>JAQPPZ010017129.1:2500000-3750000 GCA_028583015.1 Wollemia nobilis
TCCTCCTTTAGTTAAGCAATTCCCTAATTTACAAATTTTGATAGAGCAACTTCATAGGGTTCATTGGATAAATATGGCTAATTTTTGTAAGCCTCATTCTAGGGATTGGAAGGTGGGTCGTCAATGGATTCTTCTTGAAAAATAGCATGTTCTTATGCATCAAGACCAAAAAATTTAGCTTAGTCACATCCTTTAGAAGAGATTTTTACCCTATTCAAATTATGTGGATATCTTTGCTTGGAAAGGACAACAATAGGGAGAGTACACATTGGCTATAGGCTTTCTTTATTTTTTCCAACCAATGCCTAGTCCTATTAAAGATATTTTTAAGCAAATATGAAATCAAACTTTATGGCCTAAAATCAAGTTTTTATTTGGTTATTGGTTCATAGGAAATTTCTGATATGGGAACAATATATGAAAAGAGGTTTTAATAGGCCCTTTAGATGTGAGCTTTGTTGGGAGCAAGAAGAATCAATTTCTCATATTTTCTTAACTTGTCCTACAATGACCAAATTATGGTAGAATTTGGTTACTATTTTGGGTATTCAGTCTGAAAGCATGAGATTTCGGAATGAAAAATAGTATTAAAGATGTAATAAAACAGAACTTTAAATCAACCGAATATAAATTAATTCCGTTCGGTTACAATACATCTCCTGCCTTTTTAGGGGCCAGGAGTGTTAGTCTGCCTCGGTTACAATCGAAGTCAATATTGCTTCTATCCGCATGCCCACATTTGAAAATGGGCGGGCCAAACTGTATTGCCGCCGCTGGTGTTTAATGAGTTCTAGCTTGCTGTCTTTCCTGTATTCAAATAAACAATCAACTGTCAATAGCACCTGTATTTGAAAACAGCGTATGTTATAGAACATAAACTATTTTAGTCACCTTTGAAAATAGCAAGTGTTCGAAAATGTGAAACATAAACGGTTAAAATACTGTTCATTAACAAGATATATTCAAAACGATATATATATATACTCAAGTAAAACTATGAACATGCGTAGGGTGCCCAAGCGGGCCGCCCTGTTAAAATCCAGCTTCGACGCCAACCCACTAGGAATTGGCTCAAAATCCCGGATAATGTGTTGTCGGCAAATTGGTAATTCACTGTGGTCGAATGTCTGGTTCGAAGGTCGGAACTGATATAATCGAGTCTTCAAATGAACAGCACTTCGTTGTGTTCACCCAAAATCTTCTCTCTTTTCTTACTTCGTATCGAGCTAGTTTTATAGAGGTTTTCGCCTCTGAGAGCATTAATGTTAAAACCCTAAATCCGCAAGGGCCGCTTAGATTTGATCCTTATCGGGCCATTATGAGACATGGCTCGCACTGACAGATCGCAGTTATGAGGCGTGGCTCTGGATCGGATTTGTTTCGAAACGGCTTGTCTCATTAAAGTCCGCCGTTCTACAGATCCACGGGGTCTCTTTGGAGAGGGGCACGTAAGGGTGCCACGTGGCAATCATTCTTTGGATGCGGCGGCCACGTCAAAGTCCGCCTTTGATTATCGCAAATATGCTTTTTAGACGTAAAGTGCCGAAGTGTCGCGATATCGCGACGTCGCGATATCGCGACACTTCGGCAGAGCCTCCCCTTGGGGCCAAAGGTGTCGCGATATCGCGACACCTTTGGCCGAGGCTCCCCTCGGGACCAAAGGTGTCACGATATCGCGCGTCGCGATATCGCGACACCTTTGGCCGAGGGGAGCCTCGAGGCCAAAGGTGTCGCGATATCGCGACACCTTTGGCCGAGGCTCCCCTCGGGGCCAAAGGTGTCGCGATATCGCGACACCTTTGCCGAGGGGACTCGAGGCCAAAGGTGTCACGATATCGTCGACACCTTTGGCCGAGGGAGCCTCGGGGCCAAAGGTGTCACGATATCGCGACACCTTTGGCCGAGGCTCCCTCGGCCAAGGGCCATGCACCTGGCCAAAGGTGTCACGATATCGTGACACCTTTGGTCGAGGCTCCCCTCGGGGCCAAAGGTGTCACGATTTCGCGACGCGCGAAATCCTGACGTCGCGATTTCGCGACGTCTAAGGCTAGGTTCCCTTTTTGTTGAGGCCTGTTTGCTTTTAAAGACTTTGCTTTCGATGAAGGTTTTGGCAAGGCTTGAAGACTTTGATGAAGGTTTTAGCAAGGCTTGAAGACTTTGATGAAGGTTTTAGCAAGGCTCTTTTTTCGACCTTCTAAACTGCTGTGCAAGTGGCCAGGACCACTGTTTGACCTCTGAGGGCTGCCCTGAAAGCTATGTATGTCAATGCGATCAATGTTTGTAGTCACTTAATCAGAATGGTGCTGTTTTGGTGTCTACAGATGCCCCTTTTGGGAAGCGCTGTGCATGGCACAGCTGAGCAAAAATAGAGAACCAAAGCACTAATGATTAGGGTTTCTTGGTAACCTAACCAACTTTTGATGCCCCAAGTATGGAAAGGGCATGCATTCTTGAATCCTTGCTTCTGACGAGCTAAGGAATTTGATTTCAAGTGTTAACCTATTTTGGTGAGGTGTGACTTGAGCTTGGACATTGATCGAGTCATGATTAGGCAAAGGGCGCAACCTTTTATCCACAGGGGAAACCTTGTGTTCATGCTTCGGGAATGCCAAGTATTTTATCAATTTAATTGTTGTTTGTTTGCTGCCCCAAGCAAGAGCGTGATTGTCTTTGTCAATGATTCTTTGAATGCATGTCATTGCCTTGATTGGGTGTGTGGTTGTTGATTGGTGACTAAGTGTGACTACCCCCTCAAGCGACGAATCGATGAGGGAATGACCTTCGTGAGAAAAGCGACGAGTCGCTTGACCCAAGATGACTTAGGTTAGGGTGCCTTTAGATGTTTTACCATTTGAGCACGTGCAATTTCCCGACATTTGGACCTATTTTTGGTGGGTGTTAACCCTTTTGGTGATGCCATAATGGGGTGAAATCAGCAAGAACCCATCTTCCCGTGGAGCGGTCCAGCTATGGTAGCCTTCTTGGGGAAGTAGGAGGGTGATAATTTGGGCCTCGACATCGATTTGTTGTGCCAAGAGGTTAAGTGCAAGAGCACTTGTGTCCGGCAATTTATTGCTTATGTTTTTGTGTTGCTTTTTGTGATGTTTTTGTTGTTTTGATTTTCTTTCTTTGCGTATATGTCATGACTTTATGCACAATGGTTGATGTTGGTGGATGCATGCTACTTTATATTGATGGATGCATATGGTATGATAATTACCGATGTTGTATGTTGATTTATTTTGATGGATGCATGATGGATGCAAGTGTTTTTGATTGGCATGTGATATGCGGAAATAAGATGGATGGATGAACTTTGTGATGTTTGACTATGGCACCATAGACTGTTTTAGATCTCCATTATTTGGCTATGTACAAATGTGGTGTTTCTTTTTTTGTATTTTCTGGTGGTATTGTAAGGATGAAAAGTAGCGCAGTTGGTTTAGAAATGTAGCAAAGGTTTTCCGAGACTCAGACGGTTTTAACTTACTAGCCATGATTGTATTTTATCTTACAAGACTTTTGAACAAGGTATGAATCGGACTTGTTTTTGACCAAGCTATTTCACATCCCTGTGTGTGCGATTGAGTTCATTTATGTGGTATTTGTCAGGATACCGCCAGTGCAGATGGGCTTTCAACCGAACCTGTACCGAGGATCACCTAATTAGCTCCACTAACTCCTTTGTTGTATGTAGTTAGATTAATCTGCGGTGTCATCCAGGATACCATAAGCTAGCTCATCCACATGCAAACATTGATCTGTACACAAGTTAATGTGATAGATATATCGTCATGCGAGAAGTTTACCGCCAGTGACCGATAGGCTATCAACCAAACCGATACTGAGGCTTGCCTCATGACCTGTCAGAATGCTGAGAGTTCCAGGGATTCAAGGTCAACTCCCTTCTTTTCTTCAATTGTATTGGGATACTTGCTCTTTATAGTGATAATAATCACTGTTTATTTTAATTTGTTTTTCTTTTTTTCTTTTTTTTTTTTTGAGCAAGGGATATGGATATGGAGTGACGAGAATCACTATGCTTTATGCCTTTTGATATGTGCACTGTAGGATGTCAAATTTTGGAGCTTTGACATTTGCAAATTTTTGATGTTTTGCAACTTTGGGATTCTTAGGGAATTGGGTAGGGAGGACGCTTGTCCTTTTGCCAACTCTCAGCATTCTTGGGGTCATTCGCACAGGGGGATGAGCAAGATAACCGTTTCGCTTATGGTAACCTGGATTACTATGCAGGTTTCATCCTTCGTTCACACAACTCGGGAATTTTTATGTGTTGTAATTTGTGTTGGGATGTTACGTAACAAGGTGTATTGCAAGTGTAACTCTACCTTCGTAAAATCTGTTTGACTTGATACATTTCATTGCTAAAGAGCAAAATGATGACTGAATCACGAAAAACTCTTGATACATTAAAAGACCACTGACTCTAGTGTGGTAAAATGAATGGTGTTTTTGCTGTTTTTGTAAGATGGAACAGTGTGGAACAAGATGGACTAGTAGAATCATGACAGCCTATGGTGCCTTTTGACCTATACGACCATGAATGTGCAATGTATGGGTGCGATGCTTGAATGCAGCTATGTATTTTTGTATTTTTGATGGATTGATTTTGGTGAATATGAAGATGAATTGCGAGAAGAACTCTCTATTGATGAATTTGAATATGCCTAGAAATGAGATGCAAATTTTTGTTGTTTTTGATGATTTTTGTTGTTTTTGAATTTTCATGATTTTTGACCAAGTGATTGTGGAAATCCTTGGAGCGTTTTGGGATTGACCAAGCGATTGCAAGAATCCTTGGAGCATTTTGGGATTGACCAAGCGATTGCAAGAATCCTTGGAGCCTTTTGGGATTTGACCAAGCGATTGCAAGAATCCTTGGAGCCTTTGTGGGATTTGACCAAGCGATTGCAAGAATCCTTGGAGCCTTTGGGATATGGCTCTCTTTAGATATGAAATGGTCGCAAATGACTGATATTCAAGGGTTCTATTTCCTTGATACCATCAAGAGAAGCTAGCCGGTATGTCCCGGGTCCGATTTTGCTATCAATGACATACGGACCTAACCAATTGGCCGCAAACTTGTCCCTTAGGTGGGATGGCAAACTGGAATTTTGTTGATTTTCCTTCAAAACCAAATCACCAACGCGAAAGTCCCTGAGGTGAACTTTCATGTTGTAAGCTTTCTTAAGTCGCTCTTGATAAATGCGTAAATGCTCGAGAGCATTAACGCGTCGTTCGTCAAGCAACGTAAGCTGGTCTAACCGGGCCTGCCGTGCAGAATCATCATCGATGAACTCATGCATTGATATGCGTAGGGAAGGAATCTCCAACTCTAGAGGCATGACTGCCTCGGAGCCATACACGAGTGAAAACGGAGTGGCCCCAGTGGGCGTCCGAATGCTAGTGCGATAGGCCCATAGGGCAAGTGGGATTTGAATGTGCCAATCCTTATGACTGTCTACGACGGTCTTTTTAAGGATGGCAACTAGCATTTTGTTTGACGCCTCTGCTTGCCCATTCGCCTACGGATAATAAGGTGTTGAAAAGTTGTGCTGAATCTTGTACTTTGTGGTCAAAGCACGCACGTCTTTGTTCTTGAAAGGTGTCCCATTATCCGAGACTATTTTGGATGGAATACCAAAATGACATATGATGTTATGCAAAATGAACTCCACAATGCGGGGTCCTGTCGTAGAGGTAAGCGGAATTGCTTCCACCCACTTGGTGAAGTACTCTGTGGCCGTTATGATAAACGTGTGATGGCCTGACGACGTAGGGGAGATCTTTCCAATTAGATCAAAGCCCCATTGCGAGAACGGCCAAGCAGACTGGACTGTCTGCAAGGCCTGAGAAGGTACGTGCATTAGATTGGCATGATGTTGACACTTCATGCACTTCTTGACATAGGTGCAACAATCTCGCTCTAAAGATGGCCAATAATAGCCCATGCGAAGAATGCGCTTTGCGATGGCCATTCCACTCGAAGTGGCCACCACATGTACCATCGTGCGCTTGGGCGATTGCCCAAGTGGACTCTTGCTGGTCCAAGCAACGAAGGAGGATTCCTTCATAGCTGCGACGATACAAGATGTCTCCTATCAAGACATACTTAGCCGCTTTCTGCTTGAGTGCTCGTTTTGCGGCATGAGTCAAATCAAGTGGGAGACTACCTAACTTGAGGTAGTCTCGGATGGGTAAATACCAGTCCTGTTGATCAGAAACCTCGACAAGTATGAACAACCAATCCCTCCCGAAGTTCATCCCTAGCAAATGTTGAATGGGATAGAACCTGCAAGAATAGTGTTGTGTTGCTACTAATGGGAGTAGGGGAGAACAAGGACCCCCAGTTGGCGTGTTTCAGACGATCTCGGATTCGAGAGAACCTATCCGAGGATGGTTCAATTTGGATCATGTGGATTCCTCGGCGGCAAGTCTGAGCTTGCACGCTCCATCGCGGATTGCGATAAGGTTTTGACTTGAATGGTTGTCATATCACCAGAAAGGTCCTACGGAATTAGTGACCCCAAGGAGGCCATTGTGTCCGCAAAATGGTTCGATGATCGAGGGAGTGCCTCGATGTCATACCACTCAAGTTTTGCCAAGAATTTGTCCACAAGGGCTTTATAAGCCTTCAGAACTGGGCATTTGCATTGATATACCCCTTTGACTTGATTGACTATTAACAGTGAATCACCAAAGATGTTCAGTCTTTTGATGTTCATGGCGATTGTTGTCTGAAGACCTAGGAGCAAGGCTTCATACTCTGCGTTGTTGTTGGTGCACGGGAAGTTTAATTTAAATGACAGGGGCATTGGAGCACCCTGCGGTGTGAAGAATACAATTCCCGCACCACCACCTTGCTCACACTTAGAACCATCGAAGAATAGGGTTATGTCGGCTTGTGACTCAGGCTCATCAACATCTGGCGATTCTGAGACATGGAAGACCCCATCATCAGGTAGTTCTATGACCAGAGGCTGATCGTCTTCAAGAGGAGCCTCTGCTAGTTGATCGGCTATGACCTGTCCTTTGATAGATTTTTGTCCAATAAACTCTATGTCAAATTCCGTCAACAACATGATCCACTTCGCCGTGCGACTACTATGATAAGTACGACTCATCATGTATCGCAATGGATTCTCCTTAGACACAACATACGTAGTGTTGCTCAGCATGTAGTGGCATAGCTTTTTGGTAGCAAACACCACCGCCAAGCAGAGTTTCTCAACGTATGCATAGTTAAGTTCATAACTAACCAAGGTGCGGCTAAGATAGTATGTAGCCTGTTCTTTGTGAAGTTCATTCTTATGGGCTAGCATGGCGCCTAGTGCCACCTCAGTTGCTGAGATGTATAAGTAGAACGGCACTCCCTGGTCCGGGTGGTGCCAATACCGGCGGCGAAACCAGGTATTGTTTGATCTCGTCAAAGGCCGATCGGCACTCGTCATCCCAATGAAATGTAACCCCCTTGTGCAATAATTTGTTCATGGGTCGGCACTTGTCAGATAATTGCGCTATGAAGCGTTTTATCGATGCGACCTTTCCCTGCAGACTCCTGAGCTGCTTGATTGTAGTTGGGGGAACCATTTCAAGGATTGCCTTGACTTTCTTTGGGTCCACCTCGATTCCTCATTTTGAGACTATGAAACCCAAGAGTTTTCCAGATGTGACGCCAAAGACGCACTTCTTGGGGTTTAGTCTAACTTTATGCTCCATGAGGCGATCGAGGATCTTGCTTAAGTCAGCGATATGATTTAAGCGCAAGAGAGACTTGGCTAACAAATCATCCATGTAATCTTCCAAAGTTTTGTGCATGTAATCGTGGAAGATATACGTCATGGCACGTTGGTAGGTGGCACCAGCATTTTTAAGGCCAAAAGGCATGACCTTATAACAAAATGTCCCCCAAGGCGTTGTGAACGCCGTTTTTAGTTGGTCTTCAGGATTGATACGAATTTGATTGTATCCCGAGAAACCATCCATGAGGGAGAGCATTTCGTGACCTGCTGTAGCGTCTACCAACGCATCGATGCTTGGCAAGGGGAAATCATCCTTAGGACTCGCTTTATTCAAATCACAAAAATCGGTGCATATGCGAATCCTCCCGTCGGGCTTCTTGACGGGAACCATGTTGGACAGCCATGGCGGATAATCCATGCAGATG
Source organism: Wollemia nobilis (assembly GCA_028583015.1). Lineage (NCBI taxonomy): Eukaryota > Viridiplantae > Streptophyta > Pinopsida > Araucariales > Araucariaceae > Wollemia > Wollemia nobilis. The sequence goes on from JAQPPZ010017129.1 coordinate 2,508,189, forward strand.
ACAAATTGTGCATCCAATAGCTTTTGCAATTCGTCTTTGACCATCAAGGCCACTGTTGGGTGCATCTTACGTAGTTTTTGCTTTACAGGCTTGATTGTCGGATCAAGCGTTAAATTATGCGTGACTAGCTGCGGGTCTAGTCCTGGCATATCCTTGTACGACCATGCAAAAACCTCCTTCTTCTCTTTGAGAAGGGCAATGTAGTCGGCTTGCTCTTCGAGGGAAAGACTTACCCCCAGCTTGAGAATCTGTGGATTCATTGGATCCGTGTCGATGTCTACGTCAGTCGTCTCCTCGACTGACATGTGGGATCCGTCCTCCAACTGATGTGGAGTCGGGATCAAATGGATATCATCAGCTGAATTTAGATCTATGCTTGGAACCTCAGGTTCCTCTTCAGCTTGAAAAATATCCTGAGTTGTCCTTGGGGTAAAATGAGGCATTTCACCGAAAGGCCAGTACTCTGCTGGTGATAGAGGTGAATTGACGTGATCCCAGTCGATGGCATCTATGTCTAGATGCAATGACCGTGCTGGATCGGCCGGATTGCGGATGGGTGCGGTCAAATCAATGGAGATCATGTGGATGGAATGAATTTGGTCTCCATTACCATGGGGATGATAACTTGATTCTTCTAGATGCCCCCTATACTCTGGATCTGGCTCTAGGGGAACGGGCACGAACGGATCGGCCCTATGTGCTAAATGGAGGACAGGGTCTTCCCTTGGCACTGTTGTTATGATAGGGTCTCGAGGTGGACGGTGCTCATCGTGAATGTGGAGCCATGGATCCAAGATCAGGTCCCACCCTGCTGGGTCGACCCACCATTCATGCCCTAATCTTATGCCCATCTGTCCCATTAGATCTTCATGAGTTAAAGCGTGATAATGTCGTCGCGCATGTCTGAGATAGTCCATCTCAGTCTCATCTTCTGAGTCACTTTCGGAGATCCAAAAATGTTCATTCTCTTCAGCAATTATTGCTTGCGACGTTGATGGTTCTCCTTGTTCCAGTACGTTAATCTGGTCCCATTGCGGTTGTTCCACTTTGGGTGGAAGGACCTGACTCTCTGGACATTGTACTGACTCAACTGGAATCTCTAAGGGGAACAACTTTGAGAAGATGTCCGGACACCATTGATATTCTCTTTGGGGATGAGTATCCGAACTTTCGCCTCTCTCTAGCAAAGGAGAGGGATTACCGCTGTTACCAAGGGTGTTTGGTGACCATGGGAGGTAATCTCCCAATGTAAATTCTGTATTTGGGTTGGCATAGAGATCCGGTGCCAATCCCCCCTTGTTGCCTATTTCTAGGTCTTGCATATTTTCAACCAAGATGTCCAAGGGCAGGGGGTGGTTGAACCCTACTCCTGACTTGTCATATGGCATCTGATATCTTGGTTGGCAAGGGAGACGCATCCCTTGCTCATATCTGCCTAGCCCGTATCCATGCCAATGGCAGTGGCCGAGATATTTAAGGGCAAATTGCGGGTTTGACAGATAATTGATGTTTTCAACAAAAGGTTCTTCGTCTGCTTCCTTTTGCTTACATGGTTCAAGACCATGATCAAGGCCCCCATACACAAAATTTGTCTGGTTGGGTGGGTGACCTAGGGGAACAAGTGTTCCTATGGGAAGGCGAGGTCTTCCCATATCCTGGATTGACTCTAATGCGGGCGTTGCCACAACATTCTGCACTATGTACTCCCCCAGGCCTGTACTAGCCATTTCAACAGTGATTGTTGATGCTTCGGAGGGAGGGAACGGGAGTCCTTCCTGAGTCCATTCCATGTTTGATAGGTTTGGAGTCTCAGCTTCCGTTGTGCTGGATATTTCCTCTGTTGATATCGTTGAAATTGTTGGCAACCCCTCTTTTAAGGGCTGAGCCTCTTCCATGATTTGTTTTCCCTTGTCCTTCTGTGTAGCCATGACAGGTGGCGTTGGTAATGAAGGAGTAGATGATGAGGGTTCACCTGGCTGGGATGTTGCTATTTTGGTTACCAGTGGTGCCTGCGGTGTTGAACCCTTTTTAGATGGATTTAGCTGGAAATCCAAATGTGTTGAAGGGAGGGTCGACTGAGGCATTAGTTGTACCGCATTGCAATACTTGAAGGGTTCTAAGTCCATTGGGACTACGTGTATTTCACCTTCAAAAGCATACTTTAAGCACTGGTGAGCGATGGAAGGGACACACTTCATGTCCCGAATCCAAGGCCGCCCTAGCAGTATATTGTAGGCCATCTCGCCTTCTAACACATGGCACAATGTTGGTGTTGTCTTTTGTCCTACCTGGACAGGTAGAACAACCGTGCCGACTGTCGAGCATATTGCATCATTGAAAGCTCGCAGTGTGTACGTGGAGGCTGTGATATGAGAGGCTGGCAGCTTCAAATGTTTTAGGGCTGCAGTGGTAATAATATTACTGGACGAGCCAGTATCTACCAACACTCTCTTATACGGGATCCCGTTGATCCGTGCAACAACATGCAGGGGTGGATCTGCCGCGTCATTCGATATTGCTTTGACTTCATCCTCTCTGAAGGTGATGACCGGCTCAGTACATCGTTTTACGTGTCCCACGAAGTTGTTGAAAGAATTTGCTTCTTGGGGCTGTAATTCGATGGTTTTTAAAATGTCCATAAGAGCTTCCCTGTGAGGTGTTGATTGTTGAATAAGCTCGTAAATGGACAGCCTAGCCGATGTGGTCCGCAAACTCTGCGTGAGTTTGCTCCGTATCATGATTTCTGGTCTAGGCGGAGGTGACTGTATAGGGTGCTGCTGAGGCTGTGACGTTGTCGGAACTTCCTTCGTGGCTACCCTAGGGGCAACTGCTGAGTACTTTTTATTCCTCGTCACTATGCTGATCATTCCCACAAATCCTTGCATGGGAAGGTTCTGGCGCACCTCATTAACTTGGAGAGGTTTTGTCTGTGCCTCGTGGGCAGGCAAGGGGTCCTTGAATACCCCCATTTGTTGGTTGTTTGGCGCTATGGGGTTGTCCACGGCCAATGTTTTATTTTTGATTAAATCTTGGATTAGTCCTTTGAACTTCCAACATCCATTCAAATCGTGTCCCCTTCGCCTATGAAATCTACAATATAGTTCCTCTCTATATCCCTTAGGTTTAGGAGCGTTAGGGTCTATAGTCGGGATCTCTGGAAGGGTTACTAAATTTGCCGCTGACAAGCGGTCAAATAAGGAGTCCCTAGACTCCGTGTAGGGGGTGAATTGTCGCCTAGGGCGACGCTGCTGATTCTGCTCCTGTTTCTTATTATCTTTCTCATAACTAGGAGGCACTGCCTGGTAATTGGCCTTTTGAGGCTGCGTGTCTTGCGCAGGCTTGGGAACATTGATCGCGACTTGATTAACCGCTGCGGGTTGTGATTGCGTATTCCCAGTCTTAGTGGTTTTATTCCACTCTTTCTTTTTAGGCTTGGCAATTGTGCCTTCACCTATTTTAATCTCTTCTATGACTCTGGCTTGCGCCAAAGCTTCTTCTAAGTTGTCGTATTGTTGCAGCAACAATAGCCCAGAGATTGATTTTAAGCAACTTCGTGCAAACATCTGAGTGAGATCAGACATAGGGGGACGGTAGGGTAGCCTGGAAAGCAAAGCCCTCCATCGGTTCCCGTATGCTGCTATTGTTTCCTCCTCATACTGCCTGAGGCTGGCCAAATCACTTAGTGATGCCTTCTTCCTTGTGTTGAAAGCAAAGCGTTCAAGAAATGCATCCACTAGTTGATCTAAGTTGTTGATACTGTGTTTGGGCAATTGTGTAAACCAATCCGAGGCAGGGCCCGCGAATGTGGTTATGAAAGTTCTAAGCAACAATGCATCATTGTCTTGGATGCCGAAGCATTGACTCAGGAACCTCGTGACATGTTCTTGTGCGTCCTCCTCACCTTTAAAGACTGCCAATTGTGGCAACTTGAAATGTTCAGGGTAAAGAGGTATGGGTACTGAGGGATGCACCGGATGACTACGGAGTTGACGTAGTGTGGGCTTTTGATGCCCGGAAGCTTTTATCTCCACAGACTCCAAACGCTCTAATAGCGCTTTGTATGCATCGAAAGATTTTATTTCTTCTTCTTTGGTTTGCTCTCGTTGTGGGTCAAGGGAGACTGGAGGCCTATGGGGAGGTGGCCGATTGACAGCCCTCCCGCCTTGATGGGGCGTGTCGGCCCGTTCTATTTCTGGTTCGAACTCCTCATAAAACTCTTGAGGAGTCTCTGGGCGAGCCCTATGACCTTGATCGAGTCCCCGCTGAGGGTACCCATCATTGTTCCGGGAGTGGCCTCCCTTTCGGGTCTATAAGGTCTCGGAGGCAAAGCTTGACGAGGTCGCGGAGACCTGTCCTGCACCAACGGGTTGTGCCTCTCATACTGTTGTGCTCTTTGGGTGCGAGGGGTTGGCACCCTTTCAGGTAGTTTATAGCGTAACTCATCTGCCTCGCGCTGCATGCGCTCTTTATTCAAGCGGTATAAATACTCTAATTCCTGATGACCCTGCTCAAGCTGCGTGATTCGAGCTTGGCGAGCGGCATGTCTGGCGACTGCCGGGTCAACTGGGTCTGCCCTCTTTTGTTGAGGAGGCTTGAATGTTTTGCCTATGTGTTTGCCTCGATCTTGATGGTCTAAAATTTCAATGGGTTGCTTCCCTTTGTCGGGGTAGGCAACATTTGTTTGAGGTCCTAGCCTCGATGTGTGATCATGATATCTGGCAGGTGCAGAAACGCAAGGTTCCCGCGTTGTTTGTTGTTCTCGAGGAATGTGATGATCTTCCTCGTACTCCCTTTCATGGGTGTGAAAGGGGCGGCGGAGTTAGCTTGCCCTGTGTAAAGAGCCCTGCGCTCTGGATGTTGTTTTTCTGTTTGGATGGGAGGTAAAGAAGGGACGCCATATCCACGTTGCCCCTCCAAATGGACAATATGCCTCTCTAGCGCTTCATCGCGCTGTGGCCATTCAAATCTAGCCTCAAAAGGCGGTTGTCTACCGATATTGAGACCTGCATGTGAACCATCTTCCCGAAAGGGGCTGTGTTGAATGGGTGTATTCCAATGAGGAGGTTCCCAATAATTCCTTCTTGAAGTGGCCTGATGTGGACTTTGTTGTAGGCCAGACTGCCAAGACGGTATGGCTAGGTCCTCAGGACTAAAGCGAAGGCGACTAGCGCCCTCTCTTTGTGTACCTTCCGTAGCGTCTGCCCTTGATTGGGCTTGGCTACGAGTGTACACCATTGTAGTGCTTTTCTAAGCAGATTTTATCTTGTTTTATGATGATTTGTCTTTTTGTCTACACTAAGCAGAAGTAAACACACACATACACAAAACTGTGATTATCTCTTTTAAGGATTAAATAGTGTGTCCTAGACTGGTTTAGTGCATTTTGGTGTTTCGTTTTGTTTTTGCAATTTTGGAAGAACGTTTAAATGCATAATGTTGGCTCATATGACTCCCATAAATGGTCGCCCCTTCAATATACCATTGCCGGACCGATATACCAACCTCTCTATATACCCGCCCTTACGTGAGGGAGACTATAGGTACGTGAGAGCAGATGGTACGTGGAACATAGGCGGTACGGAAGGGGAATCGCTCTGTTTATGACACCTACCATAGAAGACTTATCCTCGCGTGCATGGGAATCACCCCAGCAACACTCGGTCAGCCTTCGTCAGGATTTACGTCTAGCAACAGTCGCGATCGAGGTAATGGATGCAATATCTCAAGCCAAAGTGATGATGGAATCCACCTTTGGTCTTGCTCAAGGGTTGGGGTTTTACGACCAACGCCTTGGTTTAAAATACCACGTGGTGTGTGAGGTTCATTTTACTTTGCAAAATTGAAACAGGCAACTGAAAAAGAAAGCTTTCCCTATGCCAGACAGACACTACAAACCGGCAAAAAAATTGAAAAGAAATTCCCTATCTTTCCTTAACAAAATTTTTTTAATTATTACATGAATAATTACGCAGATAACTAAATAATTAAATAAAGCAAGAAAAATTTTTAAGAAAAATTTCCCTACCTTACTTTAATAATTAAAAAAGATTAATTATTAAATGAATAATTACGCAGATAACTACATAATTAAATAAAGCAAGAAATTTTTAAGAAAAATTTCTCTACCTTACTGTAATAATTAAAAGAAATTAAAATGACAGTAAAAGATTAAATAAATAAAATAACCCGAAACTTCGCAACAGAAAATGATATGGACGGCTAGAACCGTCACCTCCTTTCTGCCCGGATTTTCTGTTTCTGACCTCCGGCTAAAAAGAAGTACCTGTTAAGCACAAGACACAACAAGTTTAATTAACTTCTGTGATTTTAAAAATCTGGGAAGGTCCCACCGTGATCGCCACTGAAAGCATGAGATTTCGGAATGAAAAACAGTATTAAAGATGTAATAAAATAGAACTTTAAATCAACCGAATATAAATTAATTCCGTTCGGTTACAATACATCTCCTGCCTTTTTAGGGGCCAGGAGTGTTAGTCTGCCTCGGTTACAATCGAAGTCAATATTGCTTCTATCCGCATGCCCACATTTGAAAATGGGCGGGCCAAACTGTATTGTCGCCACTGGTGTTTAATGAGTTCTAGCTTGCTGTCTTTCCTGTATTCAAATAAACAATCAACTGTCAATAGCACCTGTATTTGAAAACAACGTATGTTATAGAACATAAACTATTTTAGTCACCTTTGAAAATAGCAAGTGTTCGAAAATGTGAAACATAAACGGTTAAAATACTGTTCATTAACAAGATATATTCAAAATGATATATATATATACTCAAGTAAAACTATGAACATGCGTAGGGTGCCCAAGCGGGCCGCCCTGTTAAAATCCAGCTTCGACGCCAACCCACTAGGAATTGGCTCAAAATCCCGGATAATGTGTTGTCGGCAAATTGGTAATTCACTGTGGTCGAATGTCTGGTTCGAAGGTCGGAACTGATATAATCGAGTCTTCAAATGAACAACACTTCGTTGTGTTCACCCAAAATCTTCTCTCTTTTCTTACTTCGTATCGAGCTAGTTTTATAGAGGTTTTCGCCTCTGAGAGCATTAATGTTAAAACCCTAAATCCGCAAGGGCCGCTTAGATTTGATCCTTATCGGGCCATTATGAGACATGGCTCGCACTGACAGATCGCAGTTATGAGGCGTGGCTCTGGATCGGATTTGTTTCGAAACGGCTTGTCTCATTAAAGTCCGCCGTTCTGTAGATCCACGGGGTCTCTTTGGAGAGGGGCACGTAAGGGTGCCACGTGGCAATCATTCTTTGGATGCGGCGGCCACGTCAAAGTCCGCCTTTGATTATCGCAAATATGCTTTTTAGACGTAAAGTGCCGAAGTGTCGCGATATCGCGACGTCGCGATATCGCGACACTTCGCGAGCCTCCCCTTGGGGCCAAAGGTGTCGCGATATCGCGACGCGCGATATCGCGACACCTTTGGCCGAGGCTCCCTCGGGAGGAGCCGAGGCCAAGGTGTCGCGATATCGCGACACCTTTGGCCGAGGTCCTCGGGCCAAAGGTGTCACGATATCGCGACACCTTTGGCCGAGGGGAGCCTCGAGGCCAAAGGTGTCGCGATATCGTGACACCTTTGGCCGAGGGAGCCTCGAGGCCAAAGGTGTCGCGATATCGCGACACCTTTGGCCGAGGTAGCCTCGGGGCCAAAGGTGTCGCGATATCGCGACACCTTTGGCCGAGGCTCCCTCGGGGCCAAAGGTGTCGCGATATCGCGACACCTTTGGTCGAGGTCCCTGGGCCAAAGGTGTCACGATTTCGCGACGTGCGAAATCGCGACGTCGCGATTTCGCGACGTCTAAGGCTAGGTTCCCTTTTTGTTGAGGCCTGTTTGCTTTTAAAGACTTTGCTTTCGATGAAGGTTTTGGCAAGGCTTGAAGACTTTGATGAAGGTTTTAGCAAGGCTTGAAGACTTTGATGAAGGTTTTAGCAAGGCTCTTTTTCCGACCTTCTAAACTGCTGTGCAAGTGGCCAGGACCACTGTTTGACCTCTGAGGGCTGCCCTGAAAGCTATGTATGTCAATGCGATCAATGTTTGTAGTCACTTAATCAGAATGGTGCTGTTTTGGTGTCTACAGATGCCCCTTTTTGGGAAGCGCCGTGCATGGCACAGCCACCGAGCAAAAATAGAGAACCAAAGCACTAATGATTAGGTTTTCTTGGTAACCTAACCAACTTTTGATGCCCCAAGTATGGAAAGGACATGCATTCTTGAATCCTTGCTTCTGACGAGCTAAGGAATTTGATTTCAAGTGTTAACCTGTTTTGGTGAGGTGTGACTTGAGCTTGGACATTGATCAGTCATGATTAGGCAAAGGGCGCAACCTTTTATCCACAGGGGAAACCTTGTGTTCATGCTTCGGGAATGCCAAGTATTTGATCAACTTAATCAGAATGGTGTTGTTTTGGTGTCTACAAGTGCTTGTGAATCACTTGTTTGAAGAAACCCTTGAGAGAGTACTAGTAGACTCATATTTTTTTAGTTTGATATATATTCTTATCAAATTCTTTAGGCAAGGGTACCTCTTTTGCTTTGGAATGTCTGGAAAGAAAGAAACAACATGATTTTCAATCAAAATTACAAAGATAGTTATTATATATGGAAAATGACTCTAAATAATTTAAGAGAATCTATTAAATACCTATTGAAACATTTCCCTATTTCCTCTCAAAGGTGGGATCAGATTTTACAAAGATTAAATATGTCCTTGCCTTCTTTTCATTCCTTAAATACTCAATCTAGAAGATAAAATTATAATGATCATTGGTGTCCCCCTAAGGGTAGAGATAATATCAACAAAAATAGTGCCTCTAAGGGAAATATAGGGTCCTACTTGTATAGGTGGTATTGGTAGATTTTCAAATGGTTCTATAACCTTTCTTTTTTTCAAAAAGGTTAGGAATAACAACTAATAATCAAGCTAAAAGATTTGTAATTTTGAGGGATCTTTAGGAGGTATAAAAACTAGGGTAGAGGAAGATCCAATTAGAATCTAATTCTAGTATTTGGATTCAACATTTGATAGAGCAAAATCATACAATATCCATAGACTGACAAAAATTTGACCTTGTCGAGTTCATACATGTTCCTTGACATCTCAACAAGGTGGATGATGCTTTTGCAAACTGGGTTTTGGATAGAACTAAGGTTCTTTGTTATGGCCAACCTCCAATTTGATGGCCTTCAAATCTCAAAGAAGACATATTTTCCATTCTTTCATTCGATCATATTAACAATGGAAGTATCTAGATAATTTTGGTTTACTTCATTCGATCATATTAACAATGGAAGTATCTAGATCATTTTGGTTTACTTTGATCTTCATGATTTATTGCTTCTGTAATAAAATAGAATCAAGAAAGCCATTCTTATATCAGATATCACAATCTAGACCATAAGATTTTATGCCTAGAATAAGATTTTTTAAAATAAAATGAATGAAAACAATAAAATATTTTGTTATCTTAATAAAAATAGCTTTTGTGACCCCAATAAAAGCCATAGACAACATAGCCATAGCATCCTTCATAACTTTAAATCTAAATTTCCTTTTTAATATATTTCAAAATAATAATTTTAATATATATATATATATATATTAAAATTAACTTCTAAAAAACTATCTATAAATCCAATTCATTGACCTTAAAAAAAAAGCACACCACTATTTCAAATAATTAATTAAATTATTGATAAATTGATAAACACACATTTATTTAAATAAATAAAGTAAATTATTATTATTTTTTAAATTTCAATCAACTTGAAAATTTTTTAATTTGTTGTCATTCTATTTCCCCCATGAGAAATCCTCCTTAACAATAAAATTCCTTCTAAAATGACTTAAACAAAGATTGCTACCATTTGTTGTAAATCTTATTCGCTTAGGCTACAACCCAGTGTTCCATGGGGATATGTCCCCCCATTTCCCGTGTCCCCCAGCACGAGGGACGGCAAGGGGGACATTTCTCCCCGTCCCTCTTTTTGGGGACTGTTGGGAAACGTCCCCAGGATGGCTTAGGCTTATGGCCTCCCGTCCCCAGGACGTCCCTGGGGACGTACGACTGGCCCCATTGGGAACGCTCAGACCATCCCCGGGGATGGCTGGGCCCCATTGGGGATGCTCAGATCATCCTTGGGGACTCCCAGCCATCCCCGAGGACGGTCTGAGTGTCCCCAATGGGGCCTAGCCATCCCCACAGCTGGGTGTCCTCACCCAAACAAAGTGCAATCAAAAATTTGAAATTTTGGTTTGTGCAAATTTGAACTTAGAATCTGGAGGCTTTTTCATTTTTTGTCATCCATAGGTACCAAATTGGATTTTTTTAGCAGTGGTCTTGTTTTGTGTGATGACCTTCTCTAAGGCCTTCTAAATATTTTATGAATACTACAAGTTCATTATTGTTTAATCAAACAAAATATCAGTATCCAAATTAGGATATACCAGATTTCTGTTATTACATCTTAATGGTAATCTGAAAAGGGAAATCACCTGAATAAGGCAGTGAATTTTGTATCTCTGCCCTTATAACACTTTGCTACACTTGGTTCACTTCTTGACTTTGGAAAAATGAAACACACTACCAGTGGGTATCTCATCCTTGAAATATTACCAAGACAAGTTGAGTGGCAATTGCATTTCATGGGAGCCGCTGATGAAGGCCACTTTAAGACCTTCAAATTCCATCGTTCATTTTTTGGATACACGTGCCAATTTAATGAGGTCTTAGGCACATTGAAAATGAACTTCCAAAGGTGTTGCAGGGTGTGGTTGCAATCAACTTTCAGGTATCTCATGTAGTTTGGCTAATTCTAGCTACATTTATCCGAGACAATGTTTGAATAATACCTTGTCTCTACTTTTTTCTTTTACTTAAGTTGTGTGGACTGTAATGGTTTTTCTGCTAATGAAAATGTCTAAATGGAAATGCTACAACTTAGTTTTCAAAATTGTCAATACCAAATCCTTTCTAGGTTGGGACACATTCAATGTATGTCTAAGATGGGCAGGATTCAACTATGTGTAATAGTGCACAGTCATTGTATCCTTTGAATTCATGTGATTGTGATTTAACTAGGAAAAGTACGTCAGAAATAAGTGTTGCTCAAAACTTACAACCCTGAGCTTTGCTTTACACATTTTCAACTTAGGTCGTTTGAAGTTTCTTTGAGATAATAGCATAGGTTGTTTCTATGTGCCTTACAGGGTAAAAGTAACAATATTTATTATGAAGTCTTAAAGTGTGCTAGCATCTATGGCTATTACTAAGCTGGCCGCATGTCGATAGCTAATGCACTTGCACATCAAAATCATTTCAAAATGGAATGAGGACGAGTAAGAGTAACATGAAATATGGGCTACAATATAATGTATTGATGCATAGCAATCTTGTGGAGTATTTGGAAAAAAGAGGAGACGTTGGCCTTTCTTTTGAGCAGTGAGCAATTATCTTGCATTGAACATAGGCGGTCTTTGTCTTGTCAGAGATTCTCGAGAGACACAAGAAAGTGCAGGAGCCTGTGAGAAAGTGCAGGAGCGTGAATTTGAAGAAGAATTACACCTGCATGTGAGGAACTTGCTAGAAATTTAACCAAAAGGCTTTATGATTGTTTCAAGTAAAAAAAAACTGCAAGTTATTTGTTTGTTGAATTAATCAAAACTATGTGGCTTTCATATGTTTAATTTGAAGATAAGACAAACTAAGCAAACATTGTGCTTAAAACAATAGCAAGTGACTTGGAGAACCTTCAAGTTATAGTTGTTGAACTTGAAACAATTAAATGGGTTCTCCAAGTTATAGTTGTTGAACTTGAAACAATTAAATGGCTGCACTTAGTAACTAATATGAATATCCTAATGCCACTTATGTGTTAGTAACTGATATGAATATGAATGGCTGCACTTACATAATTGATTACTAATATGAAATATCGTTTTTGTTGGGTGTAGAATTCTGAATGTATAGATTATTCTAAATATTTAAAAAAAAATTGAGAGAGGGGAGGGCTCTGGTCCCTCCCCTGCTCCCCCTCCCATGGCTCCTGGTTCCTGCCCAATCCCTGGCTCAACCCAGGTCATCCCTCCCGAGGAGTGGTTGTTTGCGAGATGATCTCCTGGGGGGAGATCCTTCTCCACTATCTGCGCCCCTCCCGGCCGGCTAGGGTTACCTTGGTTGTTTTTTCGGACTGGTGCTTCCCAGGGATCCCTGTTTGGTTGGGGATCCCTTCCCTTTTTCCCTCAGGCTTTCCCCTGGGGTTTTTTGCAGGTTATTCGCGTGGATCTGGTCCCCTGCGTTTCTCGGTGCGGTGGAGGTGACGGTTTAGGGTTTGGACAGCTTCCCCCTTTTTCTTGTGAATCCTCGGCGGGCTCTGTGCTTGGACGAGATTCTTGGTCCCCGCCGCTCGGGATCCTCTTCTCGTTTTCCCGGGGCAGGTTCCTTGTGGTACAACTCTTTGGTCACTTCCTGATGGGCTGGATCCTCTCTGTGCTGGCTGTCGGCTTCCTACAGGATGGCTCTCGCTGAAGGGAATGTTTTCCCGGTGGACGGCTGGTTTCTCCACAGGGCGGGATCCGCCAAATCCGTCGATTTTCCCGCGAGGCGGGATCCTTTCTTTTCTGCTGGTTTCCCGGATGGCGGGATTTCCTTGTTGCTTCCCGCTAGGTGGGACTGTTTGTGGCGGTTTTGACTGCTTCCCGCGAGGCGGGATTTTATTGTAACAGTTTTTCTTTGCTTCCTACTGGGCGGGATCTTCTCGATGGTGGTTTTTGGCTACTCCCCGTTGGGCGGGATCTCCAAAACTACTTTCTTTCTTATTTGTTTGTTTCCCGCTGAGAGGGATTGTTTCATGCTTACTGTTACCGCTGGGCGGGATTTCTGTTTTGGTGTTCAGTTTCAAGGGATTGATGCCCTAGGCCCATTGCTTATGTAATCAGGTTTTGGGATCCTTGTTAAAACCCGCTGTAAATACAAACACTACTTACCAAAAAAAATATTTTAAAAAAAATTAATTTTTATAGTATTATATCAGCCGTCCTCCAACCGTCCCCTAAAATCGTCCCCACCGTCCCCTAAAATCGTCCCCGTCCTCCAACCGTCCCCGAAACCAGTCCCCACGCTCGTGGAACCTTGCTACAACCTCATGATTATTATAATATTTTTCAGTTTTCATAGTCTTTTTACCTCCCTCCCATATCGCCATTTCAATTCTTCATATTTTTAATTGCCGCCGTTCCATTGATACGAAAACCATACTATATATATATGATGACATAAAAGTTCTTCTAGAATGCTATATATATATATATATATATTCTTCCATCCAAACTGCTAATAGATTATCAAAATTCCTTCATGTTATTCACATGATGTACAAATCTCACAGTTCCGATGGCATTTTCTCTTTCAAAAAAAAAAAGTAGTAGTCAAAATTATATACAGTTTCTATATATTAGCAAACAGCATTTATCTTGTCCACTGTATGTTTCTTCCACACCCTGAAGATATACGAGGCATTCATCAATTCATCAAAATACTGAGACATGTTCTAGGTCCTCCTTTGATATTGTATTTCCTCCATATTTAGGGATAAAATCCTTCCTAGGATCTGCACTACAATCCTACTGTAAGTGTGTAACTGTTCCAGAACCTGTTTGATATCAGGAACCAGTCTTTCTGCCATTGTTCTGCTGAAATCCTCTCTGATCACAGTACGAAGTAAGGACACATGCTGAGCATCGGGTGCCATTGTATAGGCAGGCACTACCCATCCGTGCTTCTGTAGTTCCTCTGCAAGTCGGTACTCGTCATATTTGATCTTGTCTTTCAACGAAAAGGCAACGAGAGGAACACCCAAATACCCACATCTTTGGTTAAGATTTTGAATTTGCCCATCTCCATGAGCTTCGTAGCAAGAAAGTCTGCATTTGCACGACAATTGCCGATAATTTCTTTATAGCCCTGCATGGTGACAGCAACTTCATTCCATTGGTTAAATTCTGGAGAATTCTAGATGTTGGCAACAAGGCAAGGCTCTAAACATTAGGTAAAAGATAATCAAAAGTGTTTTGTCACTTGACCTGAAATCCAAGTCGTATTAGTTGGTAGTATTGTGCAATAATATGGCTGGACCCTGATTAAAACAGATTTGGAATATGATTATATTAGTCCTATAATTAGAATAAACTGATTAGTGATTACCATTTACAATGATGCAAAATAATATAACTGCGTGGGACAGCGACTAGGTTTAAAGTTCGGTAATATAACTGCGTGGGACAGCGACTAGGTTTAAAGTTCGGTTTGGGCTTTGGAGTTTAAAGTTCGATTTGGGCTTTGGGTTTGGGTGGCTCTTCTTTGAGAGTTTCAAGATTCAAACCATCAGATGGGTGTAGTGGGTGTAATGGGTAGATGGGTGTAGTAGGTGTAATGGGTGTGTGTTAAATATCAAACCACGGGTGGTGTGTGTAAAGGTGTGGGTGGGTGTAGTAGGTGTAATGGGTAGGTGGGTGTAGTAGGTGTAATGGGTGTGTGTTAAATTTCAAACCACGGGTGGTGTGTAAAGTGGTGGTGTGTAAAGGGGTGGGTGTGTGTTAAATTTCCAATTGATAAACATAACTAAAGGTTCAAACACCCGTGGTTTGTGTAAAGGGGTGGGTGGTTTGTTAAATTCCCAATTGATAACTCAAGGTTCAAACCACGGGGCGGCGTGTGTAAAAGGGTGAGTGTGTGTTAAATTCCCAATTGATAAGCATAACTCAAAGTTCAAACGACGAGGAGGGTAAAAGAAGGAGGTGGGTTGGTGTGTGTTAAATTAAAGGAAGGAGGGTTGATGTGTGTTAAATTCCATGGTTTGCTGGTAAGAGCTTCTCACACCAAACAAAAAAACAAAAAAAAAAACACCCGTGGTTTGTGTAAAGGGGTGGGTGGTTTGTTAAATTCCCAATTGATAACTCAAGGTTCAAACCACGGGGCGGCGTGTGTAAAAGGGTGAGTGTGTGTTAAATTCCCAATTGATAAGCATAACTCAAAGTTCAAACGACGAGGAGGGTAAAAGAAGGAGGTGGGTTGGTGTGTGTTAAATTAAAGGAAGGAGGGTTGATGTGTGTTAAATTCCATGGTTTGCTGGTAAGAGCTTCTCACACCAAACAAAAAAACAAAAAAAAACTTTTTTATAAACTTTTATAAGAGCTTCTCACACTAAACCAAAAAAAAAAAAAAACTTTTACTTTTATAATCTTTCCCATTCATGTAGGTTTTGGTATAATTTTTTGCCCTTCTCATAGACCCCAATGATCTTTTTGAGCTTTCGACACTATTCATGTGGGTTTTGTAGAATTTTCTGCCCTTCTCATAGACCCCAATGATCTTTTTGAGGTTTCTGTGTGTCTCGAAATATTCAATGCAATTGTAGGTTGCGAATAAAACCTAAATGATTGAATATCCAAAATAGATGAACAGAGTCTACAGATTAAACTTTTACCATAGAATATGCAATACATACAGAGTCTGTACACAAATTTGACCCGAGAATCACTCGATTTGAAAAACAGCTTTCCATGTTTTCCACTGTTAACCTAATTTTCTTAAGTTGGTTACTCAGATTTTCCTGTAAGACTTCCTCACATAAGTAAAGTCCTGTCCAGTTCCATCTATATGGGACGAGCAAGGTATTAAAATAAACTAGTTAGCAAGCAGCCGAACATTCTACTATAATACCTTTTGAAAAGTTAAGTGTAAAAGTAGGTTGGTCAGCTCCAAGATAATTAATATGAAACACAAGCTCCTCAGGCAAATCCTGCTTTGCACGCCATATTTGCCAGCCAATTCCGGGATAAACAAGTCCATACTTGTGCCCACTCACATTGATACTTCTCAGCAATGGCAGCCGAAAGTCCCACACTAAATCAGGATAGATGAAGGGTGCAACAAATCCTCCACTTGCTGCATCCACATGAATGGCAGTGTCCCACCTGTGCACATTGTAAGGATTAACACTCAAAGCACATAAAAATCTACTCTCTTAGAGCCCTTTGTATTCTGAACGACTCCTTGATAGCTAAAAATTTCTAAACCAACCTCACATAATTGAGCTGGTAAGCCACGTGAAAAATTAATCAAAACTAACACAGACCTAAAATTTCCAAAAGTTCTTGGATAGCCTACCCTGTTTCTTGATTCTTCTTGAGCAGGAGATCATTCAACACTTTGATATCTTCAAATTCGCCATTATATGTGGAACCCAGTATAGCACATACGCATATAGTATTCTCATCCACCATGCTTACTGCCTGGTAAGGGTCCATGACATAGTAGTCATCTCTCAATTTTACAGCTTTGATATCCACTTCAAAATAACGTCCGAACTTTTCCCAGCAGACCTATACAAGCAAAAAGCAATGAACAAAGACGAAAAAAAAAACTTGTTTGAGGCAATTCAATAGCCACTATAGGGTTGCATATTGTCATATTTCATTGAATATTTTCGAGAAACTCTTGTTCAACATGGGTTCAACATGCTTTGGGATTTCTTTGGAGAAACCGAGGTTCAACATATAAGTGGACTTGTGTACCAAAAAAGATTCATCATATAAGTGGACTTGTGTACAAAAAAATTCATCATATAAGTGGACTTGTGTACAAAAAAATTCACTAGCAAGCAAAATTTGGGGCTTTCTACTGCATTAGTAATTCATCTCTATTATAAGTAGACCAATGAAAATATAAAGACTAATTGACCGTTATATTGTCACTTAGGCCAATGAAAATATAAAGACTATAGGGTTGCATATTGTCATATTTCATTGAACTATAAATATTCACTAGTAAGCAAAATTTGGCAAAATTGGCTTTTTACTGCATTAGTAATTCATCTCTATTAAAAGTAGAGCAATGAAAATATAAAGACTAATAGACCGTATAAATAAGTCTAATTGGGTGGCAATGAATTAAATGGTACACTGTCAGAACTCTTCATATCCAAAGTTTGGAATAAGGATATCATCTGCCATTAGTCTTTAAGCATTACATGCATATTAGCTCCTGTCACTATGTTGGGATTGTCAAAGGGTTTCCCCTCTATCTTGGGCTTGTTTTGCCATTTCTTTCTGAATGCAAGGCCAGCCAACGTTATTGCCTCTGAGGAACCAACAGTCCCAACCCCTACTGCATTCTCTCCATCCATCTGTGGCGAGTTGAATAACCTTGCAATCAAATTAACACACCGGTCCTGAAATGTATACCATTACAAATTATGAGAGCTATAAAAAAAAAATACTAAATCAGTTCAAACTTGAATTGCATCTATTTAACCTGGAGCTTAGACGTCACAGGATACTCATCCATATCTATGTAGTTCTTGTTGGCGGACTGCACTACAAGTTTATCACATTCACGTTCCATCCACGTTGTCACAAAGGATGCAAGATTTAGTCTGGGATTTTTGTCTAACATTAGCTCATCACTGATAAGTTGATATGCGGCATCCTTGGGCATTGATGTTTTCGGCATTCTAAACCTGCAAAACACAAGAAAACACCTTTCTTTCCTAATCAGGGAAGGGAAAAATAGAAATAAAACTTGCATACATAGATAAACATAAGACAAGGAAAGAAACATGTTATCAACCTTGGTGGAGTATGGTGGACATAGCGGGATGCATATGTAGAATGAATTGTTTCTTCTTCCCCATGATCATCTGTCTCATGAGTGGGCAAAGATATCCGGCTGAGAAACATTTTGCTATGAAATGCAATGATACCAGTACTGTTTTCTAATGTTCAGGCTGTCTGTGTTTATGTACGCCTATCAAATGGGTATTTAAAGTGGGTCTTTGTCCTCAGTGAGAGAAGAAGAAGCTTCGAGGATACCTACCCAATTGCTTGCTTGGAAGCCACATATGTTTCCAAGCAAAACGTGGCTGTGAGATATTTGGTGGAGGACAGATGCCCTCTATGTTTTGTGTGAATGTGGACACTCAATAATAGCACAAATTCGCTGGAATTGTATGGAATGTTTGTTTGTTTGGAAATTTGGAGTTCGGACATCTTAAACTGGGAGGGAGTCTGGATTAGGTTGGATAGAAGAAACTAATCTTCATGCAGTGCCTCGCATATATGACATGATGTTTAATTAAATTTTCTTTCTACAACTTTTATATATAATTATTTTAGTTTTTATTAAAAAATCATAATTAATATATTTTAAATTTTTTGATTTAATACTAAGAGTAAATATTTAGCCTATATAATTATAGGATCTTAACCTTGTGGTACCATGAACCAAAAAAAATAGCAAAAACATATAAAGTATCTAAGTTAATATATAAAATGGGTTAATATATAAAATGGACAAAATGAGTTAATATGATTTTCTCTAATTGAATCCTTTAAGAAAATAGTTCACCATACATTGTAACTACTAATAGATGAACACATTAAATCTTCAAGAGTGATTGTCAAACAAAACAATAGTCAATATAAAGGAGCAAGAAGGCTAATCCTATGTAATAGGCATCTTGTGACCAACAATGTAGCTATGAGGTAACACTACGTTCTTTTGGTTAAACTTCACAAATTTAAGCCTATCATAGTTCTTCGTGATGACATGTCCAAGAATCTGGTTTTGCTTTTGATTGTCAACCATGTTCACTTGCAATAACAAGTTGACAACTATGTATGTGTAGCTTGACAAATTTTGAACATGAATCTCCTTAAAAGTTGAGGAACTAATACTATTTTATTTTTTAACTATGATTTATTTACCTTACAAACAACTTGAAATACCTTACTGCAATAAATAATATTTCTATCATATTTTAAAAACTAATAAAAATCCTAGATAATTTATGCTACAAAAGATAATTTTTGAAATAAACTAGAATCCTTCTTATGATCCTCTTAAAGCACATAATAAAATATAACAAGCATATTTATATCACAATAATTATTTAAAAAAATTTCTTGTGGGAGATAATATGAAGAAGAGAATTAAGACATTATCTTGAAAATAAGCATTATGTTTTTTACTATGTATAATTATGATAATATGAAGAAGAGAATTAAGACATTATCTTGAAAATAAGCATTATGTTTTGCACTATGTATAATTATCATGTAACTACATGTAAGAATGATTCTTTTATAATTTCTATTTTTAATGTGCATTAAAAAATTATATATGTGACATAAATTCATACTACTTTAATTATGTTTTTACCCTATATAATTTTCATGACTACATGTAAGAATGGTTGTTTAATATTTTTACTTTTATGCATGTCATAAAATTATATCTTTGATACAAATTCATACTATTTTAAATATGTTTTTGGGAGTAATAAGTTATAAATATTTTTATTCATTGTCTTCTTACATTTTATATAGATATTTTAATAACTTATTTACAAAACTTAACAAACATTTAAACTTGATTTTGACATTATATAATTTATTTTGTTCTTTGGTACAATAACATAAAATTTAAAAATGTAATATAAATGTAATAATACTTATACTCTCATAAGCAACTAACCATATTCTTATATGGCTAATGAATAAGACTTTACTATCTATATATATATATATATATATATATGAAGTATTAAATATGGTGAGTGGGGTTTGAGCAACTTGAGCCTAGGAGCAGAGAGGAGTTTTGAGGGAGCAAATTAGGAACGTAGGAGCAGTTAGAGCTGATGGATGGGGAGGAAGAATTCAAATTTTGTCTACACTACTTTTTTTAGAAGAGCCTAAAACAAATATTGTCATCGGGGGACTTGACTACTCTTCTCAAAAAAGTGTATTTTGAGGCCCTTAAGACTATCCAAACTAGTGAGGGTCCCTTTCTTACGAACCCAATGAAGAGTCATGGATTGGTAAATGATAGCTCACAGAGTGGGATCCTTTATTGAGAAACCCAAAAACCCCATTCTCAACTTGGGCCAATGAATTCATATGTTGTAGTGGCATCAAAGGGAAGGGGGTATAATAAATCTAAAATCCTTTTTGAACTCTCTCCTATGAACAATAAAGTTTGTATTTTGAAAGACCTCATCCAAACAATGATGGAAGATGGAAGTTGCAACCTTGTGGGTAAATTTCAAGGGAGTAGGCTAGATCTAGATTCGATAAGAAGGTGGGCCATGAAAAAATGGAAGCCATTGGGCTCGATGAAGATTGTAGCTATTCCAAAAGGTTTTTTATCATAAATTTGAATATCATGGAAGATGCAAAACGTATCCTAGGAGGGGGGCTAGTTTTACGATAAAATAGGTCTTTTCTTGAGCAAATGGAGTTCATATTTTAATTCATACACTCAAAAGTTTAACTCATTACCCTTATTGGTTTGACTCCTTGGCCTCCCATTCCATTTTTGGCATGATGACATCTTAAGAGGGGTGGCTAGGGTAGTTGGAGATTTAATTTAGATAGATCTAGAAACCAGTGCAAAGTCCATAATGGTTTTTGCAAGGATGTGTATCTATAAAACTCACCTCATATTTGGGGATATGGGTTCAACCCATTATTTACAAAAATAGACCCATAACATGCTCTAAATGCAAAAAAGTGGGACATGCAATGGAGAAGTGTCCCCTAAGGCTGAAATAAGAAGGAAAAGAAAAACAAAATGGAATAATGAAGCAATGAAAACAAAAAATAATACTCAAGATAAATCTTCACCAGCCATGGTAGAAATAGAAAGTGAAAAGGATAAGAAACAACCCCTAGAAAGGACAATGCCACTAGAAGATCAAACTAAGCAAGCTAAAGGGTTGGAGACTAATAGCTTGAATCCTTCCTCTGAGGTAAATCCTTTAGCTTTATTATCTAAAACTCTTGATGCTAATAATATTATTAGTAATCCCTTTGAGTGTCTTGAGGACAATGATATGACAGAGAAGGAAACAGTCTTGGAGTCCCAAAGTCCAATTTCCTAGGAAAGTCCTTTGAAATTATTGATGGAGAAATGGTATTTGAGACCCAAAACCCAGAGTCAAAAAAAGAATCCCATAGATGTGGGGGTCCCCAAAAAGGTTGGAAAACCCTCAAACATGTCATTGAGAAAAAAAAATTGAATAATATATTGCTAATGGGTCTCAGACTATTATGAAGGTTGAAGAAAATAAGGATAGAGGAGGGTCCCAACTAAAGATAGAAAAAAATTGCTATGCATCTTAGATGGATAGGGAAAAGAGAAAAACCCACCTAAATCCTGAAGAATGAAGTTTTTATCCTAGAATATTAGAGGTCTTAATGGCCTCACAAAGTAGATATTAGTAGTAGATATTAGAAAAGAAGCTAAACCAGACATTATTTTTTTGCAAGAAACTAAAATTGATGGCAGCAAGCTTGAAGAAATTAGAAAAAACATTTGGAAAGAAGTAAATTTTGCTACGAGTCCTACTAGAGGGATAGTTGGTGGACTTCTCTACCTCTGGTATCCATTGAAAATTGAAGCCTCTATTCTTTCATCTAATGATCATATCATTAATATCCTCTTTTTTATAAATATTCTAATCATATATGGATGCAACATTCCTTCTGTGTCCATGCCATGTTGGAATATCCATTGGTCATGACCAACATGCTTCATCTCAAATTTTTATGCTCCCAACTCCAGGTAGGGTAGGAATTTCCTTTGGTCTTCATTGAGCTCAATGCATGAGGTCTTAAGATTAGAAGCATGGATTTTGGTAGGTGATTTTAATTCTCCCCTATATTTATCAAATAAAAGAGGAGGAAACTCTACATGGACAAAATGGATGGAGGAATTTGTAGACTTTGTTAACACCAATAGTTGTTTGATATGGATTTAGAGGGATCTAAATTTACATGGAGTAATTGCAGATTGGATAAATAGTTAATTCAACTCAGGATTGATAGGGTTCTCTTATCAAAAGAATGGATTTCATTTTTTGGTGATGCCTCTCTTTTTGGTGTTGACTCTCTTCATTCACTGACCAAAGTGGAATCATATCATAATCCCCTATGGATTTATTCTCATGATGAAACCTATAGGTTTCCAAGACCATTTAGATTTGAAGCAATGTGGAGTTAGCACCCTAACTTGGAGAATAGAATTGAAGATTGGTGGAGTATAAAATTTTTGGGTCCACACATTTCTCAAGTAGCTATCAAACTAAAATACATCAAAGATAATCTCAAAGATTGGAACAAGTCAATGTTTGGAAATATTGGGGAATCTAAAGAAGAATTGAAGAAGCAACTCAAATTTTTGGAACAAGAAATAGAATATGGCAATCTATCTCAACAAATCTGAGAAAAGAAAGGCTATTATTATTAGAGTTACATAACATTCTTGGCCATGAAGAGATGATGTGAAAATAAAAGTCTCAAGAGCTCTAGATTAAAGAGAGGAATAGAAATACAAAGTACTTTCTCATCTCTACCCTGAGACACAAAAGTACTAATAGAATCAAAGAAATTTTGAGGCCAGATAGGAATTCCCCCCATTCCCCCCTTAGTTTCTCATGATATTAATTTGGCCCTCAATAGTCCTTTCAATGATCAAGAAATCAAGGAGGTAATTTTTTCTATGCAAGGCCTAAAAACTCTTGGATCGGATGGATTCCCTCCTTTATTTTTCTAGAAATACTGGAATATTCTCGGGAAGGAGATTGGGAAAGCTTTAAGGGAGGTGCAAAGAACAAATTTTATTCCTCCTAGGGTGAATTCCACTTTTTTGGCTTTAATCCCTAAGAAAAAAGAAGCTAAGAACTTCACAGACTTTAGGCCCATCAATCTGTGCAACACTCTTTATAAGATCTTGACCAAGGTAATTGCCAATAGATTAAAACCTTGTCTACCCATAATTATTTATAAGGCACAAAGTGCTTTTATGGAAAATATATAGATTCTTGATGGAGTAATAACTATGCATGAATTAATACACTCCTATAATAAAAGCAAGAGGTCAGACATGTTTCTCAAATTAGATGTGAAGGCATATGACAAGGTCTCTTGGAATTTTTGCTCAAAGTTCTTGATAAATTCAGGTTCAACCAAAAGTGGATACGTCTTATCAAGGCTTGAATTTCCTTGCAAAAGTATTGGTGTTGATTAATGGATCTGTTGCTGGTTATTTTTCTAGTTTCAGATGTATTTATCAAGGAGATCCTTTGTCATCGTATATTTTTATTTTAGTGGAAGATGCCTTAAGTAGTTCAATCAAGTAAGACCCAATGATTGAAGGAATTAGTCCTACTCAAAATATTAATTTGACATTGCATATTTAGTTTGTAGATGACAAACTCATTTCCCTCATAGCATCAGTTCCTCAAGCCAAAGCGTTAAAAGGTATTCTTTCTTCTTTGAAAAGGCAACAAGCCAAAATATAAATTACCTTAAGAGTATGATTTTCGTTTTGAATACTCCCCAAGAAAGATAAATCAATATTACCAATATTTTGGGTTGTAAAATAGCTTCTTTGCCTTTGATTCATTTGGAAATGTCGTTGTTTAAAGGTAGATTAAAAACTTCCTTATGGGAACCTATTATTGATAAAATCCAAAAAACATTATCTGGATGGAGAGGAGAACTACTCAGCCAAGCAAGAAAAGCAATGCTAGTCAAATCCTTGCTTCAGAGCATTCCCATTTATTACATGTCTCTTTTTAGGATCCTAAAAAGATTCAGCTAAAAATTGAACAATTACATAAAGTATTTTTATGGTCTGGCTCAAAGGAGAAGAAGAGATTCCACCAGGTTTCTTGGGAACAAGTTTGCAGAAGAAAATTCTTTGAGGGGCTAGGTTTTTTAAAAGTGGATATTATGAATAAGTCTCTATTAGCTAAGCAAGCTTGGGCATTAATTACTCAATTGAACATGAAATGGGTGCACATTTTTTTGTCTAAGTACCTAAACCAAATTATGGACTTCTTAAATGGTATTCTCCCTAAAAATGGTTCTGATTTTTGGAAGATTCCCGATCTATCAAGAGAGTTAATTTAGAAAGGTGTAATATGGAATATAGGATATGGTAAAAATATCAATTTTTGTGAGGATCCCTAGGTGTTAGATATTGCTTTATCTCAAATTCCATTGTTAGTCCCAATAAAACTCCTTTTATTTTCGTTGTTTGGTCCAAAGGTTGCTAATTTTGTGGAAGTTGTGGCAAGAGTTAACAAATGGAAGAGTCTGAGAATTGATAACCTAAGTCCTATGAAGGCTTGGTTTTCTATTATAGAAATTTTAAATTTTCAAGTGTTAAAATCTCAAGATGAAGATACTCTGCTATGGAAATGGGAGGAGAATGAGCTTTTCTCGATGAAATTGATATATTTGTTGTTGGATTCAGCCAACCTAATTTCTCCCCCTAACTTCAAATTTTGGCAGAAAGGCCTTACCCCTAAGATCAACATATTTTATTGGTTGGTTCTTCATAATAAAGTACTTATCATTGACAATATTCAGAAGAGAGGGATGTATTTAACAAACAAGTTCTTTCTTTGTGGATCGTGGGCTAAACCCTCAAACTATATCTTCTTTCAATGCTTTTTTTTCTATTGTTTTGGATAACTTTTTGTAGGCCTGAGGGGTTAGCTAGGTGGCTCCATGTTGTGTGACTAATTTGAGCCTCCAATTGTCTTCACAATTTATGGGCTCGAGGCTAAAACTAGTTTGGTATTTTGGCTTACCCCATCTCATGTGGAGAATTTGGAAAGAAAAAAAATTAGGGCTTTTAAAAATAGAAAGCAAGATGTAGTCATGATGCTTTCAAAAGCCATATCTATGGTGGTACAAAACATCTCAAATATCCCTTTAGACTTGATGGCAAAGGATAAGAAGGAAGAGGATATTGAACTAAAAATTAATTTTAAACTGAGGTCTATAGGACCTAATTTAATTCAACCTAAGTTGAGATCGCAAATTAAGTGTGTTACCCCACCTCCTGGCTGGAATAAATTTAATTTTTATGGTGCTTCCAAAGGAAACCCAGGTACTACAGGTGTTGGAGGACTAGTCAAATATGATAAGGGATCAATACTCCTTGCCTTTGCAAAAACATTTAAAGACTAAACTTGCAATTTTGTTGAGGCCAGAGCATTATATCAAGGGATTTTATTAATGAAAAATATGAATAAGAAAAATTTGATTATCGAGGGGGCATCTCTATTCATAATAAATACTCTCAAATATCTGACTCAACCCAACTAGAAAATATTAAAAATGATAACAAAGGCTAAAATATTATACCAATCAATGGAGGAGATTCAAATAGTTCACACCTACAGGGAGGTAAATAGGATAGTTGATGGCCTTGCCAACATTGGAGTCTAGTAGAATAGTCATATACTATGAAGAAGTGATTTTCCCCTAGATATTAGGAGGTAAGATTATTAAGTCTTAGCTTGGACATAAGCATGGTATGGAGTTATTGCATGCTATTAGAAGTGAAAAAACACCAAGCTCTTGTGAGCTAATATTTGACTTTGATGTTTGGTTTGATTCAAATTGACCTAGAGTGGAATACCTAGATAGAGCGGGATAGATTCCTCATTTTTATCCATTTTATCCTCGATTTTTAACACTAATGTCCAATTTTTGGGTGGCAACCTTGGAAAATATTGAAAATGGAGAAATACGTGAAGAGGAAGATATTTCAAAACTATTGGGTTATATCTCGATGGTTTGTTCTAAGGAAGATTGATTATTAGGTCAGTTATAAATGCTTCTTGGGGGCCCTTTGTGGTTTATTAACTACTTTGTATTGTCTCTACTTTCAATTTTTCTAGAATCATGTAATCTCCTATGGGTAGGTTGTTCTTTTTACTTTATTTTTGTCTATCCTTTTTAGCCTCTTGTTTTCTTCGAGTCTTTTACTGTGTGTCAAAACCCTATCTCAAAATTTTTATACAAGGTTTTGGGACCTTTCAACACCCCTTATTTAAGTTAATCTATATGTGTGTGTGTGTGTGTGTGTGTGTGTGTGTGTGTGTTTTAAAGTTAGATGTGATGTTGATAATAAGGTACAAGGTAAAAACAATTTTCTACCAACCATGGAGGCCAATAAACCATGAATATATGAGGGTGATCATGAATCCAAAATAGTCCACTTATTGTTATTGGTCAAACCTTGCTTATTTATAACCCTATTTCAAATGGCCTCACATGATAAAAAATATTTTCAAGGAAGCACATAAGAAAACATCAATAACATGTACTTAGATATGTATGACTTAGCCACAAAGACTACAAAGAAGTAAATATTTTTTATAGATGTAATTTACAAACTAGAAATTATTTATATTAAAATTTGTTAACACTTCTTTATAATATTTGGGTATTGATGTTTTTATATCTGAAGCTAATTTTTTTATTTGAAGTTATTTATTTCCATTCAATTTTAATTTGTAATATTTATAAGGCCAATTGTCAAGAGCTACATAATATTATTTAAAACTTTCATATTGATAAGTTGATATAGATGTCCAAAAAATATAATCCATACTAGAAGCCTTATAATAGTTTCTATATCCAAAAACAAAAAATCATTTCATGGTCTTAAACATAAGCCATATCTCTCCCTAAACCATGATTCAAAATACATTATTCTATCCCTCAAGTCAAAATATGAGAAGATGATGAGAAACAAATCATTCAAAATGAATGTCATGAAATAACATAACTCAATCGAAACTTTCATTTAATACATGTTTTACTCTTTGAATAGCTTAATTAGTAAAATTAGGTTGGAGGGTCTGGCCCATTGGTCAAAGTGCTCCCTTGGGAAGGTAGACACCATGGTTCAAATCCCATAAGCCTCATAGAATCAAAGGGCATGTTGCGCTAGCATCGTTGACTATGTTAAAAAGTTTACCCAACACAACTAGAGGTTATAATGGCAACATGGAGTAGGATTTGAACCCACAGAGAGGCGATGAAAAAATGTAACGAGTTATTGATTCCTCTAATATATTTATTACATATTAACCCTTTGTTTTTAAAGTCTATTAAATCATCCATGATCATCGTTGATAACCACTTCTAATGATTTGAGATCAATTGCCTAGATAGGTATTACCATAATTTCCTTCTTTTATTTATCCCCAACCATGACATACTTACTTCCATTTAAGACTTTCATAAATGAATTTTCTTGCTTGTTACAGAGCATTTTGTCATGATAATCCTTCATTTTTTAATTTTCTTGAAATATCTAAAACAAGAAGTCTAAAGATGTGGTTGGCTCCTTTTCGTAATTGCTCCTACTCACACTAGCTTAATGCTCTACAAATATTTAGGTTCATCCATAGGATTGAAACCATTTTTTATGATGTGATATCCAAACCCCTTGGGATATTATTTTAACCTTTTAAATTTCTTATGGATTTCATTTTATGGTATTTCTTATCTTTAAGTTCCTCATGAGGTAAGTATTTCATCTCCAAGTCTCCCATATAGAACAACCTATATATCCTAATTGTTAGTGTATAAAGAATTGTCATTTAGCCTAGATGATGGTGTGAATCTTCATTTTATGTATAAATCAATGTGCATCAATTTACTCTGCATGCTATGACAAAGTGTGTCATTTTTATTTTTCATGAATCAATACATCCAAGAAAGGTATTTGATAATTGATTTCCTCCATTTGTAAGGTAAAATATATATGAATGGAAACATTATTTAGTTCACTCAAAAAATTCACTAATTCCTTATTCTCAAGATACCATTTAACCAAGACATCGTATACAAATCTATCCCTCCATATAGCTTCTAAAAGGTAAGAACTCAATGCTTTTCTTTCAAAATCCTCAATGAAAAGGTTGAAGATATAATTGAAGATAATGGTGATCCCCTTGAAACTCTTGTTTTCTCATAATTTATTTCTTTAAATATATGTGTTTTTAATTAGAATTTATGTTTGTTTATGTTTTAATTAGTTTCTAATATTTCAAACTTAAATATATTTTAATTAATTAATTAAAATTAAATTAATTGTTTTCTATTAAATTTTTATGATGTGATAGATTTTAATGGGGTGTGTATGTGTGTATATACTATTAAATATATAAATTATATAAAAAATAGTTATGTTTTTTTTTTGATAGGTAGAAAGGGTGTTGAACCAATTAATAGTTATGTTAAAAATTAAGTAATTTATATAATTTATATAAATTATATAAAAAATAGTTATGTTACAATTAATTACTTTAGAACATTGTTTATATTATTATACATACATACAAACTTATACATATACACATACATTGGGTGAGGAACCAGGATGCTCCAGAAACGATTATTAGAATACAAGGATTTAAATAGTTTCCACCATTCTCTAATATCAATATCATCTTCTCCAAAAAACTTTTGTAGTTCCATAGTTGATGCCCCAATGCAAACTAGGGTTTTATAAGAATATATATCATGCCCCAATGCAAACTAGGGTTTTATGAAAATATATATCTCTCCACTAATTTAAAGCTAAAATTCCCATAAACAACTAGATCTATAATTTTTTCTTCCAAAAAAATAAATTGCAACTAATTTGCTTACCCGAACTAACAAATTT
Organism: Wollemia nobilis; assembly: GCA_028583015.1. Classification (NCBI taxonomy): domain Eukaryota; kingdom Viridiplantae; phylum Streptophyta; class Pinopsida; order Araucariales; family Araucariaceae; genus Wollemia; species Wollemia nobilis. The sequence goes on from JAQPPZ010017129.1 coordinate 2,536,758, forward strand.
CATCTTCCAAAAAAATTGTGATTTGAAAATTTGTCACTGCCCTTGTTCTATATGGCTGACTTCAAAATATTGTATCTCTCTTAATACTACTCGAATTCCTTCATATGACAACTCATTTTAAAGCTCTTAAAATTCCTCACAAAATGATCAACAATTGTTTGAATCGGATAAACTTTCACAAAGATATGGCTCCTGAAAGATGAGATGTTTTTCCAAAAAAAATATGCCCTCATGCAACTTAGGGTTTTATGAGCTAGGGTTTCATAGAAATATATCTCCCTACTGATTTGAAGCTAGAATTCCACATAGATAACTAGATTTGTAATTTTCTTCCAAAAAAAAAATTGTAATTGATTTGCTTACTCGAGCTAGAAAATTTTGTCTTTCAAAAAATTTACGACTTGAAAATTCATCACTACCCTTGTTCCAGATGGTTGACTTTAAAAGGTCATATCTCCCTCAATACTACTTAGATTCCTCTACTCATTTTGAAGCTCTTCAAAGTCTGCACAAACTGATCCAAGAATCTTCTGAATCAGATACTTTCACTCATATATGGCTCTTGAAAGATTAGATGTTTTTCAAATAAAAATCTTCCCTAATTCTACAATTCCATAAAAAAATTCCCACTTTTTCCAGAATCATTGCTTTGATACCACTTGTTACAAAAAATTATTATCATTAATAGAAATCATTCACCAATATGCAGAAATATCAAATCATTCATCCACAAATAATTATCCACAATAACAATCCACAATTGAGATAAAGATAGATAATACCCTTAAGTTAGAGAAACACCAATAATACTCCTTAAGAAAGGAATAACTCCACAAGATCTTCCAAGATGAGAGTGCCGCTTAAGGAGGAAAAAATCCCATAAGCCACTTTGTGGGTAAAGATGATTACATATGATTGATATCTATGATTATTACAATGACCAATATCTCTTCTTTATATACACATCTTCTAATTCTAATTTGGGGAGCCTACTACTAATATAATATTATAATACAATCAACCTTGGGTTATGTGTGGCCCATGTCAATCCTTATACAATATAATAATATATCCTCAAATATATATTCCTAGGTACCCTAACACTAGATGTCATACATTTAATTTGATTTGGAAGAGCATACAACCCACCATTACTTGAATAATTTCACGTTTGAGCTATCATATCAACAAATTGAGGATGGTCTTCCCACATCTGCTCATATTTAAAATATGATCTTTTTTTAAATTCACTAACCACCATTTTAACTCATATTATCCAATGATCTGAACAAATCCTTATTAAGGTATTAATTTTAGCATAAGTTCCTTCATCTAGACAATGATGTGAGAGAATGCATCTGTATAATTTTTTTGCTATTAGGTTTTGGCCTCTCCTGTTGTTGGTCCATGTATAGTTTTCTTCTTCAAACTTAACCTCTCATAGATTATTGTTTTGAATAAAATTTGAAAAATCTCTCATACTTTGGGTTAATTTCCTAATTCCCCCAAATTTTTCATCCAACTTGGTTATGGAATTAAAATCTCCTATGATCATGAATCATGTTTCTTGGTATTTACTTCTCATAAAGGCTTCAATCCCACTTCAAACTTCTAATCTACTTGATTGAGTAGTAGGTACATAGACATTGATAAGGATAAAATGAATATTCATAAAGTAGCAAGTGACTAAAGAGGCTATCCAATGCTCTGTTTTATGAATGGTTACACAAGAGGTTCTAGAAGGATTCCAACAATTTATAACTCCCCCTACCGCTTCTTAAGAATTCATAGCATCTCATTCACATTTTTCTCATACTGCTTACATAGTTTTTGAAACTTATTTTATCATTTTAGTTTCCTAGATACAAAGAATATTAGGTTTATTACTTAAACATAGGTTGATGTAGAACTCAACGTGAAGCTATTTTAGCAATAGAATAATATATAAGCATACAATAGAATCTCACATAGGTTAAGTGGTTGTATCAATTTGTCAAACATGGGAAACCACTTAACTAACAGATAACCATCTGCTAATATATGATGACAACTAACTGCTAGAAGACAAAGGACCAATCTAACAGTAAACTAAACATCTAAAAAACTTAACAACATATTTCCAACATGGGCATACTATGCCTCACATGAATACAAAGTGCAAGAAATAGGAAATTAATAAAATAATAATAAATAATAACTTAGGCTTAAATGGATAAGCCTAAGTATCCTTACCACTCCTCCCAACCATAGATGCATTAGACCCCAATGCTCTCAATAATTGTGGAAATTCATGGGTCATCTCATGGTGAGGAATCTAGCGAGCCATGTGTGGAAAGTGACTGTGATGGACGGCAAGGTAAGTAGTGGAAGAACCATTTTGAGTGTGATGAGTCTTCATCTCAAAAAATCTATCTAAAATAAGTAAAATTTGATGATTAGGTGCCACTACTATTGTAGGGTTGATAATAGGTTCAGGTACCAAAGGAGGATCCTGAAATGGTGTCTCTAGAAAGCAACACTTATCCAAAGGAAGCCAAAATTTATCTCCAACCTGATATGAGTAAGGATTGTGATGCTTACGCACCACGCTCTACTGCTCCTGCAGAGTCTCCTACAAGTCCTATGTTATCTTGTCCTAAAGGCTCTACCAGTGTTGAATGAAGGAAGTATCCTTAGCCTTCTCCTCCATGTGTGCAATGATGGGAGGAGGCAAAGCCAAAGGCAACTTCTGTGGAGAAAGTGTTTGTGTATCCAAATATGTACCCAAAATTATGCCAATATAATGCATGGAATCTTTCTCATGAGTGATATTGATGGGTTCCTTAACCACGAGCTCTTTTGATTGTTCATTTTGTGGAATTGAAGCTTCTTCTTTATCATGTGCCTTTGATGGTGTTTTTTCTTCATTATGTGTGGAACTTATGCAAGTAGGAGCCAAAATGAGTGTGTGACTTAATGCCTTACGAACTTACCTACAACTTAGAATCATATTTGATGTGGGTGTAGTGCTTTGTATCAAGTAGGTTTTATCATGCAACTCCAATGTGTATGTATTCTTTTTAGCATGATATACAACTATTGGAAATTTTGAGTAATTATTTTGTCATTGATGTCAAAATTTAGTTCATCTCGGTGCAAGGGAATTGATAAAAAGAGGGTTAAATATTCATATTTTAAGTCAAAGATATTTGGTATAAAGCTCCACATGGTTGGCCAAAATATTGTCTAAATATCCCAAAGGAAGGAAATACCTAGGCCCAAAGGAAATAATATTATAATATTAATTATTATAATATTGAAGTTGTTAACCTAAAGCCTAAGGTTAATTATAAAATAATTATAATATCTATATTATAATATTTTATAACCCTAAGTGGTTTTGGTGCCAAGAATAAAGTCTAAATTATTAAACTCCGCCGACATCCTAGCATGGAGACAAATTGGTATCAGAGTGGGTTCCTTTGGAAGAGTTTAACAGCTTGAAGGAAGAGGTTACAGGAACACAGATGGCATCTCAGAGTGGATCTTCATAAAACAAGGCACCATTGTTCGATGGGAACAATTATGCTTTTTGGAGCATAAGAATGTGGACTTACTTGATGTCACAATGGTATGAGACATGGCAAGCAGTTGAGGATGGATTCACACCTACAGCTAATCCTCCCATAGGTAAACATGGTAATATCTTACATATAAATTATTCCAAGGTTATGCATGCAATCCTAAGTAGATTACATGAAGCAAATTTTGTGAAATTTATGCATTGAAAATCAGAAAAAAGATATTTGGGAAAAATTGAAGCAAACCTATGAGGGAAATAAAAAGTTCAAGTTGGCAAAACTACAAAATCACAATAAAATATTTGAAGATTTGAAGATGGAAGAAGAGGAAGACATTTCTACATACTTACTTCATGTTGATGAGATTTTTAATACCATGCATGGACTTGGATTTGAAGTTGAAGAATTTGATGTTGCTCATAAAGTTTTAAGGTCATTTCCTACAAGGTATGATGGAAAAGTTTCATCTATAGAAGAGATAAAGGATATTTAGAAGTTGACTATGTATGATCAACATGGAATTCTCATAGCTTATAAGATGAGAATAGTAAAGGATCTTAACTCCAATAAAGAGGTAGACTTCAAAGCATCAAAGAAGACAAAGGATAAGAAACCAGAATCAAGCAGTGAATCAACTAGTGATTAAGAAGTTAACTATGGTAGAAGAAAAAAGGACTCAAGAAAGAAAAAAGGTATGAAAATAGTGAAATGTTTCAATTGTGGAAATTTTGGTCATTATTCATCTAATTTTCTAGAATTTGGAAGCAGTAGCAGTGAAGAGAAATAGGATCAAAAGAAAAAGGAAGCAGGAAAATCTAGGTATGAAAAGAAAAATAGGTATGATCAAAACAAGCATGAAAAAAATTCTTTCAAAGGCACAAGAAGAGTTTCTATGTTGATAAGGGAAGCAAATCTTAAAGTGACAGTGATGGAAGATCCTCAGATAGTTAAGAAGAAGAAATTCTATTTTTGGCAATAGAAGAGGAAGAAAATGCTCATGTTGAAGATTAATCTAACAAGTATGAAGATGCTCTTGAAGACCAATAAGTAGAAAAGGATTCAAAAAATGAATATGAAGGTGTAGTAGATCTAGAAGCAGAACTTATTGTTGCTCTCAAATAATTGAAAAATGTTAGAAAGCAAAATTTAAAATTCAAGGCTCAAGTTCAAGAATGTGATGAAGAAAAAGGAAAGCTTATACAAGATTTGACAAACTCAATAGCTAAGATAAGGAGATTTAAATAAAAGTTAGAGGTAAAAGTCTTAGAATTTGAAAGATTATAACATGAGGTAGCTTCACTAATGATGGAAGTAAAAGAGTTTAAAGACAAGCTACACAGGTATGGGAAAATCTCAAAGACCTTGGATAAGATTATCAATGGACAAAGACCTTAATCTATCAAAATATGACTTGGTTTTGAAGAAGAACGAGGGAAACAAGAAAAAGGGTCAAGCTCAAGTTCACAAGAGGAAGAAGTTTCAAAGGAAGAGAGTGAAGGAGAAAGTGAGACTTATGTAAATAGAAGCTCCACCAAGGAAGTAATAAAAAGGAATAGGGATCATCACAGAGAAGAAAGGACTAAGAGACCAATGGGTTCAAGGAAATATTTCTTCAAAGGACATTGTTTTTCATGTAACAGATTTGGTCATAGGGCTATGCATTGCAGGACTCATGGAAATAAGGAGTATGGTGTTACCAAGAGGAAATTCAAATATGGACATTTCTTTCAAGGGTATTGCTACTCTTGTAATCGATTTGGGCATAAAGCAATTCAATGCAGGGTTCATGACAAAAAGGAGTATGGCTTCACCAGGAAGAACTTCAAGATATTTACACATTCTATGAACTACAACATTAAGTGTTACAAGCATAATAATATTGGACATAAGTCCAAGTGGTTTAGAACAGAGTTTCCATAAATAAGAAAAAACAGGGACACTCAAAAGGATCAAAAGGGCATGTTGAGAAAGAAGGTTGACAAACAAAAGGAACATTGTATGTTGGGAGTAGTTTTACTCCCACCCCAAAATTAATCACCTCAAGGAGAGGAGGTGGGGAGGGGGCTGAGCTAATAGTATTATCTTTAAGCCCAAAGGACTCCCTTTTCCATTGATGTGTGTGACCACCAAAATGGCCTCACACCTATGCTTTCCACTGCGTAATTGAAATAAAATATACAAGAGCATGCATTGCAAAATTGACAAAAAATGATAAAGAATGAGAATATTTTGTTTCCATTTATGAAGCCAATTCTGATTACAAATACGTCCCTCTTAGGGATACCAATTTGATACTCTTATTGCAGTAGTAAATAATGTGAAATCCCTCTTAAGGGGAAATGTGAGTTTCAGGCCATTCGAGGTGACACGAACTACTCTAGGGTGGAGTTGACCCTCTTCTTCGCATTGAGGAAGGAATTGGATGTTTGAATCTCCTTCGAATTTGCTTTCCTGTGGTCAAGAAACAACACAAAAGCATTAAAAGCATAGGTAGCCTCTCATTATGAGGCCCTTTAAAGGATTTAAATATGAACAAGCCATAGTACTAATGAAATCAAAAAAGTTAATAAAATGTGTTAGACATGTTCAATACTCATAAATATTGCTTGAAACATAGAAACAATGAGTATAGCTATCAATATAATGGAGCAATTGCATGAAGTGAAGCATTAGAACATGAAATTAAGCTAATTATGTCCTACTTGCTATAATAAAGTAAACCTAATGAAAACCCTAATTATATCGGTCAGAGTCTCTACAAATGCTAAGTAAACTACTAAAATGATTAATCTAGTCTAATTAAGCACAATACAAATGAAACAGTAAGGAGAATTATCATTGATTGCAAACCACAGCTTTGATGAGTGGTCTACACTATGAACCGTGACTTTTGGCCACGAATAGCAATCAAGTGGTTTTTCCCTCCAAATTAAGGGTTGTGGGCTTGATCCTCCTTGTCAAATTGATGATCAAGGGTTGCCTTGGTGTCCTCTGATTGGATTGGCGGTTGAATTCCACAATTGGGCCTCCATTTGACCGAATTAGAATTTCTTGCGTTCTAGCTCCTTAGGGCATCCATGGCATAAATTAATATGATGCTTGATTAGGTAACAATTGAATAGCAACCAAAATCCCTCTCAATGCACTCAAGTGAGTCCACAATTTGATAGGGATTCGTTGCTCAAAATTCTCTCTCTTGTTATATCTTTTCCCTAATTTGAAGGGGTACTTATAGGACTTCCCAAGGGCTAGGGGTGGATTCATGTGGAATCCAAGATCAAGAAGAGGTGGTTAGGACAGTTGGATTGGAAGCTTTCATCCTTTAACCGTGTTCTTCTAGAAAAAATGGTTGTTCAACCCGATTTGGCTCTGATGAAGGCCAACCGAACTTCAGTTTAGACCGCAGGTGATAGCTACGGTTTAGACTGTAGACCGTAGGTCTCAACCATGGTTCATACTATAGACCACAGGTCTCAACCATGGTTCAAACTGTAGATCATAGGTCTCAACTGCGGTTCAGACTAATTAGGCCAAGGAGCCCAAATTGAGTGGTTAAAACCACTGCTCTATCTTGAATTATGTCCAATATCTTCCATATGGTCTTGTAGCATGTCCCATATGAGTAGTTGCCCTTGACATGACACATTTTATGTGTCTATAGATGCTCCTTTTAAGATGTGTTGTGATATCAAACAACGCTGAGCAAAAATAGACCTTCTTAAATGATGTCGAAGGTTGCATGATGATCATTGATCTAATCAACATTAGATACCCCAAGTCTTGCAAAAGAGCATACATCATCAAATCATTGCCCTCGATGATTTGAAGAACTTGATTCTGGTAAGCTTGAGTCAAATACTAGCCTTGATGGCAATTAGGATACAAGCTTAATTCAAATCCTAGCCTTGATGGCAATTAGAAGATAATCTTAAGTCAAATCCTAGCCTTAGCAGCAATTAGGATACAAGCTTAAGTCAAATCCTAGCCTTAGCAGAGATTAGGAGATAAGCTTAAGTCAAATCCTAGCCTTGATGGCAATTAGGAGACAAGCTTAAGTCCAATCCTAAATTAGGAGACTAGTTGCCCAATTTGCTTGAATTTGATTTTTATCTTTTGTTTATTTGCCCCAAGCAAGGAGGGTGCATGATTGTCTTTGACAATGATTCTTGAACGAATGCACTTTTGACAAGATTGAGGGATCTACAATCATGGGATCTTCTGTTGACTTTTATTATGACAATTGATATTATGACTACGCCCTCAAGCAATGAGTCGATGAGGGTAATGACAATTAAATGAAACAACGATGTCGCTTGACCACTATGAATGATCTTTGCACAAATTAAGATTTAACATTTGAATACTTGGCAAGGTCTAATCAACTATGATTACACCATTTAGAATAATTGCAAATTCCTATCCCGTGGAGCGGCCCAGCCACGAAGGCCTTCTTAAGGAATCAAAATTATAGCAATTTCCATTAGGCTTGTAGTGAATCATAATGTCGATGATATGCTGAATCATTGTGAATTTTTATTTATTTAATTTTTTTGTTAATTTAAAAAAAAAAAAATTGAAATTTTTGGACCTGTAGATATGCTTTAATGTCCAATCTGAAACTACTTATGATGAGCAAATATGTGCATTTATGACTTGAATTAAAAGACCAAATATTTAGACTTCTTTGGAGATTTGGGGATCGATACTGATAATGCCCCAGTTGATGCTTGCAAATGTTTTTGTTTTGATTTTATGTTTATGAGATGCACGTGGATGCAATGCCTACATGATGATGTGATTATGCTATATGTATGCAATGTACGGATGACATGCACTAGCTAGATGATAGATGTTCTATTAGATTCCATGATCTATATGTATATATGGACTATTTTGTATGCATGTGGATGCAATGCTTATTGTTAAATGCATGTTTAGTTTTTATTCAATTTTATGCATCTAATTTATGATGTTATGAATGGTGAATGCCATGTATGTGATGCATAATTTACATGATGATGATCTAATGTAAATGAACCTATATGCTTTAACCACTTAAAACATACAGAATGAATGCAATATGAGTTTGACAATCTAATGGATGACACCACATAATGTATAACAATCATGAACTGTAATTGTTATATCTTATTATGAAAATTGATAAATTGTGCACCCCTATGTGAGATGCAATGATATATGTTTTATGTTCATAAGCTTTTGTAAATTAAAATAATATGTGTAGCATAGTCAGTGGTCATCTAAACATCATTTCTAACATCCATCAGGTATCTAACATATATTACAAATAATTCTAATAAACAAACTCTCATAAAATAAATTGATGTTTTGATGATTGCATTGAAAATTGGTTGTTGCTATTTGGGAATTTTTGAGGTTTACCATGAGACTTAAACACCCTAGTTGACTGATCAAAAGTTATATACTAACCACACTAGACTTCTAAAATGTAAGGATTTCACTAGGATAGGCCCTAACTGTTCATTATCCCTATGTGTGCAAGTGAGTATATTAAGATAAATCATAAGCATATGCTAATGTCAGGCGGGATTCTTTCAACCCATTGCTAAGATAGGGGATCCACAAATGTTTATCCAATCCTAGGTTTAGATTTTAGTTGGACTAGACCACTAGGCGATACAGGACACCTAAAGCTAGCTCTTCCACATTCAAACATTGGTCTGTACATAAGTGAGGTGCTAATGCATCAAACATATCGTCATGTGTAAGGTACAGTGGTGTTGGCAATTCCATGGATTCAAGTTCACTCCCTTATTTTCTTCAATTTTTTGGGATACTTGCTCATATAAGTTTTGCAAGGGATTTGATCCCACTTTTACTTTGAAATTTCTTTGGATCTTCATTTGAACTTGCTTTCTAATCTTCATTTGATCTTCATTTGAAATTTGATTTATGATCTTCATTTGATCTTCACTTTTGAGAATTTACATTTGATCATTTTCTTTAGAAACTTCCTTTGGGAATTTTACTTTGGAGAACTATTTTTGGGATATCGATTGAGGATATCAAACTATGATATCAATATGGGATATCAATATGGGATGTAGATCTATGATATCAATCTAGGGTATCAATCTGGAGGATTGATCTGGGATATTGCTCATTTTATCATAAGCAAGGGATTCTGGTTAGGGAGCAAACTTGTCCTTTTGCCAATTACCAACATTTCCCATATCGTCTGCATAGGGGGATAAGCAAGAATAACTCTTTTCACCTCAGGATACTTGGTCCTGCTTCGTGGCTTTCATCTTCCCCTAGTCCTTATTAGGATTGTTTAATTTGTTGATTAGTGATAGGATTCTGATATGCTAAGGGCTATAATAACTAGACCTCAACTACAAAAGCAAATCAAGCTTTCTATCAACTCTTGAGAAGACCTCTAGGTATGGTTGAATGACCTAAAAACCCTAGTATATTCTTGATAGAAACAATAAGGGTTGTGTTGAAAAACATAATTTACTCACACGAGTGATGAATGATGATGATAGATAGTGCATAGATGCATGATTGAGATACAAACGTGTTGTCGTTTGTAATATTGTTAACACAATTTATCCTAATGCAAGGGCGGAGGATGAATATGCCTAATGCAATGCAAATATGAAATGCAAAATGAAATGTAATACAATGATGCAAATGAAATGCACTAGTCGCAACATGAAATGCAATGTGCAATTATATTATATTTTTTTTTAAATTTTGATATTTTCCCATTTTTTATGGATTTTATAACTTTTTGACATGACCATAGGGGTTACAAATGCCTTTGGAGACTTTTACTGAATGACCAAAGGGCTTATAGATGCCTTTGGGGCCTTTTTATGGATGACCAAAGGGCTTACAATGCCTTTGGATATTTTTGTGATTTGACCAAAGGGCTTATGATGCCTTTGGATCTTTTTGTGCAATTTTATGGATTTTAATGTTTTCCATATTTTTTATTTTTTTATATTTTTCAATTGTTTTGAAATTTAAATGTTTTATTTGAATTTTTTATGAAATTTTTATATTTTATGACTTTTTTCTTGTTTTTATGTTTTTAAATGGGAAGGTATGCTACCTTAGGTACCCCCCAGTGTGTGTGCCACTCAATGAAAGTGAGGAAGGTGTGATACCTTTAGAAGTCTCACTTTGCTTCATTGATCGTGATGTGGATGATGGGGAAGGTGTGACACCTTGAAGAGCCCCAATGTGCATTGTGTTTGATGTGCCATGATTGGCTTGGCTAGGAGGAGTCATAGAAACTGAATCCCCCTGCTGTGATGAGCAATTTTGTGCAGTGCCAATGTCCCGTTGAGACGAGACAAGAGAAGGTGAAACATTAGATGATGCTACAGGTTGTGTAGATCGATTTAGACATTCATGTTTCTATATTACAACACTGATCATTCCCATAAAATATTGGGGAGGTATATTAATGTACACCTAATTAGGTTGCGCTCAACTTGAAGGACATGTGTTGTGTTTACTTTGTATGCGGGAAAGGGATCATGTAAGACTCCTATCTGAAGCTCTTTCCTCTCGGTCATATCCTGCACTAAATCTCAAAAGGGATAGAATATCTGGATTTCATGATCCCTTTGTTGATGGTACACACAATATAGATTTTCCCTGTGCGCCTTTGATATACGCTTATTAGGTTTCAAAGGACGGATATTTGGAAGATTAATTTTTCACGCCTCATATAATCAATCAAAGAGCAGTGCTAATATCTCTAGAAAATCAGTATATTGTCATTGAGGATGATGTTGTTGGCCTTGTATTTGATTCTTTTGTATATGATTTGGGCCAGAGGAGGCTGAGCTTGGTAATTATGCTGCACTGGTAGAGGTGGTGCGACATGGTTTGAGGATTCTAATACTCAAAACAACCTGATTTACTGGGGTCACCTTATATTGTGTGTTACCACCTATGATATTCTTGTTTGGCCATTCCTTTTTATGGAGGCAAATATCACCCTCCTGTATCTTGATGTCTTCAATGACATTTTCCTATGCTAAGGCTTCCTCGAATGTTTGATACTGTTGTAATTACAAGAGAAGGGAGATATGTTTCGAACAACTTCTCGTAAACATTCAAATGATTTCTCCTGTCGATAGAGTGAAAGGTAATTTTGATATAACCTTCCTCCACGTATTACCATACTCGATGACTAGCTCATCATCCAGTTGACAAAGGCTAACTAAGTTTGTCAAATTTATCGTTTCCTTAGCATTAAAGGCAAAACATTACAGGAATGCATCGGCTAATTGCTCAAAGGTGTATATGATATGATGTGGTATATGATTATACCACTCTAAAGCATCCCCAACTAATGTTGTCACAAAGGTTCTCATCATCAACGGGTCATTATCTTGAAAACTAAAGCACATATGGATGAATCCTGTCATATGCTCTCATGCATCTTCCTCATCTTCATCATCATTGTTAGTATTACAATGGCACTGAGAGGGGGGGTGAATCAGTGTAGTTATTTAAACTTAAATTCATAGCTCTTAAAACTAAAATAATGAAACCTTAAAACTAGATAAAGCAAGTATCACAAGAGAACATCACACAACACAAGATTTAACGAGGTTCATCAATTTGGCTACTCCTCAAGAATGACTACTTGGACTACCATCCAAATCCAACCTTTGCAAAGCACCAACTTTACAATCAATTTACTAGCACCAACTGGAAGGAGCACCAACCCCTGATTTATCTGCACCAATAGAAAGGAGCACCAACCCCTGATTTATCTACACCAACAGAAAGCACCAACTGGAAGGAGCACCAACCCCTGATTTACCAACACCAACTGGAAGGAGCACCAACCCCTGATTTACCAGCACCAACTGGAAGGAGCACCAACCCCTGATTTACCAGCACCAACTGGAAGGAGCATCAACCCCTGATGCCAAGCACCAACTTGGACTTCAATTTGAATCTACAAGTTTGATAGTAAGATACCTTTGCTTTTGCAAGACCTTGACTGGTCTTCTTCACCTTTGCATTCTCTACGCACTCTGCTCTCTCTGTGCAATCACTTCGCACACTCTACTTCGTTACAGTCAAACTTCACGATCATCTTCACCCTTTGCACTCTCTGTGCCTTCTTCTTTCTCTATGCAATCACAGCCGCACTTGGTCGAATTTCAACCTTTTTGCTCTTTGTGCACTTTGCTCTATCTGCACACTCACAGATGCACTTAGGACAATTCGACACGACTCTTCACTCACTTTGTGCACTTCACCATCATCTCGCCACTTCTGCGCTTTCTGTGCTCTTACGACCACATTTCACACTTTGACACACATTCGACGACTTATGCAACCACACCACAATTCTCCAAACAACCCTCATTTTATAACAATATTTTCATGATGAAAACCCTAATCTTAGTTGGCTTGCATAACAAATGTAAACCCTAATCTTAGTCGACTATCATCGGTCTTAGTCGGCTTCAACTCATGAAGATATTCGGTAATTCCATCGCTCAAAGATTTCATTCGATAATAGTCCTTGTAGCCACCGCACTGACTTTTGTTCACTCTTCATATTTTAGCTACATGAATTCACTCTGTATCTGCCCCTATAAATGTTGTAGAGATGTCGGTCCACTTTCATACTTCTCATTTTAGTTGGGTTCTTCTTCTTGTCTTGCGCACATACGACCTATCGTGAAATCATGACATTTCTGCCTCTGTAGCTTCTTTTGTTGTTGTTGTCACGAAAATACATGTCGCGATATCGCGACACTTTTTCTCTCTCCTCTTTCTCTTTGCTTTGGCCCACGAAAATACATGTCACGATATCGTGACACTTTTTCTCTCTCCTCTTTCTCTTTGCTTTGGCCCGCAAAAATACAACATGTCGCGATATCGCGACACTTTCACCTTCGTACGCTTTCTCTATTCTTTTGTCATGATATCGTGACATTTCTGCCTCCACAAAATTCATCTTTTCTTTTGTCATGATATCGCGACATTTTTGCCTTCGTATACTTCGTCTTTACTTTTATCGTGATATCGCGACACTTCTACTTCCAAAGACTTCGACTTTGCTTTTGTCACGATATCGCGACACTTCTGCCTTCGTAGTCTTCAACTTAGCTTTTGTCGCGAAATCGTGACACTTCTGCTTTCGTACTTAGCTTCTTTGCTTTTGTCATGAAATTGTGACACTTCTGCCTTCGAAGTCTTCTTCTCTGCTTTTGTCATGAAATCGCGACACTTCTGCTTCCAAAGTCTTGCTTTCTACTTTTGTCGTGAAATCGTGACAGTTCTGCTTCCGTACGCTTCCTCTCTTTCTTTTGTCGTAAAAATGCGACATGTCGCGATATCATGACACTTTTCAAACTTACTTTCTCTCTCCTATTTTAGTCGTGAAAATGCGACATGTCACGAAATCATGACACTTTTCGAACTTACTTTCTCTCTCCTATTTTAGTCGCGAAAATGCGACATGTCATGATATCGTGACACTTTTCAAACTTACTTTCTCTCTCCTATTTTAGTCGCGAAAATGCGACATGTCGCAAAATCGTGACACTTTTCCAACTTGTTCTCTTTCTTCGAACATGTCATGAAATCGCGACACTTTTCCAACTTGTTCTCTTTCTTTGAACTTGTCACGAAATCGTGACACTTTTTCCTACTTTCTCTTTCTCTTCCAACATGTCACGAAATCATGACAGTTTTTCCACTTGCCTTTTTCTCTTCCAACATGTCACGAAATCGCGATAGTTTTTCCACTTGCCTTTTCTCTCTTCCAACATGTCACGAAATCATGACAGTTTTTCCTGCTTTTTCTCTCTCTTCCAACATGTCGCGAAATCACGATAGTTTTTCCTACTTTTTCTCTCTCTTCCAACATGTCACGAAATCATGACAGTTTTTCTTGCCTATTGTATATGTCGTGATATCGCGACACTTTTCTTACTTGTCTTTTTCTTTGATCTTTTGCATATGGGCCACTTCGGTATTCTTGGAAAATCACTGTACATACTCTGAATAACCTTTGAACTCATGTCTTCTACATCTGAATAGATTTTGAACTTCCTGTCCACTACATCAACAGATCTATCTGACTGTGTTGACAACAATGACAATACTATTGTTGCACCTTGCTCAACAATCTCCCCCTTTGGAATTGTTGGCAACACATGTGCAACTTCCTGTAACTCTTCTCCCCATTTGACAATAATACCAAAGGGCTACTGCAGACTCCCCCTGAGTCCATGCACAACATTCTCAGGAAAAATTTATTACACTTAGCAAAAATCATGAACATGAGCAAAAAGATAATCAAATACTTAAATGCTCCCCCTGAGAATGTGATCCCTATAGCTAGTCAATTCTTGGAAAGTATTCTGCAATATATTCTGCCTCTGCTGTCGATAAAGAAACTGACTCTTGTTTCTTACTGTGCCATGCGACCAATCTGTCTCCAAGATAGAATGCACCTCCACTGGTACTCTTTCTATCATCGACACCTCTTGCCCAATCTGCATCTGAATATGAAATAAGGGTGAAGTCTTTACCTTTCGAATACCATAACCCATACTCCATAGTACCCTTGAGGTACCGAAGAATCCTCTTCACTGTTGTCACATGAGTCTCCTTGGGATTAGCCTACAATCATGCTACCATGCATACTACCTGCAAAATATCTGGTCTGGTAGCTATTAGGTACAGTAAGCTCCCAATCATAGATCTGTACATGGTTTGATCAACAAGTGGAGATTTGTCATCCTTGCTCAACTTGCAACCTATCATCATGGGAGTGCTAGCTGGCTTACAATCCTCCATTATGAACTTTTTAACATCTCTTTCACTCCACAAACAACTACATGAACTGAAACACACTTTGACAACTATACGACAACTCCCCCTGACTACTTGCCTTTCATCCTCAGATAACCAAACAAATACATAGGAGCATTAAAATAAAACTTTAAGATTGCTCCCCCTAAGGATGTGCTACCTGGAGTTGCTTAGTGCAATAGAGGAGTAGTCTCCTTCAGTCCAAGGAGACACGATTTCCTTTCTTCTATCTTTCTCCAAACTTTCTTGAACTCGGGCTTGGATTTTTCAACTACATCCCTATTTTGCACCTTTTCGTGAACTCGAACATTTCTCTTGTGTGGTTGTCTCTTGTGCATCCTTGATGAATGATTATTTTCCTTTCTTTTATGAACATGATTTATTCCTTGTATGTGTTGCGTTCTTTGCGTCTGATGAAATCTACTATTTTGCCTTAGATTAGATACAAAAGTGCTTGGACAAAACCTTGCTATGTGCCCATGACCATTACATTGAAAACATTGTACATAGTGTTCACTCAAAAACGTAGATGTATTTCTACCAGCATAACTCTTTGATTTATTATTCAATCCACAATAAGTTGCCTTGTGACCATACTGGTTGCATCTAAAACAATAGCCATTAAAAGTATTATTATGAATAGAGTGAGAGTGATAGAACCTCTTTTGTTGTGGTTGCTTTGTTGTAGATCTCCTTTGATATTTTCTTCCTTTTGAAGATTCAACTTCAAACTTTTCTTGCTTCGATCCTTCAACAGTGAACTTCTTCTTCTCTGCAGAGTTGGAAGATGAAGGTTGTTCAACTTCATATCCAAGACCACGCTTATCCGTGGAGCTTCTTTGTTGGCTTATCATTTTATCTAGCAAATTTGTGCTCTTCTCAAATTTGAGATTTGTATTGGCCTCTTCTAGTTGTTTCTTCAATAAAACAATCTCTTCCTCTTGTTTGCAGCAACCAATCTCTTTCTCATTGATCTATGACCTGAGAGTTTCTTCAATCCTTTTGAATTCTTCTACCTATACTTTCAAACTAGTTATTATTTCATTTGCATCCTCAAGATTTCTTGAGATTTCCTTATTCCTTTTTCTTTCTATCTTCAATTCATCCAGAGCTGCAATTAGTTCCTCTTTCAAATTTATTTCTGCATCAATTTCTTCTTCATCACATTCCTGTTCTTTTTATGTTTCTTCTTCGAGTGTCATGAAAAGACCTCCACCTATTTTCTTTTTAGAATCATCCTCTAGGACTTCATTAACTCTCAACATATATGCCTCTATGTTCTCATCGTTATTCAACTTTAAAGCTTTGAACTGAGCTTGATGTGTTTGTAACTTGGCCTCCTTGATCTCATCATCTCCTTCATGAATACTCCTTAGTTTGTCCCATATTTCTTTTGTCATTTTACAACTCATGATCTTTACCAGTTCACTTGTCTACTAATCCGCACCTGATAGCATTCTTTGCTTTTGAGTCATTCTCAAATAGATTCTTATCGACAACATCGGTTGGAGGAGTGATGGGTATTGTGTATTCATTGTCTATCGAATCCTAGATGTCGTATCCCAAAGCACAAAGATATGTCTGCATCCTGATTCTCCAAATCGCGTAATTAGTTCCGTCAAACAATGGTGCTTTGTTTGATGAGAAGCCTTCACCACCTGCCATTGTGTTACTTCCAAGATCACCCTAGCCAGTTAGGCTTGTATAGGAACTTGGCTTTGATACCAATTGTTAGTCTTACAATGGCACTGAGAGGGGGGGTGAATCAATGTAGATCTTTAAACTTAAATTCACAGCTCTTAAAACTAAAATAATGAAACCTTAAAACCAGATAAAGCAAGTATCACAAGAGAACATCACACAACACAAGATTTAATGAGGTTCACCAATTTGGATACTCCTCAAGAATGACTGCTTGGACTACCATCCAAATCTAGCCTTTGCAAAGCACCAAATTTACAATCAATTTACCAACACCAACTGGAAGGAGCACCAACCCCTAATTTATCTGCACCAATAGAAAGGAGCACCAACCCCTGATTTATCTGCACCAACAGAAAGGAGCACCAACCCCTGATTTACCAGCACCAACTAGAAGGAGCACCAACCCCTGATTTACTAGCACCAACTGGAAGGAGCACCAACCCCTGATTTACCAGCACCAACTGGAAGGAGCATCAACCCCTGATGCCAAGCACCAACTTGGACTTCAATTTGAATCTACAAGTTTGACAGTAAGATACCTTTGCTTTTGTAGGACCCTGACTGGTCTTCTTCACCTTTGCATTCTCTACGCACTCTGCTCTCTCTATGCAATCACTTCACACACTCTGCTTCGTTACAGTCAAACTTCATGATCGTCTTCGCCCTTTGCACTCTCTGTGCCTTCTGCTTTCTCTATGCAATCACAACCGCACTTGGTCGAATTTCAACCTTTTCGCTCTCTGCGCACTTTGCTCTATCTACGCACTCACAGACGCACTTAGGACAATTCGACATGACTCTTCGCTCACTTTGTGCACTTCGCCATCATCTCACCACTTTTGCGCTTTCTACGCTCTTACGACCACATTTCACACTTTGACACACATTCGACGACTTATGCAACCACACCATAATTCTCCAAATAGCCCTCCTTTTATAACAATATTTTCATGATGAAAACCCTAATCTTAGTCGGCTTGCATAACAAATGTAAACCCTAATCTTAGTCGGCTATCATCGGTCTTAGTCGGCTTCAACTCATGAAGATATTCGGTAATTCCACCGCTCGAATATTTCATTCGATAACAGTCCTTGTAGCCACCGCACTGACTTTTGTTCACTCTTCATATTTTAGCTGCATGAATTCACTCTGTATCTGCCCTTGTAAATGTTGTAGAGATGTCGGTCCACTGTCATACTTCTCATTTTAGTTGGGTTCTTCTTCTTGTCTTATGCACATATGACCTATCACAAAATCATGACATTTCTGCCTCTGTAGCTTCTTTTGTTGTTGTTGCCGCAAAAATACATGTCGCGATATCGTGACACTTTTTTCTCTCTCCTCTTTCTCTTTGCTTTGGCCCACGAAAATACAACATGTCGCAATATTGCGACACTTTTTTCTCTCTCCTCTTTCTCTTTGCTTTGGCCCACAAAAATACTACATGTCGCGATATCGCGACACTTTTGCCTTCGTACGCTTTCTCTGTTCTTTTGTCACGATATCGTGACATTTTTGCCTCCTCAGACTTCATCTTTTTTTGTCGCAACATCCTGATATTTTCGCCTCCGTATACTTTGTCTTTGATTTTTTTGCGATATCGCGACACTTCTGCTTCCATAGACTTTGACTTTGCTTTTGTCGCGATATCGTGACACTTCTGCCTCCATAGTCTTCAACTTAGCTTTTGTCACGAAATCGTGACACTTTTGCTTCCGTACTTAGCTTCTTTGCTTTTGTCGCGAAATCGCGACACTTCTGCCTTCGAAGTCTTCTTCTCTGCTTTTGTCGCGAAATCGTGACACTTCTGCTTTCGAAGTCTTGCTTTCTGCTTTTGTCATGAAATCATGATAGTTCTGCTTCCGTACACTTCCTCTCTTTCTTTTGTCGCAAAAATGCGACATGTCGCGATATCACGACACTTTTCAAACTTACTTTCTCTCTCCTATTTTAGTCACGAAAATGTGACATGTTGTGAAATCGTGACACTTTTTGAACTTACTTTCTTTTAGTCGTGAAAATGCGACATGTCGCGAAATCGTGACACTTTTCCAACTTACTTTCTCTCTCCTATTTTAGTCGTGAAAATGCGACATGTCATGACACTTTTCCAACTTGTTCTCTTTCTTCGAACTTGTCATGAAATCGTGACACTTTTTCCTGCTTTCTCTTTCTCTTCCAACATGTCGTGAAATCGTGACAGTTTTTCCACTTGCCTTTTTCTCTTCCAACATGTCGCGAAATCGCGACAGTTTTTCCACTTGCATTTTTCTCTTCCAACATGTCGTGAAATCGCGACAGTTTTTCCACTTGCCTTTTTCTCTTCCAACATGTCGCGAAATCATGACAGTTTTTCCTGCTTTTTCTCTCTCTTCCAACATGTCACGAAATCACGATAGTTTTTCCTGCTTTTTCTCTCTTCCAACATGTCACGAAATCGCGACAATTTTTCTTGTCTGCTGGATATGTCGCGATATCGCGACACTTTTCTTACTTATCTTTTTCTTTGATCTTTTGCATATGGGCCACTTCGGTCTTCTTGGAAAATCAATGTACATACTCTGAATAACCTTTGAACTCCTGTCTTTTGCATCTGAATAGCTTTTGAACTTCCTGTCCACTGCATCAACAGATCTATCTGACTGTGTTGACAACAATGACAATACTATTGTTGCACCTTGCTCAACACTCTAAAGCATCCCTTACTAATGTTGTCACAAAGGTTCTCATCATCAACGGGTCATTTTCTTGAAAACTAAAGCACATATGGATGAATCCTGTCATATGCTCTCGTGCATCTTCCTCATCTTCATCATCATTGAACTTTTCAAGTGTAGGCATCTTGAAATTTGATGGGTATGTTGGTGATGACACTAAGGAATGCAAAGGCTGATTTCTAAGCTACTTCAGCATGGGTTTTTGATAAACCAATCTTTGATTTTGTTTTTCAAATGAATTTATCCTATCAACTAGCGCTTTGTATGGCCTTGATGAAATGATATTATCTTCATCTCTTCGCCCTTGATTAGGCAGAGGAGGTCATTTTTTATGTTGAGGTGGATAATAACTAAATCCTTAGGTACCTCATCATAAATGTATTCAGGGTTAGCATATACTTCTTCTTGATGTTCCCATTGGGACTCTGCATATGATTCCTCATCTATTGGTCTTGGTACTATTGAGGAATATTAGGTTCATGATGATAACCAGATAACGGCCTATGATGTTGAACGCAATTTTTGCGTGGCCACGGTGAAATATTTTGAGATTGCACTGGGCGCCTTATGCGTTGTTGCATCCTTTGTGTGCTAGGCGTAAGCACCACTTTACACAATGTATTTTGCACTTGCTCTTGTTGTATCCTTTTTTGTTCTTGTATCTTTCATTGATACAACCTTTGTAGGTTGTGCTCATGGTGAGTCCACCCATTGTTTATTTAATTATTGTTGATCCAACTGGAATTTATCCATATGTTGTTGGTCAAGTGGCGGCCTCAGTGCCTGATGTGTATGATTTTGTTGTTCAGTTTTATGGGGGCTATGTACCCTCGTATTTGAAATACGAATGGGTTTATCATTTCTTTTCCCCCTAGTAGGATCTATCACTTGTTTTCCACACTCCTTAAAGGTTGCATTGCCCTGATATTTTGAGCTATGAGTGGGCTTTGTATAGTTTGACGATGTAGAGCCACAACATGGTTGCACCACGTACTCTTTATGAGGTGTAGGAGGATGACTTGGGTCCTCTTCCTCATCTATGAGGAATGACGTATATTCAGGTTCATATGTAAGCTTTGTATATTCAAACTGTACAAAATGTTCCCTATGAGGAGTAGGGGGTTGGCTTGCTCAACCCGATGGGGTGGTTTTCTCACCCAAGCTAGGCCATGGCATATGTTCATGATCACTTTTTGATTGATGTATAGAGCAAGCTAGGATGTGAACCTATGTGATTGACATACTAGGCTCCTCAATGGGTGGATTGTTCCTTATATAGAATTCTATCAAGGTGTTCCAGTCAGGAAGGTCTCCTGGAGGACCTGTGGGTGCCTCCCTAATAGGTCTATCTCAATGGTTGGACCCCCTATGGATTGTATTGATGTTATGATAAGACCCGGGATGCCATTCAAGTATGGCCATGTCACCTGGACTGATTTTACTATGTTCAATGGTTATGGAACCTGATTCCCTCTCTAGATTGGAGGTCTTGCTCACCATGGGAGGTCCCCTGGCCATATAAAAAATTTTGGCTTCCAAAAAAATTAATAAGTGTTATATATCAAAATTATTAGTGCGATGAGATGATAACTCAAAAATATGTTTTTTGGGTCAAAATTTTGTATTTTTGAAATAATTGGCCAACCGAGGCTCGTGGGGAAATGGCCACTTTTAGGAATTTTTGGGAAATTTTAAACCATGACGATTTAGGACCCAAATTTTTGTGAGAGGTGCACAAGGGCTAAAATAAGACAACAAAATAAATTTGGCAATTTTTGGAGTTGTCTAGACCATTTTATGATCGTTTTAGTGCAGTTTTTCTCAGTTTTTGGCTTCGAAAATAGAGTAATCATAAAACCAAAATAAAATCTTTGTTATAGCTCTGATTTACATGATTCTTGATCCGTTGGATGTAGAATCAAAAAGTAGAGTTTTACTTTAAAAAATATTATTATTATTATTAAGGTTAGATTTTGGCCCCAAATCAAAGATCTTATGTTGATTTCCCTAACAATAATGAAACACACAAAGTAGACAATATGATTATCTCTTTTAAGGATTAGATATATGTCCTAAAATTGGTTTAGTGTGTTTTAAAAAAATTTGAAAACTTAAACTACTCTCATTGTGTTTTTCAATAGTTGATGATATACTTAGTTTAAGGGCTTTCACCTGTATACTTACAGCTTGACAACTTGGCTATGAACTCCAAGTCGCGTAATCCAACCTATAATGTGTGGTAATGAATCCCACACACGGTTAGGGAGCACAAGTCCTCCCATATCCTCACCCATTTTCCCCCAGTCAATGTTATACCCTTCAAAGAGAATACATGCAAATTTTCTAGGGTACGAAAGGTTCTCGGATCCAGTATTGGTCTAGTATCCAAGGGTACGTAGGATTTGGGCCAACGGATGGAAGTCACCTCCACCATCGTTGAAACCCTACTAGTGGTTGGATGTCACTTCCAACTCACTAGCATTTAATTTAAACATGGTGTGTGTGGTTCTTTTTAATATTTGCATAGAAATGAAAATGCATAATACAACATGAATGATTATTTCCTACATGATATGCAAAAAGAAATGTTTCATTTCATAAAATGCATGCTATATCCTATATGACTTTTTTAAAATATAAATTACAATGATATAGCCTCTAATTGGGCCTCAAGCATGCAAACCAACACACAATTTAAACCTAGCATGCTAGATTCTAGGGCGGACTACACTCAAAGGTCCGTTGTTCCTAGCAACACCTAGCTAAAGCATAAAATAACGAAACCCTAGGACCTAGTTTATTTTACCCTTTTTTAGTGTTGTCCTAATTATATTTCATTTTATGCTCTCTGGAAAAATATAGACAATAAAAATAGAGACAGAGGCTAAAAATAGGACCTACCTCAGATTCACATTTGAATAGCTTTGACTCCCTACTACCTGCTATGTCTGCTATGAACCGCAGTTCTAATGCGCGGTTCAAACTGTAGATCATGTTTTGAAGCCACTAGGCAACAATGAGATCGCAGTTGTAACCTGCGGTTTGCACCTAATATCAAAAACATAAATAAGTCAGATATCAAATGCAAGAAATGTGGAGTTCTGCCATGATCACCTTCTTGTGACCATCAAAATGGCCTCACACCTATGCTTCCCACTGCATAATTGAAATAAAATATACAATAGCATGCATTGCAAACTTGACAACAAATGATAAATAATGAGAACACTTTATTTCCATTTATGAAGCCAATTTTGATTACAAATACGCCCCTCTTAGGGATACCAATTTGATACTCTTATTACAGTAGGAAAGCATGTGAAATCCCTCTTAAGGGAAAATTTGAGTTTCAAGCCATTCGGGGTGACACGAACTGCTCTAGGATGGATTTGATCCTCTTCTTCATGTTAAGGAAGGAATTGGATGTTTGAATCTCCTTCGAATATGCTTTCCTGTCATCAAGAAACAACACAAAAGAATTAAAAGCATAGGCAACCTCTCATGATGAGGCCCTTTAAAGGATTTAAACATGAACAATCCATAGTACTAATGAAATCAAGAAAGTTAATAAAACGTGTTAGACATGTTCAATACTCATAAAGATTACCTAAAACATAGAAAAAATGAGTATAGCTATCAATCTAATGGATCAATTGCATGAAGTGAAGCATTAGAACATGAAATTAAGCTAATTATGTCCTACTTGCTATAATAAAGTAAACCTAATGAAAACCCTAATTATGTTGGTCAGAGTCTCTACAAATGCTAAGTAAACTACTAAAATGATTAATCTAGTCTAATTAAGCACAATACAAATGAAACAATAAGGAGAATTATCACCGATTGCAAATCGCAGCTCTGATGAGCGGTCTACACTGTGAACTATGGCTTTCAGCTGTTGCGAGCAATCAAGTGGTTTTGCCTCCAAATTAAGAGTTGTGGGCTTGATTCTCCTTGTCAAATTGATAATCAAGAGTCACCTTGGTGTCCTCTAATTGGATTGGTGGTTGAATTCCACAATTGGGCCTTTGTTTGCCTAAATTAGTATTTCTTAACATTCTAGATCCTTAGGGAATCCATGGTATAAATTGACATGATGCTTGATTAGGTAACAAGTGAATAGCGACCAAACTCCCTCTCAATGCACTCAAGTGAGTCCACAATTCGATAGGGCTTCTCTGCTCAAAATGCTCTCTCTCTTGCTATATCTTTGCCCTAATTTGAAGGGGTACTTATAGGACTACCCAAGCGCTAGGGGTGGCTTCGTGGAGAAGCCAAGATCAATAAGAGGTGGTTAGGATAGTTGGATTGAAAGCTTCCATCCTTTAATTGCCTTCTTCTAGAATAATTGGTCATTCAACCCGATTTGGCTCAGATGAAGGTCAACTAAACTTTAATTTAGACTACAGGTGACAGCTATAGTTCAGACTGTAGACCGTAGGTCTCAACCGTGGTTCAGACTATAGACCACAGGTCTCGGATATAGTTCAAACTATAGACCGTAGGTCTCGATTGTGGTTCAGATTTATTAGGCCAAGGAACCCAAATTGAGTGGTTAAAACCACTGCTCTATCTTGGAGTCTGTCCAAGATCTTCCATATGGTCTTGTAGCATGTCCCATATGAGTAGTCGCCCTCGATATGATGTATTTTAGGTGTCTACAATGTGAAAGAGGGAGAGATTTGAGTAAGGGGGAGAGCATTCAATGAGGAGGAGCAGATTTGGAATCAAATGATTTGAAAAATGAAGTTTTAGAAAAGGATTTCCATCAATGACAAAGGGGGAGATTACTAGAAATTTTGAGTAA
The DNA here is from genome assembly GCA_028583015.1 of Wollemia nobilis. NCBI lineage: Eukaryota > Viridiplantae > Streptophyta > Pinopsida > Araucariales > Araucariaceae > Wollemia > Wollemia nobilis. The sequence goes on from JAQPPZ010017129.1 coordinate 2,561,397, forward strand.
TTATGTTGTCATTGATGTCAAAATTAAGTTCATCTTAGTGCAAGGGAATTGATAAAAAGAGGGTTAAAATATTTATATTTTAAGCCCAAGAGATTTGGTATAAAGCTCCACATGGTTGGCCAAAATATTGTCTAAATATCCCGAAGGAAATACCTAGGCCCAAAGGAAATAATATTATAATATTTATTATTAAAATATTAAAGTTGTTAAGCTAAAGCCTAAGGTTGATTATAAAATAATTATAATATTTATATTATAATGTTTATAACCCTAAGTGGGTCTGGCGCAAAGAATAAAGTTTAAATTATAAAACTCCGTCAACATCCTAACATTGAGACAAATTGGTATTTATATGATAAATTTTGGAGGTCAAAGTATAAGTGTTTCGATGCATGTTGCGAGTCATTAATGTTAATTGTTGATGTGAATTTCATGAGCAAGGTGGAAGAAGATTTTATTTTTAAAATAAAAAGAAAGAGCATGGACGAATAAAGGGATAAGGTTGTATACCTTTATCACCAACCAAGTGGTTGGTCTAGCGATAGGCTTGATAGTGTTAAGGCACTCGTGGACGACAGATCCTATGTTCAATTTTTGATGGCAGTAGTTTGTTTGTTTATTAGCAAGAAGGGTGAGCAGTGGTTAGATAGCGCATTGTGGTATTTGGTCATTGTGTGGACGGTTGGCCTAGCGGTATCCCATATGTTTCTAAGGCACTGGCGGATGGCAGAACTGCGTTCAAATCCCAACAACAAAATTTTGTTCATTTTGCTAGTAAGAAAGGTGAGCAGTGGTTAGATAGCGCATTGTGATATTTGGTCCTTGTGTGGATGGTTGGCCTAGCAGTGGCCCAAGGGGTGCTAGTGCACTAGCAGGCGGTAGGCACTATGTTCGAATCTCCATGGTAATATTTTTGGTAAGCACTATTTAAATTTGGTAATTGCCAAGGTTGAGGATTAGACGCATGTGGTTTAATTGATTATTGTGAGAGCTATTGGCTTTGGGAGATATAAGGAAATTTTTTATTATTACATGCATTTATTTTTGAAGGAAATTATAATGAATTATTTTTAAAGTGAATTATTGGACTAATAAGAATCCTTGTTAATTCTATTATGAATGTGTTTAAAATTTAAGAGGGAGTTAAAAGGTGTATGAGGTATTTTAATTTTTTGGATTCTTTCTTCATTATAAATATTTGATTTTATGATTTAATACTATAATTGAGAAACCAAAATGTTGGTTTGGAATTGTGCACACATTTTGAAAGGTTTGATTTTATGAGTTGATGCTATAGTTTGAGAAACCAAGAGAATGGTTTGGAATTTAATTGGGCACATATATTGAAGTATTGCTAACTCATAAAGAGGTGTTGTGCTAACCATTTTATAGTTGCAAAAGATATTGTGTGTGAAACAGATTTTTGAAGACATATCTCCATAAGAGCAAGCAAAAAGGTATGGGTATATCATTCCTTATTTAAGGTGTTTGGTTGAATGAATATTTTTGAAACATAAGGTGGAGTGAAAAGGATTTTTTGATAAGCATTGTTGGAAATACTTGAATTAAGTGTTGAGACCTACTTTGTGCTCTTTGTTGAAATAAGTTGGAAGAACACTTGTTTAGGGTTTGTGAGACAATTGTGCTTTATTGGTTGAATGTATGTGTGAATTTTTTGAGCATTGGTCTTGAGTGATATTGAAAGTGAATGTGCAAACATTAGAAATCATATTTGTGAAAGCAATAGACTTAATGATTGAGTAGAACATATTGAGCTATTTGCAAGTGCATATTATTCTCTATATGTTCCAAAGGTTAAACGAATTCTAATAGAATATGTCTAAACTACTTCAAGTTAAAGGAATTACTTTTAATATTATATAAAGCATTTGATAGCATTGTATGCAAGATTTGAGATTGATTGAGCATATCTTGTAGGCTATTGTAAGCATGTGTTAGATCAAGTTTGAGCATGTGCTAGAGCATATTTGATCAAGTATTTGAGAAGGCTTAAGGACATAATTGAAGCAAAGTTGTGAGAAAAATATGAGCAGATTGTGAGCAGATTGAGAGCATATTTGAACAAGTCTTTGAGAATACTTGAAGGTAGATTTGAGCAAGTATTTTGAAGAAGACTTGAAGGCAGAATTGAGCAAGTCTTTTGAAGAAGACTTGAAGGTATATCTGAGGAAGTCTTGTGAAGACTAGATAGTAGTTGTTTGGTGATTTGATCAAGCTTTGTGTTAATACTTGGGGTAGATCTAAGCAGAGGTGATTTGATCAAGCTTTGTGTTAAGGATTGGGGTAGATCTAAGTAGAGGCGATTTTATCAAGCTTTGTGTTAAGGCTTGGGGAAAATCTAAGCAGAGGAAATTTTATCAAGCTTTGTGTTAAGGCTTGGGGTAGATCTAAGCAAAGGTGATTTGATCAAGCTTTGTGTTAAGTCTTAGGACAAATCTAAGCAAAGGTGATTTGATCAAGCTTTGTTTTAAGGCTTGGGGATATATTTGAGATAGACTTTGGTGAATATTTGAGATAAAGTTGAGATCAAGCTTTAGAGGTGACAGAGTAAAGAGGATAGCAGTCTCAAATGGATAGAGATCCATTAGCCAGTGCAGTGGGTACAAAGGTCTCCTATGGAGAGAGATCCACAAGTCAGAGTAGTGGGGGTAGAAGTCTTCTAGAAGATCACTAGCTAGAGTAGAAGGGGAAAGAGTTCTCCTATGGATAGAGATCCACAAAACTAGATCAGAGTGGAGTGATGTCCACATAACCAGAGCAAGGGGAAAGAGTTCTCCTATGGAGTGTGATCTATGAACCAACTTAGAAGATAGAGTTCTTCTATGGAGAGAGATCCACAAACTAGTTGAGGAGATAGAGTTCTCCTAGATCAATTTCCATGAGCCATAGAAATGGGGAAAGAGTTCTCCTGTGGAGATATATCCAAAAATCAGAGCATAGGGGATTGGTGTCTCCTTTGGATAGAGGTCCATAAATATTGTAATAGAGAATTGATTCCCAAGATATTTGTTGATAAAATTTAGTGGAAATGTTTTCTCTGTGGAGTAGCCCACATTGGGTGAATCACGTTAAATTGGTGTCTCTCTTGTGTATGATGATTTGTGCATTGCTTTGATTACTACTATTGATATTTTCATTGATAATATTGTATAATATTGTTTGGTAAAGAAAAGTAAGATTTGGTCTTATACTTTTCACCCCCCTCTTAGTATAAGCCTGTGTTCTTTAGTATAATGTGTATGTATTCTTTTTAGCATGATATACAACATTCTTATCAAAATGATAGGGTTTACCTAGAAATAGTCCACAAAAATCCATCTCTATGATATCACATCTTACTTTTTCCACAAACTTATCACCAAAATCAAAATTCAAGGTGCAAGTGTGTGTGATGTTAGATGTGGAGTCTACATATTTCCACCCAAGTGCATATGGTTGGTGATGTGGCTTTATGGGAAGCTTCAACTTCTCCACAACAAACTTTACAATGAGGTTATTTTATGATCCGTATCTATGATACAATCCACATAAAAATCATGTGTAAAGTGGGCTCTAGTGACAAACAAATGGTCATGACCCCCTTGAGCAAACACATTTGACATGAGGGTAACTTTGTTTAGTTTACCCTTTAAATAAGGATACTCTTCTTCTATCCCTATAGCCACAAGGGGACCATCATGTGGTTCCTCACTTATAGTTTGTACAATTAGATACTTCTTCTTCTTAAATTTTTCAAAAGTAAAGCATTTAGATTTTACATGACCATGCTTTTTAAAAAATCACAATACATCGAAGAAGAAGGATCTTTAGAATGAGAAGAAGAAGAAGAATGTGCTTTAGGATAAGTCGGAGGAGAAGAAGAATGAGGGGAAGAATGAGAAGTGTTCTTCAACTTTTGTTGATGTTGATTTCTGCCTCTATAAGAGCTCTCCTGTGATGAACAAGATTTGTGATATGCACCAAATTTCTCCTCTACAATAGTAGCATGGTTGAATGCCACATCCAAGGTAAGGAAAATATTGAACTTGATTTCCCTAAAAATTTGATCTTGCAATCCATGAGTGAACTTGTTAATCAAATCCTCTTCTAAATATTTCACACCAAGAAGCACCCTTAGCCTATTAAATTGGAAAATATAGTCAGCAACAAACATACTATAGGCTTACCTCAACCTATACCAGTTGGTGGTGAGGTTGCTTTTGGTAGTTTGGTGGAAAAAATATGTTTTTCAGAATTTGGATCGAATCTTTTCATGTCATGTTGGCATTATGGCTTTGTATTTCTATAATTAAAACTTTTGCTAAGCCTGTCAGTTTGACTGTAGCAAATGCAACTTGTTCATATTCAAGAATTTCAGCATAATTGAACCAAGTTTGCATATCTAAGATCCATGTAGAAAAGACATCAGGATCCCTTGATCCCTCATACAATTTAACCTCACATTTAGCTTTGTTGGTATGATTATGATGAATTTTGATATCACCAGGTGTCAATTGCACAACAATATCTTTTACCTTATCTACCAAAATGTCTACTCCAATAGTAAGGTTTTCCATGTTTGTTTTGAGGTCTTGAGACATGTTTTTCCATGTATATGTCAGACTAGGAGGATTACAAAATGGTTTTGCAAGACTATCTAGGCTTTAGGAAAAATTGGTAGTTTCCTAAGGTAAAAATGTGCCTAGATTACAACAAAATTTCGTCTTCCAAAAATTGACAAAATGGGTTTTTTAAGTGCTTTTTACAAAATTAAATCAAATTTTGCAATTTACAAATTAGCACTAATTTTGAGAAAAATAAGCCCTTACAATGCAAAATTTGTCTTAGGAGGTAAAATAATGCTAATTTAATGGCCAAATTAAAAAAAATGGAAAATATTAGGCCAAAAAATTGCAAAAAATGAAATTTTATACCTTGCTGCTATGTTTTGGCATCAAAATTTCCAATTTTGAATTTCGCAAGTGAGTGAGAAAACTGGTTGTTAGCAGCAAAATTTGGTGGGTCGATTTTTTAATGGTGAAATTTCAAATGCAGCCAATGGTCAAGTTTTAAATGCAACAGTCAAATGATTTCAAACGTAGCCAACTGGTAATTTTCACACAGCAACCATTGGTGGTAATCAACTCTGCCTAGCATCGACCACTTGGCACTTTTGTGCGAGTGTGAAGAGAATTGTACCCATTATAAGGTGGTTAGTAGTCTATGCACCTCTTAGCACTTTTAAATTGTTATGCTCCCTCCATAGAACGTATGTGGGATTAAATCCCAAAACCAAAACAAGATTGCACTTGCTTTTCCCATTCGTCGATGGATGAGCCTGATGGAAAATGAAAAATTATCAAAAAACATCGAGTCTTGCCTTAGGGTTCGAATAATTTTTCTTTATCAATTCCTTTCATCACCTACGCTTGCAAATATTGCATCACTGTATTTTCTATGCACAACGATCCTTCTAACAAATCGATGAAGAAGAGGCTTTGATCTGCTTCATCTGTGGCTTTCCAACATCGTTTGCGACTATTTTTTTTTTGGTAGTGAATGCATCATTTGTGGCTATGTCTAGTTTTTATCCACGAGAACTGTTGTCTATAATAATTAAAGATGTGCACGATGTCTCATGCGCAGGTTCTCATCATTGGCCTCCTGAGTGAGCTTCAGTGTGGTGTGATGTGCTTGTCTGTAACCAAAGAATCTCTTGCTATCTTGATCTAAAATCTTGCTTAGGTCGTACGATCTTAGGATGCACTCATCTGTAACCAAAGAATCGTTTGCTATCAACAAAGCACTATTGTGGAGGCTTGTTGTCTTGGTAGGATGGTTGGTGCTCAAGTGTGGTGCACCTAAGCTAGCACCAGTTTGATAGGTGGCAACCTACCATCGGTGTCCTATTGGAGCAACCCGAACGTGGCCTAGTGTGGCCAAGAAGGTGGCTCGACGGGGTAGATGGACCAACCAAAAAGAGGTCTGATGAGGCTGGTGTTTGGTTGGTTGACTATGATCGATGAGTGGTGTCCCAAAATAAGATGTGGTAGTGCACCACTATCGGGCTTTGAGTGCCCGATTTACCCTAAATAGGGTAAGAAAATTCTAATATTAATATTAATAAAATATTATTATTAATATTAATAAAATATTAATATTAATATTAATAAAATATTAATATTAATATTTTAAACCTTAATGCAACCTTTATAAGGCCTTTAAATTGAGAACACAAGTTCAATTTTACCCAAATTTTTCATGCAAGGAGGCAGTTAACTCCACTCTGCTTTTCATGAAGAAAATTTTGAGCCAATATCTTGTTGCACGAACTTCAAATCACTTCGGAAAACTCTCAATAGAGAGTGTAATGGCTCCTTTTTGACCAAAATTTGATCTCAAATTTGGCAATTGCTCCTCAAATATACCTTTCTCTGGATCTTTAAAGTGGCCATAAAAAAAAATTCAACAAGAAAATTTTTCTTGCCCTCACAAGGCAAGTAGATTTACCCTTTGGTTTCTACCAGGGGTATTCGGTGCAGGGGTAATTTTTACCCTCTTCCACCTCCTGAGCTTCACAAACGGATGTTGTGGCTGGCCTCAAGCCAATTTCACACAAGCATATACCTAGGATCTTGATGAACTAGTTGTAAACTCAACTAGACACCTAGCAAAACAAGTGGTAAAATTGCCCTCCTTCCTACAAAAAATTATCCTTGGTTTTGATTACCACTAATGTAGAACTTAACATGAAGTTTTTTTAGCAATAGAATAATATATAAGCACACAATAGAATCTCACGTAGGTTAAGTGGTTGTAATAATTTTCCAAACATGGCCAACCACTTAACTAACAGATAACAATCTGCTAATCTAGGATGACAACTAACTACTAGAAGACAAAGGACCAATCTAATAGCTAACTAAACATCCAAACAACTTAACAACTTATTTCCAACATGGGCATACTATGTCTCACATGAATGCAAAGTGCAAGAAATAGAAAATTAATAAAATAATAGTAAATAATAACTTAGGCTTAAATTCATAAGCCTAAGTATCCTCAGCATAGGTCCCTAATACACGTATTTTTTGAGGGGGTATTAGAACCCCTTATACTCCATGAGATTATAATCATGTATCATTAGGGGATTTTGGCCCCACCTGTGTATTACCAATATCATTTTGTTGTTTGATAAAGAGAAGTTCAACCAACTTCATTTGTGTTCCTTTCTCTATGTTTGTTCTTGCTTCCCTAGATCTTGCTTGACAATTTGAGGGTTTTTCTTTTTTTGCATTTTCTATATCATGAGTAGGTATTATTGTTATATCCTCAATATTATTTCACAATTTTATTTTTCATCATATTTATCCTCTCTTAGATCTACTATAGAAGCTTTTGACTTGTCCTGCTTATTTTTTGGTATTTCCTTAGTATTAAATTCTAAAACCACATTTTATTTACCAATTTTTTCTCCTAAATGGTGCATGGTACTTCAAGAGAGTCTTAAAAATATGATGAGATGCATTTCTTAGGTTCATCAAGAATTTTCTTCCTTAAATCAAGATCATACTGAATAAACGATTCCTTGTTAATATGTTGAAACTATTGTATTGTGTCCTCTAAGTTTTTATCTATTTTTTCTTCATACGCTAAAGCCTCAAAAGAGTTGGTATTCTTCCAATATCCTTCATTACTGGTCTCCACTATTTATTTTCTTTCATTTTTCTAGATCTATTTTTTGGAAGTTGAAAACCATCTTCATCCATAACCATTTGTAAGTTTTTTTTGCAGTTCTCTACATATGATTATGTTGGGCTCTTCTTAGGCCATTATCTCTCAATATTCCTCACCTCATAACATCTTCTACATCTAAAATATATGTTTTCATAATCTATGGTTTGTTCCACATCTTATCCTAATACTCAAGAATTATTGATTCTAGTAAAGCTTTACTTATATCAATCATGACCAATATCTGAGCATAAACAGCCAAGAATCGATCTTTCATAGTATCTAAAATCTTAAGGAATTCTCCTAGAGTTTTGCCTATTGCCTTGAAGATATCTATTTTCCAAAATTTAATGGGCAACCCAAACATCCTAACCCAAACTGGTACTAGGGATAGATTTACATTTTCATATTAAAGCCTCCATACCATAAGCCAAGGACCTTCTTTTAGGATTTTTCTCTTTCTTCCCTAGAACAAAAAATACTAAGAAGAAACCTTTGGGAAGAAATGATAGAATCACTCTTGGAGACTTTCAACTCATATCAATCCATTTTCTCGAGGTTGAAGCCCCTAGTCAATACCCATTAAATTTACCAAAAACTGCCCTATCTTGGAGCAATGAGGATCTCTCTAAGGTGCACTCACTAACCTCTACCACTAGATATGATTCTAAGGATTCAACTATAAATCGGTCAATGGAAAAGAAATTAAAACTCAAAATATTTTGAAATTTAACAAAATATCCTATAGCAAATATAATATTTGATAAAAACTTTATAATAATTTGCATGCAAAAATTTTAAGATAAAGAAGGGAAAAAAAAACTTAACTAAAAATTTTTATGTCTAGATAGAATGTCTTGCCTCACTGAAGTCCTAGTCCTTCATTACTCTTCCCATCATCTGAATCCTAGCTGACAAATATTTACAATTTAGTTTTTCATGACTTGAAAAATCGTCACTACCCTTGTTCTAGATGGTTGACTTCATAGAGTTGTATCTCCCTCATCATTGCTTGGATTATTTCATATGATCACTCATTTTAAAGCTATTTAACTTCCACACAAGTTGGTCCAAGAATCATCTGAATCAGATAACCCTTCGTGAAGATATGACTCCTAAAAGATGAGATGTTTTTCAAAAAAAAAAATCTAATACAAGAGTCTTATTGGATGACTCATTTCTCAATTGATTTTCAAGTTCATATTGTTGAAGAATATTTATTAATTCCTCAAATGATACCTTTTTATTTGATAATAGAAGAGATGTGACCAACATTTTGAATGATTCAACAAGTGCTTTAAGTACAACTAAAACTAGGAGTTTGTCTTCAACCTTTTCTCCAAAGGTATGCAAATGATACTTTTCTATTTGATAATAGAAGATATGTGACCAATATTTTGAATGATTCAGTAAGTGCTCTAAGTACAACTAAAACTAGGAGTTTATCTTCAACCTTTTCTCCTAAGGTATGCAATTTTGATTTTAATTATGATATCCTTTGAAGAAAATTTTCTATGTTTTCTCCATCATGAAATTTTAGTGCATACAATTGTGATTATAGGTGTAAAATGGTTGTCTTATTTTTTCTTCAAACATCATACATATTTTTTCCCATGGAATTTTTTATGTTTTTGCTTCACTAATGTGTACTTAAATATCATTAGATATGTCAAACAAAACTAACATCAAATCTTTAGCATCATCATCTTTGAATTTTTGAATTCTTGTTTTATCTTTTAAAAATGTTTCTTTGTTCATTCACCATATCCTAGAGTTTTTCAACAATAAGTATTGATCTCATCTTATTTTTCCATAAGGTAAAATTAGGCCCCTTTAATAATTGAGATTCAAAAAAGAAAAATCTTGTACCTGTCATTTCCTTTAAAGTTGACAACCTTATAACTCTAGAATTGAAATTTCAAAAACTAAATTTTACAAATTTTTAAATTTAATTTTCTAAACCTTTGAAGTAGTAATCCTTTTAACTCCCTATTAAATTAAATTTGCAAAATTTCAAAAAAATTCAAAATCTAAACTTAAAAAACTTTAAATAACTTCAAAATTAATATTTTAAAAAATCTTCTACTAAATCTTCAAACTTCAAAAACAAATTTTCAAACTTTAAACCTTTTTAAAAAATCAAATCCAAAAAACTTAAATCCTATTTGAAGTAGAAAACCTTATCACTCCATACTTTAATAAATATTAAAAAACTCAAATATTAATTCAAACTATAGTAGAAAACCTTATTTCTCCAAATAATATTTTCCTCAATCAATGTTTCTTTTCTCGTAGAAAAAAGTTTTTCATTTTTTTTTAATAAAAATATTTTCCTCCTTTTTTTTGTTTTATTTACCTTCACATAATTTGGTCCCTTTATTCCTAAGTTTAAATCTTATTGCAGTGGTAAAGGCTTTGGCCTCTCTTTAGGAGGTCCAAGATTCAAACCCCACCTAATATGAGGGGACCAAGACCCGTCATAAAAACATGTGTAAACTTAATTGTAAGTTGAAAAACAACATTAAAGAGACTCATTGAAAAAAAATAGTACCTTTATTCCCAAACAATTTAACACATACAAGATTTGATTTTTACCTTTCAAAACAATTCAACACATGTAATATTTGATTTTTACTTTTCAAAAAAATTCAACACATGCAAGATTTGATAAGCCACTTTTATCAACCAAAAAAAAAATTAAGAAAAAACTAGATTATATTAATTCAATAACCGAAACATTACAATATTATGGTGCTAACATTGTCCACTAGCTAAAAAAACAAAATGAAGTGGATAAGGAGTAAAGGATTCATAACTGAATATACATTAGAACTAGCTATATCTTGTTGCAATACACCATATATCAACACTCATATGTGGGAGAGCCTAGAGCCTGTGATGTGGAAAAATTTTGGGCGTGTCTTTCGTAATATCTTTTAAAGTCTTCAAATAAGAAATAGAAGTAATCAAAACCTGAACTTGCTCATCATTGTTAACTACCTTCTTTTTAGTTTCTTGTTGGACCTTTTGAAGATCTTGAACCATATGAGAAAGTTGATGAAGTCTGTCAATAACACTTTGAGGTGTGTTGGAAGTTCCATAGACTTGGGAATGAATGCGTCCACATGTAACAAAAGATCAAAGGTCAAGTCTACTAAAACTATATTCCATGGAGGAGCAGATCTATTAAACACCTTTTTACATATGTACTTATATGTACTTGCAAATGTGTGTGATAAAGATGAGTCTACAAACATCCAAGAGTTTCGAAAGTTCATGTTGAATCCAAAACTCAACTTCTTCGATGGTGGATTTTGCATCAAAAAACTTCAGCTTTTAAAAGTTTGGCTTCGATTTAACACATTTCCCCTCGATGCAACTTTTGTGATGTTTTAAAAACTCAAGTCAGACTAACCTTTGCCTAGATTAGGCATGCCTCAGAGGTGTGAACCTAGGTTTCCTCTTAGTAAGAGCCCACCGTCTTACCAATAGCCCTCCGGAAAAAGGGTTTACGGTAAACAGGTTTATGGTAAACGAATGTGATATGAACCGGAGTTACGGGGAACTGCACCGTACGAATAATTATGACGTTCCTCAACTGACCACTTCGCACCAACTTAGCTACTCAATTACCTTAATTTTAGGTGATGATATGCTGCATTATTTTTTAGACGTCTCTACCTCCTCTCGTGCATTACTTTTGTTGCACCGATTAGTTGTGCTTTGTTGTATCTTCTGTCCCACTCACTTGCAGCATTAGACGTTATGTCAAACTACTCCAGAATTCGCCAGGCTCTTCCTCAGATGCAGACAACTCTAACCTCTTCTTTGAATGTTAAAATAATTTACCAGATATGTTCCTGGCTTTCCCTCACACTCAAACTTTGCGTTGCTGGTCTCAGGCTTCTTTGAATGTTATTTATCTTGGCTCGTCAGTGGTAATACCTGCAACTTCCTTTTGATGATTTTATTCCAAACACTCATAAAATAATCTCATGCAATTAACTCTACCTAAATATCTTAGGCTTTAATTTTCAATCAAAATTTCCTTTTCCGTACCAAGCAATCAATTCATTAATTCTTCGATTAAATGATTTAATTTTCCCTTATATCTCCATATTTAATAATGTCTTCTGTTTCAAAAAAATTCAGCCTTATAAAATATCAAATGCCAAATTCACTTCTTAAAACCTTATAACTGTGTAATAAAAAATATGTGGTTTTTTTTAAGTTTGATAATAATAAAGCAGAATAGGTCTGATGGAAATAACTTATATAATTTGAACTTTATATTTACCCAGTGAATATGATTTGAACTTTATACTTACATATTTTTATATCTTTAGGTAAAATTAGTAGGTGAATCAGTAAAGTTCATTAGGTAAAATTAGTAGGTGAATCCATATACTGATTCCATATTTGTTTCCATTAAAGTTCAAATCTTGGAATCAGTAGGTGAATATGTAACGACAGAAATAAACATCAAAAAGATTTAGATAATTTTTTTTTTTTTAAATGAATAAAAAATAATAATATTTTATCCGGTTATATTTTTTTTTTAAAGAAAACTGGCCTAGTTAAAATTTCATAGTTACACAAAAAATTATTTAAAAAATATATAAAATAATAATTTATTAAAAATATATATATTTTAAGAGAGACAACTTCACATGCGTCCCACCCAAGAGCGATGTGGGTCCTTTGAAGCAGCCCCATATATTCCACGGTAAAAATTTCATACTTAAACAAAAAATTATTAAAAAAACATATAAACTAATAAAAAACAAATTGAATTTACAAGTGGAATCCGTAACCATCACGAATTTGGGTAGGTTGATAGTATTCTACGTTGTCCACCTCAGAAGCCACCACTCACGAATCCAAGCAGGTTGATAGTATTCTACGCTTTCCACCTCGGAAGCCATCACATAGTTTTTCGCACAGTCTTCTATAACCACCATGCCATAATCATTTTAAACATTTTACGTCGCTGAAAACACCAAGAAATGGACAACAAACGACAAACGTTCAGTCCAACGAGGTCCCAGGTTTGGACCTTAGACCTCTGCCCCTTGCGGGGTTTAGGGTTTGATCGAAAAAATAATAATTTAACGAAATAGTATAAGCTTGTTGGGAGCAACCCATGTGGTTTGAACCTTGCACTTGGCAACTACTAAAAACAATGTGGATGTAACCAACTTCCTTATGTAAAAAAAACAAGTATTTTAAATTATGTAGTTGTTATGGCAAAGGACAATATAAAAATTAGGTAAAACTAAAGGATATATAATATAGTTTTTGATATATTTATATCTAATATAGAGTCTTATAAAAAATAAAGAAAAGAAACTATTAAAAGAAATATTTTTTTTTGTTGGTTGAAGAATGATGTGAAGTATAACTAGGGGTGCAATGGGGTCACTCTCCCCATGATTAGAATTTAGGCCTTTTTCATGAGAGCACATAAGTATATCAACTTGGGTGTCTTTAAAAGGACTTAAAAAAAGAAAATTAGTCATAAGTATAAAAAGAAATAATTATTTATATTAAATAACAAATGACACTTAAAAGCCTTAGGGGACAGCGCAATAGTTCGTTCTTTGGTTCTTTCTCGAGAGGTACAAGATTCAAACCTAAGCGCAAGCAAGTGTATGAGGGGGTGGGTGTGTGTATGTGTATGGTTGTGTGTTTGACCCCTATTGATAAGCTCAACTCTGCCCCTTATGAGAGGTCATGTTGGGGTGGGAATGTCCAGCCCTAAGCATCGGTCGTGGGGGTTTCTCACAGTAACCAAATTTTAAAAAATGATACTTAAAGTATATATATAATAGTTAAAACAATAACTTTTTAAGAGTGCATATACATAAACAAAAAATAAGGTTATCATTAAATTCTTGAGATTATAGAGAGTATATATATAATAAAATAATAACATGATATAGATAAAGTGTAGAGACCATGAGCCGTAATTAATTTTGAACTTAATGTAAGTGATGTATATTAGAGTTTCTTTATGATTAAATTATGATCCACGGTTCGAACCTCTACGATGTGAAGAGGGACACAAAAAATCTCTTGTGGCTTTCCTCTAGATAGTGGTATACCTGGATGGGATGACATTGTCGACCACCCAAGAGCAGCTTTCAAGGTTTCTTTCTAACCTAAAAATTTTTGAGTTTACCTTTGTAGCGCAAGTGGAGAAGGCGAGCCTGGCTCCATTGAACGGGAGGTCCACAGTTAAAACCTTTGTGTTGCGAAGGGGGACATAAACAAATATCTTGTGGCTTCCCTCTAGATAGTGGAATACTCGGATGGGATAGTATTGTCAACCACCTAAGAGTGACTCTTGAGGTTTCTTTCTACGCTAAAATTTTAGTCTACCTTTGTAGAGTAAGTGGAGAAGGCGAGCTTGGCCCCGTTGAACGGGAGGTCCATGGTTCAAACCTTTACAATGTGAATGGGAACACACAAAAAATTTGTGTGGCTTCCCTCTAGATAGTGGTATACCCAAATGGGACGGCATTGCCAACCACCTAAGAGCAGTTCTTAAGGTTTCTTTCTAACCCAAAAGTTTATTTTACCTTTGTAGTGCAAGTGGAGAAGGCGAGCTTGGCCTTGTTGAATAGAAGGTCCATGGTTCAAACCTCTGCAATGTGAAGGGGGACACAACAAAATCTCTTGTGGCTTCCCTCTAGTTAGTGGTATACTTGGATGGGACGACATTACTAGCCACCTAAAAGTGGCTCTCGAAGTTTCTTTCTAACCTAAAAGTTTTGTGAACCTCTACGATGCGAAGAGGAACACAACAAATATTGTGTGGCTTCCCTCTAGATAGTGGTATACCCAGATGGGATGACATTGTTAGCCACCTAAGAGCGACTCTCGAGGTTTCTTTCTAACCTAAAAAAATTTTCTACCTTTGTAGCATAAATGGAGAAGGCGATTATGGTCCTATTGAACAGGATGACCACGTTTTAAACCTCTGTGATGTGAAGGGGGACACCAAAAAAATCTCTTGTGACTCCCCTCTAGATATGGTATACCTAGATGGAATAGTATTGTCGGCCACCTAAGAGCAGCTCTCAAGGTTTCTTTCTAACCTAAAAGTTTAGTCTGCCTTTATAGTGCAAGTGGAGAAGATGACCTAGGCCCCATTCAACAGGAGGTCCATGGTTCGATTCTCTACAATTTAGAGGGGGACACAAAAAAAATATCCTATGGCTTCCCTCTAGATAGTGGTATACCCAAATGAGATGGTAGCTCTTGAGGTTTCTTTCTAACCTAAAAATTTTTGTTTGCCTTTTTAGCACAAGTGGAGAAGGTGAGCCTAGCCCCGTTGAACGGGAGTTCCATGATTAGTGCGAAGGGGGACACAAAAAAAATCTCTTGTGGCTTCCCTCTAGATAGTGGTATACTTGGATGGGATGGCATTGTCGACCACCTAAGAGCAGCTCTCGAGGTTTTCTCTCTATCCTAAGATTTTTTTCTTGGGGGGACAACGCAACGGTTCAAGCTTTGGCTCTTCTTCGAGAGGTCCAAGGTTAAAATTGTGGCATGGGTGAGTGTGTGAGGGGGTAGGTGGGTGTATGGTTTTGTTTTTGGCCCCTATTGATAAGCTCAATTCTCACCCTTATTAGAGGTCATGGTTGGGATAGGGATGCCCAACCCTGAGCGTTGATCGTAGGGGTTTCTTACACTAACCTCAATCAAATATATATATATATATATATATATATATATATATATATATATATATATATATATATATATATATATATATATATATATATATATATATTTGCCTTTGTAGCATAAGTGGAGAAGGCGAGCCTGGTCCTATTGAACGAGAGGTCCATGATTCAAACCTCTACAATGCAAAGGGGGACACAAAAAAATATCTTGTGGCTTCCCTCTAGATAGTGGTATACCCATATGGGACGACATTTTTGACCACCTAAGAGTGGCTCTCGAGGTTTATTTCTAACCTAAAATTTTTGAGGTCTAAGGTTCAAACCACGGTGTTTGGTTGTGTGTTAATTCCCTATTGATAAGTGTAGCTCTTGATTTTATGAGGGGTCATGGTTGGGAGGAGATTGCTCAACCCTATGCATTGATCATAGGGGTTTATCACACTACAAATAAACTTTTGGTTCACCTTTGTAGCGTAAGTGGAGAAGGTGAGCCTAGCCCTATTGAATGGGAGGTCCACGGTTTGAACCTCTATGATGTGAAGGGGGATACAAAAATATCTTGTGGCTTTCCTCTAGATAGTGGTATACCTATATGGGACAACATTATCGACCACCTAAGAGCGACTCTTGAGGTTTCTTTCTAACCTAACAATTTAGGTCTAAGGTTCACAATGTAGTGTGGTCAAGTGTGTGAGGGGGTGTGTGTATGGTTATGTGTTTAAACCCTATTGATAAGCTTAGCTCTCACCCTTATGAGAGGTCATGGTTGGTATGGGTATGCCCAACCTTGAACGATGGTCATATGGGTTTCTCACACTAATCTAATAGAATAAAAGTATTATGACCTCAAGGAAGAGATTCATTCCAACTCAATTGATCAATGATGGAAACAAGTCACTTGAATAATCTATCTAGAGGATTAATTATGGAACTCCATCTATACAAAATAACCATAGATGAGTGAAATAAAAAATTAAAACATTAATTTGGTCGACCAATGGCATGTGCACTAGATAAATTTAATCTAAACATTGTTAATAGTGAATCACATGTTATCATTTGAAACACTAGTATGCCTTTATAATGATAATATTACATGCAAGTCTTCATGATAAAGATTTTGTAGTTATTATAAAATTTTGGGGTTGTGTTTTTAGGTATCTCGGGAGGGTACCATATTATTAAAAATATAGGAACAATTAATGCTTGATATGTGGATGGACAATACGCAAAATACTTAAAATGGAGAGTAGAGGACTTAGCACCACATATCAACAAGATATTCAAAAACATTAACCAATTTGGGTTTCCAATGGATTGGACAACAAGTTACCTCCCTTGAAGAGTAGATACCTATACAGTCCCATAAATTACCAAACCATGATGGTCACTTCCTCCTTTGCAAAGTTGTTTGGAAATATGGTTGAGAGTAAAATTAACAAATGGATAGAAGAAAAAGGAAAGATGGAAAAAAGAGGAACTAAGTTTCAAACCAAAACACTCAACAATAGACCACATCATCACTTTGAGATATATCATTGAAAAAAATATAGAATGAAATATGAGAAGCCTATTGTTGTTTTGTGATCTTCAAGATAGCTTTTGACACACTACCTTTAAGTAAACTATAAAGTAGAGTGGAAGACTTAAGCATACCAAAAAAGTATAGAGTAGTAGTTCATAAACTCTATAAGAAGGTCCAAGCTAAAATTAGAATGCTTAAAAAGTGACATAGGGGTTAAACAAAAATACCCATAATTTCCTATCGTATTTGGTTTATATATTAACAAATTAGAAGAATGACTAATTGGAAGAGTTGGTGTTCATTTGGAAAGATATGTGGTAAAGTTTATTTCGTATATAAATATGATATCATTCTAATTGCAGGTCAACACAAGGTTGGAAAGAGATTTTAAAGGCCTTAGAGCTCTTTTGCAAGGAGGTAGGTATACATACAAATACTAAAAAAACCAAGATCATTGATCTTCTCCAATCAAAAGAAAAATTAGCTAAATTTTTATTTTGAAAGGGGTTTTCTAGAAGAAGTAATAGACCACAAAAAAATTTGGTTAGACTTTAAAAAGCAATTCAATTGGAAAAGGATACAAATATTGTTTACCCAGTATATGGTTATCTGTTGGTGGAGGAAAAACCCTAGACGACTGTGGAGGGCTATAGAGGAAAAATACTAGATGATTGTGGAAGGTTGTAGAGGAAAAAACCTAGATGAGAATTTTGTCCTAGGAGAGGCCCTATGGGGGAACCTCTAGATCCTCTCTTAAGTAGACAAAGTTTGTTTGTAGATTTGTTGAAGGAGAAACTTCAAATAGATACTGAAGGAAAATAAAAATCAACACTGAAAATGCTCTTTTTGGATGCTATAAAAATATCAATGAGCAAGGAGGCACCTCAAAGAGTCAATAGATGTTTGCCACAATATGAATCAAGACCAAAGATCCTTATCGAGTAGAGTATAGTAGAATAAATTGTCTTATATAGAGTCAATAATGATCTAATTTACAAATTCATGGGTATTCATCCTACCTTGAACTTCTTGCATTCATGGATTTGAAATAATTAGGAGCCTCTTTGTGAGTATTTCTTATGGTTTATTAGTGTAGACACCAAAACAGCACCAATCCGATTATGTGACGACAAGCACTGATCGAATTGACATACATAGCCCCTAGGGCAGCCCCCAGAGGTTAAACAATGGTCCTAACCACTCCCACAATAGTTTGGAAGGTCAGAGGTCAATTTGGCACCTTTTTAGCACTTTTCTCCCTACTCGTCCCACCCTGGGATGATTACAAACTGGTATTCGTCCCACCCAGGGACGATTATCAACATTCGTCCCAGGGTGGGGCGAATAGCAGGTTTGACTGGCAAAAAGTCAAACCTCGATAGGTCCGCCACTTAACTGCACCTTCAGGGCATGCAATTGCGAGGAACGACTTCAAATCAGAGAGAGACTTCAGTCATGCATGCCTTGATTATGGAGGCCTCATGCAAGGAGACTCTAAATCAGGGAATAATATTTTCTCCCAAAATAGGGCAAGCAAGTCAAGTGGCGCCCTCGCATGCGCATTCAAAGAGAGAGACCCTAGGTCTATAAATTGGTGAGTCTTCTCACCCCAAAAAAAGGAATAGGGAGGAGCATTTGGAGCAATGAAGTGCTGCCGAATTACATCCTCACCCATCGTTTGTGCTTTTACATCCTTGATCTCTCTTTTGGAAGGGAGGTTATTGGGTGATTATTGGAAGCGCAATCCGGACCCAAACCCAAACATTTGGCCACAATACCCCACCAAATTTTTTGACACAACCCCATAAGAGGTTTTGGACCCATCCCAAGTGGATTGGTGCTGAAACCGAGTCCCAAACGGTGGGCGTCCTGCCCCTGGTGCCCCTCACACTATTGTAGTTCTAATCGCCCCACCCCGGAGCGATTAGAAATCTATGGTAGATTTCCATTGATTTTTCTTTTGCATTTGATTCTAGGTTACTTACATATGCTTCTATTCAAGTTTCATGTGATTCTGACAAGTTTTGGCTATGATTTTATCATTTCTCGCTTTCGCTAACATACAGGGAGCATCATCAGATATAGGGCAATAGAGGCCGAATTTGTAAAATCTAACCTTCTGGGTCATCCCAAAATGCCCCATTTTGTCTAACCCCAACTTTGTAAGAATTTTGGAGGCCTCTAGACTAGACATTTAGGAGGTGGCTTTTTGACAAGTTATGACAGTCCTAATCGTCCCACCCCGGAGCGATTAGAAATATGTGGAAGATTTCTGAACTGTTCCTTTTGTAGTGGCTTCCTAGTAATGTTTTATTGCTTCTATCAAATTTTTAGCTCATTCTAATATGTTTCAGTTATCATTTTAATCATTTTATGCATGCACTGACCGTAGGCCTTGGGGATCGCATGTTTCTCTCCATCCGTAGGTGCTACTAACCATTTACTATTTCTCTGAATGTAGGATATCGACACCAGAGGGGCAGCAAGGAACCATAGACATATTCATACAAGCGGCGATGACGTTTGGTCCACCCATTTTCAATGTGGGCACGCGAAAGATCTCAAAGGGGAATATATCATTCATGGTGTAATCAAAATATGTCCGACGCTCCTAGCCCCTAAAAATGGAGGAGACGTATTGTAACCCGATTTGGAGAAAATTAATAAAATAAAGGGCCACACTTTTACACTTGCTTTTAATCTCATTTCAATTCATTGGTTTTCCTTCTTTTCATGCATTCTCGTTCGTAGGACTTAGCATTGCATTTTCCCTTCTATTTTGCTTTCGTATCCTCATGCTTTCAGTGGCGATCATGGTGGGACCACTGTCCCTTGATTTTGAGATCAAATTTTTGATCAAAAGTTGTGTGTTTTTGCTTGCAGGTATCAATATTTCAAGCACTGGACTATGCTCGTTCCATCCTGTAACGAATACAGAGCTAGAATTCATGCCACCCTAGGACGAATAGGAATTCATCTCACCCTATGATGAATACAGATATATTATTCATCCCACCCCAGGATGATTAGCTCTCTATGTAGTTTCAGAGCAGAAACTCAGAGGCATCCGATTTGGGCAGAGAAGAGGTAGGGGTTTTGAGCATCCTCTATCATTTTCTATTTTTTGTCTCTATCATTTCTTGTTTCTTTGCTTGCATAGGAGAGTTTTACTGCATGTTTTTCTTTCTTTTCACAAATAAAAATAACCCCACACACCACGAGATAATCTGAACATCAAGGCATTGGTCGTAAAACCCCAACACTTGATCAAGACCAACGGTGGATTTCATCACCACCTTGGCTTGAAACTTGCATACATAACCCCGATCGCTACTATTGCTAGACGTAAATCCTGATGAAAGCTGACCAAGTGTAGTTGGGGTGATTCCCAATGCATGAGGATAAGTCTTCTATGGTAGGTGTCAAAATAGAGTGATTCCCCTTTCATACCGCCTATGTTCCACGTACTATTTTGCTCTCACGTACCAATAGTCTCCCTCACGTAAGGGCGGGTATATAGAGAGGTTCGGTATAATGGTCTGGTAGTGGTATATTGAAGGGGTGACCATTTTGGGAGATATAAGAGCCCTCATATTGCATATACAAACAAAAATTTCTTTACAAGGTTTTCAAAACAAAAATCAAAACACACTGAACCAGATTTAGGGCACACTTTTAATCCATAAACAAGATAATCATTGCTTTGATTGTGTGTTTCCCTTTTGTTTAGTGTAGCATAAAAAATCATAAAGAAGATAAAAACGTACACATCTTTAGAGAAACATCACCATGGTGTACACCCGTAGTCGAGCCCAATCACGGGCGAAGCTATGAAAAGTGTACAAAGGGGCACAAGTCACCTCCGATATAGTCCCGAGGACTTGGTCATACCACCTTGGTGGCTTGACCCACAAGATAGTCCACATCATGCCATTACAGAATGGGACTATAGAGGCACCCCTTTGAGGGGCACTCCCACTCAACATAGACCCTTTCAGGAGGAGGCCATACACGTGGCACTCAACATAGATGGGAGGGCTCCCTTAGATGCTCGTTATGAGTGGCCACCATGTGATGAAGTGCTAGAGCAACATAGGGTCCATAAGGAGGGGCCACATGATTACGTCATCCCTCCTTTACCCCTTATTACTATCAAAAACAATAGGCCAAATCCAGAGCACAAGGCTCTTCAGACAGGGCAAGCCAATTCTGCCCACCCCTTTCACACATACGAAAGGGAGCATGAGGAAGACCACTACATTCCTCAAGAGCAATACACAGCATGGGAGCAATGCACCTCCGCACTTGCTATGTATCAAGATCACCCACTGAGGCCAGAGCCTCGGGTGAATGCCGCTAACCTCGACAGAGGAAAGTGACCCATAGAGATCTCGGATCACCATGACCGAGATAGACATGTAGGAGAGGCATCTAGGCTTCCTAAACACAAGACGATGGAACAAATTGACTTGGCATTTGCCAAACATGCCACCCACCAAGCGCAAATCATGTAGCTCAAGCAAGACCAACAATAGTTAGAGCACCTGTATCACCTTAGCAAAGAGTGCATTCGGCATCAGACAGATGAATTGCTCCAGAACACTATGCCTGAGAGGGTCCCAACCCCTCACATGCATAAGATAGAGTTGTATGAGAGGCACAACCCCTTGGTGCGAGACAAGTCTCCATGACCTTATCAAATATTGCCTCCAAGACCTCCTAGACCTGAGCGGGAGGCCACTCCTAGAAACAATGATGGGCACCCTCCGTGGGCACCCACCCATGTTTATAGGTCTCACCCAGGAACTCCTCAAGAAGCCTATGAGGAGTATGAGCAAGAAGAAGAGTAGGCTGAAATGCCCTACCAAGGTAGGGGGGATGTTATCCAGCTACCCCTCCATAGGCCTCAAGTTCCCCGCAACCCACAACGGGAACAAACCAAGGAGGAAGAAATCAAATCTTTCGATGCATACAAAGTGCTGCTAGAGTGCTTAGAGTCTATGGAGACCAAGACTTCTGGGCCCCAAAATCCCACTTTACGCCAGCTCCATAGTCACCCTATGCATCCATCAGTGCCAGCACCCCCATACCTTGAACACTTTAAACTACCCCAGTTGGCAATCTTTAGAGGGGAGGAGGATGCCCAAGAGCACGTGACTAGATTCCTGAGCCAATGCTTTGGCATTCAGGACAATGATGCTTTGCTGCTAAGAACATTTATAACCATGTTCGTAGGCCCTACCTCGGATTGGTTCACCCAGTTGCCAAAGCATAGCATCAGTAACTTGGATCAGCTAGTGGATGTGTTCCTCGAATGCTTCACCTTCAACACCAAGAAGAAGGCGTCACTAAGTGACCTAGCTAGCCTCAAGAAGTATGAGGAAGAAACCATGGTGGCCTATGGAAATCGATGGAGGACGTTGCTTTCAAAGCTGCCCTACCTCCCTCCTATGGCCGACCTGACCCAAATGTTCTCAAAAAGTTGTTTGAGATCGATCTCTTATGCTATTGTATAAATATGCCACTCTTGAGGAAGCCCTGGTGCAAGCCAGAATCATTGAGGAGATCAAGATACAGGATGGCGAGATTGCCAAGCCAAAGAAGAAAGAGTGGCCTAAAAATGCCAAAATAGGGACCATGCAACCGAAACCCGTTACGGTCAATCAAAGTTGCTATAAACATGCCGAAGCCTGCACAAGCAACACAACCCTCATAGGCTAACTATCAAGCAGTTCCTCTTGATAGCTATGAGAAGGAGAATCATCGACAAGAGCAAAATCAGTAGCGTCACCCTAGGCGATAGTTCACACCCTTCATAGAGTCCAAAGACTCCTTGTTTGACCATTTGTCCATGGCAAACTTGATACACCTGCCAGAAAGTCGACCCATAGACCCCAATGCACCAAAACCTAAGGGCTATAGGGAAGACTTGTACTATAGATTTCATAGGTAGAAAGGACATGACCTTTACGCATGTTGGAAGTTCAAGAGCTTCGTGCAAGACCTAATAGACAACAAGACGCTAGCGGTGGACAACCCCGTAGCGCCAAACAACCAATAGATGGGAGTCTTCAAAGACCCCCTGCCTACCCATGATGCGTAGGCAAAAACCCTTCAAGTCAATGAGGTGACACAGAACTGCCCCATGCAGGGGTATGTAGGGATGATAAGCATAGTGACTAGGAACAAGAGGTACCCAGGAGCTGCCCCCACGATGGCCATAGGAGAGGTTCCATCAACGTCACAACCTCAACAGCACCCTACACAACCTCCCCCGCCTAGACCAGTGGCCACGATTCAGACTAGACTTACCCAAAGTTTAAGGACCACGTCGGCTAGGCTCTCCATTTATGAGCTCATTCAACAATCATCGCCCCATCGGGAGGCTCTAATGGAGATATTAAAAGCCATCGAGCTATAGCCCCATGAAGCAAACTCTTTCAACAACTTTGTGGGACATGTAAAACAATGTACGAAACCAGTCATCACCTTTAGAGAAGATGAACTAAAATCGGTGATTGGTGATATGGTGGATCCACCCCTGCACGTCATTGCATGGGTCAACGGGATTCCGTATAAGAGGGTGTTGGTGGACACTGGCTCATCCAATAATATAATTACAACAATGGCATTGAAACACCTCAAGTTGCCAGCATCTCACATCGTGGCCTCCACCTATACTCTTCGAGCATTCAATGATGCGATATGCTCGATGGTTGGCACAATTGTCCTACCCATCCAAGTGGGACAAAAGACTATTCCTACGTTGTGCCACATCTTGGAAGGTGAGATGGCCTATAATATCTTGTTGGGTCGGCCTTGGATCAGGGACATGAAGTGTGTCCCTTCGATAGCTCATCAGTGCCTAAAGTACACATTCGAAGGGCAGGTGCATGTAGTCCCGATAGACTTAGAGCCCTTCAAGTATTGCAATACGGTGCAACTAATGCCGCAATCGACCCTTCCATCGACACATTTGGATTTTTAGTTGAATCCATCTAAACAGGGTCCGATTCCGCATGCATCCCCATTGTTAAGTCCATCAAATCACCAACCGGGTCCATCTTCATCATCTGGTCCTTCACCAACAATGCCACCTACGGTGGCCACACCAAAGGACAAGGGGAAGAAACCCCTAGAAGAGGCACCGCCATTAGTCTCAACCATCTCTACCGAAGAGATGCCTAGCCGAATGGAAGTCGAGATGCCTAGTTCACCCTACATGGAGTGGACCCAAGAAGAACTCCCATTCCCTCCCCCTCCACCGCCAACGATCACCATTGAGATGGCCAATACGGGCCTGGGGAGTATCTAGTGTGGAATATTGTAGCAACACCCGCACTTGAGTCCATGCAGGACATGGGGAGACCTCGCCTCCCCATCGACACTATGGTTCCTCTAGGCTACCCACCAAATCAGACAAACTTTGTTTATGGGGGCCTTGATAATGGCATTGAACCTTACATGCAAGAAGAAGAAGATGAAGAGCCCTTTGATGAGGACGTCAACTATTTTTCCAACCCAGACTTCACTTTGAGATATCTTGGCCAATGTAATTGGCATGGATATGGGTTGGGCAGGTATGAGCAAGGAGTGCGCATTCTTTGCCAACCAAGATATCAAATGCCATACGACAAGTCAGGAGTAGGGTTCAACCACCCCCTACCCCTTGACATCTTGGTAGAGAACATGCAAGGCCTAGGGATAGGCAACAAGGATGGGTTGGCATTAGATCCATATGCCAATCCTAACACAACATATACATTGGGGGATTACCTCCCATTGCTAACAACCAACCTTGTTGACCTTAACAACCCTTTCCCTTCGATCGAGAAAGGAGAAAGTTCGAGGACTCACCTACAAGAGGGATATAGACAAGGCCAAGAAGGGTCTTCAGAAGATGAGTCAGAGTATGAGGTAGCACCTTGGGACCCTTTTGAATCTGATAGCAATCATTCACAAGTGACCCCCATAGATGATTATCAAGAGAGCTTCATGACAATGTTCCCTTTGGATGCTCCAATCGAGCAAATGCCACCTCAAGAGAATCAGGTCCTCCCATAGAGAGCGGAACAACCTCGATGGGACCAGATCAATTTGCTCGAGCAAGACGAGCCTCACATGTCGCAAATAGCTATTGGAGCCAACGAAGGCCTATGGATCTCTGATAGTGATTATGAAGATGAGACTGAGATGGCATATCTCAATCATATGCGACAACAACAATACCCCATGGACATAGATGACATGTTTGAATAGCTACACATAGGGCCAAGGCATAGGTGGCACCTCAACCAGGCGTAGTTGGACCAACTACTACACCCACCACTTTAGGCATACAGAGAGCATCTTCCACCCGAAGACCCTATAGAGCCATTAGTGCCAAGGGTAGATCCTATCCTTTTATCCACACATAGGGCCGATCCATTTGTGCCAGTACCCACAGAGCCAGATCCGGAGCACAAAGATCACCTAGGATGTCCGAGTCACCACACCCACGGTAATGGAGACCAAAATCATTTCATCAACATGATCTCCATTGACTTAACCGCCCCCATCCATAACCCAGCCGACCCAACATGGTCATTGTATCTAGACTTAGATGCTATAGACTGGGATCACACTGACACACCACCATCCCCATCAGAGTACTGGCCTTGTGGTGGGATGTTCCATTTCACCCCAGAATAGACTCAGGATGTCTTCCATGCTGAAGAGGAACCCGACATTCCCAACGTAGATCTAAATTCAGAAAATGATATCCACCTGATCCCAACTCCACACCAGTTGGAGGATGGGTCCCACATGTCAGTTGAAGAGATGACTGACGTAGACATCGGCTCTGATCCAATGAATTTGCAAATCATCAAGTTGGGGGTAAGTCTATCCCCCGAAGAGCAAGCCGATTACATTGCCCTTCTCAAAGAGAAGAAGGAGGTTTTTGCATGGTCCTACAAAGACATGTCGGGGCTAGACCCATAGCTAGTCATGCATAATCTAACGCTTGATCCGACAGTCAAGCCAGTTAAGCAAAAACTATGTAAGATGCACCCAACAGTAGCCTTAATGGTCAAATATGAGTTACAAAAGTTGTTGGATGCATAGTTTGTCATCTACGTGGATTACCCACCATGGTTGTCTAACATGGTGCCCATCAAAAATCTAGATGGGAGGATTCGCATATGCACCAATTTTTGAGATCTAAACAAAGTGAGTCCTAAGGATGATTTCCCCTTGCCTAGCATCGATGCATTGGTAGATGCTACAGTGGGCCACGAAATGCTTTCCCTCATGGATGGTTTCTCGGGATACAATCAGATTCGTATCAATCCCGAGGACCAACTAAAAATGGCGTTCACAATGCCTTGGGGGACATTTTGTTATAAGGTCATGCCCTTTGGCCTTAAAAATGTTGGCGCCACCTACCAACGTGCCATGACATACATCTTCCATGATCACATGCATAAAACTTTGGAAGATTACATGGATGATTTGTTGGCCAAATCTCTTTTGCGCCCAGATCATCTCGATGACTTAAGCAAGATCCTCGATCGCCTCATTGAACATAAAGTCAGACTAAACCCCAAGAAGTGCGTATTTGGCATCACATCTAGAAAACTCTTGGGTTTCATAGTCTCAAAATGAGGAATCGAGGTAGATCCAAACAAAGTCAAGGCAATCCTTGAAATGCTTCCCCCAACCACCATCAAGCAGCTCAGAAGCCTACAGGGAAAGGTCGCGTCAATCAAGCGCTTCATAGCGCAGCTATCTGACAAGTGCCGACCCATGAATAAATTATTGCACAAGGGGGTAGCATTTCACTGGGATGACGAGTGCCAGTTAGCCTTCGATGACATCAAACAATACTTGGCTTCACCGCCAGTATTGGCACCACCTAGACCAGGAGTGTCATTCTACTTATACATCTCAGCTATTGAGGTGGCACTGGGTGCCATGCTAGCCCAAAAAAATGAACTACACAAAGAACAGGCTAATTACTATCTTAGCCGCACCCTGGTCAGTTATGAACTTAACTATGCATACGTCGAGAAGCTATGCTTGGCAGTGGTGTTTGCTACCAAAAAGCTATGCCACTACATGCTGAGCAATACGACGTATGTTGTGTCTAAGGAGAATCCATTGTGATACATGATGAGTCATACTTATCATAGTAGCCGCACGATGAAATGGATCATGTTGTTGATGGAGTTTGACATCGAATTCATTGGACAGAAGTCCATCAAAGGTCAAGTCATCACCGATCAACTAGCAGAGGCTCCTCTTGAAGATGATCAGCCTCTGACCATAGAGCTACCCAGTGATGGGGTCTTCCATGTCTCAGAATCGCCAGATTCTAATGAGCTCGAGTCACAGGCCGACATAACCCTATTCTTCGATGGTTCTAAATGTGAGCAAGGGGGTGGCACGGGAATTGTATTCTTCACACCGCAAGGGGCTCCAATGCCTCTATCATTTAAATTAGATTTCCCGTGCACCAACAACAATGCAGAATATGAAGCCTTGCTCATAGGTCTTCAAACAACAATCACCATGAACATCAAATGCTTGAACATCTTTGGTGATTCGTTGTTAATTGTCAACCAAGTAAAAGGGGTATTCCAATGTAAATGCCTAGTTCTGTAGGCCTACAAAGCCCTTGTGGACAAATTCCTAGCAAATCTTGAATGGTACGACATCGAGGCACTCCCTCGATCATCGAATCATTTTGCGGATACTATGGCCTCCTTGGGGTCACTAATCCCGCAAGACCCTTCTGGTGAAATGACAACCATTCAAGTTAAAACATTATCGCAATCCATGATGGAGCGTGCAAGCTCTGACCTAACGCCAGGAATCCACCTGATCCAGATTGAACCATCTCAGGATAAGTTCTCTCGAATCCATGATTGTCTGAATCATGCCGACTAGGGGTCCTTGTTCTCCTCGACCCCTCTTAATAGCAACACAACGCTATTCTTACAAGTTCTTTCCCGCTCAGATTTTGCTAGGGATGAACTACAAGAGGGATTGGTCATTCATACCATCGAGGTTTCTGATCAGCAGGATTGGTACACACCCATAAGAGACTACCTCAAGTTAGGTAACCTCCCACTTGGATTGACGCATGCCGCAAAAAGATCATTTAAATAGAAAGTGGCAAAACATGTCTTGTTAGGAGACATTTTGTATCATCGAAGCTATGAAGGAATCCTCCTCCATTGCTTGGACCAGCAGGAGTCCGCTTGGGCGATCACCCAAGCGCACGATGGTACATGCGGTGGCCACTTCAACGGTATGGCCATCGCAAAGTGCATTCTCCGCATGGGCTATTATTGGCCATCTTTAGAGCGAGATTGTTGTGCATATGTAAAGAAGTGCGTGAAGTGTCAACACCATGCTAATTTGACACACGTACCTTCTCAGGCCTTGCAACCGATCCAATCGGCTTGGCCATTTTTATAGTGGGGCTTAGATCTAATCGGAAATATCTCCCCTGCATCGTCAAGTCATCACACGTTCATCATAATGGCCACAGAGTACTTCACCAAGTGGGTGGAAGCAATTTCGCTAACCTCTACGACTGGACCCCGCATTGCGGAGTTTATTTTGCATAACATCATATGTCATTTTGGTATTCCATCCAAGATCATCTCGGATAATGGGACGTCATTCAAGAACAAATATGTGCATGCTTTGACAACAAAGTACAAAATTTAGCATAGTTTTTCAACACCTTATTATCCGCAGGCAAATGGGCAAGCAGAGGCATCAAACAAAATGCTAGTCGCTATCCTCAAAAATATGGTCATAGATAGTCATAAGGATTGGCACATTCAAATCCCACTTGCCCTATGGGCTTATCGCACTAGCATTCGGATGCCCACTGGGGCAACTCCATTTTTGTTGGTGTATGGCTCCGAGGCAGTCATGCCTCTCGAGTTGGAAATACCTTCCCTACGCATATCAATGCAAGAGTTCATCGATGATGACACTGTGCGACAAGCCCGGTTAGACCAACTTACGTTGCTCGATGAACGACGCGTCAATGCTCTCGAGCATTTACGTATCTATCAAGAGCGACTTAGGAGAGCATACAACATGAAAGTTCACCCGAGGGACTTTCAGGTTGGTGACTTGGTCTTAAAAGAGAACCAACAAAACTCTAACTTGCCGACCCATCTCAGGGACAAATTCATGGCAAATTGGTTAGGTCCCTATGTAATTGATAGTAAAATAGGACCTAGAACATACCGGCTCACCTCTCTTGAAGGAATCAAGGAACCAGAACCCTTGAACATCAGTCATTTGAGGCCATTCCACATTTAGAGAGCCATAGCCCACCCCAAAAGCTCCAAGGATTCCCACAATCGCTTGGTCAACCCCAAAAAGCTCCAAGGATTCCCACAATCACTTGGTCAACCCCAAAATGCCCCAAAGGTATCAATAATCCCTTTGGTCAAACCAAAAGCTCCAAGGATTCCCACAATCGCTTGGTCAACCCAAAAACGCCCCAAAGGTATCAATAATCCCTTTGGTCAAACCAAAAGCTCCAAGGATTCCCACAATCGCTTGGTCAAACCCTAAAATGCCCCAAAGGTATCAATAATCCCTTTGGTCAAACCAAAAAGCTCCAAGGATTCTCACAATCGCTTGGTCAACCTAAAATGCCCCAAAGGTATCCATAAACCCTTTGGTCAAACCAAAAGCTCCAAGGGTTCCCACAATCGCTTGGTCAAAAACAAATATTCAAAAACAAACAAAACAATAAAATAATAAAAAATAACAAAAAAATTGCATCTCAATTTCATGCATACTCATAAAAATCAAAATACAAAAATATAATAAACTGCATTAGGCATCGCATCCATACATTGCATATTTGCTGGTCATACATGTCACAAGCACCATAGACTGTAATTGCTAGGCAATTCCATCATTTTCCACATTTTTCCATTTTATAAACACATCCATCCAGAATAACACCATCCACATTTTTAGCATAGTCAGTTGTCTCCTAATGTATTTAGGGTTTTCGTCATTCAGCTGTCTTTAAATTTCTAGCCAAAAACTGTACAAAGTCAGACAGATTTTACAAAGGGAGAGTTTTACTTGGATCACACTTCGTTACGTAACATCCCTACACAAGTTAAAACACATAAAATAATTCCTAAGTTGTGTGAATGCAAGAGAAACCTACAAAGCAGTCTAGGGTACCATAGGTGAAAGGTTAGCCTGTTCATCCCCCTGTGCGAATGGTTCAAGAATGCTGAGAATTGACAAAAGGACAAGCTCTTCCCCATCCAATGCACCATAATAAAAAGTGGTTTTCACCACTAACAAAAATCCCAAAACACCTTTGATCCCCAAAGTCATAAGGATTCGTACTACACGCCCCTGACAAGGATGGGTAGTCATCCCCAAGGCCTAAAAGGATCAATGCCATTTACAAACAAAATTCCAACAATCCATCATCACAAACTTCCAAAACACCTTTGGTCCCCAAAGTCGTAAGGATTCGTACTACACACCCCTGACAAGGATGGGTAGTCATCCCCAAGGCCTAAAAGATCAATGCCCTTACATAATAACATCCCCAATCACCTTTGATTCCCAAAGTCATAAGGATTCATACTACACGTCCCTGAACAGGATGGGTAGTCATCCCCAAGACCAAAAGGATCAATGCCATTCACAAGCCAAAAACCTACGAGCTCAACTTTGCAACCTATAAATGCAAAATCAAATAACAATGGTTATCACCACTATTCAAAGTCCTTGCTCAAAAAGAAAAACAAAAGAAAAAAATAAACAGTGATTTTCATCACTATATATACGAGCAAGTATCCCAACAAGTTGAGCAACCGAAAGACGCCTGAACTTGAATCCCTAGAATTCTCAGCATTCAAAAAACCATCTAGGTGATCCTCATTACGGGTTTGGTGGACAACCTACCTGACAATGGTGGTATCCTAAATGCATGACGATATGTCTATCACATTAGCTTTGCGTGTGAGCAGACCAATGTTTGCATGTGGATGAGCTAGCTTATGGTACCTTAGATTGTCCCATGGATTAATCTTACTAAATACAACAACGGAGTTAGTGGAGCTAATTAGGTGATCCTCAGTACAGGTTTGGTTGACAACCTATTTGGCACTGGCGGTATCCTGACAAATACCACATAAACGAACTCAATTGCACACACAGGGATGTGAAATAACTTGGTCAAACTCAAGTCTGATTCGTACCTTGTTCAAAAGTCTTGTGAGATAAATGTACAGTCTTGGCTAGTTAGTTAAAACATCTGAATCTCAAAAAACCTTAACTACATTTTAAAACAACTGGTACATTTCATTACTTACATCAACATCAAAAAATACAAAAAATACCAAAACAAAATTAACACATGCAAAGTCATTCCACAAAGCCATCACATAAGTACAGAAAGCCAGTAAATCTTGTACAGTCTATGGTGCCATCGACAAGTTATCAACAAATCATTTCATTCATTCCATATGCATACATCATATAATTAGAAACATCGCATTCATAATAACACATGCATACATCATCATAAATAAATGTGCATAAACAAAAAAAATAAATCATGACAAGTGTATAACCAAAAAGAAAAGTCATGTATATATATCATCAAAATGCCCATAGGCTACAATAAGTCGGTCCTCTGACCTCGCAAAACAAAGCAAAAACTCAAAAACCCCCAAGCCTAGGGCGTCGGCCACCATGATCATGCAGGATCGGTGCGACGAGAACTACCCCCCATGGTGTGGGTCCTATGGGACCTCTCAGGGTGGCTGCTGCTAGCCCCTGCATCATGCCCACTAGCGCCCCCCTCATCCAACCGCCTACGATGAGAAGATGTTGACTGCTCAGTATCGCTGTCTCTCATCCGATGTAAAGACCCACCTCTAGGGAGCTCAGGTAACCGCCCACCGAGGTGGATAATCTCTACCTCCAAATCCATCCGATGTCGAAACCAATCCACCTCCCACCGATGGTACGTAGCCACTACATCATCGCTATGCCAACTGAGTTCGTAGGAGATCCCTCTCCCACGCAGCATCTGTGTCCCCATCCCATCGATGGTACATAGCAAATGCATTCTCCCACTCTACCAACTGAGTCCATAGGAGATCCCTCTCCTGTAAAGCATCCCCAAGCTCCTCATCCCATCTCTGAAGTAGATCCTCCAATCATGCTATCTCAGCATGATGCCTCACCTCCACACCCTCCGGGACAACCTGGTGCATAGGCATATCCGAGACTACGGGCTGCTCCAGCTCCCACTACTCCGGGACGTCCTACATATCCGGCTGCTCTAAAACCCCAAAATCATCCCCCCAAAGCTGTCAACCTCCACCATGTCCGCATCCTCGAGCGGAGCCCCCCAACCCTCTCCCGATGCCTCTACACCCTCACCACCTACTGCTACCACCTCTGGACCCCCTAGAGGCCCCTCGCCTCGCCACCACCACAACGTCCACCACTGGTCATACTCAACGGTCACCCCAACGTTGTCCACATCAGGGACATCGATCATAGGATCCGACTCCTCACCCAACGGCTCGATGATCGGCCAGACCAGAGTCCTCTTCGCCTCGATGTCGATAGATCAAGGGCTCACCAGGCAACCCCTAGTGCACCCCAAACTATCATGTCACTCGAACATATAGGAAGTACTCCTGCTCGGTCTCATGTCACCCGATCAGCCATCTCCCCCTACGCACCCACCGAAGCCACTCTCCAGCCTTAGGCCAAGCTGGACAGTCCCGATATGGGTGCCAGAACACCTCCCCTAGAGCAAGCCGAGCGAAGGCATCGACATAGTGCCCTACGACACCTGCCCACCATCGACTCTGCCCCTGCTCCTCAGACCGCCGCCATAGAGCCGCATACCCTATCTCTCTATCAACCATCTCTACCCGAGTAGTCCATGGCAAACCCTATGGCCGCTCCACAGCTATGTGCTGCCACCCCCAACACTACAATAAGTAGCTGCACCCAATCCCCTTTCACCTTCGATAGTGGACCTCGTACAACTCATCATAAAGCTGTGCTAGAAGCGTCTATCCCCACCTCATAATCAAGGGTGCCTCCATCGGACACTCGACCAATCTGAACACTACCTCCAGCAGGTTCCAAGGGAACCTCGCACCTGAGGAGTCAGGCAACAGCATGTTGGAGATGAGGGTCATCAGTAATGCATGCCTCACCCCCAACACGCCCCTCTCTAGCCACCATCGCACCAAGATACCGCCAATCAGGCAATCCCCCTCTGCCCTCTCCACCGGACTATCCACCCCCATATCCACCCCATGCCCGAAGCACCATGTCAGCACTAGTCCATTGATCACGCGGAGTAGTCTGAATAGGAAGCCCATCTATCAAAATCCATAGAATCCGATAGACATCCTCAAGAGTCACCGTCATCTCCCCTATTGGGAGATGAAAGGTATTAGTCCGAGGATCCCACAAGTTGATCAGAGCCATCAGATAGGCCCGATCCCCCACCACAGGCTCTAATCGAGTCACCTGCTTGAGCCCAAGGGCATCAAGCCACTCCCAGTCAGCCACAGTCAGTGCCTCCCATGCTTCAGAGAACATCGTCGGCACACGGTACCGACTCTTCACAACCTACAAAAGAAAACAAAACAAAAACATTAAAACATGACAAAATAAAAAAAAAAATAGTACAACACTAAAACAAACATACACAATGTCTAAATACAAAAACATTTAATAAATGTACAACATACACATTAGCAAAATGCAAGTATGTACATTAATAAAAAAAAAACAAACAAAACATTTTCATCTAGGGTTTTTAACTCTAGTTCAAACTGATAAATTAACAAAATAAAAAAAATCACAAACACATTTGTCAGTTCCTAGGGTTTTTAACTCTAGTTCAAACTAATAAATAAACAAAAACAAAAAAATTCAAAAACACATTTGTCAGTTCCTAGGGTTTTTAACTCTAGTTCAAACTAATAAATAACAAAAACAAAAAAATTCAAAAACAATTTGTCAGTTACCTAGGGTTTTTAACTCTAAGTTCAACCTGATAAATAAACAAAAACAAAAATCCACAAACACATTATCCTAGGGTTTTTAACTCTAATCTAAAAAACAAAATAAAAACAACAAAAACCTAGGGTTTTCATCCTAGTCTAAACTGACAAAAAAAATACAAAAAATAGTTAACCTAGGGTTTTCATCCTAGTCTAAACTGACAAAAAAAACAAAATACAAAAATAGTTAACCTAGGGTTTTCATCCTAGTCTAAACTGACAAAAAAACAAAATACAAAAATAGTTAACCTAGGGTTTTCATCCTAGTCTAAACTGACAAAAAAAAACAATCAAACAGTTAACCTAGGGTTTCACCTTAGTCTAAACATAACAACAACAAACAAAATAAAAACAAAGCAAATTTTACCTTCGTTTAACTAGGGTTGTTTACCTTAGTTTACAAAATCAAATCTAACCTAGGGTTTTTAACTCTAGTTTAAAACAAAAAAACATTACAAACAACTCTTTTTTACCTTAGTTTAAAAATCAAATTTTAACCTAGGGTTTAAACTACAAAAAAATCAAACAAAATAACAACTAGGGTTTCTAACTCTAGTTAAACAAAAATAAAAATTTAACCTAGGGTTTTCATTTTACTGTCAAACTAAAAAATACAACACACAATAAAAGTTTTTAGTTCCTAGGGTTTAACATTAGTCTAAAACTGATAAACAACAGAAAACAACATAAAAACATTTTTTTAAGCTAAGTTTTCAATCTTAGTTTAGACTAGGGTTTTCTTTTTTAGCTTACAAAAAAAACACAAATTCACACAAAACAACAAACATTTAACTAGGGTTTTCATTTTTAAATTGAAAAACAAAATACAAAAGAAAACAAATTACGGTTTTAAACTGTAACACAAACCAAGCAAAATAAAGAGGAGGATCACTCACCGGTCTCGCTTCGGCTCCACCACTTGATGATCCAGTCCATGAACTCATGGTGTCCGAGAAATTTGATAGCGCTCCGCTACGCGAACTCGACCACCTCCTCCTCACAGCTCCCAAACACCAGGAAAAACAAATGCAAATGAGCCCAAAACCTAGTTTTGGCCCTTAAATAGGCTTTTAGGCCTGTAATCATTCCCCCTAGGATGAGCACTCTAGTTAGCACTCGTCCCACCCTGGGATGATTACTAAACTAGTATTCGTCCCACCCAGGGATGATTACAGAGCAAAAATTTCAAAAACAACAAAAACTGCACCAAAATGCACAAAAAAATAGCAATAAACTTGCCGAACAAAGGGGCCTTTGCGCCTACAATTCTTGGCATGCAAAACCGACGTTGGGGTCACAAATCCTCACTATCCTACTCCCTAAGAAGGCTACCATAGCCGGACCACTCCATGGGAGGATGAATTTTCAAGAATTTCATCCCCAAACGACGTCACAAAAAGGGTCCAAACCCAACCAAAAATAGCAATAACATTGCCAAACGAAGGCGCCTTTGCCTGACATTCTTGGCATCCAAAATAGACATTGGGGTCACAAATTGTCACTATCCTACTCCCTAAGAAGGCTACCATAGCCGGACCACTCCACAGGAGGACGAATTTTTGACAATTTTAGCTCCAAAATGCGTCACAAAAAGGGTTCAAACCCACCAAAAATAGGTCAAAATGTTCGAAAACTGCATAAGCATTCAATGAAAAACAACTGAAGGCACCCTTACACAAGTCATCTTGGGTCAAGTGACTCATCACTTTTCTCATGTCGGTCATTCCCTCATCGATTCGTCGCTTGAGGGGGTAGTCACACTTAGTCACCAATCAACAAAAACACACCCAATCAAGGAAATGGCATGCATTCAAAGGATCATTGACAAAGACAATCATGCCCTTGCTTGGGGCAGCAAACAAGCAATAATCACAAGCTGATCAAACACTTGGCATTCTAGAATCATGAACTCAAGGTTCCCACAGACAAAAGGTTGCGCCCTTTGCCTATTCATGACTGAACAATGTCCAAGATCAAGTAACACCTCACCAAAAAAGGTTAACACTTGAATTAAGCTCCTTAGCTCGTCAGAAGCAAGGATTCAAGAATGCATGCCCTTTCCATACTTGGGGCATCAAAAGTTGGTTAGGTTACTGAGAAACCCTAATCATTAGTGCTTTGGTTATCTATTTTTGCTCAACATTGTGCCATGCACAGCGCATCCCAAAAAGGGGCATCTATAGACACCAAAATAACACCAATCCGATTATGTGATGACAAGCACTGATCGAATTGACATACATAGCCCCTAGGGCAGCCCCCAGAGGTTAAACAGTGGTCCTAACCACTCCCACAATAGTTTGGAAGGTCAGAGGTCAATTTGGCACCTTTTTAGCACTTTGCTCCCTACTCGTCCCACCCTGGGATGATTACAAACTGGTATTCGTCCCACCCCGGGACGATTATCAGCATTCGCCCCAGGGTGGGGCGAATAGCAGGTTTGACTAGAAAAAGTCAAACCTCGATAGGTCCGCCACTTAACTGCGCCTTCAGGGCATGCAATTGTGAGGAACGACTTCAAATCAGAGAGAGAGACTTCAGTCATGCATGCCTTGATTATGGAGGCCTCATGCAAGGAGACTCTAAATCGGGGAATAATATTTTCTCCCAAAATAGGGCAAGCAAGTCAAGTGGCGCCCTCGCATGCGCATTCAAAGAGAGAGACCCTAGGTCTATAAATTGGTGAGTCTTCTCACCCCAAAAAAGAGAACAAGGAGGAGCATTTGGAGCAATGAAGTGCTGCCAAATTACATCCTCACCCATCGTTTGTGCTTTTACATCCTTGATCTCTCTTTTGGAAGGGAGGTTATTGGGTGATTATTGGAAGCGCAATCCGGACCCAAACCCAAACATTTGGCCACAATACCCCACCAAATTTTCTGACACAACCCCATAAGAGGTTTTGGACCCATCCCAAGTGGATTGGTGCTGAAACCGAGTCCCAAACGATGGGCGTCCTGCCCCGGGCGCCCCCGCACTATTGCAGTTCTAATCGCCCCACCCTGGAGTGATTAGAAATCTGTGGTATATTTCCCTAATTTTTCTTTTGCATTTGATTCTAGGTTACTTACATATGCTGCTATTCAAGTTTCATGTGATTCTGACAAGTTTTGGCTATGATTTTATCATTTCTCGCTTTCGCTAACATACAGGGAGCATCATCGGATACAGGGCAATCGAGGCCGAATTCACAAAATCTAACCTTCTGGGTCATCCCAAAATGCCCCATTTTGTCTAACCCCAACTTTGTAGGCATTTTGGAGGCCTCTGGACTAGACATTTAGGAGGTGGCTTTCTGACAGGTTATGACAGTCCTAATCGTCCCACCCCGGAGCGATTAGAAATCTGTGCAAGATTTCTGGACTGTTCCTTTTGCAGTGGGTTCCTGGTAATGTTTTATTGCTTTTGTCAAATTTTTAGCTCATTCTGATATGTTTCAGTTATCATTTTAATCATTTTATGCATGCACTGACCGTAGGCCTTGGGGATCGCATGTTTCTCTCCATCCGTAGGTGCTACTAACCATTTACTATTTCTTTGAACGTAGGATCTCGACACCAGAGGGGCAGCAAGGAACCATAGACATATTCACGCAAGCGGCGGTGACGTTTGGTCCGCCCATTTTCAATGTGGGCACGCGGAAGATCTCAAAGGGGAATATATCATTCATGGTGTAATCAAAATATGTCCGACGCTCCTAGCCCCTGAAAAGGGAGGAGACGTATTGTAACCCGATTTGGAGAAAATTAATAAAATAAAGGGCCACACTTTTACACTTGCTTTTAATCTCGTTTCATTTCGTTGGTTTTCCTTCTTTTCATGCATTCTCGTTCGTAGGACTTAGCGTTGCATTTCCCCTTCTGTTTTGCTTTCGTATCCTCGTGCTTTCAATTAGTAATGGATATTTCATTATTATTTTATCCTCACTATCCAACAAAGATAGGGAATATAAATAAGAAAAATAGGAACCATGTCCCAGTATCATTATTTTTCCAACCCTAGAGAGTGGGATTTGATCCCCGAATTAAACCTATTTTTGTTCCAGTTTGGGTTTGAATGTATGCACTCCCAATGGAGTTTTGGAGTGAGTGGGTCTTGGAAATCATAGGTAACTTCCTAGGAAGTTATTTGGATATCTTTAGAGACACAATGGAAGGAAACACAACCATCTATGCTAGATTATGCATTGAAATGGGTCTCAACCAACATATTTTGGTAGAGGTGGAACTTGAACTTGCGAGCCTATCCTATATTTAGTAACTAGATTATGAAGCATTGACCTTTAGGTGTGGATTTTACCACAAACAAGGGTAATTTGCCTAGTTCTACCACACTATGATCATGGAAATGGAGGCCCCTCTAGCAATGTTAGATTCTTCTCCTAAGGAGATCAAGTATATAGTTACCAAAGGACTAGCCAACACTTGTTATGGAGGAGAAGCAAAGGGATAAGGTTTTGAACAACCCAAAATAATGAGGAGGTAAATGGAAAAAATATGGCAAGGAGCAAACCTAGTCCAAGCCCTTAAATAGGTATGAGATCTTTAAGACACTAGTGGAGCAAGAAGAAGAACTCATGGAGGGAGTGGATGGTAATAATAAAATTAGTAACACTCATGTTCAGGCCCCTCTTTTGGCTTCTAATCTAGAGTAGGTGATAAAGTATAGTGAGTTACCATAACTAGATATGGTGGGGGCTTTGATAATGTATAAGCAAGAGCAATCAATAAGAAAGGATTTCATAATGTGTGTGGTATAAAATAACATAGATAAGCCAACTCTAGGGATCAACCAGGTTGATAACAAAGCAAAGAATATCAACATTTAGGGAATGAGCCAAAAAATCAAATAAGGCATTGATAACATCTCAAGGAGATAAGGTAGTCAATGGGGGATTGATGAGGACCATAGACTCTTACTAGTCTTAAGGTAACCAATGATTATATAATCATGGAATATTAGGGATTTAAATAGCAAAACCCATCAATTTGTTGTTCAAAACTTGTAGAGAAAAGTAAAATAGATTTTTTGCTTATCCAAGAGACTAAAATGTCAATGGATCTCATGTGCAAAATAGTAAATAGACTTTGGAGGGGTGCTAGTCATATGAAAATGGATGCTTAAGAGGCCTTAGGGGGAATCGTTACCTTGTGGAATTACCTTGAATGGATGATAATAGAGCATATAGCTTGGAGGGGTGTCCTCATATCCAATTTTATGAACAATGTGATGGCTAAGCAAGTCTTAATCACAAATTTATATGGGGCCCAAAACCTAGATGGATAGATTTATCAATAAAGAGTGGTGCATAATATGAAAGTTTCAAGTGAGGAGCTAGACTATATTGTTTTGGGGGATTTTAATTCTAAACTATCATCCAAGGATTGAGAAGGAAGAACTCTGGTGTTCGACTCAAGGGATCAGCTCATGATTGCCCAAGTCCATGCATTATATTTAGTGGATATTCAATGCCCTAGAACCAACTAAACTTGGACTGACAAGAGGAGGGAGCCACATAGAAGGAAGATGAAGTTAAATTAGTTTTTAGTTTGGCGAAGACATTTGTAAAATGGAATCTAAAATTTTGGATTTTGGAGGGCCTAGTCTCATATCACTTCCCCATGCTATTGGATGGGGGATTAGGATGGGGTAGAACTAGAAATCGTTTAGATTTGAAAACTTTTGGTTACAAAAGGAGGAACTTTAGAAGAGAATCCCACAATGGTAGGAACAAGGACCTTCAAAGTATAGGACAACAATGTTTAGCTTCCACAAGCAACTTCACTTTGTCAATGATTAGTTGAAATGGAGGGGATCTAGCAAGTCATTTTTCTAGGCCCAAAGATCTCCATTGGTGGCCAAATGGGATGAGGTGCAAAAACTCTTCAATGAGGGAACAATTATGGAGTAGCTGAAAGAAGAGGATGATGAGTTGTATAAATTAGTAGAGTACATTGACAACCAAGAGGAGATATACTAGAAATAGAGAGCAATATCCACTTGGTTACAAGAAGGGGATAAAAGCACCAAAATTTTCTATTGGGTTGCTTGTGCTAGGAGGTAGGTGAACAAGATGGAAGCTCTCCAAGAGGATCTCAGGCTCTCCTTTGAGACGATCCTAGGTATGAACTCCCATTCATTGGATTATTTTGCTAAATTATTTAAGGAAATACAAAGAGGCTTAGGAAGAAGTTCTCATTGTCATACCCTCTATCATCTTTGAAGACCAAATATAGGCCCTACTTAAACCCATTGACAGAGAGGAATTGAAGGAGGTAGTATTTGGAATTATTAGCAAAATATCACTATGCTTCATAGCTTAAGTAATTATAGAATTAATATATCTCATTAATAATCATCAATAATCAAACATATATCAAATGAACATCAATCTCACATAAATCACACTAAAATATTTATTGATAAAACTCAAGCAATGCATAAAGCAAAGCTTATTAAAGTTACATATTACATGGATTTATCTCTAATATAAATATACATAAGACTCTTCACATTATATAACTCTTGGCCTTTTCTCTCCTCAAATTCACTTGAGAACTTGACTTTTCATATCCCTCTCTTAGATAATGAATCTCACATGTTAGATAAAGACAAAGCCTTTCATGATCACATATAACTCCCTACTTCTAAACTTGACACATCACTCAAAACTCTTCACTTTCTAACTACACACCCCACACACTTAAATGCATGACACATTTTCACGCCTTCTAACTTGACATATACTTTATATATTAAAATCAAACTCACACCCTAATCTAAATATTTACAATGGGATCAAATAATGTATTACCTTTGACACCCCCTTATATTACATTATTTTGTTTAAAGTGCTTTTACCTTGTGCTTATTTTCTTGATCTTCTTCTTCTGAATCTAGCTCTTTGTGTTATTGCTTGTTCCTGTATCATTTATAAGCAAGTCATCACAATAATATAATTTATGATTCTCATTATTATTGTCTCTATTGTTGTTATTCTTGTTGTTGGAAGTAGAATGTAACAATATATTATTCTTGCTATCATATTTAGTGTATTTTTCAAGTTTATCTTGATTCTTGTTGCTATTTGAAGACTTCATGTCTTTTGCATATTTTCCTTCAATTTTCAAGTTCTTTTTTTCATCAATTTTATGGTCAAAATTTTTCATATCTGATAATTCCTTTTTTCTTCTATGAACATCTAAAGAGAGAAATGTCATTTATGTTATTTTTCCTATATAAATAGGTACTGTAATAGTATCTTTGGAGTCTTTACTTGATTCAATCAATTTTTTGCGTAGATAATCTTCAAGCATTACTAATGGTGTATCTTTGGCTTTTTTGAAAATTGTTTATAAAACCCTCTTTAGTTTTATCAATACATATTTTTGTTTTCCAAACATTCTCTATCATGCTTTGTGTGCAATGTTTTAGATTTTCCAACATCTCCTCACTATCCTCTAATGATGCATTTTGAATATTTGCATTCATGTTG
Source organism: Wollemia nobilis (assembly GCA_028583015.1). Classification (NCBI taxonomy): domain Eukaryota; kingdom Viridiplantae; phylum Streptophyta; class Pinopsida; order Araucariales; family Araucariaceae; genus Wollemia; species Wollemia nobilis. Next base: position 2,602,935 of record JAQPPZ010017129.1, read on the forward strand.
ATTTTTTTTTTTAACAATTTTTCAAATGTCTTCTCTTTCTTCAAATATTTATTTTCCCTCAATTTTCAATCATAAATAAATTCTTCTTTTGCTATAGAATTCCTTGTTGCTTAACAAATTCAATTCAAAAAATATATTTCTTCAATTTTCAATTTCAATCTTCACTTTCTCAATTCAATCACTTCATTCAATTTTCCTTTACCAATTCATTTTCAAATTTCAATCAATCAATCTTAAATTTCCTCCTCTTCAAATAATTCAATTCTTAAATTGTCAATTTTAAATTATCAATCAATAAACTTCTTATATCTCCATTTTGATTCAATCAATAAATAATTATATTCTTCAAATCAATTCAATCATTCATCACTTGTTAATATAATTCTTCTTATATCTCCTCCAATTCAATTGCTCACAATTTCAAATTTTGGATCTTCTTATATCTCCCAATTTCAATTAATCAATAATTCAATTCCTTCCTTCATCAAATCAATTCAATTTTTCCTTCTTATATCTCTCAATTTCAATCAATCATCAATTTAACCTCTCTTTCATTTAATTCAATTTCTTCAATCATGAATTCAAATTTTCCTTTCAATTATGAAATCATTTTTCTCCAAATTTAATTTCTTCCAAATTTTTAATTAACTTTCTTATTATATCTCCCAATTATTTCATTATTCAATGTATTATTCTTATCACTCTATATTATTCAATTAGTCAAAGTCTTCTATCTCCCAATAATAAATTAATTAATTTATTTTTCTCCAAATAAATACATATTGAATAAATCAGAAATTAAATGGTTTATCTTCACTAATGATGCTTCTTTTGGATGTTTTTTCAAGGCAGCTCTCCTTCCATACTTATCTTTGATGCAAACATAACGCACAAGAATCAATGCATTATGTTAGGGTATGGTAAAAATTTGCATACTCTTTGAAATGTATCTAGTGCTTCCTTTCCTATGTAGAAATCATTCTTTCATATAGCTTTTCACTTAGGCTCTTTCCTCTTTGATGCTCTTAGGTCTTTGATGTTTGATGCTTTCCTCTTTATTGATTTTAGGTCTTAAAAATTCTTCCTTTCCAATGACACTTTATTCTTCTATGTAAACATAGCTCTTGTAGATTTTATCAGGTGCTTCTCCTATGGACATTGCTCCTCTTCCAATACTCAAGTGCTTCACCTTACGAGATTGTAAACTCTTTGTCTATATTTTGTCAAGTGAATCTTTATAATATGATTGTAATGAATAGTAATACACTCGTTCCTCATACGCTATTAATCTAATATATGCATATCTCTCTCTAATGGTATGTTCTTCATGCTTTGTGTCTAGTCGTCTCCTCCAATATTCTCCAACATCTGTTTTTCCTTCAATATTCAATCTTCTCTCCTTCAACATTCTTTCAAAATTACTGGTTATCACTCTAGAACCTATAAGTTTTTACTTCAACATGGCTCCCTTCCAATCTGTATACTGTTCTTTCACCTTGGATAGCTAATGTGGCTCTAAGACCAATTTTAGAAAAATATCACTATGCTTCATAGGTTAAGCAATTTTTTTTTGAATTTACATTGTGGAATCGATAGCCACCATGAATACGGGTAGGTTGTCCAGCTTTTTATGGCCGCCATAGTATTCTGCATTGTCCACCCCAAAATCCGCCACACAGATCTTCGTGCATTCCGCCCCTATAACCACCATGCCACAATCATTTTAAACCTTTTACACCACTGAAAGCACCAGGAAAGGGACAAGTGTTCAATCCGACGAGGCCCAAGATTTGAACCTTGGACCTCCACCCCCTTGTGGGGTTTGTATGAACCAATTGGTCTACACATCGGACCTTAGCTTAAACAATTTTAGAATCAGTTAATATCATAAATAATCAAGCATATATCAAATGAACATCAATCTCATATAAATCACATTGAAATATTTATTAATAAAAATCAAGCAATGCATAAAACAAATCTTATTTGAGTTACATATTACATGGTTTTATCTCCAATATAAATATACATGAGAATCTTCATGTTACATGACTCTTGGCCTTTGCTCTCCTCAAACTCATGGGAGAACTTGACTCTTCATATTCCTCTCTTACATAATGAATCTCACATATTACATAAAGATAAAGTCTCTCATGATTGCATATAACTCCCTACTTCTAAACTTGACACATTACTCAAAACTCTTCACTTCCTAACTAGTTACCTCACACACTTAAATACATGACACATGCTCACACCTACTAACTTGACACATACTATATACATAAAAATCAAACTCACACCCTAATATAAATATTTACAATGGGATAAAATAATGTAATACCTCTACCAAGAATGAATACAAGAAAAACAACGAGTCCAAATAGCTTCCCAATTGAGTTTTTTAAGACCTTATAGGACAACTTGGAAGATGATGTAATGGCTATCATAGAGGTGTTCGAGGGCAGTAAAATAATCCTTCAAGCATTAAATTAGATCTTCATTTCCTTAATTTTTAAATGGGAGAAGGGGGTGCATATTTTAGATTATAGACCTATCACCTTATGCAATGCCATATACAAAATAATCACGAAGATAATGGTTGAGTGGGTAAAATCTATCCTAGACAACATTATCTCCCAAAAACAAGAGGGTTTTGTAGAGGGCATACAAATCTTGGATGATGAGGTTCTATCTCAAGAGGTAATCCACTCAATGCAAAAATTTGGCAATAGAGGAATGCTTATAAAATTGGATATGTCAAAGGATTATGATAGGGTGGAGTGGAGCTTCTTGGCGAGGATGATGGTAGTCTTTGGCTTCTCTTAGTATTTTATTGAGTGGGTCATGAGTTGCATGTCTACTTTGACACACTTAGTGCTTCAATGGTCTTCCCTCATAATTTTTTAGATCCACTAGAGGCCTTTGTTATGGAGATCCTTGTTTCCCTTATCTCTTTCTCATATAGGTTGAAGGCTTTGGTAGACTTATCTTGAGGATAAGACAACATGGTTTTCTCATAGGTATTAATACGGGTGAGGAGGTTTTGGCTCACCTATAGGTCATGGATGACATAGGATTGATTGGAGCAGCCAACTCTTGGAAAGCAAGAACAATCAAAGACACTTATTTTTATCTTAGGTCTACAAATCAAGTCATAAATTATTATAAATTTAAAGTGGTCTTCTTCAATCTTGACCAAAGGCTTCAGGACATAATTCTAGAGATCTTGGGATTCATGTTGGAGAATATTACATTATTTGGTACTATGTGAAAGTACCCTCATGGTAAAATTATACATACTGTAAATATTATAATAGGGTGTGAGTTATTAGATTAGGTGATGGTTTAAATTTCTTTGAAGTATGTGTCAATGTGTAGGATGAGTCCAAGTGTTATGTAATAAAGTGTGCAAGTATGTAGAGTGTGAGAGTGTGCAAGTGTGTAATATGTGAGAGCGTACCATGTGTCATGTGTGTATGTGTCAAGTGTGCAAGTGAAGATTCATATGTATGTGGTAAGATGTAAATAAAGATATATGAAATGTTTGTCTTATGTGTGGAATAGGAAGGATGCATCTCCTGAATATGTGAGGAGAGCAATAGTCAAGTATTGAAGAGTCATATTCTAAGGTTATACTATGGAAACAAAGATTCATGTATTATATTATCTAAAAATGTATCAAGCATTGATTCATATAATAAAGCTTTTGTATATTAGATTCATAATACAATGAATTTGTTTAGTGTATTATAATATTATTGTTATATTTCATGAATATTTATATTCATTGGTATTGATATTATTATGTGAATAAGATTTCATATATTTTATATTTGAGTTTGATTATATTCTAGATATTGGAACCTATGATTAATTATGGCTAAAAATCCATCAGTGATAGCAAAGCTACACTATCCAATCTTGGTAGGATCCATATTGTATAAAAGCTAGTATTAGAGAACTCTGATGTGAATTTGAAGAAAAACATTGCAAGTTAAAAAATCTAGCATCAGAGGAGAACTCTAAGTATAGAGAACACTAAAGAATACAAAAATAAGAGCAACAAATATTTGAAAAGGATAGTGAATGTTTCCTGCTAATGTATTATGGAGAAGAAGCCACAAAAGGAGAATATAGATTGAGAAGAAAAATCTACACTAAGAAAGCATAAGAAAATAGAGTGCTCGACAAATTTTTTTTTTTAAATTGGGTTCAATATACCCTTACTATGAAATATTATAGAGCAACGCCAATAATTTTTAAAGTAAAATAAAATTGGCAAAGCCAAAGAATAAGTATCTCGATTAAAGGTAGAGATAAACTATCGAAACAAGTATTTGAAAGGACTCATACAATTAGCTCAAAAACATCTGAAAGGAAAGTCGATTCCTAACATATTTTGGACAATGCTTGAGATTGAGAGTAGAATAGAAGTCACTAGAAGAAGGGAAATATTTTATTGGAATTGCATCCATAGAGAAATAAATTTGGAAGCTACAACAAGCTATGATGATGAAACTTGTGAGCAATGAAGATATCTTGAATTTTGAGTCACAATAGAAGGAAGTCAAAGAAATAACAAGCACATAGTGTGCTAAGGTGCAAAGGAGATTATAGTGCAAGGCTAATGCATGAGCAAGCATTAAGGTCGATATAAACCTGGTTGGTGACCAAAAGTATTTGATGAAAGGGGAAGAGAATCAAAGGTGTCATTAACACCTACTTGACTTAGTAACACCCTAATTAAGATGTAGGTGAAAAGAAGCATCATGACAAAATCATCAAAAGGACCAACATGAACTAAGGTAATTTCTAATTGCATTTGTTATTTAGTGTGCTTGATTATAGTTTTGGGGATATAAGGTTGGGAAAAGAAATTTCATAAGTTTTGATTTTTAAAAACGAAATATTTTATAAGGATGGTTTTTTTAATGAATAAATTGGAGTTATAAGGTCATGTGATATTATTAAATTGAAGGTGAATTTGAATTTGAAATTAAAATTGAAGAAATAAGGATTGAATTGAAAATCAAAACTTATTTTTTTTAATTGATTTTGGGAAATTGAAATTTGGGGATTCGATTATTGAAGAATGCAAATTATTTTTGCAAATAAAAAATTGATATTTATTGAAAAGAATTTGTGGGAGCTATAAGAATATTAAATTTAAAAATTGATTGCGCAAGAAACAAGATCATTTGAATCTCATCAAAATATGAAAAATGAAAAAGATACATGGTATATAGATTCAAGTGCCAGTCATCATATGGTTGGGAATTTGCATTGGTTTGAATCATTAGAAGTCAGCCCAAATATTTTATTGAAAATAGTAGATGATAAAATTTATCATGTTCAAGGATCTAGAAAAGTTATACCTAGCATGCCATTTTCAGATTTTGTGCTAGATGATGTATTATATGTTCCAGGATTATCAAATAATCTTATCTCAGTAGCCCAATTGGTTGAAATGGGTAGAATAGTGGAATTCAAATATATAAATGGAAATAAAAAATGGGTTATCAAGAATTAGAACAAAACTAAAGCTACGGGTTCCATCAAGCATAGAATATTTGTTCTAGACACAATGGTTTTTTCACATGAAATTTTAGACCATCTTTTACCTCAAGAAAATATTAATGATGAATTATTTCACTTCTCCAAAATACAAGAAATAGGACAATGGATCAAGCACAATACAAGATGTCAAGCAGATTCAATAGGAAAAGGCAGTGGATGGACACAAGAGGAAATATGAAGATGAAGTTTAAATACTAAAGTCTTCAAAAACCAAATAATATAATACAAAGGGGTTTTGTAGAATATTACATTATTGGTACTATGTGAAAGTACCCTCATGGCACAATTATACATATTAGAATATGGTGTGATTTATTAGATTAGGTGTATGATTTATATTTCCCTAAAGTATGTGTCAATGTGTAGGGTGAGTCTAAGTGTTATTTAGTCAAGTGTACATGTGTGTAGTGCGAGAGTGTGCAAGTGTCAAGTACTAAAGTGTGCAAGTGTATAATATGTGAGAGTGTGCAATGTGTCATGTGTGTATGTGTCAGGTATGCAAGTGAAGAATCACATGTATATGGTAAGATGTAAAGTCAAGAGATGAGAGGTTTGTCTTATATGTGAAATAGGAAAGGATGCATATCCTGAATATGTGAGGATAGTAATAGATTTAAGAGTCATATTCTCAGGTTATATTATGGAGATAAATATCCATGTATTATATTATCGAGAAATGTATCAAGCATTGATTCATATAATAAAGCTCTTGTATATTTGATTCATAATACAATGAGTTTGTTCATTGTGTTATAATATTATTGTTATATTTCATGAATGTTATATTCATTGATATTGATATTATTCTATGAATGAGCTTTCATATATTTTATATCCGAGTTTGATTAGATCTTGGATATTGGGACCTATGATTAAATCTGGCTAAAATACCATCAATTTACAAGGATTTTTCTCCTAATGGTCTATTTGAGGTTCCCTTTGCATTTTAAAAAGTTGAAGATAGTTGTTTGGAGGAATATTTTGGACTATATTAAAGATATAAAATAACCATTGATCTCACAAATGGTTAACATTTGGAGGTAGATTAACTCTTTTGAAGTTAGTCATTTAGGCCATGCCAATATAAAAATCTTCTATCATTGTTTTTTTATGGAAAGTAGCAAAAGGAGAGAGAAAATGGGTATTAGTAGGTTGGGAAAAGTAAGTCAGTTGAAGGTGAAGGGAGACTTGCACTTGAGGAGATAAGAAGCTAAATAATAAATCTTGGGATGGAAAGCTTTACTAAAGGTGGATCTCCCAACCAACTTTTTTTTCAATAGAGTTATAACTAGTAAATATTTGGGACGGGTGAACCTAAATGATGTGAGTTGTTTCCTTTTGGATGACAATGGGTCCTTAGTGTGGTAGATAGTAAAGCTAGGATGTTATATAATGAAATATGAATTATGAAAAGTAGGAATAGGGGAGACAATATGATTTTGGATAGATTCGTGGGATCAATATTCACCTATCATTGTTGAATTCTCATAATTGCAACCCGTAAAAGCAACCATAGAAAGCAGGTGTTATATTAAGATTGAAAGTTATTTCAACACTAGTCAACTTTAGGACTATACATTTAAGTAGCTCAAGAAGTTGGTTGAGTGGCCAATTCCAATACCTTTGAAATTAGCACCTATCATGACTACAATTTTGGCAAAAATATTTCTCACAAGTAGGAATGAGGGAGATGAATTAGCTTGGGGATATGGGATCATTAGATTCTACACGATGAAGGATGGAAATAAAGATATCCTTCTAAAACCTCCTCCTCATGCATATTAGGTTGAGGATTGGAGAAAGACTTGCTAGTCCAAGGGCTGGTCAAAAGTAAACTTTTTTGCTTGGCAGTTCAGCATAATGGATTTCTTACCTTCGATAATCTAAGATATAGGGAAATCGTTGGTCTATCCTATTGTGTTTCATGCTACAAAGTGAGGAAACATATGATGACTTGATATTTGAGTGCCTATTCACACACCAGATCTGAGATAGATGGTTCTCAGCTTATAAAATATAAGCCAACATCGATCTAAACCAGATTATCCAAGAAATATGAAAGAGGGACAAATTTAAATTTGAAGCTCTTTGTATTGGGTGGAAGCTTGGATTACATTTTATTTTGTGGTAATTGTGGCTAGAGAGAAATAACATAATTTTCAAAGAAACCTTCTCCTCCTTGGATGGCATCTAATAGGTCATTTGGAGCAAAGTCACAAAAACTATGGCAGTGTATGCTAAAGAGAAAGCTCTGGCTAATATAGGGATTATGTAGGAGGAAGCTGAAGTGTAGGAGAGGCAAGGCAAATCCACTTGGAAGGTACCTCCAGAAGGTTTAATTAAACCTAACACTACTAGAGTTGTAAAAGGTAATTCAGACAATGTTGGAATTGGAGTGGTCTGTAGTAATCATGTTGGGACAATGCTCTATTAGGATCTATAGGGTATGGGCTAGGCCAAAAAAATGAAATAAAAGCCTTAGCTATCACATATGCCTCTTTGTGGGCAGTAAGATAGGGTCATAGGAGGTTAATCATAGAATTAGATTCTCAAATATTGAGAAGATATCTAGATTGCATGAGGAACTTTGTTTTGGATATGTGGAGGTTGAGGATTCTTGCCACCCAAGTTAAGCAATTGTGAAGTAAATTGGATAATGTATGTTGGCAATTTGAGTTATTTTGTGTTGTCATTGATTTCACATGGATCACATTGAGTTTTGGTGGCAAAAGCACTTCATAAATAATCATTTATGATATTTTGGAGAGCATGGATGTATACAGGGTTTTGTGGCACAAGAGGCATATAATATTTAATTTTTAAATATTATATTAATGGTTTTTATTAAAACCAATGGTAAAGGTTTTTATTAAAACCAATGGCAAGGGTTTTTATTAAAACCAATGGTAAAGGTTTTTATTTAAACCAATGGAAAGGGTTTTTATTAATTTTTATTAAAACCATTGGAAAGGGTTTTTCATTAAAACCACTATGCTAAGACTTCTCCAAATAATGATGGATGAAAAGGTTTTTCAAATAAAACCTAGGTGCAAAAAGTTTCATGGCAAAATTCAAAAGAATGAAGGAGATATCCCAATTCAAAGTTAAGAGGTGAATTATTAAATTCTTATTTAATAATTCTAAGGTCTAAAGTTGAATTTTATTATTCGCTGACGTGCAATGGTTGGGGAGATTAATAAAATCCGTCGACGTCATTCGAAGGCATGGAGGTGCATATAAATAAAAGGTAAAACCTTTGTTTATAAGAGATTGGGAATAATTGCGCATGAGTGAGAATCGTCGAAAGGGGAGCAACGAAGAAATAAAGAAAAATAATTTTTGTTTGAGAGCAAGGTCAAGGAGACAACGCGGGAAAGTGACGTCACGCAGGAGCCTATAGCGCAGTTGGTAGCGCACGAACTTTGCACAAGGCAGGTTCGTTGTTCGAATCCTGCCAGGGGCAAAGTGTTTTGCTAAGGAAGGCAATTTGAGTTTTCAGATTTGAGCGTAGGCAAAGTTGGGTGTTTGGGATTAAATCCCAATGTGGGCTGATGCCCACGTGGTAAGCGCTTCACAACGCTAAGTGAGAGGAACAGAGTTCGACTCCCACAAAGGTGTGAAGGCGCATTATTTTTGGCAAGGCATTAACGATTTCGAAGATGGTGAAGGCACATTAATTTTGGCAAAGGCATTTCGTAAAAAGGTATTTATCTCTAGCGCATGGTAATATTTGATATTGCCAAAGTTTTGGTGCATTGAAAATCATTTCTATTATAACTAGGGAGTTATAAGGTATTTAGTAAAAATAAATGATTGTTGTATGTGCTTAGGGAGTTATAAGGTTTGAAGTTAAATATTTGTGATTGTTGTATGTGGAGTTATAAGGTGTGGAATTAAAAATAAAAGCATAGGTGTTTGTTGTATGTATTAATAAAATTAGGGAGTCATAAGGTTGAAAAGTGTTGAACTTGTTATATGTTCTAGTGCATGATTTAATTATGAAATTAAACTAGGAACTTGAGACCTAGTTAATTGCCACCTTGAGTTAGAAGACATGCACATGAGTTAGGGTTTGAAGTTGAAGACAAATTGCTTGATTATGTGCCTTGGCTATTAAGAAGAAGTGGATGGATTAGAAAATCAATTTTGTGGATAAAATTGATGCTTGAGTTCATTATTGCTTTAGTGGAGTTCATTGAGAGTATTGCCATTATTGAGGAGGTTTTTGCCATTGCTTGAGGAGATTATTGTTGGTTACTTGTTGAGTACATTGCCACTATTTGAGACCATTGAGGAGATCATTTGCTAGTCACTTGTGGATACATTTATCTTTCATTTGAGGAGATCATTGTTGGCTATTTGAGAGCTCTTTGCTTGAGGGAGTTGTGCTTGTTTCTTGAGAGCTTATTGACATTGCATGAGGAAGATATTATTGAGAACCTATTGCTATCACTTGTGGAGATTGTCCTTGGTTGGTTAAAGTCCTCATTGTTATTGCTTGGAGAGGTTTTCATTAGAGAGCTCATTTGCCATATATTTGAGAGTTCATTGTTGAGCATTGTTATCATCCATTTGAGAGAGTATTTGTCATACATGGTTGAGTTCATTGTTGAGCATTGTTATCATCCATTTGAGAGAGTATTTGTCATACATGTTGAGTTCATTTTTGAGCATTGTTATCATCCATTTGAGAGAGTAGTTGTCATACATTGTTGAGATCATTGTGGATCATTGTTGTCATCCATTGAAGAGTACATTGCCATTCATTATTGAGTTCATCATTGAGCCTTGCCTTCATTGATTTGTGGATGAGATTTGAGTGCTACTTGAGCATGATTGATTGAGCCTTTGAGAAGGCTTTTGGGACAAAATTTTTGGACAGATTTGAGGCAACTTTTGTGCATGATTGAGTGAGCCTTTGAGAAGGCTTTTGGGATAGAATTTATGGACAGATTTGAGGCAACTTTTATGCATGATTGAGTGAGCCTTTGAGAAGGCTTTTGAGTACAGATTTGGGACAACATTTGAGCAAATTGTTTGAGCCTTTTTGTGAAGGCCTTGAGTACAGATTTGGGACAACATTTGAGCAGGATTGTTTGAGCCTTGTGAGAAGGCATTGAGGCAGATTTATGAGCAGTGAAAGAGATAGAACAAAAATAGAAAAATATACCAACACCAGTTGCCTAGCTGAGCAGATCAATGAAGAGCCCACCTGAGCAGATCAAGATTACCTAGCTGAGCAGATCAATGGATAGCCTAGCTGAGTAGATTAGTGGATAGCCTAGCTGAGCAGATCAATGGATAGCCTAGCTGAGCAGATCAATGGATAGCCTAGCTGAGCAGATCAATGGAGCCCACCTGAGCAGATCAGGATAGCCTAGCTTTGAGCAGATCAAAGTAATCATTTGTATTGGGATAAGGATCCCTATTTATTTATGAAATATTATAAGGATATTATCTTGTGGACTACCCCACATTGGGGGAACCACATTAAATCTTGTGTCTCAATTATGTGTGGTGATTTGTGCACTTGCTTACTATTGCTATCTATGTCATTAATGCACACTACTATATTTGGTTATTGCAATTAAGGACACTAATTGATATTGGTTTGGAAAGAAAGTAAAAAGTGGGTGCTATACTATTCACCCCCCTCTCAATATAAGCTTGTGTTCTTCAATTGGTATCAGAGCGGGTTCCTTCTGAAAGGCTAACAACTTGAGGGTAGATTCTACAAGAACACAGATGGCTTCACAGAATGGATCATCTACAAGTAAGGCTCCACTATTTGATGGTAACAATTATGCTTTCTAGAGCATGAGAATGAAGAACTACTTGATATCACAAGGATATGAGGTATGGGAGATGGTTGCAAAAGAGTATAAGGTTGAAGGTGATCCCGAGATAGATAAGACTATCAAGAAATTGGTTGAGATCAATGCAAAGGCAATGAATTGCATTCTGAGTGGGCTACGTGAGACAGATTTTGCAAAAGTCATGGTATGTAATTCAGCTAATGAAATGTGGACCAAGTTGCGGAATACCTATGAAGGAGATTCCAAGGTAAAGTTGGCAAAACTACAAACTCATAGAAAAATATTCGAGGAATTGAAAATGGAAGATTCTGAAGATATTGCAAAGTTTTTACTTCGAGTTGATGAGATTGCTAACACCATGAGAGGTCTAGGATTTGAGATGAAAGAATCAGATGTTACTCAAAAGGTTTTGAGATCACTTCCCATGAAGTATGATGCAAAGGTTTCAGCAATAGAAGAAACAATGGATATCGACAAGCTAACAATGGAAGAACTACAAGGAACTCTCACAACTTATGAGATGAGGATAAGTAAGCATCAGGTTCCAATAAAAGAAATTGCATTCAAGGCTTCAGAGAAAAATAAAGGGAAAGTTTTAGAGATAGATAGAGATTCAGATAATGATGAGGAAGCTAACTTCATCAAAAGGAAAAAGGACTTAAGAAATTACAGGGATATGAAGAAAGTCAAATGCTACAAGTGTGGTGATTATGGTCACTATGCAAACAAGTGTCCACATGAAGAAAATAGTGATGATGAAAAATAGGGTCACAGAAGAAAAGAAGATGGAAAGCATAAGCATGACAAAGATGACAGGTACAAGCAAAGCAAGTATGAGAAGAAGAAAAGTTTTCGTAAGACAAAGAAAACTTTCTACATTGAAGAAGCAAGTGATAGCTCAGATCACAATGATAGAGACAAGTCAGATGATGAAAAGGAAGAACATCTATTCCTAGGAATAGAAGGTGAAAGAGAACAGTGCTTTGTGTGTGGTCAAAGAGATCACAGATCAGGATATTGCAATGGCTTCAGTGATAGTGAAGATGAGATGACACATCAAGGAAACAGGCATGGTCAAAGAAATCATGAGAGTTTGTTTGCTATAGAAGATTATAATGATCTTAGTGATAGTGAAGATGAAGAAGGGTTTTTCTATGGGATAAAAGAAGTAGAAGAAGAACACTCACTCCAAACAGAAGAAGTTAAACAAGAGAATATTGTAAGAAAGATAGATGTCTCAATTGATCTAAAAGAAGACTTCAATGATATCCATGAGCAACTACAAGTGGTTAAGGAGAATCTAAAAGAATTGAGATGTTCTATACTTGAGAAGTTTGATCCATCACATGACTCAAAAGGTCAAGATATTTTCACTGAGAAGGAAACATGTATTTCAGAGACAATAGAGATGGATGCCAATTTGCTATTTGACACAAATGAAGAGAAAGAAGAGGAAGGTTCCAAAGCACCAAAGGTCTCATATTTCAGGTTTGGGGAATCACACTCAAAAGGAAAGGAAGTTCTAAAAAATGAAAGTAAGGAAGCACATAAGATTCATGAAGAAAGTTCCAAAGTTCCTATGGCTCCAAACATCCAGTTTGGATCTTGTTTTGAGATAGGTGAATCAAGTTCAAGAGGAAAATAAATTCTTGAAAAGGAAAGCAAGGAAGAAATTAAGGAAGAGGATTTAGATACTACAAAGAAGGATCAAGGATACAATGCACAAGTCAAAAATGATCACAAGGATAATGGTCAAGAAAGATATGAGGAACCAAGGCATGAACAAAGGGCTTTTCAAGGACATTGTTTTTCTTGTAATGGATTTGGACACAGGGCTATACACTATAGGGTCTATGGATCAAAGAAGTTTGATTTTTCTAGAAGGAACTTCAAAGGAAGAAGGTATGGTTTTCAAGGACATTGCTTCTTATGCAACAGGATTGGTCATAGAGCTTCTCAGTGCAAAGAAAATGAGCAACATGGTTTTGGTTTTAGAGCTACACAATTCAGAAGTCATGGTCATAATGATTATGAAAATAGAACTTCACAATACAGGGTTCAGGAAAGGAATGGATATGGAAATTATTTCAAGAAAGAATTCAGGATATGGGCACCATCCAAAGGCTACAATATCAAGTGTTTTAATTGCAATAATTTTGGACATATTGCAAAATGGTGTAGGACTCAATTCCAAATAGGTTCAAGACAAGAAGATCAAGTAACTCATCAAGAAAAGGATATCAGAAATATGTGGAAGGAAGTTGACAAAGGAAAGGAACAATGTAATATGGGAGTAAATGTACTCCCACCCCAAAATTAATCACCTCAAGAGAGAAGGTGGTGGGGGGCTAAGCTTAAGAGTCATATCTTTTAGCCCCATAGGTGTCCCTTTTGCCATTGATGTCAAAGGGGGAGAGATTTGAGTAAGGGGGAGAGCATTGAGTTAGGGGGAGCAGCCTCCAAAGAGAGCATTGAGATAGGGGGAGCAGCCTCCATAGAGAGTATTGAGTCAGGGGGAGCACCTTTGATTCTCAGAGATGGTTTTTGTAGTGATTGTGGTGATTTGCATTAGAGGTGTTGCCATCAATGACAAAGGGGGAGATTGTTGGCAATTTGAGTTATTTTGTGTTGTCTTGTGTCATGGTCATTGATGTCACATGGATCACATTGAGTTTTGGTGGCAAAAGCACTTCATAAATAATCATTTATGATATTTTGGAGAGCATGGATGTATACAGGGTTTTGTGGCACAAGAGGCATATAATATTTAATTTTTAAATATTATATTAATGGTTTTTATTAAAACCAATGGTAAAGGTTTTTATTAAAACCAATGGCAAGGGTTTTTATTAAAACCAATGGTAAAGGTTTTTATTTAAACCAATGGAAAGGGTTTTTATTAAAACCATTGGAAAGGGTTTTTCATTAAAACCACTATGCTAAGACTTCTCCAAATAATGATGGATGAAAAGGTTTTTCAAATAAAACCTAGGTGCAAAAAGTTTCATGGCAAAATTCAAAAGAATGAAGGAGATATCCCAATTCAAAGTTAAGAGGTGAATTATTAAATTCTTATTTAATAATTCTAAGGTCTAAAGTTGAATTTTATTATTCATCGACGTGCAATGGTTGGGGAGATTAATAAAATCCGTCGACGTCATTCGAAGGCATGGAGGTGCATATAAATAAAAGGTAAAACCTTTGTTTATAAGAGATTGGGAATATTGCGCATGAGTGAGAATCGTCGAAAGGGGAGCAACGAAGAAATAAAGAAAAATAATTTTCGTTTGAGAGCAAGGTCAAGGAGACAACATGGGAAAGTGACGTCACGCAGGAGCCTATAGCGCAGTTGGTAGCGCACGAACTTTGCACAAGGCAGGTTCATTGTTCGAATCCCGCTAGGGGCAAAGTGTTTTGCTAAGGAAGGCAATTTGAGTTTTCAGATTTGAGCACAGGCAAAGTTGGGTGTTTGGGATTAAATCCCAACGTGGGCTGATGCCCACGTGGTAAGCGCTTCACAATGCTAAGTGAGAGGAACAGAGTTCGACTCCCACAAAGGTGTGAAGGCGCATTGTTTTTGGCAAGGCATTAACGATTTCGAAGATGGTGAAGGCACATTAATTTTGGCAAAGGCATTTCATAAAAAGGTATTTATCTCTAGCGCATGGTAATATTTGATATTGCCAAAGTTTTGGTGCATTGAAAATCATTTCTATTATAACTAGGGAGTTATAAGGTATTTAGTAAAAATAAATGATTGTTGTATGTGCTTAGGGAGTTATAAGGTTTGAAGTTAAATATTTGTGATTGTTGTATGTGGAGTTATAAGGTGTGGAATTAAAAATAAAAGCATAGGTGTTTGTTGTATGTATTAATAAAATTAGGGAGTCATAAGGTTGAAAAGTGTTGAACTTGTTATATGTTCTAGTGCATGATTTAATTATGAAATTAAACTAGGAACTTGAGACCTAGTTAATTGCCACCTTGAGTTAGAAGACATGCACATGAGTTAGGGTTTGAAGTTGAAGACAAATTGCTTGATTATGTGCCTTGGCTATTAAGAAGAAGTGGATGGATTAGAAAATCAATTTTGTGGATAAAATTGATGCTTGAGTTCATTATTGCTTTAGTGGAGTTCATTGAGAGTATTGCCATTATTGAGGAGGTTTTTGCCATTGCTTGAGGAGATTATTGTTGGTTACTTGTTGAGTACATTGCCACTATTTGAGACCATTGAGGAGATCATTTGCTAGTCACTTGTGGATACATTTATCTTTCATTTGAGGAGATCATTGTTGGCTATTTGAGAGCTCTTTGCTTGAGGGAGTTGTGCTTGTTTCTTGAGAGCTTATTGACATTGCATGAGGAAGATATTATTGAGAACCTATTGCTATCACTTGTGGAGATTGTCCTTGGTTGGTTAAAGTCCTCATTGTTATTGCTTGGAGAGGTTTTCATTAGAGAGCTCATTTGCCATATATTTGAGAGTTCATTGTTGAGCATTGTTATCATCCATTTGAGAGAGTATTTGTCATACATGGTTGAGTTCATTGTTGAGCATTGTTATCATCCATTTGAGAGAGTATTTTTCATACATGGTTGAGTTCATTGTTGAGCATTGTTATCATCCATTTGAGAGAGTATTTGTCATACATTGTTGAGATCATTGTGGATCATTGTTGTCATCCATTGAAGAGTACATTGCCATTCATTGTTGAGTTCATCATTGAGCCTTGCCTTCATTGATTTGTGGATGAGATTTGAGTGCTACTTGAGCATGATTGATTGAGCCTTTGAGAAGGCTTTTGGGACAGAATTTGAGGCAACTTTTGTGCATGATTGAGTGAGCCTTTGAGAAGGCTTTTGGGACAGAATTTTTGGACAGATTTGAGGTAACTTTTGTGCATGATTGAGTGAGCCTTTGAGAAGGATTTTGGGACAGATTTGGGACAACATTTGAGCAACATTGTTTGAGCATTTTTGTGAAGGCCTTGAGTACATATTTGGGACAACATTTGAGCAGGATTGTTTGAGCCTTGTGAGAAGGCATTGAGGCAGATTTGTGAGTAGTGAAAGAGATAGAACAGAAATAGAAAAACATACCAACACCAGTTACCTAGCTGAGCAGATCAATGAAGAGCCCACCTAAGCAGATCAAGATTGCCTAGCTGAGCAGATCAATGGATTGCCTAGCTGAGCAGATCAATGGATAGCCTAGCTGAGTAGATCAATGGATAGCCTAGTTGAGCAGATCAATGGATAGCCTAGTTGAGCAGATCAATGGAGCCCACCTGAGCAGATCAGGATAGCCTAGCTTTGAGCAGATCAAAGTAATCATTTGTATTGGGATAAGGATCCCTATTTCTTTGTGAAATATTATAAGGAGATTATCTTGTGGACTACCCCACATTGGGGGAACCACGTTAAATCTTGTGTCTCAATTGTGTGTGGTGATTTGTGCACTTGCTTACTATTGCTATCTATGTCATTAATGCACACTGCTATATTTGGTTATTGCAATTAAGGACACTAATTGATATTGGTTTGGAAAGAAAGTAAAAAGTGGGCGCTATACTGTTCACCCCCCTCCTCCCAGTATAAGCTTGTGTTCTTCAATGTAATTCCAACTTATGTGTGTAGAGCTCTGAATATAATGGAAGACTTCTTAGTTAAGACAATTTCCAAGAAGGAGGTAGGGGTTTAGTGGTATAGTGGCATAACTACTAAGGATGAGAGGAATGGACAGGTTGTTTAACAAATCTAGAACTTGGTTGACTTGGTTTAGGAGGTTTGGCTCCTTTGTACGTCTCCTTTTGATTTTGTAACCAAGAGTGGTTAGATTTTAGGTTCTTAGGCTTTGAAAAGATGATAAGAGGGAATGAGTGCTCTTGTTGGCTAAGAATAGGAGGAATCTTGTCCCAACTTGTAAATAATATTTGCCCTAATATAATATTTTCAAAAAAAATCATAAAAAAGTTTGATTGGGAAACATGTAGAATGGAGAGAACATTAAAAGGATGGAGATTACTTTCTATATTACAAAATAGAAGTAAAGATTCTGAACTATAGGGTTGGAAGACTATACATGTCTTATTTAGGCTATAAGTGGTATCAGTGTAGTATGGGTATGAAGTGTCAACTAACAACAAATTAGATTCAAAATAGAGGCAAATAAAAAGAATATAAAACATCTTAGAAACAATTTTATATGAGATTCTTCTAGTAGAAACATGAACATTTCCTATAGAGGTAGCTACTATGGTCCATCTTATTAAATATTTGAAAAAAGATAAATAAATGGATATAAAAAAATGACCTAACACTATAATAAAAGAATATCTAAACAAAAGAAAGAAACCATGGATGAAATACAATTCCAATTTAATGAATAAATGAAATATCAACTTGGATGAATGCCAAGATAATAACAAATATATAAAAGTAATTAGGTGAAAAAAAAAGTTAAAAAGAAATAGAAATCATTGTCTTGCTAACCCTACATACAATTACCAACAAAAGGCCTAAATATGGGCTAACATAACTTGGAGAGCAAAGATGTTTATAGTCCAACTAAAGACCAACTCCCACAAACTTAGATGTGAAATATGCAAATAGAAGAGACCAAAAGAGGAATGTAAGAAAATGATATATACCTTTTATGCGTATTTTATTTTTAAGTATGAAACATATATTAATACATAATCCAATTACATATACCTTAACAATAAATTAATTATAAAAAATATTTATATATATTTATTAAAACAACAAAATGATCTATGACCCCCTTCACGTCGGGTCAACAATAACGAGGTAAAATAAGTTTGGTGGGAGTAGTTAAATCAGTTACTAAAATAGTGTGATTGTGACTAACTCTATCAAAAAAAAAAAATAAATAAATAAATAAAATAAAATAAATAAATAAATAAACAAAATACATATTTTAAAATTTACAACCATAACTATTTTTAAAATTTAAAGTTATTGGTTGGATGTTAAAAATTATAATTTTGGCAGTTGGCTAAATCCTTTTAAAACTCTGTATACAAAAGTGTGGAATCCTTTAAAACCGTCACTTTTACCTACCAAAAAAAACTCCTTACCCCATAAATTCTTAAAAACCTTCTATTCTATAGAAATAAAATTGTGTCACTTATTAACAATATCCAATGCAATTTAAAAATAAAAAAAATAAAAGGGGGCAAAAGATAAGCCTGCCCTCACGCAGATCCTGGAGGTACAGTGACGGGTGAATTTGGATAGATGCCTTCATTTGTATCGAATTCCAATTAGATGTAAACTTGGGTGTTAGAAGATATCCAGAGAGGAGAGCCTTCAAGAGGTACGCACACATATATAACTATAAATCTTATATTTTCTTGTAACAATCTAGGTGTTAACTCGCCTCTGTCTGTGTGCGCATCTTAATTTAAATTCTTATGCAAAACTGAATCCCATTCACTCCAATCTGATTATTCTTCACAATGATTATCAACTCTGCAACGTAATTGTTCAACAGATATATTAATGTCTACTACTACAACTACGTTCATGCTATCTCCTGCAACTATGCAAATGAAATTGGTTTTTGAAAACCATACTTATCCAGTTCAATTCCGAAAATGGAGGATATTCATAAGTTATTTAGCTGAATCAGGCCTTAAAAGTTTTATACTGTTTTAGATCAGATCAAGCAGATATTCATCGTATATTTATATTTATATACTGTTCAAGCACATATTCATTGCATCTCTCTATATATTGTGGAGACACATTCTCACATTCTCAATGGGAACTTTTTTTTTTTTTATAATTAAAGTTGCCTTGAGGATATGGGTTGCCCTTTTGTAATGTGGGTTGAACTTGGGTACTCCGATTATGAATGTAACTTCTATCAGCTGATTGCAGTGAGGAGA
This sequence comes from Wollemia nobilis, assembly GCA_028583015.1. Classification (NCBI taxonomy): domain Eukaryota; kingdom Viridiplantae; phylum Streptophyta; class Pinopsida; order Araucariales; family Araucariaceae; genus Wollemia; species Wollemia nobilis. Next base: position 2,622,247 of record JAQPPZ010017129.1, read on the forward strand.
GATGTACTTGGGTGACACTCTTACAGATATATTCTGTTCCTGATACACCACAACCCTTTCCCCTTTGTATTACTCTGCCTTTTTTAATGTCTGGTTTGACTGAAAGAAAAATTAATAGCTTGTATAGTTGATAAAGGAATTGGTATGCTGGTGGCCTGTACCTTAGTGCCAATTTTATAAATGCCTGTAATTGTGAATAGCAATAAGCATTATATTCTTTCATGGGAACAGGAGTCCAACCAAACATTTCGTAGGGGTAGTGACCTAGGGTTACCATGGAGGTGGTGTCCTAAATTCTCAGTAGCTGCTGCTGAATATGTCTATATATGTTAGGTTTGTCACATTTGATACGAGCTGCAACATGGTCATAATATCTTTGGACACACACATATATATACAGACAAGATTTTGGAGGAGAATTAACAATGCATTCCTGCTGGCATGTGGCACTAAAATCCCCAAGTTCTAGCTGCACACCTCCAGTCCTTCCTCTCGAGAATTTGCTGGGAAAAAATGCTTATAAGTTTCTCCACTTGTAGTACAAGATTCCGTTTTTTGCTGTTTTAGGATTGGCAATTTCCACAGGACCGCTTGGGCTTGAAATATTGCAGTTGCCTTCTCCATGGTTCTCCAGTTTGAGAATTTGCTGGGAAACTACGGCGGCTCCATTGTTTTTTTAGCAGATTCCCTTCATTTGCGTTTTTAGATTTGCTATCCTACGACCACTTGGGGTTGAAATATTGCAGCAGCACCCCCCTTCATGGGAGCCTTCCTCTCAGAGGACAAAATTGGAAAAGGGCATGTTAGAAGGGTAGCTCAAACCTTGGTAATAGCTCAACCATTTGTATGATAAAGGTCAATAACCTGCACGCCCATGTTATGAAATGTGCCCCAATCTCCATATTCCTCACCAAGTAGATATGCTGTATCCCATAGCTGGTATGAATATGACCCAGACACTAACTTGTATTGGGATAAGGGCAGTACAGAATTCAAGCCATATTTATCATTCTCTTAAATAAACATGCAAAGACAACATTTAACCTCTCATATATTCAAATAATAGAAAATTTCAACACGACATTCATCAATTCAAGAAATACAAGTCACATCATTTTGGTCTTCATCCATCCATTACATTGCACAGTTGAGAATTTATACTCGAGGGTGAATAATGTTGGTGACCACCTCACATTGTTTGGCAGTTCCATCTCTATAATGAACAACAAACTCAAATGGTTGTCAATGGATACCATAATCAACCACTAGATCAACAAGATATTCATCAGTTATCTGTCCTCAGACAAGGTACCCCTCAACAATTTGTTGGTTCAGGTCCTTTTCATATGTATTTACAACATATGTATATATATGGTCATACAATGGTCTATAGTTGAAATCCTTTAATGGCAATTCCCCCCATTCTCTTGTTTTCTTTCTATCGATATTATCGTAAAATGGTTCAGAGACGTCTCTGAGGTCAAATACTAAATTCAGAAGAAGCAATTCCCTAAGTTGGAGACCTAGTTTTAGTGCCACTTAATGAGAGCTACAGAGATGTAAGATATGTTATATAGAGAGATGCTAACACGCGCTTACATTTGAGTCCTAGTAAAGAGGTCTCCTACATACATTAGTTTTATCATGGTGTTCTTTCTCCAAATTATGTTCTAAAGAGAATTAGGGAAGCTACAGAACTAGCAATGAGGCATGGCTCATCATTAAGTCCAAAAAAAGCAAAAGAAATAATCTCTAGGATGCACATAATGTATAATTGCCAACAAATTGCAATGGAACTAAAGTGCATACAAGAGTTCAACCACATAATTCTGAACAAACTGCAACAATGAATAAAGAAGAAAAATAACTTGCAGTAATCTTTCCAACTGTTTGGCGAATCTCTACTTAGATCAAGGAAGAAGTATGAAGCAAACAATAAAATTGTAAGTTAATAATATATAGCACTAGATTTGTGTGTTTGTTTATATGTATGTATGCTTGTAAACCTTCACCCTATGACTCCCAACTAACAATGAATTAATGATTAGGTAAGTGCTTCACTCTTCCATGGTGTCCATGTGCCTTAGTAAGAAAAGGGATGAGAATATGTGTCATTCTTAATCGGTAAGACAGACGTCTAGTGACAAATATATGATAGGTGCCTTATAGCCCCCATCTATATATTATGCTTTATGCCATATTAGGAATAAACATAGCAAGTTATGAGCTTGTAGATTGAACAATTTTAACTAGATTGACTTTAATAACAATCTCAAAATAAAAAATATATGTACATTGTATGCTCAACTGTGTTGCATCTGAAGATTCCAATGAATTTGGGGCAAGCAATGGGGAGCGAGGAGTTTCACATTGTAATTCAAGGTTCTAATCCCATTGGTAGGCACCTTGTAGAGTCATGAGGACACCTAGAGGTAGGGGTCAAACTTATGGCAATGCATGGACCTAAGGTTGAGTTGCCATATACTTAGGGGGTCAAGTGTATCCATATTATGGACCCAAGCCCAACCCCATGTTCTCTATGAGTTCCACCCAATGTTAACATTTTTGCACAATGGGTTGAGGCAAGTGGTGGGGAGTGAAACCAAGGTTCCAATCTCATCGGGCAAGGCACCTTGTAGAGCCATGAGGACTTTTGGAGTAGGTGTCGAACATATGACAACACATCAACTAGGATTGAGTGGCCATAGGCTTAGGGTTGAGTGTAACCATATTATGGATCCAAGTCCATCCGCATGTTCTCTACAAGCTTTGCCCCAGTGTTAACCTTAACAATTAGTCCAATCGGTGTGGGCCAAATGGTGGGGAGCAAGGAGTTTCACATTGTAATCCAAGGTTCCAATCCCATGGGTAGGGCACCTTCTAGATCCATGAGGACACATGGAAGTAGGGGTCAAAATTATGGCAAGTGTCAGCATATTACGGATCCATCTAACCCTCATGTTCTCTATGGGATTTGCCCTAATGTTAACTTTAACATTTAGGTCTAACGGTCCTAGTTTGGTGGTAAATATGAGGTGATATCACACACAAGACTAAGTTTTGATCCCCATCGAGGCTAGACTCCTTGAATTTAAACAAGCATTGGTTAGTTGGGATAAAAAAGTGATTGAATCTAGATGTGATACATGGGTGATTTTTAGTCCAAGGCATTATAGAGCAATGGTAAGTGGGATGCAATCGTATGAGCACAACTGGCTTCAAATCCCCACATTGTTATGGACAAACCGATGATATGGTGACCCATAATAATACGGTTGTTGTAATACCACAATAATGTGGTTCATTGAAATTGTCCCATGGGACTGGGACAAGTAGTGGGGAGCGAGGAGTTTCACACCATAAACCAAGGTTCCAGTCCAAAGGTTGGGCACCTTGTAGAGCCACAAGGACACTTGGAGGTAAGGGTCAAAGTTGCTTATGTCAATGCATGGACCTAGGGTTGAGTGGTCATAGATCTAGGATTAAGTGTACCCACTTAACGGAACCAGCCCGTTCTCTATGAGCTTTGCTCCAATGTTAACCTTAACATTTTCCTAATGCCTTGACAATTCTTTGGCTAGCAATCTAAAGCAAAAATTTTACAATAGATACTCTGCTAAGAAGGGGGTATCATGGACCTTTTAGGTGTGCCAAGTGTTAGGAGGATTTTGGAAACTTTGGATTATCTACTTCATTGCATTTTGCTTCCACTGTTTGGGGTTGCTTTTTCAAGAAAATGAGAATATATTTGGTTGTTCCATTAACATTGGAAGAGTTGATGAAATGTTGGATTAGTTGTTTCAAAGCAAAGACATTACACGTTCTATGGAAGATTGGCCTTGCTATTATTGGTTGGAATCCTTGGCTTGAAAGGAACAATAGAATCTTCAAAAACAAATCTCAAAATCAAATCCAAGGTTAGATTTGTATCGTTGCCTCTTGTGGAGTGTTTATAGGCATGATGCTCATTATTGGAAGTCTAGGGTGTGAAAAAAATTGTTTTGTCCTCGGGGTTATTTGAATAGACAGGCGAAGGTGATTTGTGATAGTGGAGTTAGAGTGTATATCATTGGTAAAATGGAAATATCAAGAAATGGAGTTCATCAAACTTAATTTTGATGGTGTTTCCAAGGGAACCCTAGGAAAACTGGTTAAGGTGGTATTTTCTCAAATGATGAAGGCAAAATTCTCCTCACCTACTTTGAAGCATATGGAACTTCATTTAAAAAATATGCGGAGGCTAGGGCACTTCTTACAAGATTCAAGATTACCATTGAAAAAGGATGGAGATAGATTTCAATTTAGGGGGATTCATAGATATTTTTAATGTTGTAGAGAAAAAGCAGATGTGGAAGTTGTATTTACTATAAAAAATAGCATAATTTTTTATTGGCCCATGGGGTTGAAGTCTAACTAATGACAATGTTTGGCTTACAATAAATCCACTATGGTTCAATTCCCATTGGTGCCATGATAATACAATTTGGTGTTAGACCAATCTGTGATTTATTGAAACAATGTAATAACATGGTAATGATGTAACACAAGTGGGGCTTGTTTCAATCCCATATAACCAATTTAAAAAATAATATTACTTTTTGTGTCCATCAATTATTGATGGGGGCACTAACTTGGAAATGTCATCATATCTAAAGAGAAGGAAATAAGATGGCAAATAATTTAGCAAATCATGGTGTTGATCTCAAGCTTGCCAAAATACAAATTTTAGAAGGTAACTGGTCAAGGGAGATTCTTTTTCTCAATGAAATGTTTTCAAGGATTTAACAAATGAAAATTAGCAGTTTGGAAGAAGAGAGAGCTAGCAAATATCTTCAATAGAAAGACAAATCCGGAACAGTTCATGGAAATTTGGCTTGAATTTGACCTATTTGACCTAATAGTAGATGTGATGTTTTGGTATTTTGATAAAAGTGGCCCCCATTAGGAGCCACCTATAACTTATTTAAAAGGTGAAAAATATTATTTAAGTCAGTTTTTGGTAATGCTGACAAATAGGTACATAATTCAACAGAAATATTTTAGTAAGTTATTTCCTATGGTTACTTCTTTGAGGTGGATGTATGTTAAAGTTATTGGTTTTCTGATGCTAGTCTTTTAGTGGTGCTGGATGGTTCATAGAAAGTTTGCTTGGATTTGACCTATTTGATCTAATAGTAGATGTTATGTTTTGATATTTTGATGGAAGTGCCCCCCATTAGAAGGCATGTATAACTTATTTAAAAGGTGAAAAAATATAATTTAAGCCAGTTTTTTGTTATGCTGACAAATAGGCACATAATGCAGCAGACATCTTTTAGTGATTTGTTACAAAACTTTATTCTCATTAATATAAATCATTCACCAATATGCAAAAATATCAAATCATTCATCCACAAATAATATTCCACAAAGATAATCCACATAATGAGACACAAATATAGATAATACCCTTATGGTAGGGCAACACCATCAATACTCCTTAAGGAAGGAATAACTCCATAAGATCTCCCAATATGGGAGTGCCACTTGAAGAAGGCAAAGTCTCCTAGCCACTTAGAGAGGGCAAAGTCTCTTACATACACCATAAGTGATAAAACATTATAAGTATGATGTCTCAACTATATCTTCCTGTGTTTATAGACCAAAACAAACAATAACCCTAACCCTAATGCTCAAGGGCTGACTAACCTAATCCTAGTGCCCGAGCTAACAATAATGAAGATTGCTGACACGATTATATTGGATCCCTCACATGGCTCCTTTCCTTGGAAAGCTTTTACCTCAACACTAGAAATTATTGGAAAATGGTCATAAGCTCCCATGTTGCATTTTCTTCCACGAGATCCTTCCACTTGATGAGCAACTTCTGAATATGATGAGACCATAGATTATAGACTCTAGACGTATTACTCTCGTGATTCCATGTGTTCAGCGTACCGCTTTGATAACCATATTGATTTCTTCTTTGGTGCCATGTTGATGCCAGACTGAAAAATATCTCAAATTTCATTTTTTGGAAAAATAACATGATTTGAAAAAATGTCATTGCAACTATTTTGAATGGCTGACACACAAGGTCATATCTCCCTCAATACTACTTGTATTCCTTCATAAGACTACTTGTTTCAAAGCTCTTCAAATTTTGAACAAGATGGAATAAGAATTATCTAAATCAGACCACCCTAAGCAAAGAGATGGCTCCTAGAAGATGAGATGTTCTTTGGAAAAAAATTGCCTTAATTCTGCAATTCACAAAAAACAATCCCCACTTGGCCAAAATTGTTGCTCAAATAGTGCTTGTTAAAAAACTTTATTCTCATTAATATAAATAATTCATCAATATGCAGAAATATTAAATTATTCATCTAAAAATAATATTTCACAAAGATAATCCACACAATGAGACACAAATATAGATAATACCTTTATGGTAGGGCAACACCATCAATACTCCTTAAGGAAGGAATAACTCCATAAGATCTCCCAATATGGGAGTGCCACTTAGAGAGGGCAAAGTCTCATAGCCACTTAGAGAGGGCAAAGTCTCTTACATACACCATAGGTGATAAAATATTACAAGTATGATGTCTCAACTACAACATAACTCCTCTATTTATAGACCAAAACAAACAATAACCCTAACCCTAATGCTCAAGGGCTGACTAATCTAATCCTACTACTCAAGCTAATTATAATGAAAATAGCTAACATGGCTATATTGGATCCATCACATGGTTCCCCTCTTTGGAAAGCTTTGTCCTCAAAGTTGGAAATGACTGGAAAATGGTCACAAGCTCCCATGTCGCATTTTCTTCCAAGAGATCCTTCCACTTGATGAGCAACTCCTGAATCTGGTGAGACCATAGATTATAGACTCAGGACTTATTACTCTTTTGATTCCATGTGTTCATTGTGCCACTTTGATAACCATATTGATTTCTCCTTTGGTGCCATGTTGATGCTAGACTAAAAAATATCTCAAATTTCATTTTCTGGAAAAAAAACACGATTTGAAGAAACCTCTCTACCACTGTTTTGAATGGCTGACTTCATAGGGTTTTATCTCCCTCAATACTACTCGGATTCCTTCATATGACCTCTCTTTCAAATCTCTTTAAATTTTGAACAAGTTGGAATAAGAATGATTTGAATCAGACCACCCTATGCAAAGATATGGCTCTTAGAAGATGAGACGTTCTCCGGGAAAAAAAATTGCTTTAGTTTTGCAATCCACAAAAACCAATCCCCATTTGGCCAAAATCATTTCTTGGATACCAATTGGTACAAAACTTTATTCTCATTAATATAGATCATTCACAATATGCAAAAATATAAAACGTTCATCCACAAATAATATTCCTCAAAGATAATCCATACAATGAGACACATATGTAGATAATATCCTTGTGGTAGGGCAATACCATCAACACTCCTTAAGGAAGGAATAACTCCATAATATCTCTCAATATAGGAGCACCACTTAGAGGGGAAAGCCTCATAGCCTCTTAAAGAAGGCAAAGTCTCTTACATACACCTTAAGTGATAAAGGATTACAAGTATGATGTCTCAACTACAACATGGTTCCTCTATTTATAGACAAAAACAAACAATAACCCTAACCATAATGCTTGAGGTCCAACTGACATAATCCTAGTGCCCGAGCTAACAATAATTAAGATATATATATATATTAATTATTGTAGTTTGCATTGTCTTTTCTTGTTGGGGTGTGAGCTCATGGAGTTATTCCCTTTTTTTGGAAGAAAGGATATTGATGTTAGGGAGTGGTTGAAATTATTTTTGTTGCATGCATTTTATAGTTATTTATGTGGGGAATCTTTCTTCTGGTATCATAGTTTTGTTATGGCCCATAATTATAACCAAACCTGGGAAGCAGAGCAAACATTTTTGAGTAGATGGGAACTAAAAAGTAAGGATAAAAAGATATCCAGGTTGAAAGATACTATCATAGGACTTGAAGAAGAAATGAAGGGGCTTAAGGAAGAGAAATAAGGAAAAATTAAGTTTGGCAGTGTGCAAGCTAAGGGAACTACACCTTTGGTGTCAGATAAGCCAAAGAGTGGTCAAAAGAATTTGTTTGAATCAAAAAATTCTATTTTGCAAGTTCATGGTTGCATTTAGAAGAAAAATGTTATTATTTCTATATACCCTAGCAGTAGTTATAATTTCATTAATATCACTTTTGCTAAGAGGTTGTAGGTTCAAGCAACAAAAATTAAGGACATACAACTTGAGGGTGAGAATGTTCAAATTTTTGAAGATTTGAAGATCACCATGGATAAATATATTTTACATTCAGATTTTCATGCTATTGAGATTGATGATGTGGATATTGTTCTTAGTTATCCTTGGTTGGATTCTTTGGGTACTGTAAACATTAATGTGCAAAAGAAAAAGAAGATAATACTAGATTTTTCAGCTTAAGGAGCAAGGATCCAAGGAGAAACAAGAAGTAGTTATGGCAAGGGAACAAGTTAAGGAACCAACAAAGGAATCAAAAGCTGAGTCTACAGCGGAGGCAACAACAAATTCCAAGGAAGAAACAACAACAAAGTCTAAGGAAGCTCTATTAGAAGAGCACAAGGATGCACCAAAAGAAGGGTGCATAAGAGAAGAACATGAGCAAGAATTTAAAATAGCGGAAGAAAATGTTGAAGAGTTGAAGGAAATAGAACATCAGGTTAAGGTTGCAACATATTTCAACCTACACTACCATGAGCGGAACAATCTTGGATTCATGACTTAGGGTATCAATATTATTATGGACCTAGGTGGAGTCAGAAAGGCATCAAGTATGGTAGTGTTTGGCAAAAAAAACATAATAACTTTGGATTTCAAAGTGGTGCAAAAGCATCATGGAACTACAGGAGCAATCATTATGAATATCAGAGTAGCGCAACGAGAGCATGGAGCTAATGGAGTAATCATGGATATTCAAGTGGCACAATGGCAGCTTGACATCATGGAAGACTGCCACCACTCAAGATTTCACTTGGATGGATGGATGATTAAGATTGGTACTAGTTGTCAACATTGCTTAGGAGCATATTTTTTAGTTTCTTCTCATGTTTCCAGGACAAAACATTTGTAAGGAGAGTGAAATGCTATGGTACCTAGGGATAGGTATATGGAGATATGATATTATATTGTATATGGGTATTATTGATAGTTGGCATGGGCCACACATAACCCAAGGTTGATTGTATTAATAATATTATATTATAATAAGTGGGATAAGGGTTTAGGATTCAGCTAGGGTTAGGGTTATACCCTTCCCAAAGTAGCATTAGAAGATAGGTATATAAAAAGGGATATTGTCATTGTAATAATCATCACTCATATCAAGTATTACTTGTAATTGTCTTGCCCACGAAGTGGCTTATGAGATTTTGCCTTTTCTAAGTGGCACTCTTATCTTGAGAAATCTTGTATAGTTATTCCTTCTTTAAAGAGTATTATTTGTGGATGAATGATCTGATATTTTTGCATATTGGTGAATGATTTCTATAAATAAGAATAAAGTTTTGTAACATGCTTTCCTATTGTTACTTCTTGGAGGTGGATATATGTTAAAGTTATTGGTTTTTCTAATGCTAGTCTTTTAGTGGTGCTTACCTCACAAATAAGAGCATTCTAATTGATGCTCATAAGAAGTTTACTGTTTGTCATCAATGTTAAGGAAACTTTTACAATTCTAGTGGTTTGAATCAACAAAAAATCAACTTTATAGTATAGTCATAGGATTGATGATGTCCAAATTTTTTTTCCAACTTGTCATTTTAAAATAACTTAGACGTTCAAACTCATTTGTCTTCATTTTAAAATGATTTAAATGTTCAAACTCATTTGACTTGTCTAAATTTGTTATAACTCTAAGAGTTTACCCATTAATCAACAAGTGTTAGTGATGTTTAAACTCATTTGACTTGGCTAAGCTTGTCAGAGAGTTTACCTATAAATCGAAGAGTTATGGCGATTTTGTCAGATCCCTTCCCCCACCTCAATCAGATCATTCTTCATGTAAAATTCCTGAAATTGAACTTCTAAAAATTTAATTTTGTTCCATGCCATTGTCCATCATCATTGTGTTTGGACTCTAAATGCTCCATGCTTTGAGCTTTCATGAGTAAACTAATTGAATTTTATGTCTATTTTGGTTTTGATGTACCTTTGACTATTTACTCTTTGGTCTTACATGTCCTTTATGCCTCATTTGTCGTCTATGAAGTGGGATTCTCATGGAATTTGAAAATACTCAAATCCTTAATGGAACTATGCATAATTTGTATACTTTTTAGTCTAAGTTGCAATTCAATTCTTACAATCTGGATTGCCAAGTTTTTCCCAAGTCTAAGTCATTAGCTTTGCTTTATAGGGTGCAATGACTTTGTAGATGTTGGATGATGATATTCTTAATGATTAAGAAATAAAAAACAAGATTAGTCAGAAAATTTGACTTGTATAACTTCTAAGAGAGGTGTCTAGTTTGAATAAGTAGCTTTATCCATTGGACATTAATGAACTCTTTGTAAATGGCAAAAAGTCTAAGTTCAAGCCGAATCCATGATTGTGTATGGATCAATCATGAACATATTGCTCGCCATGATGAATTTGTTCTTATACATGTCTGTTGGGCATAGTTACCGTATTTGACAATTCTCTTGCTCAGATACTCGTATCCGTGTATCAAATACAAATACCGATACGATACTTCTTGGATACCGTATCCAGATGTGCTCAAACACATGGGAACATTAGCTAGACGTATCCAAACACAAAGGTACCTTATCTAGACGTATTCCAAGGTTTGAATCCAAAAGGGGGTAGGGCATGTATGCCCCTAGGAAGATAGCACAACAGAAGTGCCTCCTCCCACACATAGTGGATCTGAGGAGTATGAGGTGGTTTGATATGCATAATGCTCGTGGACCTTAAAAGTTACTTTAACTTTTTAACATAATACACAAATCCTGCATTTGAATGTATTCAAATACATGCCCTTGTTTGGTCCATATTTATGATATTCTAGAATCCCCTATGCACATCTAATGTTGTATTCACAACATGAGATTAAGAGAAGAATATGTGATTTAAAAAAAATAAATAAATAATTAAAAAATCAACGACAATTATCTTCCTAGTTAATGAAAATATCCTATTCAAAACTTACGTGTGTAAACATTTGTGTTATATCTTTTTTCTTTTCATATATAAAACATATATGCTTTTTATAATGTCGTATCCAGCCATATCCATATTAGGTGGTCTTGAAAATTTATCGTATTTGTATCTGATACCATACCCGTGTTAGATATCATATCCGTTTCCATGCAACATAGCTGTTGGAACTTGTACTTTGCATAGAGGAGGATATTGAGGTTATCCTTATGACTCTTCTATTAGGACAAATAGTGGTTGGGCACCTTTTCATTTTGCTGCAATCGTGAAGGGCAGGATAAAGTCCAAGAAGCAGTAGCATTAATTTTGGAAGATAATACCTCGTTTCAAGGAGGAGACCTAGGTTAAAATCTTGTGAGAGTATATGCATAATTGCCAAAAATGATGGTGTAATACCACTATGTGGTCATAATGTTAATACGGGTGGGGCTTGTTTGAATCCTATATAATCAATTAAAAAATATTAAAAAAAATGGGAAGGTTGCCGCTGGCCAGAAAAAGTGTGCATCCTGTGTGTGGTCCTAGTAGTATGAATATTGTGAGGGTTATGAACTTATGTGGCTTGAGGCGATCGTCATAAGCTAGAAGAGTAGGAAAGTGTTATACAGGATAGTGCATGATCAACCCACACATAAAAGGTGGATGTTTAATGTTCAGTAAATCTGAGGTGTCCAATAAGGAGTCAACTACTAGTGGCAAGGGAGACTCAACTTTGGGCCATGGACTGTTGTAGTGTTTCAAGTTAACCATAAATGGCAATGGTTGGGATGGAGAATCTTGTTTTATCTCCCAAACAGTCTCTTTTTCTTTTTTACCAAATTTATTATATGAGGTTGAAATGGGTCTCACATATATTACATCAAGAGCGTATTATCAAGGGATCTCAACAAATTATATTATCATACCATTACAACAAATCACACTATCACGGGCTGTCTTATCATGGTGTATCCATCATATTGCAGGGATTTGAACTTGGGTTGCACTCATATGATTGCATCCCATTTATCCTTGCTCCATAGTGCCCTGGACATCTTTTAAAAACAATTAGTAGTAAAGATAACCTGAATCCAAAAGGGGGTAGGGCATGTATGCCCCTAGGAAGATAGCACAACAGAAGTGCCTCCTCCCACACATAGTGGATCTGAGGAGTATGAGGTGGTTTGATATGCATAATGCTCGTGGACCTTAAAAGTTACTTTAACTTTTTAACATAATACACAAATCCTGCATTTGAATGTATTCAAATACATGCCCTTGTTTGGTCCATATTTATGATATTCTAGAATCCCCTATGCACATCTAATGTTGTATTCACAACATGAGATTAAGAGAAGAATATGTGATTTAAAAAAAATAAATAAATAATTAAAAAATCAACGACAATTATCTTCCTAGTTAATGAAAATATCCTATTCAAAGCTTACGTGTGTAAACATTTGTGTTATATCTTTTTTCTTTTCATATATAAAACATATATGCTTTTTATAATGTCGTATCCAGCCATATCCATATTAGGTGGTCTTGAAAATTTATCGTATTTGTATCTGATACCATACCCGTGTTAGATATCATATCCGTTTCCATGCAACATAGCTGTTGGAACTTGTACTTTGCATAGAGGAGGATATTGAGGTTATCCTTATGACTCTTCTATTAGGACAAATAGTGGTTGGGCACCTTTTCATTTTGCTGCAATCGTGAAGGGCAGGATAAAGTCCAAGAAGCAGTAGCATTAATTTTGGAAGATAATACCTCGTTTCAAGGAGGAGACCTAGGTTAAAATCTTGTGAGAGTATATGCATAATTGCCAAAAATGATGGTGTAATACCACTATGTGGTCATAATGTTAATACGGGTGGGGCTTGTTTGAATCCTATATAATCAATTAAAAAATATTAAAAAAAATGGGAAGGTTGCCGCTGGCCAGAAAAAGTGTGCATCCTGTGTGTGGTCCTAGTAGTATGAATATTGTGAGGGTTATGAACTTATGTGGCAACGTTGAGGCGATCGTCATAAGCTAGAAGAGTAGGAAAGTGTTATACAGGATAGTGCATGATCAACCCACACATAAAAGGTGGATGTTTAATGTTCAGTAAATCTGAGGTGTCCAATAAGGAGTCAACTACTAGTGGCAAGGGAGACTCAACTTTGGGCCATGGACTGTTGTAGTGTTTCAAGTTAACCATAAATGGCAATGGTTGGGATGGAGAATCTTGTTTTATCTCCCAAACAGTCTCTTTTTCTTTTTTACCAAATTTATTATATGAGGTTGAAATGGGTCTCACATATATTACATCAAGAGCGTATTATCAAGGGATCTCAACAAATTATATTATCATACCATTACAACAAATCACACTATCACGGGCTGTCTTATCATGGTGTATCCATCATATTGCAGGGATTTGAACTTGGGTTGCACTCATATGATTGCATCCCATTTATCCTTGCTCCATAGTGCCCTGGACATCTTTTAAAAACAATTAGTAGTAAAGATAACCTGAATCCAAAAGGGGGTAGGGCATGTATGCCCCTAGGAAGATAGCACAACAGAAGTGCCTCCTCCCACACATAGTGGATCTGAGGAGTATGAGGTGGTTTGATATGCATAATGCTCGTGGACCTTAAAAGTTACTTTAACTTTTTAACATAATACACAAATCCTGCATTTGAATGTATTCAAATACATGCCCTTGTTTGGTCCATATTTATGATATTCTAGAATCCCCTATGCACATCTAATGTTGTATTCACAACATGAGATTAAGAGAAGAATATGTGATTTAAAAAAAATAAATAAATAATTAAAAAATCAACGACAATTATCTTCCTAGTTAATGAAAATATCCTATTCAAAGCTTACGTGTGTAAACATTTGTGTTATATCTTTTTTCTTTTCATATATAAAACATATATGCTTTTTATAATGTCGTATCCAGCCATATCCATATTAGGTGGTCTTGAAAATTTATCGTATTTGTATCCGATACCATACCCGTGTTAGATATCATATCCGTTTCCATGCAACATAGCTGTTGGAACTTGTACTTTGCATAGAGGAGGATATTGAGGTTATCCTTATGACTCTTCTATTAGGACAAATAGTGGTTGGGCACCTTTTCATTTTGCTGCAATCGTGAAGGGCAGGATAAAGTCCAAGAAGCAGTAGCATTAATTTTGGAAGATAATACCTCGTTTCAAGGAGGAGACCTAGGTTAAAATCTTGTGAGAGTATATGCATAATTGCCAAAAATGATGGTGTAATACCACTATGTGGTCATAATGTTAATACGGGTGGGGCTTGTTTGAATCCTATATAATCAATTAAAAAATATTAAAAAAAATGGGAAGGTTGCCGCTGGCCAGAAAAAGTGTGCATCCTGTGTGTGGTCCTAGTAGTATGAATATTGTGAGGGTTATGAACTTATGTGGCAACGTTGAGGCGATCGTCATAAGCTAGAAGAGTAGGAAAGTGTTATACAGGATAGTGCATGATCAACCCACACATAAAAGGTGGATGTTTAATGTTCAGTAAATCTGAGGTGTCCAATAAGGAGTCAACTACTAGTGGCAAGGGAGACTCAACTTTGGGCCATGGACTGTTGTAGTGTTTCAAGTTAACCATAAATGGCAATGGTTGGGATGGAGAATCTTGTTTTATCTCCCAAACAGTCTCTTTTTCTTTTTTACCAAATTTATTATATGAGGTTGAAATGGGTCTCACATATATTACATCAAGAGCGTATTATCAAGGGATCTCAACAAATTATATTATCATACCATTACAACAAATCACACTATCACGGGCTGTCTTATCATGGTGTATCCATCATATTGCAGGGATTTGAACTTGGGTTGCACTCATATGATTGCATCCCATTTATCCTTGCTCCATAGTGCCCTGGACATCTTTTAAAAACAATTAGTAGTAAAGATAACCTGAAAAAATTAAAAAATAAATGAAAATAAAAAAAGCTGATGTGTGTTGCTTCAGCTCTGCATTTTACTTTTTAAAATCACATGGATGCCAGCAGCCATGTTGCTTGCAAAGGGCTTGGAATTGACTTATGAGCTACACTATTAGTAGGTTTGGTATTTGTCAATTCATTGGTGTAATAGTTTTGATATGACATTATTATCGTTGCAATATGTCAGACAAGCACTATTAGTTTGGCAAAAGGTTGTTTATTAGGCTAAACTAAACAAAAGAAATAGTATTATGCATTGGAAACTTCGAACATGATATGCTCATCTATAGGTGCCTCAAATAGCACCCAAACTAATTGTTGCATTTTGGAAAAATTGTCAGTCTTATTTGTTTTCATAAGATGGCATAGGGATGTTTTTCTTGTAACATTGAAAGAACAGTAAAGCAGATCTCCAAAATTCCAGCAACAAAGTAGCTTGGATAACTTGTATATCCTTTGTATGGCTCATTTATGGGCAATATGTTGCACGGGTTATTCTAATTGTTAAACATGGTAATATTTTTTCTGCTTTTCCTGTAGGTTAGTGAATAAAAAATAACAAAGGAGTTTCTGTTTTTCTTGATCTGGTCTTGCTTAGTTAATTACTACTGATGACAAACTTAGGCATCTCTCATACACAATTGCTCTGTTTTCTGGCCATCTGTGTCATTTTTTACCTCCAAAGGTCTAGTTTGTTTGTCTTATGAAATAATCTTCTTGCTGTCTTGGCCAAGTTTGAGATTGCATTTGTAGCTAACTTCATTAGCATCTAAACAGTGTTATTGATATGTTCTGATCAGTATTTATGAACCATGGAATGCAGAGACAAATGGTTGCTGTTCCTGCACAAGTTTTGTGGCGAATTCCATCGGTAAGATCACATGATGCTTGTCCAAGGAAAATGCCACAAATATCATTCGTGTCTTCTAGAACCTGCCGATGCGTGAGTGATTCAACTGCTTTGGTGAGTTCATGTTGTGAATCATCCAAATCACCAGCAACTATGTTTTCTCGAAGGAGTCTTTTTTCTTGTGCTCTGTTCCTTACTGTTTCATCCAATGTTGGCACATGTGATCCAACTCTAGCGGCGCCTTCTTATGGTTACAAGGATTATTTTGATAAGTTTGATGGATATACTTTCAAGTATCCTCGGAACTGGATTCAAGTTAGAGGTGCTAATGCAGATATATTCTTTAGGGATCCTGAAAATCTCGATGAGAATGTGTCTGTGGAAATCACCTCTCCCTCATCTTCCAAATTCAACAGTGTTGAAGATTTAGGCCCTCCTGAGGAAGCAGGAAAAAAGGTCCTCAAACAGTATCTGACAGAATTCATGTCTACTAGACTTGGAGTACGGAGAGAATCAAACGTTCTCTCCTCCTCCTCCAGAGTTGCCGATGATGGAAGAATGTACTATGAAATTCAGGTATAAGTTCTTACAATTAAGGAGGTTTAATCTAATGTTGGTTGTGTGGCTTTTTCAAACCAGTGATTGAATTTCAAACCAAATGGCATTATTTGGATTTGCAGAAACAACTTAGGCTGTTGTCTGTGGATGTAGTTAGACCCATCAACATGGAATTCAAGTGTCTATTGCCTTGGGAGATTGTCCTCTGGTTCATTCACTTGGTTATCACTGTGATACAATGTGAATGTGATTAGTTGGTGGATTCTATCATTAAATGTACTAAAATTATTTTGTCAATAATGTTTCTTCAACCGGTTTTATACAGGTGAATGTTAAATCATATGCAAATTCCAACCAGCTGGCTGTTATGCCACAAGACAGAATTCCTCAGTTGGAGTGGGATAGGCGCTACCTCTCTGTACTTGGAGTGGAGAACAATTGTCTATATGAATTGAGGTTGCAGACTCCTGAGAAAGTATTTGCACAAGAAGAAAATGATTTGCGTCAAGTAATGGATTCATTCCGGGTTGTGAAGATTTCAGACTGATTCTATGTAATCTTATTTTGTTTCATGCTACTCAAGCTCAACTGTAAGTGGATGGTAAATTTTTCATTTCTTTTTTGTGAAGGCCTGCTTGAGAGATGCAAGTGCATGTGTTACAATAGAACAGTGGATAGATATTAGAAAAGGGAGGCACTGATTACACGTTTCCTTATTACAATTGTGTTCTATGTTTTATGCTACGTATAGCATTAATCACCTAGAGCTTTATTCCCATATGGTTTCCAAGGAATTATCATTTATCTGTTGAGTTGTATTTTCTTATCCTGTAAATAAATACATTTTACTGAAATTTCCACAAAGTTCTGGGACAGTGTTTATCTATATTTATACCATGTAATATTATTTTAAAGAGTTGTATTTTCTATATTTTCTAATCCTATGAGAGTATATATATATATTCTCACAATTTTGCTGAAATTTCCAGCAAATCCCATGATAATGTTTAATAGAACAAATCATCTTTGTCCCATTACTTGGTTCTATGATAGCACGCTTGTTGTTGGTTGGCTGGGTCAAGCAAGCAACACCTCCGTTATAAAAGGCAATGGAAACAGATTTGATAGAACCATTAAACATAGTATATGCTTCTTTTACAGAGTCCTTAATTCTCCATGATTCTGGTCTCTTAATTTCTTCCAATAAACTGATACAAGGTAAGAATCTCGTATGACAAATTTGTCAAAGAAAAGTTCAAATTCAAAAGGCCTTGTTATTAGTAGTTAGCCCAAGCTTTACGCCATATGCTAGATTTACTTGGCCAATCTTAAAATAAATTTGTCAAAGAAAAGTTCAAATTCAAAAGGCCTTGTTATTAGTTGTTAGCCCAAGCTTTAGGCCATATGCTAGATTGACTTGGCCAATCGTATATTATATGAAGTCCTCTAACTTAAATATATCGTTTCTATAGACAATGAGTTTGCACTTTAACAGGATAACCATGTTTCAGGCATTTGGGATTGATATGTTGCAAGTGTTGCTGAAAGGTGAGAATGAAGGATAGATATAAATCAGTACTAGGACAAATAGTTACCATGATTTGTACCTAAGGCTAAATTGAATAGTTTTTCATGGGAGGGGCAAGTTGCCAAACATCGACTGGGATGATTTAAAGAAGAAGAAAGAAGCAACAGATAGATAATGTTAGTAATAGTTGAATTGACCCCTAACCTCCAATAAAAGGAGGATATTTTTTTTTCACTTTACAATTAGGTATGAGAATATTCTTATGAGGAACCTTTAATATGTTTTTCTCTGTTGTTAAGAATTACTATGTAGGTTATCAAATGGCATTAGTCCCAGTGGTTAAAATGTTGGGCTCCCAAATGAGAGATCCAGGATCAAATCTTGTCAGATAATATAATACCACTATGTGGTGAGTTGAAATACCATAGTAGTATGATAATGATGTTATACAGGTGGGTCCCCTTTCTATCCCATACAAAGAATTTTAAAAAATTATTATACAGGTGAAAAATGCCTTAAGATCATTTATATTGGAAGTCAACCATCTAATAGAGGTTGAAGTCATTGGCATAATTACTTCTTACTTGTACAATAATTGGAAAGTTTTAAACCCTATCATTCCATCATATGTTGTCCAACAAACTCATAATGCATTGGTGATTCTTATTTCAATTTTATATAATACTAAACAATATATTAATAATGTGATTTCGATCTTGATATTGAAGTGAAGGAAATTATGACTTGCAGCAACTACTACATTCGGAAGCTCAAATGTTGCTTGTAGTGTCAGGGTAGCAACACCATAGCTCCACAAACTGCATTTTAAAAGAACAAAAGTTATTTTGTTGATACTAGTGAGCCAATTTTTATATAGTGATAGTTTTTAGCATTGGCCAAGACAACACCAACCCCCAAAAAATTGAATTAAAAATACCATTCGTGCCAGTGTGTTGCAACAATTTTTTTTAAAAAGTAATCTATTTTTGGTAACTGGTAATTAATTATGTGATTATTTAATTATTAAATGAATGATATTTTATATAATAATTGTTGTTTATAATGTTTCATTAAGTGATCATTGGATTCTTTACTGTGTTCACATGACTGTCTCCTTTCTCATGGTTTGATCGTGTTTCGAATCACACCTATCCCTATGAGTATAATAAATATATTATTTTTATTATAAAATAAAAAATATAATTTATTATACATAAATACATACCTAATTTTTTTCTTTCATCATTACCTCCTCATGGTATGCCTCTCCATACCTCTACCTTCTTGTAATTATAATGAATAAATTATTTGTATTATAAAATTAAAAATGGTTAGTGTAAACTTCAATACATACCTCTCAATAAATGTTCCTTTTTCAAGCAAATTTTTGAATCAGGATATCCATGCAAAGTCATTCTATATTGTGTATATGGAAATCTTAAAATTATAATTTAAACTCAATTATATACACAAATTTTACTTTAATAAATATTTTGAAATAATCATAAAACAAAAACATTTAAAAACTTATAGATCTAAGGTTTGTATGGCTCAAGATGATTCTATAAGATATTCTATGGTTCATGTGAATTTATTTTTTTGACCTATGGCTATATGTTTTAAAAAATTAAATCTTGGGACAGCGCAACGGTTTGGGCTTTGGCTCTTCTTCGGGAGGTTCAAGGTTCAAACCGAGGTGTGGGTGAGTGTGTGAGGAGGTGGGTGTGTGTTCATTAAAAGAAAAACTTTTAATTTATTACAAAATAGAAATTTTTTTATGAAATTTTTTTGATCGAGTGCGAGCCAAGTGAGCCTCACCTTTTTCTTGTTTAAGAAAGAAATCATTGTAAGTGGAGCAAGAAGCAAGTGTGGGCAAGAAGGAATGTGCAAGCAAGGAGCAGACATCACTTCTTTTTGTTCCAGATCTAAGAAGAAACTTAAAAACTAAAGAATTCTTGTGAATAAAATTTAGGTAATATGGTAAGAAAGTCATTTTGCAAAACCTTACTAGAAGTATGGACACCCTTGTTAGGGATAATAGAAAGAGCAAATCTATGGCAAACCCTATCGAGGTAACAAATACTACACCATAAGTGATTATCAAGGACGAGATGATTGAGCATGATATAATGATTCTTAAAAGCAAAGGATTAATTTTAAGTTCCATGGATACTGACCAGGTTATTAGAAGATTTAAAATCGGATCAAGTGGAAGTGGGGATTGAATTCAAACTACTTAATGACCTTCCAAAAGGATTTTTCCTCATCATCTTCTCCAATTTAGAAATCAAGGATAAAATAATGGATGGTGGCCCTTGGTTTAGGGGCAAAGATGCATTATATTTAAGACCACGGAATTAGAATTTTTGTGTGGAGACAAAGACTATTAAAAACTTTTGATATCAATTAGGCTTTTTGGACTTCCTTATTAGCTTATCAATAAGTAGGTTTTGAAGTTATCGATAATACTCTAGGGAAATTCACCTAGGAGGGACCAACTTCTAAAGAGAGAAGGCATGTTATATGCACTCAACTATGTGTTGCCATGGATATTTAAAAACCTTTACTGCAGTCCATTAAGATTAAATTTGAATCTAGAGTCAACAAATGCATTATAAAACCATTGCATTCTAATGTCACAAATGTTATGAGACTAGCACGTGACAAGAGATTGCAAAGTGAAAACAATGGTAAAAGAGAAAATTTTGGGCATGAGACAAACTTCAATATGAAGCAAGGAGATCACTTCATAGCAAAATCTCAATCAATAAAGGATTTTCTACTCCTAATAAAGCAGCAAAAATATCCCCTCTGCATCATCAAATGACAAAGGTCATTACAATTTACTCAACTCAACCATTAGAAGAAAAAATTGCTATAAGGTATGAGGAAGTACAATGTGCAAATTTTAAATTCAAGAACTAAAGATGTGAAGGAAGATGGGAAGCAAAATTTTAAAACAAAAGAGGCAAAGGAGGTAAAGGTTAATCTAGGTAAATTATCTACATTCTCCTCCTCAATTAGTATAAAATCCTCTCCTTGCAATTTAAATGAAAGTAGTACACACATTAGACTTTCAAGAGTAGCAAAATAAAGAAAATGCATATGGAGGATATCTATGGAAATTTTAGGGTTTTTAGGGCAGCATAAGAATGTTATTAATATGGAGGATCGTCCTTGTGCTTTAGGGTTTCTAGGGCAATATAAATAAGAAAATTTTTATGAGGCTATTCCTTGCATTTTAGATTCTCTAGGGCAACATAAATCTTTAGAAGATAAGTCTCATAATGAACAATATGAAAATATAAAAGAGATTGATGAAGATGAAAGTGTTGTTGGGAATGGAAAAAACAGGAGGTTTTCAAAGCAAGAACATAGAAAAGGAATTCAAAGGGACATTGATTTGGGAAGCCAAAAATAAATATCATGTGTTAATGGGAAATGAGACTAAGCTCACTAATAAAATAAAAAGTGAGGATGAAAATGGTATAATGGAATACTAAGGGTATGAATAAGACCCTTAAATAAAGAGTTATTAAGGAATTAATAGGTTGGTATAGATCTGAGTTAATTTTTATAGAAGAAATAAAATTAAATAGTGAGGTATGTAAAGATGCTTTTAAAAAGATATGGAAGATGTGGGTTTGTTTACTAATTCCTTTTGTAGGAGCTTTACGTAAAATTGTGACAATATATGACAAACACAAATGGGATGAACAATCATTAGAAGCAAAAACAATTGGGTTATTGGACCATTTCGTGGGAAAGAAAAAACATCAACTTTGGGGTTATAAATGTATGTGCTCCAATTATAGTTACTCATAAAACTTGTTGGAATGACCTTTGCATATTTTTGTCAAACACAATCATGATTCATAATTGTGATCTATAGATTCTTGGGGATGATATCAACATAGTTGTATCTCGTTTGGAAAAGGAGGGTGGTACTCATGGATGGTCTAAATCAATGCAAGATTTTGCTTCATTTGTCAATTCAAATGGCCTTTAGGATGTTGTTCCTTTAAGTTTTCAATATACAAAGGACAATAGACGCATTGAGAAAAATTATACAGTAGAGATATTTGACAAATTTTAATTATTTAACACATTATTACAAACAAAGTATATAATCTCTTTAAATATTTTACTGTGAGCAGGATCAAATCAATTCTTATTTTTTGACTTGTGATTTACTCAATAATGGTCATCTAAATCTATTTCGCTTCCAGTCTATGTGGCTCCAAGACTCTTTTTTTCATATAGTTGTGTTATAGGTGAAATGAAATTTTTTTTGAAGGATCATGTATGTACAGGTTTGATCAAAATATGAAATATGTAAAGAGGTAAATGAAGATTTCAAATGTCGAATCTTTTGGTAACATTTGTAAAGAAAAGAAGGAAATTGAGTCCAAGCTCAAAAATTTACAACAAATAGTAGATTTTTTTTGCAAAATAATTATCACATAGGGACAAAATGAAGGCTTGATGAATATATTTATGGAGGAGCTACAAGAAGCAATTTTCTCTTTCCATCCTAGTAAGGCAATTAGCCCTGATGGATTTCCTACAATTTTATTTCAAAATTTTTGAGATTTATTTAAGAGTGATATGTTGTCTATGGTTGAAGAGTCCCAAAAAAGGAAGGCTACAATAAGTGATATTAGTGCCACTATTATTACATTGTGTAGACACCCAATTTTGGCACACCAAACTTGCAACCAACTACCAAGAAACCATAGAAGCCAAGTAAGCATCCTAATTCAAAAATTTGAGTTTTTAATTTTTTAGAATGAAATTGAGTGGTGGTTTTGAAGGTAGCATTTTTGTCAAAATTTGTTTTCTCACTCAAAATTCAAGGTAAATCAATCTTCCCAACCTTGTTGACCAGTAACAATTGGAACTGTAGAATCACCACCATGTAATCACTGACAACAATTCCATTCTCCAAAGTACAAAAACTTAGAATCATGGATTCTCTACCTTTTTGAGCCTCATTATGACACCATCCTCCTTGGATCCGTGCCATATCACCACTTGGTCTCAAAGCCCAAAGTTGCCCTTCGTGGATCTACCTCCCCTTGTACTCAATATTTGAAGTTTGAAAATTTACCTTCCCATCCCATCACTATGAATACACCTTTCTCCTGCCCAAGGTCATAAATTTTATAAATTGAAGGCTTGGGGTGCCTCTCACAATAAGTTTTAGCTAACAAAACTTTACCATTTTACTTACTAATTGCTCTTAGTTCTCACTACCTTGCTAGTATTCTCATCTCGGTGCTTGGAGTTCATGCTTGGGGAAAAGAAGGAAATTCAACCTAAATTTCCTTGGGTTGTTACCTTTTCCTTCTCCTCTTAATCCTCTTGGTTTATGCCATTTTATTTAATAACGTTTTATTTGGTTAGTTTTACAAATTCTCATCGTTTTATACCTTGCTATTTTATTGTAATATCTTATTTTTTGGTACTCACCCTTTTTATTTGTTTGTAAGTGTTAATCTGTCTATTTTACAATAATTTCAAATCTTCTCTTCATGTAGCTAGTTCTCAAACACTCAGTGGATAGTCTTGCAACTTTGGCTTTAATATTATGTCTCTATTATTTTTTAGTTAGTCTCTTGGAGTAGAAACATTTCTTTCTCTTTACAGGCAACGATTCCATTAGTCACACCCCTTTGTAGATTTATCCATCATCTAAGATAGGTTCATCTTTGATACTCACTTACCAAACAAGTTCTCAATCTCCTTGACCATCCCCTTTTTGACCCAAGCCTCTATCGTTCCTACATTTGTTCTTAAAATGGAATCACTATTATGAAATAATAGGCAACAAATTTGACTATTTCCCAGTCTTACATTGCAAAAAATACTCTCAACCATATTCAATATCACATATCTAATTTGTAGAAACACAATTTTACATGTCTATCTATTACCAGATTATACTTGCATACATATTGAACATTATGTCATTTAGAACGATATCATTGCCTAGGAAATATAGGCAACAATTATGTTACTTATGGTCATTTACACTATTTTTCTGTTAGATCTTGGTTTTCTAAAGGACCTAGGGGTCTTACTATTTGGCATAAAGATCTACATACTTTCCTAAGCTTGGGAGACCCCCTAAAACCAATCCCAGTTTTAATGTCTTTGCTTGCTGGTACATAATGAAATCACTAGCGATAACTTGCAGGCAACGACTTTACGTAATTACTAGCGACAACTTGCTAGTGGTGACTCTATAAAATCACTTACGATCAGTCTTAGATGACGATTTCGTGACAACTATATAACTAAATACCTTATTTAACACTTTTCTAATTTCCTTTTCATAGATATGTTTGTTTGTTATTTTGTGGTAATATCAAGCTTTTGTTTTTTTTTCAAAGCACTAAAAGGAGAATACAAAGGAATCTTGGCTATGATTGAAGAGGCTCAAAAAAGGAAGGCTACAATAAGTGAGATTAGTGCCACTATTATTACATTGTGTAGAAAGCCAATTTTGGTACACCAAACTTGCAACCAACTACCAAGAAACTATAGAAGCCAAATAAGCATCCTAATTCAAAAATTTGAGTTTTTAGTTTTCCAAAATGAAATTGAATGACAATTTTGAAGGCAATTTTTTCGTAAAATTTTGTTTTCTCGCTCAAAATCCAAGGCAATTCAATCTTCCCCACCCCATTGACCAGTAATGATCGAAATTGCAGAATCAACACTATGTAATCATTGACAACAATTCCATTCTCCAAAGCAAATAATATTAGAATATTGGATTCTCTACCTTTTTGAGCCTCCCATTTATGACACCAACCTCCTTGTATTCACACCATCTCACCACCTGGTCTCAAATCCTAAAGTTACCCTTTTTGGATCTACCTCCCCTTGTCCTCAATATTTGAAGTTTCAAAACTTATCTTCCCATTCCCATCACTATGAATGCACATTTCTCCTTCCTCAAGGTCAAAAATTCTATAAATTGAAGGCTTGGGGTGCCTCTCACAACAAGTTTTAGCTAACAAAACTTTATCATTTTACTTGCTCATTGCTCTCGGTTATCACTACCTTGCTAGTATCCTCATCTCGGTGCTTGGATTTCAAGCTCCGAGGTAGAAGAAGATTCAACCTAAAGTTCCTTGGGTTTTTGCCTTTCCCTTCTCTTAATCCTCTTGGTTTATACCTTTTGATTTATTGATGTTTTATTTGGTTAGTTTTACAACTTCTCATCATTTTATACTTTGATATTTGATTGCAATATCTTATTTTTTAGTACTCATCCTTTTTATTTGTTTGTAACTATTAATCCATATATTTTACAATATTTAAACATTCTCTTTGTGTAGCTAGGTCTTAGACAATGCATGCATAGCCCTGCAACTTTGGCTTTAATATTTTGTCTCTGTTATTTTTTAGTTAGTCTCTTAGAGTAGAAATAATGCCTTCTCTTTACAGGTGATGACTCCATTGATCACACCCCTTTGTAGGATTATCCATCATCTGAGTAGGTTCAACGCCTATAATCACTTACCAAACAAGTTCCTCATCTCCTTTATCATCCCCTTTTTGACCCATGTCTCTATCATTCCTACATTTGTTCTAAAAATGGAATCACTATTCTAAAATAATAGGCAATAAATTTGAATTTATTTTCTAGTCTTACACTACAAAAAAAACTTAGCCATACCCAATATTGCATATCTAATTTCTAACAACAAAATTTTACTTGTCCATTTGTTACCAAATTACACTTACATACATATTGAACATTCTATCATTTAGAATGATATCATTGCCTAGGAAATATAGGTAGAGATTACATTATTCATGGTCATTTACACTATTTTTTTTGTTAAATTTTGGTTTTCTAAAGGACCTAGGGGTCTTACTGTTTGGCATTGAGAGACATACTTTCCTAAGCTTGGGAGACCCCTTAAAACCAATCCCAATTTCAGTGTCTCTGCTTGCAAGTACATAATGAAATCACTAGCAGTAACTTGCAGGAAACGACTTTATGTAATCGCTAACGATACCTTGTTGGTGGTGACTCTACGAAATCACTTGTGATCAGTATTAGACAACTATTTCGTCACAACTATAGAACTAGGTACCTTAACACTTTTCTATTTTTCTTTTCATAGATAGTTTTATTTGTTATTTTGTGGTAATATCAAGCTTTTGTTTCTTTTTCAAAGCTCTAAAAGTAGAAAACAAAGGAATTTCTTGGCTAAAATTTAATATAAGTTTATATTTTGTTGTTGTAGGCAATAAATCTAAAAGCATTTAATTTGCACTAGGGTAGTTTTTTTTAATGCATTCTCTTTTACCCTTGCTTGAAAGATAAAAGGTAGTCTTAGTAACTCTTATTTAGCTTCTAGTAGCTCCCATTGAAATCAAAAGTCACATAGGATAGTCACTTGTTTGCTTGCATATACTTATTTTATTGAATCTTAGTTAGATTCACACTTTCAATTAAGGTCAAGGAACCTCTCTTTTAGATAAACAGACCCTATGTGTGTGTTTAATCAATCCATCAAACATAGACACATACCCAACTAACATGTTGAGGTGAGAATGCACCCTGCAAGACTTGAACCTTCTTGAGCTTCTCCAACACTTACATTTTGGTGAACCCGACATGAACATCACATGGGTTCAAAACCCTTCTCTTGATTCTAACATTTAACAACCTTAATAAAGATAAAATATTTAGCACACTTTTTAAATAAGACCACTTAATTATTGTTTGGTTAGCTTCATATTAATTAAGATTAACAAAAATAACTTTACCCTCTTATGTATCATTCCAAGACTTATATCTAGGTGTGATTGATCCTCATATCATTCCTTATCCATGTACCTTAAGGTCTTCCCTCATGTACAACTATGTATATCAATGGGACCAAGCTTCTTCCACCTACCAATGGGTATATCGAGAGAGTAGGTATATTAGGTAGGTTTAGGTATATTAGGAGACCCTCCTAAGGTATATCAACAAGTTTGGTATATAGAGAGGAGGAGGTAGAAGTGTGCAAATACCTTCTACTCTCTCTTAGTTAATCTCTCGATCCCCTTTTGTAGAAAAAATTAAAAAATCTACAAAATTTAATCAATCAAATCCTTTCACCTTAAACCTTATCCCATGGTTGAACATCAATATAACACCCATAATAGGGGATGTCAAATGTAATTTTACCTTCCTCACTTTGAGGAAAATCCATTAACAACCCCAACTTTGAGGAGGATGAAGGTAATATGGCTCCTAATCTAGATACTTTAAACAAAATGAGCTTTGACTCTATAGAATATTTAAGAGAATTTATAAGATATAATAAATATATCTTCACAAACATTATAAAATATAACAATAATCAAAATATTTCTTTGGGGGAAGATATCCCTTGTCAAACCAATTCTAACCTTATGATATTTATTACATCAAATGAAGATAGCCACTTAAATATTAATCTCAATCAAACTACATCTAACCATAATGCATCAAGAGTGCATTATGTAGATTCTACCACTCATCCCACTATCTCCATAGGAGGAAGATCTCAAGGTAACTTATCATCTTCATGGTTTCATCCTAACACTCGCCAAACTCCTTCCCAATCAATTCCTACATCTATACCTATGAATACTAATCACTTTCTCAACTATCTTTCATCTCAAAACCATGTTTTCGCTATTTGTACTAATCCTTTCATTTCTAGTGGCTTAGGGATAAGTTATACAATGCTACCTATGTTGTCACTTCCCTAAGTATCTCATCCCTATACTTATATGAAATATCAAACCTTACCTCGTGTACAATATAATCAACTTTCTTTCGATATCACTTCTAAATTGGAGCAAAGAGAATGATGGCTAGACACTCTCCTTAAAATATTTATTAGCCACACATATTCTTATGAGGACATGTGCCACCAACCCTTAGATACCTAGTATCTAGTAGACCACACCCTTCTAATTTTAAGACAACTGAGTTTCAAATGTATACAGGAAAGGAGGACCTAGTCAACCATTTGTGACTTTTTCAAGTTGCTTGTAGTGACATTGCCTATGATGAGATGTTGCTTCTCAAAAAATTTCCATAAAGTCTTAGTGGTACTACATTAGAATGGTATTTTCAAATACTTCATAATTCCATTAAGAAATTTGATACCCTTGTAAACATGTTTATATAATAGTAGTCTATGAATATTGAAGAAAATGTCACAATTGATAGCCTTTACCAACTCAAACAAGCCAAGGATGAGCCTTTCATAGAAATTTTAGCTAAATGATAAGCACTAGGAAGGAGGCCTGAATATGTTCCCCTCCAAAGACTTTTTTTTTTTTTGTATTTACATGGTGGAATTGGTAGCCGCCACGAATTCGGGCAAGCTATCCAGCTTTTATGGCTGCCATGAATCTGGGCAGGCTCTCCAGATTTTATGGTCACCATAGTATTTTGTGTTGTTCGCCTCAAAAACTGCCACACAGATCTTCGTGCAATCCGCACCTATAACCACCATGCCATAATAATTTTAAACCTTTGACGCCATTGAAAGCACTAGGAAAGGGATAAGCGTTCATTCTAACGAGGCCCGAGATTGGAACCTTGGACCTCCACCCCCTTATGGGGTTTGGATGAACCAATTGGTCTACACCTTGGACCTCCCTCCAAAGCCTTATTAAAAATATTTTTTTTAACCTTTATGACCAAGTATCGTATGAGTTAGAAACTACCAATAGCCTTTTCTTAGAAGTTGTTGAGCTGGCCAAATGGGTGGAAACTTCCCTCTTGAGGAGAGGGCAACTCAAAATTAGGAAGGAGAAAGACAAACCTTCTCCCAAATGCCAATGTAAGAACAATCGTGTTGTTGCTAATGGAGTTTTAGATTCTTGAAAAACCAACAATGTGGATACCACTACAACCTCACAAAAGCTTGTCCTCACAAAACAACAAAAATATAAGTGTAATTTATCTAGACTATATCTACCCCTTTCTATTATCCTAGGGCAACTTTTGGAAGCCAAAGTGATAGAGCTTCCCCCAATTTTATCCATGGATCTTTAAAAAGTGAATCCTAGTTGGGATGATGCTAATGAACACTATGACTTTTATAGGGTTGATTGTCACACTACCAATAAGTGTAAACCCTTTGTCATGTCATGTAGGATTTCATTAATGATGGTTGTGTTGTGCTAAATTACTCAAATCCCAAATCTTCCTCTAATCAAGATCTTGATATTTTCCAAATTCTCATACCTAGCCATAATAAAAAAATTGTCAACCATGTCGCCTCTCACAATATGGTAGGGGTAATCCATATTGTCACTTAATAATAACAAAGAAATCAATATTCTAATAAGTCTTCTCAACCATCGTTGGTCCTTCGTATGAGAAGGCCCTTAGTATTGCAATCATAAAATGTAATTTAAGTTCTTCTGACCTTCATCATCAATTAGAGAAAACTCTAGCCAAAATTTACCTCCTAGAACTCATAAGATCTTCTCCCACATATTGAAGTATCCTTCTTAAACTTCTAAGTGAACAAATTATACCTTAAGAGATTAACCCTAATGATGTCACTAATATCGTTGGATCTATTGGGGTAAACCATGTAACTATTGCATTCCATGATGATGATATCCCCTCTTCTTCCACATCTTCTCAACTGCCTCTTTACATCAACAATTATACTGGTGAAAATTTCATCAAAAGAATCCTTGTTGATAATGGTTCCGGCCTTAACATTTTTAGCCTCAAATTTATTAGTAATTTTAGCTTAACCAAGTAGGATTTACAAAAAATTGATATCATTATAATGGCTTTTGACAATGAGTAGCAAGAATCTAGTGGTATAATCACCTTGCCTCTTAAAGTCAAACCTTGAATTCTTAATACTATATTCTATGTAATCCCTTGTGATTTAAGTTATGATATTCTCCTTGGATAACCTTGGATCCATGCCATGAAAGTCATTCCATCAACTTTGCATCATTTTTTAAAGTATGATCATCAAGGGAAGACTTATCATGTTATGGTTGATCTCGAACCATTTGCTTATTGTTAGAATATTTTAGTTTAACTTCCTACGGTAACTTTGTGTACTATCACCATCATTCCTTCTTGTCCTTCAATCTATGGTGTATCAAAGTCCTCAACCTCAAATGATCAATATCAACAATATACTAAATATAATCTAAATCAAGTTGCTAATCAAACTAATCTAATTAATAATGAACCTCTTGTGGACCTAGCTATAATGCATCCCTCTCCTTGAACCCTAGGTCTTCCAACTACGAAGGGTAAAATGGTATGGATAGGAAAATTATTTTATATTTGTGTTAGTACTATCAATGACGAGAAAATCGCTACTAGTAACCCTCACTCAGTTGAATGAAAATATACCTCATGCTAATTTTTGAATCCCTACCCTATTCCTAAATAGATCCTTGTGAATAAGGGATATCAAGAAAATGGATTAGGCCTTGATGAACAAGGAGTTACAAAACCCTTGGATGCCAAAGCTTGGCCTAGGTATTCTGGGATAGGCTATATCCCTAATCGTAGTCAACCTCCTCTTGCTTCCTCTAAGGAAAATAAAGGGAATAATGTCTTTTTTTTTAGGAATCCCATGATAATACCATATCCCTATACGGGTTAGATTGGGATTCAGAGAGTGTGGAACAAACCCTTCTTTTAGGTCCTTCCTTATACTTAGTCTATCTTATTAATGTCAAAATTCTCACCTTATAATATCTCAAACTTATAGTCAGTGAGAATAATTGTGAAATGGAAGAAATATCCTCCAATCCTTCCCAAAATCATTCCACCAATTATATAAATTATAATAATTTCTACTTTGGAGGGTCCTTTTTCCAAATAGAGAAAATTTCTACCTCATAATCTAGTGATCCTGACCAACAAACATTAGATCCCATTGACCTTGAAAGTCTAGGAGTCCTTCCTACTCCTTAGTTAGAAGATGAGTTATGTATCCTCATTTAAGAAACAATAGACATCAACATCAAAACTAATGAGTATCCCAAAACTTTAAAACTATGTAAATTTCTTACCTTAGTTAAACATGAGGACTATACTAATCTGTTAAAAGAATTTTTAGTCATATTTGCTTGGTCATATGTAGACATACCGCGATTGGACCCTTCCCTTGTGGTTCATCACCTAGTTGTTTGACTAGATGCTAGATGTGTTAAGTGGAGGCTTTGCAGTCACATTGTTAAAGAAGAACTCCAAAAGGTCATTGATATTGGATTCATTAAATCTATCGATTATTTTGATTGAATTTCCACAATTATCCCAATCACTGAGAAATAAGACACTGTCAAAACCTGCATTGACTTTTGGGACATTAATAAGGCATGCCTTATAGATGATTTCCCTTTGCCTAAGATAAAAATAATTTTTGATTTTACTGTTGGTTATGGAATACTATCCATTATGGATGGATTTTTAGGATATAACCAAATTTGAATAACCCTTAAAGATGAAGCTAATTTTTTTTTTACTACTCCTTAGGTAACTTCTTGTTACCAAGTTATGCACTTTGGCTTAAAAAATGTCATCGCAACTTATCAACATGCCATGACCTACATATTCCATGATATGATGCACGACATTATAGAATATTATGTTGATGATCTTATTGGGTGTTTCCTAAAATAGGAATACCATGTTCATAATCTTTATCGTATCTTTAAATGCTTAAGATAATATAAGGTATGATTGAATCCTTCCAAGTGTATCTTTGGTATCACATTTGGTAAAATCCTAGGGTTTATCGCATCTTGCCAAGGCATTGAGGTCAATCCTAATAAGATCTTAGCTATGTTGACATACCTCCCCCTATAAATATAACCGAGCTTTGTAGCCTTCAAGAAATTTGTAGGGTATTCAAATATTTACTTCCCAACTTGCGAATAAGTATGAACCCTTCTCTAAGCTCTTGAGAAAATATGTTGAATTCAAATGGGATGTTGAATGCCAAGTTGTTTTCGATTCCTTAAAATCTTACCTCTTGTCACCATCAGTACTTATGTTGCCCAATTTGTCTAAACCTCTATTATTATACATTACAACCACCATGCATGTTCCAGGTGCCATGTTGGCACAATATGATGATCAACAATGAGAGTGTACAATGTATTATATTAGTAGAACCTTGGTTAGCTATGAAACCCATTATTCACCCTTAGAAAAATTATGTTGAGCTAAAGTGTTCTCCTACCGAAAATTTGACACTAGGTGTTAGGGTACCTAGGAATAAATATTTGGGGGTATGTTATTATATTGTATAAGGGTTGGCATGGGCTACACATAACCTAAGGTTAATCGTATTATAATATTATATTATATTAGTAGTTGGTTCCCCAAAGTAGATTTAGAATATGGGTATACAATGAAGAGTTATTTGTCATTGTAATCATCATGAAAATCAATCATATGTAATCGTCTTTGCCCACAAAGTGGCTAAGAGGACATTGCCCTCCTTAAGTGGCTCTTTCATCTTGGGAGATCTTGTGGAGTTATTCCTTTCTTAAGGATTATTATTGGTGTTTCTCTACCTTAATGGTATTATCTCTCTCTCATTTATGGATTGTTATTGTGGATGAATGATTTAATATTTTTACATATTTGTGAATGATTTTTGTTAATGATAATAAAGTTTCATAACACTTGGTTTTAATCCATAAGACCCTTTTTATCACAAGGGTTTATCCCTTATGATATCAAATCCCACATTTCCAGATAAGCCACCAAGTGGGTCATTCCTCTTAATGAATTTGACCTCAAATTCATGAGTAAAAAATCTATTAAGGGACAAGTCATTGTTGATCAACTTACTATGGTACCTCTACAGGCCCATCATCCCTTGGTCATCAAATTTTTGGATGAATGAATCAGAGTTCTAGAAACCAAATAGCCTAATTCCTACACCCTATATTTCAATGGTGTCCAATACATAAAAGGAGTAGGGGTAGGAATCATCTTGGTCACTCCAAAAAAATAACTTATTCCTTTATCCTTCAAGCTTTAATTCTCTTGCACCAATAATAATTTAGAATATGAGGCCCTCATACTTAGGCTCCATGCAACCTTAGCCTTATATTTTAAGATTTTATCCACCTTTGGTGACTCTCATTTGGTCGTTAACTGATAAATGGTGTTTATCAAATGAAGGATGATAAATTATAGATATACAAAGAAATCATCGATAAAATTATGGATTCCTTTGGCAAAGTTACCATTGAAACCATCATGCAATCTAGCAATTGCTATGTTGATTCCATGGATGTGGCTACATATCTTATCCATATGGAATTGGAAGACTCAAAGGTTACCATTGTTATTCACCAAATTAGGGAACTTGTAACCCTTGAATCCAATCAATCTCCTCTTGACATATTTACCATTAAGTCTTCCTAACCTTCTAAGCCTTGGTATCAAGAAGTATTCAAATTTATAAAGGATTGCATGATACCTGAACTATGTAAGAGTCCATATTCTAAGGCAAATATCATCACCTTAACCCACTTGAAGTAGGTGGAACTGTGACTATGGTGGTAGGTGCCCTAAATTTTATGGTAATATATTCAAGCAATTGTATCACAATATTTTGATTAGCTACTTTGGCTAGGACTGCTTCAACCCATTTGATAAAATAATTTATAGTGGTGAGGACCCATCCATGGCCCACACTTGATGATAGGTTAAATTTTCCTATGAAATCGAGATCCCATTATTGGAATGGTTTTGTTATGATGATCAATTTCAAAGGTATTGGAGCTCTTCTTTTTCTTCTCTTTAACATGCAAAGATATTTACAGTTTTTGACCTGCTAGTAGCAATCAGTAAAAATGGTAGGCCAATAGTATCCAACTCTTAGGACCTTTTGAGCTTTGTGGGAATAGAAAAATGCCCTCCTCATCATGGTATTTCTTGATTAAATCCTCTTTCTTATCTTCTTCTACATAATAGACTAGGATGCCATCTCCTTTCCTAAACAAGACATGATCTAGCCAATGATAATGCATTGTCTTTTATCTAAAATAAAGCCTTTCTTTAGTTTTCAATCCTTCTAGATCCTACCATGTAGCCATGTATTTGAATATGTTGCACATCCATCTAGTTCTACCACCTATACTTTTCTCTTCCACTAGAGCACCCCGATCTTTAGAGATTATCCTTGTCAACATTTCACATAATGCCCTCCCCTAGTGAATTTGGGGGGTTTGATTTTGATATCAAATTCCTATAGTATAGATCCACCCAACCCTCTTTTCTCCTAATTTTCCATGTAATACGACAAAAAAACATCAACATGTACTACAAAGATAGTGGTCTTGCTCTATGATAAATAGTATCTAAACTTCTTCAGAGCCTTCATGATGGTGAATACTTATTTTTGACTAGGATATATTTCTCTTAATAGTTGTGAAGGGCTTGGCTCATGAAGGATATGGGGTATTCCTTGTTCTTATCATTATTTTCGGTCAGTACAATTACAATGCTTTTGTCCCTACCAAATATATAGCCTAAAATCTTTGGAGATATATGGATTGATTAGTACTGAGGCTTTTGTAATGACATCTTGGACATCTTACAAGGATTTCCTTCCTTCATCAACCCAATCTAGAGAAGCATCCTTTTTTAACATCTTAGTTGTGGGTCTAACCATTTGGGAAAATTTTGTAATGAACTTAGTGACAAAATAAATTTGATCTAAGAAATATGTGATTTCTTTTACTAGCATGGGCAATGGTAGGTCTTGGATGGATTTTATTCAATTAGGATCTATGGGTAAACTTTATTTTGATACTACATGACCTAGAAATTTGCCTTCTTGGACCATAAAAATAGACTTTTTAGGGTTTATAGAAATACCAAACTTCCTACACCTCTGAAAGAATGACTCAAGATGGCTAATGTGCTTACTCTTATTCTTTGAAAATATTGTTAAATCATCAAGGTATATGAAGATGATCTCCCCTATAAGCCCCACAAAAACTATGTCCATATCCCTCTATAAGGTTTCTCCTATGTTTTATAGACTAAATGACATTCACTGGTATGTGAAGATTCCCAACTTGGTGGTGAAAGTTGTTTTATGTTGGTCTTTGTATTTAACCCAAATCTTATTATATCCTAAGAAGACATCTAGGAGTGACATCTATAACCCTACTATATTTTACAATATTTGATCAATGATAGATAATGGATAGTGGTCCTTTAAATTTGCCTTATTCAAGTTCAAGAACTTGACACACAACCTTATATCCGAATTTATATTATGTATCAAGATCAAATTGACAACCCATATGGAGTGTTAAAGTGAGAATACAATATGAGCTTGTACAAGCTTCAGTAAATCCTTTATTGTGTTGGATTTAGAGGTCTCCTTTTTTGTCTAAAAGGCTTGGCATTTGTCTCCAATTTGATAGTATGCTCTATGATATTCCAATTATAGACTTTAAGATATTTGTATGACCAAACAATAGTCTTTGTAATTATCGTAGGTATATTTAAAAATATTCTTTTCTACCTAGTGTAATATTTACCAAGCAATAAACTCTTCCCTTTAGCTACCTGAAGTAGGTTATATGAAGAATATTTTACCCTAAAACTAGTTTTTCTTGTATGTTTTCAAGGTTAAATAAATTCTCCAGGGTTATAAGGCCTTTGGGTAGTTGATTTAATTTTAGTTGTATGACTCCATATTTGACGTTATCACCATACTCATTATTTTTCTTGGCATTTTGGGCTTCTCTAATGAAGAATCCTATGATTTGTTCATCATTGTTGATGACCTGCCAATGATAAAAGTTATCAAGTACCATTGGTATGAAAACAACCTCCAAATATTTTGGTTTATCCCACATTTCATTGGTGGTGTCAAATTGGGCTACCATTCCCAACAACTCATCTAACTTTTTTTTTATTTTACTAGAGGAATTGATAACATGTTACAATTTTCTATGCCTCTTCATGGGTTCGAATCTCGCTCCATGTCACAACTATAACATTTAGTTACATAGGGTATACCTTTTACGTAGCTAGCTATGTTAATGCAACACACCCACCGGTACTACAGGTTCCAAGGGATTGGAACCCTGGTCTCTATGCTCCTACAGAAGTGTTTTAACTTTTGAACCAAGCCCTCAGACCCAACAATTGATCTAACTTTGTGTTTAACTCTTTGGGTATTGCTTTGATTTTATATGAAGTGAAACTTTCAAGTAAATCCTAGACTTGATGTTTGTAAGACTTTAGGTGCTTGTTCTTTGTGGCACACTGGGAATTGATCTAAATTTTGATTAGTTTGGAGTCACCATATATTCTTAGGTCCATAGTTCCCATATTTTCAGATTTTCTAAAACCATTTTAGAGTGCTTTGTATTCTATCATATTATTGGTACAACTAAATAAATTGTAGGCATAATGATTCTATAAACCTTGTAGATTCATGAACTACATGCTAGCACTTGCTCCATTCCTATTTTTGGCATCATAAACATATATAGTCCACATCTTGTTAGTTCCTTGACTCGATAGGGTATGAATATTTGAAGGAGTATATATGATAAGGTAGTTTCTTAACTCATGATGATTATCATGTCTACTCCTAGATCTTGGTTGCCTAGTAGATATTCATAATATTTTATAAATTTTGGTAGTTCATCCTAGTTCACTATATTTTCATTAGCAAGCTTGTGTAGGAGATACTTAAAAGGTGGTTCATTCTCAGTCCTAATTATTTTCTATATTTGGGCACCTTCATATGAGTATATTCCATCATTAGGTAATTGTCCCTTGACAACTTATGCATCCATGAATATCAATTCCTATACCACCATGAACTCTAAATATCTAGCTATAGTCATAACTAGATCTTTGAGTGCCCCAACCATGTGGACGCTTGTCATATACATTTGGATTGATTGCCTAACTATCTTAGTATAAGGGAGATCCATTTCTTCACAAATAGCTTTGGGTATATTTATGACTATTGCACTTGATTCAACTATGCAACTTTTAGTGGTATAATTTTTTATCTTGAGCGAGACATAAAATGGGGGCAACTTTAATATTTTTATTTTTGGAGCATTCTATATATTTGATGCATTAACCTGAATATTTAAAAATTCTTCCACCATCAATTTTGTTGATTGGATATGCTAGTAAAAGAGGATTTTAACTGCTTACCCTTAGCATAACTTTGTTCTTACTCTTTTAGAAATTTTTAAAGTAGATACTATTGTCCTAGTAGGGATAATGCTTCTAGCATGTTTACCTTGATTGACATTGTTTTCATATCCTTTGTGATTTTGAATTTGAATTTAGTGAAGGTGCCTTCTCTTCTCACTGTGAAACTTAGAGATTGCTTAGAGGCTATAGTTTGTCCTTCACTCATGAGAGGGGGGTATTTTAGTCACCTCTCAACATTTCTTTGAGGTGGATACCTTCCTTTACCATCTCCCTTTTTGGCAACTCTATCACTAACTTCTCTACATCCATTGCCTATTAATCCTTATATGTTTATTGTTTTGTGTTTCCCATTTCTCATTTTTAGTAGTATGAGTTGCTTTCTCACCTATGTTTTCCTTCTCCTTCTATCTCTCTTGTGTCACGATAGGTCCTCTATCCTTTATGTAAAGGACTCCTCTTAAGGATCGTTGTACCTTATTTAGTTTTGACTTACTTATTAGTTGATTTGTTATTTAGAATGCTTTCTCTTACCCCTAGTTTCAACCCCATATTGATTGGCACAAATGGCATAATCTTCAAATATTGATTCATAATTGTCTTTTATAATCCTAAAATTTTCTAGGATTGTATTATTAGGATTGGACAAGGTAAGTATTGATTGTGGATCCTGTTGAGTGAATATTTTTTCTCACAACAAAATGACCACACAACTAGAGTTTCTGACAGGAAACTCTTTCTTGCAAAGAAATAAGTTATTAATTTTTTATTTCTCCAAGCTTCTTGTGGAACAGATCTCTATATGCATAAAACCGATTTCAACTTAATGCACATAAACAAATATATCCCAGAATAACTCAGATCCTGCAAGTAATTGTTAACAAGGGGCCTTTGTTGATTCACAGCCAACTTTGTAACCCTAATTTGTTAAAATAATCAATCATGCAACAAAAATCCTTCTAATGTTCTAACATTAATGGTTTATTCTAATGTTAATTGGTTCATTTTATCTTTGTTTAATCATTCTGTTATTTTAACGTTAGTCTTTAATATGAGATTAAACGTATCGAGAACTAAAATAGAAAATGTTCTTATACAAATCAACTGGAAAACCAAAGAAGGATGTTAATCCGGTTAGCAATCTCCTCCCTACAAAACCCCAAGTTAAGAGATGAAGTTCTAAGACAACCCGACCGAGCGGACTTGTACTAACACACAATCCAATCAGATCAGATGCAAGACTCTAAGGAAAGAACATAACCGCATCATTCTCGTCATTCACCTATCGTAACCCATCTCATGGCGTAAACGAATAGATACAATAAAAAATGATGCAAAGGAAAGATTGACAATGAAAATAGTAGTCTTAGCTTCGATCTCCTTTTGATTTTACACACAAAAGTCGCTTTTACCAAATAACTCCTTTATTTCAACAAATAATGTCCTTTTTGTTACAATCTCCAACCCCGTATCCATTTACATTTTTGCTATTTAAACTTTTTGTCGCTGCTCTCGGTTGCTCTGTGACGCTTCGTTTCAGCTTCTAGGACGCTTCGTTTCAGTTTCCCGCCTCTTGGTGTTCTAACCCTTCGCATGCATTTGCAACGCTTGATCTTCTCTACGGCCAACAACTGTCGATTCGAAGCGTTACTCTGATCCTCATGCATTTTGCCACGTGTTCAGCGCTCTCTGCATGCTCAGTAACGGTCCCCAAAAATCTTGACTAAAAATAGCCCGCGGCCTTGCTTCTTTGCTTTCGTAGCGATATCGCGACATGTCGCGAAATCGTGACATGTCGCGATATCGCGACGCTTTCATTCTCCGTACGCTTCGGCTGTAACCCCGTCACGAAATCGTGACCATTTTACCCATCGGGCCATCTTACCGCAACCCGTCGCGATATCGCTACCGCTTTCTCTGCTTCGGCATGGTCTTCATTTTTGTCGCGATATCGCTACCGTTTCTTCGCTTCGGCATGGTCTTCATTTCTTCGCGATATCGCTATCCGTTTCTCTTGGCATGGTCTTCATTTTTCACGATATCGCTTTTGCATCATTTTTTTTCCCTCAATCCACATCTTCTCCACACTTTGCCAAAACACGTCGCAAATCGTGACCATTTTCCTCGGCCACTTTGCCAAAACACGTCGTCGAAATCGTGACCATTTAATCAGTCGACACTTTGGCAAAACACGTCGCGAAATCGCGACCATTTTCTCCTTCGGCCCTTTCTATCCACTTGCTCGCGAAACGCGACACGTCGCGATTTCGCGGACGCCTCTTCGAGCTATGCACCCTCTATCCTGTCCTCTATCCACTTTCAAGCCACAAAAATCAAACACGTCGCGATTTTGACGATGTCCCCACCCGCCGTTGACCATGTTGACCGCGATTTTGCGACACGTCGTGATTTCGCTACAGTTTTTCCTTCTACTTTCTCTCTCCTCTCTGGGCCGCGACGGAGCAACATGTCACGATTTCGCTACCATTTTCATCGTCCGTACACTTCGTCAAAACACGTCACGAAATCGTGACCATTTTCTCTACGTCGGAGCGACATGTCGCGATATCGCGACACTTTTCTTTTTTCAACGGGCAAATGTCCATTATATCGCTATCACACTTTTTTTTTCGACATGTCCGATTTGACATGTCACGATTTCGTGACACTTTTCTACACTTGCACATTTTGCCCCCTTTTCTTCATTTTTGGCATCTCGGGTCAGTGAGATTTTCTCTGAAAACCTCGCAACAAGGTGGGTCCCCAATCTTGGGGTGTGTTGTGGATTAACCACAACAAATGGCGACTTTGTTGTCAAATGCTCTAGAGCATTTTGTGAGAACCCAACCTGAAATATATGAGCTTAGATACAAGCGTTAGCACATAAAAGATAAACAAATACCAACAGATCAGAAGTACATGAAACATCGGAATCATTAGTATTAGCTCGGTGTGTGCTATTTGTTTTCATTCCCCATCGCTTGGACTTGATCAACCTTCCATTGTCAGCTTTGCATGCATGCATGTGTGAGATTGTAAATGATTTGTGAAACCTAATGAAAAATGCTTAGAGATTTGCTTCTACAAATGCATAGACTTTCTAACATCATATACAAATATTCAAGATTGTCAAACCCTCTTAGGATCAACCATGTGTATAATGAATTGTTTTATTAGATCCCAAAGTTGGTTATGAGTCACTATTATCTTGAACCTATGTGTAAGTGAAAGTGAAATCAGAGCTTTGGGAAATCAGACTCCCAACTTTATCTAGATGGGGGTTTAACCCTATTCTTACTACTCTGATTTGGAATTCATTACCTCACTTTGAGCAAAATGATTTAACCAATTATGGAAGAAATGGTCATGCTAGTCCAACCCTCTGAACAATCAGTGGTCTTGTTTTTTAGACAAGACATGCTGTCGTGCATGGGCATACCTAACCCCATAATCCATGACTTAACTTCATTTCTTTGGACCTTGGGGATGACTACCCATCCCTTGCAGAGGACAAGTAGTACGATCCTTCCAATCCAAGTTTAGATGAAAATGAAGAATATTATTTTATTACTTAGACCTTGGGGATGACTACCCATCCCTTGCAGAGGACAAGTAGTACGATCCTTCCAATCCAAGTTTTATCTTGATATGAGACATATGAGCTTTGGGGAATCAGATTCTCAACCTAGGCGAGATGAGAATTATGCCCTATCCTTACTACTCCATGTGGGTCAAATCAAAGCTTTGGGGAGTTGGATCCTCAACCTAAGTTTGATGAGGACTTAACCCTATCCTTACTACTCTGATTTTAGGCTTTAAGCTTAATGGAAGTGGTAAAAACCACTGTTTTAAGGATCATGTTGCATAATAGGATAGACATGAAATATTCCTTTCGCTTGACCCTTTTCTTCCAAGGAAGGTTTTGATCATTTTGCCCAAGATCTTTTTTAGTGTGTACAAATTGTGCTTGGTTCTAGATATCCTGGGGCTCAGCTTCCAACCTTAGGATTTTTCTTTATTTATGTTATAGTATAACCTTAAGAGGATTTAACACACTTTAATGATTTGTATCTGAAATGCATATGCAACTAAGATGGCATGTATATGCAAAGTGAGATGTAAGATGAATGCAATGCTCTTTAAATTGCAAATGAAGTATTAACATAATTTGTAAAACTGACTACTTCATGCATCACAAGCCTCAAGCGATATTAATTAACTGTTTGTATTACATGTGGAGCTTTTACAATATAATTCCAATGCTTCATATTCTCCCAATCTTAGGCATGTGTTTAACATTTCAAACTTTTATTCCCTTTTTTTTTTTTTATATATAAGACAATGAAAAAAATGTCAAATAAACACACCACCTAAATGTCCAACCTGCACACACAAAACAAAGCACAACATTAATACAAAGACCTGAACATGTCAAAACACCCAACTTAAATATCAAATCTACACACAAAAGAAACCAAGCACAACATTAATACAAAACTAGACATGTCAAGAACACACACTTAAGTATCAAATCTGCACACAAAAGAAACAAAGCATGGCATAATTACATATAATACAAACCCAACTGCCTCAAGCCTGGAAGTAGTGTTTCAAGTGCAACCCATTGATAGGTAATGCCAAATCCTTTCCATCCAAGGTTCTTAGTCTAAAACTGTTTTCCCCTAGGACTTCTGAAATCGGGTAGGGACCCAACCAAAGGTAATCAAACTTATCATGCTCCCCTTTCTTCTCATGTCTTTTATCCCATAACAAAGACTAGATCCGATATTTTAAAAGCCTTTGCTCTAGACTTT
Source organism: Wollemia nobilis (assembly GCA_028583015.1). Taxonomy (NCBI): domain Eukaryota; kingdom Viridiplantae; phylum Streptophyta; class Pinopsida; order Araucariales; family Araucariaceae; genus Wollemia; species Wollemia nobilis. The sequence goes on from JAQPPZ010017129.1 coordinate 2,664,389, forward strand.
TTGTGAAACCATATTTTTACTACTTCTTGGTGTTTACTAAAATGAAGCATAGCTTCATCCCTTTTTTCATCTAGAAGCATTAATTGCGTTAGTCTAGACTCAAGTTTATCATTAGTTCTGAAATAATCTTTCATGAAATGCAGTGTTTGTAATCTGAGATTTGTAGGAAAAATGGGATCCTGTCCATAAACCAGATGGTAAGGAGATGTTCCTATTGCTTCTTTGACTCTGATTCTGTCAGCCCAAAGGGCCAACTTAAGCTTGTTGTGCCAGTCCCGCGGATTTCTTTCCAACAATTTTTTTATGACATTTAACAGATTCTTGTTAGATGATTCGGCCAATCCGTTACCTTGCGGGTAATAATTGGAAGAGAATTTTAAACTCACGCTGTTATCAAATGCCCAATTAGCAAACTCTAGAGAGAAAAAAGCTGGACCATTATCACTTACAATGGAGTTAGGCATCCCGAACCGAGTGACAATGTTATCCTCTAAAAATTTAATAACAACCTCCGAAGTAGCATTCTTTGTGGGGATAGCTTCGGTCCACCTTGTGCAATAATCCGTAGCCGTCATAATGTATTTGTGGGAATCAGATGAATTGGGACTGATAATCCCAACAAAATCCAGGCCCCATTGCGCAAAAGGTCTAGACTCAATTACGGATTGTAAAGGCATGGAAGCGTTCCTGTCTCTATTGGCTGCAGCTTGACATGTATGGCATGAACTCACATGAGTATGGGCATCTTTGAACAGTCGAGGCCAATAATAACCGGCTCGAGGATTTGATGGGTTGTGGCATTAGCGGACCCATGCCCTGTCCCATGTTTACCATGAAATTCCTCGAGGATTTGCACTGCCTCCTTTTGATCAACGCAACGAAGGTAAATACCTTCATGGTTTTTTTTGTATAATGTGCCGGATCTAATTAGGAAATTAGCAGACTTCAAACGCAAGGCTCTTCGTTGAGTAGCATTCAAATGCGGTGGACATTCACCATTTAGTAGATAGTACACCACATCTGCATACCACTCATCTTTGGTTATATCTCGAGACTTCATAATGTTGACATGGAATTGCTAGATCCTCGCTCTCGCTATTGCCTTAACCAACCCTTGCCCCCGAACTATCTTCATCGACCGAATCTCAAGATCAAACTCCCGCAAAGTTGAAACCCACTTACCACGTCTTTCACCCAATTCATTCTGTATGAACATGGCTTTGACTGCAGGATCTGGGGCCCTACTGTGGACTATGTAATGCCTGAATTTTTTCACAGTCTTAACCAGAGCATACATTTGCTTGTCCAAAATAGAGTATCTCAGCTTCGCATCTTTGAGAGGACTACTCAGAAGGCAATGGGATTTTCAATGCTGCCTTCACTCTTCTGAGTTAAAACACTCGCAAAGGAGTGATCTGAAGCAAAGGTGTAGATATAGAAAGGCTTCGTATAATCGGGACTCACTAAAACCGGGGCTTTAGAAATCGCGTCCTTGATATTTTTAAAAGCATCTATACTTTCATTTGTCCACTTGATCCGGACTTCTTTCTTTAACATGTCGTTCAAAGGCTTTGCTATTTCTGCAAAATCTGCAATAAATTTTCTCGACAAAATTGATCTTCCCAAAAAATGATCTCAACCCCTTCTTGCTAGTGGGACAAGGAATCTGCCGTATGGCCTCTATTCTCTCATGGTCAACGGAAATTCCATCCTTAGATATTATATGCCCCAACAGCTTTCCTTCCGTTACCCCAAAAATGCATTTCTTTGGGTTGAGAGAAATACCGTGTTCCCTGCATCTTTGAAAAACTTTCTTAAGATCCCTGACGTGGTTTTCCCTGTTCTTAGAAAAGACAGGAATGTCATCGACATAGACAATGATGCACTTACCTATGAACCCTTTAAAAGCAAAGTCCATAGCTCGCCGAAAAGTTGCACCTACGTTCAACAGTCCGAAGGGAATTCTCCCGTATGCAAAGGTGCACCACTTTGTGGTAAAAGCAGATTTCATCCTATCACTAGGATGGATAAGGACCTGATTATATCCCGAATAGCCATCCAGGAATGACATCATCTCCGACCCGTTCACCTTTTGGAGTATTTCATCAATAGTGGGTAACGGGTAGTTGTCCTTTTGGGAGGCTTTATTAAGATTTCTAAAATCGATACATAACCTTATTTCTCCACTCTTTTTTCTCACGGGGACCAAGTTAGCAACCCATGTGGAATGCCTAACAGGAAAGATGATCTTAGCTTCTAACAGTCGCTTCACCTCTTTCTCTATCAAGGGTTCTAATAATGGATTAACTCGCCTTTGCCTTTGCCTGAAGGGTTTGAAATCTGGCTTCAATGGAATCGTGTGCATTATGACATTCTCATCATAGGTTTTCAACTCCTTATAACTCCAGTGCTATGCAAGCCTATGTATTCTTTTAATGCATTGGCGATGGAATCCTTCTCCCCGCTTGGTACATGCTTTTGCTATGAATACTTCTCGAGGATTTTTTGCACTTCCAATGTTAACTAAATCACAGGCCTCTCTGGGGGGTGGAACCTTTTTACCCTCTCTGGGTTGGTATCCAATGTCGAAAGTTTTTTCTAATGAAGCCATCTCATCTGGCATCTTATTTCCAATAACTTTTTCGTCCAAAACTGCCTCCTCTAGGTCCCTTTCGTCCTCATCTATAACCTGCTTTTCAAATATACCAGAATTGGTGACAAAATGGAATATGTGCCTGTCACTGTCAAACACTTGGAAATTCGTGACATTATCTGGTATCGAGGGACAAGGGACCAGCTCTATGGAGAACTTCTTGCATTTCTTATGGTCCACTGGCTTCAACATACTCGCAGCCACGGCTAGGGAGTCTGCCAGGCGATTGCCTTTCCTAGAAATCAGAGATATGTTAAAAGCATGAAACTCGTCTATCAAATCTCTAACCCTAGTTCGATAAAGCCTGAGCCGCCTATCCTTACATACGTATTGTCCCTTGACTTGCTTTACCACCAGCTCTGAATCACCAAGAACCTTGATATATTTAATTTTCTTTCGAAGGGCCAATTGTAGTCCGAGAATCAAGGCCTCATATTCTCGCCATATTGTTGGTGGCAGTGGAACCGTAGTCCGTATGCGGCGAACGTAGGCTCTCTCGTCCGAACATGATAATTCAATACCGGCTCCTCGCTCCTTGCCTGGACTTGGATCCATCAAATCTTAAAGTCCAAATGTCCTGGTGTCCCTCAGTTACGTTGCACCCAATCCTTTCATCTTGGGTATTTTCAGGTGTTTCTATGTCCAAACAATATGCTCCCAATTCCGCTTCAATGTACAGGATCTCATTCGATTTGTTGTAATCTGTGATAATCTCTTTGAGCCTGGGTTCACTATCAATCCGAATTTGATTGGCCACTCCCCTCCAAGGCAACCACATATGTGAAGAATCTATCACAATGTAACCGTTTAGGTTTTTACTCCAATCTCTTCCCAAAACCATGCCATATTTGATAGGAATGTCGAGCACCAATATGTCTATGCGCTGTTGAACCCTAGGTTCTGAATTGACTTGAATAAGCACATCACCCAATTCTCCCACTGCCTCCATGGTTGATCTATCCAACTGCACCACCCTGCTTCTAGAGGGCTTTGGTGTAAGTCCCAATTTTTTACAGATTTCTAGGGGCATGATGGTAGCCGAGGCCCCTGAGTCTATTAAACAATTGTGCAAGTTTTTACTTGCAATTCTAATGGTTATCAAAAAAGGAGGTATATCTCTTTTTTCCTTTTGTAAAACCATTCGGGACTCAGCACTTTTGGCTTCATGAACTTGGGCAGATGGATTTAATCTCTTTGGTGAACTTACTTCTTGGCCTAATAATCGGGACATGTCATACATCGAGACGTTGGCCTTAGTCTTCTTCATGTCTTCCACTAAGTCATAAGTGGGTTTTTCTGAGTTTGGCATATCTTGCACCATCTTAGACTTTTCCACCATGGATGGAGGAGGGGGATTGACCTCTCCTTTAAAATCAGGAGGGAGTAATTGATTGTTTGGAGGTGTAGAGGAAGTTTTGGGCTCCTTAGAACTCCTAGTGTAATATTTGTGATTTCCTTTCCCAAAACGTTTGTTGGCATGAACTTCCAAGGTTTCTTCATCTTCGCTTCCAAAAAATTCTACATCCTCCTCTTCTTCACTTTCTTGGGAATGTATAACCTCAACTCAATATAGACTCATGCTTCCCGTGGCCACAGTGCATACAATCGTTATCACCGGGTCCCGATTCTCCAAAATATTTCGAGACATCTGCCTGATTGGCTACGGGATTGGGTACTCGCCCATTATTCGGCTGCGTGTTGTATGTTCCTTTTCCTCTATGGTTATGAGGCCGGTTATGACCCATGGCTTGGTCCACTTTTTTATTGACATTTCCTACCGTGACCAAAACTTTGGCCAAGGTTTCCTTCATGTTTTCTATGGCGGATTCAGACCCTTGAGGTTGAGGCACTGTAATTCCGGGTCCAGTTGTGTTTGCTGCATTAGCCACCTCTGGAATAGGTACAATGGCTTGGGTCTGAGCAGGTGGATTCCATCCTGGATTCACATTTTGAATAGCTTGGGTCTGGGCAGGTGGATTCCACCCTGGATTCACACTTTGAATGGGAGTAACTGTTGGATAAGTCGTTGGGCTTGGCGTGCTAATGGGAGCAAACCCCGGCATGGTCAACAAATTATTGCCCATGCCGAACCCAGGCAAACCCATCGAGCTATTTTGAATTAATCCCCGCGTTTGGACCGAGGCATTCGGATAACTTTGAAATGGCGCCACTTGAGCGGGTGTTTGAAAATTATTCATCATAGGGACCTCGTGGTGCCATTAACTCGGTTCATCATGGCAAATTGACCGTATGGACCATATTGTCCCATCCCAGTCAATTGAGACAATCCCGCCCCGGCAGTGTTCATCTGTTGTTCGAGAGTCATTGTTTCTGCATAGGCCAAAGGAAGCGTCGTAACCTGAGGGTTCCTTCTAGTCAACAAAGACGTTAAAGGATCTAAGGCTCCGAAATATAATTGCAAGGCGACCGCAGGATCTACCGCAAAGTGACGAGTCACATTCGCGTATAGTTTTTGGAACCTCTGATTGAATGTTCGTATGGGTTCATTGGGTAATATTTTGCATGATACGAACAAATTATAGATTATGGAGGGATCCACTAACATTCTGAATTGGCTTATGAAGGCGATTTCTAATTGGGCCCATGAAGTGATGGACCCTGCCGGCAGATTTCGATACCATTCATTGGCCGTGGGGTCTAGACTAGCAGGGAAAACTCGGCAAGCAACGTCCTCGTGAGTAACCCCTTGCCTAAACATGTAATCTTTGTAGATTTGGACATGATCTTCTATTGTTGTGGGACCATCGTGAATGAATTTGGGTAATCCCCTTTCAATGTTTCTAGGCAAGTCGTGGACTGCCCCAGGAATATCTAAGGGGGAACTTTGAGCACCATACCAAAGGGCAGGTGGTCTGTTGTTGTTGTTGTTGTTGCTGCTGGGCCATGTTATTCAAAGGTGTTAACCCTGTGGGAACAATGGAACCGCTTGGAACTGTGGAGACAGATACACTTGGTGCTACTGTCGCACTTGAAATTAAGGGCTCAAGCCCGCTAGACGTACTTGAGTCTAAAGAAATCCCTAACTCAAGTATACTGGGTGGTATTTCGACCTCTAATGTTTTGTTTTTCGGCCTCCTAGCAGTGGGAGAAAGGCTTTGGAAGATAGTTTCCCCGTGGTTTTAGACCTTGTAGCTATGTACTCAAAGTTGGGCCAAGTTTGGAAACTCTAGAACTCTAAAAGATTTCTCTCAACTCACTTGCCAAATAAAATATCTAAATGTTATACCTGCAAGCACAATGGGTGGAAACAAAACTACCCACGTTAATTGTTAGAACAAATCAAAATTACAAAGCAATAAAGAAGGCCCTCCTTCTAGCGCCAAAATGTTGAGTGAATATTTTGTCTCACAACAAAATGACCACACAACTAGAGTTTCTGACAGAAACTCTTTCTTGCAAAGAAATAAGTTATTAATTTTTTATTTCTCCAAGCTTCTTGTGGAACAGATCTCTATATGCATAAAACCGATTTCAACTTAATGCACATAAACAAATATATCCCGTAATAACTCGGATCCCGCAAGTAACTCGTTAACAAGGGGCCTTTGTTGATTCACAACCAACTTTGTAACCCTAATTTGTTAAAATAATCAATCATGCAACAAAAATCCTTCTAATGTTCTAACATTAATGGTTTATTCTAATGTTAATTGGTTCATTTTATCTTTGTTTAATCATTCTCGTTATTTTAACGTTAGTCTTTAATATGAGATTAAACGTATCGAGAACTAAAACAGAAAATGTTCTTATACAAATCAGCTGGAAAACCAAAGAAGGATGTTAATCTGGTTAGCAATCTCCTCCCTGCAAAACCCCAAGTTAAGAGATGAAGTTCTAAGACAACCCGACCGAGCGGACCTGTACTAACACACAATCCAATCAGATCAGATGCAAGACTCTAAGGAAAGAACATAACTGCATCATTCCGTCATTCACCTATCGTAACCCATCTCATGGCGTAAATGAATAGATACAAGAAAAAATGATGCAAAGGAAAGATTGACAATGAAAACAGTAGTCTTAGCTTCGATCTCCTTTTGATTTTACACACAAAAGTCGCTTTTACCAAATAACTCCTTTATTTCAACAAATAATGTCCTTTTTGTTACAATCTCCAGCCCCGTATCCATTTACATTTCTTGCTATTTAAACTTTCTGTCGCTGCTCTCGACTGCTCTGTGACGCTTCGTTTTAGCTTTCTAGGACGCTTCGTTTCAGTTTCCCGCCTCTTGGTGTTCTAACCCTTCGCATGCATTTGCAACGCTTGATCTTCTCTCACGGCCAACAACCTCGTCGATTCGAAGCGTTACTCTGATCCTCATGCATTTTGCCACGTGTTCAGCGCTCTCTGCATGCTCAGTAACGGTCCCCAAAAATCTTGACTAAAAATAGCCCGTGGCCTTGCTTCTTTGCTTTCGTAGCGATATCGCGACATGTCGCGATATCGCGACGCTTTCATTCTCCGTACGCTTCGGCTGTAACCCCGTCGCGAAATCGTGACCATTTTACCCATCGGGCCATCTTACCGCAACCCGTCGCGATATCGCTACCGCTTTCTCTGCTTCGGCATGGTCTTCATTTCGTCGCGATATCGCTACCGTTTCCGCTTCGGCATGGTCTTCATTTCTTCACGATATCGCTATCCTTTCTCTTTGCATGGTCTTCATTTTTTCTGATATCCACTCTTTCGCATGGTCTTCATTTTTCCGATATCGCTACATTTTCAGCTCAATCCTTTTCATCACTTTTCCCACTTTGCAAAACACGTCGCGAAATCGTGACCATTTTCCCTGCTGGCCACTTTGCCAAAACACGTCACGAAATCGTGACCATTTTAATCAGCCGTACACTTTGGCAAAACACGTCGCGAAATCGTGACCATTTTCTCCTTCGGCCCTTTCTATCCACTTGCATCGCGAAAACGCGACACGTCACGATTTCACGACGCCTCTTCGAGCTATGCACCTCTATCCCAGTTTTGTCACGATTTCGTGACCATTTTCTACCCTGTGCCATCTATCCACTTTCAAGCCGCGAAAATCAAACACGTCACGATTTCACGACGTTTTTGCCCACCTGCTGCCGTTGACCATGTTGACCGCGATTTTGCGACACGTCGCGATTTCGCTACAGTTTTTCCTTCTACCTTTCTCTCTCCTCTCTGGGCCGCGACGGAGCAACATGTCACGATTTCACTGCCATTTTCATCGTCCGTACACTTCGTCAAAACACGTCACGAAATCGTGACCATTTTCTCTCGTCGAGCGACATGTCGCGATATCGCGACACTTTTCTTTTTCTCGCGACGACATGTCGCGATATCCGACATCGTCCGATTTCGCGACACTTTTCTACACTTGCACATTTTGCCCCCTTTTCTTCATTTTTGGCATCTGGGTCAATGAGATTTTCTCTGAAAACCCGCAACAAGGTGGGTCCCCAATCTTGGGGTGTGTTGTGGATTAACCACAAAAAATCCTAGGGCTATTGGTACATAGTTGGGTTTGCTATGGGGACTATTTGACCTATAATTGTAGCCTACTAAATATGACATTGTTGATTATACTAAATAGTTTGAGAATATCTAATGACACCCATGCATTATATGGGATCATATTTATCATTACAATGGAGGAACCATTCTAGTTTTGATTTTGTGTTGGTGTTAACCATGTGATTTTCTGATTTACCTTTTGATTAGCACCTTGTTGAGGCACCTGATATTTTATTAGGTATGGAGTATTTTAAATATGTCAATTCTATAATTGTTTTTCAATGAATTTACACAAGGTTTTTATGAGGGGTCCTGGTCCCCTCATACTAAGTGGGGTTTGAAACTTTAACCTCTCAAAGAGAGGCCAAAAACCTTGCCACTACAGTAAGATTCTAGCTATATAATTGTTGCCACTATTGCTTTAAAATATTGTTCTAATTTACCAAATTCTTGATCACCTCTATCATTTTGTTCATTGTAAAATTATTGTTGGATTTGTTACTAGAATTGGATGGATAAAGGAGGGTTGGAAGTTGTGGCTAAAAGGCTATAGTAAATGACATGTTTTTGGCTAGGATGAGTAATAATGTATGGTGATGTGAAAGGATGAATGGAATAATTTGGTTGGGGATTAAGGATTGGTGAAAAGTTGGGTGTGGAATTTGGTATAAATGTGTTTTGGGAAATTTGGTCCACATAGGACATTAATGAAGCAAGGGGTATCTTCCCTACTTGTATGAGAACATCCTCTCCTCTAGTTGCTTCTTTGAATATTGCAACTAGTGTATGATTAGCATTACAAGCTATTAAAGATAAATTAGATTGTAAGCCTTTGATGTAATATGAAAATGCTTGTTCTTCATTAAATCTAACATTTTATGGAATTAGGATTAGGGTCCTCAAGAATCTAATATCGAAATCATGGATGTTTTCTTGAGGGTGTATTTACATTGTATTTAATTTAAAGTAACCATTTTCCATGCTACCAAATCTATGCATAAATGGTTCTACTATTGATGCCCAACTTATAATAAATTATCTAGTAATCCCATATACCATAAAATGTAGGTAGTGATTTTATAGCTATTAGGGGAATGAGAGAATGTATCACTAGGTTTATTAGTCTTTGGTAAGTCCAATCAAGTAGTTGGTTTTATGGCCTAAGAGGTGCTTATGGATTATTCTATTGAGGAGGAAGGTGACCATATTATTGTTGAGGAGGGGTATATTATATAGCCATGAGGTAGATATGAAAGGTATGGAGGATAGTAAGGCAGATGATACTAACATGGATGATTATGGTTAGTCCATTGTTGGTTCAAAGGTGATTGAGAATTTTGTTGTAGAGAGGGATAGTTTATCTTTGCCTATGGAAATTGCTAATTTGGAGGAGGTGAAACTTGCACATTCTACTATATCTAACTAGCTAGATATGGTGTTAACCTCTAGGGGTTTCATTGGGACACCAATGAACCCATTTATCCAATCATTACTTATGTATTTTGATTAAAGTTCAAATTTAATCCTAAAGACCCTATGGGAGTTAAGGATTGACTTGGAGAGATTTTGGATGTATTTAATAAACTAGATCTAGGGGGGTTTGGACTAAAGGAGTACTTATAGGAGGTTTATTTTTTGTATAATATACTAATGGTGAGTTATATAATTGGATTGTGAAGAGTGGGTTATTTGTAAGGTTAATGTCATTAATCAATATCCCATATAGAGAATTAGTGTGAGCCAAGGTAGGATATGGGTTAGACCAAGTCTGGCTCATTAGAGCTGATGAATGACTTATTTATTAGCTCAAGCAACCAATTTATTGTAATGTAGATCCTTGACTAACTAGTTCAACCATAGGGATTTTTCTCTTTGATAGGATATGATTTGATATTAGAATCTCTTCAAACTTGTCTACTTGGTGCACCCACATGATATTTTGTTCTTTTCTCTTAACTTTTGTGTTTCTTTGATGGTGTGTGACGATGTCTACTCTTTGGTGATATTTCCCCCTTTTGATTCTTTTATAATGTATTCATAGGATTACATATATGTACCTTCATGGACAAAGTTTTAGGGTCAAAAAATGCAAATTCAAAAATTTACCTATTGAGTGGTTTGCTTACAAAATTGAAGCAATTTGCTTAAAATTTTGGGGTAATTTGATGGCTAGAAGTAATTTTGTAAAATTTGTGAATAGAGTGCTTTGAATTGAAAATTTAGATGATTCACTTGTTATTTTTGAGTGATTCTCTTGCAATCTTAGAAAATTTTGCTAGAAGCAGATCGTTTAGGAATGAAATATCTTTGAGACTAGACCAAATCACCTTCCCATAAGGAAGAAAAAAACTTGTTTTTCCTAGTGAATCGCTTTTAATATTTGTAGCAAATTGGTCGTCAAATATATCTTAGATGGCTTTTACTACGTTAATGAAAATCACTCCCTTTTTCCCAATGAATCACTTGCTAATTTAACCTTTGGAAAAAATAACTCATAATCTACTTTAAGTATCTTTACCCATGGCATGCACACATAAAAGGTTAGATTTTAGTGTTAAATTTGCTCGAATATTGTTGAAATCATCCTCATTGCAAAAATTATAAAATTATGAAGTTTATGTCAAAGTTTTCATTTGTAAGGTACCTGCAAAATTTGAGCATAAATAATAAAAAATGATAAATTTATAAGTCAAATTGAGATTGAAACTAAAAAATTCAATCACTAGCCTTGGTAAATAACTCTAGATTTTTTCTATAAAAATACAAACCTTATTGAATGAATTTCTCACTGGATCACTTCCTTTTAATAGCTTAGTGATTTTAAATATTTTACTAAAAAAAGAATGGATCGCTCCAAATTTTGGAGTGAATCGCTTGTTAATCTTAACTTAGAAAAAATAATTTTCAGTTTCAAGTCAATTGCTCCATCCATGATGGATGCATTTTTGGCATATAAATCAAGAAATTTAATACAAAATTAAGAAAAAATAAGGGGTTTTCTCCCACCAGGCATGCCAAAAATTATGTTGAACCAAGGAATTGTCATGACTTCTAATTAAGGATATGCACCCCCAATCCAAGTTTCAAGAATATTGGATGGGATTGCTAATGGCTTATCCTAACCTCTAGATTTAGGTTGGCTCCCACTTTCCTCGTACAAAACCTCTATACTAATCTAAACTAACTTGCCTTGAAGTGAACTATGGAAAGGAAAATGTGTAGATAAAATCATTTGAAAGTTTAGAGTGTAATAAATTGAAGGTAAATATAGATTTTACACCATAGTGAGGAGAACGTATGATCAATAAACACATGCGAATTTGAATAACATCACTCCATCCTATTCGTTCGATTACAAAATTGATAAGTGAATGACAAGATGAGCTAAAAGTATTATGCCACAACCATTGTGCACTTAGCAAACTAGGAGGGTAGTGCCACTTGTGGAATGCCTAAGGACTTGCCAATTTCTTACAACCTAATGAGTACAAAGCACAATGTGAATTTCATAGTGTAGCTTTGAATTCTCATGGTCAAAAGATAAATATAATGAGGGCCTTGGGCCCCTACTTATAGTAGAATTTTACCTCTTAGTTACTTGAGATGAGAACAATTACTCCTAGTAAAAATAAATATTTAGAGGCAAATTTAGCAAAATGTTGCACCTCCAAATATTGCATGCCTCTAACAGAAGGCTTTTAAAATAAGTTAGTGCACCATTATATTGTTGGTAATTTTGGGTACTTTGGGTACATTGCCTTTGCTCAAGTATATAAGTTGTCATTGATGTCAAGAAGCTCTTGAAGGAATTTGATTTGATGTCAAATAATTTGTTTTGATGAAGGTTACTTTATGACAGTTTCAAAGGTCTTTTGCAAACCCCAAGTTGGCAGGTTTAGAGATTACAGGTGGATGCATTAGTTTAATGCATTTGGGTCCAGGAGGAAGTATTTATTTAAATAATTAAAAACCTTGTTAAGGTTCCATTTAATTATTTTTAAATAAATAAATTATTATTTGCAATGGGTTCTCTTAATCCATGGCACAAATGTTTTAACATTGTGGGCGCTATCCAAGACCTCCGTCGACGTGTTAAACTCATCGTCGATGTCAAAGAGCTTATGGTAAATTGCATATAAATATCCCTCGATGAAAACAAAGATTTATCCCATCCGAATTTTGAAAGGAGTTGCTCGTTGTAAATTCGTCTGTGTATTCATCATTTTTCATGGATCTGCTATTCGTTTGTCTGCACTCGCCGTTTGTCGAATCCGTCGTAAAGTTTATTATCGTCATGTCATGACAGAGGAAAGGAAGGGACTGTGGTTTCAGTTTATCCGTGGTGTAGAAGGATCAAGGTTAACAGCGTGAGGTTTAAACCTCATCGGGTGCCTTTGGCTCACCGGTAGTCGCTAGGTTGTTGGCGCGCTACCCGAACGGGAGGTTTCCCGTTCGAATATCGTGAAAGGGATTTTTGTCATGAAGTGGATGCAGTGGGTGGTGTTAGAATTCGTGCACAAATTTCTCCATAGCAATTTTTGATGTGGCTAAGACTATAAGGGAGAAATAAGGTGTATAAGGGTTAAATCTTTCTTGTAATGTTGAGAGTGCTTTTGGTTGTTTATGGAAATGAAAGCATGATGTTTTAAGGTCAATTGCTTCTTGTGTGAATTTGTGAAACATTAAGTGGGCAGCTTTGAGATTGACATTTGCTTTCATTAAATTGGTAATAATCAAGCTATTCTTTACTTGGTTAAAGTGTTGAGCTTACTCCTTTGTTGATGATTTGAAAAGTTGTGTGTGCTATTGTGAGTTGAGTTGGTGGATGCTTTTGTTCAAAAAATATTGGAGAGAAAAGGAGTTCTACTTGTTTCCTTTTCTGATGTTGATTGTGAAATGCTTCAAGGTTGTGTTTTGAGTTGAATGGTGTTGATTGAACCTTGTTTGATGAGCATTGTTGTTGAAGCCCTAATTGATGGTGAAAAGAACAAGAGTATTATTGTTATGTGATTCTTTGCATAGTTGGAAATTGTTGGAGTTTCATGTTCTTGAAAGAAAGCATTCTATCCTATCCATTTCAAATATTGAGTTGAGTTTTCAAATTTGAGATTGAGTTTGAGTTGAGTTTTCAGATTTGAAATTGAGTTTGAGCTGAGTTGATTTGAGTTGAGTTTTGAGATTGGGAGTTGAGTATGGAACATATTGAGTCTCTAACAATTCTCTTTATGCTTCTATGAGTTTTTCAAATCACATTGGGTCTCTAACAATTCACCTTGTGATTTCCTACTAAGAAAGTTTTTCTTGGTGAGCTTGTTGAGGTTTTGGATAGGTTTCGGTGGGGACTTGTGAGCAGGTTTTGGACAGGTTCCGGTGGGAACTTGTGAGCAGGTTTTGGATAGGTTTCGGTGGGGACTTGTGAGCAGGTTTTGGATAGGTTTCGGTGGGGACTTGTGAGCAATTTTTGGACAGGTTTCAATGGGGACTTGTGAGCAATTTTGGACAAGTTCCAGTGGGGACTTGTGAGAATATTTGGACAGGTCCTAGAAGAGGACTTGTGAGCTGAGTTTGATATTTCTATCAGAGAACTTGAGGACAGAGGGGCACTGGTTCTTTGAGAAGAACCTGAGGACAAATTTGGCAAGTCTTTGAGAAGGCTTGTGTGTAGAGGATTGATTTGTTCAAGTTTTGGACAGATCTGAAAAATAGAGGAAGACTTGTACTAGACCGACTGACTATGTTTGGTACAGGTTGCTGAGCTATTGTGGACGTGATCATAGAAGGCAAAGGTCTCTTAGGATAAGCATTGAGGATAGGAGGTCTTCGATGGAAAGGAGTTCCACGTGCTAGCAAGAGGTAGAGGCAGTTGATCTTCTAAGGGATCATTTCCAAAGCATAGGGGAAGGTATCTCCTTTGAGCAAAGGCTCATAAATTTAGATTGAGGGGAAGGTATCTCCTTTGAGCAGAGGCTCATAAATTTAGATTGAGGGGAAGGTATCTCCTTTGAGCAGAGGCTCATAAATTCAAATTGAGGGGAAGGTATCTCCTTTGAGTAGAGGCTCATAAATTTTGATTGGGGGAAGGTATCTCCTTTGAGCAGAGGCTCATAAATTCTGATTGGGGGAAGGTATCTCCTTTGGGTCGAGGCTCATAAACATTGTAATTGGGAAGGATTCCCAAAGAAATTTGAGATAAATTTTAGAGAAAAGTTTTGTGGATGTAGCCCAGCCATTCTAGGTGAACCACATTAAAATTGGTGTCACTTTGTGGATGATATTGTACATTGCTTTGATATTGCTTTGGGTATATTGCTTTACTATTTTGAAGTATAAAGGAAAAAGTAAAAAGAGGTCTTATACTTGTTCACCCCCCTCTCAAGTATAAGCTTGTGTTCTTCAATTGGTATCAAAGCAGGTGCCTTCGAAAAGTTTAACAGACTTGAAGGAAAAGCTAGTAAAGAACACAATGGATCATTCAAGTAGTAATGCAGCACCTATTCTTGATGGGTCAGATTTTGGTCTTTGGAGTGCAAGGATGAAGGTTCATCTAATGGCACTTGGTAATGAGGTATGGGAAGTGATTGAAGATGAGTACACTATTCTTGTACATGGTCCTAATACTAAAGAAGAAAGGCTCCTACATCATAGCAATTCAAAAGCAATGAATGCAATCCTGAAAGGCTTACAGAAAGCAGACCTCACCAAAGTGATTCATTGCAAGACAACTAGTGAAATGTGGAAACATTTGAAGGTGGTTCATATAGGTGATACAAATGTTAGAAAAGCCAAGTTAAGACACTTCAAAGGTATGTTTGAACAACTCAAGATGAATGATGATGAAAAGATTAGTGACTACATGCTTCGTATGGATGAGGTTGTTAACTCCATGAAAGACTTAGGTCTTGAGCTTGCTGAAAATGATGTTTGTGATAATATTTTAAGATCTCTTCCTAATAGATTTAGTGAAAATATTTTTGCTATTGAGGAATTTAAATATTTGGATAAGTTGAAAAAGGATGAGCTCCATAGTATACTTGCAGCATTTGAGTTGAGAACTCAAGTGAAGGTTGATGTCAAGAAAGAGGCAGCTTTCAAGGCTACCAAGGAATCCAAGGGTAAATAGCTTCAAGATAGTGACGAGTCTTCTAGTGATGGAGAGGCATATTACAGCAAGAAAGGCAAGTTCTCTAGAAAACACAAAAGTGTGAAAAATATAAGATGTTTCAATTGTGGAAAGTTTGGTCATTATGCTACTAATTGTACTGTTCCCAAGAATGAAAGTGATGAAGATAAACAGGATTCTAAGAGCAAGGATTCTGAAAAGCACAAGCATCACAGGAAGATCAAAGACAAGCACAAGAAGAGTTTCTACCTAGACAAAGCAAGTAAGTGTTCTAGTAGTGATAGTGAAAGTTCTTCAAGTGATAATGAAAATGAGATGTTGTTCATATCAAAAAAAGAGGAAGAACCGAAACATAGATTCATTATCATGAAATGTCTTAGATGTGGAAATTTTGGTCACCTTGAGGATGATTGCACAAATAATGATTTGGTTTCTAGTATGTATGAGGATGCTTCAGAAAACTATAAGGAAGATGCATGTATGGTTTTTGAAAAGGGTAGCACCTCTAGTGATAAGAAATTTGAAAAAGGCTTTGATGATTCAAAAGGCAATCAAATAAAGGATCTTGAAAGTGAACTTATTAGTGCTCTTAGTGCTTTGAAAAAGGAAAGAAAGAAGAATGCTATACTCAAGGATAAGTTAGATGAATGTTGTATGGAGAGAGATGATCTTATAGAAAGTATTGACTTCTCTATAGCTAAGACACAAGAACTCAAGGATGAGTTAGAGTCTAAGGTTCTTGAGTATAGTGAGTTAGAACAAAAAATGGATTCTTTGAAAGAGGAAACTAAAGAGTACAAGGATAAGCTTTACAAGTTTCAAGATAGCTCCAAAAATGTTAAGTCACTCATCAAAGGTCAAAGAAAGACAACAGATAAAATAGGTCTTGGTTTTGTTAAGCCACACAAGGAACAAGTTGGAGAGTCTAGTAAGAGACTCCAAAAGGAAGAGAGTTCTGATGAGGAAAGTACTTCAGAAAAGGAGTCCTTGAATGATAGATGCACAGAAACAAAAAACAGAATTCAGAATGAGAAGAAGAAGTTTTTAGGACCCAAGAGGTCAAATAAAGGAAAGTTTCAAGGCAGATGTTTTGCTTGTCACAGGTTTGGTCACATGGCTTCACATTGCATGGCTCAAGTGAAGATGGTAAATGACAATTTTAGAAGTGCTAGTTTCTTTCAAGGGTATTGCTACTCTTGTAAATATTTTGGGCACAAGGCAGTCTATTTCAAGGTAAATAACAAGAACAGGTGATCAGGTTTGGTCAAAACAGGTTTGGTCAGAACAGGTTTGGCCAGAATAGGTTTGGTCATAATAGGTGGATTCAAAGATCAGGTTTACCTCAGAGAAACAACATCGTCAAGTGTTTCAAGTGCAACAATGAAGGTCACATAATCAAACAAGTGTAGAGCTGAAATTCCAGAATACGAGAACGAGAACAGTGGCATGATCAGGTCCAAGGATCAAGACATGGACAAGAACAGGGATGAGAACAAGAACAAGAACAATGACAAGAACAGGAATATGGACAAATATTTCAAGAGAAGGCCCGACAAGGAAGTTATAGACGCCGATGATGATCAGTGCCTAATGGGAGTTTTACTCCCACCCCAAAATTAATCACCTCATCAGGAGGTGGGGGAGGGACTAAGCTAAGAGGCTCATTCTTAGTCTCGAGCCCCAAATGTGGCCCTTTGCCATTGATGACAAAGGGGGAGAGATATGAGTAAGGGGGAGAGCTTCAAAGTGAAGAGGAAAGCTTCAAGTTAGGGGGAGCAAAACTTCAAAGGAAGATTCTCAGTTGTGGGCACAGTTTCTCAGTTGTTAGCATAGTTGGTTTCAGTTTTGGCTCTTGAGAAGTGTTTTTCAGTAAAGGTTTGCCATCAATGACAAAGGGGGAGATTGTTGGCAATTTTGGGTACTTTGGGTACATTGCCTTTGCTCAAGTATATAAGTTGTCATTGATGTCAAGAAGCTCTTGAAGGAATTTGATTTGATGTCAAATAATTTGTTTTGATGAAGGTTACGACATGACAATTTCAAAGGTCTTTTGCAAACCCCAAGTTGGCAGGTTTAGAGATTACAGGTGGATGCATTGGTTTAATGCATTTGGGTCCAGGAGGAAGTATTTATTTAAATAATTAAAAACCTTGTTAAGGTTCCATTTAATTATTTTTAAATAAATAAATTATTATTTGCAATGGGTTCTCTTAATCCATGGCGCAAATGTTTTAACATTGTGGGCGCTAGCCAAGACCTCCGTCGACGTGTTAAACTCTTCATCGATGTCAAAGAGATTATGGTAAATTGCATATAAATCCCCCTCGACAAAAACAAAGATTTATCCCATCCGAATTTTGAAAGGAGTTGCTTGCTATAAATTCGTCTGTGTATTCACCGTTTTTCATGGATCTGCTATTTATTTGTCTGCACTCGCCGTTTTTCGAATCCACCGTAAATTTTATTGTCATCGTGTCATGGCAGAGGAAAGGAAGGGACTATGGTTTCATTTTATCCTTGGTGTAGAAGGATCAAGGTTAACAGCATGAGGTTTAAACCTCACCGGGTGCCTTTGGCGCATCGATAGCGGCTAGGCTGTTGGTGCACTACCCGAACGGGAGGTTTCGTGTTTGAATATCGTGAAAGGGCTTTTCGTCATGAAGTGGATGCAGTGGGTGGTGTTAGAATTCATGCACAAATTTCTACATAGCGATTTTTGATGTGGCTAAGACTATAAGGGAGAAATAAGGTGTATAAGGGTTAAATATTTCTTGTAATGTTGAGAGTGCTTTTGGTTGTTTATGGAAATGAAAGCATGATGTTTAAAGGTCAATTTCTTCTTGTGTGAAGTTGTGAAACCTTAAGTGGTCAGCTTTGAGATTGACATTTGCTTTCATTAAATTGGTAATAATCAAGCTATTCTTTACTTGGTTAAAGTGTTGAGCTTACTCCTTTGTTGATGATTTGAAAAGTTGTGTGTGCTATTGTGAGTTGAGTTGGTGGATGCTTTTGTTCAAATAATATTGGAGAGAAAAGGAGTTCTACTTGTTTCCTTTTCTGATGTTGATTGTGAAATGCTTCAAGGTTGTGTTTTGAGCTGAATAGTGTTGATTGAACCTTGTTTGATGAGCATTGTTGTTGAAGCCCTAATTTATGGTGAAAAGAACATGAGTATCATTGTTATGTGATTCTTTGCATAGTTGGAAATTGTTGGAGTTTCATGTTCTTGAAAGAAAGCATTCTATCCTATCCATTTCAGATATTGAGTTGAGTTTTCAGATTTGAGATTGAGTTTGAGTTGAGTTTTCAGATTTGAGATTGAGTTTGAGATGAGTTGATTTGAGTTGAGTTTTGATATTGGGAGTTGAGTATGGAACATATTGAGTCTCTAACAATTCTCTTTATACTTCTATGAGTTTGTCAAATCACATTGGGTCTCTAACAATTCACCTTGTGATTTCCTACTAAGAAAGTTTTTCTTGGTGAGCTTGCTGAGGTTTTGGATAGGTTTCGATGGGGACTTGTGAGCAGGTTTTGGACAGGTTCCGGTGGGGACTTGTGAGCAGGTTTTGGATAGGTTCCGGTGGGGACTTGTGAGCAGGTTTTGGACAGGTTCCGATGGGGACTTGTGAACAATTTTTGGACAGGTTCCGATGGGGACTTGTGAGCAGTTTTGGACAGGTTTCGGTGGGGACTTGTGAGCAGATTTGGACAGGTCCTAGCAGAGGACTTGTGAGCTGAGTTTGATAGTTCTATCAGAGAACTTGAGGATAGAGGAGCACTGGTTATTTGAGAAGAACCTAAGGATAGATTTGGCAAGTCTTTGAGAATGCTTGTGTGTAGAGGATTGATTTGTTCAAGTGTTGGATAGATCTAACAGACAGAGGAAGACTTGTACTAGACCGACTGACTATGTTTGGTACAGGTTGTTGAGCTATTGTGGACGTGATCATAGAAGGCAGAGGTCTCTTAGGCTAAGCATTGAGGACAAGAGGTCTTCGGTGGAAAGGAGTTCCATGTGCTAGCAAGAGGTAGAGGCAGTTGATCTTCCGAGGGATCATTTCCGGAGCGAGAGGGAAGGTATCTCCTTTGAGCAGAGGCTCATAAATTCAGATTGAGGGGAAGGTATCTCCTTTGAGAAGAGGCTCATAAATTTAGATTGAGGGGAAGGTATCTCCTTTCAGCAGAGGCTCATAAATTCCGATTGAGGAGAAGGTATCTCCTTTGAGCAGAGGCTCATAAATTATGATTGGGGGAAGGTATCTCCTTTGAGAAGAGGCTCATAAATTTTGATTGGGAGAAGGTATCTCCTTTGGGCTGAGGCTCATAAACATTGTAATTGGGAAGGATTCCTAAATAACTTTGAGATAACCTTTAGAGAAAAGTTTTGTGGACGTAGCCCAGCCATTCTGGGTGAACCACGTTAAAATTGGTGTCACTTTGTGGATGATATTGTGCATTACTTTGATATTGCTTTGGGTATATTGCTTTACTGTTTTGAAGTATAAAGGAAAAAGTAAAAATAGGTCTTATACTGTTCACCCCCCATCTCAGTATAAGCTTGTGTTCTTCATATATATAAAAATATTACTTTTATAATATTTGCCTCAAGATCCATGTTGTTAATCTACCTTTATGATTGAGTGATTTGCTTGGGCTTGATGAGCAAATCACTCACATTTTGCAATTAAATTGCTTATATTTACTAGCATATTGACTCCTTTTGTTGAACGAATCACTCCCTCAATCCAATTAGTCCTATTTAGTAATTGAATCAATTTTTAGATCCAATCCTCTAGTTTTTGCAAGCGGATTGGTCCCTAACCATAGTTAAATTATGAGAATTTTAGAAATATTTTCTACTTGATCCCTGTTGTCGCATTCTCCATCAAAATTAGCAAAACTTGTAAAGGTAGTGTCAAGGTACTACAAGAATCAAATGATGAGGTTGAAGAGAGGAATTAGAGAACGTAAGAAGAAGATCTACAAGAACCTCAATGGGTAGTTACTCAATAACAAGTCCCATTGATCCCTACTTGTGAGGACGTTTTGGCCTATAATGAGTCCCTTTAAGTTAGATCACTCCAGAGGTAATATGTTGATGACTAATAAAATACACAATGCAATGCATAATATGAATGATAATTTATGGTGCCGTACCTAAAAAATACCACATAATCTAACAAGTTGTACCACAATAATTCACTATGTTCATGCAATGATCAACAAGTACCAAAACCATCTATAGTAACAAATCAACCTCATTCCACCACTATGATAATGGTCAACCAAACCATGATTAATGAACTAATAGTAAATCAAAAAGTTGCATCCCAATTCAATATGACACAATTATATGCGATGACTAGAGCATATAAAATGAGTGGTTGTTGCCTTCCTACTCCAAGTGTGGAAAATAATTATCCGAAGTGCCCTTAGTAAGCATACCCCCTTCATGTAGAAAATAAACCTAAAGTGACAAGGGAAACTTGTGGTAAAAAAATATCATCAATTCTTATGGTGAAACCCCCACCCTTCCATCAAGGGACATCTCTCCTATGGTTGGAAGAAAGCCTTGAGATTAAAAATAAATATTTTGAAGGTAAGGAAGCAAAGGATGAAGAATATTATGAATGGATTGAACCTTACTTAGATACAAAATCAGATTTCATAAAAAATGTGAAGTTTTTACTTTTACCCTAGAAGGAGAAGACCCTACAATGAAAGCAAAAATTAAGCCAAAATATAGGGGTTTAGGTCCAATTTTGATGATGCCCTACTTATGGGGATAATAAGGGAAAATATACAATTGGTTCATCAAGAATTAGTGCTTCTCTACAATGCTAAATTCTAGCATACAAGATCAACAATAAGAGGAATTGAGCTAGAATATGAAGAAGGAAACACTACAAAATATAAAGAATATGCATGTGAATCACCTTTCATGAAATCATTTTACATTCTCAATGAGGAAATTTTTGAGGAAGATTATCATGTTCCTAAGATTCCATGTGATATTAAATTCACTATGAGACCTAAGGCATCTAAGGTTGTAAAATTCATTTTTCTATCCAAGATATCATCATGTGTGATCCTTATAAATCATCAAAAGAAGGTGAAACATTGGCTCAACTAGAACATGAGTGTTACGAATATTACACCATGCTAACATATTCACTTTATCATTAAAAAGGTTATGGCAAGTTAGAAAGTGATTGCAACTCTTGACCTTGTAACTTGTTTATTACCCATATATATAATTCTATCACATCAATGTAAATAAGAATCGTGATGTTCAAATACATTCTAATATTTCTAATATTTAGAATCAAAGTATGATGATATCATAATGAAGGTTCAATTTGTGAAGGTGATCTAATTCTTGAGGAGCAAGAGACACCTCTCAAAGTTTGTGAAAGTGTGTTACCACTAGAGAATCCAAAAAGGAGCAAATGCAAGTCTGAGAGAGAAGACCTTAAAATTTGGGGAAGAATTTTTTTCATTTTATTCTTGTTTGTGTTTGTATGTGTTGCAAGTATTTATTTAATCTTGGAGGATTTTTAGAGTAATTCAAGGAAGAATTAGTTGATTCTAAAAGTTACTATTATAAAATTGATTGCTTCCATCTAAAAAATAAATTGTTGTGTCAAGTGGAAACCGCCCCCGGTTGGTTGGTTCAAGCTCAACTTCGATGGGGCCTCTAAAGGTAACCCTAACAATGCAGGGGCTGGAGGAGCAGTGAGAGATCATCAAGGTAAGTTGGTGATGGCCTTCTCTGAATAGTTGGGAACTAGGACTAACAATGAGGCAAAAGTAAGAGCGTCATGGAGGGGTCTTTAGTTGGCTCAAGAAATTGAAGGTAAACTAATTATCGAAGGAGATTCGATGCAGGTCATAAACCTTCTCAGCAATGGGAAAAATCCTCCTGAAGAACACAAGCTTATACTGAGAGGGGGGGTGAACAGTATAAGACCTCTTTTTACTTTTTCCTTTATACTTCAAAATAGTAAAGCAATATACCCAAAGCAATATCAAAGCAATGCACAATATCATCCACAAAGTGACACCAATTTTAACGTGGTTCACCCGGAATGGCTGGGCTACGTCCACAAAACTTTTCTCTAAAAGTTATCTCAAAGTTCTTTGGGAATCCTTCCCAATTACAATGTTTATGAGCCTCGGCCCAAAGGAGATACCTTCCCCCAATCAGAATTTATGAGCCTCTCGCTCAAAGGAGATACCTTCCCCCAATCAGAATTTATGAGCCTCTGCTCAAAGGAGATACCTTCCCCTCTGCTCTAGAAATGATCCCTCAGAAGATCAACTGCCTCTACCTCTTGCCAGCACGTGGAACTCCTTTCCATCGAAGACCTCCTATCCTCAATGCTTAGCCTAAGAGACCTCTACCTTCTATGATCACGTCCACAGTAGCTCAACAACCTGTACCAAACACAGTCAGTCGGTCTAGTACAAGTCTTCCTCTGTCTGTCAGATCTGTCCAACTCTTGAACAAATCAATCCTCTGCATACAAGCCTTCTCAAAGACTTGCCAAATCTGTCCTCAGGTTCTTCTCATAGAACCAATGCAACTCTGTCCTCAAGTCCTCTGCTAGGACCTGTCAAAATCAGCATACAAGTCCTCTGCTAGGACCTGTCCAAATCAGCTCACAAGTCCTCACTAGAACCTGTCCAAATCAGCTCACAAGTCCTCCAAAAGAACCTGTTAAAAATCAGCAAGCTCACCAAGAAAAACTTGCTTAGCAGGAACCCACAAAGAGAATTGTTAGAGACCCAATGTGATTCATCAATCTCATAGAAGCATAAAGAGAATTGTTAGAGACTCAATATGTTCTATACTTAACTCCCAATCTCAAATCTCATAGAAACATAAAGAGAATTGTTAGAGACTCAATATGTTCTATACTTAACTCCCAATCTCAATCTCAACTCAACTCAACCTCAACTCAATCTCAGAAGAATAAGATAGAATGAAGTTTGCATTTATCAAGAACATGAAACACAACCCAACAATTGCCAACCATGCAAGATCTCATATAACAATGATACTCATGTTCTTTCCACAACCAAATAACTTTTCTCAACCAATCAATATTTCACAACCAAATACTCTTTCACAACCAAATAGGGCTTCAACAACAATGCTTATCAACAAGGCTTAATCAAACAACACCATTCAACTCAACATCAACCTTGAAGCATTCAACCAATCATCACAAGAAAAGGAAACAAGTAGAAATCCTTTTCCCTCCAAAGATATTTGAACAAAACAGCCACCAACACAATATCACCAAATGCAAAGAATAACTTGCTCAAATCAACTCAATGGAGTAAGCCCAATATCATGAATCAAGTAAAGCAATAACTTGATCAAACAACCTCTATGGAAGCAACTCAACCATCAAACTCAAAACAGCCAACCAAGGGTTCCACCAACTCAATGCAAGTAGCTAGACTCACAAATATAAACCCTAGTGCACAAAGCTTCCACTATCTCAAACCAGAAATTATGCATTCACCAAAAACTCTCCTTAAGGATAACAATGCATAAGTAGTCTTCAACAAACCAGAAAATAGGATTTACACCTAGCCAAAGGATACCTAGTAGAATACCTTTTCACTCCAACCTTATTTCAGAAAACATACACCAATCATACTCATAAGAAGAATGTGCCCATACCTTATTGGAGTAGAAGATAATTGAACCTTCAAGCTGTCACCACACACAACTCTCAAACTTCCAACCAAGTTAGGGTTAGAATAAAAAGAAATGAGCAATAATATAAACTTCCTTTATTACACCTTTTAGCTCCACTTCTTTAAACACAACCACCATAACATGCCAATAAATCAACAATCACGGACTCACACCTTATACCTCCATTTTTAATTTTAGCATAGCAAAGAATAATCTTAAAAATACATCCAAAGAAATATGCCCTTATTTCTCCTAAGATTTTATTCAATGCTAATCACAAAAGCCAAAACTCATAAAATTTAATCACACCTTATAAATCGCTGTCCAAGAAACTCCGAATTTCATGGCATAAAGACGTTTTAATAAAAACGTGTGTTACTCTAGCAAAGCACCCCCGCGAGACTCGAAACGATGACCTCCGCCAATGCAAGGCCCAACAACAGCCTTCGCTGCCACTAGCCCACGTGGGCTACGAAGTTCACAAGTGAACTTCCCTCCACTTCACCCTCAAAAAAACTCCCGAAGACTTTTCAACCGCACGTGCTTCTAAGTCTTCCTTCGATCGCAGCGAATACAGAGCACAAACACCGCAAATTGCATTCGGGGAATTTTGAATTCATTAGCCTTCCAACCTTAGGAGTTGGAGAATAAATAGTCTCTTCGAAGACACCTTGACGTCGGCGGAAATAAAGACCATTTCGAAATTAATCAAAAGTCTTTTCAAAAAGGGTTTAAAAACCCTTAAATAATTTTAATAAATTAAGAATAAAAAAAGGTTTAAAAACCTTTAAGTATTTTTAATAAATTAAAAATAATTTCTCCCTTAATTAATTAAATAATTAATTAATTAAAACCTTGAAGGGTTTTAAATAATAATTAAATAAATAATAAAGAGAACCTCCATTGGTTTTAATAAAAACCATTTAACTTGGTTTTAATAAAAACCCTTTCCAATGGAATCTCTCCGGATTCTCTTAAAAATATTCTCTTGGAATCTTCCACCTTTGAAGCCAACACATCCTCTTAACATTAATGCCATTTCCTTTTGACATCAATGACAACTCATAGACAAGAAGCTAGGATCTCAAACCCAAAATTGCCAACAATCTCCCCCTTTGTCATTGATGGCAAACCATGCTTCTCAACAACACGGAAACTCAACATAAATAGCTCCCCCTGTCTTGAGGCTCTCCCCCTTACTCAAATCTCTCCCCCTTTGTCATCAATGGCAAAGGGTCACCTTTGGGGCTCGGGACTAAGAATGAGCCTCTTAGCTTAGTCCCTCCCCCACCTCCTGATGAGGTGATTAATTCTTGGGTGGGAGTAAAACTCCCATTAGGCACTGATCATCATCAGCGTCTATAACTTCCTTTTCGGGCCTTCTCTTGAACTCTTTGTCCATATTCCTATTCCTGTCACTGTTCTTGTTCTTGTTCTCATCCCTGTTCTTGTCCATGCCTTGATCCTTGGACCTGATCATGCCACTGTTCCTGTTCTTGTATTCTGGAATTTCAGCTCTACACTGTCTGATTATGTGACCTTCATTGTTGCACTTGAAACACTTGACGATGTTGTTTCTCTGAGGTAAACCTGATCTTTGAATCCACCAGTTCTGACCAAACCTGTTCTGACCAAACCTATTTTGACCAAACCTGTTCTGGCCAAACCTGTTCTGACCAAACCTGTTCTTGTTATTTGCCTTGCAATAAACTGCCTTGTGCCCAAACTATTGACAAGAGTAGCAATACCCTTGAAAGTAACTAGCACTTCTGAAACTGTCATTTACCTCCTTCACTTGAGCCATGCAATGTGAAGCCATGTGACCAAACCTGTGACAAGCAAAACATCTACCTTGAAACTTTCCTTTAATTGACCTCTTAGGTTTTGAAAACTTCTTCTTCTCATTCTGAATTCTGTTTTCTATTTCTGTGCATCTATCATTCAAGGACTCCTTTTCTGAAATACTTTCCTCATCAGAACTCTCTTCCTTTTGGAGTCTCTTACTAGACTCTCCAACTTGTTCCTTGTGTGGCTTAACAAAACCAAGGCCTGTTTTATCTGTTGTCTTTCTTTGACCTTTGATGAGTGACTTAACCTTTTTGGAGCTATCTTGAAACCCGTAAAGCTTATCCTTGTACTCTTTAGTTTCCTCTTTCAAAGAAGCCATTTTCTGTTCTAACTCACTATACTCAAGAACCTTAGACTCTAACTCATCCTTGAGTTCTTGTGTCTTAGCCATAGAGAAGTCAAGACTTTCTATAAGATCATCTCTCTCCATACAACATTCATCTAACTTATCCTTGAGTCTAGCATTCTTCTTTCTTTCCTTTTTCAAAGCACTAAGAGCACTAATAAGTTCACCTTCAAGATCTACTTCACCTTCCTCTATATCTTCCTCTATTTGTTTGCTTTTTGAATCATCAAAGCCTTTTTCAGATTTCTTATCACTAGAGGTGCTACCCTTTTCAAAAACCATACATGCATCTTCCTTATAGTTTTCTGAAGCATCCTCATACATACTAGAAACCAAATCATTATTTGTGCAATCATCCTCAAGGTGACCAAAATTTCCACATCTAAGACATTTCATGATAATGAATCTATGTTTCGGTTCTTCCTCTTTTTTCGATATGAACAACATCTCATTTTCATTATCACTTGAAGAACTTTCACTATCACTACTAGAACACTTACTTGCTTTGTCTAGGTAGAAACTCTTCTTGTGCTTGTGAGAATACCTCTTTCCTTGATTGTTGTGCTCATCTTTGTTTTTCCTGTGATGCTTGTGCTTTTCAGAATCCTTGCTCTTAGAATCCTGTTTATCTTCATCACTTTCATTCTTGGGAACAGTACAGTCAGTAGCATAATGACCAAACTTTCCACAATTGAAACATCTTATATTTTTCATACTTTTGTGCTTTCTAGAGAACTTGCCTTTCTTGCTGTAATATGCCTCTTCATCACTAGAAGACTCATCACTATCTTGAAGCTGTTTACCCTTGGAATTCTTGGTAGCCTTGAAAGCCGCCTCTTTCTTGACATCAACCTTCACTTGAGTTCTCAACTCAAATGCTGCAAGTATACTATGGAGCTCATCCTTTTTCAACTTATCCAAATCTTTAGCTTCCTCAATAGCAGAAATATTTTCACTAAATCTATTAGGAAGAGATCTTAAAATCTTATCACAAACATCATTTTCAGCAAGCTCAAGACCTAAGTCTTTCATGGAGTTAACAACCTCATCCATACGAAGCATGTAGTCACTAATATTTTCATCATCATTCATCTTGAGTTGTTCAAACATACCTTTGAAGTGTCTCAACTTGGCCTTTCCGACATTTGTATCACCTGTATGAACCACCTTCAACTGTTTCCACATTTCACTAGCTGTCTTGCGGTGAATCACTTTGGTGAGATCTCGCTTTCTGTAAGCCTTTCTAGATTGCATTCATTGCTTTTGAATTGCTGTGATGTAGGAGCCTTTCTTCTTTAGTATTAGGACCATGTTCAAGAATAGTGTACTCATCTTCAATCACTTCCCAAACCTCATTCCCAAGTGCCATTAGATGAACCTTCATCCTTGCACTCCAAAGACCAAAATCTGACCCATCAAGAATAGGTGTTGCATTGCCACTTGAATAATCCATTGTGTTCTTTACTAGCTTTTCCTTCAAGTTGTTAAACTTTTCGAAGGCACCTGCTCCGATACCAATTGAAGAACACAAGCTTATACTGAGAGGGGGGTGAACAAGTATAAGACCTCTTTTTACTTTTTCCTTTATACTTCAAAATAGTAAAGCAATATACCCAAAGCAATATCAAAGCAATGCACAATATCATCCACAAAGTGACACCAATTTTAACGTGGTTCACCCGGAATGGTCAGGCTACGTCCACAAAACTTTTCTCTAAAAGTTATCTCAAAGTTCTTTGGGAATCCTTCCCAATTACAATGTTTATGAGCCTCGGCCCAAAGGAGATACCTTCCCCCAATCAGAATTTATGAGCCTCTGCTCAAAGGAGATACCTTCCCCCAATCAGAATTTATGAGCCTCTACTCAAAGGAGATACCTTCCCCTCTACTCTGGAAATGATCCCTCAGAAGATCAACTGCCTCTACCTCTTGCCAGCACGTGGAACTCCTTTCCACCGAAGACCTCCTATCCTCAATGCTTAGCCTAAGAGACCTCTGCCTTCTATGATCACGTCCACAGTAGCTCAAGAACCTGTACCAAACATAGTCGATCGGTCTAGTACAAGTCTTCCTCTGTCTATCAGATCTGTCCAACTCTTGAACAAATCAATCCTCTGCATACAAGCCTTCTCAAAGACTTGCCAAATCTATCCTCAGGTTCTTCTCATAGAACCAATGCAACTCTGTCCTCAAGTCCTCTGCTAGGACCTATCAAAATCAGCATACAAGTCCTCTGCTAGGACCTGTCCAAATCAGCTCACAAGTCCTCACTAGAACCTGTCCAAATCAGCTCACAAGTCCTCCAAAAGAACCTGTTAAAAATCAGCAAGCTCACCAAGAAAAACTTGCTTAGCATGAACCCACAAAGAGAATTGTTAGAGACCCAATGTGATTCATCAATCTCATAGAAGCATAAAGAGAATTGTTAGAGACTCAATATGTTCTATACTTAACTCCCAATCTCAAATCTCATAGAAGCATAAAGAGAATTGTTAGAGACTCAATATGTTCTATACTTAACTCCCAATCTCAATCTCAACTCAACTCAACCTCAACTCAATCTCAGAAGAATAAGATAGAATGAAGTTTGCATTTATCAAGAACATGAAACACAACCCAACAATTGCCAACCATGCAAGATCTCATATAACAATGATACTCATGTTCTTTCCACAACCAAATAACTTTTCTCAACCAATCAATATTTCACAACCAAATACTCTTTCACAACCAAATAGGGCTTCAACAACAATGCTTATCAACAAGGCTTAATCAAACAACACCATTCAACTCAACATCAACCTTGAAGCATTCAACCAATCATCACAAGAAAAGGAAACAAGTAGAAATCCTTTTCCCTCCAAAGATATTTGAACAAAACAGCCACCAACACAATATCACCAAATGCAAAGAATAACTTGCTCAAATCAACTCAATGGAGTAAGCCCAATATCATGAATCAAGTAAAGCAATAACTTGATCAAACAACCTCTATGGAAGCAACTCAACCATCAAACTCAAAACAGCCAACCAAGGGTTCCACCAACTCAATGCAAGTAGCTAGACTCACAAATATAAACCCTAGTGCACAAAGCTTCCACTATCTCAAACCAAAAATTATGCATTCACCAAAAACTCTCCTTAAGGATAACAATGCATAAGTAGTCTTCAACAAACCAGAAAATAGGATTTACACCTAGCCAAAGGATACCTAGTAGAATACCTTTTCACTCCAACCTTATTTCAGAAAACATACACCAATCATACTCATAAGAAGAATGTGCCCATACCTTATTGGAGTAGAAGATAATTGAACCTTCAAGCTGTCACCACACACAACTCTCAAACTTCCAACCAAGTTAGGGTTAGAATAAAAAGAAATGAGCAATAATATAAACTTCCTTTATTACACCTTTTAGCTCCACTTCTTTAAACACAACCACCATAACATGCCAATAAATCAACAATCACAGACTCACACCTTATACCTCCATTTTTAATTTTAGCATAGCAAAGAATAATCTTAAAAATACATCCAAAGAAATATGCCCTTATTTCTCCTAAGCTTTTATTCAATGCTAATCACAAAAGCCAAAACTCATAAAATTTAATCACACCTTATAAATCGCTGTCCAAGAAACTCCGAATTTCATGGCATAAAGACGTTTTAATAAAAACGTGTGTTACTCTAGCAAAGCACCCCCGCGAGACTCGAAACGGTGACCTCCGCCAATGCAGCGCCCAACAACAACCTTCCTCGCCACTAGCCCACGCGGGCTACGAAGTTCACAAGTGAACTTCCCTCCACTTCACCCTCAAAAAAACTCCCGAAGACTTTTCAACCGCACGTGCTTCTAAGTCTTCCTTCGATCGCAGCGAATACAGAGCACAAACACCGCAAATTGCATTCGGGGAATTTTGAATTCATTAGCCTTCCAACCTTAGGAGTTGGAGAATAAATAGTCTCTTCGAAGACACCTTGACGTCGGCGAAAATAAAGACCATTTCGAAATTAATCAAAAGTCTTTTCAAAAAGGGTTTAAAAACCCTTAAATAATTTTAATAAATTAAGAATAAAAAAAGGTTTAAAAACCTTTAAGTATTTTTAATAAATTAAAAATAATTTCTCCCTTAATTAATTAAATAATTAATTAATTAAAACCTTGAAGGGTTTTAAATAATAATTAAATAAATAATAAAGAGAACCTCCATTGGTTTTAATAAAAACCATTTAACTTGGTTTTAATAAAAACCCTATCCAATGGAATCTCTCCGGATTCTCTTAAAAATATTCTCTTGGAATCTTCCACCTTTGAAGCCAACACATCCTCTTAACATTAATGCCATTTCCTTTTGACATCAATGACAACTCATAGACAAGAAGCTAGGATCTCAAACCCAAAATTGCCAACACCTCCATGGTGGATTAAGACTGTCATCAAAGAGGCTAGGATCCTTTACCATGCCAGGAACAATCGGAAGGCCCAGTATGTTTTTAGGGAAGCAAATAAAACTGCTGATATCTTGGCCAATTTAGGGGTAGAAGCCATTGGTTTGGTCACTTGGGAACTTGGAGTCCCAAGTGAAGTGGATAAAATAATTCAAAATGATCGCCAATGATTGTGAAGTTGTGGGGATCAGAAAAGGGAGAGCAGTTTCAATGCGGTTTTGTCAGGATTGCTTCGGTCCTTATTGTGACGGATTTAGCTTTCTTTGCAACAAGGGAAGGATCCATGTGGCTTGGTGGCTTCATGTTATGGGGTCAGAGGTAATGGCTGAGGCCAAAGACCGATGTCACATTTTTGTGAATTGTTCGAATTTCAAGAAAAGCAATTTTTAGCAAGAAAGGAAAAGTGTAGCGATTTCATGAAAAATTGAGCAAGAAAGAAAAAGTGTCATAATATCGCGACATGTCGAGCGAGAAGGAAAAAAGGTCATGATATCGCGACATGTTGAGCAAGAAAGGAAGAGTGTCGTGATTTCGTGACATGTAGAGCAAGAAAGGAAAAGTGTAGCGATGCCGTGACATGCTAGAAAGAGTGTCATGATTTTGCGACATGCTGGAAAAAGTGTCACGATTTCACATGTCGCGTTGGCGCGATCAAAAGAGAAGAGAAAAAGCAAGAGGGAAAAAGTGTCGTGATATCGCGATAGGAATGAAAGAGTGCCGTGATGTCGATCCATGTTGAGCAAGAAGGAAAAAGTGACGCTTTTTGGTGATGTTTTGAGCATGAAGGAAGAAGTGTCGCGATATCGTGACATGTCACATTTTCGTGACCAAAAAAGAAGAGAAAGAGCAAGTGGGAAAATGTGTCACGATTTTGTGACATGTCGTGTTTTCACAACTAAAAGAGAAGAGAAAGAGCAAGAAATAAAAAGTTTCACGATATCACGACATGTCGCGGTGTCATGATCAAAAGAGAAGAGAAAAAGCAAAAAGGAAAAAGTGTCACGATATCGTGACATGATGAGCAAGAATGAAAGAGTGTCGCGATATCGCGACATATTGAGAAAGAAGGAAAATGTATCACTTTTTGGCGATATGTTGAGCATGAAGGAAGAAGTGTCGTGATATCGCGACATGTCACATTTTTGCGACCAAAAAGAAGAGAAAGAGCAAGTGAGAAAAAGTGTCGCGATATCACGACATGTCTTGGTTTCACGACTAAAAGAGAAGAGAAAAAGCAAGAAAGAAAAAGTGTCACGATTTTGCGACATGTCGTCTTTTCGTGACCAAAAGAGAAGAATAAGAGCAAGAAGGAAAAGTGGCACGATATCATGACATGTTGCATTTTTACGACCAAAAAGAAGTGATAGAGAAGGAAGGAAAAAGTGTCGCGATATCGTGACATGTTAGAAAAAGTGTCACGATTTTGCGACATGGAAAAAGTGTCACGATTTTATGACATGGAAAAAGTGTCGCGATATCGCGACATGTCACATTTTTGTGACCTAAAGAAAAGAGAAAGAGCAAGAAAGGAAAAGTGTCACGATATCACGACATGTTAAAAGAAAGAGTGTCGCGATATCGCGACATGGTGAGCAAGAAGGATCTGGTGTCGCTGTCCGATGATGTGTTGAGCTTGAATAAAAAAGGGTCACGATTTCACGACATGTCAGATTTTCACGTCCAAAAGAGAAGAGAAAGAGCAAGAAGGAAAAAGTGTCACGATATCGCGACATGTCGGTTTATCGTGACCAAAAGAGAAGAGAAAGAGCAAGATGGAAAAAGTGTCGCGATATCGCAATATGTCGGTTTATCGTGACCAAAAGAGAATAGAAAGAGCAATATGGAAAAAGTGTCACAATTTCACGACATGTCGCATTTTCATGACCATAAGAGAAGAGAAAGAGGAGGAAAGAAAAAGTGTCACGATTTTTTGACATGTTCAGAATGAAATAAAGGGTGTAGTGATATCGCAACATGTCACTTTTTTGCGAACAAAAGTGAAGAGATTAAGCAAGAGGGAAATGTGTCGCGATATCACGACATGTCGTATTTTTGCGACCAAAAGAGAAGAGTTTGAGCGGGAAGGAAAAGTGTTGCGATTTCGTGACATGTCTCTTTTTCACGAACAAAAGAGAAAAGAAACAGGAGGAAGGAAAAGTGTCGCGATATCGCGACATGTCGCTATTTCACGACCAAAAGTGAAGAGAACAAGCAAGAGGGAAAAAGTGTCACGATTTCGTGACATGTCGTATTTTTGCAAAGAAAGAGCGGGAAGTAAAAGTGTCACAATTTCGCGACATGTCGCTCTTTCACGACCAAAAGAGAAAAGAAAGAGGAGGAAGGAAAAGTGTCGCGATATCGCGACATGTCACAATTTCATGACCAAAAGAGAAGAGAAAGTGTTAGGAGGTGAAATTGTCGACTGCCTGTGTTTTAAGGTGTGTGTAATCCTTTGTAAGCTTGTTGCTCTTTGTTGGTTGTGTGGCCCTAGTAGGGGGCTAAGAACAGACTGTGTGGCTCTTTTTTGTTTCGCTTAAGCTTTGTGCTATTTTTGTAATAGGTTTTGGGTCAACCTGTAAAACCCGGTAGTAATGAATTTGTACCTTATTTACCAAAAAAAAGAAATCATCTCATTTGTATATTACTACCCTAGTTTCTATCGAAGATGCATAAGAGTAGAGTGAGATAAATTCTTACATGAACGTGTCATTAAATTTATTGCCTTGAAGAGGTGTTTGATTGTGCTCTCTAGAAACTATTATCATATAAATTTTTTGTCTAGAAGAGTCATTTGAAGATTCCATCTAGAGTTCTCATTTAGAGCTAATTTCTAGAGTTGTTGCCTAAAGCTACCATCTATAGTTGTTATCTATTGTGTAGAGCTATCATTTGGAGTTGTCATCTAGAGTTATCATTTAGAGTTATTGTCTAAAGCTACTATTGTCTAGAGTTATCCAAAAGAGGGCCATCTAAAGTAAAGTTTGACCCTACCATCTATTTTTTGTGTAATTTAGTAATAAGTTATCTAACGATAGACAAGGTCTATCTGTGAAAGTTTTAATTAAATCTTCTTCACGTGATTCAATGGATTGGAACAACTATGGGCCACGTCAACTTGTGAAGTATGATCCATGCCATAAAATACAAAGGCCTTGAAGTCCATGGGTTGTAGCAAATCATACGTGGGTTAGAGATAGAGGTTCTATCCCACAATATTATAAAAGTGAATAGGATTTCCTATGCACTACGGGAGTGGGCTACAACAAGTATATACATCATGGAATATAACACATCATCCTCCACGAGATGGAACAGATGAATGTCACATACTTAAGCAAAAGTTAAATCCACGAGCCACGACAAATAACTTAATAAAGTGCACATGTTGTAACAAAGATGGGAATATATCCTATACCGCTGACCTAAAAATTCAGCACATTTTACAATGTAAACTATTGAGCGGGCTAGAACATGCTTGTTCTACGCCGCTAGAAAATACAAAGCTTATTGAGCGGGATGGAGCATGTTCTCAACCATGAGATTTTACAAAGGATCTCCAACGGGATGGAACACGAACAACAAATAATACAAAATGAACTATAACCTAACTTTGCTAAGTTGGTTAATCAATCATGCAAAATATTTGCTCAAAGACAAAAATACACGAAAGGTATTATATATTGCTTAACAATGGAAATACATCCACATACATTAATTTGGAAATACATCCACATACATCTGCAACTTAGAAGATTTGCAGGTTACATCCACAGAGGAGTTTCTGAAGGCTACGACTTCAACTCCTGGCTTTGCTCCACGCTTCTGCTACGTTGCTCTGTTCTCGACTTCTATGCTCTCCTTCTGCTACACCCCCCTTATTTTTAGGATGACATCGACTTATATAGCTAGGATAAAGGAGGGAAAGGCTTACCAGCCTTCTGACATGCATTTAATTCAAAACTAGGGTTTCTATCCAATCGTCGAACAACTGCAACTATCGGTAATAACTATGCACACTTTAAAATACGATGATCAGATTTGGAAGATAAGATCTATCAGAGATCTATCAGGTGTGAAATCTGGTTTAATTTCTAACATCCTCCTTTAAACGAGATTTCACAAAGACTTTGACACCTAGCATTTCCCTTAACCTTTTAAAATCTTCCTCCTTCAAAGGTTTTGTGAAGATATCCGCAACTTGGTCTTTGGACCTGCAAAACAATAACACAACTTCATTAAATTTTACCAGCTCTCTGATGAAGTGGTAGCGGATATCGATGTGCTTGCTCCTGCCATGAAACACTGGATCCTTCGACAGTGCTATGGTGGAATTGTTGTAAAATATCGTTGTTGCCCCTTCCTGGTGATGATTGAGCTCACCCAAAATTCTTCGCAGCCAAACTACCTAGCATGCGGTTGAAGTGGCGGTAACATACTCTACCTCAATAGTAGATAATGCAACAATTGGTTGCTTCTTTGATGACCATGAAACTACACCCGATCCAAGATGGAATGCATAACCAGAAGTGCTCTTCCTATCATCTATACTGCCAGCCCAATCACTATCTGTGTAGCCAACAAGTTCAAGCTGGTCTTTTCTTGCATAAAAGATTCCATGGTTCCTGGTCCCATTGACATAACGTAAAATTCTCTTCCCTACCTGCAAGTGAGTGTTCTTTGGTGCTTCCATAAATCTGCTAATCAAACTCACTACAAACATTAAATCTAGTCTAGTTGTTATCAAATACATGAGACTTCCAACTAACCTTTTGTAGAAAGTTGGATCAATATTGTTGTTGCAATTTGTCTTGCTCAATTTTAGTCATGTGGCAACCGATGTGATCGTTGGTTTGTTGTCCTCCATTCTAAACCTCTTCAAGACATCTACTGCATACTTGCCTTGAGAGATGAAGATACCATCCATAGATTGGTTAACTTCAATGCCAAGAAAATATTTCATCAGGCCTAAGTCTATCATCTCAAACTCCTTCTTCATGGCATTTCTAAACTACTCAAATAGCATATTGTTATTGCTAGTATAAATCAGATCATCTACATACAAGCAGACTATTATCATATCCCCCTCTACATTTGTCTTCATGTAGAGAGTGTGCTCATATGGGCATTTGATGAACCCATTCTCCTAAAAATAAGCATCAATGTGGCTATACCAAGCCCTGGGTGCTTGCTTCAACCCATACAAGGCTTTCTTCAATTTTAGGACCTTGCCTTCTTGCCCTTCCAGCTCATAGTCGAGTGGCTGGTCTATGTAGACCTCTTCTTCCAACACTCCATTGAGGAAGGTAGACTTGACATCCATCTGGTAAACATTCCAACCTTTTTGGGCTGCCAATGCTAGGATCATTCTGACTGTGTCAAGTCTCGCTACAGGTGCATATACCTCATGATAGTCAATCCCTAACTTCTGCTTGTAGCCTTTTACCACCAATCTGGCCTTATGCCTATCAACTTCACCTTGGGCATTAAACTTGGTTTTATATACCCATTTTACTCCAATGGTCTTCTTCCCTGCTGGAAGATCCATTAACTTCCAGGTCTGATTTTTCTCTATGGCTTCTATCTCATCATCCATAGCTTTCACCCATTTTCTATTCTTAATTGCATCTTCAAATGAAATTGGATCACACTCAAAAAATAAAGCAAAATCAGAATGTTCTGCTTCATCAATTTCATTTCTAGTTACCTCATATATATCTTGCAAGCTCCTTATCTTTGATGGTGTCTTCAAGTTGGAGATCCTGCTTGCAAGTGGAGGTGACCATGATGATGAGGTAGTGCTACTGCTAGCACTAGTATTACTACTTGAAGCTACAGGTGGATGCACTCTATTTTCTTCCAAGTCCTCAGACTCAATAATTGTTGGCTCTTGTTGACCAGTCTTGGATTTCCAATTCCAAGCTTCATCTTCCATGAACTTCACATCTCAGCTTATAATCAACTTCTTTGTTACAGGGTTATACAACCTATAAGCCTTTGATTCTTCACTATAACTAATGAAGATGCATTTCTCTACTTTGTCATCCAACTTCTTTCTCTTCTCATCTAGGATATGTGCATATGCTATGCACCCAAAAACTCTTAAGTGAGCAACACTAGGCTTCTAGTTGCTCCATGCCTCTTGAGGAATCTTATCCTTCACACTCTTTATGGGACACCTATTCAGTAGATAAACTGCACAAACTACAACTTCTACCCAGAACTCATGTGGCAATCCCTTTACCTTCAACATACTTCATGCCATCTCCATTATGGTTATGTTCTTCCTCTCTGCAACACCATTCTATTGTGGTGTGTATCTAGCTGTGAACTACCTTCGAATTCCATTTGCTTTGCAAAAATTATGGAATTCATTGGAGATGTATTCACCTCCTCCATCTATTCTAAGAGTCTTCACATAATAGTCACTTTATTTTTCAACCAAAGCCTTGAACTCCTTGAATTTATCGAAAGCTTCTAACTTTTGCTTGATGGGATATACCCATGTCCTCCGACTGAAATCATCTATAAAAGTCAAGAAATACTTGTTACTAGAAAATGTGTTGGTTTGCATAGGGCCACAAATATCTGAATGCACCAGCTCCAATGGTTGTGAAGCTCTCCAAGACTGTCCTGTAGGGAATGCATCCCTATGTTGCTTACCGACTAGACAACCTTCACATGCTTGATTGGGTTGCTCTATAAGGGGTAAACCCTTCACCATATATTTCTTGTGCAACAAGTTCAAGCCACTAAAACTCAGGTGACCGAATCTGAGATGCCACAACCATGTAGCATCTTTCACAACTGCACTAAATGACAGTAACAATTCATTTTGAATCTACAAGGGAAACATCTTGTTCTTTGTCATGGACACAGTTGCTATGAGCCCATTCTCTTTATCTCGAATGATACAGGCTCCATTTTTAAATTGCATAGTGTGCCCCTTCTGCACAAGTTATCCAACACTCAACAAATTATGTTTCAACCTAGGCACATAATACACATCAGAGATGTGCTTCCTTTCACCTTGCCTGGTATGGATTATGATCTTCCCTTTACCCATGATAGGTACCTTGCTGTTGTTCCCCATATTCACCTCAGATTTGATGGTTTCATCCAACTATGAGAACATTTCTCTATTCCTAGACATGTGGTTACTGCACCCACTATCAAGATACCAAGTATTCTTCTGGCTCTCCTCATTAATACTACAAGTTAACAACATATTCCCACATGCATCTCTACACTCTACATTTTCATTTTCATTTGTATAGTGGGCTTGTTGCTTATTATCCTTGGCCAACTTCTTTCTACACTCATAGCTATAATGACCAAATTTCTTGTAGTAATAACATTGGATCTTTGATTTATCATACCTCTGATTTGATCCTCCTTGTTGATTTCTACCATTACCTCTTCCTCCTGCTTGATGGAAGTTGTAGCTAGTCTCTCCTTCACTGGAGTTTGACCTTCCTCCTCGCTTATGACCTCTTCCATGCTTGCCTCTATTATTCTATCCTCTTCCTCCTTGAGAACTTGAGGTACCTTGGTGGGATTCTTCTCTTCTACTATTATCTCAAAATGAGACCTGCATCTTAAACGCTTGCTCTAATGAGGACTGAGATGATCGGCTCAGCCTCTGCTCATGTGTTTGTAGAGAACCCATGAGCTCATCTATAGAGAGGGTTGTTAAATCCCTTGATTCTTCAATTGCTATCACCACTGAGTCAAACCTTGCTGGTAGGCTCCTCAGTATCTTCTCCACAATTCTCTGGTTCTCCACATTCTCGCCATTCAACCTCATCTGGTTGATGATACCCATTGTCTGGGTAAAGAAGTCGCTCATGGACTCTGACTCACTCATCTGCAAATTCTCAAACTCTCTTCTCAGCATCTGCAACCTCACCAACTTCACTTTATTGGTGCCTTGGAAGGAGCTGGCTAGAATTTCCCATGCCTCCTTCGATTTGGTTGCTGCTGCAATTCTCGAGAAAATAGTCTCCTCAACTGCCTGCATTATGTAAAATAATGCCTTTTGGTCCTTCTTTCGATTCTCCTTCAATAAATCTAACTCTACTTGGGAGAGAGCGCTCAACGCTGCTGCATCTACTGGTTCTGGATAACCATTCTCCACCAGGTCCCATAGCTCCTGAGACCCAAATAGGATCTTCATCTGGATGCTCCAGTAATCGTAGTTCTTGCCATTGAAACGTGGGATCTACAACTGCAATGAGTTACCACTGGAAGCCATTGCTTCTTATCTTCCATGAATTATGGCTCTAGCTCTGATACCAATTTGAAAGTTTTAATTAAATATTCTTCACGTGCTTTAGCAAACTGTAATAGCCATAGGTCGCATCAACTTATGAAGTATGCTCCACACTACATAATCTAAAGGCCTTGAAGTCCGTGGGCTGTAGAAAATTGGATGCAAGATAGAGATAGAGGTTTTGTCTTGCGATATTATAAAAGTGAACACACTTTCCTATGCACTACGAGAGCGGGTTATAACAAGTCTCTACATCATGGAATATAACACATCATCCTCCATGGGTTTGAATAGATGAATGTCACGGAATTAAGCAAAATTTAAATTTGTGGGTCGTGAAAAATAAATGTATAAAGTGCATGGGCTATAACAAAGATAGGAATATGTCCTATGCCACTGACCTAAAAATTTGGCATGTTTTATAATGCAATATATTGAGTGGGCTAAAACATGCTTGTTCTATTCTGCTAGAAAATGCAAAGCTTATTGAGAGGAATGGAACATGTTCTCAACCACGATATTTTACAAAGGATCTCCAATGGGATGGAACACAAACAACAAATAATAAAAATGAAGTATAACCTAACTTTGCTAAGTTGGTTAATCAAACACACAGAATATTTTCTCAATGATAAAAATACATGAAAGGTATTATTTATGCTTAACAACATAAATACATCCACATACATCTACAAATGAACCAGTTTGCAGGTTATATCCACAGTGGAGTTTCTGAAAGCTATGAATTCAACTCCTGGATTTTGTTCCACACTTCTGCTATGCTACTCTGCTCTCGGCTTATCTGCTCTTCTTCTGCTACACCCCCTTGTTTTGGGATGATACTAAATTATATAGCTAGATAAAGGAGGGAAAGGCTTACCAACCTTCTACCACACATTTAATTCAAAACTAGGATTTCTATCCAATCATTGAACAACTACAACTGTCGATAATAACTGCACACACTATAAAATACGATGATCATATTTGGAAGATAATATATGTCAGATATCTATAAGATGTGAAATTTTTATTTCTAATAATATGGAGCTACCATATAGAGTTAATGTTAAAAGAAAAGACCATATAAATTGAAGTTAGACCCTACTATTTTTTATTTGGCTATATAGCAATAAGTTATCTGTAGATGGATGAGGGCCATTTATTATGAAGATGCCATCTAATCAATGTATGAGTCATCTAAAAGTTAAATTTTAGTAAAGTGTTTTTAGTTAAAGGCTTATGCCATAAATTTAAAAAATAGGCACCCATTACCTATAGTTTACTGGGAGAAAATTGTTGATCTATTTCATGCAAAAAATAGGCAATCTAAAAAATGGAAATGAGGCACCAATATATTTAAATAAATAAATAATAAAATCTCACATGCTTAATGGAAGGCTCTTTCAAGCCTTAAAATTTTATTTTTTATTTCTATTGTTATTAAATGCAAGTGACAAGATGGTGATTTGGTATTTTTACTACCCTTGAACATTGACAAAATATTCCTTGAAGATTCAAGTTGGAGGGAAAAGAAATCAAATAACCATGCCTTATTTTTTCCCAGTGAGACCCTATTGTTTTTTTTTCAATTAGAGGCATTGATCGTTGCACAAGTATAGGTTCATATATACTTGGTGGAAATCTATTTTTGAACCTATTCTAGTGGAAGAAATATTTTTCAAGATTTGACAAGGCTATTAATGCAACAAGGGTGCTATTACCTAATTCACAATTGTTGAAAGGTGACAACTATTCTACATAGAAGATAAAGTTTAATATTCTCTAGGAGTTCAAATACTTATGGGGAGTGGTATATGGCACCATGCAAATATATGTCGTTGACCTAAAGGAATAGATAAAGTTTTATAAAGTTGATTAAAAATCCAAATTAATCATAGTATTTGGTGTAATTGATGAGATTCAACCATACATTTGTGATGCTATACATCGATGAGATTCAACCATACATTTGTGAGCCTTGCTACAAGTATTAAGTGAAACCATTAGTGATGATGTGCTTGTTCTAATAGTGTTATGTGCACTGCCACTAGCATTCATTGTTTTGGTAACAATTCTAAACATGATAAATAAAAGTACTAATTTTGAGACTCCTATGACTTGGCTTCAATAGGATGAATTGATTCGAGGGATAAATACTAAAGATGAATGTGGCTTGCTTATGCATCAAAAATCCAAGAATTTATTGCAATAAATGAAATATGGAAAACCATCAACAAGCACCAAAACCAACAAAAATCCAAAGAGTATAAATAATGACAAAATCAAGGACAAAGAAATATCATATGTCTGATCTATGGGAAGCTAGGACACATTCAAGAAGGTTAGCATAATACATTCTCACAAGGATCATCCAAGAATCAACCAAAGAATTCATCAGGAGGTAAGCAAAATAATTCTCACTAAAAAGAAGAAATGCACCTCAATGCCAACATGGCAATATAGTTGAGGACATTGATTTTGATGTAAAAGGACAAGACTATGTCTATTTAGTTCAATATTATGATGTTATTTCAAAATCAAGTCTAGTTTGGTATGTTGATTCAAGAGCTACTAGAAACATGACAAGCCAAAATGAATAGTTCATGAGCCTTGATCGTTCATCTTACCAAAGGCAACACTTGGTAATAACTCAACATACACCATTGCTAGAATCGGTGATATTCAATGTTACATACCTAACACTTGTAATACATCAGGGCATATGTCATTGTAAATAAGTGGTCATGTATCTAGTTAGAAGTGGTTCATGTGTTTTTTTAGAAGAGTGTTTGTCATAACATCATGTGTATAATTTATTTTTCATAGTATCTCTCTTTTGTCATAGAATTTATGAATGTAACTATCATGAATTAGACAAGTTAGGAATATTGTCATAGAATATTGTCATAATATGGTAGGAAATATTCTTGTAAAATGTTATAAAATGGGAAGGATGTAACCCTCATGGGCTAGAGAAGAATTTTCATATTTTGTAAGGAGGTTGCCCCTCGAAGTGGCCCGCAATAGTAATATTTCTCATTATGAATTCCTACAATTATTGTTCTTTATGTTTCAATGTTTTAGTTCATGAATTCTTTTGTTATTGGATATATGATATTAGTGTTGCTTTTATCAATTATCTATATGATCATAGAGTTATATTTGGCACTGAATTTCTTATCTCATTTCAACTCCGCATTAAAAATTTTGAGGTAAAATATTCGCACAAGAAGAAGAGGTTCATTGAAAGTGGTATCAGAGCACTTTCTAGGGCATGATGAGCTTTTGTTGTGAATTTTTTTTTTTAATCCCAGGTCAATAGGTTAGAAATAATGTTCTATCTATTTTAAAATAATACAAATGAGCTTTCATTATTATCTAAGCTAGATTACCTGTAAAGCATCTAGTGAAGTGAGGGGTGATTAGGCTCCAATACCTAAGCCTCAAACAACACCCGTATATAGATTTGAGCTCCCACATACCTTGTGTATATAGAGATACCCCTTTAGGAACCCATATCCAAACCTTCATATATAGGAAACTAGTCAAACATGTAATATCCATGGTGTACCAAGCACAACACTCAAGAAAATTATCCTCATACTATCAGAGAGGTGGGTAATGCACTTAAGGGTATGTGTGGAATCCTCTTTGAGTAGTGGTCAAAAATATTGATCCAAGCACTATCAATAATTTTTGCAGTATAATAGAGGGCTATGGACAATACATAAACCCTGATTTAGAATTCATCCACTTCCTACTTACTTTATCAGAGGTAGAGCTCACAAGATAGAAAAAGTGAAGTTTGGGAACAAATACGTAAATTGAAAAATATCATTTTAGGATATAGCCTATTGTGATCATCTCATCAAGCTGATTATTTTGGTATATAGCACCCATACACCTTTTCTGGACCCTTATTGAAAAAAGTAATTTTGGGATATATCCCATTATGATTGTCTCATTGAGTTGACCATATTGGTATGTAGCACCCATATAATTTTTTGGGACCCTTACTAAAAATAGTAACTGCTAAAAATAATATTTCTATTTTTAGTAAATGCCCCCTAATACCCGTTATCATGTAATGGAGGCCCAAATGAACAAGTTGAAGGAACAACTCTCCAAACTAGATTTTCTCATCGAACTCAAGAGTTAAATATCTTCCCTCGTCACCATGGTAACATATTGCCAGCATAAGTAGGACCAAATGATTTAGGGAAATGATGTGCTAAAGATTAAGAATCCAAATTTTAATGTTGAGAATAGCCCAAATGCTGAGAAGGGGAAAACTATTGATCTACCAGATCTTTCTAGGGTCTTTAATGTGGAAAACACTTAGCAATAGGGAACCAATAGAAGCATGACCCCACAACTCCCTAAAATAGAAAATTCAACAATTTATTAAATATAGCCACAAAGTTGATTGATTAAGGTTGAACAATGGTATGAGCTATATGAAACTCCCTTTGACTAGATGATATTTATAGCTACCTTTCATTTTGATTTGGAAGCATTGCATTGGTATTAGTGGTTGAGAAATAAAGTTCTCATTATTTGATGGACACAATCTAAGAGAGAAATACTTAGTTTATTTGGATCATCTGAGTTTGAATATTTTACTGGAGCACTCACCAAGTTGAGATAAACAAGCATTGTGCCTGAGTATATCACTTATTTTGAGAACCTAGCCAATAGGACTAAAGATTTTCCTAATGATTTTTCAAGAGTTGTTTTATTAGTGGCCTTACGAAAGAGATAAATACTAAGGTTCAAATGCTTAAACCAACCACTTACATGATAACCACAGGGCTAGCTAAACTTTTAGAAAACAAATGGAAGTGCTCAAAGAGAAACTTCTAGATCTCCTACTTTTCTAAATACAAATTTTACATCCACCAATAATAATGCTTCATGAGCCCTAACAGTTAAGAAGTTAACACTAGAGGATATGACCAATCATAGAGCCAAGGGACTCTGCTATAACTATGATAAAAAATATGCCATGGGACACAAATTCAAAACCCAATGCCTCTACCTCTTGGATATGAGCAAAAATTTAGCTTCTTCTATAGACGCAGGGGTAGACTTTGTGAATACAATGGAAGAACACCCAGATTTAGTGGATGTAGAACCACCAATTGATAGCTAGGAAGAAGAGATTCCCATAATTTATTTGAATGCCATCACAATAATATCCACACCACAATGCATGGCAGTCCAAGGATTTCTCAAAGGGCACAAATTTTTCATCCTATTGGACTCTAGTAGCACTGATAATTTTATTAACCCCATTGTTGTAAAAGAGAAGACTACTTCATTTATGGTCATGAAAAATTTCAAGTAAAAATTGCTAATATTATATGCGAAGGTGTTGAAATGCTCATTTATCTATTGGTGACTATCAATGTTAGACTAATCTCTATGTAGTCCCATTGGTTGGA
This sequence comes from Wollemia nobilis, assembly GCA_028583015.1. NCBI lineage: Eukaryota > Viridiplantae > Streptophyta > Pinopsida > Araucariales > Araucariaceae > Wollemia > Wollemia nobilis. Next base: position 2,708,753 of record JAQPPZ010017129.1, read on the forward strand.
GTAGACATTGTGTTAGGTTTCCCTTGGTTACGAACATTGGGAACAATCTGTAAAACATAAATGATCAACACCAATCATAACAATGAATCAAAACAAACAACATTATACAAATGGAATGAAATATCTCATATCTTATTAAATCAGGGAGCCTATTTCTCCACTCTTATATATCAATATGCCCCAAATAAGGGGTTACAAAAATATTGCTTGCTTTGATACAATAACTACAAAAAAAGGGTAAAACCCTCTTATTCAATCAAATAATTGTGGTGTCTTCATATATTCTTTTCTCCAAAAAAGGATTGAGTGGGTTTGTGTATCCACTACAGGGTTAATCCAAGCTGCAACAACTATCAATAAAAATATCTCCTACACCTACATACAAACAAGTCACAAAACAAATCAGTAATACATTTGAGGGCTCCACTGTGTGAGCCCTTGTATAAAATGCATATCTACAAAAACCTAAGTGCAATACTTGTGAAATATAAACAAAATATAGTAAAATATAAATAAAAAACAACCAATAACCTTTTCAATACTTGAATTGCTAGATCTACGTTTTTGTTGGTTCGATTTGGGGTCACTTAAATGCTCGAAAGCATTCGAGGGTTTGGTGGATGCAACATAGTGTCTGGTGAATGCCTTGGAGCATTCATAAATTGTTGTGGATGCCTTATAGTATTTCAAAAATGCTCTATAGTTTTCAAGGAATGCCTTGAGGTTTTTTTGGGCTAGATCAGATGCTCTACAGTGTTTGAATCTGGTTTGCAAGAGCTTTGGGGGTTAAATGGTGGATAGGGTTTGTGCGAATGTGAAGGGAAAATGTGATAATAGGATGTTTGACCTCTCAAGATATTCGATCCTCATTCATGACAAGTGAATGATCTTTTATGATTGCCCTTGATTCATGCTAGGATTTTGATGATAGCAACAAGCGGCCAAGATTAAAACATAATGAGCGACTAAGATTGCAACTTGGTAAGTGACACGGATTGCATTGAATGAGCGGCCAGGATTAAGACATGATGGGTGGTTGAGATTTATTCATATATATAAATATATAAATATAAATATATAAAATATTTATATTTGTATATATATAAATAACTAATGATGAATGATTATGATTTGATGATGATGAGTGGATAATGAGTGGCTAGGATTTGGTGTCTACAAATACCCCTTTTTGTATCGTGTTGCTTGAAACATAATGCGATGCAAAAACAAGAGACACCTAGTTTGATGGGATAGACTCTTTCGTTAGTGCACAAGAAGATTCTAAAAAAATTGTGGTTCTAGCTTACCTCCTCAAGTGGTGAATGAGTGAAGAATGAATCTCATGAGCCACTCGATAGACTGTGGATAGTCTTAGTCAATAAATGGTGATATGAGCAAGCATACTTATGGTGATCTACCCATCCTACCAAATTGCATGGATAACCAATCATTGCAATCCCCAGGGGAATAGAGTAAATCACTATATACGAGGTTCAATTGATAATGAAAGTGAATTTTATAATGTTAAATGAAGATGTAAATGCATTGATGAGTGAATTTTATAGTTTTATGAAATTTGGAACTAAGTTGGGACATTTTGAAGCAGTTTGGGATATTTTCACGACTTTTGGTTGCAATCAAGAATTAAAAACCCAAATCAATCTATGTTATCACAAAATATGATGTAAATATGTGATAAATTCTTGGAATAGTGGATTTGGTAGTTTTGTGAAATTTTGGATTGTTTTGGGATGTTTTGAAGAGTTTTAGGTGTTTTCGTGACTTTTGGTCACAATAAAATAGAAGATGCCCAAATCAATCCATGTTATCACAAAATGTAATGAGATGATGTAATGAATGCCTGGATGGATTTTGTGATGATTTTGTGGGGTTTTGCTATGTTTTGAGGCCCTTTAGAAACTTTTTGCAACATTTTGAAGATAAACACCAGCCTGCATCCATATTTTCACAAATGTGGGGTGGTGTTTTCTAGTCTATAGATGTAGAGAGGCATGTGAGTACATCTAACAGATGCCCTAGATCATCTAGATGCACTAGATTAGCTATAAAAGGGTTGCAGGGATGAATTTTCATTTCATTATTGCATTTGAGAGTTCAAGATGTGGTGTTTGAGAGGAGAATGAAAGAGTGTGGCAATGACAATGGAGGAAGTGGATGCGATAACTAGAGTGGATGTGCGGGTGGTGAAGGCAAGTTCTTCTAGCCCTCTTATTTGATTTTGTAATTTTTTTAGTTTTTTTCAATTATGCAATGGGTGAGATGTTGATGTTTATTTTCTTTTGTGTTGTGTTGCTACTAAGGATACTAGAGGTTTGACATTGATTCTCATGTATCCTACCGAGGGTGAGAAAGGCACTACAAAATATCGACTAGGAGTGGTTAGAGTGGGTGGGATTGGGTGGATGTGCACATATTTAGGTGGTGAGGATAGATGAGGGGTACCTCTCTACCTTAGCAGAGTGATGGGATCTAGATAGGGGGACCTTCCAACTCCTAATAGGGGATGTGACCATGATGTTTGAGTATGTGTACTACATATTTGTAGTACCTATGGAGGGGATGTGTATCTAAGTTGTACATGATAAGGGATAAGATATGAGTCAAATTTTTGGTGATGGGTTAAGGGGTGTGAAGATCAATGATAATGGCATCAAATACATGGAGATGTACATGTAGGAGAAGTTGGAGGTACTACCAACCTATGTCATGTTCCAACTAGCTAATGTGTTGGTGCCTAACAAAACTGAATATCAGTTCCCTTGGAACATGATTCAATTGGTATTCGATATGATCAATGAGCCTTGGGTGTACGCTTGAGTATCTACTTTGCTAGCTCAAGCATACATGGAGTTGTATGAGGTGAAGAGGCAGGGGCTAAAGGAATTGAGCTACAATGTGTTGCTTCAGATATAGGACTGGGAGCATTTTAGTATAGTTGTCCTATGGACCTACCCTATGAGTGGGATAGGGTGCAACCCTATGTGTTGAGATGGTAGGTAGCTTAAGATATACAATCAAGTCATCCTGATCAAAGTGACCAGGAGTGTAGAGATCTATGGGTAGGGTTGATACTTAATCAGATGTACTGGAAACCATGGTAAAATGCTAGGTGGTTCACTAATGGAGAGTAGCTATGGTGAATTAGGTAGGTGTAAGACTATAGAATAGGCGATATTGATTATTGAATAAGAAAATGTATTTATACAACATGATACGCCTAGATTAGTCCATGAAATGTGGAGCTAATCAACTAGATGCTTACTAACAATAACCTAGGAGATATACTCGCTAACAATAGAATAAAGCTAACAACTAACAACATTACTAACTAATGTAATAATAATAGAGATACGCTAACATCCCCCCTTATTACATTATTTAGGTAAGGTGATAACTACTAGCTATACTAACATCCCCCCATACAATAATATTTGGGTAAAGTATATAACTGCCCCAATACAGTGAAGAAGAAGAAGAGAAATGAAAGAATGGTGGCTCGTGCTTTGTCTTTGGCTCTGGCTCTGGATCATGGCTCTAGATCGGCTCTAAGCATACCTCTAGATGTGTACCTCTGGGTCTATCTCTGGATCTACCTATGAATCTACCTCTGGATCATTGCCTCTGGATCTGCCTATAGATCTGCCTCTGGAACTTTGTCTCTGGGTCTATCTTTAGGTCTGTCTCTAGGTCATTATCTCTGGGACTGCCACTCGGTCTATCACTGGATTTGCCTTGGGGTCTACCATAGGTTTTACCTTTTCGGTAGAAGCCATACAACATTTCTTTCATCATGGTCCATTGTGTGAGATCTGTCCATCCACAATCTATATGAACCTTGTTGGCCATTTTCACTTTGTACCAACAACTAGAAGAAGAGTGATTCGTACATCCACATGAATCACAAGGATGTAATCTCCAACACTTAGCTGCAACATGTCCTGCCTTTCCACAGTGACTGCAATAATGCTTTTTAGGAGTTGTAGGAGATTTAGGTTTTACAAACATAGAATTACTGGTACTTGCATGTCCAGTATAGCCAAGGCCTTCATGCTTTGCCCTGACATTTAGCATTATTGGATATTTAATGCCTTGTTCCTATTTACCTAATCTCTCACCATTGAATCCCATTTTCTTCATAATTTTGGAACCAAATCCTTTGGTGTGTTTTTCAAAACACCCAATTTCATCATCTTCATCAATGCTTTTAACAATATTGCATTTGTCGCTATTGATGAGATTATGGAGTTCATTTTTAGGAGGTTCAGTTTTTAAGTCACTAGTGTCACAAGCAAAATCTGCTACTATGATGAGATCACCTGTGCTACAACTGATATCTACCATCATAGGCATGAGGTCGCTTGTATCACAACAAGCATTGGCCATCATGGGCTCAAGGTCACATGTGTCACAACAAGCATTCGCCACCATGGGCTAAAGGTCACTTGTGTCACTACAAGCATCGACCATTAGGGGTTTGACCTCTATTTCCTCACTAAAGTCCCTATACACTTTACGTTGGGCAATATCAAGAGAAATCAATGATATGTAGACTGCCCTTATGACGCCTATAGGGATTTGAACACCATTCTTCTGAAGGTCTTCAGAATCTTCAGAATCTTTGAGAATGGATTTTACACCACTGCGTAGTGTAGAATATTTTTCATCCTCATAAAAATCCATTCCTTCCATCTCTGGTGGAAAGTAAGGACCTTTAACTAATTTTTCAACAACATCAGTTTGTTTAGGGGCTTGCTTTTTCTTTGATCTACCCATTTTTAAGGTGTCGATCTCTGCCGAAAATGCACCTTTTACAATGAATTTTGCAAAAATAATTTGACTAAGGTGTCGGTCACTGCCAAAAATGCACCCTTATAAGTCTTCCCCCTTTGTTTTTGCAAAATTATATCTCCCCTATTTTGCAAGATAGGAGATGGTGGAGAGAAAAAAAAAATTTATCCCCCCTTTAGTGCAAAAAAATGCAACTATGAAGCCTAAAAAAGCTCTTACAAAGCTTGCCTCGTAGGCAGATGTGCACAATATGTCACCAAAAAAATCCCCCCCTATGTGAAGTACTTCAAAAAAAAATTTGCTATTTATGAAGCCCAAAAAAAAAGGTTTGAATTTTGATGATTTTATGGTAGAGAGAGAAAAAAATGGTATCTCCCTCGTAGTGTAAAAATGCAATTTTGTGAAGCCTTGAAGGAGTGCAACTGATTTGCAACTTATGAAGCTTTTGAAGGCAGGTACAAAAAAAAATTTCCTTTCTTAGTGTCGTCGTAAAAGGTGAACCAAAAACAAAATTTGGTCTCTTGATTTTAATTTGCAAAAGTAAAAGTTTAATCAACAAATTAAATTAATAATAAAATAATTGAATTAAAAAAATCATTTATTAAAAAAAAACAAATGATTTTATAAATCAAAATATTAAATTATTAATAAAATAAATTGAAAAAACTATATAAAAAAAACTTTTGCAAAAAAAAATTACCTTAGGCATAAAAAAACATGCATTTCGACTGCGCAGAGTTTCGAAACCTCAACGTCTTGTTGGGGCTGCGCCTTAGCACCCACGCGAGCGGCCAGTCTAACTGCCAAGCCCAATGAGAAAGAAGGGAAACAATGTCCCTCTTAACTCCTTCTGTTTGTGAGAGGATTAGTGGCAACGCTATCGGTGGTGCTCATCGGCACCTAGGCAACACGACGCTCGATGGCTTTTCTCCTACGAGTGACAGCAGCTCGCTTTGCCACATCGATGGCAGACTCATCCACCTGATGGTGATGCAGCTCTTTGCATATGAAAATTGGATGTGTCTGGATACAACAACCTGGTGAATCACGTGCAGAACCTAAAATCTAGGATGTCCATGTCAGCAATTGTGATCAACCTATTATCCTCCACAATGCGATCTTCACAATGATGTCCACACCGTCCAAAAAATTTCCAGGAAGGTGTTGTTTCACAATGAGGATTATTGGTCATGGTAACTCAATGACAAAATCTGAATCGTAAACCATATTCGAATCGCGTCCACCAAGCAGTGCTTGTAATGTCGTCGGGAGCACAAGTGTGAATACTAGTGTGCATAGGCGGTTGAAATATCTCCCATCCACGAGTCAGGGCCAGATCAAACACCTGCTCTACATCTAGATCGGAGGATATAGTGTTTTAAAAAACACCTACAGAGCCATGATCATTCCACAATCTTACTTCCAAACTAGATTACTACCAAATCCTTCAAAGCTCCTACAGAGTATCTGTCCATGATCATCCGCTCTAACTACTATCAACAGCTGGTGCTTGAGATATTTGCGATGTTCTTCAAATTGAAAAACTATCTGCTTAACGAGTTTCTTAATACCGCATTTATGTTACCTCCTCTGGGTGGCGCAACCTCTTTAGGGCTGCACGACGGTGCTTCTGCTTTCGCTCCGACATTCAACCGATGATCTACAATGAATCTAGTTACATGTCCTATGATCACGTTAAAAATCAACAGGATCACTATACTCCTACGTTCGAAAGAATCTTCATTTTTTTATTTAGCCATGCAGATCACCTTGCATGAAGTAGATGTCCACAAGCAATCAGATCCAACTTTGTTTGATCTGTGAATGTTATCTATAAATAAAACAAGGTCTTTCACATCGACTGAGTCAGTGTGTCGTCTTGTCCCTACATCGCTTCAATCTACACTACTAACTATGTCTCATTATCATTTTTAGTCCCACATTTGGGATGCGGTGAGTGACATAGTTGTTTAAAAGAAAGAAAAGGTACAAGGTGTTATGACCACCTGATGGTGGTCAAGCTCGCCTCCCAACATTTTGGAAACCTTACCATCCTTACAAATCGTTTGCCACTTGTCCGGTTCGCTGATCAACACTTGGTTAGATCTACATGTTGTAAGCCTACGTTGCCTTGCTTCACCAATAGGTAGATTCTAGGTGTTCCATCTCTAGTCACCTGTGTCACCCTAGGTCCACATAGGCATCATGTCAGGTAGAGTTGCACGCTTAGGTGTCAAGGTACAATCAATGATCTCATCAGGTAGGCTCATAGCTAGGGTTGGTTAGGTTTCCTCCTTCAGCTAGGTCCCCTTGTCATAGTCACAACCAAGTCATCGCATTGTCCGTCAGCTATAACTCAGCACATATCTCACAAGAGTCATCTCGATCTATGAGCCCCTCAATCTGGCTATGATCCTAGTCAAACAATCATACCCTCCACCTCTCTAGACTATGAATGATCCTAGAGCTCTAATAGCTCTGATACCATGTAAGACTATAGAATAGGCGATATTGATTATTTAATAAGCAAATGTATTTATACAACATGATACACCTAGATTAGTCCATGAAATGTGGAGCTAATCAACTAGATGCTTACTAACAATAACCTAGGAGATATACTCGCTAACAATAGAATAAAGCTAACAACTAACAATATTACTAACTAATGTAATAATAATAGAGATACACTAATAGTAGGCCATATGGGTGGTTGGTTAACATGGTAGTAAGGTGGAGCTGATCCAGTTCTCACAGGTGATACGATAGTTTGGGATACAATAGGGGGTATCTAATGTTCCAATGTTGTATAGGCATCGAGCTGATGAGCTGAACTTACCCTATGATGAGAGATGGATATCCTGGACATGGATGATTTCAAGACCACAATGGAGTACGATACCTGGTTTTTTTCTCAGCCTCCATAAGCATTGAGTTAGATGGTGGATGAGGGTAGTGGTGATTATAGGGATGCGACAATTGAGGTAGAATAGACTCCTCGATGTTAAATATATTGTTGATCTAGTAGTGGAGGGAGATAGTCAAGGGCCATAGCAGATCATCGTCCTAATATTGGAGGAGATGGTGAGGGTGGGGTGGTATGGAGGAGGTTCTAGAGAGACCTCCTAGTCAAAGTGAGGAGCAGGTTGAGCTCTAGGCTAAGTGAGATATCCTAGTTGAGGAGCAAGATCAACTCCATTGGATTGTGGTGGATTGTGACGTAGGAATAGTAGCACAGGATGTCAAGAATGCTTAACTACGAATGCAGCTGGAGGCGTAGACTATGGTAGGTGGAGGTAAGTATGCGATAGCTAAGCTTCAAGTGAATCTGGTGTAGAGGGATGTTCATCAGAGATAGAACATGCCATAACTTTAATCTGAGGATGGTTACATTTAGGATCTTGAGGATTGCCTTATGCAACATAGAATTGGACTGCCAATGTGGCCTTCTTCCTCCGTATCTAGCTCTGTTAGGCATAGTGACTCTATGCATAGTGACTCTTGCTCTAGGATTCCTCGGGGTCCTGATCCATTAGGATCACAAGGATCTACCTTTGGATGCTAGCTAGTGCCTCTTGGTGCACTTTTGTATATGAGCCTTAGTGCTCCATTGTATATAGCCTTTGAGCATACTTTATACATGCAAAATTTATATATATATATATATATATATATATATATATATATATATATATATATATATATATATATATATATATATACATGGATTTTCTTTTGTGTATGAATTTTATGTGAATGTATGTGTGAATGCATGTGTATATGATGTGATGGATGACAATGTATATGCTTTTATGATAACAATGCAAGTGAATTGATGCTCTAATGATCATTTATAGTAGTTTAGATTTTGCTTGACCATTTTTATCTTTGTTGCTTAATCAGGGACACCAAAATCTAATGGTGGGATATGAAGTGACTTTGGTATAGATACGATATTTTAACTTATGGATGATTGATCTAAAATTGTTGTGTAGAGACTCAAACATCCTAGTGATTTCAAAGAAACTCATTAAGTTCTATTGAATCTCTCAGAGATCAAATGTGTGCACTGAATGTTTATTTACCAATCATGAGCATGGTGGTGACTCAAGTCAATCAAGAACCAATGTGTGTGCAAGTGAATTTATTTACCCATATTGAGTAAAGCGAGATGAATCTTCCCATGGAGAAGAATAGAAAAATAGCTTATCCTTATGTGTGGTCAGAGGTCTCTTCAAGAGAGACGTGTCACCATGCATGAGCATACTCTGCTGCGAGTCAAGAATTTATAGCCCTAGTGGATATTAGCTCCACAATCCAATGAAATGATCTTTAAGCTTTGGAGAATTAAACTACATAACCATCTGGATGGAAATGTAGTGCTATCCTTACTACTTGGGGATCTATGGTGTGTAATTTATAAAAGAATTAGAGCTTTGGGGAGTCGGATTCTCAACCGAGTTGTGATGAGAATTTTACCCTATCCTTACTACTCATTCTCTTATTTGGAATTGTTATTAGATACGACCACTATTTTTATTTTGACTATGTGCATAATGGGACAAGAAAATATGAATTTTTCTCTTTGAGGTTCAATCCAATCATGGTGTTATCCTCTTTGACACAAGATGTTATTAATAGGTTGTTGGAAATATTGAGTATATTGGTTGTCATTGATGTCAAAGGTGAAATGGTTGAAAATCATCTTCAAGGTTGAAATATTAAAGTGCAAGGCAAATATCTTCAAGGGTACAATAATTGTCAAGGTAAAAGCATTCTTCATGGTTGTGTGTGAGAAAAGGACAAGGTGTTATTTGGTTAAAAAGGTTCTCCATAAGTTATGTTTGCAAGAAAAAAGACAAGGTTCTCCATGGTCATGTTTGCAAGAAAAAGATAAGGTTCTCTATGGTTATGTTAGTAAGAAAAAGACAAGGTAGACAAGGTTCCATTGAAAAATATTTATTTATTGCAAGGGTGAAAAAATATTTCAAGAGCAAAGGACAAAAGATTAAAAAATAAATTATAATATTTAAACCAAAGTTTAAATATTATAATAAAATAAATTTAAATTTTAAATGGCGCCAAAATTTAAAATTCAAATGGTGGCAAAGAGAGTCGACGTCTTCCTAAGTTTTGAATTGCATATATAAGGAGGAAAATAAAAATCATTTGCAAGAATGTTGAGGAGATTAAGGTTGTAAGGTGTCATTCATTCCATTCGTGAGGGCAGCGCACAAAGTTGAAGCGAGGACAACGAGGAGTAAGGAGGGTGCATGAGTTTTAAAGCAAGGTGGATGGTGCACGAACCTCAATATAGGAGGTAGCGCATGATTGATTCCAACTGGGCAGCTAGCCTAGGTGGTAGGCAGACCCTACGCAAGACGTTGATGTTGAGGAGGTTTCGGGTTCGAGTCACAGTGGTAGTTGATTTTTGAACTATGTTTGGGTGGAAGAAAAGGTTAATAAAATTTTTATTGCATGCTTTTGGTTCTAGTGGGTGGGCCAGCCTAGCTGGCACTCTAGCTCGCACTAGAGTGTGGGCTCCGTGAGGTTTCACGTTCGACTCCCTTCGACGACAGAAGTGGTAAGGGCATTAATTTTGTTAATAAATTTTTGTTTGGATATTAGGGAGTCATAAGGGTTGAGTTTAATAAAGTTTTATTTTTGCAATTAGGGAGTCATAAGGGTGTGAGTTAATAAAGTTTTGTGTGCAAATTAGGAGTTATAAGGATATGTTATAAAAGCTTTCTATTTTGCAAATAGAAATTATAAAGGTGTTTTATAAAGTTTTATTTTGCAAAGAGCATAAAGAGAAAATACAAAGGGGATAATTTTTGCATGTGAGAATAGGAGGTATAAGGTTTATGAAAGGGAAATTAAAATTTTCCCAGGGGTTTAAAGGGGCATTATAAAAATCAAGTAGGAGTTATAAGGTGTTATTGTGGTTTGATTTTTGGTTGAAATTTTTGTATGGTGAAAAGTAAGTTTGAGGGGTTTTGATGATTGTTAATGTCCTATATTTTGAGAACAAAATAAGTGTCATTGAACATCATTTTCAGATTTCATTGAGCACATATTTTTGAGAAGAAAGTTAATGTTGATGGTTTGAAAGAGAAATCTACTAATCAGTTTTGAAGTGGCACTTTGAAGAGGAAATTCTTTTGAGACAGGTTTTTGAGGGCACATTTTCATCAAAGCAAGTTAAGAGGTATGTTGACATTATTCCTTCTCTAAGGTGTTTGGTTGAGCGAATATTTCAGAATCATAAGGTGGAGATAAAAGGGTTGATTAGTGTGTATTGTTGGAAATATTTGAGCTAGGGTTTGAGAACAAATTGTGCATCATTGATTAGTGAAATTGGAAACACTTGTGCTAGGGTTTTGAGAACAAATTGTGCATTCTTGTTGAAAGAATTTGTGAAGCATTTGGGCATTGATGTGAGTAACATTGAATGTGAATGGGCAAGTGTTAGAGACCAGTTTTGTGAAGCAATTTGTGCATTATTGTGTTTGATCTTTGAGAGTAAATTTACAAGGAATATAAACCAATTTTGTGAAGCAAAGTTATACACTAGTTTGATTTGATTTGAAAGGGATTTGCAAGAAGTAGAGATCTGATTTGATGAATGCAAGATATGTGAATGTGAAGAACATATTGGGTATTTGATAGTACATATCATTCTCTATATGTTCAAGAGGTTAAATGAATTCTAGGTAGAATATGTCTGAACTGCCTAGTTGAAGAAAGTATTTCTAAAAGAGATATAAGCATTATTTTGAACATCATTTGTGTGCAAGATTTGGGATTAGTTGAGCATGTGCTATGAGTTGTTTTGAGCATGTGTTAGAGAAGATCAGAGTAGAATTTTGAGGTAGATTTGAGCAAGTCTTGTGAGAAGACTTGAAGTAGGTTTGAGGTAGATTTGAGCAAGTCTTGTGAGAAGACTTGAAGCAGGTTTGAGGTAGATTTGAGAAAGTCTTGTGAGAAGACTTGAAGCAGGTTTGAGATAGATTTGAGAAAGTCTTGTGAGAATACTTGAAGTAGATTTGAGATATATTTGTGCATGTAATATGTGTAGATTTGAGATAAAGTTGAGAGAATATTTGTGAGAAGACTTGAAGCATATTTGAAATGAGAAATTTTGGATAGATTTGTGAGTAGACCTGAGTAAGCCTTATGAGTAGGCTTGGAGCATAATCAAAGTAGAGGTGTGTACCAACTTTGGAGGTGACCAGAGTAAAGGAGAGGAGTCTCCTATGGATAGAGTTCCATGAACCAGAGCAAAGGAGATAGAGTTCTCCTATGGATAGAGTTCCATGAACTAGACTAGCAAGGGGATAGAGTTCTCCTGTGGATAGAGTTCCATGAACCAGACCAACAAGGGGATAGAGTTCTCCTGTGGATAGAGTTCCATGAACCAGACCAGCAAGGGGATAGAGTTCTCCTATGGATAGAGTTCCACAAACTAGAGCAAGAGGAGAGGTGTCTCCTATGGATAGAGTTCCATGAACTAGAGCAAAGGAGAGGAGTCTCCTATGGATAGAGTTCCAAACTAGCAAGGATAGATTTCTCCTATGGATAGAGATCCATAAATCAGAATAGTGGGGATAGAGGTCTCTTGTGGATAGAGGTCCACAAACTTGAGCATAGGGGATTGGTGTCTCCTTTGGATAGAGGTCCATAAACATTGTAATAGGGAATTGGTTCCCAAGAGATCTATTGAGAAAATTTATAAGAAATATTTTCTCCATGGACGTAACCCACATTGGGTGAACCACGTTAAATTTGTGTCTCTCATGTGTGTGATGATTTGTGCATTGCTTTGTTACTACTATTGATATTGCAATTGATAACATTGGATAATATTGTTTGGGAAAGAAAAGTAAAATTTTATCTTATATTGTTCACCCCCCTCTAAGTATAAGCTTGTGTTCTTCAATTGGTATCAGAGCGGGTTCCTTCAAAAAAAGTCTAACAACTTGAAGGAAGATATTACAGGAACACATATGGCTTCTCAGAATGGATCTTCAATAAATAAGGCTCCAATGTTTGATGGGAATAATTATGCTTTCTGGAGTATGAGGATGAAGACTTATTTGATGGCACAAGGATATGAAACATGGCAATCTATTGAGGATGGGTTCACACCTACAACTACTCCTCCCACAGATAAGGATGGTAAGCAATTACATGTGAATAATACCAAGGCTATGAATGGAATCTTAAGTGGATTACGTGAATCAAAATTTATGAAATTTATGCAATGCAAATCAGAAAAAGAAATATGGGACAAATTGAAGCAAACATATGAAGGAGATAGCAAGGTCAAGTTGGAAAAACTTCAAACTCACAGGAGGAGGTTTGAAGAGTTGAATATGGAAGATGAGGAAGATATTGCTAAATACTTACTTCATGTTGATGAAGTTTTTAATACCATGCGTGGACTTGGATTCAAAATTGAGGACTCTAGTGTTGCTCAGAAAGTATTAAGATCACTCCCTATGAGGTATGATGCAAAGGTTTCAGCTATAGAAGAGATGAAGGATCTTGATAAGTTGACTATGGATGAGTTACATGGAATTCTCACAGCTTATGAGATGAGGATAGAAAAATATCAAAATTCCAAGAAAGAGGTAGCATTCAAAGCTTCAAAGAAGACAAAAGATAAGAAACCAGAATCAAGTGATGAGTCAAGCAGTAATGAAGAAGCTAACTATGTGAGAAGAAATAAGGACTCAAGAAAACACAAAGATATAAATATTGTGAAATTTTTTAATTGTGGTGACTTTGGTCACTATGCATCTAATTGTCCACAAGCTGGAAGTAGTAGCAGTGAAGAGAAATAGGATTATAAGAAAAAGGAAGAAAGAAAATTTAGGCATGAAAAGAAAAATAGGTATGGTCAAGGTAAGCATGAAAAGAAGTTCTTTCAAAGGCACAAGAAGAGTTTCTATATTAAAAGAGCAAGAAGTGCTTCAAGTGATAGTGATGAAAGACTCTCAGATAGTGAAGAAGAAGAGATTCTATTTTTGGCAATAGAAGAGGAAGAAAACACTCCTATTGAAGACCAAGTAGAAGATGCTCCTATAATTGAAGACCTAGAGAAAGGTTCAGAAAAAGAAGAAGGCACAATTGATCTAGAAGAGGAACTTATTGTTGCTCTCAGAGAGTTGAAAAGAGTTAGAAAGAAAAATTCAAGACTGAAGGCTCAAGTTCAAGAAGATGAGGAAATAAAAGAAAAGCTTCTACAAGATCTCAAAAACTCAAAAGCTAAGGCAAGGAGATTTAAAGAAGTCATGGTTGAAAAGTTAGAGGTAAAAGAGTTAGAATGTGAAATATTAGAACATGAAGTGGTTTCTCTAAGAATGGAAGTGAAATATTCTAAGGATAAGTTGCACAGGTTTGGGAAAAGTTCAAAAACTTTGGATACCATTATCAAAGCACAAAGATCTTCATTTATCAAAATAGGACTTGGTTTTGAAGAAGGTCAAGAGGTACAAAAAGAGGAGTCAAGCTCAAAAGAAAAGGAAGTTTCAGAGGAAGATATTGAAGAAGAACCTAAGACCTATGCTGATAAGTTGAAGAGTGGAAGCTTCACTAAGAAAGAAAACAATGCACAAACAAGAAACAAGGACCATCACAGAGAAGGCAAAGAAAGGACTAAGAGACCAGATGTTTCAAGACAAGATGAATATTTCTTCCAAGGGCATTGTTTTTCATGTAATCATTTTGGTCACAAAGCTATGCATTGCAGGGTTCATGGAAAGGAGTATGGCTTCACTAAGAGGAACTTCAACTCATTCGAAGATGGATATTTCTTTCAAGGTTATTGCTACTCATGTAATCACTTTGGTCATAAAGCTATACACTGTAGGGTTCATGACAGAAATGATTATGGCTTCACCAAGAGGAACTTCAAGTCATTTGCACCTTCCAAGAACTACAACATCAGGTGTTACAATTGCAATAATATTGGGCATAAGGCCAAGTGGTGTAGAACAAAGTTTCTAGAACTTCCAGAGTCAAGCAAGAATAGGGACACTCAAAAGGATCAAAAGGGTATGATTACAAAGGTGTTGAAAAAGAAGGTTGAAAAGGAAAAAGAGCATTGTATGTTGGGAGTAGATTTACTCCCACCCCAAAATTAATCACCTCAAGGAGAGGAGGTGGTGAGGGGGCTGAGCTAAGAGTCTTATTTTTTAGCCCCAAAGGAGTCCCTTTGCCATTGATGTCAAAGGGGGAGAGTTTCAAGGGGAGATAAGTAAGGGGAGCAGCTTCTCAAGGGGAGAATATTTGGAATTCAGTGGTTGGAAAAGAAATTTTTAGAAAGGGTTGCCATCAATGACAAAGGGGGATATTGTTGGAAATATTGAGTATATTGGTTGTCATTGATGTCAAAGGTGAAATGGTTGAAAATCATCTTCAAGGTTGAAATATTAAAGTGCAAGGCAAATATCTTCAAGGGTACAATAATTGTCAAGGTAAAAGCATTCTTCATGGTTGTGTGTGAGAAAAGGACAAGGTGTTATTTGGTTAAAAAGGTTCTCCATAAGTTATGTTTGCAAGAAAAAAGACAAGGTTCTCCATGGTTATGTTTGCAAGAAAAAGATAAGGTTCTCTATGGTTATGTTAGCAAGAAAAAGACAAGGTAGACAAGGTTCCATTGAAAAAGATTTATTTATTGCAAGGGTGAAAAAATATTTCAAGAGCAAAGGACAAAAGATTAAAAAATAAATTATAATATTTAAACCAAAGTTTAAATATTATAATAAAATTAAATTTGACCAAATTTAAAATTCAAATGGTGGCAAGAGAGCCGACATCAAGCGTTTATAGCCCTACGAGTCAAGCGTTTATAGCCCTGGTGGATATTAGCTCCATAGTCCAATGAAATGATCTTTAAGCTTTGGAGAATCAAACTACATAACCATCTGGATGGAAATGTAGTGCTATCCTTACTACTTGGGGATCTGTGGTGTGTGATTTGTAAAATAATTAGAGCTTTGGGGAATCAAATTCTCAACCAAGGTGTGATGAGAATTTTACCCTATCCTTACTACTCATTCTTTTAGAAGTGTTTTTAGTGGTGAAGACCATTGTTTTGATTTTGGACTATGTGCATAATGGGACAAGCAAAGATGAATTTTTCGCTTTGAGGTTCAATCCAATCATGGTGTTATCCCTCTTTGAAAAAAGATGTTATTAATAGGTGTTGTATGTGTTTGGTTCAAGAATGTTAGAGTCAAATCCCAAAACTCAAGATTTTCTTAGTGAAAAGGTGCTTTGGTCCTAGAGGAAACTTGACATGCAATGGAGGTTTCTGGAAACACTAGGAGTGGTTGAGTGATCGAAAACACCTAGGGGTGATGGAATTTTATGGCAAATGATGACATGACTTATGAAATGGTAAAATGAGATGGATGTTAACTTGAGGGTGCCCTTGATTAAGGAAACAAGACTTATTGGATTAACAATTATCCAAACTAAGCAAATGACCCCTAATATGGTGGATGGCATGTGCTAAAATGACAATGAATGTGATTATGAAAAATATATGTATGAAATGCAGTGTACTTTTATGTTTTTTATAGCCATGTATATGTGTAAATATATAAGTTGCATTAAGCATAGAACACTCTCAAGTGGATGATGTTCAATGTCTAGGGCTCTTCTACTCCCTCTATACTGGAAAGCCTATATGTTCCTTGACCCACCTTTTGTTTGACAATGTATGGACCTAACCAATTAGCCATAAATTTATCACAAAGATGCGGCAATGCATTGGTGTTTTGCTGATTTCCTTTGAGGATAAGATCTCCTACTTGGAATTCACGTAGATGAACTTTGGTATTGTAAGCACACTTTTGACAATCTTGATCTACTCGTAAGTGCTCTAAGGAATTGATTCACCTTTCATCAAGGAGCGTGAGTTGGTCAAGACGTGCTTGTCTAGCGGTATCATCATCTATAAATTCTTGCAATGAAATACACAGTGAAGGAATCTTGAGATCAAGAGGTATGATAGCTTCAACACCATAGACCAATGAGAATGACATTGCCTCAGTAGGTGTGTGAATGCTCATTCGATAAGCCCATAATGCCAAGGGGATTTGAGTATGCCAATCTCAATGATTTTCTTTGACTAATTTCTTTAGAATAGCGATCAATGTCTTATTGGTTGCCTCAGCTTATCCATTTGTTTGTGGGTAGTAAGGAGTCGAGAAACTATGTTGGATATTATATTTCTTGCAAAGTGCTCGAACATCCTTGTTTTTGAAATACTTGCCATTGTTAGAGATTATTTTTGAGGGAATACCAAAATGACAGATGATATGTTGAAGTATAAACTCCATAATTTAAGGTCATATCATGTTGGTTAGAGGAATTGCTTTGACCCATTTGGTGAAGTACTCAATGGTAGTGATGATGAATGTGTGTTGTCCTGAGGAAGGAGGTGAAATTTTACCAATCAAGTCTAAACCCCATTGTGAAAAGGGCCAAAGAATTTGAATAGGTTGTAATGCTTGTGATGGTACATGAGTTAAATTAGCATGTTGCTGGTATTTTTGACACTTCTTGATATAAGTACAATAGTCACCTTCCATGGTGGGCCAATAATAACCCATGCATAAGATATGCTTTGCAATGGCTATTCCACTAAATTGACCACCACAAGTACCATCATGAGCTTTTGATATGGCTCTTTGTGCCTCTATAGGCTCAAGACAACGAAGGAGGACTCCATCATAACCATTTCTATACAACACATCTCCCAAGAGAGTAAAACGATTTATCTTTTTCTTGAAAGTGTGTTTGGCAGTTCATGATATATCTGATGGGAGCATTCCAAACTTGAGGAAGTCTTTTACTTGACTAAGCCAAGGCTCGTATGGTTTTACGTGAATGAAGTAAACATCCTTCTCATATTTAGATTCAGCATGGGAAATTAGAAGTTTAGATATTGTTGTGACGATTAATGGTTGTACCTCTCCTACAAAGTTATTTGGAATCAATGATCCTAGAGAGGCCATCGCATCTGCAAATATATTAGTCAAACGAGGTAAGCTATCAATCTCATACCAATCAAATTTTGTGAGAAATTTCATTACTACTTCATGATAAAGTTTTAAGATTGGTTCTTTGCATTGGTATGATATGTTTACTTGATGAATGATAAGTTGGGAATCACCAAATATCATGATACACTTTATGCCCATAGCTATAGCTGCTTGAAGTCCTAATATTAGGGCTTCATACTCTACATTATTATTTGTACATGGGAAATCAAGTTTGAATAATAATGGGATAGGTATCCCTTGGGGTGTATGAAACATGATTCCTACACCTTGTCCTTTTTTACACTTGGAACCATCAAAGAATAGTGTGCTATCCACATCCTCTTTAGGAATGACATATTTCTTCTGTTTAATTATGGTAAATACCGAATCATTTGGGAGCTCAATAATCAAGGATTGATCATTAGGAAGTATAGCTTTTGTAATTTTATTAGCTATCACCTAACCTTTAATGGATTTTTGGTTGATGAACTCAAGGTTGAATTCTATTAGAAGCATTATCCATTTTGTGGTACAAGTATTGTTGTATGTGTGAGTCATCATGTAACGCATAGGGTTTTATCTAGCTATGACATATGTGGTGTGACTAAGCATGTAATATTTGAGTTTCTTAGTGGTAAAAACCATTGCTAGGCATAATTTTTCCACATAAGCATATCGGGTTTCGTAGCTTACCAATGTTCGACTAATATAATAAACTGCTTGCTCATGATTATTTTCATTCTTTTGTGCAAGAATTGTCCCTAATGCAAAATTCATTGCTGAAACATAAAGATGGAAGGGGAACCCCAGGCAAGGTGGATTTAAGAATGGCGAAGAGGCTAATTACTAATTGATATCATCAAAAGTTTTTTGACATGAAAATGTCACTCCCTTTTGTAGTAGGTGATTGAATGGCCTGCATTTGTTTGAGAGTTATGCAATGAAGTGACGAATCGATTGGATCTTTCCTTGTAAGCTATACAACTCTTTCAAGTTTTTTGGGGGAGGCATCTCCATAATGGCCTTGACCTTGTTTGGGTCCACTTCAATACCTCGCTTGGACACAATGAACCCTAGAAGTTTTCTTGAGGTGACTCCAAAGACACATTTCTTGGGGTTCAATCTGACATTATGCTCGAGAAGTCGATCAAAAACTTTTTCCAAGACACCGATATGCTCTTGATGTGTTTTAGATTTGGCCAATAGATCATCCACATAGTCTTCAATGATATTATGCATGTAATCATGGAATATGTATTTCATGGCACATTGATAGGTAGCACATATTTTTTAAGGCCAAATAGTATCACCTTGTAACAAAAAGTCCCCCAAGGTGTTGTGAATATTGTTTTGTGTTGGTCATCAGGATTAATTCAAATTTGGTTGTATCCTGAGAAACCATCCATTAGAGATAGCATTTCATGGCCAGTACAAGTGTCTACAAGAGTATCGATGTTTGGTAGAGGAAAGTCATCCTTAGGACATGCTTTGTTAAGATCTCGAAAGTCAGTGCAAATGTGAATCACCCCATTAGACTTGTGAACGGGTACCATATTTGAAATCCACTCAGGGTAGTCAATGGGTTGAATGAAACCCACATCTAACAACTTTTGAAGTTCCTCTTTGACCATGAGGGCAATGGTAGGATGTAACTTTCTTAGTTTTTGTTTGATCGGCTTAGCATCAAGATGCAAGGTTAAGTTGTGGACAACCAAGTTAGGGTCAAGACCAAGCATATCTTTATAAGACCATGCAAATATGCCCTTATTTCTCTTGAGGAGATCTATGAATTGCTCTTGTTCATCAATAGATAAATTTTTTCCAAGTTTTACAATTTTTGGATTATCCAGATCTGTACTTAGGTTCACGTCTATAGTTTCTTCAATGGCCATGTGTGAACCTTCCTCAAGCTGATGGGGCGTTGGAATCAAATGAATGTCATCAGTGATGTTATCAAACTCTTTTGGCATAGTCTCTTCCATTTCTACCTGGAAAATAATAGAATCCAAGGTTGAATATGAAGGTGAAGGTGAAGGCTACGAAGGAATGTAAGTGGTAGAAGCCCTTAACAATTCCTCTAAAAGGATGAATTTAGAAAAGGATGGGGGTGATGAAATCCATTCCATATCGATGAGACTTATATCAATAGGAATTGGTTTTGTCAAATCGTATGGATTATGGAGTGGTGTGAACAAGTCAACAATATTCATGTTGACTTAGTGTGGGTAATGGTGGTTGCGATGTGAAGGGTGGTTTTTCTTGTCCTCTTGGAGTCAATGAATGAACCTCGAGAACCTGGATAGTAGCAAGCAACATGTATAAATGCAAATGATCAGGATATGCAAATGCAAAAATGCAATGTAATTTTTTTATTTTTTGTACATATTTACATCATGTTTTCAATGAGGTGGACAAGGTGGTAGTGGTGGTTCACCAGTTGGCTCAGCTCACTCCCTTGGGAGGAGTAAATGGAAGATGGGCTGATGGATGGGGAACATTCTGAGATAGTACTCATCATGTTTAGTGAATGGAGTGATTGGGATTGATTCCTCTTTAGATTCATCTAAAGCTATCGATATGACATCGTATTCTTCATATAATTCATCCTCAAAGTCATCATTATCATTGTTTTCCTCTTCATGATCTAGATTGAGGTATTGAAAGGCTCATTCAAAAGAGGAAGTGGAAGGTTGTGGATTGTATCCTAGACCAGAATGATCATGTGCTTCTCGATATTAAGGTTCAATGATATCATGCATACCTATTCATGTCATCCTAAGCCATATCCTTACCAATTAACCCGATGAAAATATCATGATGGGAAATCAGGATTGGTCATGTGTTCAAGGTTGGCATAGGATGGTTGCTTAGGTTCATCTGGAGGAAGTGGATCGGATGATGAATCGACCCTCCCCATATACAAAATTGATTCTATTTGGGGATGAACCCATGTTGTACACTACTCCTATGGATAGGGGTGGATCACATGGATGACCATAATCCTTGATAGTTTTGATGTTGAGCGGTGTGATTGTGACATCTTGAACCACATACTCACCAATGCTAGGACTAGCAAGATGGATTGCAACTTGTGTGGATGATGATGTGGGTGGATTGGATATGGATATGTGGGGCTCAGGAGTGGCTTGTGGCTCGAATGAAGGGAGAGATGTATGTTGGAATGACATCTCACAATCTATCAAATCAACTTGTGAGACATCGGTTGGTGGAGATGAAGATGGGTTTGGCTGAGGAATTTGATGGATGGCTGGTGATTTTAGTGTGGATGAAGTGGCATTGGGTGCTTGTAAAGTAGGTTGTGTGGATGATGATGAATGAATGGTGATTGGTGATGTGGATGATGTGGAGGGATGTCCCCCTTGTATGGATGTTGAGGGTGATGATTGGGTTTGACCACATGTACATGTTGTCGATTGTGATGAAGGTTGGGGTGTGGAAGTGGAGGCCTAATGTGGATCAGTGATGGGGAGTTCCTCTAGAATAGGTGCTTTGGATGAGGTATTGTGATGTGAAGTTGATGGTGGGGTTGATGGAATTAAGGACAAGTGAGTGGATGGAAGTGAGGACTCATATGGGTTGGAAATGAAATTGTAGTATTTGAATGGTTCAATATTTGTAGGTATGCAATGTATTTGTCCCTCATGTACATATTTCAAACATTGGTGTAGTATTGAGGGAACACATTTCATTTCCCTTATCCAAGGGCATCCAAGGAGTACATTGTAGGCCATGGCCCCTTCTAGGATATGGAACATGGTGTGCAACATCTTGACCCCCACTTGTACGGGTAAGACCATAGTGCCAATTATAGAACATAGAGCATCATTGAATGCTCACAAGGTGAAGGTGGATTTGGTGATGTGGGAAGGTGGAAGATTGATATGGTGGAGTGCTGAAGTGGTAATGATGTTGATTAATGAGCCGATGTTAATTAATACTCATTTAAAAGGCTTCCTATCAACCTGAGCCATGATGTGTAGTGGAGGATTTGGTGATTTTAATGATATTGATTTGATCTCAAAATCATAGAATACGATAGAAGGCTCCATACATGTTTGAATGCTCCCCACAAAATTGTTGAAGGTATTAGAGTCTTGAGTTTGAAGTTCAATGGATTTCAAGATCTCCATAAATGCCTCATGATGTGGGGGAGATTGTTGTATAAGCTCATAGATCGATAATTTGGTTGAAGCCATTTTGAGACTATTTGTCAATCGGCTGCTTAGTGTGATGATAGGTCATGGTGGATGACTTTGAAGGTGAATGGGTTGAGATGGATAACTTGGAAGGTGAGTTGGTTGAGATGGATTGGTGGGTTGTGGATACACAATTGTTGGTGGTGCCACAGGAGATTGAACTACTTGAGGTTGTTCATTTTGATGATTTGTGCTTCGTTGACCTTGGGTTACTATGTGAATAGCACCCACAAAACCTTGGTATTGTTGCACATGGTTGACTTGGTTAGGAGGAGTTATAGGATTTGATCCCCCTATTGTTTGTTGTGTTTCCTCATGATGAGGAAGTGGTGTTTGGTAAATACCAAGGTTCTAGTTTTTTTGTGCTAAGGGACTATCCAACTTAATGGCCCCTAGGTCTAGCAAGTCTTGCACAATATCTTTAAATGAAAAGTAGTTATTAATGTCATGGCCCTTCTAGTGATGGAAGGGATAGAACAAATGCTCCTTATAGCCCTTACTACATTTAGTCGGATCCTCAGGTTTGACTTCTAGCAAGGTGATTGCATGTGTATCATACAACCTTCAAAATATGGAGGTATATGACTTGGGTAGTGGTGTGTAATTGTGAGTTTTCCGAATAGACTATCGGTGTTGATTATTTTCCATAGTTGGTGCTGGGTTGTGCAATTGTTGTGGGGGTGGAACCACTTGATATGACACTTGTTGTGGTTGTTGTTGTGATGATGATTGTTGTTGATGATGGACTTGGGGTGGTTGAGTCATTGTTGGTTGACTCAAGACCACTTGATTCACTTGTCCAGATTTTGATTGGCCATTATAGTTTCCTTTGGATTGGCCCTTATTTTGCTATTCTTTCTTTTTGGGTTTAATCTCACCCTCTTGAATCTTGATTTCTTCGATAACTTGGGCTTGGGCAAGAGCTTCATCGAATGTTCTATATTGTTGTAATTGAAGCAACAAGGAGATAGGTTTTAGACAACTCCTTGTGAACATTCATGTTAATTATTCCATTGGGAGGATGAATGGAAATTTGGTAATGACTGCCCTCCAATGGTTTCCAAAGTCATAGACTGACTCTTCTTCAAATTTTCTAAGATTATACAAGTTGGTCAAGGTAGTTTTCTTTCTAACATTGAGGGAGAACCTTTCTAAGAATTTGTCTGCCAATTGTTCAAATGTATAAACACTATGATGTGGCAGATGGTTGTACCATTCTAAGGCATCCCCCTAATATCTAAGGAAAATTTTGAAGCATTAAGGCATCGTTCTCTTGGATTCTAAAATATGTATGGATGAATGCACTAATATGCTCTCTAGGGTCCTCAACCCCTTTGAATTTATCAAACTTTGGTAATGTAAAATTGGTAGGATAAGGTGGCGATGGTATCGAAGGATGAATTGGGTGATTGACCAGCTATCTCAGAGTGGGTTTTTGGTACATCATACCAAGTGTATGCATGATCAGGTTATCAATCTATTTTTGCAAAGCTTGTATTTTAGGATCTTCCATTTATGTTTGGAAGCCTTGGTTTGTGTGATGGGTGTATGTGGGTGGTGTGTGTTGGGTGATGAATTGTTGGGATGAAATGAGGTTCTAATTGGCCAATGGATTGATGGTTGTGGGTATGTGGTGGTGTTGGATGTTTTGTTGGAATTGGTTATGAAATAATTGGTGTTGATGAGGTGGAGATGGAGTTTGGGGGATTTGAGTGTGTTGGGTGGTGGTAATGGCATTGATGTGGTTGGATGGAGGTGTAGGTATAGTGATCATAGGAGATCATGATACCCAATATGGATCAGAGGTGAAAAAGGTATTTTGGTTGGGAATGGATTGAGGTTTGAAATCTGCCACCTATGACTATTGTTGCAAGAAAGCATGGACATTTTAATTGGCATTACCAAGTAATTGGTTTAAGTGTTGTATGCTTGTTATATGGAAGCAACAAATATGGTTTGAACGGTTGTATGGGGATGGAGGTTGATGTGTTATGAGTGTTTGCAACATGGGTTGAGGTTGGCGGGGGATAATTTATGAAAGGAATCATAACTGTATATGGAATGTCATGTTGGGCTAAATTAACAAATCCAGATGATGTGAGTGGGATGGATGAAAGTATTTATGAAGTAATATTAACTTGTGCTTCATTGAGTGGGTTGTAATGGATGGTGGTTTAATTTGATAGAAGGGAGATGCATTGGCTAAATGATGATGGGAAATATTGATGTGGGGGGTGCAAAGGTGGCCTCAACAAAGGGATTGTTGAAGATTTTATATGAATGTGAGGGTTCCTACTAAAATGTAGTAACAGATAAAGGTGGAATGTTGAGGGGTTCTAGAACCAGATAGATTGGTCTTAAATAGGCTCTGAATTTGTTAGAATCTATGTAAGTGATGTGATAATCGATTGGTGTGGATGGTTTAGTTTCAGGGATGGTAGTGTGATTTACCATTTCTAGTGTATCTAAATTCAAAGTGGATGCCACATAAGAGGATCCAACAAATAAGTGAAGATATCTCGTATGTGTCACACAGGTTGGGTTAGCCATAGAAGTGATTGGGAAAGGAGTGGAGCACTCCATGGATGAATTTGGTTGGCTAGTGGGTACATGAATCATGGCTCTGGCTTGATTTCATGTCAATACCATAAGCTATAAGTAGGCTGGGATAATGAATGTGTAGGGTGTGTGTGTGAAAAGTGTAATTGCAATGAAAAATGAACAAACACACAAATCAAGCAAACAAGTGTGTCCTATGTCTTTGCAAAAAGTTTTTATATTTTAAAAAAAAATATATTTTTTTATATATTTTTATTTTTGGATTTTGTGTGTTTTTATGTTAAGACTCCTAAGCCTAAAACCACTATGTAAGGTGAATGATGAAATACCACTAAGAGGGTGTGTTCAAACCCATCCCTCTGATGAAGGATGAGTTACAAATGTCTAAAATATTCCTTTCTAGGGTATGATTGGCCCAAGATAAACTTAAAGAATCATAATTACCCCTCAAGGGAGGTCACATTGTCTTAGTCTTGCTACTTGCCCAGCCAGGCTTTTTCTTCACACTCGGGCATGCTCGGACAAGAACGATAGTTGCATTCCACTTATTATTGAGCCCCATGGTAAAAGGGTGTTACTAGTCCTTCTGTTGGGCAAAACATTGGTTAGTTTTTCTATGGTTCAATTAATTGCCTCCATTTAATTGTCAACCCGGGGTAGCTCGTAGTCTTGTGAGCAGCCATGCAAAATATATGCTTATAATTTCTCCTTCGGAGATGAGTCCCTTAGATTATGGTTTGGGGGTATTTGGTATTCGTTGAAGTTTGTATTTAAACCAATAATCTCATGCTACGTCTAAGAAAACAGGACTGAAAGCATTTAAAATCTAAATTACTACCTTGCTAGAAATCACAGAAAATAGGGGAAATAATAGAGAAATAAATTAATCTATGAAAATAAATACAAAAAATAGGGGAAATAGGGAAGAACTCTATTGTAAGTGGGCCCACGCTTCCAGCAAGTTCTACCCATGGTAAACTATCACCGGACGCTTTAGAAGAGTTTTACAGGAAAATGCTCAGAGATTTTATTAACAGTTGTAGTAGAAGAAAATTACAAGAAAGTTCTGGGGTCTTCTTCAGGGGTGGCCTGCATATTTATAAGATATGCAGCCAACCCTATTACAATTCTTAGGATGAATCAAAAAATGATTCATTGTTACAACTGCTTGCTTAATTGAAGGAATCGGGTAAAATATCATGATATTTCAGCGTATTCTATTTCTAGAATACGTCTGATATTTATTTGCCCGATTTACATAAATCATTTATGTATCAGCTGGAATATGGGTGATGAGTCATCTTTGACATTGTCCCATGTTCGATTTCAATGCTGGAATTCCTTTCATGCTGGTTGCTGAAGTTTCGCTCTGTTCTATCGACCACAGAGTCATGTTAAAGTTTGGCGTTAGTGGAAATCAGGCATCACATTTGAAGAAGTCGAGAAGTAGGTGCCTAACGATAAGCAAGCATCTAACGGGAAGCAGATGTCTAACAAGAACAAGCACTTCATAGGAAGTAGGCACCTAATGAAAAGTAAGCACCTAACGGGAAGCAGGCGCCTAACAGTTAAGTGTCAAATGGAAGTCAGGCACTTCAAAGGAATTTGGGTGCCTGACTTCATACCTCTTCATCGATATTCCATAGATGTTTTTCCTTCATTAAATTGCAAGTGCCAGGTCCGAGTGGGACCTCGATGAAAACATGCCAAAATGCAACAATTTCCACTAAATCTACACAAATTACACTTAAAGACAAATATTAGAAAACATGCAAAATAAACTATTAATTATATATATAATTTCCATAAAATATTTATATCTACAAGAATATATGTCACACATTATGGGGAAAAGAGTACAAAAAATGAGCAATTTTGTGGCTCATCATCCCTATGCCACTTTGAACTAGTAATTACCAGTTCTATTTACTGCATCCCAATAAGCCCTGTTGGTCTATGTCCTCTTCTTCTTAGTGGCCTTGGCTTTTTCTTTGTCCTAGGGCTTTCACCCCTTTGGTGCCTTGGGAGCGGTTATCTCCTGACCCTACTACTTCTAGCATTTGCTACACCGAACTGGTTCACTTGGCCCTGCTCTCTTCTTGGGTGGTTCTCTAGTCTAGGCCACCTTGCCTTTATCAATGTTTAGATAATAACTAGAGAAACTAGTGGCATCCTTCTAGAATGCAAGCTCAACCATTTTCCAGTACTCATGGTGAAGGGGCAACTTTTCACCCATAAGCACTGATTCTTTATCACCAAATGGGATGCTAGATTCCTTAGCAACCCTAGCTATGGGTAAATCTACCCCTATTGGGTCAAGCTCAGGTTCAGCTTTGACCTCTATCTTTGCCACTAGGGGAGTTATGCTGCTTGATGCCAGATCTTCAGGTTGCACAGGGCCTAGAAATCCCATCCTTGTAAAATATGCCTGCATCCTTGAAGGCTTTCCATCCTCCAACCCATACAAGTACCAGAACTGCTCAGGTTGGGCAACTAGAATTTTCCTATGAGGCCTACCAGATTGCTCCTTGGCCTCTTTTTCTAATTCCTTAAGGGCTTTCTTAGAGGCCTTCTTCCAATTCTTCTTGTCTACCTTAATTTCCTCCTTAAGCTCCTCAAATTTCTATTTTTGGGTAGCAAACAGATTCTTTGTTACCTCCCATTCCTCATCAGAATCCAGCTCTGATTCCTTATCAGATTTGATACCCAATGCCTTCAACTCACAACTCTCACTCTAGTTCTGGGTCATCACTGAGATGGCCTTGTGGCTTTTTTTTTGATCTCAGCTTGATTTGTTGTACCCCAGGGTATGTTGGTGCAACTATTATTTCCTAGTGTACAGGGGATTCAAGCTACTGAGCCTCTTTTTCCTCTACAGCAAATTGTTGCTCAATAGGGACTGCTTCTTCCTCCTGAGGCTGTCTGGCCCCTGCATCAACTGGAGAGTGCTCTATCTCTCCCTCCTTGCCTAAAATTTGAGGCTCTTTGACCTCCATCTCCTTTTCCTCCTCATATCCTTCCTTTGTAGGTTGTTCTACATTTTGAGGTTCCTCAACCTCAACTTCATCCTCCTAAAGTATCTGCTCTATAGAGGGAGACGTAGAATAGGGCTGCTCTACTTCCATTGTAGCAACATCTCCCTATTCTATTTATATATCAGTAGGGGGCACTTATGTTGCCCCATCAATCTGCACTACCACATCAACTTTGGTTGATTGCTCGACTCCTACTGGTCTACCCTACAACTACAATTATCTCTATAGTTGCCAAATTGTTTGATATAATTCATGCATTTTTAATGTAGCCTCCTTTTAGGACTCCTCAAATAGAGCTCATTCTTCTTTAAATTTGGCTTCCCAAGTGGAAGCCTACTCTCTTAAAACCTATAATTATTGCTACAAATCCTCCACCTAGCCTTCTGGTGGTACATCTTCCATGGCCACCTCCTATTGAGGAGTTGGCCCACAAGAAATATCCTATAAAATGTGGGCCAAGTACTCCTCCTTATTGAGCTCATCGATTGGTGTCTCCTCATCGGATGAGCTCGAAACCACCCTTGATGCTTTTATTCTTCTACTTTACATCCTAGTGGAAATGGGCATGAAATCCTACTCTACCTCATATTCAAATTGAGGTAGAAGGAGATAGAGCCTATCATACTTCCTCCTCAAATTGGAGAAAAATAAGGGATGAGGCTTGTCCTGCTTCCCCTATAGTTTCTATAGGTTGGGATGCAGGCATCATTTCTACATTCTATCACCCCTTGGGCTGACTGTTCATTTTGAATTGGCACCTCCCTCTCTACTTGTGCCCTTACTACTGCACTAGTGCCCATAACTTCCTCAATTATCACATTTCTATGTGACTCTACATATCACACCAAGGCCAAAATCAAGCCATGGTGAGCCAGGGTAGAGGTGGTGCTTGCCTGGTATCACCTAGCCTCATATTTTAAGGTGCATGCAAGGTAATGGGGGATATTGATTTTATCCCCATGTAGGATGTGATTGAGAAAATAAAAGTGATTGGCATTCAATGTGGAGTACCTACCAGAGCATGTGAAGAAGTGGGTGATCTACTCAAAAATACCCTCTAAAGCTTAAGAATATGTCATTTTAGCAAGCCAATGCATGTTAGGTACTCAGTTGGTGCTCCAAAAATATCTACGCATAGAGGGTAAGGTTATCCTCCTTGTACATGTGCTCCCCTATCAGAGGGAGGCCCATAACTTTGGTGATATAGTCCTTAGTGACTAGAATCTCTAGCCCCCGCATGTGCATGACCCCATCTCTCATTGATATCACAAATTCATTTACCACCATCGCATCCTAGCCCTGACTGACCAGTCGATAATAGTCCATCCATTCTATAACATCCAACTATATTTGGACATCTACAAAAATTCCCAAGCAATCGATCGACTCACTCTTCTTGAGGTCATGATTCTTTGACTTCCCCCCATGCTTTTCCTTTAGTTCACAATTCACTCAAGGATGCTTCCAATTCCTCTTCAAATTGCTACTATGCTTCACTTCTCTATTTTTTTTCTTTCTCTAAAGGTGGCTTCATAGTAGCTGGTAAGAAACTTTTTAAAACAACTGTGTTCATGCACATAGGTGGTTAATTACCATAATCAATAGTGATTATGGTTATCCATAATAAATTTCCTTCGAGCATGTGCCCGATTGTGCGGAGATGATAACCATAAACTATCGACCAATCAGAGGTATGCCATGCAGCACCATGCCAAGTGGATTTGTTCAAGTGGTTAAGGTAATAATGGGGGGTTGTGTCGACACATTTCCATAGACACACATGTTCATGAAAACAATATAGACAAAAAATAGAAAATTTAAACATGCACCTAAATTCGTTCTATGGGTGCATATGCATAGATATCCATGGTGCATCACTATTGGTTGGTATTTGATGATTGGGAAAACCACAATGGACAATGATGGCCATGGTTCCCATGCAATGAATTTTCTTCGATGTGATTGGTTCTTGGTAGCTGCAATGTGATTTATTCAAGAAATCCTACAAAATTCAAAACAAAAATTAGAAAAAATGTATCTCCTTGGGATGACAAACATCCCCTCCTCGAAAGTTGGTTGATGTCAACTTTTAATTTTGTCCATGGTAGATTTGAATTTGCATGTGCATGGGGTGCTGACGTGGCTCGAGCCACATCCCAATGTTGATGTGTTATTCTATCAAGGTAGAAAATGGCCATAGTAGATGGAAATTAGGCACCTTTTTTATATGGAAATCAGGCACCTTCTTTTCAAATTATGGCATGTAGGTGCCTTGGAAATTGAAAATAGACACCTTAGGAATCGGGTACTTTGCTTAACATGGGAAGCAGGCACCTTAGCAATCAGGCGCTCTACTTAACATGGGAAGCAGGCACCTTAGCAATCAGGCGCTTATGCCTAACATGGGAAGCAGGCACCTTTTTGCTAACTATCGAGTGTCATACTTATAAAATAAACTTTATACAAACTCAACTTTTTTTTACATATGCTAAGAATATTTGGTGTCAGTTTCCCAAAAACTAGAAGTCGACCATTCTCCTAGAGAAACCAAGAGTCAAGCATTGATCTACCAGAAAATGGGATGCAAGTGCCATCTTCATAACATACTAGGAGTCAGGCACCATAAAGCGTATAAACGAAGTACACCTTCCTATAAAATCTTCTACCATACAATGGGAAGTAGGCACCTTCTACCATACAATGGGAAGTAGGCACCTTCTCTCATAATGAAGTATGCCTTCCCATAAAATATAAAAAATGGTACTTTTATTTTATTCAATGGGTGCTGACTTGTCCTTGTATATGCATTGTCAGGTTGATCAGGCCCTTCAATGCTTTTGATTGAAAAATAGGAACAAAATCAACATCCACCCCTGAACCAATAGTTGAGTGTTTTATTGTCCAAAGAGACCAATCCAAACACTCTTGTGCAGGTTCAGGTTTAGTATTCCCCTCTCTAAATGGGGACTAGCTACTCCTACTACAAGAAAATTCTCCTAGAAATATTGGAAGGTGTAGGTTCATGGATCATATGCTTGTTAGGCCTAGGTTTCCTAGGCTGCCTAATAACTGCACAAAGGGCATTGTTCCTACAAAACAAAAACACAACTAAAAAAAAAAAACTTTGAAAGAATAATTATCTTTGGGACTATGTGGACTAGGTCCACATCTTACTGACTCAAGATAAAATTAGAATCAACTAGGGTCTCCCCCATGCCTAATCTAGACTCAATCATGTATGCTTCAGACACATGGTATGGATGCAAGTGGTGGCCATTGACTGTTAAGGTAATGTTGCTATCATCTATTATTCTGACTCTTACAGCCCCATTATTGATGACTTCAATCACTTCATATGGCCCCATCCAATGTTGCATGAGCTTGCCCTTCCTTTCCTAGAATCGAGAATCATAGAGTAATGCCCATTCTCCCACTTTAAGCTACTTTGGCCTGGTGTGGTGGTCATGCCACTTGGCCCTTTATTTCTGAATGATCTCTATTTTCTATAGAGCCTCAAGGTGGTATTCATCCAACTGATTAAGCTACTGAATTATTTCTTTTTATGCATCATCCAGATTTATATTCAATTCTACAGTAGTCCTAAGTGTTTTGACTTCAAACTCTATAGGCATCATGGCACTTTTCCCATAGACTAACTAAAATGGTGTGAAACCAGTAGTAGTCTTCCAGGTGGTCCTGTAGGCCCACACTACTTCTAGTAATCTAGTAGCCCAGTCCTTCCTATGTTGTTGCACTATTTTTGTTAGGATATTTTCCAACTCTCGATTGGTCACCTCAACTTGCCCATTCACCTATGGATGGTAGGGAGTGGTTTTGTTATGCCTAATTTTGTATTGTTGCATGAGTTCTTGGATCATCCTTGAAGTAAACTAAGGTCCTTGATCAGTTGTGATCTCCCTTGGGACCCCAAATCTTGTAAAAATTGATGAATACAAGAAATATGCTATAGTTTTCTCCTTTGAATCATGCAAAGCCTGTACTTCAACCCACTTTGTCACATAGTCAGTACAAACTAGGATATACCTCTTACCTCCTGACTATGGATTAATAGGTCCTACGAAGTCCATCCCCCATTTATCAAATGGTTCAATGTGAACATGTGGTTGGAGTGGCATCTCATCTCTGAGAGTAGGTCTACCCATCCTCTGACATTGATCACACTGGCTCACATGCTTGGTTGCATCCTTGAATAGTGAAGGCCAGTAATAACCAACCTGCAACACTTTATATGCAATCCTTTTTCCTGCAAAATGGCCACCACAAGGTTCATCATGGCAAGCCTTCAGTATTTCAATTATTTCATCCCCAACAACACATCTTCTCATGATTTGATCAGGTCCTATTTTGAACAAGCACCCATCAATCCATGAGAAATCTACACTTTTCTCAATTAAAGTCTATTTTTCATGAGGTAAAAGTGTAGGGGATACTTTACCAATGGCTAAATAATTAGCCATATCTACGTACCAAGGTATCTGATCATTTAGAGCAAACAAATGCTCATCTAGAAATTGGTCCTCTATAGCTGCATAGTCTGGAGGTGTCAACCTGGACAAGAAATCAGCTACCACATTGTCCTTTCCTAGCTTATCCACTATTGTCACATCAAATTCCTACAAGAGCAACAACCATCTGATAATTCTACCACTAATCCCAGGTTTGTTTGTCAAGTATCTGATCGTTGAGTGGTCAGTGTGTACAAATACCTGATAACCTATAATGTAATGATAAAATTTGTTAAGAGCATGTATTACTACAAGAAACTCTTTCTCTATGATAGTATAATTTAGTTCAACACCTATGAGGTTTTTACTAACATAATAGATGGCATAAAAATCATCACCATATTTCTATCCCAATATTGAGCCTATTGCATTGTTAGATGCATCAACATATATGTGAAAAGGTATGGTCCAATTTGGACCTCTCAACACTAGAGCAGTAATTAGTTTTTCCTTTAAAGTGTTGAATGCTTGTTCACATTCTTCAGTCTAGACAAACTTTGCATCTTTAGTTAACAATGTGGTAAGAGGTTTAGCAGTTTTTCTAAAGTCTGATATAAACCTCCTATAGTAACCGATTGATCCTAGGAAACTATGGATATCCTTTTGTGTTTTGGGAGTAGGTAGGGTTTGGATGACTTCTATTTTCTTTCTATCTACTTTGATCCCATCTATAGAAAGGTGATGTCCTAAAACTATCCCTTCCTACATCAACATATAGCATTTCTCATTGCTTAAGGATAGGTTAGTTTCCTCACAATGTTTAAGTGTCTTTTCTAGATTTTTTATGGTAGTTTCAAAAGTTTCACCATATACAGTGAAATCATCCATGTATACCTCCACAGTCTCTCCAATCATATCTAAAAAAATGCTAAGAACTACCCTCTGAAAGGTGGCAGGTGCATTGCATAGACCAAATGGTAAAACTCGGTAAGCAAATGTCCCCCATGGACAAGTGAAGGTGGTTTTATCTTGATCTTCCTCCCCTATTTGGATCTGATTGTATCCATTGAACCCATCCAGGAAAGAAAAGTACTTCTTGCCTGCTAAGGTGTCAAGGACCTGATCTATAAAGGGTAAAGGGAAGTGGTCCTTCTTAGTTGCTTTATTCAACAACCTGTAATCAACACAAATTCTCCACTTTCCATTCTTCTTGGGCACCACCACTAATGGTGATACCCACTCACTATCTGAAATGGGGTAGATGAATCCAACTATGAGGAGTTTTTGTAATTCTGCTTTGACAATTTCTTTCATAGTTGGGTTCATTCTCCTCTATGGTTGTCTTACTGGTCTAACCTGGTCTTCCAGATATATCCTATGAGTACAGGTCTCAGGAGCTATTCCTCTCATGTCAGAATACTCCCAAGCAAAGGCATCTTGATGTTTTTCCAATATTTATTTTAGTTTGGTTTATTGTTCAACTATCAACTAGTTATCTATATTCAACATTCTACCAGGTGCAACTTCTATTTGCTGAATATGGTGGTATTTTCCTCCTACTAATGGCAACTCAGGAGGAGGACAGGAGGGTTCTCCCTAAAAAAAGTGAGATATCATCTTATCCTCATCACTTTCATCTTCCAACTCCTCAAGTGTCATCATAGGTTGGATCATTGATAGACCACCAATATTTTGATTCTCATCCTCAAGTTCTCCCAACAAATCTACAGACTATGCAGGTGGATGTATGATCAATTTCTTTATATTCTGACCATATGAAATGGTCATTTTCCCATATCTACAACTTATGTAAGCATCAACTATTGCCAGCCAAGGTCTACCTAAGATTAATGGGTATCCACCTAGTCTAGATTTAGATTGTAGCACTAAGAAATCTATTGGATACTCCCATGCATCTACTGTAATAGTGATATCTTCCAGTATTCCATCAGGGAGTACTATAGATCTATCTACCAACTATAGCATAGTTTTAGTGGGCTTTAGATTAGTCAATTTTAGTTTTTGCATGGTCTCCTAGGGCATGACATTGATGGCAGCCCCCAAATCTACTAGTGTGTTGGGTAAAACACAACCTTCTATTTTTATAGTCAACATAGGGCTTCCTGGATCTGAGTACTTCTAGCTGTAGGTATTCCCTAACATAAGGTCAGCTAACTGACCTACCAAACTGATTATTTTAGCTGGTTTCCTCCCTAGTTTCTTGAGGCACAACTCTCTTATGGCCTTTCCATAAATAGGTATGTCTCTGATGGCCTGAAAGAGAGGGATTGTGATTGTTAAGTTTTTTAAACTAGAGAGGATATCAAACTCTATTTGTATTGGTTTCTTGGGTTCCTGCAACCTTTGTGGAAAAGGTGGAACCTCCTCTTTGTTATGTACAAGTGTTGATTCTTCTTCTACCTCTTCTATAAGGGGTGATTCCCCTTTCTCTATTTCTATTGGTTCCTCTTCTTCTACAAGAGGAGTGACTTCTACACCTACTTGCTTTCCTGACCTTAACTAGATAGGATCATAATCTACCTTAATATTATACATAGGGTACATCTCATTTTCCATATGATAGGTTGGCTACTGCTTGTTGTTTGGGTTTGTTGTTGGTTGTGCTAGTAACTGAGGAGTCCTTGGAGCAGGAAGAGTAGGTAGACTTGGTTGTAGTGGAGCTGGAGTAGTATGTTGTGGATACTGATTCCAAGCATTCTGATTTCTCCACTACTACCCAGGCTATTGGTATTGGTTCCAAGGGTAAGGGTTGTAAGGATTTACTCCTTGGGGAAATGGATTCCAAGGTTGTTGACCATACCAACCCATGTTGGGTGGTTGGGCTTGACCTTGGTTTTGGTAATTGCTACCCCATAGGATGACATTCCTGATTGCATATTGTTACCCATAGGAGACTATTTCTAGTTCCTCCTATTACCCATGAAGTATACCTCTGCTACTTCAGGTTCCTCTTTAGATTTCATTAATTGTGGACACAACTTCATTTTATGATCCTTCTTACAGACAACACATACACAAACTTTATTTTTTGGGCACTCATTTTTGGGGTGTTTGCCTCTACATTTAGGATAGAAGTAGGCCAATGTTACCTCATTCTCCTGCTTCTTTCTCTGAAGTAGAAGAGTATCCATTTGAAGAGCTAGAGATGATAACATCTCACTCTTAAGGTCCTCTAGCATGTTGCCTATTTCTATTTTAGTGATAGTGGTTGATTGCTTAACATTTCTAGGGGTCAACTTACCCTTTCTTCTTGAAAAGTTTTGACACAACTATCGAATATCATCCATTTGGTGTTGGTAAATGTCTCCCCTAGAGATCATGTTTAAAGCTTCCAAGGATTCATTTGTTAATCCTTTCAAAAAAATGCTTCTTAGGGACCTATCTCCTAGTTTTGAATGGGGTGATCTTTGCAAATTGAAGCTAAACCTATCCCAGTATTCTTCCATAGATTCCCCTTCCTTTTGGGTCATGTCTAGGACTTCCTCTCTTGCATCTCTTGCTCTACCAAAATCCTGATACTGATCCAAGAAAAGTTTCTTCAACTATTCCTAGGTAGTTATCCATTTATCCCCCAAGCTGATGAACCAGTGCAAAGTTGAATCATCAAGGGTGGAAGGGAATAATTTTAGTTTTTGAGCATCTATGGTGTAATCCACAGATCTACATAAAACATCAAATTTAAATAGGAATAGATCTGGATCTTCTATTGGTAGTCCTCTAAAGGTTGGAAGGTGGGCAGGAGAGATATGTTTCATCTTGTGATCTCCCCCTACCTCTCCTATTGGAAAACTAAAACTAGTGGATGTTTCCTCTAGATTTTCTACCATTCTGCCTACTACTAGAGTTTCTACCCCTACTTCATTCAAAGCAGCTATCAATGCTTCTAGTTCATTTCTTTTATCCTTCAGAAGGATGGATAAGTCAGCATTTGAGATAGTTCCATCTAATACTACTTGCCAACATTCAACATTCAGTAGATCTTCCTCAGATTGAACTCTACTTATCTTTGATCCTGCTCTAAGATTCTACTAGATTGTTTTAGAAGGGTCCTGTGCAAATAGTGGGTGTTCCCACCAATGCACAGGTGGATATTGTGATGGTGAGAGTTCAATCTCAGGTTCAAGTTCTACTAAAGTAGAAGGATTCTGAGAAACAACTTCTTTGTTTTTGACAAAATGATCATCTGGTCCCTTGTTCTTAGGTGGACTCATACAAAGTTTTAGATGAAGGTTTCTGAAGAAAACACTCTAAACTACTATAACTATGCTTCCTTCAGAACAAGAAATTACAATGGCTACTCCCTGACAATGATGCCAAAATGTTGGGCAAAACATTGGTTAGTTTTTCTATGGTTCAATTAATTACCTCCATTTAATTGTCAACTCGAGGTAGCTCGTAGTCTTGTGAGCAACCGTGCAAAATATATGCTTATAATTTCTCCTTCGAAGATGAGTCCCTTAGATTATGGTTTGGGGGTATTTGGTATTCATTGAAGTTTGTATTTAAACCAATAATCTCATGCTAAGTCTAAGAAAATAGGACTGAAAGCATTTAAAATCTAAATTACTACCTTGTTAGAAATCACAGAAAACAAGGGAAATAACTAGAAAATAAATTAATCTATGAAAATAAATATAGAAAATAAGGGAAATAGGGAAGAACTCTATTGTAAGTGGGCCCACGCTTCCAATAGGTTCTACCCATGGTAAATTATCACCGGATGCTTTAGAAGATTTTTACAGGAAAATACTCAGAGATTTTATTAACAGTTGCAGCAGAAGAAAATTACAAGAAAAGTCTGAGGGGTCTTCTTTAGGGGTGGCCTACATATTTATAAGATATGTGGCCAACCCTATTACAATTCTTAAGATGAATCAGAAAATGATTCATTATTACAACTATTTGCTTAATTGAAGGAATCGGGTAAAATATCATGATATTTCAATATATTCTATTTCTAGAATACATCTGATATTTATTTGCCTGATTTACATAAATCATTTACGTATCAGCTAGAATATGGGTGATGAGTCATCTTTGACATTGTCCCATATTCAATTTCAATGCTAGAATTCCTTTCATGTTGGTTGCTGAAGTTTCACTTTATTCTACCGACCACAGAGTCATGTTGAAGTTTGGCGTTAGTGGAAATCAGGTGCCATATTTGAAGAAGTCAGGAAATAGGTGCCTTGTATGTAGAAGTTAGGAAGTAGGTGCCTAATGGGAAAGTAGGCCTTAGGGAAGCAGGCGCCTAACGGGAAGTAGGCGCCTAACAGTTAAGTGTCGAACGGAAGTCAGGTGCTTCAAAGGAATTTGGGTGCCTGACTTCGTACCTCTTCATCGATATTCCGTAGATGTTTTTCCTTCATTAAATTGCAAGTGCCAGGTCCGAGTGGGACCTCGATGAAAACATGCCAAAATGCAACAATTTCCACTAAATCTACACAAATTACACTTAAAGACAAATATTAGAAAACATGCAAAATAAATTGTTAATTATATATATAATTTCCATAAAATATTTATATCTACAAGAAAATATGTCGCACATTATGGGGAAAAGAGTACAAAAAATGAGCAATTATGTGGCTCATCACTTCCTACTCTAGGCACACCCAAATTTAAGGGACTTTTCGGTGATGAAATCTAGAAAGCCACTTGTTATGGGCTATTATAGTTTCTAGGGGGTGATCCAACGGATGGATATGAAGCCCACCATCGATGGTCTCGATCAACGGTTTGTGATGAAATCCAACTCGCTAATGTTAAAAGTAGAGTGTGTAGTGTGTGGAGTTATTTTTTAAAGGTTCTATTATCTATGGTGTTTTTCTAAACATTAAGATGCAAAGAAAAAAACTATCTTAATATGCAACTAGTATGCACTTTAAATTTATTGCCTAAAACATGATTGAAAGCACACAAGGCAACCAAAGCAGCAACCAGAACATCATAAATAACAAAAAACCTGATCCAAAGGCAGCGAATGAATTCCAATTAAACCTTGGAAAGTTTCTAACATACAGATTCATAAACATATTAAGATGAGTTTGAAAAACTTAATGCAACTAAAAATGTATTTACAAGTGCAGATCTACCCCTAAATGCAGTCTATATGATTTTTTCATAAACAAATAAATTATTACTCTAAAATGCACTTCTTTTTTAATTTCTTGAAAATAAAATACCTAAGATGCCTAGAATACCTAAAAATGCTTGGTGTATTGGTTTATAAAAAATAGAAATATGAATATTTATTTTTCTTTTTCTTTTTTAAAAAGCAAAAACATAGTTGGGGTTTGAAAATAACTTACCATAAAGCCTTACGTATTATTTCCCTGGCTTCACAGACAAGGCATCGAATCTCCCAAACGTAGTACTGAATATTCTAGATACTCTATGTCATCTCCCAGGTGCACTATGGCATCCCTCGAATGTGGTATGGCATCTACGCAAGCACAGATAAAACCCCCATAGCTTTTAAAACTCCTAGTTTTAGGTTTTGTAATTTTTACACAATCGAGTTTCTAAAAACCTGCAGTAAAAACAAAAAATATATATCAAAAAATTGATATATGACAAAGCAAATCAAAATATGAAACCCTTTTGGGGTCCCACCATGATTGTCATTGTGTAAAGTAAAAATGATCAATACTGGTAATAGTAATGAATCAAAACAAAT
Source organism: Wollemia nobilis (assembly GCA_028583015.1). NCBI lineage: Eukaryota > Viridiplantae > Streptophyta > Pinopsida > Araucariales > Araucariaceae > Wollemia > Wollemia nobilis. The sequence goes on from JAQPPZ010017129.1 coordinate 2,747,597, forward strand.
AAAAATATACACATGGAATGAAATATCTCATATATTATTAAATCAAGGAGTCTGGATATCCACTCTTATACATCAATATACCCCAAATCAAGGGCTACAAAAATATTGCTTGCTTTGATACAATAATTATAACAGAGAAGTAAAACCCTCATATTCAATCAAATAATTGCGCTGTCTTTAGATATTCTTTTCTCTAAACAAGGGTTGAGTGGGTTTGTGTATCCACTATGGGGCCACTCCAAGCTGCAACAGTTATCAATGAAAATGTCTCCTACATTTGCATACAAACAAGCCACAAAACAGATCAGTAGTACATGTGAGGGATCCACTGTGTGAGGCCCTCTATAAAATATAGATCTACAAAACCCTAAGTGCAATACTTATGAAATGTAAATGAAATGCAATAAAACGTAAATAAAAAAACAACCAATAACCTTGTCAATACCTAAATCACTAGATCTACACTTTTTATGGTTTGATATGAGGTCACGTGGATGCCCGAAAATGTCTAAGAACTCGATGAATGCAACGTGGTGTCTAATTAATATCCTGGAGCATTCATATATTGTTATAGATGTCCCACAACATTCTAAAAATGCTCTATAATATTTGAGAAATGCCTTGAGGCATTTGTGGGATAGATCAGATGCTTTGTGATGTTTGAATTTGGTTTGCAAGAGCTCTAATGATCGAACAGTGAATATGGTGGTGGCTAGGGTTTGTGTGAATGTGAAGGGTGAATATGATAATAGAATGTTTAACCTCTCAAGATATTTGATCCTCATTTACAAGTGAATGATCTTTTATGATTGCCCTTGATTCATACTAGGGTTTTGACGATAACAAGCGACTATTATTAAAACATAATGAGCGACTAAGATTGTAACTTGGTAAGTGAAACAGATTCCATTGAATGAGCGGCCAGGATTAAGACATGATGGGCAGCTAAGATTTATTCATATATATATAAATATATAAAAATATAATATATAAAATATTTATATTTGTATATATATAAATAGCTAATTATGAATGGCTATGATTTTATGATGATGAGTGGATAATAAGTGGCTAGGATTTGGTGTCTACACAATGTCCTAGAATTTGTTAGAACTTTGGATGCAGTTCATTGTCACTAACAAAACCCAAATCATTTAGGATGTAAAAACTAGCAATCCCAAGATTGTAACAACTCATTAGACTAATTAAGAAGGATGATCGACAGTTATGGGAAGATTTTTCTAGATGTAGTTGTGTGTTATCCAAGATGAGTAGCTATCCTAAGAATTATCAGTTGTCTTAACCAAAAATCAAAAGGTCTTCCTTGAACCCAAACAGTTACCACCTAATTAGTTGTAAAATCATAGAATCAATTTAATTTCATATAGGTGCCCCTATCAACAGAAGAATAATATTGAGATGTTAATAAAGGATATACTAGATGTACGATTCATTCATCCAAGCATAAACCCTTTTTTAGCTCTTATCTTATTGGTCAAGAAGAAGGATGGATCATGGAGAATGTGTGTGGACTTTCATGAACTCAATCATATCACCATCAAAGATAAGTTTGTTATTTTGGTGATTGATGATTTTTTGGTTGACTTGTAAGGTGCTCAGTACACTACCAAATTGGACCTCAGGTCAGGCTATCACTAGATTTAGGTTTATGATGGCATCTCCAAAATAGCTTTCAAGACCCATGAGAGACATTATGAGTTTTTGGTTATGTCCTTTGGCCTCATCAATGCATCGTGTACTTTCCAAGGCTTAATGATTAGGGTTTTAAAACCCTACCTATAAAATTTTGCATTGGTCTTTTTTGATGAGATATTGATCTATAACAATTCATGGGGAGAGCACTTACAACATGTTAATCAGGTTTTGAAGCTCTTGTAGCAAAACTAGTTGTATGTCAAGCAATCTAAATACACATTTGGGGCAACTAAAGTAGAATATTTGGGGTACATCATGACCAGATATGGTGTTTGAGTAGATCCCACAAAGATTAAAGCCATCATGGAACAACCCAAACCCAAAATATTGAAGACTCTTCAAGGATTTCTTAGTATTACAGGTTATTACCAAAAAAATTTTAAGGACTATGAGAAGATAGTAGCCTCTTTTATAGTTATGCTTAGGAAGTATGCATTCACATGGAACCATGTGGTTGAGTACGTTTTTTTTATTTTGAAGGATTCCACTTTTCACACAACCACGAGGATGACAACATATTAAGTAGTGGATGGTCAACCACCCCCAACACTCACTTATTACCTGCTAGGTAGTTCAATGGTATATGCAATGGACACAATTCTTGTAGGCAAGAAGTCTTAGGAACCTGTTGGAGAAAAATCTGCCTTTGGTTACATTTGCACCCAAGACTTTGCCAACATTGAAAGACCAAGTTTAAACAGAGTTCACCTGGTTCAATCTCCAGAGGAGGTTGGTTCCTTACTTATTTTAGGAAAAGGGGGGAAGAGGGAAATGCATAAAGAGAGGGAAATATAGCTATGGCTAGAGAGTTAAAACGGTACAGATTAAGCAACAACAAAGCAATTCTCACAGCCTTTTGCAGAGAAGCATAACAGAGAACCAAAGCATAGAAACTAAAACCCCTGGTGAATGTCTTATTTAAATGTAGCTTATCCATGAAGTTAATTGCAGATCTAACTAAACGTTAATACAAAAATTTAGAGTAAGAATTAATGTAGATTACATTCAACCTTAGATTTAATTAGCAATAGACAACACATACATACTTGATTTGAACCACCAATGAGCCAAGAACCAGAATGGATGATATTTATTAAGCTTTCAGAAGTCTATATACATAGCCTTGTAAATGCCTAAGAGCCGACCATTTGTTTAGGTCGCTCATCCTATATATAAGAGTTTTTACATAACAAAAAACTGAAAGTTGTTACAACAGTATGCCCGTAGGCTCATTCTAGTAAAGAAGTAGTTGAAGAGAGTATGGAGATTTCAACAGGAAGTAGTTGAGATATTCTGGTTATGGCGATCTTCTTTAATCTCTTCAGAGATGTCGTGGTCCATCTGGCCTTCAAAATGTCGCCCGATCATGACTATTCTCCTTGGATCTACCTTAGCTTCTTCAAAATGTTGCCCGATCATGACTTTTGTCTAGGCTTTGCCTTAGCTTCTTCAAAATGTCACCCGATCATGAATTTTGTCTTGGCTCTGCCTTAGCTTCTTCAAAATATCACTCGATCATGACTTTTGTCCTAGATCTACCTTAGATTATTCAAAATGTCACCCAATAACGACTATTCTCTAGGCTTTGCCTTAGCTTCTTCAAAATATCACCTGATCGTGACTTTTGTCTTGGCTCTGCCTTAGCTTCTTCAAAATGTTGCCTGATCGTGACTTTTGTCCTGGCTCTACCTTAGCTTCTTCAAAATATCGCTTGATCATGACTTTTGTCCTGGCTCTGCCTTAGCTTCTTCAAAATGTCGCCCGATCATGACTTTTCATCTTGGCTCTGCCTTAGCTCTTCAAAATATCGCCCGATCATGACTTTTGGTCATGGCTTCATTTTCAGCCTTCAAAATGTCACCTAGTCGTGACTATTCTCCATACTTAGCAAAATATTGAGAAGATTACTCCCTATTTCCCTAGGTGTGGTCATTTTGACCAACATTCTTGGTGCCTCCTGGGGTAATTTTGTTAGCAGAATGTCATAACCTAGAGCCTTTATCCATTGGGGAATGGAGTAAATAAAAACAACTTAAGAAAAAGAAGGGAAAGAAGGGGAATGATACCAAGCACAAAAGCTTCCTTCTTTGGGGCGGTCATTCTTTTGGAGTATCTTCTTTGTTAGATTTTTTTACTTCACCTTGGTCGGGAGCCGTTGCACTGCTTGATAAAGCTTTCTTAGCTTTTTCTTGTTTGTCCTTTTCTTTTACTACTTCATTATAGGCGGTGCAGGCCTTCCTCTAGGTTTCCTCATCTGTATCTGTCTTTTCCTTGAAAGTGTTGTATAGATACTCCAACTCTTCAACCTTGTCATATGATAGGGTTCTTGATTTCATATACAGCTCATGTAGGCAAGAGTTCATCTGGGTAATATCTTGAACCATGCTAAAAATTTGCTCTTCTTGAATGGGCTCTTCCCAGCTATCAATTTATGATTCATCTTCTAAAAATTTCTTCCAAGTGACTTTCAGTTCATCCTCTATTAGGAGCTTTGAATCCTTGTCCTAGAAGCTAGGCATGCCACAATTTTTAGCTATGCTTATATGTTTTAGAATCGTCTTAGCCTCTGCTTTGAGCTCCTATATGAGCTTGGCGCTTTTGGTCACCAATTTGTGCCTTTTGAAGAAATTTTTGGTAACTTTTGATCACCAATTTGTGCCTTTGAGCTCCTATATGAGCCTGGCACTTTTGATCACCAATTCTTATCTCATGCTCTATATCCAATTATCACTTGCGTGCTATCCGCCAGGACTTGAGTTTTATTTCTTATTGACAACCTTGTTTCCAGGAGCTTGACAGATGCTTCTAATTCATCTTCTACTTGGCCCAACGTATCTTTGATTTTGAGAAGATATGAGAGTGTGGGCCTAGCCTTTGGGGTCATCTTATTGATGCTTTCAATCATGTTCCTTCTAACTGTCCTTGCTTTTTCCTTGGACAGCCCACTAGCTTTATCAGCGCTATCGGATAGCTACTTTTTGAGGTCCTCGACCTGTTGCTGCAACACTTGAATTTGTTCTTTGGCCTTTGCTGCTTTTTCTTTGAAGGGGGCCACTTCATCGAACATTTGCTTCCATTTTTTGGCTTCATTTTTCAAAGCCTTTTTCGTTGCCTTTTGCTGGTGCAGAGCTTCCTCTAAACGCTTTCTTGCTTGCTTAGCCTGGAAGTACTTTTCTTTGTAATACTCAATGTTTAGATAAATGGTCCCCATGTGAGTCTGGGCCTTGCCCCACTCATCATCCATTGGTAGCTGAGTGATATCTTTCATAGTTACCTTCGCTTGATAGTCTTCTAGGGTCATGTCTTTCTCTAGCTTCTGTATGAGTGGGGTCATATTCATGGTGGAACATTGCATGCTGATGGGATCCAACACTGATCCTTCTCTAACGTGGGCTATATCATTAGAACTTTGGGAGCTCCACGACTTTAGCCATGTAGCAGCGTTCAGGGTGGTTTTTTTTAAATTTTTGAACTTAGCAACCATAGGGTTTCTTACGAGAGAAGCAATATGCATGGCTTGGAAGCTTAGCAAGTTGGTGGAGTAAGGGAAAGGAGTGGTGGCTAGAGGGGCCTCCATACTTAATTTTTTAGTGGGGGAACCTGTGGGGGCAGAGGAGGATGTTGGTGGAGTTTGTTGAGTTGATGGTGGAGGTTGATGAGTGGATGGTGGTGATGGTGGAGGCTGGTGAGTTGAGGGGGAGAGGCGTTGCCATGACCTTCAGAATGGGAAGGGGAATTATTATGGGAATGAGAAGAGGAAGGAGTATTGAGATTAATAGGAGATATACCTGAGTCCTTTTGTATATTGGTGTCGTCGGTCCCCTATGATTTCTTGGTGTAAGCTTCTACGATCTATTTTAGGACCGAGTCATCAACTCCCGTTGTTACTTTTATCAGGGTTTGCTCCCTGCTAGGGTTTTCTTTTGGGGGAGGCTCTTCAACTATCTCAACCATTTTTTCATCTATATTATGGAACTCAAAATTTTACTCAGAGTTTTCCCCTGTTCCTTCCTGGTCCCCTATTCCTTCCTTGTCCCTCGATTCTTCGTGTTCTTCTGATTCCTCATTTTCTCTTGATTCTTCAAATTCTTCAGAGGGTGTTCCTTCTCTTTTCCTTTTCTTTTTGTCTCCTCCCTTATCAAATTCTGCTTTTCATTTTGTGATTCTGCTCTCTGCCTTCTGTGTTCGAGTTGAGCACCATCATTGGACTCTGTATCTGATCCAGAAGGGGGAATGAAGTTCTGATGTTTCCTTTTAGGGACTTCTATCTTCTTAGTAGTGATTTGCTTCCCTTTATCCATTTTAGTACTACCTTCAATTTTTTTGAGGGGGATGCCATTGATTCCCAGAGGGACTTTATCTGCTAATGTCTTGGACCAATTGTCATGGTTCTCATCATACTTCTTAGAGAATTCCTTGTCAATATTTGTCCCATACCTGGAAAAGGTCTGTATGTGGCATCGCATTTGCCACCAAGCTAATATTTTGGTGTGATCCCAACCTTCCCCTCTCTTCTTGGTATTTTTGATCATCTTGTTACTTAGCTTGTGGGTTGGGTTCACTTCAGGGCACCAATATGACAAGTGCAAATAGAAATCGTGCCATGGGGGTAGTGGCTACATTTTCTCAACATGCCACTCTAATGGTTGATCTTCATCATTATTCCTGCCCTGCTTATCGATTTGCCTATCAGATAAGTGAAATTGCTTGAAGGGGGCTTTATTCAGGGTGGCTTGCCTCTGGGCGAATTTGTCCTTAGGGTCATATTTCCATATTTGTGGTAGCTCTATCAATTTTAGATTTCTTAGAATTCGAGCAATTTTTTCGTTGTCCCCCTTTTTTGACATTGTTACTCCCTCGTATTGAAAAGGCATGAGGCAAGTACCTGTCAAATGAGTGCCTGTACCAAATTTATTGTTAATGAACTATGTTTGCCTTATGTACTCTAGAGTGAATAATCACTTAGTAACGTAATAAGGCAACAAGAAGGGCTTCCCTATGAAGCCATAGAGCCTGATGACTACCCCTTGTGTTAGAATAAACTAGTCTCCTTCCTCTGCATGGGGGTGCCTTAAGGTATCTCACATTTTTTAGGGAATTCTTGGCATGGCGCCGTACATGAGTTTCAATGTTGGGCCCAAGAATTCCATGTTGAAGTGATAGTATGAACCCGCATTTGAAAGGAGCGACGTCCATTCACATATAGGAAGAAAGTCTCCCTTTTGGTCCTTTTGTGCAGTAGGGATAAAATTCAAAATTTTTTCTTGAAAGAAAAATAAAATCCATACCAGGTAAGAGGAGAACCTGAAAGAGTCTAGGATATCTTTCTGTAATTTGAAAAGCCCTATATGCAGCTACTGGGCTAGGTATTCCATCCAATCGAAGAATATTGGCACTCTGCTTGGGTCCATGTGTGCCGCATCATAGAACTTGGGGTTAGATATGCATTGTGCTATCACAACTTGCCATCCGTAGACCTGTGAGTCTATTTCAAGCCCCACCACCATGGCCATCATGGAAAAGAGCTCCTTGCTTTTGAATTTTTCCAAGGGAATTGGGGATTTTGGCATGGATCCTTCGGGAAGGGAATCTGACATATGCTCTTGCAAGAAAAGTCGAATGTTAGGAGCATTGGTGTAATACTTCGTAGAATTGGTGGGGTCAAACTAAATGGGGGGACTATAGGCTTCCTACCATGGGTGAAGGTGGCCCTAATTGAGTCGGCGTTGAGCATAAAAATGACTTCATTCTTGAAGTTCCTTACTATTTTGTTCTTAACATCATAGAATTTCACCATGGCCTTGATTAACTCGGGGTAGGGGTGGACCTGAGGGTAGACATACTAGTAGAGTAGAGAGTGGTAAGGGAACATGCTTGGGCTCAATGGGGAGATGTATGTGGCCATTATGGCTGCTATATCCTTTTGGATTTGCCCTGGGTCCTTCCATGTCAGCTTTGTATTAGTGATATGGTTGTCAGGGTCTACGAAACTACTTCCATTTTTGGATGACATTTGTTTCCCCTTAGAAGAAGAGGTTGGAGGTGTGGTCATCATGGTTGAATTTTGTTTTTTGTAATGAAACTTGCTCAGAACACGCTTAGCATAGAGTTGCAAAGCTTTTTTGGAGAGCAGGGAGCATAGTGATCAGAAAGGAAATAATGCAGAAGACAAAAAGGATGATGAAAGCTTTTACAATGTATCTAATTGTGCATGTGCATGCCAAGGTTACATGCAATAACTGCCAAGGTGACATGGAATAACTACGATTAGTGTTACATGCCCCAATAAAAAATTTGAACATTATCGGGTACCTTGATCTGTGTGCTAACATCAAGGAAACAAGTACCAATTTTAAAAGGGCCAATGATATTGCTTTGTTGTTGTCTTGGGCCAATAAAATGGCATCACCTCTACTATTGGTCAATCAGTAGGTACGGTGGTACCTTAAAAAGTGGGACCTTTTAAAACATCGAGAAAACTACTTTTCCCACCAAAATTTCATGGTTGCTCTAAGGTGGCCTTTGAGCACTGAAAAAAAGTTATGAAATCATGACAATTTACCTAGAAGGGGCCTTTGAGTGCCAAAAAGTCATGCCATCATGAAAATTTTTCTTAGAATGGTCATCATCTGTCAAAAAGTCACGAAATCATGACAATTTACCTAGAAGGGGCCTTTGAGTGCCAAAAAGTCATGCCATCGTGATATTTTTCCTTGGAGCAGCCATCAGCTACCAAAAAGTCATGAAATCATGAAAATTTACTTGGAAGAGGCCTTTGAGTGTCAAAAAGTTGTACCATCACAACATTTCTCCTTGGAGCGGCCATCAACTACCAAAAAGTCATGAAATCATGATAATTTACCTAGAAGGGGCCTTTAAGTGTCAAAAAGTTATGCCATCATGACATTTTTCCTTGAGTGGCCATTGGCTACCAAAAAGTCATGCCATCATGACATTTTTCCTTGGAATGGTCATCGACTACCAAAAGTCATGAAATCATGACAATTTACCTGGAAGAGGCCTTTGAGTGCCGAAAAGTCATGCCATCGTAACATTTTTCCTTGGAGCCTGAAAGAAAGCAAATATTTACATAAAATACATACAAGGCAGAGGAAGACCTATTACTTGTAGTATAGCTTCAAGTGGAAGCCATTGACGGGGATAGGTTGAACCTGGCCCTATTCGTTTCTCATTTGGAAGGAGTTTTGTTGTTTTTCTTCTATTACTTCGAAAGGGCCTTCCCAAAATGCATCAAATTTATCATGATTTTCAGGTTTTGACTTCTTTTCATTCCATATTAGGACCAAGTCTCCTACCTTAAAATTTTTTAGGATGGCCCTTTTATCAAACCATTTTTTTGTGGCAACCACATGTTTTTTATAGTGGTTATAGGCTTGCTCCTTCTGTTCTTCCAACTATAGGAGTTGGATCAACTTGTTCTCCATTGGCTCAACTTCCTCTATATCGGTCTGATTGAGCAGTTTTAGAGTTGGGATCTCTATGTGTATCGGAAGAACTACTTCTTTGTCATAGACCAGAGAGTAGGGAGATGTGTTTATGGACTTCTTGATGGTTATTATGTCAGCCCATAGTGCTTGATTTATCAGAGAGTGCCAACTTCTCTTATTGTCCTATAGGGTTCATTTCAAAATTTTGAGCAGGTTCTTATTTGTAGATTTGGCTAATCCATTTCCTTGTGGATAATAGTTTGAGGATGTTTTTAAGTAAATCCCATATTTACATGTAAATTCGATCATTTTGGTGCCTACGAAGGATGAGCCATTATCTATGACTAATGCATCTGGGATGTCGAATCTCGTGATCAAGCTTTCCATGAATTCCATTACAACTTCTTGGTCTATTTTTTTAGTAGGTATTGCTTTTGCCCACTTCGTGAAGTAGTCGGTAGTCGTCATAATGTATTTATGTCCAGCGGATGAGTTGGGATCTATTATTCCAAAAAATTCCAATCCCCATTTCTAAAAAGGTTCTTCGACTTGAATGGACTTTAGGGGCATCGAAGCATTCTTGTTCCTTCCGATGTATCTTTGGCATTCTTCATAGTTTCTTGTTATTTTGAAGGTGTCTACAAAAATAGTTGGCCAGTAGCATCCAATTATGATGATACTTAAGGCAATGGTCCTTCCTGAGTAGTGTCCTCCAGATGAGCCATCGTGGAATTCCTCCAGGATATTCTGCTTCTGATTTTCATTTACACATCGGAGCAACACTCCATCCAAATTCTTTTTGTATAGCCCCTCAGGGAGTAGGGTGTATTTCAGGGCCTGAATCCTGTACCTTCTTCTTTTTGAAGCATTCAATCTTGATGGGCATTTTCTAATTTGGAAATAGTGAGTTAATTCATCTACCCAGTCGAGCTGCTCTAACGGTTGATCATCATCTGATGTTATTTCCTGAGTTTGGCAAGCTATGTATTCTGATGCAACTTGCTTGGTGAGCTCTTGGCATAGTGCTCTACCTCTTACCAGTTTGGTTGGGTGTATTTCTACATCGTATTCTTGTATATTTGTCACCCAACCAGCTCTTTTGTCATCGAGCTCCCCTTGTATGATGAATTTTCGTACGTCAGGGTGAATTACATACACAATAATCCTGCTCTACGATAGGAAATGCCTGAAATTTTTTAGCGACTTCATTATAGCATAGATCTATTTCTCAATGAAGTTATATTTTTCTTCGTGTTCTTGCATAGTCTGACTCAAAAAAGCTATGGGCCTTTCTTCATTGTCAGCTCCTTTCTACGTGAGCACTATGGCGTAACTTTCTTGTTCACCTACCGTGTACAAGATGAAGCCTCTGGAGTAGTCTGGGTTCACCAAGATGGGGGCTTGAGCTATTTTTTCTTTGATCTGCTAGAAAGCTTATTTCCTTGCATCGGTCCACTTGAACACAACATCCTTTTTCAACAACTCTATCATGGGTTTGATGATTTATGCAAAATCAGCAATGAATTTGTGCACAAAGTTGATCTGGTCGAAGAATGACTGCAACCCCTTTTTGTTAGGGGGAAGGGGAAGATCTAACAATGCTTTCACTATGTTAGGGTCTATAGCTAGACTAGACTTAGAGACAACATGGCCGAGTAATAGTCCTTATTCCACAGTGAAGATAGATTTCTTGGGATTTATGGAGATACCAAATTCTCTGTATTTCTCAAACACACTTTTGAGATGTGCTATATGATCCCATTTTTGGTGAGAGAACATTGTCATATCATCTAGATATATTACTATTATTTTATTGACAAGTTCTCCAAAAGCCACATCCATAGCTCTTTGAAAATTTGCTCTGGCATTGGATAACCCAAAAGGCATTCTCTGGTAAGCAAACATTCCCCACTTGGTTGTGAACGCGGTCTTGAATTGGTCTTCGTCTTTGACCCACACTTGATTGTACCTAGAGAAGCCATCTAGGAGCGAGAACCTTTCTGCTCCTGCTACTATGTGTAGGATCTGGTCGATCTGGGGGAGAGGGTAATGGTCCTTGAGCGAAGCCTTGTTCAAGTTTTGAAAGTCAATGCATAGTTGGATATCTCCATTCTTCTTTCTAACCAAAACTAGGTTAGCTACCCAGGTCGAATGCTTGATTGGGTAAATAATTTTAGCTTCAAGAAATTTTAGCAGCTCTTGCTTCATCAAGGCTTCAATTTTAGGATTCATCGATCATTGCTTTTGCCAAAATGGCTTTGCACCTTCCTCAAGTTCGATCGTATGTTGGATCATTTCTTTGGAATAGACTTTTAGGTCACCATAAGTCTAGGCGATGATGTCTGGAAATTCTTTGCATAACTCCCTGATTTCGTCTAGTTCCACTTTCGTAGTGTTCACTCCTATTTTGATAGCTTTATCAGGTCCCATCTGAGCTTCTCTGTATTTGTGCTTGTCAACTTTCATTTTATGGCCAGTTGACCTATCATTGTTATCGAATAAGCTCTCAAGGGTGACCAAACCTTTTGGGATGTGATTGTTCTTTAACTGGATCATGCTTGCATCCTCCTCATCATCGATTGTCCTGTTACTAGAGTAGTTCATCTCATGGATGAGGAAGTCCACTATCTATTTATCATTCTCAAAAACTTACCAGAAGGTATCCCTGTCTGGCATAGAAGGCCTGTAGATTAGCCTAACTATTTTTTACTTTTGGATGACGTTGCTGATAGGGCAAAAATTTACCCCTACTAAGGCCAACAAGTCTGCGTGAGTATTTTTCTCTCTTGGAATTACCTTGAGGTTCAGAGACTCAAAATATTCTAACAGGTCCCAAAATTTATTTTTGTAAGCCTTAAGGTAATGTTGCTTGCTTACACATTTCTCAGTTACCTGGTTCACTATCAATTCGGAGTCTCCGAATATCTGCAGCTACTTGATACCCATATTTTCAGCTTTTTTGAGTCCTAGACAGAGTGCTTCATACTCTATTGCATTATTAGTGCAACTCCAGGTTAACCGGTAAGAGAAAACTTTTTCTTTTCCTGTTGGAGAGATTAAGACAATACCAGCTCTTGCTCCATTTTTACATCTAGCACCATCAAAGAAGAGCTTCCACAACTGATCAATGGGTTGGTTAACCAAAGGGGGAGGAATGGGATCACTTTTCTTAGGTTTTAGAATTGTGTAGCTCCCAATGTCAGTCTCAATCATGGCATTGAAGTCTTGGAGAGAGAACTGGTCTTCCTCCTGTAATACATTTAGAGCTTCTTCCATCAATTTTAGGTCCCCTAGTTCCTCTGTCATCATGTTCACAATGGTGGACTGCTTGTCTTCTTCTTCAATTCTCTCGATATGGAAATTTGATGGCTTCTCATTGAATATTTTCACTCTTTTGCCCTTGAACGAGATTTCCAAATGTGAGAAATCTAGTGACAAATATCCTCCTATCTTAGTTGTGAACTCCCTAGAGAGACACATACCAAAATAGGGCTCCAAGTCCACTACTACCACCTCTTGTATGACGGTGAGCTGGGGTAGTCTGTGGAGCACTATCGGGATATCTTTGATTACCCCTACCATTTTTACAGGGGTTCCATCTAACTGTAAGACATTGAGATTGCTTCTTGTATATTCCATGCCCATGATATCACATACTACTTTAGGCATTATAGTGGTTGCAGCTCTAGAGTCTATCATACAGTTGTGAACTACCCAACCTTCCATTTGGAGAGACAGATAAAAAGGAGGGGGTCTATTTTTTCCCAAAGTGGATGTCAAACTAGCTTGTGCAGAATCCATATGAGTTGGGGTCTTATTCTTATTTTTCATAGACCTCAAGGATTCTTGCAGCAATTCAATCTATCCTAGAAGCTACAAAGCCTCATACATAGTTGCCTTAGAGGGAGTTTTCTTCATTTCCTCGACTATGTTAAATGGAAGGGGTTCAACACTCTTCTCCTTCACTGTTGCATCATACTTATTTATGTACCCCTGAGTAGCATCAATCCTTTGATGCTTAGTAAGTGAGGGATATCTCAGTTTATCCCTAGCTTGTTCCTGTGTTTCTACTTCTTTCTACCGAGGTGCTTCCTTATGAGTTTTTGCATCTTTCTAGCTTGAACTCGGGGGAGATTTTTCATAAGAGGTCCTTTTCTCAATAGGGTTCCTTATAGGTGAAGGTACCTTCAAGGGGTTGAGATCTTGGGGATCAACCTGTAAGGGTTTCTTTCCCGATCTGGTAAGAATAGCTACTTGTTCAACAGAAGGCATCATGAAATTTTGATTTTCTTCTCTGATCATATTCACCTGACCCTTGAGACTTCTTTTGGCCTTTTCAATGGCTATCTTTTGTACCTGATGTTGGTGAATCATGCAAGAAGTTTCTCCATGGGGATCATTACACATGGAGCACCAAAAATTTGACTATGTTGAAGCATTATTGGGTTCACTATCTTCATTGGCATAAACAGTGTTAGATTTGTCATAACTTCTATCGCTCATGGAGGCTTGGTCCTTTGTTATTTGTGGGAATCTCCTTGGGGTAAAATTTCTTTCTACTTCTCTTCATTCCATTGATGTAAACTTATTTGCCAACATTTTGAACGATGCTTGTAGGTCTTGCAGGACTGCTAGTTGAGGGTCTGGAGTTGATGGGACTATTTCCAGAGGAAGTGCAGGAATAGTAGGAAGCATTGGAGAGGCAGGGGGTGCCTGTATTACCAGAATGTTAGGCTATCTAGGCCATTTGGGAATATTGGGGCTGGAAGCTAAAGTAGGGGTTGGATTAGCAGTTCTTGAAGCTTGGGGTAAATCTAGAAAAATGGGCATCATCATTTTTGTTGGGAATCTCCCGATGGCAATCAGATCTTTCTCTACTTTTTGTGCTTCCTGATAAATCTCAGGGAAGGTAAACACATGGGACTGCCTGATTGCCATACTTATATCTGAGTTGAAAGCTCTCAGATAATAATACATTGCCTGCTCATGTGTTGGTCTCAACCCGTCAGGTACTCTCTGCCAAGTTTGATTGAATCTGATGTTAAAATCTACGATCTCCTCTTGAGGGTGTTTCTGGATAACAGTAAACTGATTCAGTAGGGAGAATGGGTCTGCTTGCTCATTGAATTCTTCCACTAGTTTACCAGCAAGCTGTGACCAGGTGGATATAGTTTGATTTTCAAGAGCTTTATACCAATAGAGCATTTTTCCTTTCAAGGAAATTACCAACAATCTTATCATAACATCTTCTTCATGGATGTTATGTATGGGGGCTAGTGTGGCTACGTCTTGACAGTGCTCGTAAGTCATCTTTCCAGTATTATCATACTAGGGTAGTGCTTTCAAGGCCACCATCGAAATCAGATGTTGAGCTTCCAAGTTCAAGGGACCTATGTGGTTCCATATGGGGTAAGGTAGGATTGGTTGATTCATGGCCATTGTGATTATATGGGTAGCTGGAGTTAAAGTTTCACTAGCAGTAGTACTAGGGAGGGCTATAGGGGAAAGATTTATGTATCCTATATTATGGGTATATGCAAAAGTTGTTCTAGCCACTAAGATAGGATTAGCTTAAAGGCTACCAAGGTGTAGTTCAAAGAACTCTATGGGCTCTTCTGAATTTCTTGCTTTAGATCTGGTTATCATAAAAGATGGTACATAACCAGAAGTCGGGTAAAGGCTTTCTTAGGGTTCCTTTCTGGTGCGGAGTCACCAGGTGATTTTAAAAAATATTGATAGGGCAAAGCTATTCACTAAGGCTTTGATCTATATACTACATGGGATTTGGGTCCCACCGGGCATGCCAAAAATTATTGGAGCAAAATTTGCCTTTGGTTACGTTTGCACCCAAGACTTTGCCAACATTGAAAGACCAGGTTTAAACAGAGTTCACCTGGTTCAATCTCCAGAGGAGGCTGGTTCCTTACTTCTTTTAGGAAAAGGGGGGAAGAGGGAAATGCATAAAGAGAGGGAAATATAGCTATGGCTAGAGAGTTAAAATGGTACAGATTAAGCAACAACAAAGCAATTCTCACAACCTTTTGCAGAGAAGCATAATAGAGAACCAAAGCATAGAAACTAAAACCCCTGGTGAATGTCTTATTTAAATGTAGCTTATCCGTGAAGTTAATTGCAGATCTAACTGAACGTTAATGCAGGAATTTAGAGTAAGAATTAATGTAGATTACATTCAACCTTAGATTTAATTAGCAATAGACAACACATACATACTTGATTTGAACCACCAATGAGCCAAGAACCAGAATGGATGATCTTTATTAAGCTTTCAAAAGTCTGTATACATAGCCTTGTAAACACCTAAGAGCTGACCATTTTTTTAGGTCACTCATCCTATATATAAGAGTTTTTACATAACAAAAAATTGAAAGTTGTTACAACAGTATGCCCGTAGGCTCATTCTAGTAAAGAAGTAGTTGAAGAGAGTATGGAGCTTTCAACAGGAAGTAGTTGAGATATTATGGTTATGGTGATCTTCTTTAATCTCTTCAGAGATGTCATGGTCCATCTGGCCTTCAAAATTTCACCCGATCATGACTTTTCTCCAAGCTCTACCTTAGCTTCTTCAAAATATTGCCCGATCGTGACTTTTGTCTTGGCTCTACCTTAGCTTCTTCAAAATGTTGCCCGATCACGAATTTTCACCTTGGCTCTACCTTAGCTTCTTCAAAATGTCGCCCGATCATGAATTTTATCTTGGCTCTACCTTAGCTTCTTCAAAATGTCGCTCGATCATGACTTTTGTCCTAGCTCTGCCTTAGCTTCTTCAAAATGTCACTCGATCATGACTTTTATCTTGGCTCTACCTTAGCTTCTTCAAAATGTCATCTGATCGTGACTTTTGTCTTGGATATGCCTTAGCTTCTTCAAAATGTTTCCTGATCATGATTTTTTATCTTGGATCTATCTTAGATCTTCAAAATATCGCTTGATCATGACTTTTGGTCGTGGCTTCGTTTGCGGCCTTCAAAATATTGCCTGATCACGACTATTCTCCATACTTAGCAAAATCTTGAGAAGATTACTCCCTATTTCCCTAGGTGTGGTCATTTTGACCAACATTCTTGATGCCTCTTGGGGTAATTCTGTTAGTAGAATGTTAGAACCTAAAGCCTTTATCCATTGGGGAAAAAAGCAAATAAAAACAACTTAAGAAAAATAAGGGAAAGAAGGGGAATGATACTAGGCACAAAAGCTTCCTTATTTGGTACGGTCATTCTTCTAGAGTATCTTCTTCATTAGATTTTTCTACTTCATCCTGGCTAGGAGCCATTGTAATGCTTGATGAAGCTTTCTTAGATTTAACATGATTTTCATTTTCTTTTACTACTTTTTTATAGGTGGCGCAGGCCTTCCTCTAGGTTTCCTCATCTATATATGTCTTTTCCTTGAAATTGTTGTACAGATACTCTAACTCTTCAACCTTGTCATATGATAGGGTTCTTGATTTCATATACAGCTCATGTAGAGAATAGTTCATATGGGTAATATCCTGAACCATGCTAAAAATTTGCTCATCTTGAATGAGCTCTTCCCAACTATCAATTTCTAATTCATCTTCTAAAAATTTCTTCCAAGTGTCTTTTAGTTCATCCTTTGTTAGGAGCTTTGAATCCTTGTCCTAGAATATAGGCATGCCATAATTTTTAGCTATGCTTATATGTTTTAGAATCATCTTAGCCTCTACTTTGAGCTCCTGCATGAGCTTGGCACTTTTGGTCACCAATTTGTGCCTTTTGAAGAAATTTTTGGCAACTATTTTTTCCTGGGATCAATTCTTATCTCATGCTCTATATCCAATTATTACTTGCGTGCTATCTGTATCGCTCCAAATTTTTCGCATCCTTACCTTCAGGCTATAGGATCCGTGCCCGAAAGGAGGAAGGGAAAAGGATGGCGCGGTACCTCGGACTGAGAGGACTTTGTGAAGGTCCCGCCTCTCAAGGGAGGTGCATTTTGATGATTTTTCGACGGATGGTGGGTTCACCAGGAAACATTTAACGACAGCTTCCACGCCTAGGTTTTGGAATGTGTTTAAATGTGTTCATTTTTAACTTTAAGCATTCATATCCTAGGTTTTTCCGAATGAATCTAGATTAATCTACATGAAAATGCAAATTCCATGAATACAGAAAACAAATTTAAAGACAAAAAACAGAGAGATTATAGAATGCAAATGAGGAATACCTTATCCGGATGTCTGAAGAAGATTCTGATGTTGAAGCAGTCTGGATCGTCTGAAATTCGACAGAATCATCTGCAATCAGACAAGATCATCTGAGATCTAATGAATTCGTCAGACGAATTCATCAGAGACCTGCAAAACCGAAAACAGATGCAAAATACAAAAAATACTACGATGCTAACAGAGGGAAATGATATAAAATGGCAGCAATGTTATCAAACTAAAACTTAAACACAGATACAGAAATGAATCGTGCTAATTAGATGATAATTAGGATTTAATTATGCACTTAATCTAAATGGGTGAACTCCAAATGCAAAATAACGTAAACACTGAATAAATTATCTAATTTGCAGAATAAAACAACGAAAACAAGGTTGAGAAGTGCAAACTTCAAGCACTGATTGCCTCAATATGGATTGCAGTCGAGATCGTCTCGCATCAGTATGAAATCGTCTCAAATTTGCCAGGTTCACCTCCGATCTGAACAGGTTCGTCGACGACGATGTGTCTTTGGATCCGACTGAAAAACAATGATGTACATGCAACAAAATTGATATGGAACTAGTGCAAATGAAGAATAGGGATGATTTAACGTAAATGGAGTTAACTTGCAGAGAATTTCAACCAGGGGGGTGCTAAGGGAATAGCTTAGGATTAAATAGGATTAGGGGAGTAGTTAGGAGGTTGGAGATCATCCCAATTTGGGAGATCTCCAACGAGGGAGGGTCCCAACGGTGCGAGACATGCTTCCGCCTGATTGGAGACCCGTTGGAACGAAGCTAACTTTGCAAAATCAGTTTTGCGACAAGATCGTCTGGACGTCCTAGTCCAGACGAAATCGTCAAATCTAGGGCGATATCATCTGATCGGCGACGATATCATCAAACGATCAAAACAACCTCTAAAAATGGCACGAAAAAGGGGGAAATGAATTTCTAGACGGTTAACGGGCGGTTTGGGAGGTTAAATTTGAATTTTAAATTATTTACTAAGGTGAATGTAATTATTGTAATTTTACTGCACCAATTTTAGGGTGCTACATTTTGCCCCCTCTTTAGTGAATTTTCCAAAGAAAATGCGTTAAAGATGAGTTCTTCTCGATCTACGAGAAAGCAAAAAATTATTCCCATTTTTAGGCGACGATTCTTGGTCGAATCATACGATAGCTTACTATGGTGCCCCCTCCGTGTTTTTACCCAAATCGAACGTTTGAGGTAAAAACATGAAAAAGCAAAAAATTATTTTTGAATAAAATTAAGAAAAATAGGGTAAAACCCTAATTCATTTTTACTTTTCATTTTCTGGTTTTTGGAGCTCTGAAGCAAAAATGGTGGAGACGACACACAGATCGACAGAGGTCCGGTGCGGTCTACGGGTAAGAGTCTAGACTTATCGAGGATGCTTTAATTTAAATTTACATGCTTTGTAGGTAATTTTTAGATGATTTTTGAGCATCGCGGCCGTTTTTGGGCCGTCGACGTCGTCGGGACGAAATTGTCCTGATTTCGACGAAATCGTCTCAATTTCGACAATTTTGCCCTAGGGCGAAATCATCGAAAGGGGGATGATTTCGTCAAATTAGGGACGATTTCGAACTACGAAATTGGATACGATTATGCTCAAAATTGTGACGATATCGTCCAATAGTGGGCGATATCATCAATTGTATAAAATTGAATTTTTAACTTGCATTATTATTTACTTGAATTGTTATTAATGATTGTTTGTTGTTTTGTTGTTTATGTTTGCAGAGAGGATTACTAAAGAGCAAGGAATGGAAGTACGGAGGGTTGAGAGATGACTTGGCCACTCTCACACAGGCAGAGCGAGATCAGTTGGCACAGGTCGGCTTACTGCATGTGGCAGAAATGCCACAGGTGTCTACAGATATGGGGCTACTGATGGCCCTAGCAGAGAGGTGGTATCCAGGGTCTTCATATTTTTGGCTACCTACAGGGGAGATGACTCCCACTTTGAAGGATGTATGGAGGATTCTGAGAATCCCCATACAAGGATGGCTCATTACTCCTACGGCCAATCAGGTCCGCGCTATGGGACGACTGTGCGGTGACCCGAGCTTCACCCTAGAGAAGGGTGGAGTTAATATCGAGGCATTGCGCCAGATGCCTAGGGCATCTACACTCACATGGGTTCTAGCTGAAGTAGTTGGTGGACTTCTGCTGTGCCACCAGAGCGGGTGCAAGGTGCCATGGATGCTCGTGGATGTGGTCTACGACATGAGAGACCACGGCTATAGGTTTGCTTGGGGTAGTTTTGTTTTATGTCGATTGTACAGGATCTTGTATGGGGTCGTGTACAAGGGCGATCGATGTCTGGTTATGACATCGCTACTACAGGTTTGGTGCTGGGAGCACATTGTAGTGTGGAGGTCGGTAGGGCTTCCTCTAACAGGGGTTGACGAGGAGAGGCCCCGAGTCTTCTACTAGTGGCTCCGACAAGGGGCACAATGACGGATAGATCTGTCGATGTCTCGGAGGCTACTAGATGACTTAGTCCCGGACCAGATCACCTAGAGGCCATGGAAGGAGCATCCAGGGTGGGCAGAGGATGGACAGGAGTTGGCTCGTGTTAGGCGAGTTTGTTGGCTGAGGATGGAGAGGGGAGAGGTGGAGCTCCATAGGTACGACCGAGTTTTGAGACAGTTTGGTCTGCAGTAGGGGATCCCATCTCTGAGGGACTATGAGTTTTCCTGGATTGTCTAGGATAACACTATAGTTAGCGAGGCTCCCGACATGTAGCGGTTCTGGAGCTAGGACACGGATGATGCCCCCATCTAGCCAGTGGATGGGGACGATGCAGGAGTAGCTGATGGCTACGATGCCTGGTACGTAGGCATCCGCCCTCCTCGGATGACGAGGGCACAGGGTCCAATCCATGCGGTTGTGCATCGGATAGGGAGGCGGCGCCAGGCAGTGATGGAGGCAGCCCAGGGTCGCAGTAGGAGAGAGGTGAGGAGTCCATAGGCACAGGAGCGGCCACGATAGAGAGATAGGAAGAGGAGGGAGGCGAGACCCCATCTCCACAGAGGCCACCATCACCCGATAAGGGCAAGGGTGTCGACACAAGAGAGAGTAGCGAGATGGCTACTCTCCAGCAGATACAGATCGTCTCCAGCCTCAGGTGCAGACGCTACAGGATGAGGCTGCACGCCACCGGGCTGAGGTGTCACAGTTGTGGGATGAGATTGCACACCTCAAGGCATGAGGTGGAGGGGCGAGCTCTGGGGAGTTGACACGGGCTATTGCCCAGCTAAAATTTTATCAGACACTATACTTCCATCTGGTGCCAAAGGCGGATAGACTACCCCTGCCAGCTAACATCACAGATCCGATCAGGATCGGGTCATCGAGGACCACGTCCCGGTCGAGGACGAGGACTACACAGACTACGATGGGGCCACCTCGTCCACCTCAGGGCAAGGGAGGAGATGATGCAAAGAGCCCGAGGGGCTCTCGAGGCTAGAGGGCTGCACTGACATTGTATAGACTGACATTGTTGTATTATTATTTTTATAGAGGATTGAGTATGTCGAGGTACAGATTATGGCATACCAATCCAGTTTTGATGATGTATATATGTTGTTGATATATATATGATATATAGTTTTGATCATATGACTTGTATTATGTGATTTTTATGATGCTTTTATGTTTGATTGATTGATTTAATAATTGGATGTAATTATGTCGTTGAAAATATTATAATTTTGATGTCATGCTGTGATATTTTGAATGAAATAATCTGATGTGACAAATTGGTTGTTTGTGATGAAATGTGGTAAAAGATAAAAAGAGACTTCTAACAATAATTTCAAAGGACATTGTTGCTATTATAGACCATTTCATGGAGTCGCTGCTCACTCGGTCGTCAAGCTAATCCTAGGATAGAAATATTGTTAAAAGTAAAAGAGTGCTTAAGAGGCTGTCTTAAGACTTTGGTGCAATAGTGCAAATGATGATGATGATGATGGTTTGTTTTCAGATTTTCATGAAAATAGTATGCATGAAATAATGTTCAAATGATTTTTGCTAGGCATAAATTCCTAAGTGTGATAAAATTTTTGGATAATTCGTTAGGAATTATACCATCATTACAAAATTAAAGGTTGACATAATGACATGAAATAATGAAAATGTGTTTGCTTTTGAAAAACATAATTTGTGTAACGTAATGAATTAAGTCATATGGTTTTCATGATTTTTAATAAATGGGGAATAAAAATTTTTAGAATGGTTTGCGCTAGACATAGAATATGTAGGTATAGACTTATACCATCATCGCGAAAATCCAAAAAATATAGTTTTATTGCATGGTTGATTTTTTATGAACAAAAAATATGAAAATGAGGACTTGCACTAGGCATAAAATTCCAATTTTGGTTTTGAAACTATACCATCATCGCGAAATTCAACCAGATATATATGTTTTGATTGTATATTTTGAAAGAAATTTTTTATTTTTCTATTATATAGTTGTCTTTATGGTAAACAACTGTACTTGATTTATTCCAAACAAGTTGCAAAAATAATATTTCAAATTATTTTGAAGACAAAAGTTAGATTTATAAGGAATCCCATGTGCATATGTGAATTCATTTCCAATCTTGATTTATCATAATGATACACAAAATCTCTCAAATACAAATGTGTGTACATTTACATTGTTCATGTACCAGTTTTGAGCAAGATAATATGATACAAGTGATTTGAAGAAACCAAATAAGTGTTCATTAACCATGATGTAGATGCATATAACCATACTAGACTACTATGTAGGTCGGATTATCAAGAGCTAGCTAATCCATAAGCAGACATAGGTCTATACAAAATAAGGTCGCTAATGTGACAGACATATCACCACGCTAGGAGTTACCCAAGGCCAAGCAGGTTGGGCACAAACCACCTATTATGGGGCTTCCCTCACAGTTTTTGAATAATTGAGAATTCCAAGGATTCAAGCTCATCAACCCTTCTTTTCTTTTCAAAGGGTAGGGAAGGTATTTTATTGCTTTCTTGCTTTCTTTTGAACTTTGCTTATTTTTCTTTTTGTATTTCTTTTGCTTGATAATGCTTGGAACATTGCTGAAATAACATTTTTCTTTTCTCTTTTTTCTTTCTTGAACTTTTTTTTTTTTTTTTTTTGTGCTAGGGATACTTGCTCGGATTAGCTATAGAGCAAGGGATTTTTATTCTGGGTAGGGGTGAGCTTGTCCTTTTGCCAATTCTCAAAGATTCTAGACCATGTGCATGATAGGATAGCAGGGGAAACTTTTCGCTCAAGAAATCAGTTCTACTATGTAGCAAAACATGGAAATTACAAATATAATCATTTTATTGTGAAAAGATGTGCTTGGTTTAAGTAAATAACAAGATCAATTCTCTATGCTCAAACTTTATTTAATTGAATTTTGTGAACTTTGATATAAGAGAGATTAGTAATCATGCCAGATAACATCAAGATATTTATTGTTATGAGTGTGCAAGTGAGGGATTCCAAATAAATGCTAATTTATCCAAAAATAATTTGAAACATACAACTGCAATGATTGTAAGAAAATATATATAAATGATTTTTTTTTTTGAGAAAGTTTTGAGAATATTGACTCTCTCTTTCTTCTTTATTTTATTTGGGTTTCGAAAGAGTCAAGCATATAGTTGTTATTATATTTTTATCATTATTTTGATTTTTGGTTTTATTTTTTATTTTGAGCAGAAAAAATTTAACAAGTGCTTTAAATAAATGCAATAGATAGTTTTTGAAGATTTTGGATGATTATGAATATTTTTGATGTTTTTGGATTTTTATAAATTTGAAAGAAATATAAGATAAAAAAAATTTGAAAACAATTATATATAAGGATGAAACGACCAAATTTATGCATAGTAACGTTTAAGATGCAAAATATTCATGGGTTCTTTAAGTTCTTTACCATCTAAGGTAGATAATTTATATGCTCTTGATTCAAATTTAGCAGTAATAATGTATGGTCCAAGCCAATTGGGCTCAAATTTACCTTTAAGGTCCTTAGTTGCATTTGTATTTTTTTATTTTCTTTTAAAACAAGGTCGCCAATCTCAAAGGATCGATGACGAACTTTCTTAGCATATGATCTTTTAAGCTTGTTTTGGTATGCACAAAGATGCTCCAAAGCATTGATGCATTTTTCATCTAGGAGTTCCAGCTGAATGATTCTGCCAGCACGATATTCATCTCCTACTTCAGTATCTTGAAGTAGCAGAGCCAAAGAAGGAACTTCCAATTCAAATGGAAAAACTGCTTTAGCACCATAAACCAAAACAAATGGTGAAGTTCCCGTGGGGGTTCGAACACTAGTTCGATAGGCCCACAAGGCTGGATATAATTGAATGTGCCAGTCATGGCCAGTTTTATTGACCAATATTTTGAGAATTTTGATTAAGGTTTTGTTAGATGCTTCTGCTTGACCATTACCCTGAGGATAATAGGGAGTGGACCAGCGATGTTGAATCTTATATTTTTGACATAATTTTTTAACATCTTTATTTTTGAAACAAGTTCCATTGTCAGAGATGAGATTGGCAGGAATTCCAAACCTGCAAATGATTTGATTAAAAATAAATTTAGAAACTTGTGTGCCAGTGCAGGAAGCTAAAGGCATAGCTTCAACCCACTTCGTGAAATACTCAGTGGCAGTTATGATGAACTTGTGTCCATCAGATGACACAGGATTGATTTTGCCAATAATATCCAAGCCCCATTTAGAAAAGGGCCAAGGAGAAGAAATAGCCTGCAGCTCTTGTGCAGGCGCATGGACAAGGTCAGCATGTTTTTGAAACTTGTTGCAATGGCGCACATATTCATGTGCATCCGTTTCCATGGTAGGCCAAAAGTATCCTATCCGAAGGAGCTTTTTAGCAATAACACTACCACTAAAGTGTCCTCCACAAGATCCATCATGGGCTTCACTCAAGGCTGATTTAGACTCTTCTAAGTTTAAACATCGTAATAGGATACCTTCAAAAGATCTCCTATATAAAGTATTGCCAATTATTACAAATCGACTTGCTCGTCGACGTAATAACCGACGCTAGTTTCTATTAGAATTGGCAGGGAAAGTCCCATTTTGAAGAAAATCAAATGTGTCTGTATACCAAGGTTCGGGAGTAGTTTCATTGATTAGAAACACATCCAAAGGCTCTAAGCATGACTTATTTAAAGCGGGTTCTTGGAGTCGACGAATAATGATAGTGGCATATTCATCATCTAACTCCAAGGGTAGGAGAGATGCAGCTGCGGCCATAGCATCAGCTGCACGGTTGCTAGTTCGAGGAATAGCTTCCAAGGTAACTTGATCAAATAAAGACATTAATTGTAAAACATAGGCCTTATATGGGCGTAGTTTATCATCTCTCGGTTTGATAAACTTCATTAATTTGGTTTATAACCAGTTGGGAATCACCAAAAACTAAAAGGTGTTTAATTTTTAGCACTAGGGCAGCTCGTAATCCAAGGATTAGAGCTTCATACTCAGCAGTATTGTTGGTGCAAGCAAATGTCAGTTTGAAGGACAGAGGAATAAGATGTTTTTGTGGAGATATTAAAATAATACCCGCACCAGCCCCACTCATGCATCAGGCTCCATCAAAGTATAATGACCATTGTTCAGGATGGTCTGCCTCTAATTGAAGGCATTCATCTGGAAACTCGATGATGAGGGGATGGGTGGACTCTAAGGGTGTAGCAGCTAATTGATCTGCTATGATTTGACCCTTAACAAACTTTTGTCCTATGAATGTGAGATCGAACTTGCTTAGAGAAAGAACCCACTTGGCTGTGCGACCCAATAAATAAGGTCTACTCATGAGATACCTCAAGGGATCATATTTAGCAATGACATAAGTTTTTTGACTAAGCATATAATGTCTTAATTTTTGCATAGCAAATACGACTTCTAGACATAGTTTTTCCAACGCTGTGTAGCGGGTTTCATAACTGATGAAGGTTCGGCTAATATAATAATTAGCACGTTCTCGCTTTTCATCATCAAGTTGGGCTAACATAGCCCCTAAGGCAGAATTTGAAGCTAAAATATATAGGAGAAATAGGCGATTAGATTTAGGTGGTGAAAGCACAGGTGGATTAAGGAGGTATTGTTTGAGAAGTTCAAAAGATTCTCTACATTTTGTATCCCAATTAAAGGGGACGTCCTTCTTAAGGAGTTTAAGAAAGGGACCGGTTTTATCCGCCAGCTTATCGATGAAGCGACGGATGGCTTGAAGTTTACCTTGTAAACTTCATAACTCAGATATATTAGTAGGTGCGGGCATATCAGTGATGGCCGCAATCTTGAGAGGGTCGATTTCAATACCACGTAAAGAAACTAAAACCCCTAATAGTTTGCCGGATTTAACTCCGAATATGCATTTTGCTAGATTTAATCGAATGAGATATTCTCGTAATCGATTAAAGACTTTTCTTAAATCATCTAAATGATTATTTTCAATAATAGAGCAAGCTATAATATCATCCACATAATCATGTAGGATATCATGCATCATATCATGAAAAATGTAGGTCATAGCTCGTTGATAAGTTGCACCGACGTTCTTTAAGCCAAATGGCATCACTTTCCAGCAAAAGGTACCCCAAGGGGTAATAAAGGCTGTTTTAGCCTGGTCTTCAGGAGCTATCCGAATTTGATTATAATCGGAGAATCCATCCATTAAGGACATCATCCCACTTTCGACAGTGAATTCAATGATTTGATCCATGTTTGGAAGAGGAAAGTCATATTTAGGGCATGCAACGTTAATATCTCTAAAATCTGTGCAAACCCTAACTTTGGTAGCTTCTTTCTTGGTGACTGGAACTACATTTGAAATCCATTCAGCATAATCAATAGCTTGTATAAAGATAACATTCAGGAGTTTTTCTAACTCCCCTTTGACTAGCAGAGCCACTTTGGGATGCATTTTTCTAAGTTTATGTTTAACAGGTTTGGCATCCGGATGGACCACTAGATGATGCATGACTACAGAAGGGTCTAGGCCTGGCATATCTTCATATGTCCAAGCGAAGACATCTTCATACTCTTTAAGGAATGCAATGTATTGTTCTTGTTTTTCTTGACTTAATTCTGATCCAATATTGATTATGTGAGGATTGTCCTCAGTTCCAATATTAATTTTAATGATTTTTTCTACCTCCATGTATAGATCTCTTTCAAAATTAGGTGGGGCGGGTGAAACGCCCAATTCTTGTAATTCTTGTAAAGTTAATTTAGATAAGTCATTCTGAGGATTAGTGGCTTCAAGTTGGGCTATAGTTGGTATAGAACCATCAAAATAAAATCCATTGTGTAACATCTCTTCAACAGAGACATTATGGAAGATATCTCCTTCCAACTCTTCATCAAGGTCAGCAATCATTTCAAGGTATGCTATGGATAGCATGTTGCATGAAAACGACTGATTTTTAAGAGGCAAATCAACATGCCTATCCAAATAATCTTGATAGCATATGAGATGATCATCATCCTCAAAAGGAAAGGGTTGACCCTTACTAGGAAATAGGCCCACACCACAGTGGGCAGGCCACGGTTCTACCTCAAAAGGTTCTTTCATGCCATTTTGGAAAGGTCCCAAGCCTTTCCCTTCATATCCCATTTTAAGCATCATGGGTTTAGCTTTAATATAATCATTGGTAAAATAACACCGAGCGTATCCCTGATGATGAGTTTTGATATTCCGAGGGATTCTTCCCAGCTCATATCCTTTATAAATGAAGGCACAACTTCCGACTTGGTAAGTACTTCCCATAGGTTGTGGGAGGCCTAAAGTACGAGGAGATGGCGGTAAGTTATTTAAAAGGTTTGAATCTTGCATGAAAGCATTTGTTTTTTCTGATATTAAGGTTGTAGATAAATCTGGTAAGAGTTCATCAAAAAGGGCATAAGATGTAGAAGGCTTATTACCTATATCTTTAGATGTGGAAGGTATGATAGGTGTGTCTATAGGTTTTGAATTTATAGGGATAGAACTTGAAGGATTGGTGGTAGACTTAAAATCTTTTTGAGGTTCAAAAATGATTTGTTTAGAGGGTTGTTGATCTATATAGGAGGATGAAATTAATGGAGGGGAAATAGATGAAGTTATGGGTGTATGTTTCACGGTTTTAGATGAGAAATAAGAACTAGGATGTGTGGATGATAGATCAGGGCAAAATTGTACTCCAAGGGGTTCTGCAAAAGCACACATATCAAAAGGTCTAGGGTCACCATGAATAGTGACCAACTGATTTTTAAACTCAAATTTAACACATTGGTGTAAAGTTGATGGGATCTCTCGCATGGCATTGATCCAAGGGCGACCCAAAAGTATATTGTACGATGTTGGGCAATGTACAATAAACATGGTTGTTTCTAGGGTTCTAGGGCCAACTTGCAATGGGAGGGTAATAACTCCACATGTTTCTTATGTTTCATCATTAAAAGCTTTGATAATCATATCAGTTTTCTTCATTTCATCACTTCTAAAGCCAAATCGTTGGTAGAAGTCAAAGGTGCAAATGTTTAGAGATGAGCCATTATCAATCAAAACTCTTTTGACGACTACATCTCCAATTAGAGCAAGTAATGTATAAGGGATTGTCCTTATGTAAACCGTGTTGTGGGATATCTTTATCCCGGAAGTCAATACAATCAATCTCTCGAGTGATGATAGTATTGGCCATAGCTTCAGGTTGAATGTTTTGAGGTACCATCATTTGGCTCAATGTAAGCATCAACTCATCCCTATGGGTGGGAGAGGATCTTAATAAATCCAAAAGGGAAATTTTGGCCATAGTATTGGACAATTGCTCATTAATATTGTAAGGGGGTTTAGATTGAACAGTAGGAACATGATTCCCTTTATTGGGATTTTTCAAAACGAATGGAGCTGATCCATCGTTCTAGTTTGGTTCTTGTTGAGAGTTTTGAGCTTGTTGTCGAGTAACGACTCCAATGGTACCTACAATGTTATAGTGAAGACGCTGAACTGGTCTCGATTGAGCATTAATGGCTTGTTCATTAGAAAGGAATATATTAGAAGAAGGTCGAGTAGTGACTCTTCTAGGAAATGGTTCTTCTGGAACCATAGCATCTATGATGGGTTGAATAGGATCTGATTCGTTTTCAAAACTATTCGATTGATTTGAAGTAATGTCTAGTTCACTTTCACTATCTGATTCTATATCACTAGAATCAAAAGTTTGAAAATTATGTAAGGGCCTGGTCGTAACTAGGGATAAGGTCGTGTCAAATATTTGAGGATCCTAAACAGGTAATTGTCCGCTAATGGTTCCTACATATCGGGTAGGAGGGGGAACATTATGATGTTCGATTTGATTGGCTACCTCTTTACCATGTCTTGGTAAAGGGTGTTGAAATATGTCTAGAGTTTGATTGGCATTTTGATTTTGATTTTGGGGAACGGTCTTTTGAGTATTATTAGGAGGGTTTTGTTTAGGTTGGAAGGCTTGCACTTCCATTTCATTATTGTCAATCAAATCTTGTATTTTGTGTTTCAACCTTTTACAAGCATTGGTAGAATGTCCAGGTCCTCTATGGAAATCACAGTGCAAGTCAGCTCTATATCCGGGTATAGTTGGATCAGGTTCTCGGATGGCTGGTAATTGGATCAAACCTCTTTCGAGCAATTGAGGTAAAATAGTTGATAAGGGTTGGTTTAATCTAGTGAATTCTCGAGGAGGCTTATCAGGAGGTTTCAATATGAATTTTTCTATTGTCTTTGTTGCATTGATATTAGCAACGTTTCTGCTGTCAGTGACTCCGTCATCGACAACTTGTTTGTTTTTATATTGATTTCTGGATGTTTTCTCATCATCCTTCTTCCTAAGTTGGCATCTCCTAATGAGGGCATCTTCTACTCTTCGAGATAAATCTATAGCTTGATCGAAGGTAGTTAAAGTAGCAGTCGATAGCTCATAAGATATTTGTTCTTGTAAATTGTTGATGAAAATGTCCAACATTTCCCTATAAGGCAGCACAAAGTGCGATTTTCTTGTCAATTGCCTCATCTAGCTAAGAAATCGGCAAAGCATTCATCCTTGTCTTGTTTTAAATTGTATAGGTCTTTAATAGTTACATGCCTCTCGATGTAGGCACTAAATTGATGGACAAATGATTCCGTTGTTTCTTTGAAGTTTCTCAAAGAATGAGTGGGCAATTGATAATACCACTCTAATGCCATTCCACCTAAACTTTTCGGAAACATTTTTAGTAATAGCAAGTCATCATGCGATATGTCATGACATGCTATCCTAAACATGCGAAGATGCTCTATGGGATCTTCGGTTCCTTTATATATAGGCAGGACGGGCATGGGAAAATGCTTAGGGTATGGTTGAGCTACAACTATGGGATCCAAAGGTTGACTACAGATCTCTCGATAATTATACGATGGACGATAGGGATCTATCTGGTCCATACGTGATGCTAATTGTTTCACCATGGCTTCCAAATTACTAGTTTGCACCCCATATTGGTTTGGTAGGGCATTGACATGGGTTTTATGGGTGTAGGATGGAGGAACATGCAGATTAGATGCCATGTTACTGTTGTGTAAAGTATTGGTAGGAAAATTATTATGGAGGAATTTTGAAGTTGTATTATGTTGTATCCCAGATTGTTGAAAGTTTATATTTGGCTTTGTTTTAGGTTTTTGTTTACTTGAAGCATATTGCTCAATAGTTTGGCAGAATAAAGTAGTGAAGGAAGGTTTCTTTTATGTGGGAGTGATTTTAGGTTGAATAACAGGTTCCTTAGGAGGTTGGGTAACCTGTTGTTTTGACATGTTTTGAGCCATAGTGACCATATCCGTATTGGATGGCCCAGCCTTATCACTTTCTTGATCAATGAAAGACAAGGGATTAGTGCGCATATTGCACATATATTCCATGGCTGCTTGAGTGTTACTAATTTGCCCTTTATCAAGACGAATTGCCACATTAAGGTCATAAATTTTATCCATGAGAAATTTCTTGAAATGCTCTGCATTTTCAAAGGCAATAGTTCCATTTGGAGCTACTCTAGGGGATGAGGATCCATCCTCTTTAACACTTCCTTCTTGTTCCTTATCTTCACCTAAGTCTTCGTCTGATTGACCTAGAGTTTCTCCTTCCGGATTTATATCTCCAAGAAGGACATTTGGGTCTTTAGTTGTATCTTGAAACCAATCTTCTCCTTCTCCTAAAGTTTCTTTACCATTCCTAAGTTTAGGCATGGTGCTAAGTTTTGATTTTAGCAAATATATATATATATATATATATATATATATATATATATATATATATATATATATATATATATATATTATATATATATATGCAACAAATTAAGAGGTATATGTTTACTATATACCTACTACAATATTTGAAAATGAAATGTTTAAGTTTTTGCTAAGTTTTTTTATTTTTAGTTTTTAGCTTTTCTTTGTTTTTTTTTTTTGAAATAATATAATAAAGACAAAGAAATAACACAATAAATGCCGGAAATAATACTGAAGTAATAATTTAGTTTTCTATAAACAATTTATGAATATCATTAATAGGTTCGAGTTGTTCAGAGTCATGAAGTGTTCTTCTTCAAATTGAAAGTTTTCTTTTAAAAATTTGATGAAAAGAGCTATAGTGATGTTGTCTGTTTCAGATGCTGGTTGATAAAAGTAAAGCTCATGGCAATACTCTCGATATAGCATAGCTCGCGAAACTCTATTCCATCTTTCCCTATCTGTAAGAACAACCTCTTGGTCTTCTACACAACCTAGGAACTGGTGCACAATGGCTGCGTTCTCGAGGTATTCCTCGAAGGTGAACAATTCCGAAGATACTAAATCTCTCCTATAAGCTAACCATCTATGGCAGGCTCTCTGAAGTTCATGATAAAAAAACTAGTTGGTGAGGATCCAAGATTCTATCTAGGACTAGCCTCTTGATTTGCTTAAGTTGTTTGGACCTAGATGAGATGAGACTAAGTCTTCTATCAAGTTTGTTCCACAGGAATTGATTTCTACTTGTTTCAGGCACACTAAGGACAGAATTGACTTCTATGGCTGCCAATTGGTTTTCTACGTTTATAGTAACTGCTAACCTTTTCTTAGGAGCTACCATCTAAACATGATTTTAAACTTTAAGTGTTTTAAAATGCATCTATGTTTTAGTTGTTCTATATATATATATATATATATTTTTTTTTTTTTTTTTTTTTTTTTTTTCAAAAGGTTATGATGCATTCACGTCGGGTTCACCAAAATGTATCGCTCTAAATTTTTCGCATCCTTACCTTTAGGCTATAGGATCCGTTCCCGGAAGGACGAAGGGAAAAGGATGGCGCGGTACCTCGGACTGAGAGGACTTTACGAAGGTCCCGCATCTCAAGGGAGGTGCATTTTGATGATTTTTCGATGGATGGTGGGTTCACCAGGAAACATTTAACAGTAGCTTCCACGCCTAGGTTTTGGAATGTGTTTAAATGTGTTCATTTTTAACTTTAAGCATTCATATCCTAGGTTTGGCTGAATGAATCTAGATTAATCTACATGAAAATGCAAATTCCATGAAAACAGAAAACAAATTTAAAGATAGAAAACAGAGAGATTATAGAATGCAAATGAGGAATACCTGATCCGGATGTCTAAAGAAGATTCTGATGTTGAAGCAGTCTGGATCGTCTGAAATTTGACAGAATCATTTGCAATCAGACAAGATCGTCTGAGATCTAACGAATTCGTCAGACGAATTCGTCAGAGACCTGCAAAACCGAAAATAGATGCAAAATACAAAAAATACTACAATGCTAACAGAGGGAAATGATATAAAATGGCAATAATGTTATCAAACTGAAACTTAAACATAGAGACAGAAATGAATCGTGCTAATAAAACACTGAATAAATTATCTAATTTGCAGAATAAAATAGTAGAAACAAGGTTGAGAAGTGCAAACTTTAGGCATTGATTGCCTCAATATGGATTGCAGTTGAGATTGTCTCGCATCAGTACAAAATCATCTCGAATTCACTAGGTTTACCTCCGATCTGAACAGGTTCGTCGACGACGATGTGTGCTGGCTCCGACTAAAAAATAGTGATGTACCTGCAACAAAATTGATATGGAACTAGTGCAAATGAAGAATAGGGATGATTTAACGTAAATGGAGTTAACTTGCAGAGAATTTCAACCAGGGGGGTGCTAAAGGGATAGCTTAGGATTAAATAGGCTTAGGGGAGTAGTTAGGAGGTTGGAGATCATCCCAATTTGGGAGATCTCCAATGGGGGAGGGTCCCAACGGTGCAGACACGCTTCTGCCCAGATTGGAGACCCGTTGGAACAGAAGCTAACTTTGCAAAATTAGTTTTGCGACAAGATCGTCTGGACGTCCTAGTCTAGACGAAATCGTCAAATTTGGGGTGATATCGTCTGATCGGCGACGATATCGTCAAACGGTCAAAACAACCTCTAAAAATGACACGAAAAAGGGGGAAACGGATTTAACGATGGTTAACGGGCGGTTTGGGAGGTTAAATTTGAATTTTAAATTATTTACTAAGGTGAATGTAATTATTGTAATTTTACTACGCCAATTTTAGGGTGCTACAATATCCACTAGGACTTGAATTTTATTTTTTGTTGATAGCCTTGTTGCTAGGAGCTTGACAGATGCTTCTAATTCATCTTCTATGTGGCCCAACGTATCTTTTATTTTGAGAAGATATGAGAGTGTGGTCCTAGCCTTTGGGGTCATCTTATTGATACTTTCAATCATGTTCCTTATGACTGTCCTTGTTTTTTCTTGGACAACCCACTGGCTTTATCAACGCTATCGAGTAGTTTTTTTTTAAGGTCCTTGACATGTTGCTGCAAAACTTGAATTTGTTCTTTGGCCTTTGCTACTTTTTATTTGAAGGGGGCCGCTTCATCGAACATTTTATTCCATTTTTGGGATTTATTTTTCAAAGCCTTTTTTTTGCCTTTTGTTGGTGCAGGGCTTCTTCGAAATTTTTTCTTGCTTGCTAGGCCCAGAAGTACTTTTCTTTGTAATACTCAACATTTAGATAAATGGTCCCCATGTTAGTTTGGGCCTTGCCCCATTCATCATCCATTGGTATCTAGGTGATATCTTATGTAGTTACCTCCACTTGATAGTCTTCCAAGGTCATGTCTTTCTCTAGCTTTTGTACAAGTGAGGTCATATTCATGGTGGAACACTGCATTCTTATGGGATCTAGCACTAATCCTTCTCTAACATAGGCTATATCATTAGAAATTTAGGAGATCCATGACTTCAGCCATGTAGCAGCATTTAGGGTGGCTTTTTTCAATTTTTTGAACTTAGCAATTGTAGGGTTGCTTGCGGGAGAAGCAGTCTGCATGGCTTGGAAGCTTAGCAGGTTGGTGGAGTAAGGGAAAGGAGTGGTGGCTAGAGGAGCCTCCATACTTAATTTTTTAGTGGGGGAACCTATGGGAGCAGAGGAGGATGTTGGTGGAGTTTGTTGAGTTGATGGTGGAGGCTAGTGAATTGAGGGGAGAGGCATTGCCACAACCTTCAGAATGGGAAGGGAAATTATTATGGGAATGAGAAGAGAAAGGAGTATCGATATTAATAGAAGATATACTTGAGTCCTTTTGCAAATTGGTGTCATCGATCCCCTATGATTTCTTGGTGTAAGTTTTTGTGATCTATTTTAGGATCAATTCATCAACTCCCGTTGTTACTTTTGTCAAGGTTTACTCCCCGTTGGGGTTTTATTTTGGGAGAGGATCTTCAGATTTCTTGACCATTTGTTCATCTATCTTTTGGTGCTTAAAATTTTGCTCAGAGCTTTCCCCTATTCCTTCCTGGTCCCATGTTCCTTCCTGGTCCCCTGATTCTTTGTGTTCTTTTTATTCCTCATTTCCTCCTAATTCTTAAGATCCTTCAGAGGGTGTTCCTTCTCTTTTCCTTTTCTTTTTATCTCCTCCCTTATCAAATTTTTCTTTTCATTTTTGTGATTCTACTCTTTGCCTTATGTGTTCGAGTTGAGCGCCATCATCAGACTTTGTATCTGATCCAAAAGGGGGAATGAAGTTTCGATGTTTCCTTTTAGGGACTTCTGTCTGCTTAGTAGCGATTTATTTTCCTTTATCCATTTTAGTACCGCCTTCAATCTATTTGAGGGGGATATCATTGATTCCCAAAGGAATTTTATCTACTAATGTCTCGAACTAGTTTTTATGGTGCTCATCGTACTTCTCAAAGAATTCACTATCTATCTTTGTCCCATACTTGGAAAATATCTATATGTGGCATCGCATTTGCCACCAAGCTAATATTTTGGCATGATTCTAGTCTTCTCCTCTCTTATTGGAATTTTTGATCATCTTGTTACTTAGCTTGTGGGTTGGGTTTGCTTCAGGTCATCAATATGATAAGTGTAAATAGAATTTGTGCCAAAGGGGAAGTGGTTGCATTTTCTCAACATGCCACTCCAATGTTTGATATTCGTCATTATTCATGTCCTGCTTATCAATTTTCCTGTTAGATAAGTTAAATTGCTTGAATGGGGCTTTATTCAGGGTGGCTTGTCTCTAGGTGAATTTTTCCTCAGGATCATATTTACATATTTGTGGTAGCTCTATCAATTTTAGATTTCTTATAATTCAAGCAATTTTTTCATTGTCCCCTTTTTTTGACACTATTGCCCCCTTGTATTGAAAAGGCATGAGGCAAGTACCTATCAAATGAGCACATGTACCAATTTTACTATTAACAAACTCCATTTGCCTTACATACTCCAGAGCGAATAATCACTTCATAACGTAACAAGGCAACAAGAAGGGCTTCAAATCATCCATTCTGGTTCTTGGCTCATTGGTGGTTCAAATCAAGTATGTATGTGTTATCTATTGCTAATTAAATCTAAGGTTGAATGTAATATGCATTAATTCTTACTCTAAATTTATGTATTAACATTTAATTAGATCTGCAATTAACTTCACGTTTAAGCTACCTTTAAATAATACATTCACCAGGGGTTTTATTTTCTATGCTTTGGTTCTCCATTATTCTTTTTTGCAAAAGGTTGTGAGAATTGCTTTATTGTTGCTTAATTTGTATTGTTTTAACCCTCTAGCCATAGCTATATTTCCCTCTCTTTATACATTTCCCTATTCCCTCATTTTTCCTAAAATAAGTAAGGAACCAGCCTCCTCTGGAGATTGAACCAGGCGAACTCTGTTTAAACTTGGTCTTTCAATGTTGGCAAAGTCTTGGGTGCAAACGTAACCAAAGGCAGATTTTGCTCCAACACAACCCTCAAAAATAATTTGGTTACTACCTAGAACCATATGAAACAACAAGTAAACATACACAAAATTGAGAGGAAATTTTTTGAGGGTGACATGGTCTTCCTTTGTCTTCAATCGTATAAACAAATGTTCCTCAAATAAAAGGGTCGACATAAGTTGGCACCCAAGTTCTATGGGCCCTACAAGATACTATGATGAATAGGGGAGGTTGATTACAAGTTGGAACTACAAACAACATCTAAGATTTAACTAATTTTCATGTATCTTGCTTGAATAAAGTGGTAGGCACACATACTCAAGTACAAACCGTCCTTCCTGTCTTAGATGAATGGGGATCCATTCTCTTGTAGCTTACAGGCATTCTAGATCATTGAACCTGATATTTTCACACACAAGATATTACTAAAGTTTTGGTGCAATGGCAAGGGTTACCACCAGAAGATGTTGCATGGAAGCTATTGTAATACTTTTAGTAGTAGTTTCCAACTTTTTAGCTTTGAGGACAATACTTCTTTAAGGGGATGGCATGTTACATACCTAACACTTGTAACACATTAATGCATATGTTATTATAAATAAGTGGACCATGTATCTAGTTAGAAGTGAGCCACATGTTAAGTTAGGAGATTTTTTGTCATAGCATCATGTATATAACTTCTTTGTCATAGAATATCTTTGTTGTCATAGAATTATGAATGTAACTACATATATTATGTAGGTACTACTTGATATCATAAAAAGCTTTTTGACATTCTTCTATACATGAAAATATCACCCCTTTTGTAGTAGGTGATTGAATGGCCTACACTTTTTTGAGAGTTATGCAATATCAACAGATAAACTTTTTTCAAGTTTCACAATTTGTGGATTGTCCAGATCTGTGCTTAGGTTCACATCTATAGTTTATTCAATGACCATGTGTGAACCTTAATCAATTTATGGGGCTTTGGAATCAAATGAATGTCATCAGTGATGTTATCAAACTCTTTTGGCATAATCTCTTCCAGTTCTACCTAGAAAATGGTAGAATCTAAGGTTGAATGTGAAGGCGACAGTGAAGGCTACAGAGGAATGTAAGTGGTAGAAGCCCTTAATAATTCCTTTGGAAGAATAAATTTAGAAAAGGATGGGGGTGATGAAATTCATTCCATATCAATGAGACTTATGTCAATAGGAATTGGTATTGTCAAATTGTATGGATTGTGAAGTGGTGTGAACAATTTAACAGTATTTATTTTGACTCGATGTGGAGAATGGTGGTTGCGATGTGAAGGGTGATTTTTCTTTTCCTTTGGATTCAACGAACGAACCTCAAGAACTTGGATAGCAGCAAGCAACATGTATAAATGCAAATGATCAAGATATGCAAATGCAAAAATGCAATATAATTTTTTTATTTTTTTGTACATATTTACATCATGTTTTCAATGAGATGGACAAAGTGGCAGTGGTGGTTCATCAGTTGGCTTAGCTCGCTCCCTTGGGAGGAGTAAATGAAAGATGGCCTGATGGATGGGGAACATTTTGAGATAGTACTCATCATGTTTGGTGAATGAAGAGATTAGGATTTATTTCTCTTCAAATTCATCTAAATATATCAATATGACATTGTATTCTTCATATAATTCATCCTCAAAGTCATCGTTATCATTGTTTTCCTCTTCATGTTCGAGATTTAGGTGTTGAAAGGCTTATTCAAAAGAGAAAGTGGAAGGTTGTGGATTGTATCCCAGACCAAAATAGTCATGCACTTATCGATATTGAGGTTCAATGATATCATGCATGACCTGTTCATGTCATTCTAACCCATATCCTTACCAATTAACCCAACAAAAATATCATGATGGGAAATTAGGATTGGTCATGTGTTCGAGGTTGGCACAGGATGGTTGCTTAGGTATCTGGGGAAAGTGGGTTGGTTGATGAATTGATCCCCCTCCCCATATAACAAATTAATTTTGTTTGGGGATGAACCCATGTTGTACACTGCTTCTATGGATAGGGGTGGATCATGTGGATGACCATAATTCCTAACTATTTTGATGTTGAGCAGTGTGACTGTGACATCTTGAACCACATACTCACCAATGCTAGGACTAGAAATATGGACCACAACTTGTATGGATGATGATGTGGGTGGATTGGATATGGATATGTGGGGCTCAGGAGTGGCTTGTGGCTCGAATGAAGGGAGAGATGTATGTTGGAATGATCTCTCACAATCTATCAAATCGACTTGTGAGACATTAGCTGGTGGAGATGAATATGAGTTTGTCTAAGGAATTTGATGGATGGTTGGTTATTTAGTGTGGATGAAGTGGCATTGGGTACTTGTAAAGTAGGTTGTATGGATGATGATGATGAATTAATGGTGATTGGTGACATGGATGATATGGAGGGATGTCCCCTTATATTGATGTTGAGGGTGATGACGACCACATGTACATGTTATCGGTTGTGATGAAGGTGGGGGTGTGGAAGTGGAGGCCTAATGTGGATCATTGATGGGGAGTTCCTCTAGCATAGGTGCTTTGGATGAGGTATTGTGATGTGAAGTTGATGATGGGGTTGATGGAATTAAGAACAAGTGAGTGGATGGAAGTGAGGACTCATATGGGTTGGAAATGAAATTGTAGTATTTGAATGGTTCAATATCTGCAATTATGCAATGTATTTGTCCCTCATGTATATATTTCAAATATTGGTGTAGTATTTAGGGAATATTTCCCTTATCCAAGGGCATCCAAGGAGTACATTGTAGGTCATGGCCTCTTCTAGGATATGGAACATAGTGTGCAACATCTTGACCCCCAATTGTATAAGTAAGACCATAGTGCCAACTATAGAACATAAGGCATCATTGAATGCTCACAAGGTGAAGGTGGATTTGGTGATTAGGGAAAGTGGAATATTGATATGGTGGAGTGCTGAAGTGATAATGATGTTGATTAATAAACCAATGTCAATTAATACTCATATAAAAGGCTTCATATCAACCTGATCCATGATGTGTACTGGAGGATTTGGTGATTCTAATGATATTGATTTGATATCAAAATTATAGAATATGATAGAAGGCTCCATACATGTTCAAATGCTCCTCACAAAATTGTTGAAGGCATTAGATTCATGAGTTTGAAGCTCAATGGATTTCAAGATCTCCATAAATGCCTCACTATGTGGGAGGGATTGTTGTATAAGCTCATAGACCAATTAGTTGAAGCTATTTTGAGACTATTTTCTAGATGGTTGCTTAGTGTGATGATAGGTCATGGTGGATGGTTTAGAAGATGAATGGGCTGAGATGGACGATTTGGAAGGTGAGTTGGTTGAGATGAATTGGTGAAAATATGAGTGGGTGGAGATGTATTAGGGTGTTGTGGATACACAATTGTTGGTGGTGCCACAGGAGCTTGAACAACTTGAGGTTTTTCATTTTGATGATTTGTGCTTCGTTGTCCTCGGGTTACTAAGTGAATAGCACCCACAAAAAATTGGTATTGTTGCACGTGGTTGATTTGGTTAAGGGGATTCATAGGAATTGATCCCCCTATTGTCTGTTGTGTTTCCTCATGATGAGGAAGTGGTGTTTGGTAAATACCAAGGTTCTAGTTTTGTTGTTCTAAGGGGCTATCTAGCTTAATGGTCCCTAGGTCTAGCAAGTCATGCACAATGTCTTTAAATGAATAGCAGTTACTAAGGTCATGGCCCTTATAGCGATGGAAGGAACAGAACAAATGCTCCTTATAGCCCTTACTACATTTAGTAGGATCCTCAAGTTTGACTTCTAGCAAGGTGATTGCATGTGTATCATACAACCTTCGAAATATGGAGGCATATGACTCGGGTAGTGGTGTGTAATTGTGAGTTTACTAAATAGACTGTCTGTGTTGATTATTTTCCATAAATGGTGCTAGGTTGTGCAATTGTGGAGGTGGAACCACTTGATATGACACTTGTTGCGGTGGTTGTTGTGATGATGATTATTATTTATGATAGACTTGGGGTGGTTGATTCATTTTTGGTTGACTCAAGACCACTTGATTCACTTGTCTAGATTTTGATTGGCCATTATAGTTTCCTTTGGGTTGGCCCTTGTTTTGCCATTCTTTCTTTTTCGGTTTAATCTCACCCTTTTGAATCTTGATTTTTTTAATAACTTGGGCTTGGGAAAAAGCTTCATCGAACGTTCTATATTGTTGTAACTAAAGAAACAAGGAGATATGTTTTAGACAACTTGTGAACATTCTTGTTAATTCTTCCATTGGGAGGATGAATGGCAATTTGGTAATGACTGCCCTCCAATAGTTTCCAAAGTCATAGACCGACTCTTCTTCAAATTGTTTAATATTATACAAGTTGGTCAAGGTAGTTTTCTTTCTAATATTGATGGAGAAAATTTCTCAAAAAAAATTTGCCAATTGTTCAAATGTATAAACACTATAATGTGACATATGGTTGTACCATTATAAGGCATCCCCCTAATATCTAAGGAAAAGTTCAAAGCATTAAGGCATAATTTTCTTGGATTCTAAAACATGTATGGATGAATGCACTAATATGCTCTCTAAGGTCCTCAACCCCTTTGAATTTATCAAAATTTGATAATGTAAATTCGACAGGATAAGGTGGCAATGGTACCGAAGGATGATTTGGGTGATCGACCAGCTATCTTAGAGTTGGTTTCTTCTACATCATACCAAGCGTATGCATGATTAGGTTGTTAATCTATTTTTTTAAATATTATATTTTAGTATCTTCCCTTTATATTTGGAAGCTTTGGTTTGTGTGATGAGTGTAGGTGGGTGGTGTGTGTTGGGTGATGAATTGTTGGGATGAAATGAAAATTTTATTGACCAATGGATTGATGGTTGTGGGCATGTGGTGGTGTTGGATGTTTTATTAGAATTGGTTATGAAATGATTGGTGTTGATGAGGTGGAGATGGATTTTAGGGGATTTGAGTGTGTTGGGTGGTGGTAATGACATTGATGTGGTTAGATGGAGGTGTAGGTATAGTGATCGTAGGATATCACAATACCCAAGATAGATCAAAGGTGAAAAAGGTATTTTGGATGGAAATGAATTAAGGTTTGAAATCTGTCACCTGCAAATGTTGTTGCAAGAAAGCATGGATATTTTAATTGGTGTTACCTAGTAATTGGTTTAAGTGTTGTCATGCTTGTTATATGGAAACAAAAAATATGGTTTGAATGGTTGTATGGGGATGGAGGTTTATCTATTGTGAGTGTTTGTGACATGGGTTGAGGTTTGTGGGGGATAAGTTATGAAAGGAATTGCAATCGTATATGGAATTGCATTTTGAGCTAAATTAACAAACCTGGATGATGTGTGTGGGATGGATGAAGGTATTTATGAAGCAATGTTAGCTTGTGCTTCATATAGTGGGTTGGAATGGATGGTGGTGTAATTGGATGGAAGGGAGGCACATTGTCTAAATGATGATGGGAAAAATTGATGTGGGGGTGCAAAGGTGGCCTCAAAGAAGGGGTTGGTGAAGACTTGGTATGAATATGAGGGTTCTTGCTAAAACGTAGTAATAGATGGAGGTGGAATGTTGAGGGGTTCTAGAACCAAATCGATTGGTCTTAAATAGGATCTGACTTTATCAGAATCTATGTAAGTGATGTGATAATCGATTGGTGTGGATGGTTCGGTTTTAGGGATGGTAGTGTGAATTGCCCTTTGTAGTGTATTTTGCGGGCCAAACAAGGTGAATGGTTTCCTATTTTTGTCACATGCCCGTGCATTTAATTATCAACCCAGGGAGCTTCGTAAACTTGCGAAGAGTCAGAATTAGGTTACTACAATACCACTTGAGGTGAATCTGCTAATCCTACATTTGGGGGGTGTTCTTGAAATGGTTGTCAATCATTCCCGCACTCCTCAATAAATTACGTAAGAAGAACAGAATTAAATCTACAGAAATAAATCATGTACACATTCCTGAAAATAAATCTACTGCAAATACTGGAACTAGCAAACTAATGAACATTCTTATGAAAGCAATAAACTAATTAAAATAAATAAACAAAAAGGAAATGGGGAAGAAATACTGGCTTGGAGTGGGCCCAGGCTCCAGCAACTTCTTCCCGATCGAACACGCGCTTTAGAACTTCTGGAACTGTAATATATTTATCAACGTATTACAATCTATCTTCTGTAACTCTAAATGGATCTTTATTAATTATTTCTATATATCTCTCAGAACGATCTGCGTGTGTTTATATAACACACCCGTAGAACTTCTATTACAGAAGTGGTTACAACAGTCGATTCTTCCTAGGACTAAATTAGAACAGTCTGGCGAATGCAATCGACGTATGGCATTCTGTTTTGATGGCGGCGTGTTCATTTCGGTTCGTGCTTTGCTTGGCATCAGTAAGACATTTTGATACATTGGTGCTATCTCCAATTTAGCTCTGCATGATGCAGAGCTAGAACTGCACCAGTCGCTATCGTCCACGTCATTCAAATCTGGTCAACGGGCAAAGAATCAGTGGCACCTTCCTTATGAGGAAGGTACCTTGTTATCACGGTGCCTTCTGGTTGTAGGGAGGCGCTTGCCTTCTATTAGCGCCTTTCGGCTGTGGGGAGGCGCTTGCCTTCTATTAGCGCCTTTAGCTGTGGGGAGGCGCTTGCCTTCTATTGGCACCTTTCGACTATGGGGAGGCGCTTGTCTTTGGTTGGCGCCTTTCGGTTGCAGGGAGGCGCTCGCATTCAGTTGGCACCTTCCGGGAGGCGCTCGCATTCAGTTGGCGCCTTTACTAACTGAGCTTTAGGTTGAGGCGCTCGCATTCGATTGGCGCCTTTCGACAGGGAGGCGCTCGTATTCTATTGGCGCCTTTCGACTATAGGGAGGCGCTCGTATTTGGTT
This sequence comes from Wollemia nobilis, assembly GCA_028583015.1. Taxonomy (NCBI): domain Eukaryota; kingdom Viridiplantae; phylum Streptophyta; class Pinopsida; order Araucariales; family Araucariaceae; genus Wollemia; species Wollemia nobilis. The sequence continues at coordinate 2,790,208 of JAQPPZ010017129.1, forward strand.
TGGCACCTTTCGATTGCAGGGAGGCACTTGTTCCCTTGGTGCCTTTCGGTTGCAGGGAGGCGCCTATGTTCTCTACATTGACCCCCGATGAAATAAAGTGCCAGGTCCATCAAAAGGACCTCGACCATTCCAAATCTAACTAAATCAACTGCAATTCCACAAAACATACTAAAAGCACACAAATTAGATAACATGCATAATTATATCAAATATCTATATAATCATTCATAAAAGTATGCAATCCTTATTATACAGCCGCATATTGATCAAAGAAATATGTACAAAATATGAGCATTTATGGTGCTCATCATCCCCCCACGCCTAACATATGCCACGCCCTCGTGGCATCCAAGCTACAAGTAGCCCTTTGACTTTTCATCGTCGCCATCTCTTGGAGGATTCGGCTGCCCCTATGGCCCGAGTCTATCTTTTCATGTCGACATTTGAAGGTGTGGTTCGCCTTTGCCTATGGGAAACTATGGTTATCAATTGTCCTCTTCTTGTTATGGCCGCTACTGGTGGTGGTCTAGCCAGCGTTGTTCCTGTCGATTGAAATGCAGCTTCGGTAGCTTGCCAGAGGTCGGCGTCTGGAGGTCTGACCACTGCCAGAGGGATATCCGAGTTATCCCCTCTGGAAGGCACTACTTGGGCCTTGTATAATCCGACCGCTTTAGGGGTAAGCCCTGCATTCTCCTTTGCAATTGCAGTGGCCTCCAATTGTGGGCCATATACTCCCCACCATTCCAAGTACCTCCTCATCATGGAAGGCCGCCCTCGGGATGAACCATAGATGTCCCAAAATTGGTTGTCTTCTATCGGATTGATGTAGATGCCAGAATCTCCTTTTACCCTCGAGGATGCCTTCCTGGCCTCCTTGGCTGCTTTCATTTCATTGCGCAGTTGCTCAAAATATTTTTGCCTTTCGATGAATAGTTGCATGTCCCATTCATCCTCCTCTGACTCGATGAAGGTCACTTTCGCCTTCTGTCGAGCCGTCCTAGGCCTCTTTGCCTTGGCCTCTACAGAAAATGTGGTGGCTCGGACCGGGGTCTCTTCTTTCTCCTTTGGGGACTTCTCTTTACTCCGAAGGATCGGCTGTGCTGCTATCTCCGAGGGTGATCCTTCATTCTCCTATCTACATAGTGTCGACCCCTCAGGCTCTTCTCCTTCTTCGGGCACAGGGAGGTCCTCCTTATCCTCTGGTCTTATCTATTGCTGGAGACCTTCGTCCTGCTCTGTGTCACTCAAGACAATGACAGGGGGCATCGTAGGACTTCTTTCCTTTTCACCCCTAAAAATAGAGGAATCCTCCCCTACCTCCGAGCTGCTCTGTCGGGCATTCGATCGAATCTCCCCCGAAGAGAATACTCATTCGACGGATGTGGGAGAGTTCGTCGGCACTTCTTCTACCCAATCAGTCTGAGTGGATGCCTCCTATCTTGTTATTCCTCTATCCTGGAGCATTTGATTTTCCTCCTACAACTGTCGGACCAGCTGCTCGAGTTGAGCAATTCATCTATCTCTTTCCTCCAATTCCCTTTTATGTTGGTTCTAGCAATCTTCCAGAATCTGTTGTGCCATCCAGCAATCGGTTTGCCATTCGAGCGCCTCCTCCAAGGCCGCATCGATCTGGTCATTACTCCCAAAAGTTCCTTCATTCTATGGGCTCCGGTTCATTAATTCTCGGAGGGTTTGGGTGGCAACGTCTATCTCCGGGTCACTCTGTCCTTCCTCTATCGAGAGGAATCACCATAGACATTTCCTCCTAGGGATTGGTTCATCCTCACCACCAGCGAGTGGCGCTCCTTCCTCCTCATACTCGAGCACTAGGGAATGCCCTCTATCCTCTATGTCTTCGGGCATCGGTGACTGCTCTGCTCCTCCTAGAAAATAGGGCAATGCCAATTGCCCGATGTTTGTTATCTCCTCTATAGGGGATGCTTCATCTTGCCCTAATTCGGCAACCGCATTGTGTTGCTCTATTTGGCCGCCATCTCCCTCTGCATCGTGGTTCTATCCTTGTGCTTCTGCGTGGCGGACCAATGCCGATATCAGCCCATGGTGGGCTAAGGCGGACGGTGCCCCTTTTGGTATCGAGCCGCTTCATCTTTCAGAGCATTCGCCAGGTAGAAAGGTATATTTAATTTCCTCCCATGCACTAGGTGATTGAGGAAGTGCACATGATTAATGTGCAGATGGGTATACTTTCCTATGCATGTGAAGAATCGAGCAATCTGCTCGAACATCTTTCGCATATTCATGGGGAGACTATTTTTGAGTAACCCCTCCCTGTCTATCTGCACATTTCCTCCTGGCAGCAGTATTTTGGTGTATAGTTTTAACACTCCGCCCTTGTATGTACATTCCCCCGTGAGAGGCAATCCAGTCGCCTATGAGATGAACTCAGGGGTGACTGGAATTTCCACCCCTCGTACTTGGGCCGCATCGCCCCTCAAAGAGGTGGTGAATTCTCTAGCTGCCTCCACGTCCTGGCCCTGACTGACCAGGGTGCAGTATTCGAGCCACCCCTCGGCTTCGAATTGGGTCTTCATTGCCCCTATGATCCCATCAGTATCATTGGGTTCATTCTTCTTGATCGCGTGGTTCTTGGACCTTCCTCCCATGGCGCCTTCTGTCGCTGTATATTTTTTTGTCCTTCCTTCTTCAGGAAGGTACCTTCTTATAGAAAAGATGCCTAACCCTAGCAGTTATGGAAGATGCCCTATCATTGGCATATGATTTCGGCTATGGGGGGATACGATCTCTATGACGACGGTATCTTTTTTGGTACTACGTATTTATAAATAATTATATAAACGATTTGATTTAGTATGCGCATACCTGATTCGTCATTCCAGTCATCATGGTAGCCGCTGATTTGCTGACTTGTGACATGAGGGAGGGGTATGGTCATTTGATGTCGCTCATTCGTGCGATGCTTCATTCCGCTCGAGGCATCCAGTAGATGTAAATGTTGCACGCGAGAGGCATTCTTTGGTACCTTTCCCATGTGGATGGTGTCCTTGTAGCGCCTTTCCGACGTTGTCGATGCTCTTCTTCGAACGAATGCGCCTTTCGATGCTACGAGGTGCCTTTGATTGGTGGGAGGCACTTTTGCCTACATGCGTCTTCCCAATGTGGGAGGCGCCTCCTTATGGTTCATGCCTTCCCGATGTTGGAAGGCGTTCATCTTGATGAATGTGCCTTCTGATGTTGGAAGGCGTATTCGATGGATGAATGCGCCTTCTTGATGTTGGAAGGCGTCTCGGTGGATGAATGCGCCTTCTTGATGTTGGAAGGCGTATTGGAGTTTTTTTTTTAACTTGGTGCCTTCCTACCACGGAAGGCGCCTACATATATATTTTTTTTTATAGAACTTTCTGAATGGATGGAAGGCAGTTGTCTTTCCGATTTGGCGCCTTTCGGATGCGATAAGGTGCCTTCTTAGGATTGGCGCCTTTCGGGAGAAGCACCTTCTTTACCACCTTTGGATGTAGTAAGGCGCCTTCTTATGGACTTGGCGCCTTTTGGATGCAGTAAGGCGCCTTCTTCTAGATGGGCGCCTTTTCGGGTGTAGTAAGGCGCCTTCTTATGGACTTCCTATGGGCACCTTCTTATGCCCTAGATGTAGTAAGGCACCTTCTTCTGGACTTGGCGCCTTTGGATGCAGTAAGGCGCCTTCTTCTGGATGGCGATTTGACTAGAAAAAGGGTGATCAAGCCTTCCCAGTTTTTCATGCTGCCCAGATTCTACCTACGAGCCGGTGTCGGAATGCTTGAGCCGAATCAGGCCTGGTTTCCCGAGATACCTATCCCTCATGTTGTCAGGTCCTCCACCTGCAAAAAGCAACCAAAAAAAAAGGAAAATAAAGGGGGTTAGATGTGTTTCATGCCTGTTAGGCCCTGGATTAGGATGCCTGCAGCTTGCATGCGGGCGTCGTCCCTGCAAAAACACACATTACAAAAAAAACTATATTAACTAAAAAATTTTGGGTGAGCACTTTCGTGCCCACCATTTCACCTGTGAGAGTTCGGTCCAGATCTAGCAAGATGGGGTCTCCCCCATGCCTACTCTGGATTCCACCTGTAACATTTTGGACGTATTATAGGGGCGTAGTCGGTGGCCATTGACTGTGAACATGGTGTTGTTGCCGTCAATTGTCTTAACGCGCACCGCCCCATTCCTAATGAGCTCTGCCACCTCATACGGCCCCATCCACCTCTGCATAAGTTTGCCCTTCCTTTCCTGGAACTAGGAATCATACAATAGTACCCATTCCCCTACCTGGAACTTCTTTAGCTTGATGTGGTTATCATGCCACTTCTTTCTCTGCTTATGTATAATCTCTGTCCTCTGCAAAGCATCCAGTCGGATTTCATCCGGCTGATCTAGGTGGCGAATCCTCTATTTTTGAGCTTCGTCCAAGCTCAAATTTAATTCTGAAGCCGTCCTTAGAGTTTTGATTTCGAACTCGATGGGCATCATCGCATTTTTTCCATAGACCAGTTGGAAAGGTGTGCATCCTGTGGTGGATTTCCACGTGGTGTTGTATGCCCAAACTGCCTCTGGCAACCGTGTGGCCCAATATTTCTTGTGTTGTTGCATGATTTTGGTCAAGATGTTTTCTATCTCCCTATTTGTCACTTCTACTTGCCCGTTCGCCTGTGGATGGTAGGGCATGGTTTTATTGTGCCAAACTCTATACTGCTCCATCAGCTCCTCAATCAATTTGGAGGTGAATTGGGGCCCTTGGTCTATTGTTATCTCTCGAGGAACCCCAAATCATGTGAAAATATGGGCAAATAAGAAATCGATGACCGTTCTTTCCTTTGAGTCCCTTAATGCCTGCACTTCCACCCATTTGGTGACGTAATCCATGCAGACCAGAATAAACCTCCTTCCCATCGAAGGTGGATTAAATGGTCCCACGAAGTCCATGCCCCATTTATCGAAAGGTTCCAGGTGTACCCAGGGCTGCGGGGGCATTTCATCTCGGTGGGTTGGTCTACCCATCCTCCGGCACTCGTCACACTTTCTGGTATACGTTGTCGCGTCCTTGAACAGAGTGGGCCAAAAATACCCAGCCTGCAGGATTTTGTAGGTAGTTCATTTCCCTACAAAGTGTCCTCTGCATGGCTCATCGTGACATGCCTTGAGCACTTCTGAAAACTCTTGTTCTGCTACGCATCTTCTTATAATTTGGTCCCATCCTATTTTAAATAGGAGACCATCCATCCAAAGGAATGATGCGCTCTTCTCTATGACCGCCTACTTTTCTCGGTAGGAGAGAGCAGGTGAGGTCCTTCCGGTGGCCAAGTAATTGGCTATGTATGCATACCATGGAGTTTGTTCACTAATAGCGAATAGATGTTCATCCAAAAACTGATCTTCCATTGCTTGATGATCTGCTGGTATCAATCTGGATAGAAAATCTGCCACGACGTTGTCCTTGCCCGGTTTATCGACTATAGTGATGTCGAATTCCTGCAATAGCAATAACCATCGATAATTCTGCCACCAATGGCTGGCTTGCTCATCGGATACACGATAACCGCGTGGTCTGTATGGATGAAGACCTTGTATCCCGTTATATAGTGGTAGAATTTCTTTATTGCATGGACAACTATGAGGAATTCTTTTTCTGTCACTTGTATAGTTGAGCTCTGCTCTCACCAAGTTTTTATTGACATAATAGATGGCATAAAATTCTTCATCGTCTTTCTGCACGAGGACTGCTCCGATCGCACCGTTAGATGCATCGTAGTAAATATGGAATGGTATGGCCCAATTCGGTCCTCTCAAGACCGGTGCGAGATATCAATTTTTCTTTCAGCAATTGGAATGCTTCTTCGCAATCTCCCGTCCAATTGAACTCTACGTCCTTAGAAAGTAGGGTGTGCAGTGGTTTGGCAATCTTACTAAATTCGATGATAAATCGTCGGTAGTACCCGGCTGATCCAAGGAAACTTCTTACCTCCTTTTGCATTCTGGGGCTAGGTAGGTCTCTGATGACCTCGATCTTCCTCTTGTCTACTTTTATTCCTTTCGCAGAGAGGTGGTGTCCCAACACGATGCCTTCCTGCATCATCATAAAACATTTTTCATTACTTAGGGACAAATGATTTTCCTTGCTCCTATCGAGCACTCTTTCCAGATTTGTCATTGCCTCCTCGAAGGTTTCTCCATAGGCGGTGAAGTCGTCCATGTATACTTCCACCCCGTCTCCTATCATATCAGAGAATATGCTAAGCACCACCCTTTGAAAGGTGGTCGGTGCGTTGCACAGTCCAAAAGGCAATACCTTATAGGCAAACGTTCCCCATGGACAGGTGAACGTTGTTTTATCTTGATCTTCTTCCCCTATCTGGATCTGGTTGTAACCACTGAAACCATCCAGAAAGGAGAAGTATTTTCTTCCTGAGAGTGTGTCCAAGACCTGATCGATGAACGGGAGTGGGAAGTGGTCTTTCTTAGTCGCCTTGTTCAACGCCCGGTAGTCCACGTAGATCTGCCATTTCTCATTCTTTTTGGGGACCACCACTAATGGTGATACCCATTCACTATCAAAAATTGGATATATGAATTCGGTAGCCAGAAGTTTGTGCAGTTCTTCTCTGACAATGTCTTTCATTGCTGGGTTCATCCTTCTCTGTGGCTATCGACTAGGAGTTGCCTGGTCATCTAAATAAATCCGATGGGTACATATTTTTGGGCTGATGTCGTGCATATCTACGTAGTCCCATGCAAATGCTTGTTGGTGTTTTACCAGAAGCTCTTCCAATTTTTCTAGCTGTGTGGGCGTCAACTTGTTGTTGACGTTTAATATCCTCCCTGGCCCAACGTGTATTTGTCGGATGTGTTGATCTTGGGTGCCAGTCAACGGTGATCCAGGTGTGGGGGTGGATGATTCTCCATGGAGAAACTCCATGATAGCACCATCCTCGTCCTCTTCTGCCACCTCCTCCAAGGTCATCATCGGCTGGATTATGGACAACTCCGTAGTTCCATGCTCGGTGATCCTGGGTTCTTCTATCGAGTCCATAGACTAAGCTGGCGGTGAAATGGTCAGCCTTTTGACATTTTTCCCATTGGAGATGGTCATTAGCCCATCCCGATAGCTGATGTAAGCATCAGTTATTGCCAGCCATGGCCTCCCCAAAATGAGTGGGTAACCGCCTAGCCTAGTCTTGGTTTGCAAAACTAAAAAATTGGTTGGATATTCCCATGCATTGATTGTTACGATCACATCTTCCGGCATCCCTTTCGATGACACGGTTGATCGATCGGCTAACTGTAGCACTTTCATGGTTGGCTTCAGGTTCGTGAGCTACAGCCTCTGCATGGTCTCTTGAGGCATCACGTTGATGGCTGCCCCGAGGTCAACCAATGTGTTGGACAGGGAATGTCCTCCAATTTTTATGGTCGGCACTGGGCTGCCTGGATCTGCATACTTCGGATGACGTGTTCCACCCATCATTAGATCTGCCGGTTTACCCATGACGTTGATAGTCTGGGTAGCTTTTCATCCCGGTCTCCTTAGACACATTTCTCTAATTGCCTTGGTGTAAATGGGGACATCTCGAATTGCTTGAAATAATGGGATTGTCACCGTGAGATTCTTCAAGCTCGACAAGATGTCGAATTTTGGCTGTGTTGTTTTTCTTTGTTCCTACAATCGGCTAGGAAATGGAGCCTCCGCTCTCTCAAGTGCTTTTCCCTCTTCTACCGGAGGTGTCTCCTCTATTTCTTCCTCCTCTTCTACCAGTGGAGGTGTCTCTACTATTTCTTCCTCCTCTTCTACCAGAGGCGGTGTCTCTACTCCTAGTTGCCTACCTGATCTAAGCTGAATATTGTACATATGATACATCTCACCTTCTACGTTGTATGCCGGCTGATTTACTCTGTTGTTCGGGTTTGTTTTCGGTTGTGCTTTGGTAGCTACGCGAGTCTCACTGCTGGCAATCTTTGGTAAGTTCTGTTGGATGTGAGCGGGCGCTGCACTCTGTGGAGTTCGATTCCATGCATTGTGGCCTCTCCACTTGCTGCCCGGGATATGGATATGGCATCCATGGCTGCTGATTCAGAAATGCTGCTTGGGGGTGCGTTAGTCCAGGGTGATGGTCCCCACCACCCCATATTAGGTGGTTGAGGGGGTCCTTGGTGCATGTATGGCCCTCCCCCATATGATGGCATTTCGGTTGGTATATTCCCCATGGGGGGCTGTGGCCAACTCTTCCTATTGCCTATGAAGTAGGCCTCCGTGCTCTCGATCGCTTCCTGGTTACTGGGCGGTTGTGGGCACAATCGAGTTTTATGATTCAGCCTACAAACTGTGCATACTCTGACCTTGTTTTTTGGACATGCATTCTTTGCGTGCCTTCCTCTGCATTTTGGGCAGAAATAGGCTAATCTTGCGTCATTTTCTTGTTTCTTCTTTTCTAACACCAGCATATCCATCTGTAGTGCTAGAGATGAGAGCATTTCGCTCTTCAAATCCTCCGACATGTTGCCTATTTCTATTTTGGTGGTTGAAGCAGTCGCCTTCATGGTCCTGGCGGTGATTTTGCCTCGCCTTCTCGAGTAGTTCCGGCATAATTTTTGGATGTCGTCCATAGCATGCTTATAGACATCACCTCCAGAGATCATGTTGAGAGCCTCCGGTGACTCATTGGTAAGTCCCCTCAAGAAGATGCTTTTGAGGGACTTATCGAATAGCTTCGAGTGAGGGGACCGTTGAAGATTAAAGCTGAATCTCTCCCAATACTCCTTGAGAGACTCATCTTCTCTTTGTGTCATGCTCGGGACCTCCTCCCTGGAGTCTCTTGCTCTCCCAAAATCTTGATATTGCTCTAGAAAGAGCTTCTTCATCCGGTCCTAGGTGGTGATGTGTTTGTCTCCCAGGCCGATGAACCATCGTAGAGCTGCATCGTCTAATGTAGAAGGAAATAATTTCAACTTCTGCGTGTTTGATTTGTAATCCACGAGACCTGCACAAAACATCAAACTTGAATAAAAATAGGTCGGGGTCCTCGGTCGGGTGTCCTACGAAGGACGAAAGGTGAGCGGGGGATATGTTTTTCATTTTGGTATCTCCTACTCCCTCCTCTATTGGGAAACTAAAGCCGAGATGAGACTTCATCATTATCTACCATTTTTTGGGAAATGTGGTTTCTAATGCAGCGTTTATGGCCTTTCGATCATTTAAAACTTTCTGAGTCAATGCTCTAAGGTTGTCTGGCGAGATCGTATGATCCTCCACAGCCTTCCACAATAGGGCTTCCTCTAGAGGAGTCCTATTAAACAAGGGATTTATGATGATTCGTTCATCCCCTTGTTGATGGGATGAGGTGGCACTTTGCACAAAGTGTGGTTCCTCACTCCAATGGATTGCTGGTAGGTCGGGCGAGTCTAACTCAAATCCAAAATGCTCGGCTGACTCAGGTCTTGATGGATTAGTTCTTATAAAGCGACCGTCAGGTCCTCTTCTTCTCGAAGAACTCATACAAGGTCAGATGGAAGGTTTCAGGGTATTGTAAGTAATCTAATTAAGACGCTTCCCCAACAATGGTGCCAAAATGTTGCGGGCCAAACAAGGTGAATGGTTTCCTATTTTTGTCACATGCCCGTGCATTTAATTATCAACCCAGGGAGCTTCGTAAACTTGCGAAGAGTCGGAATTAGGTTACTACAATACCACTGGAGGTGAATCTGCTAATCCTACATTTGGGGGGTGTTCTTGAAATGGTTGTCAATCATTCCCGCACTCCTCAATAAATTACGTAAGAAGAACATAATTAAATCTACAGAAATAAATCATGTACACATTCCTGAAAATAAATCTACTGCAAATACTTGGAACTAGCAAACTAATGAACATTCTTATGAAAGCAATAAACTAATTAAAATAAATAAACAAAAAGGAAATGGGGAAGAAATGCTGGCTTGGAGTGGGCCCAGGCTCCGATAGCTTCTTCCCGATCGAACACGCGCTTTAGAACTTCTAGAACTGTAATATATTTATCAACGTATTACAATCTATCTTCTGTAACTCTAAATGGATCTTTATTAATTATTTCTATATATCTCTCAGAATGATCTGCGTGTGTTTATATAACACACCCGTAGAACTTCTATTACAGAAGTGGTTACAACAGTCGATTCTTCCCAGACTAAATTAGAACAGTCTAGCGAATGCAATCGACGTCTGGCATTCTGTTTTGATGGTGGCATGTTCATTTTGGTTCGTGCTTTGCCTGGCATCAGTAAGACATTTTGATACGTTGGTGCTATCTCCAATTTAGCTCTGCATGATGCAGAGCTGGAACTGCACCAGTCGCTACCATCCACGTCATTCAAATCTGGTCAACGGGCAAAGAATCAGTGGCGCCTTCCTTATGAGGAAGGTACCTTGTTATCGTGGTGCCTTCTAGTTGTAGGGAGGCGCTTGCCTTCTATTAGCGCCTTTCGGTTGTGGGGAGGCGCTTGCCTTCTATTAGCGCCTTTCGGCTATGGGGAGGCGCTTGCATTCGATTGGCGCCTTTCGACTGTAGGGAGGCGCTCGTATTTAGTTGGCACCTTTCAACTGCAAGGAGGCGCTCGCATTCAGTTGGTGCCTTTCGACTGCAGGGAGGCACTCGTATTCAGTTGGCACCTTTCGACTATAGGGAGGCGCTCGTATTTGGTTTGGCGCCTTTCGATTGCAGGGAGGCGCTTGTTCCCTTGGTGCCTTTCGGTTGCAGGGAGGCGCCTATGTTCTCTACATTGACCCCCGATGAAATAAAGTGCCAGGTCCATCAAAAGGACCTCGACCGTTCCAAATCTAACTAAATCAACTGCAATTCCACAAAACATACTAAAAGCACACAAATTAGATAACACGCATAATTATATCAAATATCTATATAATCATTCATAAAAGTACGCAATCCTTATTATACAGCCACATATTGATCAAAGAAATATGTACAAAATATGAGCATTTCTGGTGCTCATCAGTGTATCTACATCCAAAGGGGATGCCACATGAGAGGGTCCAGTAGATAAGTCAAGATATCTCATATGTATCACACAGGTTGGGTTAGCCATAGAAGTGATTGGGAAAGGAGTGGAGCACTCTATGGATGAAGTTGGTTGGTTAGTGGGTACATGACTCATGGCTTTGATTTGATTTCAGGTCAATACCATAAGCAATAAGTAGGACAGGATAACGAATGTGTAGGGTGCATGTGTGAAAAGTGTAATTGCAATAAAAAATGAACAAACACACAAATCAAGAAAACAAGTGTGTTCTATGTCTTTGCAGAGTTTTTTATTATTATTATTTTTATTTGTGGGTTTTGAGTGTTTTTATGTTAAGACTCCTAAGCCTAAAACCACTATGTAAGGTGAATGATGAAATACCACTAAGAGGGTGTGTTTGAACCCACCCCTCTAACGAAGGATGAGTTACGAACGGCTAAAATATACCTTTCTAGGGTATGATTGGCTCAAGGTAAACATAAAGAATCATAATTACCCCTCAAGGGATATCACATTGTTTGAGTCCTACTACTTGTCCAGCTAGGCTTTTGCTTCACACTCAGACATGCTCAAACAAGAACAATAGTTGTGTTCCACTTATTATTGAGCCCCATTGTAAAATGGTGTTACTAGTCCTTCCTACTCCAAGCACACCCAAATGTAAGGGACTTTTCGTTGATGAAATCTGGAAATCCACTTGTTATGGGCTATTATAGTTTCTAGGGGGTGATCCAACGGATGGATATGAAGCCCACCATTGCTGGTCTCGATCAATGATTGGTGATAAAATCCAACTCGCTAATGTTAAAAGTGGAGTGTGTAGTGTGTGGAACTTTCTTTTTAAAGATTTTATTCTTGATGATGTTTTTCTAAACATTAAAATGCAAAGAAAAAAGCTATCTTAAGATGCAACTAGAATGCACTTTAAATTTGTTGCCTAAAACATGAGCGAAAGCACACAAGGCAACCAAAGCAGCAACCAGAATGCCATAAATAACAAAAAACCGGAGCCAAATGTAGTGAATGAATTCTAAATGAACCTTGGAATGTTTTTAACATATGGATTCAGAAATAGACTAAGATGAGTTTGAAAAACGTAATGAAATTGAAAATGTATTTACAAGTGCAGAATCCCTAAATGCAGTCTATATGAATTTTTCATAAAAAAAATAAATTATTACTCTAAAATGCACTTCTTCTTTTTTAATTTTTTGAAAATAAAATTCCTAAGATGCCTAGAATACCTAAAAATGCTTAGTGTATTAGTTTTTAAAAAATAGAAAGATGTTTCAAATCTCGGGCCTCGTCGAACTGAACGCTTGTCCCTTTCCTGGTGCTTTTAGTGGCATAAAAGGTTTAAAATGATTATGGCATGGTGGTTATAGGTGTGGACTACATGAAGATCTATGTGGCGACTTCTAGGGCAAACAATGCAGAATACTGTGGCGGCCATAAAAGCTGGACAGCCTGCCCAGATTCGTGGCAGCTACCGATTCCACCATGTAAATTAAAAATAATAATAATAAATAAACAAAAATAAAATAAAATAAAATAAAAATAAAAATAAAAAATAGAAAGATGAATATTTCTTTTTCTTTTTCCTTTTTAAAAAGCAAAACATGGCTGGGGTTTGAAAATAACTTACCAGGAAGCCTTACGTATTCTTTCCCTAGCTTCACATACAAGGCACCGAGTCTCCCAAACGTAGTGTCGAATCTCCCAGATACTCTATGGCATCTCCTAGGTGCACTGTGGCATCATTTGAACATGGTATGGCATCTACGCGAGTAGATATCGAACCGCCATAGATTTCAAAAACCCTAGTTTTAGGTTTTTCAAGTTTTACACAATCAAGTTTCAGAAAGCCTGTAGTAAAAATAGAAAATATATATTAGCAAATTGAGATATGACAAAGCAAATCAAAATATGAAACCCTTTTGGGGTCCTACCATGATCGCCATTTTATAAAGCAAAAATGATCAATATCGGTAATAGAAATGAATTAAAAAAAACAACAATATACACATGGAATGAAAGATCTCATATATTATTAAATCAAGGAGCCTAGATCTCTACTCTTATACATCAATATGGCCCAAATTAGGGGCTACAAAAATATTACTTGCTTTGATACAATAATTACAACAGAGAAGTAAAACCCTCTTATTTAATCAAACAATTGCGATGTCTTTAGATCTTCTTTGCTCTAAACAAGGGTTGAGTGGGCTTGTGTATCCACTATGGGGCCACTCCAAGCTGCAATAGTTATCAATGAAAATGTCTCCTATACTTGCATACAAACAAGCCACAAAATGGATCAAAATTACATGTGAGGGATCCATTGTATGAGGCCCTTAATAAAATATAGATCTACAAAACCCTACGTGCAATACTTGTGAAATGTAAATGAAATACCAGAAAACGTAAATGAAAAAACAACCAATAACCTTGTCAATACCTGAATCACTAGATCTAAGCTTTTGTTGGTTCGATTTGAGGTCATGCAGATGCCCGAAAGCATCTAAGGACTTGATGAATGCAACACAATGTCTAGCAAATGCCCTGGGGAATTCATAGATTTTTATGGATGCCCTACAACATTCCAAAAATGCTCTACAATATTTGAGGAATACCCTGAGGCATTTGTGGGTTGGATCGGATGCTTTGTGATGTTTGAATTTGGTTTGCAAGAGCTCCAAGGGTTGAACAGTGGATATGACGGTGGCTAGGATTTGTGTGAATGTGAAGGGTGAATCTGACAACAGAATTTTTGACCTCTCAAAATCTTTGGTCCTCATTTACAACAAGTGAATGATATTTTATGATTTTCCTTGATTCATGATAGGGTTTTGACGAAAACAATGAGTGACTAATATTAAAATATAATGAGCGACTAAGATTGCAACTTGGTAAGTGACACAGATTCCATTGAATGAGCGGCCATGATTAAGACATGATGGGTGGCTGAGATTTATTCATATATAAATATAAATATATAAAATATTTATATTTATATATATATATATATAACTAATTATGAATGGCTATGATTTGATGATGATGAGTGGATAATGAGTGGCTAGGATTTGGTGTCTACACAATATCCTAGAATTTGTTAGAACTTTGGATGCAGTTCATTGTTACTAACAAAACCCAAATAATTTAGGATGTAAAAACTAGCAATTCCAAGATTGTAACATCTCATTAAATACAAAGACTAATTAAGAAGGGTCATCGAGTAGTTATGGGAAGATTTTGCTAGATGTAGTTGTGTGTTATCCAAGATGAGTAACTATCCTTAGAATTATTAGTTATCTTAACCAAGAATCAATAGGTCTTCCTTTAACCCAAACAGTTACCACCTAATTAGTTGTAAAATCATAGAATCAATTTAATTTCATATAGGTACTGTTGAGTGGTGTTTTCACCCGATTGTGAAAGCACACTCTCCGGTAGGATCTGAGTCCAAAAATCCTCTGCTTGCAAAGAAAATAACTTTCTCCAAGGTCCTGTTATGCTTAAATAATGTTGTTCAAATGAAATGCCAGGAATATCTTAGGGTTTGCAAGTGGATGTTAACAAGGGGCACTGATGGTTTATTTAATTTGAATTTACAGTGGACTCAAAGTGAATAATTGTACTTTGATCTTGGATTTTGATGGATTTTCAGTTATTAATTTGGATACAGTAATTAAATTGCAGAAAATAAAGCAAGGGTTTGAACAATAAAGAAAAGTAAATGAAGAGAAACTAAACTACAGTCAGAATGCTGCCATCAATTCGATGAAACCGAAGATACTGAGGTTTTATGCATGCAACCTAATCTAATGAACCTGCAAACTCGCACAATCCAAATAAATTAGGTGCTGGTCTCTAGGGTTTCTATTGTAATTCCAGACTTAGGCATTCGCATGAAGCAACCAAGCACACTTGCATTAAACTTCACCTAAAAGCCTCAGAAATCTGGAATGAAAGATAAAACATTAAATCATGCATGCACAAAATGACTCCTTCTTTCTCATCAATGAGATGCCAATACTCTGTATTTTGTATTAAATGATATGTCAATTACATTCAAAGAATGTTCCAGGCATAAATATTCGAGAACAAAAAGAAGGAAATTGCCCAAGTGCAGGCCCAGAATAGCACGAAGCTCTTGTCTCTGCAACTCTGCAATCGGCAATTTCCAACCCTTCCTTCAATCTACGCTTCTGGATTTATCCTGTCTAGCGTGGCTCTTCGATTCTCCCTGGTCGCTTCGCTTCACCTTCCTGCATGTGACCTTTCGAATTCCCACCTTTTCCTTGTCTTTATTCCATGTTTAACGCCAAAACGCCTAAAATCCTTCATTGCATGTAACGCTTCTGCAGACCTGACACCTGCATGCCACGTGTCACACGCTCTCTGCGCCTTTTGTAACGCCATTCTATGAAAAACTCGACAAAAATTGCATGCCGCCTGTTCACCTTCTCGGCCACGAAAACGCGACATGTCACGAAATCGTGACATGTCGCGATATCGCTACACTCTTCCCGATCGTACATCCTCGGCAACATCTTGTCGCGATATCGTGACCATTTTTGCTTTTGAGCCTTCTTTCCACAAACGTAGCGAGATCGCTACCATTTCTCCGTCGGGCTTCCTTCTCACCAAGCTGTAGCGAAATCGCTACCATCTCTCCGTCGGGCTTCCTTGGCAACTTTACATCGCGACCATTATCACTCTCTTGCCTTCTTTCGACAAACCGTCATGATATCGCTACCGCCTTTATCCCCGAACCTGCTTGCCACAAACTATCACGATATCGCTACCGCTTTCTCTTTTCGTACGCTCTTCCCAAACACGTCGTCAAATCATGACCACTTTTATGTTTCGTACGCCTTGGCAAAACTTATCGCGATATCCGCACGTTTTCCACCTCACCGATATCGCTACAATTTCCTTCAAAACACGTCGAAATCGCGACCACCTTCTCCTTAGCCACTTCTCAAACATGTCGCGATATCGCTACCATTTCTTTCTACACCTTTCAATCTCAAATCGACCTCTCACATTCGCGATATCGCGACGTTTTTCCACTTTCGTACACTTTGCCAAAACACGTCGCGAAATCGTGACACTTTTCATCATCCGTACGCTTTGGCAAAACACGTCACGAAATCGTGACCATTTTCATTCTTTTCCAACGGCATGTCGCGATTTCGCGACACCATTTCTTTTCTTCTCAGCGACATGTCGCGATTTCGCGACAACTTTCAATTTTTCTTTTCTCTCCTCTTCGGCAGCGATGGAGCTACATGTCACGATTTCGTGACAACTTTCCTATTTCGGCAGCGATGGCGCGACAAGTCACGATTTCGCGACATGTCGCGATTTCGTGACACTTTTCAACACTTAGGCATTTTTTCTCTTTTCTTCAATTTTAGCATCTGGGTCACAGAGATTCTTCTCTGCAAGCCTGCAAAAAGGTGGGTCCCCAATTTTGGGGTGTGTTGTGGATCAACCACAACAAATGGCGACTCTCTTTGTCAAATGCTCTTGAGCATTTTAGTAAGAACCAACTCTGAAACATATCACAAACTCGCAAATATATGTTAGCACATAAGCAAAATAACAAATGCCCAAAGATCAGAAGTACATGAATCATCGGAATCATCAAGTATTAGCTCGAGTGTGTGCAATGTGTTTTCATTCCCTATCGTTTGAAATTGATCAACATTCCATTATCGGTTTTGCATGAATGCATATGTGGGATGGTGAATGATTTGTGTACCCTAATGAATGTGCAAGGAGATTTTGCTTCCATAAAAGGCATGGTCCTTCTTCTATTACTATGTACAAGCATTCAAGATTGCCAAACCCTCTTAGGATCCACTAATTCATTACCTTATTGTATCCCAAAGTTGGTTATGAGTCCCTACTATCTAGAACCCATGTGCAAGTGAATGTGAAATCAGAACTTTGGGGAATCAGACTCCCAACCAACCGAGATGAGAGTTTAACCTTATCCTTACTATTCTGATTTAGAGTTCATTACCTCACTTTAAGCAAAATAATTAAACCGAGTTATGGAAGAAATGGTCATGCTAGTCTAACCCTCTAGACAATCGGTGGTCTTGTTTTTTAGGCAAGACATGATGCCATGCATGGGCATATCTAACCCCACAATCCAAAACTTATCTCCATTTCTTTGGACCTTGGGGATGACTACCCATCCCTTGCCAGAGGACAAGTAGTACGATCCTTACAATCCAAAATAAAGATGAGATGGGAAAAATTTATTTATTTTTTTTACTTCTTGGACCTTGGGGATGACTACCCATCCTGGCTAGGGACATGTAGTACGATCCTTACAATCCAAACTTTAGATGTAAATGGAAAATATTAATTTTGTTGCTTAGACCTTGGGGATGACTACCCATCCTTTGCTAGAGGACAAATAGTACGATCCTTACAATCCAAGACTGATTATGAAATGAGACATAAGAGCTTTGGGGAATCAGATTCTCAACCAACCGAGATGAGAATTTATGCCCTATCCTTACTACTCCATGTGGGTCAAATCAAAGCTTTGGGGAATTGGATCCTCAACCTAAGTTTGATGAGGATTTAACCCTATCCTTACTACTATGATTTTAGGCTTTAAGCTCTATGGAAGTGGTCAAAACCACTTGTTTTAAGGATCATGTTGCATAATAGGATAGACATGAATAACTTCTTTCGCCCAACCTTTTCCTCCAAGTTAGGTTTTGATCATTTTGCTCAAGATCCTTTTTAATGTATGAGACGTGCTTGGTTCTAGATATCTCAAGACTCAGTTTCCAACCTTAGGAGCTACTTACATATATGTTATAACACAACCCTAAGAGGATTTGACATACTTTAATGGCTTGTACCTAAGATGCATATGTAACTAAGATGAGATGTATGTAAGGTGAGATGGAACATGAATGCATTATTTCTTGAATTACAAATGGAATGAATTGTCATGCAAAACTGACTCTTTCATGCATCACAAAATCAAACAATATAACTTAAAAATGTTTTATGTTACTTGTGGAGCTTTTACAAGACAATTCCAATATTTCATATTCTCCTAACCTTAAGCATAAGTTGACATCTCAATTTTTTATTCTTTATTATTTATTTATTTTTTTTTTTTTTATTTTTTATTATTATTTTTTTTTATCAAAATTAACACACATGTCAATTGAAATCAAATCCATAACCAAAATCCTAGCTAGACTAACAATCCTAAACAATAAAAACAAAATCTGAAAAACCCCCACCAAAACCAAAAGAATAATATCAAAGTCTCACAACCTAAGGGCTAAAATAATGCTTTAAAATCTGCCCATTAACCGGTAGCATGAAATCTTCCCCTTCTAATGTTTTTAGCCTGAAGGTATTCTTCCCAAGAATCTATGAAATCTGATATGGGCCCAACCAAAGACAATCAAACTTTTGATGATTCCCTTTTTCCTCATGTCTTTTGTCCCATAGTAATACCAAATCTGAAATTCTGAATGATTTAACTTTGGCCCTTCTGTCAAACCATCTCTTGATAACTGCCTGGTGTTTATTCATGTGATTCATGGCCTCTTCTCTCTTTTCATCAAGGTGCAACAACTGGCTCAACCTGGCTTCAACTTGATCATCTGTCCCCAAGTACTCTTGTATGAAATGTAAGGTCTGCAACTTCAAATTTGCTGGAAATATCGGGTCTTGCCCATAGACCAAATGATAGGGAGTATTCCCTATGGACTCTTTCACTCTGGTCCTATCTGCCCAAAGGGCAAACTTTAGTTGGCTGTGCCAGTCCCGAGGGTTCTTTTCCAGCAACTTCTTAATAGTATTCAACAAATTCTTATTTGAAGACTCGGCCAACCCATTTCCTTGAGGATAGTAATTGGATGCAAACTTTAAGCTCACTTTGTTATCATATGCCCAATCTGCAAATTGTGTAGAAATAAAAGCTTTACCATTGTCACTGACAATAGAGTCGGGCATTCCAAATCTTGTTATAATCTGATCCTCAAGAAATTTAATCACAACATCTGTGGTGGCATGTTTAGTAGGAATCGCCTCTGTCCACCTTGTACAATAGTCTGTAGCTGTCAAAATGAATTTGTGAGAATCAAAAGAATTTGGGTTAATAACCCCGATGAAATCTAGTCCCCATTGTGCAAACGGTCTCATTTCGACTACAGGCTGCAACGGCATGGCTGCATTTCTTTCTCTATTTGCAGCCACTTGACAGATGTGACAAGATCGTACATGGGTATGCGCATCCTTGAAAATATGTGGCCAGTAGTATCCTGCTCTCGGGATTTGATGTCTTTGTAGCATTGGCTGCACCATGACCAGTTCCATGTTTCCCGTGAAATTCCTGCAACACCCTGGCAGCTTCTTCTTTGTTCAAGCACCTCAGGTAGATACCTTCATGATTCTTCCTGTAAAGCACACCAGATTTTATCAGATAATTGATAGATTTAAGCCTTAAGGCTCTTCTATGTGTTGAATTCAGATTAGAAGGACACTTACCAGTCAATAAAAATTGCACAATATCAACATACCGGTCGTCCTTAGCCATGTATTCTGTATTTGAGCATTGACCTGTTATTTGCGGATTATTTTCTGCGATCGCCTTCGCCAGTCCCTGTCCTCGAACTAGTTTCATTGGTTGGATTTCGAGATCAAATTCTTGGATGGTTGAAATCCATTTTCCTCTCTTCTCACCTAGTTCATTATGTAAAAACATGGTCTTGACAGCCAGAATCGGGCACGATGGCGATAATTCTGCTGTGCACGATGTAGTGCCTAAATTTTTTCACAGTTTTAAAAAGTGCGTACATTTGCTTATC
Source organism: Wollemia nobilis (assembly GCA_028583015.1). Lineage (NCBI taxonomy): Eukaryota > Viridiplantae > Streptophyta > Pinopsida > Araucariales > Araucariaceae > Wollemia > Wollemia nobilis. The sequence goes on from JAQPPZ010017129.1 coordinate 2,810,091, forward strand.
AAGGATTGAATACCTTAATTGAGCGTCTTTCAGAGGGGCACTTAAAAATGCAATGGGTTTTTCGGCACTATCCTCACCTTTTTGGGTTAAGACACTCGCAAAGGAGTGTTATGATGCAAAAGCATAAATATAAAAAGGCTTGGAGTAGTATGGACTTATAAGGACGGGGGCTCCGGAAATGGCATCTTTGATATTACGGAAAGCCACTCTACTTTCCTCGTTCCATTTTACATCCACATCTTTCTTGAGCATCGGGTTCGAGAGGTTTGGCTATCTCGGCAAAGCTAGAGATAAACTTCCTCACAAAATTGACTTGCCCAAAGAAATATCTCAGTTCTTTTTCTTGCTCGGGAGAGGTAGGTTTTGGATAGCTTGTATCCTTTCTGGGTCGATGGATATGCCCTCTTTTGAAATGATGTGACCCAACAATTTCCCTTCTGTTACTCCGAAAATGCACTTTTTGGGATTTAAGGAAATTCCATGTTCTCTGCATCTTTGAAGCACTTTCTTCAAATCTTTAACATGATCCTCTCTCTTCTTCGAGAAAACTGGGATATCATCCACATACACGATGATGCATTTGCCTATTAGCCCTTTGAATGCGTAATCCATGGCGCGTTGAAAAGTTGCACCAGCATTTAACAGTCCGAACGACATTCTCTTATATGCAAATGTCCCCCACTTGGTAGTGAAGGCTGTTTTCATCCTGTCATCTGGATGTATAAGAACTTGGTTGTACCCAGAATATCCATCGAGAAAGGACATCATTTCAGATCCATTTACCATTTGCAAGAATTTCATCGATTGATGGTAATGGATAATTATCTTTTTGAGAGGCTTTATTAAGATTTCGAAAATCTATGCACGACCTAATCTCTCCACTCTTTTTTCTTCTTGGAGCGAGGTTGGCCACCCGGGTTGAGTGCCTAACGGGAAAAATGATTTTCGCTTCCAATAATATTTTAACCTCCTTTTCGATCAAAGGCTCCAATAGCGGGTTAACAACTCGTTGTCTTTGCCTAAAAGGCTTGGAGTCCGGCTTCAAAGGGATGGTATGTGTGATAATGTTACGGTTGTAAGTCTTGACTCATTGTAGTTCCAAGCAATACAATCTATGTAATGCTTCAATGCCTGTATTATATTGCTCCTTTCTTCCTCTGTACATGCCTTTGCTATGTACACCTCCTTTGGATTATCTGCACTCCCTAGATTAATTGAATCGCATGCATCTTTGGGGAGTGGGACTCTTTTTCTTTTCTTGTTCTTGCATTCCATGTCGAACATATTTTCTAATGAAACCACGTCTTTAGGAATTTTGTTGGATTGATACGCAGTTTCACTTTCTTCTGTTTCATCCTGCCACCTTTGTTCCTCATCAATCACCTGATTTTCAAAAATACCCGAGTTTGTGACAAACTTGAAGATGTGCTGTCACTTTCAAAAACACTGGAAATTCTTCACATTATCAGGTATTGATGGACAAGGAACCAGCTCAATGGAAAACTTTTTACATCTTTTTATATCCACCGGGTTTAACATGCCCTGCGATGCTGCAAGAGAGTCCGCTATTCGATTTCCTCTCCTAGAAATAAGGGCTATGTTGAATGCATCAAACTCCTCCATGAGGTCCATAACCCTAGTCCTATAAAGGCTCGGTCTTTTGTCGCGGCATGTATCTTGTCCTTTGATTTGCTTGACAACCAACTCGAAATCTCCCAAAACCTTCAAGCATTTAACATGTTTGCTCAATGCTAGACGTAAACCATAGATCAATGCTTCGTATTCTGCCACATTGTTTGTGCAAGGAAATTGCGGTCTGTAGGCAGCCAATAATGGTTTACCTCCTGGACCGAGTGAGCTCGACTCCGGCTCCTGCTCCCTGTCTAGACTTTGATCCATCAAACTTGAGCAACCACGTGTAATCCTTTTCCTCGGAAGAACCACCATGACACACTTCTTCTTTAAGCTCGTCGGCGACTTCCTCAACATCAAGAGCATAGACCCCTAGGTTTGGCTCAAAAAACTGAACCTCATTCGGCTTGTTGAAATCCGTTATAATCTCCTTAAGCCTCGGTTCGTTTTCCACTCTGATTTGGTTTGCAATGCCCTTCCATGGCAGCCACATATGTGAGCGATCTGTTGAAAAATAACCATTCAGAGTTTTCATCCAGTCTCTCGCAAGTAACATTCCATACCTACTTGGGATGTTAACCACCAAAATGTCTACAACTTTCTTTGGACCCTGGGTTCAGAATTTAATTGAATCTTGACATCATATAAGGTCCCTACTACATTTACCTATGAACGGTCCAATTGCAAGACCGTGCATTTGGATGAAACCGGTTGTAGACCCAGCATTTGACATATCTCCGTAGGCATGAGGTTGCTCGTGGCTCCTGTGTCCACCAAACGGTTATGCAAGTTCTTACCCGCAATTCTCAGAGTCAATAAGAATGGTGGGACATCCCTTCTCTCCTTTCGCAAAATCAGATGGGATTCAGCTCTTTTTTCCTTCCACATCGGATCGGGTGAGTTCAAAGCTCTTATCAACGCCTCCTTTTGACCGGGCAATTTAGCTGCGTCCCGGGAATGAAAGGCTAGATTTGGACTTCTTCATATCCTCCACTACGTCATAATTTGGTTTTTCGAATTTGATTGTCTTACGGACGTCATTAGACATTTCTCTTACGAGTGGAGGGGGAGGGTTGTTACTTGCCTTTGTATACGGAGGAAGAATAGAATTGTTTGGAGGTGTTGATGAGGTTTTAGGGGCTTTAGATTTACTCCTCAAATGGTACCCATGAGTCCCCTTTCTGAAATCTCGAAAAGCTTGCACCTCCTGTTCCAAAACTTCGTCTTCTTCCTCCTCGCTCTCACCCTCTTGGTGATATATTATTTCCATCACCATAATATTTTCATCTTGCTGATACGATGGATCCTCATTTGATACCAGTTCCAAATCATCAACTTGTGCTCGAAGACAATGAGTGTATCTAGCAATCTCAGGACAATTCCTCTCATTGTGTTCTTTTGTGTTATGTAACCTGCACCCCCTTTCCCATGCCAAATCTGAAAGATTCAAAAGAGAATTGGATTGGCTAGGGCCTGCAGAAGCATCTAATTGATTAGCAATGGGAGCGAGAACTCCCCCATTGTTTGGCTTGGTGTTCCAGTGCCTCCCTCTATTGTTAAAATTCTGATTTGGGTGAGGGGCATGGGACTCATACTTTTGTTGTTGAACCCTGTCATTGCTTAGTTTATGCACTAGTTTCTTGAGCTCTTCGACTTTCGAAAAAACATCCTTCGGTGGAATCATATTGTTGTTAACCCCCATTGGATTTGCATAATTAATGGGGTCTTGATTCCACATTTGGGTCGGGTTCTGAGGAATTTGATTCCCATATGGATTGATACCTTGAATCGGGATTGGATTCAAAACAGGAACTATGGCTTGAGGATTGACTTGACTAGTTTCTGCGTAGTTGATTGACTATTCTGCAAAAATGCGAGGAGCAGGTGGAATGGTTGTGATTGGTTGGATTGGAATGGGTGCATATGCGGGTCTTTGGTGGATACGGCTGCTGATATGGGAAGGCGTTCATACTTGGCATTTGTGGTGCCATGAGTTGATTTGCACAGGGAGCTTGACCATATGGAGCACCTTTGTCCCATCATAGGCATACAGGTAAACCCGTAGCCTTGCGGTGTCAATTGCTTCTCAATAGTCATGGCTTCATTATAGGCCAAAGCCAGCGTGGTGACCTGAGGATTACGCCTTGCAAACATAGGCTGTCATGGGGTCCAATGCCCCAAAATATATCTGCAAAGCCACTGCGGGATCGATGGCAAAATGTCTAATTGCTCTATTATAGTTCTTTTGGAATCTCTGATTAAACATTCGGATTGGTTCCCCTTGGCCCCGTTTGCATGTAATAAACTGATTGTAAATAGTTGCAGGATCTAAGGGTGACCTAAATTGATTGACAAAGGCATTTTCCATTTGTGTCCAAGAGGTGATTGAACCGGTTGGCAAGCATATATACCATTCATATGCTATTGGATCCAAGCTCATGGGGAAAAGTCTACGAGGCTACATCTTCATGCTGAACTTGCGGCCTAATTAAAACATCCCTATAGGCTTGGATATGTTCTTCTACTTGTTCTTAGGCCATCGGCTTGTATTTAGGCAGAAATATTTCAATGTTCTTGGGGATTTCATGGATATCCCGAGCAATATTCAAAGGAGTATTGTTAGCTCCATACCAAGGAGCTGCTGGAGCTTGAGCCATTTGACTCGGAATTGATGTAGACAGGACCTACAATAGCGGTAGAAATATTACTAACTATAGGCACACTAGGGGCAACGGATATTACTTGCGTAGGTCCACTCGACGTTCCTGGAGAAAACAGGTCTTTTGCGACTGGTGTGCTTACGACTTGCTTGGCTTTACCCTTGGGAGTACCAGTAAGGTCATGAAAAATGGTTTCTCCGGTTGTTTGAGACCTGGTCGCAATACGGCGTGGTGGGTCCAGCCTGCCTGAGGAAACCCTCGGCTATTTCGAAGAAAACCTGCAACAAAAACAAAAATAGTGTTGCAGTTTAGCCGTAAATGATTTCAAAATTAAATCAAAAACAAAATATTCAGATATGAAAATCAAAATCAAATAAACCGATTCGGGCCCTCCTTCTAGCGCCAATCTGTTGAGTGGTGTTTTCACCCGATTGTGAAAGCACACTCTCCGGTAGGATCTGAGTCCAAAAATCCTCTGCTTGCAAAGAAAATAACTTTCTCCAAGGTTCCTGTTATGCTTAAATAATTTTGTTCAAATGAAATGCCGGGGAATATCTTAGGGTTTGCAAGTGGATGTTAACAAGGGGCAGCGATGGTTTATTTAATTTGAATTTACGATGGACTCAAAGTGAATAATTGTACTTTAATCTTGGATTTTTGTGGATTTTCAGTTATTAATTTGGATATGATAATTAAATTGCAGAAAATAAAGCAAGGGTTTGAACAATAAAGAAAAGTAAATGAAGAGAAACTAAACTACAGTCAGAATGCTGCCATCAATTCGATGAAACCGAAGATACTGAGGTTTTATGCATGCAACCTAATCTAATGAACCTGCAAACTCGCACAATCCAAATAAATTAGGTGTTGGTTTCTAGGGTTTCTACTGTAATTCCGAACTTAGGCATTCGCATGAAGCAACCAAGCACACTTGCATTAAACTTCACCTAAAAGCCTCAGAAATCTGGAATGAAAGATAAAACATTAAATCATGCATGCACAAAATGACTCCTTCTTTCTCATCAATGAGATGCCAATACTCTGTATTTTGTATTAAATGATATGTCAATTACATTCAAAGAATGTTCCAGGCATAAATATTCCAGAACAAAAAGAAGGAAATTGCCCAAGTGCAGGCCCAGAATAGCACGAAGCTCTTGTCTCTGCAACTCTGCAATCGGCAATTTCCAACCCTTCCTTCAATCTGCGCTTCTGGATTTATCCTGTCTAGCGTGGCTCTTCGATTCTCCCTGGTCGCTTCGCTTCACCTTCCTGCATGTGACCTTTCGAATTCCCACCTTTTCCTTGTCTTTATTCCATGTTTAACGCCAAAACGCCTAAAATCCTTCGTTGCATGTAACGCTTATGCAGACCTGACACCTGCATGCCACGTGTCACACGCTCTCTGCGCCTTCTGTAACGCCATTCTACAAAAACCCGACAAAAATTGCATGCCGCCTGTTCACCTTCCTGGCCGCGAAAACGTGACATGTCACGAAATCGTGACATGTCGCGATATCGCTACACTCTTCCCGGCCGTACATCCTCGGCAGCATCTTGTCGCGATATCGCGACCGTTTTTTGCTTTTGAGCCTTCTTTCCACAAACTGTAGCGAGATCGCTACCATTTCTCCGTCGGGCTTCCTTCTCACAAAGCTGTAGCGAAATCGCTACCATCTCTCCGTCGGGCTTCCTTGGCAACTTTACGTCGTGACATCGTGACCATTATCACTCTCTTGCCTTCTTTCGACAAACCGTCACGATATCGCTACCGCCTTTATCCCCGAACTTGCTTGCCACAAACTGTCACGATATCGCTACCGCTTTCTCTTTCCCGTACGCTCTTCCCAAACACGTCTGAAATCGTCGACCATTTTATATTCCGTACGCCTTGGCAAAACAACCTCCACATCGCGATATCACTACCATTCAACATCTCCCTTTCATACAATTTGCTAAAACACGTCACGAAATCGCGACCACCTTCTCCTTCGGCCCTTCTCCAAAACATGTCGCGATTTCGCTACCATTTCTATTCCGTACACCTTTGCAATCGGTCGGAAATCGCGACTCTTTCCTCTTCAGTCCTTTTATCGCGATATCGCGACTTTTTCCTTCGTACACTTTGCCAAAACACGTCACGAAATCGTGACACTTTTCATCATCCGTACGCTTCGGCAAAACACGTCGCGAAATCGTGACCATTTTCATTCTTTTCCAACGGCATGTCGCGATTTCGCGACACCATTTCTTTTCTTCTCAGCGACATGTCGCGATTTTGTGACAACTTTCAATTTTTCTTTTCTCTCCTCTTCGGCAGCGATGGAGCTACATGTCGCGATTTCGTGACAACTTTCCTATTTCCGGCAGCGATGGCGCGACAAGTCGCGATTTCGCGACATGTCACGATTTTGCGACACTTTTCAACACTTAGGCATTTTTTCTCTTTTCTTCAATTTTAGCATCTGGGTCATCGAGATTCTTCTCTGCAAGCCTGCAAAAAGGTGGGTCCCCAATTTTGGGGTGTGTTGTGGATCAACCACAACAGTACCCCTATCACCAGAAGAATAATATTGAAATGTTAATAAAGGATCTAAAAGATGTAGGATTCATTCATCCAAGAATAAGCCTTTTTCACCTCTTGTCTTATTGGTTAGGAAGAAGGATGGGTAATGGAGAATGTGTGTGGACTTTCATGAACTCAATATTATCACCATCAAAGATAAGTTTCCTATTTTTGTGATTGATGATTTTTTGGTTGATGTTGGGTGCCAAACACTAGTTAATTTTCTCCTATAATTGTCACAACACTCGCATTTAAATTGTCAACCCGGGAGCACGTAGACTTTAGAAGAGCCACGACTGAAACTACCCACACTACCACCTTAGAGATGAATCCACTAACTACCATTGGGGGTGTTTATGAAACATCAGTTGATTTGTCCACACCAAGAAAACTTAAACATAAATGAAATGCATAAAAGTAAACACACCACACTAAAAGTAGTAATACACCTATCGTAAAAAGAATACAACTATAAAATAATTAAATTTAATCTAGGGACTCAAACATACTACTACACGTAATTAAATATATGAAAAGGCTAACTAAGAAATAGGGGAAGAATACTAGCTTGGAGTGGGCCCGAGCTCCAGCAGATTCCACCCAGCAAATCACGAAACAATACGCAGGTGAGAAAAATGCTCAAGCTTTATTAATAAGTGTAGAAAGATTACATGCGATAATGTATTAAAAGAATGCTTCCCCTACTATAGAGAAGTCTGTGTGTTTATATACTACACACAGGACTTTCTATTGTAGTTCTGTTACAATAGGCATCCCGATTATAGTCTAAACTGGGATAGTTCAGTTATTGTAGTCGATGCGTGATGATCAGCTTCCTTGTCATTTCCTTGCAATCGGGAGAATTACGGTTCTACTTCAGGAGTGGTTGTGCATCCATCCACCCTGGCTGGAACAACTCATTCATCAGTGGTTTCCCATTGATGACATGGAATGGTGGTCGTCGGGGTTCCTTTCCAGCCATTTGGTCAACGCGCGTAGTCTGGGCATCCGCTCGAGGAAGGCGCCTACTTTAGTAAGGTGCCTCCTTTGGTAAGGCACCTACTTGAGTAAGGCGCCTACTTGAGTAAGGTGCCTACTTTAGTAAGGCACCTACTTCAGTAAGGCACCTACTTAAGTAAGGTGCCTACTTCAATAAGACGCCTACTTCAGTAAGGTGCCTACCTCCATATGCCTTCATCTGATTGAGTAGAACCGTGCCAGGTCCATGTAGGACCTCGACTGAGCAAAAGATGACAAAATCAAGGAAATAACTACACAAAACACACTTCACGCATGGATTAGATAATACACATGATTTCATTAAATAAATACATAATATTTCATAAAAATATACAACTCATTATATATTGTCACGCAAAAACCGTTAGTACATATACAAAAATATGAGCATATCTGGTGCTCATCATCCCCCCATGCCTAATATGTGCCATGCCCTCATGGCACCTAAAATCGGTAATCACCTCCTCCCTGTAGGCCACTACGCTTCATTTCCTCCTCTTGCTGGTGGTCTTGGCTTTGTCTCCATCTTGAGGCTTCCGTTTCTTCAGAGGGGCCCTAGTTTGTTGTAGGGCATCCTTGGGCTGTGCTACCCTTCTGCTACGCTGGTGATCGGTTGTGTTGGGTTGGCCTACATTCTATGTCATATTATTGTTACGTTGGCTCCACCTTCCTATTGTACTTGGCCTAGCACCTATGCTGGGCCCTACCACCATAGTCGTTGCCCCATTTTGAAAGGCTGCCTCTGCTTCCTACCACAGGTCAACGTGTTGGGGGCGTAACTCTCCGAAAGGAATGTCGGAGTCGTCCCTCTTCCACACAACCACGCTGGCCTTGTACAACCAAAGTTCTTCGAGGGTGAGGCTAGTATTTTCCTCCATGATTGTTGTTGCCTCTACCTTCGGTCCATACACTCCCCATCTTGCCATCAATTTCTTCATATTAGAGGGCCGACCCTGTGACGAACCATAGATATCCCAAAATTGGTCATCATCGATAGGATTCACACAGATGCCTGGCCCTCTTTCTTCCTTTTTGGTAACTTTCCTAGCTACCTTTGCCTCCTCAAACTCCTTACGAAGTTGTTCGAATTTCTCTTTTTGTGCAAAGAAGGCCCACTTGCCTACTTCCCATTCCTCATCTGAATGGGGGTTCGGTTTTGCAAATGTTACTCTGGCCTTTCTTTTGGCCCTCTTCTATGTTTTTTGTGGTGCCTTCCCATTTCCTTTTTCTGGTATTATGGTGGCCTATGTGGGGAGGTCTTCCTTTCCTACGGAGGCCACCTCCCTATTGGATGATCCAGGGAGTTGTTCCTCTGATCGAGGGTCCCCCGTAGCTGTTCCTCCTGTGCCCTGGTCGTTCGATGCCTGCTCCTCTAGTTCCTCGGGTAGCCCCCTTTCAATTTTAGGACCCTGGTGCTCTAGGAACTCCTTCTTGCCTTCAAGCTCAGGGTCTTGCCCTTGATTCTACCCTGAAGGCTCCTCGTCATCATCGATGTTGATAACATGGGTTTCTGTTTGAAAAATAGAATTCCCTTATTCCTAGGTAATTCCTCTATCAGAGGCACATGAACCTCCTTTCACCTCTAATTCCTCATTTTGGGCATCGGACCTGACTACCCCTGATGAGACTATTCACTCCAGTGAGGTCGGGGAATTCGTGGGCACCTCAATTACCCAATCGGTTTGGGTAGAGGCATCTCGCCTTTCGATCACCTGGGCCTGCAGCTACTGGTTCTCTACCCTGAGCTATTGGATCAATTGATGGAATTGGGTGATGGTGGCCTCCTACCTCTAGATTTTTCTCATGGTCATCTCCTTGTATTCATCAAACAACACCTGCATCATAGATTTCTTGCCCTGTTTGGCATGGTCCTCTTCCATTGGTACCTCGGGGTGTTGTTGCATGCCCAATGAGGACTACGGGTCTTGCGGGCTATGAGCAGCCAAATTCTGTAGGGTTTGGGCCATGAAGTTGAGCTCTGCATCTTCTTCCTCCTCCTCACTTATGATAATTAGGCACCACAGTCACCTTCGACCGTGTATGCACTTCATCCACTATGTTGTAGGTTCAGGGCTGGAGGATTCTGACCTTTCCTCTGCATAATTGGGTAGAGAACCCTGCCCTTCTTTTGTAGCATCTAGTGAGAATCAGGGGTGTTCCTCTTCGAAAATCCCTCCCAATTCGACATCATCCTCTACCTCTGTTGCCACCTACTTTGAGGCATCGAAGGATTTAGACCTAACTTCTTCGATCAACTCTCGTAATTCAGCCTCCTGCTCTGGTTCAGCTGCCACTTGCTCTCGTGCACCAGAGTGTTCAGCCCCAACCACCGATGAACTTCCCCTGTGCTCCTCTACATGGCGTATCAGGGTTGTAATTAGCCCATGGTGGGCTAGGGCAGAGAATGCCCCTCTCTAATATCATGATGCCTCGTCCTGTAGGGCCTATGCTAGGTAGAACAGGACGTTAATTTTTTGCCCATGCACCAAATGGCTCAAGAACTGCATATGATTCATGTTCAGGTGTGAATACTTCTCAGTGCATGTGAAGTATCTCACCACCTGCTCAAAGAGCTTCCTCAGGTGCATAGGGAGCTTCTACTTTGGGAGCCCGTGTGGGTCGCAGGGGACATTTGTTTGTCCCAGCAACACCTCTACGCATTTCTTCGCCACACCATATTTGTACGTGCATTCCCTGGTAAGGGGGAGGCCGGTGACATGAGCGATGTGCTCTGGAGTGACTAGAATTTCTAGTCCATGTAGTCGGGCAACTCCCCTATTCACAATGGTAGCAAACTCTTTTGTTGCCTCTACGTCCTGGTCTTGGCTAACTAGGCAACAGTAATCCATCCACCTAGCTGCTTCGAACCGGTGTGCAACGTCTCCCCTGATCCCTTCAGTGCCGTTGGGCTCATGCTTTTTGAGCGCATGATTCTTCGATCATCCACCCATGGTGAATTTCCTACTAGTTTTTGATTGGTTTGATGCCCTGCCTTCAGTAAGGTGCCTTTTTATAAACTCAGGCACCTAACTCTAGAAATTATTTTCGCATTGGGGTTGGCAGGGTACGCCACCCGAATTAATCATCTGGCACGATGTATTAGGCATGAGGGGTGAATTCAATTCTTGCATCGACATTATTTTTAGAGAGGCATATTTATGAAAAATTATGTATATATCTAAAGAAAATCATGTGCATACCTGATTGGTCATTTCATGCTGCGTGGAGTGTGCCGAATTGGTACTCGATGATATTTTTCCCATGTGCTGATTACGTCACCTTGGGTACTTCATTCCTGGTTCGCTCGAGGTCCTGCACTGAAAACGTGGTGGATCCTATTGGTTCAGGTTGGGATGCATATCTTCTCGACGGTTGGCCTTGGGACGTGCAGAGATCTTGTCCAATGATTTCAAAATATTTTTGGGTGCTTCTAGAATTCCATCACATGAGATGATGGCATTGGCTTCGGTTGCTCCATGTACTACCAAGTTTGTGCATGTGTTTTTGAGTCGATCGAGGCACCTGCTTGAGTAAGGCACCAGAGTAAGGTGCCTTCCTTAGTAAGGCACCTACTTGAGTAAGGTGCCTACTTGAGTAAGGTGCCTACTTGAGTAAGGTGCCTACTTGAGTAAGGCACCTACTTGAGTAAGGCACCTACTTCAGTAAGGCACCTACTTGAGTAAGGCACCTACTTTAGTAAGGCGCCTACTTGGGTAAGGTGCCACTTGACTATGAAGAATGCTCCGGGGTGGTGCCTCCTTGGCGGAGTAAGGCGCCGCTCCTCCGGAGTATGGTGCTTCCTTGGAATTTTTTTTAGAAAAGAGCTACGTGCTCCGGTGGTGGCGCCTCCTTGGCGGAGCAAGGCGTCGCTCCTCCGGAGTAAGGCACAAGAGTAAGGCACCTACTTCAGTAAGGTGCCTACTTGAGTAAGGTGCCTACTTCAGTAAGGCGCCTACTTTAGTAAGGTGCCTACTTCAGTAAGGCACCTACTTGAGTAAGGCGCCTACTTGAGTAAGGTTCCTAGTTGAGTAAGGTGCTCACTTCAGTAAGGCACCTACTTAAGTAAGGTACATACTTCAGAAAGGTGTCTACTTGAAAATGAAAGAATGCTCTGGGGTGGTGCCTCCTTGGTGGAGCAAGGCGCCACTCCTTCGAAGTAAGGCCATAGTAAGGCGCCTACTTCGAGTAAGGCACCTCCCCTCCGAAGTCAATTGTTCCTCCATCATTGAAAAGTCAGTGGCTGACATGTCTGTTGATGTGAGGTTGATCAAGCCTCCTAAAATTCTCCTTTTCAACATCAGCGTCACTTCGTCCAGGCACAGGGGTGCATAATTTTTCCTTCGCAGGTGATTGGCGCCCACATTATGCCTGGATCAGCTCTATCCTCCTAGTGTGCAGGTTCATGGATGTTGAGCCGGTTTAGGCCCTGTTCCTAGAGATGCCTATTGTTCAAGCAATCAGGCCATTCCCCTACAAAAAGAAAATGAAAAAAATGAAAAATGTAGTTAGATGTGATCCATGCCTGTTAGGCCCTGGCTCTCAGGATGCCTACAGCTTGCATGCGGGTGTTGTCCCTGCAAAACACACCGTAAGCTAAAGAAAAATAGGAAACTATACTAATTTATTCTTGGTGGACACCTCTGCATCCACCATGTTGTTGAGAATTTTGGTGAAGTTTTACTTGGATGGGGTCTCCCCCATGCCTGCTCTAGATTTCGCTAGCAAGCTTTCAGACCTGTTATATGGGCACAACCGATGGCCATTGGCTATTAAAATGGTGTTGTTGTCATCAATTTTCTTGACCCACACAACACCATTTTTGATTATTTCCACCACTTTGTATGGCCCCATCCATATTTGCATCAATTTTCCCTTTCGCTCTTGGAATCTGGAATCATACAACAACACCCAGTCCCCTTCTTTGAATTATTTCATTTTAATGTGGTGGTCATGCCACCACTTCCTTTGCTTCTACATGATCTATGTTCTTTGGGGGTTTCCATTCAAAATTCATCCATCTGGTTCAGCTATCGAATTTTTTCTTTCTATGCTTCATCCAGGTTCGGGTCTAGTTCAACCATTGTTCTAAGCGTCTTGACCTCAAATTCAATGGGCATCATTGCATCCTTCTCGTATACCAATTGGAAGGGTGTGAAGTCGGTGGTTGATTTCCACATTGTATTATATGCCCATACTACCTTCGATAATCTTGCAGCCCAATCCTTCTTGTGTTGTTGCACAGTTTTTGTCAGGATGTTTTCTATCTCCCTGTTGGTTACCTCCACCTACCCATTCACCTGTGGATGGTAGGGGGTAGTTCTATTATGCCGCACCCTATACTATTCCATCAATTCCTTGATCAAACTGGAGGTGAATTGGGGTCCTTGATCCATTGTAATTTCCTTGGGCACTCCAAACCTTGTGAAAATATGGGCAAATAGGAATTCGGCTACCGTCCCCTCCTTGGAATCTCTCAACGCCTGGACTTCGACCCATTTGGTAACGTAGTCTATGCAGACTAAAATATACCTCCTTCTAGTTGAAGGTGGGTTGATGGGTCCCACGAAATCCATGCCCCATTTGTCAAAGGGCTCAATATGTACATGAGGTTGGAGGGGCATTTCATCCCTGTGGGTCGGTCTACCCATTCTTTGGCATTCGTCACACTTGCTGGCGTATGCGGCTGCATATTTAAATAGAGTGGGCCAAAAGTACCTAGTTTGCAATACCTTATACGTAGTCCTTCTTCCCAAGAAATGTCCTCCACATGGCTCATTGTGACAGGATTTGAGTATATCTGGAAACTCATGCTCCACTACGCACCTCCTTATGATTTGGTCAGGCCTTATTTTGAATAGGAGGTCATCAATCCATTGAAAGGAAGCACTCTTTTCAATAACTCCCTGCTTCTCTCTATACAAAAGGGTAGGGGATGTTCTATCGGTGGCTAGATAATTGGTGATGTCTACATACCATGGCGTCTGTTCACTGATGATGAATAAATACTCATCCAAGAACTGGTCTTCTACCACTGCATGATCTGCTGGGATTAGTCTGGATAGAAAATCCACAACTACGTTGTCCTTCCCAGGCTTATCAACTATGGTGATGTCGAATTCCTATAACAACAAGAGCCACCTAATTATTCTACCGTTGATCGTTGGTTTACTCATTAGATATCGGATGGCTGCATGGTTCGTGTGAACGAACACCTTATACCTAATGATATAGTGGTGGAATTTGTTGATGGCGTGTACCACTATGAGAAATTATTTCTTTGTTACCATGTAATTGAGCTTCTACCCCTACTAAATTCTTACTGACGTAATAAATGGCATAAAATTCCTCGCCATCCTTCTACTCGAGGACCGCTCCAATTGCATTATTGGAGGCATCACAATATATGTGAAATGGGACAGCCCAATTTGGGCCCCACAACACTAGGGTAGAAATCAACTTCTCCTTTAGCATCTGGAATGCTTGCTCGCAGTCCTCCATCCAGTTGAATTCGACGTCCTTCACCAGCAAGTTGTGCAGTGGTTTGGAAATCTTACTAAAATCGGTGATGAATCACCTGTAGTACCCGACGGAGCCGAGAAAACTCCTTACCTCCCTCTACATTTTTGGGTTGGGTAGATCTTTAATTACCTCTATCTTCTTTTGATCTACTTTGATCCCTTCTACCGAGAGATGATGTCCCAGAACTATGCCCTCACGCATCATCATAAAACACTTCTCATTGTTGAGGGATAAGTTGTTCTCCTCGCATCATCGGAGCACACATTCTAGGTTTGTTGTTGCTTCTTCGAATGTTTCCCCATAAATGGTGAAGTCATCCATATATACCTCTACTGCCTCTCCCATAATATCCAAAAATATGCTCAACACCGCTCTTTGGAAGGTGGTTGGTGCGTTGCACAACCCGAAGGGCAGCACTCTGTAGGCAAACGTTCCCCATGGGTAGGTGAACGTTGTCTTATCCTGGTCCTCCTCCCCGATCTGGATTTGGTTGTACCCACTAAATCCATCTAGAAAGGAGAAATATTTCCTCCTGGATAGTGTGTCCAACACTTGATCAACAAAGGGAAGTGGGAAGTGATCTTTCTTCGTTGCCTTGTTTAGCGATCTGTAATCAACACATATTCACCACTTCCCATTCTTCTTGGGGACCACCACAAGGGGTGATACCCACTCACTGTCGAATATCGGGTAGATGAATCCTATCGATAAAAGCTTTTATAGCTCAGCTTTGATGATTTCTTTCATGGTTGGGTTCATCCTTCTCTACGGCTGTCTGACCGGGGTCACCTATTCTTCGAGGTATATCCGATGTGTGCAAATTTTGGGGCTGATTCCCTTCATATCTGAGTAATCCCAGGAAAATGCTTGTTGGTGTCTGGCTAGGAGCTCTTTTAACTCACTCAGTTGTGTGGGGGTCAACCCACTACTAATGTTCAACGTCTTGCTAGACTTAATGTCGATCTTCCTGGTATGGTGGTCCTGAGCGCCGACCAATGGTGACTCGAGAATGGTGAGGGAGGATTCCCCTTGCATGTATCTTGTTATGATGCCATATTCATCGCCATCCTCCTCCAACTCTATCACTACCATCATAGTATGGAGCATAGACAATGAATCATCATCCAGTTTATCCGACGTGGGTTCCCCTAGTGTGTCCATGGATTGGGTGGGAGGAGAGATCATCAATTTCTTGATGTTCTATCCATTTGAAATCATCATCAGTCCATCACGGTAGCTGATGTAAGCATCCATCATAGCTAACCATGGTCGACCCAAGATGAGTGGGTAACCACCTAGTCTTGTCTTTGATTGTAGCACCAAAAATTCCATCGGGTATTCCCATGCATCGACCGTTATGATCACGTCCTCGAGCATCCCTTATGGTGCTACGGTTGACCGATCGACCAATTGTAACACTATCTTGGTGGGTTTCAAGTTTGTAAGCTTCAGCTTCTGCATGGTCTCCTATGGCATCACGTTGATGGTTGCACCTAGGTCAACCAAGGTGTTTGCCAATGAATATCCTCCTATTTTCATCGTCAATACCGGGCTACCTGGGTCTACATATTTGGGATGATATGCATTCCCCATCATCAAATCAGCCAATTTCCCTTTGACATTGATGGTTTGTGCCGCCTTGCATCCCAGTTTTCTCAGACATAACTCCTTTATTGCCTTGGTATATATGGGCACGTCTCGGATGGCTTGAAACAATGGGATAGTGACTGTCAAGTTTTTCAAGCTCGAGAGGATATCAAATTCTGGCTGCGTCGGCTTCCTCTGTTCCTACAGCCATTTAGGAAATGGAGCCTCTATTTTCTCAACAACTTTCTCTTCCTCCACCTCTTCTATCAGAGGGGAATCTTCTATGTTTTCCTCCTCTTCTACCAGGGGAGGTGCCTCTACTCCTAGTTGCTTGCCTGATCTAAGTTGAATAGGATTACAACTAATATGATACATTGGATACATCTCTCCCTCTACTTGGTATGTTGGCTGGTTTACCTTGTTGTTCGGGTTCACCGTTGGTTGTGCTGGTAACTGCATAGGTCTTGTCGTAGGTAAGGCTGGTAAGCCTTGCTGTGGTGGAACCTGCACCATGTTTTGTGGAGCAGAGTTCCATGAAACGTGGTTCCTCCACTATTGCCCAGGGTGTTGATATGGCATCCATGGTTTTTGGTTGGGGAATGCAGCCCCTGGAGGTACGTTCATCCAAGGTGGTGGTCCCCACCATCCCATATTGGGTGGTGGCGACTACCCTTATGGCATATATGATCCTCCTCCATAAGGGAAGCATCCCCATGGGCATATTCCCCATAGGGGCTGCTACCAATTTCTCTGATTGCCCATGAAATAGGCTTTAGTTACGTCAGCCTCCTCCTTGGAACTGGGCAACTGTAGGCATAATCGCATTTTGTGGTTCTACTGGCAAACTACGCATACTCTAACCTTGTTTTTTGGGCACGCATTCCTGGCATCCTTCACTCTTGATTTTGGATAAAAATAGGTCAACGCTGCATCATTCTCTTGTTTCTTCTTCTCCAGCAAGAGCGTATCTAACTACAATGCTAAAGAAGATAGCATTTCACTCTTCAAATCCTCCAACATTTTGCCTATCTCCATTTTTGTGACTGATGCAGTCACCTTCATAGTCCTGGGAGCTGGTTTGCCTCTCCTTCATGAGTAATTCTGACATAACTATCGGATATCTTCCATGGCATGTTGGTAAACGTCTCCTCTCGAGATCATGTTTAGTGCTTCCAATGACTCGTTGTTGAGTCCTCTTAGAAATATGCTCTTGAGAGATTTATCTCCCAACTTTGCATGAGGAGATCATTGCAGGTTGAAATTGAACCTCTCCCAGTATTCCTCCAAAGATTCATCCTCCTTCTATGTCATGTTGAGGACTTCCTCCCTGGAATCTCATGCTCTACCAAAGTCCTGGTACTGCTCTAGAAAGAGCTTCCTCATCTCTTCCCATGTGGTGATCTATTTGTTCCCCAACCCGATAAACCATCGTAGAGTTGAGTCGTCCAACGTTGATGGGAACAACTTTAGCTTTTGAGCATCTGACTTGTAGTCAACAGACCTACACAACACATCAAATTTAAACAAAAATAGGTCAGGGTCTTCGGTTGGATATCCTCAGAAGGTAGGAATATGAGCAAGGGATATGTTCTTCATTTTGGTTTCCCCTACTCCTTCCTCTATCGGGAAGCTGAATCCATATGAGACTTCTTCAACCATTTTTTTAGGAAATATGGTCTCTTCTATAGCTTCTAGGGCTTTTCAGTCACTCAAGACTTTCTGTATTAGAGCCTCTAAGTCGACTGGTGTTACAGTATGATCCTCTATGGCTTTCCACAGTAGGGATTACTTTGAGGGTGTTCTTTTGAACAATGGGTTAATAATAATTTGTTCTTTCCCAGGTTGATGAGATGAGGAGGCACTTTGCACAAAGTGAGTATGCTCACTCCAGTGGACTGCTGGGGATGAGTCGGGAGAATCTAGCTCAAATTCTAGATCATCGGCTGACTCAAATTTTTTTGATGGGCTTTATCTTATGAAACGACCGTCGGGTCCTCTTTTTCTTGGCGGACTCATACAAGGTCAAGCATAAGGTTTTAAGGGGTAATGTAATCAGTTTACTAGTGATGCTTCCTCAGCAACGGTGCCAAAATGTTGGGTGCCAAACACTGGTTAATTTTCTCCTATAATTGTCACAACACTTGCATTTAAATTGTCAACCTGGGAGCACGTAGACTTTAGAAGAGCCATGATTGAAACTACCCACACTACCACCTTAGAGATGAATCCACTAACTACCATTGGGGGTGTTTATGAAACATCAGTTGATTTATCCACACCAAGAAAACTTAAACATAAATGAAATACATAAAAGTAAACACACCACACTGAAAGCAGTAATACACCTATCGTAAAAAGAATACAACTATAAAATAATTAAATTTAATCTAGGGACTCAAACATACTACCACACATAATTAAATATATGAAAAGGCTAACTAAGAAATAGGGGAAGAATACTGGCTTGGAGTGGGCCCGAGATCCAACAGATTCCACCTAGCAAATCATGAAAGCAATACACAAGTAAGAAAAATGCTCAAGCTTTATTAATCAGTGCAAAAATATTACATGTGGTAATGTATTAAAAGAATGCTTCCCCTGCTATAGAGAAGTCTATGTGTTTATATACTACACACACAAGACTTTCTATTGCAGTTATGTTACAACAGGCATCCTGGTTATAGTCTAAACTAGGATAGTTTAGTTATTGTAGCCGATGCGCGATGATCAACTTCCTTATCATTTCTTGGCAATCGGGTGAATTACGGTTCTACTTCGAGAGTGGTTGCACATCCATCCACCCTGGCTGGAACAACTCATTCATTAGTGGTTTCCCATTGATGACATGGAACGGTGGTCGTCGGGATTCCTTCTCCAACCATTTGGTCAACATGCGTAGTCTGGGCATCCACTCGAGGAAGGTGCCTACTTCAGTAAGTCACCTCCTTTGGTAAGGCACCTACTTTAGTAAGGCACCTACTTGAGTAAGGTGCCTACTTTAGTAAGGCACCTACTTGAGTAAGGCGCCTACTTTAGTAAGGCGCCTACTTGAGTAAGGTGCCTACCTCCATATGCCTTCATCTGATTGAGTAGAACCATGCCAGGTCCATGTAGGACCTCGACTGAGAAAAATATGACAAAAGAAAGGAAATAACTACACAAAACATACTTCATGCATGGATTAGATAATACACATGATTTCATTAAATAAATACATAATATTTCATAAAAATATACAACTCATTATATATTGTCGTGCAAAAATCGTTAGTACATATACAAAAATATGAGCATATCTGGTGCTCATCATTTGACTTGCAAGGTGCTCAGTAAAATACCAAATTGGACCTAAGGTTAGGCTATCACTAGATTTAGTTTTATGATGGCATCCCCAAAATAGCTTTCAAGACCCATGAGGGACATTATGAGTTTTTAGTTATGTCCTTTGACCTCATCAATGCACCATCTACTTTCTAAGGTTTAATAAATAGGGTTTTAAAACCCTATCTATGAAAGTTTGCATTGGTCTTTTTTGATGACATATTGATCTATAACAAGACATGAGGAGAGCACTTACAACATGTTGATCAGGTTTTGAAGCTTTTGTAGCAAAACTAGTTGTATGTCAAGCAATCTAAATACACCTTTGGGGCAACTGAAGTAGAATATTTGGGGCACATCATGACCAAAGATGGTGTCTGATTAGATCCCACAAATATTGAAGCCATCATGGAATGATCCAAACCCAAAATATTTAAGACACTTCAAGAATTTATCAGTCTTATAGGATATTACCGAAAGTTTGTTAAGGACTACGAGAAGATAGTAGCCCCTTTGATAGTTATGCTTAGGAAGGATGCATTCACATTTTGACTTTGAAGGATGCCATGTGTCATACACTAGTTTTTGCCATACCTAATTTTTCTAAAATATTTGTCATTGAAAGTGATGCTTTAGGAGTTAGAATAGGGGTAGTACTTATGCAAGAAGTTTTACTAGTTGCTTTCATAAGCAATACCATGTCAAGGTAGAATCTTGCCAAATCAACTTACAAGAAGGAGATGATGGCCATAGTTTTTTCCATCCTATATTGGTGATCATACTTTTTGGGGTGACACTTAATCATAAAAAATGATTATTGCAACCATAAGTATCTCATGGAACAGATAATTTATTTCCATGAGCAGCAAAAATAGGTCACTAAGCTCTTAAGATATGACTATGAGATAGTCTATCACAAGGGGAAATAAAATATGGTCGTTGATGCTCTTTCTAGGTTGCTTGAAACATAGGATATTCTATATGCAGTGTCCATTCTTAAGATTGATTGGTTAGAGACACTTAATTCTGAATGGTAGGCAGACCCTACACTTACCAAGATCATCCAGGACTTGTAGACAACAATAAAGGACCATCCTAATTATTCGTGGAAGTAGGGGGAGTTGTGCTATAAGCATCAAGTTGTTCCACCCACATCCCAACTTCAATCCTAGATTCTCACAGAGTTTCACTCATTCTCGATAAGGTGACACATAGGTTTCTTATGAACCTATGAATAGGTAAAGCACAATTTTTATTAGCTAGGGTTGAAGTTTGATATCAAACAATTTATGGATAGTTGTGATAGTTGTCAACATCAAAAAGGGAGAAACAATCAATACAATAGGATTACTTCAACCTTTATCCATTCTAGAGTCCTTATGGATAGACATATCCATGGACTTCATTGAAGGACTTCCTCTCTCAAGAGGTAAATCAATTATAATGGTAATCATAGATCAATTAACCAAATATGCTCATTTTTTATCCTTAAGTCATCCTTATACTTCCAAGATAGTGGCATAACTTTTCATGGATTAGATCTTTAGACTTCATATGAGCCCACACTCCATAGTTAGTGATCATGATAAGATCCTCACTAGTAAATTTTAGGAGGAGCTACATCGCATTCAAGGGACCTAGTTAAAATGAAGCACATCCTCTCATCCCTATACAAATGGTCAAATGAAGGTGGTGAATAAATGTCTTAGGACCTATCTTTGATGTTTTGTTTTAGATAATTAGTCCAAATGGAGTCAATGGATTCCCTTAGCCAAATGGTGGTACAATACCACTTTTCACATAACCACAAGGATGACACCATATGAAGCAATGTATGGTCAACCACCCCCAACACTCACTTCTTACCTATTAGGTAGTTCAATGGTATATGCAATGGACACAGTTCTTATAGGCAAGAAGTCTTAGCAACCCTCAAACATAATTTTATTACTACCTAGAACCATATGAAACAATAAGCAAATAAACACAAAATTGATATGGAATTTATTGAGGGTGACATGGTCTTCCTTTGTCTTCAATCATATAAACAAATGTTCCTCAAATAAAAGGGTCGATATAAGCTGACACCCAAGTTCTATGGGCCCTACAAGATACTACGATGAATATGGGAGGTTTATTACAAGTTGGAACTACCAACAACATCTAATATTCATCTAAGTTTCATGTATCTTGCTTGAAGAAAGTGGTAGGCACACATACTCAAGTACAAACCGTCCTTCCTAAACTATATGAAGGAGGATCCATTCTCTTGCAGCTTGCAGCCATTCTAGATCATTGAACCTGATATTTTCACACACAAGATATTACTAAAGTGTTGGTGCAGTGGCAAGGTTTACCACCAAAATATGTTGCATGGAAGCTATTGTAATACTTTTAGTAGTAGTTTTCCACGTTTTAGCTTTGAGAACAATACTTCTTTAAGGGGGTGGCATGTTACATACCTAACACTTGTAACACATTAAGGCATATGTTATTATAAATAAGTGGACCATGTATCTAGTTAGAAGTGGGCCACATGTTAAGTTAGGAGAGTGTTTGTCATAGCATCATGTATATAACTACTTTGTCATAGAATCTCTTTGTTGTCATATAATTATGAATGTAACTATCATAAATTAGGTAAGTTAGGAATATTGTCATAGAATACTATCATAGCAAGATATCATAGAATATTGTCATAATATGACAAGAAATATTCTTGTAAAATATTATAAAATGATAAGGATGTAACCCTCATGGGCTATAGAAGAATTTTCATATTTGTAAGGAGGTTTCCCTCTCAAAGTGTCCTGCGATAGTAATATATCTCATTCTGAATTCCTACAATTGTTGTTCTTTATGTTTCAATGTTTCAGTTCATGAATGCTTATGTTATTTGATATATGATATTAGTGTTGCTTTTATCAATTATCTATGTGATCATAGTTATAATTATCTTTGACATTAAATTTTATATCTCAGTTCAACTCCACACTAAGATTTTCAAGGTGAAATATTTACACGAGAAGAAGAGATTCATTGCACTAAATTACATCTTGGATAGTGTACCTATTTTCTGACTCAAGTTCTTTACATGCTTGGCCTCATGAAGAATTTGATTTATATGAATCCATTGCTTAATTATAATTTGGATGTTGAATTTTTGATAACATATGCAAAGAGACTCTATCTCATTTGAGATAAATCCATAGGTGTCATGATCATTGCTTGTGTTATTGGCATAGGCAAGATATTTCAACTTGCAGTTGTAGTGTGAGACAACCAAGCATTGGTTTCCAAGGTAGATGAAGTTGTCTTACTATGGCGTAAGTTATTTGGATATCTAAGCTTCGACCATTTGAAGTCACTCCTACATCATGATATGGTACATGGACTTCCATCTTTCACAAATCCTGGTGATATTTATACATGTTTAAGTAGAAAGTAGCATTGAGCTCCATTTCCCTCAAGAAGTAGTAGAGTGGTTGGTCCACTCGACCTAGTGCATATTGATCTATGCAGACCTATGGATACAAGTTCTAGTGGTTGTAGATATTTTTAATTGTTTGTTGATGATTATACAAGATGAATGTGGGTGTATTTCTTAAAGATAAAGGATGAAGCTTTCCACTATTTCTAGCATTTCAAAGTTTTTGTGGAGAAGATTGTTGCTCATCCCATTTATACACCACTCAAATCAAGAGGGAGCACATTAGTAATCAAGTTTTTTCTTTCTTGATGTAACCTACCAACAAATGATAACTAACAAACATCTGCATGTCTTAACAAATTGGAGTTGTAGAGAGGTAAAATCATACTATTTAAGAGATGGTGTGATGCATGTTGAGCAATGCCAATTTGAAGCTAATATTTTGGGTAGAATTTGTTTATACTATGGTCTACTTGTTGAACTATGCATCCACACTTGCAATGGTGTTAGACCTAAAGAGGTATGGATAGGAAATAAACCTTCCATGTCACATATTTGTGCATTTGGATGCACTATATTTATGCAAATTCTAAAGAAAAAAGGTATGAAGTTGGAGAAGAAATCCAATCAAAGTATATTTACTGGATATTGTAGTGAGTTGAAGAGATATTGTCTCATGCATCTTGATACCAAAAATTTGCATATCGATTGAGATATTACATTTGATAAGAAGAATGAGTGTGCCTCTTCTTCTAAGCAGCATGTTTTTGAAAAAACACTTGTTTTTATCTAATGATGATAAAGCCTCAAAGAGAGAGGTCACTGATTTTATTGAATATAATGGATGTAGCACAGTGGTGGAGTATTCCTGGTAGGGAGGTGTTTTCCAGAGTTCAGAATGATTATTAGGCTAAACCCAACTCACTTGCCAAATCA
The DNA here is from genome assembly GCA_028583015.1 of Wollemia nobilis. Classification (NCBI taxonomy): domain Eukaryota; kingdom Viridiplantae; phylum Streptophyta; class Pinopsida; order Araucariales; family Araucariaceae; genus Wollemia; species Wollemia nobilis. The sequence continues at coordinate 2,833,762 of JAQPPZ010017129.1, forward strand.
TACGGTCTCATGCTCACTCAAACTACCCTTGTATGAACTGTAATCACCTTGTACGACCCTTAATTACCTACATTGTATGATCTCAAATCATACAGTGTCAAAGATGGTATGATCTTGTACTCAGCAAATTTGATAGAAGTTGTTTTGGATATTGTCATACACAATTTTGTAATCGATAAATTCAATCTTCCAAAACTGCCAAATTGGGTAAATGTGCTTTGTACAATTTGTACAGAAGTTGATGTACGATTTGTACAAACTAATGGTATAGCATGGTATTATTTGAGATGCTCTACTACTCCAATCTCTCTCCAGGATGTTTTGTAAAGGTTTAATAGTCCAAACAATGCAATCTCCTTCATAGGCAAAATATCCTAACCGGGATGGTGAGAGATTCCATGTGCTTGACTATGCCCAAAAATTGTACAATGCTCTTTAATACGTCTTTATCAATGCCTTCATGCTTCTAAATCATTCTCCATGATTCACCAGTGCCAATTTCCCTAACCAAGTTGCAACAATGCATAAAACTAACATATAACAGTAAGATAGAAAACACAATCACACAATATTCATCCACAATTCACTATCCATCATTTATCAGGATCGTACATAGTCATCCACAATATCATTATGCTCATTATTGTCTGTAGATTCGATTACAATGTGGAAAAACTATCTCAATGTCATTGCAATAACTCAGGAATCACACTATAAGTACTTAACTCTCTATTCTAGCAACCAGTAACCAGTAAACTAGTAGCCAGGCCTATAAATTTGAAAATGGGGCCTTATATAACGTTGTCCAGGCCATTCCAAAGTGGTTCCTAAGACAATCCATTATTCACAACTACCCATGTACAACTAAATACATTATTTTGGCTTTTTCCTAAGTCTAATACCTTAATTAGCAAATCCATGCGCCATTTCATCTTGAAATTACATTTCCTTTGCATTTGAGTGAATTTCGATGCACCCTATACGATTTGATAATGCCATGTACGATTTGCCAATCCAGTTGTATGATTTTTCCCTTCACTGTACGATTTGCTCCCCATTGTACGGTTTACAAAACTTGAGCAAATTGTCACAAAACTATCAAAATCAAGCAAATCACTTCTTCTTCTGGGAGGTGGATTTGCTACGTACATCTACCGTTCCCTTTACTTTGGTTGGTTTCCTCACTGAATCATTCTATTTCTTGCTTGCTTCTTCATATTTTGCTACGACATTCATTAAGTCCTTAACCTGTGACTTGTACATCACTCATTCATTCTTCAGCTTGGCTGCATAGCTCCTCATTTCAACGGCTTTGGCTCCGTGAAGGTTAGCCTTCTCCTCATAAGATTTCATGAAGTCCATCATTTTCTTTTCCCATTTTGAGGTACTATTCTTCAACTTCTCCTTCAAATGAGCTTCTGCTGGGGTAGCTGCCTAGAGTTCTTCATTCTTTTCGTCAATGGTCTCTAAGTGGTGTTTGATATCTGCTTCCAAAGCTCAAACCTGGTCTTCTTTAAGCTACATATGAGCTTTCTTATCTAATACCATCTGAAGTAGGGAAAACTAATGCACAAAATGAGGATAAATAATGCACGTATCTATGCCCTCTCATTGATGAGCACCAAACAGAAGCATGCAAGTAAAATGGAAAGATGACGAATAACAAGAAGTAAAGCAAAACAAATAGATATCTTATTAATCAAAATGATCAATATTCTAGGTTACAATACATCTCCTTTAGGGATCAAACTGGGTGATGCAAATTTTTACAACTTGGGTGCCCAAGGGCAAAATCTCTCAAGGAATTTGGGTGCACATCCAATGTCTTTCCTCATACCCACAATCGAAGTGGGCAGGCCAAGGTTGTCGTCACTTGTGTCTTTGATATATGATGTCTTATGCTACCTCCCAATGCACTGTAATGACCTGCACCTACACACAAGGAAACCAGAATCGTCAAATAGCAAGTGTGTGTGATAAAAAGCATGCAATCCCCATAGGGGAAAAATGGCTAATAATGAAAAAACATATCAAATCAACTCCAAATAGCACAAAATTGCATAATGATGTAAAAATTAAGTTTTTGGGAAGATATCACCATAAATTACACCAAAATTGCATCCTATGGGGCTTCAAAACTCGAATGACCATTTACAACCTACAAAACCCAAAGCAAGCAAATTTTGACCCTATGCATATCAAAAACACATGAAAATTGGATAGAATATTTGAAATACTATTATAAGAAAAAAAATTTGATTATATTTGTAATATCTATCATATTTTGGGTGTTCTCTCAGATGACCTCCGGATACCTGTAAGAGACCCTACAAAACACTAAAAATGCAATATCTCGGCCAATATAGCTCAGAATGACATGAAATTTGAACTGCAACATCATATAAGAATGTGTAAAATATCTAAATAAAAATAGTCAAGAAATAATGCATAAATATTTATTCATCACAGGGTGAAACGAATAGGACTGTCACAGATTGGGGGGCGCCTGGGGGTGGGATGCCCATAGAATCTGCCTAAATTTTGGCACCAATTCCACTGGGGAATGGTGCAAAACCCTATGGGATGTATTGTCACCAAATTTTGTGAGGTAATGTATTGTCACAAAATTTTGTGAGGGAATTCACTCAATTGGTTCAGTTTTGTAATAGATTATGCCTCCTAACTCACTCGCAAACCTCCTTCGCTAGGAAGATATTCTGAGGGATAAAATGGGTGCAAAATGGTGGAAGGAAATCTTGGCAGCACTCCATTGCTTTGTCCATAAAATCTCCTCTCCTTTTGTGTGGAAAATATATCTAATTTATAGCCCAATGAGGTTTCATGGATCAAAATTCATGCGAGGGCATGCAAGGCAAGGGGTGCCACTTCGCCATTAAGGTGACATGCGCTGGAGGGAGAAGAGAATATCCCAATTTGGCCTCCCTCATGGGTTGGAGCATTAAGATAATGTGTGCACTAAATTTGTAGCCATTAGGAACCAAAAAAGCAATCGTTGACAGTCACCATTTGTCCATATTTGACTTTTTCTAGTCAAACCTGCTATTCGCTCCACCCTAGAATGAATGTTGTTATTTGCCCCAGGGTGGGACGAATAGGTTCCGTATTCATCCCAAGGTGGAATGAATAGTAGCAGGGTGTCCAAAAGGTGCCAAAAGTGGCCTAGAACCTTTCAAAACCCTATGCCAAGTGGTTAGAACCATTGTATGCCTCTTAAGGGCTGCCCTAGGGGCTCTGGTGTGTCGCAAAGCCACTGTTTATGGTAGCGCAATCGGATTGACCAGATTTTAGTGTCTACAGATGCCCCTTTTTGGGATGCATTATGTGTAGCATAGCATCAAGCAAAAATAGATGACTAAAATGTTCAATGATTAGGGTTACTCAATAACCTAACCAACTTTAGATGTCCCAATCTTGAAAAGAGCATATGCTCTTGAATCCTTGCTTTTGACGAGCTAAGGAACTTGCTTTAGCTTAGACATTGTCTTTCATGGAGAGGCGAGGTCTATAGTTCCATGATGCCAATAATGCTAAGCATTTTAACTTGATACTTTTTGCTTTTTTCCTACCCCAAGCAAGAGCGTGATTGTCTTTGTCAAAGATTCGTTGAACGAACACAAATTGCATGATTGAGTGTGTGCTTGTTGGTTTGACTTGAGTATGACTACCCCCTTAAGCGACGAGTCGATGAGGGAATGACTCGTGATAAAAGCGATGAGTCACTTGACCTAGATGACTTTTTTTAGGGTTGCCTTCAGTGGTACTCATTGAATAATGGCATAGTTTTGATTGGATTTAAATGACGCTATGGAGGGTTCTTGGAAGCGCGAAGTTGAAAATGTCAGTCCCGTGGAGCAGTCTGGCCACAATGGCATCAGAGCACTAGGTTGATTGATAGGAAATTGAGAGAGCCACAAAAGAAGATTTCAAGAGAACTCAAGAGAGAAGATTACTAGCAAGGAGAAGTTCTTGATAGTGAAGGATTTGGAACAATTATCGCCATTCGACAAAAAACCCAAGGGAGAAGGATTTGGCAAGAAGTTTGCCAGATTTTGGAGGAGAAATTGACTACATTATAATTTGCTAACTTTCAATTTTGGCAGCATTAATAGTTGCTAATTTTCAAGTTTTTGAAGAGCTTCTTGAAGCCACCAAATCACATTTTTGGGCAGCAAGTTAGAGGAGTTTCAAGGCTACAATATAGACAAGTTTCAAGCAGGAAAGTATCCAGGTTTAAAGCTACAAATTGGTGAGGTAAAGAACTGCTTTGGACAGCAAGGAAGAGCTGCAATTTCATCAAAAATGAGGCAGCATTTAGGTGATCCAAATCACCAAGAAATCCATCACCAAACCGAGTTAAAAAAGGTATGCAACTTTGGTGCAAAAGGTTCATTATTTGAACACTTATATTTGGTTCATTATTAAGTTTATTAAGCACCAAATTCAAGGTTTAAAAGTTGCATGAGAAGGTTTCAAATTTAAAGTCTTCAAGAAAGTGCAGAAGATATCAATATCCTATCATCTATTGAAAGGAAAGAAGACACTATTCTAAAGGCGAGATTGCATATTAAAGAGTGCATAGTAAATTCATTAGAAAGGTATACTATTTGCATGGTTCAAAAACCTTGGAATCATCATTGTAAGCAAACCAAGCAAGGAGAAAGTTGCCAAGAAGGAGAAGGCAACATTAAATCAGCATATACCACGGCTTGTAGAAGAAAGAGATACCTTTACCACATCCAAAAACAGCATCCACCATCTTGTGAAGGCAAGTTCAAGTTTGAAGTGCACGAGGACAAAAAAAAATCAATATCAACATCCTATAATCTATTGAAAGGAAAGAAGACACTATTCTAAAGGCTAGATTGCATATACAAGAGTTCATAGTATAGTCATTCAAAAGGTATATTATTTGCATGGTTCAAAAACTTTGGAATCATCATTGAAAGCAAACCAAGCAAGGAGAAAGTTGCCAAGGAGGAGAAAGAGGTACAAACCAGGCAACATTAAATAAACATATACCACGGCTTGCAGAAGAACGAGGTACCATTACCACATCCAAAAAGAACATCCACCATCTTGTGAAGGCAAGGTGAAGTTTGAAGTGCAGGGGGGCAAAAATCAGTGCTTTCTTCTACATACAAACAGCAAAGATAGTCACCATAGAGCCCATTAGCAAGCAAAGGAGAGTGAACACCTGCAAAAGAATGAACAACGGAAGCGTCATACACTGCCGAGTGCCCAAGAAGGTGAGGAACGTTGCATAAAACAAGTCTTCACCTGATTTGGTCATGTGGAGAAGTCAAAAAGAGTTTCAACGCTAAGTGGAGAATGTTTCAGGTTAAAAAAGAGCGCTACGTTGAGTAGAAAGTGTTAAGAGTGAGTTATACCTAATAATTGCCACGTGGAAGGAGGTTTATAACCGTTAATCTCATTCATGAAAACAGTTAGGATACAGTTATAGTTCTTTTTTACTATCAAGCATGGTTTAAATTTTAGGGTTGATCCTTTATAATCCCTATATCATCTCATTGTTTTAACTCAACATGAACTGGACCACTAGTCGTTCGGGGGCTTCGTATGTAGTCTGTTTAATGCTCATTGTTTTAACTCAACATGAACTGGACCACCAGTCGCTCGGGGGCTTCGTATGTCGTCTGTTTAATGCCCACTCAGACAATTAAGGTTTGGCTTTTTCTAAAAAATTTAAATCTCTTTTTGATGCTTTTTATAAAATTTCTAAATCTCTTTTTAATAAGGTTTAGCTTTTTATAAAAATTTTAAATCTCTTTTTAATAAGTACCCGAAGAAGATTGTAGGTCGTGGAAAGAGGAGGAGGTGAAGAGACGCTATTGCCAAGTACCATTCAGACAAAGAAAACTCCAATGGAAGTCTAACCACCTGCGTGCATGAGTGACAAGTATCATTTTTATCCACGCTACAGGAATTTGCTATGGAAATTCGCTACAGATACTCGCTACGAAAATTCGCTACGGATATACGTTACAGTGGAATTAAGATCATTCATGCAGACTCACCACGTAGCCAACAGAGACAGTGTGGCAGAGCAACGGTCAGCACGGAGCGTAACAGTCAGTGCGGCAGAGAAGAACATGGCGAACGGCAGAGGTCTTCATGAAATCTGGCAGTGAACGGTTGAAGACTGAATCAAAATTCCCTTTCAGTTTTTGTATACGTGGAATAAAAGGAAAACGTCGAATGATCAACGTTCGCGGGCATTGATAGACGTTATACTGGTAAAAGATTTAAGGCAGATTACAAGTGTCAAAATGATACCAAGGATAAAGGGGCCGTTAATTTGATACCATTCACAAGAAGCTGTTACATTAGCGCAGTGAGCAATGGTGAAGAAAGATCACCGCCAGCATTGCCACTTGGCATAAGAGAAAAGACACGATCAAGCAATCAAGAAAGTAAACCTATTTCATTTTGTTATTGTTGACTTGATGTTGTTGATGGTGTGAAGGTCACAACCATACTATTTTTTAGTAACTGACAAGGGCACTTGTTCAAACCATTTCAACCAAACCTATTTAGCTTCGTAATTGTTGACACTTGTTCAAACCATTTCAACCAAACCTATTTAGCTTCGTAATTGTTGACCAGCCAAACCTATTTAGCTTCGTAATTGTTGACCAGTGTTGTTCAAACCATATAAGCTTCTTCTACCAAACCTATTCTATTTCGTTATTGTTGATCCGGTGTGAAGGTCACAACCACACTATTTTTAGTAACTAACAAGTGGGTTCAAACCACAGTGGCTGCTTCCACAAAACCTATTCCACTTCGTTATTGTTGGTCTGTGTTATTGATCGGAGGTGAAGAGGAGCTACTTGCACTAAACCTATTCTACTTTGTTATTGTTGACCTTGTTATTGTTGACCTGGTGTGAAGCTATCGACCGCTATCGTTATCGGAGGTGAAGAGGAGCTACTTGCACTAAACCTATTCTACTTTGTTATTGTTGACCTTGTTATTGTTGACCTGGTGTGAAGCTATCGACCGCTATCGTTATCGTTGATCTGATGTGCACTCACAAAATTCAGATGAGACTACTACCTTTACAAACACAAACAAACTGGCCCAAAGTTTAAACCTGAATATATTCTTAATAAATACCTGACCAAACAAACATTTATTAATCCACTAAAGGTTATGTTCATTAAGTATTCACCATTGGAGTTCACGTACACATACACAGAGGTGTCATCGGGCTCAACATTTTAATTGCCAAGGGACCCATTAGCACAGTGAGAGGTGGGCGCACATTCCTCAGCCAAAACTTGACCGTTGCAAATCCGTAGGCAACGAGTGCATTCATTGGGCTTTGATGGTGCTCATCCGCTCTGAAATTTCAAAAAAAAAAAAAAATTTAAGAGAAATTTTTATAAGGGTTAAATATATTTATTGATTTTTATGGTTTAAAATTTTATTTGTTTTTTAGTTTTGTGTTTTGAAAATGGTTTAGTCTCAAAGCAATATAACATTCATACACATTATGGATGATTCTAAAAAAATAAAAAATAATTAATAAAAAATAATTAAAAAAATAATAAATAATAAATAATAAATAAATAAAAATTTAAAAATATTGCAACAAAATGACAATTTCGAAGATGGATACACGGACTGTTTAATTTATAATTAAGATTTTTTTCCTCACTTCTCAATGCGAAGATAAACAAGTTTTTATAAATACACCATCGAAATCACACAAAAAGTTTTTAATAAACTTACCTTTAAAGCTGTCTGAAAACTGAAACCAGCGCCTCACTGAAATGCAGCGTGAAAACTGAAACCCAGCGGCAACAGAGCTTATCTTCAATTTTTTTGGTGGACCTAGCAAAGGTGAGGCACTGAGGAGTGAGGAGTGAGGATTGAGGAGCCATACTGCCATGAGGCCATCCAAACCTGAAATTTAATATGAAAATTTACAATATTAATTCACCACTCCCGGATTAGTGAGTCGCCCTCGGCCCTCCACTCGCCCGAGTTAGTGATTAGCGCATAGAAGAGCTATTATATTCTTACGAATTTCATCACAATTGATAACGCTCATTAGCTAGCGCTGACCTATCTTGGAGAAGAACCATTATTTTTTTCATCGCAGAAGTAACATTTACTTGAGCATTTTTGAAGTGACGAGCACGTCGGGAGACGTTTGATGTGGATGTTATAAAATAATGTCTATATTCCAAAGTCTAACAAGAGACCATTACAGCATAAATAAAATTCAGAGTGAGGTACATTATCATGCGCCCAGGAGGAGCCGTTAAACTGATGCATCGAGGAGGCAGGCTATAAGTCTATAACAATGTGAAATGGTCACCTAACGCCAGTGAAGCCTGATACCTACCTGGAAATATTATAGCGAACAGTGACCAAGTGGTAAAAATAAATTTGAACTATTGAGGGCATTGGAAGACGTTATAACAGTTCTAAATTTGCGAGAAGAGTAATTAGAGATCATACAAGTACATCATTAGGCAAGACGTTATATCTGAATAGTGCATCATTTGAAAAACGTTACATTCGCAGATTGAAAGACCCATCATATTGGTCTGTTACAACAAATCTTACCATCATCTTGAAGGGTAATTAGAGATCATACAAGTGGCAGTGACGAGTTGTAAGCACCGTTGAAATAGAGGTTGTTATATTCACAAGAGAAAGAGATGAATCACTACCAGGCCCCGACCATTTAATTCACCACCGTTGTAACTGCAAATTTACAATCACTAGCAATAGGGTGGTAATATGGTTTTCGCAGAATTGCCCCACTCGTCGATGGACTTAATTCACCACTCGTCGACTTGCCGGAAACTAACCCAACGGACTTAATTCACCACTCACCGGACTTAATTCACCACTCACACTAACTTATGAAGGGGAAAAAATTAATGCAATTTTAACAAATGATAAGTAAAATTTATGGTTTTTAAATATATTTACCAGTAAAATTTACGATTTTAAAAAAAATAACAAGTAAAAATCTTACGTCCTATTTTACTTAAGACCCTAACAAGGAAAAATAACAAGTAAAAAAATAACCAGTAAAATTAAGACCTTATTTTAGGGTTTCAAATGCAAAATACGGTTATATGCCTATCAAATTCCAAGCCTTGTGGTCATTAAGAGGGATTTCGAAACCTAAAAGTGAATGATCAAACAACGCTCGTCTAAGGTCAAGTGCAAGAGAACGAATAGCGAATAGCATTTAGAAAGGGCAGAGAACAGTCAAATACCTTGAAAGCGCAGGCGAGGACAAAACAAATCAGCGCATTAGAGGAAGGTATAGTTTTACATTATTAGTTAATATTTGCTTTCCATCCATTACAAGGAGGTATAAGGTGCAAGGTTGAGTTTATTGCATGCGAAATATAAGAGAATACCAACCTTAGTGAATTAGAAAGCAAATCAAAATAAACAAGGAGTTTTATCAGCTCAAATACAAATATCATAATATTTTTAAATAATTAAATAGGAGATATATAAGGTTTTAAACATTGAAAAAATTGAAACATTAGTTTGTAAATATTATTACTTTCTAAATTTCTAGATTACAAAGGTATAAGAAGTACTACATCAAACTTTAGATTGTTGAAATTTAGAAAATTAAACCATTGAAAATTGAAGGATAAAAAGAAGCGAAACCATTCATTGCTTAGAAGTTGGAAAACTGCATTTTATATTAGTCTCTTGCTCTAATTCTTTGAGATATTAGAAATCCAACATAAAGGTCTACAAGGCAAAGAATCTTATCAAAAACTCAATGTACATTATCAAATTATCTTTAGCTTTCCATTTATTAATTCATAGGGAAAAATAAGGGGAAGAAAAATTGAAGTTGAACATTAAGGAGATAAAAGGGATTCAACTCAAACTAAGAAAGCTAAAAACCTACTATCAAAACATTGTACTCAAAATTATTTGGTAGATCCAAGTAATTTACAAAAATTGAATGTACATTATCAAATCATCTTTAGTTTTTCATTTATTAATTCATAGGGAGAAATAAGGTGAAGAAAAAATTGAAGTTGAACATTATTGAGATAAAAGGGATTCAAATCAAAATAAGAAAGCTAAAGATATACTTCAAAACATATTGTACTCAAAATTATTTGGTAGATCCAAGTACTTTACAAAACTTGAAGAATTAAAAAAATCTTATCAAACTTGTTACGTTACTAAAATACCTGGGAGTTAAAAGGTATTCTACCTATTGATTGAATAATAAAATTCATACCAAAACCATTGATTGAACATTAAGATTCTCAAGGTATTCTATAAATTTAAGAATTAAAGAAGTTTGTTAAGTTTGAACTCAATACACCAGGGAGTCATAAGATAGTTCCATCAAAAACTATTCTTAATATATAACACTAGGGAGATATAAGGATATCTACTTCAAAGAACACATTAAAAAATGATATAGAAAATGCAATTAGAAAAGAAAAAAGGAAAATACCAATATGGCTTGAAAGCATGATTGCCAATTCAGAGAATTTAATGGATAATAATATGGAAAGTATGATTAGAATAGAAGAACCAACATGGCTTAGAAAGACTTTTGAGAAATCACAAATTGATAATTTAACAAGAAAATATTCTATATGGGCATCATCTAACAATAAAGTAGAGTGTTCAATTGTTGGAATAAAGGAAGGAAAACACTTTACAAAATGTTTAGAAAATAAGGAAAAGAAAAATGGATCAATTATGATCCAATTTTATCTTCTATGTCCATACACCAGAAACCGGAGAAGCTTAATCAGATTGTGAACCAAATAATGAAGAATCAAATAATGGAGGTGATGAAGCAAAATTTTCTATACAAAAAAGAAAGAGTCATATCATTCTAAAGACAAAGAGAAAAAGAAAATACTTATGGAATAATTTGATGACTATGAAAGAGTTCAAAAAACTTATAATCTTGAAGTCACAAATATCATAATATACAAACCATTAATTTGATCAGTATACATAAAGATAGCAGATTGAAAAAGCAAGAAAAAACAATATGAGCTCCAAGAATAAAATAAAGACTGAACCAGTAGAAGAACAGGAACTAGATTGAGTCGAAGAACATCTGAAAGAGAAGATCCATATTGAAGACTAAAGTCTTCAATAACCAAATAATGTAATACAGGGGGATGTTGGAATATATTACATTATTTGGTACATATCAATGTACCACCATGGGTACATGTTTAGATTAGGATTTAAGTATTTACTTTATGCAAAGGAATAAATGCACAAGTATGTGCAATGATGTAAATGTGCATGTTTTCCACATGTACATGAGTCCTTTAGAATATAAAAAATATGTGTCACTAGTTAGATGTGCATGTGCACAATTGTCTATCATGCAGAATGCACATGTGTCCTTAGGGTAGGAAAGTGAAGAGTCACATACTAGTATATATATATATATATATATATATATATATATATATATATATATATATATATATATATATATAAATAAATAAAACAAAGCATTGTAATTGAAGTTGAAGCATGCATTGCTCATAGCATGCACTAGTTGATCTCCAAATACTTATCAAGTTCCTATTTTCGTGAGTTTTCATTAATGGCTATTTCATGAGTTATTTTAGAAGTTTCTCATGATATTTACATGCTTATTAGATTGTCATTATCATAGATATAGCATTGCTTGCTTTTTCATTACTTGTGATTGAATTTCCTTCAAGTTTATAGTACCAAAAGCTAACAGAGACTATCACATTTGTGGAAATGACAATGCCCAACCTACACTTCCCACCACTTTAGTAGTAAAGGGAGGTGCCAATTCCAAGATATGTGGCATCAAAAGGCAAATTAGGAAGGAATGATAAGAGAAAATTTATTTTAACTTTCTAGATCATGATACCCACTCAAGGTTTTGGTTATTTTGGTGAAGAAACATATTATCTTCCAAAATATCCCCATGAAGATCTAAATTGGGGAAGTCCCCTTGGCAAAGACCCTCCACATGCACCATTAATGATATTCAACTTAATATGTTTACATGGGTGTTGGAAAATCTTGATCTAGAACATTGGCATCAAAAGGGTAGACAACTATTTTCTTGAGCTAGTGATGGGGTTGTCTTTCACTCAAAGAGATTTGTTTGTTTCTATAAATTTTCTCATCTCTTGAAAATAAGAAGAAAAAGAAAAAGAAAACCCATATCACCTAGGAAAAAATCTCTCAAGAGACACTTGAGTCCCCTTTTTTTACACCCGTCTCCTCTAAGATTGGTTGAAGATATTTCTAAGATCAATAGTTTCTTCCACAAAGTTGATAAGATGAAAGGCCATCCTAGGAATACAATGGTAGCAAAGCAATTTCCAATATCCATATTATTTTAGGGCAAGTAGGAGTTTTCTTCCTTCAGACTCCACAACCCAATGGACAAGTCAGAGTCTAAGATAGACCTTGTTGATAGTGTAGTCTTAGAAATGATTGTCAACATGAGGATTGGTAAAAATAGTTCAATACACGATATCTCTAATGATTGAAGGAAATGAAGGACAAAAGAAAAAAGAGAAATGATAGATAAGCTTGAAGATAAGGGATCTAAAAAGAAAGGTTTACGAATAGGGAAAAGCGTGGAAAGAATGGTAGTTACTAATCTAGAAGTGTAAATTTCTTCTACCATCTTTCCCACAATAGTCTTCACTTCACTTTCACCCTTTTTTCTTCTACTCCTCTATTTATTTTCTCTTTCCTCTTATTTCTTCTACTCTCACTTCTTGGATCCCCCTATTTTCTTATATTTTACCCATCTTAGCTCAAGTAAGTGCAACCTTAGTCTTAGGGTCACCAATAGGTTTGCCTATTCAAAATGTAGGGTTGATTTATACATCATCTCCACTCTAGTTTACCCCATCATATTTCATATTGTCACCTACTATTCCATCCATCTTACACCCACTCTTTGGTCTTCCACATGATAAGTGTCATTATATCACCCCATATATTATCATTCTAATCCCTCTTTGTTGGACATTTTGAGTCAAAGTTGTCATTGATGTCAAGGAATAAGCTACCATTGATGCCAAAAGGTCAAAAGGAGCAATGCAAAATATTGATGGCAAAAGAGCTTCATAATATTTATTTTTAATATTATGTGAAGCATAAGTAGAAGGGTTTTTATTAAAACCATGGATTGGCAAAATAAAAGGTTTATATTAAAACCATGGATGAGAAAAAATAAAAGGTTTTTATAAAAACCCAAGGAGGCTTTTAATTTCAAATTAGAAATCCCAAGGAAGTTTTAATATTTAATTTATAAATATTTAAATTCAAATTGAATTTAAATTTTATAAATAAATATTATTTATTTGAAGTGGTAAAACCTAAGGAGGCTTTAATCTTTAATAAAGCCAAAATATTTAAATATTAATTTATAATATTTAAATTCTAGTGAATTTAAATAATTATAAATTCAATATTTCAAAGTTAAAACATAAGCGTCAACCCCCAACTAATTCATCTCTGCCGACGTGCATGGGAACAAGGGCATAAGGTATTTATACCTTAGCCAAACCTTAGCTTGGAGTCTCAATTATTGTATCTGCATTTTTGTTGAAAAAGCTCGTGCACTGTGTAAACCCGAATTTCAGTGTATTCAAGACATTGAGGTGCTTGGTTTCTAGCACCATCTGGTGGCTAGCTCAGGTGGCATTTGACTTGGTGCTTATGGCAGAGTGGCTATGGGTTCAAAACCTGACGGTAGCAAGTTTGGAAAGTCCTTTTACATTTTCCATTTTGGTGACGACAGAGAAAGTGTTAGAGTGCATGGGCACTCTAGCTCCCAAGTGAGCACCTAGCTCACACGACAGCCAAGGATACAGCTAGGGTGCTTGGGGAGGCAGTGTCATGGGTTCAAAACCCACTAAGGGCAAAGGTACAATTTTAATTAATTTTTTATTTACCCTAAGGTTTGATGTGAGGTAGTTGGGAGGCATAAGGATTAATTAAATTTTAATTTCTTGTGGTGATTTTTCATGGTAAAATAGTGAATGGAGTTATAAGGAGTTTGATTTTAATTTTAAAATAAAGTCCTAATTGTTATATTTGCATATTGGAGGAGTAAGCCTTTTAAGGTATTGATTTATTTTAAAGGACTTTTTGCCAAAGGGACTATTGTGAAAGTAATTATGAAGAACACAAGCTTATACTGAGAGGGGGGTTGAACAGTATAAGACCACTTTTTACTTTTCTTCTAAAATCAATATTATGTAGTGTATAGATAACAGTATCAATAACAATAATCAAAGCAATGCACAAAACACCATACATAATAGAGACATAAATTTTAATGTGGTTCACCTAGTGTGGGCTACCTCCACAGAGAAAATATTTCTTCTAAATATTTCTCAAATAATCTCTTGGGAATATTTCCCAAATTACAATGTTTATGGACTTTTGTCCAAAGGAGATGTTGATCCCCTAATCTCAAGTTCATGGATCTCTTCCACAGGAGAACTCTTTCCCCTTCTGCTCTGGCTAGTCATATTCTAGAAGACTATGTCTCTATGCTGCACTGACTGGTGGATCTCTTTCCACTTGAAGACTCCTCACTCAGATTTATCTTCAATTGTCCTAGTTGTTGGATCTCTATCCATTGAGACTCTATCCTCTATACTCTATCACCTCCAAAGCTCTATCTCAATACTATACCAAACACAGTTCAGTCGGTCTAGCATAGTTTTGCTTAATCTCTTGTACTAAACATAGTATAGTCGGTCTAGTATAATTTTGCTCAATAGGTTCACACAGAACCTACTCAAATCTTCTCAATAGGTTCACACAAAACCTGCTCAAATCTGCTCAATAGATCCACATAGAACCTGCTCAAATATGCTCAATAGGTTCACACAGAACCTGCTCAAATCTACTCAACAAGTCCACACAGAACCTGCTCAAATCTACTCAACAAGTCCACACATAACCTACTCAAATTTGTTCAACAGATCTACACTAAACCTATCCAAATATGCTTAATAAGTCCTCTCTAGGACTTGCTCAAATCAACTCAATAAGTCCTCTCTAGGACTTGCTCAAATCTGCATAGTAAGCTTTCACAAAAGCTTAACTCAAATCAGTCTACAAGCCTTCTCAAATACTTATCTCAAATCACATAGAATCATAAAGAGAATTGTTAGAGACTCAATATGTTCTAAGCTCAATGTTCAATCAATATCTCAATTCAATCTCATAGAAGCATAAAGAGAATTGTTAGAGACTCTATATGTTCTATACTCAAATCCCAATCTCAACTCAATAGAAGCATAAAGAGAATTGTTAGAGACTCAATATGTTCTATACTCAAATCCCAATCTCAACTCAACTCAATCTCATCTCAAATCAGAATATGAAATAGTTTATTTCTAGGAACTTGAACAACCACAAGCATCCACTTGACTAGGCTTAAATCAACTCAACTCAACCAATCACCTCAAGGAACAATACTTTCTCACAAACCCTAGTCCAAACATGTATTTAACCAACTCAAAATGTTTCCAAAAATGCTCAATCACAAATCTCACATAACAATTATACTCATGTTCTTTTCTAACTCAAGTTCAAGTTCATTTCACAATCAATGGGCTTCAACAACAATGCTTCTAAAACAAGGTTTAATTACAACTCACAAACCAGAAAAACTTGAAGCATTAAACCAAAAACTCTCAAAAAATAGAAATCACAATCAATCATTTTCTCTCCAAAGATATTTCAGAAATCAACCACCATAAACAATCAATAGGAGAATGTGCCCATACCTTTTCGATGCCAAGGAGTTATCCACAAAATATGCCACACTTAAACACAACTTTCCTTTCCAATCTCAATAAGGGTTAGTGGACTTCAAATAATCACAATATAAATCATAACTCAATTTACACCCTTTTTACTCCAACTAAATAAACACATCCACCAAAGTCCCTTTTTAATAAAACCCTTATCAAAATAACAATCAATAAGCCTTTCAAAAATACTTTAAAACAACTCCTTATTTCTCCTAAATTCAATTCTTAATAACCATCAAATAAATCATTAAACCCCTCAAGTTTTGCAATAATCAATACAACCCAAATAACAAAGCTTAATTAAAACTTTAATTTCCACTAACCACCTTATAACGCCAACCTTAGGGCTAAATTAAAAAAAATTAATGCAAAACGTAATTACCTCCTCAAGGGGATTTGAACCCCCGACTTGCACATGCCGTGAGTGTCCGCTTGTTGGAAAGGGAAAGGCACAATGTGCCTAATCCCCTTCTCCACCTTTCGCAAAATCAAAAGTGTTGAAGCGCCTTTCTCATGCCTTCCAAAACATCATCAAGGGGATTCAATCCTTGGCATTTTTGTTTGTCCTGTGCCTTAGCCAAAACTGATTTCCAATGCGCCATGCTGCCCATGACGTTTGTTTCTCCGAATGCTACCTGTCTTATTCGTTGCTTCACTTCTCAAGAAATTCGCACGAGCTCATAAATGATTCGATAGCCAATGATTTGATTGCATGAGCAAGGATAAAATAATAATCAATTGAAGCCCCCTTTATATAGTCCTTTAATCATATCGAAGACGTCGACGAAAATATGACTTTTTATTTGCTTGATGACATCGATGGAAATCTTATGTATTTAGTTTTAAATTTGAATTCAAATTTTAAATAATTAAAATTTAAACCAAATATTAAAACTTAAATATCTCCATCACCGGGGCACCTTTTTCGATGAAATGAAAGCCCAACTTGGGTTTTAATAAAAACCCAGATCAAATATATTGTCCATGGTTTTAAATAAAACCTTTTATTTTTCCTATCTTGGTTTTCACAAAAACCCTTCATTGATCCTTTTGACATTAAATGATCTTTTGACATCAATGACAACATATTAGCTTAGGGACTCAATGTCCAACAAATTGTTCTAATATTTTTAAGGTGTTGGATGTTATTTTAAATATGGAGTGATAAGGTGTATTTGTTTTGATATTATCTTGTATTGTGAGAGAGAGATTATTATCTTCTAACCTCCTTGAGTTTGGCAAATAAGTGTTTATGATTGTGGCAGATTTGTGTGATCTACTTCTACATAAAATAAAAGGTATGGGCACATTCTTCCTTGGTTGAGTTGATTGATTGGTTTTCTAGAAAACAACTTTGGAGTAAAATGGACTTGATTAGGTTTCCTTGTTGAGTTGTTGAGCTATTGTGAAGTGAATGCTATGCACCTTGTTTGATAAGCATTATTGTTGAAGTGAATGGTTGAGTGAATAAATTGAACTAGGGTTTGCAAAGATCATGAGTATCATTATTATGTGAGATTTTTTGATAAACATTGTTGGAAATATTTTGAGTGAGTGTTCATATGCTTGTACTAGGGTTTGTGAGCAAGGATTATTTCATTGAGTGATTGGTTGAGTAGAGTTGGTTGAGCCTAGTCAAAGTGGATGTGTGAAGTGATAGTTCAAGTTATATGAAACAAATTGTTCTATATTCTAAATTAAGTTGAGATAGTGATCGAGTGTTGATAAGTATGAAACATATTGAGTCTCTAACAATTCTTTATATGTTTCTGAGATAAAAGAGAGATTGAAAGTGATTGAGAGTTTATGAGTGTGAAGCATATTAAGTCTCTAACAATTCTTTGTATGTTTCTAAAAGAGTGATTGAAAGTGATTGAGCATTGGATGAATGTGAAGCATATTGAGTTTCTAATAATTCTCTTTATGTTTCTATGAGATTGGACAAGTTCTAGTGTGGACTTGTTGAGCATATTTGAGGCAAGTATTTGAGAAGACTTGTGTATAGATTTGAGTGATCTTTTGTGGAAGCTTACAATATAGATTGAGAGAAGATTTGGATAAGTTCTAGTGACGACTTTTTGAGCAGATTTGGACAAGTGCTAGAGAGGACTTGTGGATAGATTAGTGTGAGCTTTTGTGGAAGCTTACAAGGCAAAATTAAGATAAGTCTTTGAGAATACTTGTGAGTAGAGTTGATTGATTGATTTTTTCAAACCTTGAGTTAAGGTTTGGGGTAGATCTAACAGAGTTGATTTGAGATTGATTCAAGCTTTGTGTTAAGGCTTGAGGATAGATTTGTGCTAGACCGAAGGACTATGTTTAGTGCAGATCAGAGGATAGATATTGAGGATAGAGTTTGATACAGATTTCAGGATAGGTTTATACCAAACTAGAGATAGAGATTGAGCATATTTGTGCTATACCAAAGGACTATGTTTAGTGTAGATTTGAGATAGAGCTTTGAATGTGATAGAGTATAGAGTACGGTAGTCTCCAGTGGATAGAGATCCATTAACCATGGTAGTGAGGACATGTATCTTCAGTGGATAGAGATCCATTAGCCAGAGTAGTGGGGGCAACAGTTCTATAAGATCACCAGTCAGATCTAAGGAGAAAGGAGTTATCCTATGGATAGAGATCCACGAACTTGATTAGGGGATTGGTGTCTCCTTTGGACAGAGATCCATAAACATTGTAATAGGAAAAGGATTTTCAAGAGATTGATTGAGAAAATTTTAGTGAAATATTTTCTCCGTGGAGTAGCCCACATTGGGTGAACCACGTAAAATTGGTGTCTCTATTATGTGTGGTGATTTATGCATTGCTTTGATTACTTTTGTTGATATTGCTATCTTTACATTGCATAATATTGATTGGGAAAGAAAAGTAAAAAGTGGTCTTATATTGTTCACCCCCTCTCAGTATAAGCTTGTGTTCTTCACTCTTGTCATTCATCACCACTCAATCCACACTATCACCCATGTTGTTATGTCAAACCGGTATCCTTGTCTTTATTGGTACATTGGTTCCCATAGGTACAATGATACTTTGTATCATAAAAGCTTTTCAAGGTAATTCACACTATGAAGGAACATATCAACATTGACATCCATCAGTTGTTCCCTCACTTGGTAAAAAAATAGCCTTTGAGAGGAAGATAAATAAGTATTAGGCACCATGCAAGGGACAATAAAGTAGGTTTATTATGACAACATTGATGAAAAGAGCCTTAAATTTTGCTACACCCATGATACACCATGAGAGCTATTAGTTATCAAGGTATTTCTAATGCTAAATATGGAATTCAAGATCTCAATGGTAGAACAAACTAAGTCCCTTTAGGACTAGGTGTGCTAAGGTGCATCCACATTTCTTAGGTCAAATCCCTTTGTGCTAAATCACACCCCTTATATCTCAATAAGTGTGAGGTCTTTCTTTTCAAAGATAACCAAGCAAGTGGAAGAGGAGCTAAAATAGATGGATGATCATATAAGAAGATAATAATAATACAATTAAAGGACATATCCTACATGCAAAAGAGACCCTAATGATGAAAGCTGCATATGATGCTCTTGGAATGGCAATTAAAGAATTGAGAAAAGAGATGCAAGAATTGTTAAAAAGGGATTGCAAAGAAAGTGAAAGTGATGTCCATAGATAATATCACATAGTGCTTCAAAGACAATAATTGAACTAGAAAATAAATTGTGAAAGTTAAGAATATAAAGAGGATCATGGAAATATTCTTTCGTAGGATATGAGGAGTTGCTATAGAACACCAAAATGTAGATGATTGCAATGCACCCTCATGTACTAATTGGTAGGCAATTTTGAGCTATTTAGCCTATAACTAAGCAAAGGTGACTTGTAGTTTTACATTATTGTAGCAAATATTTTAAATTTTAAAGACTCTATGCCCGAGGATAAATAGAATATCTAGTATCTCTCACCAATTGAGCTTGGCACCTTGTGAAGTCACCATAAATGTAGTAGACCAACTACTAGCTTCTAATTTTGGACAAATAGTCATAGAAAATAGATTTTACAAACCCAAGAATAACATTGCAAGACAACAAACTTAACAAGATTGACAAATTTAATTATCTCCAAAAATGGATTGATTGGCTTATAGGAGCATTTCACTTTCCAGAAGAGTGAATCACTTGGATGATCACAAAGGTAAATTTAAAGGCATAAATCTTGAGGTAAATCTTCTAGAAAGAGATATTTTGGCGTGTAGTGGCACACTAAGTCATTTTAGAAGTTGTTTAAGCCTATTAGAGGTATGTAACATTTGGTGGTGTATCATTGTGCCAAAGATGCCCCCAAATATTTACTTTTATTATAAGTAATTATTTCTCACCTTAGGTAACTTAGGGATAAAGTTTTACTATGAATAGGGGCCTAAGGCCCTCATTGTATTTATCTTTTGGCCATCTAAATAGAGCTACGCTCTATGAAGCTCATATTATGCTTTGTACTCATGAGGTTGTAAGAAATTGACAAGTCCTTAAGCATTTCATTAGAGGCATTGCCCTTTTGATTGTCAAGTATGCAATGGTTGTGACATGGCCCTTCTAGTCCATATTGTCATTTTTTTATCAATTTTATAATGAAATGAATGAGTTATTCGACTTCTCATGTGTTAATTGATCATACACTTTCTTCGCTATGATGTAAAAGTCATATTTTTTAAAATCTATTGCACTCTTAAACTTTCAAACAATTTTATTTCTTGCATTTTATTTTTCATGTATTTTCTTTCCCACATTTTACTTTCATGCAAGTTAGTTTAGATTACTGTAGGAGTTTTCTATGAGGACAAGGAGAGTTTACCTAAATTTGAAGGTTGGGATAAGTCATTGAAAATCTCATCCAACCTTGTAAAACTTGAATGGGGAACACAAAACCTTAGTTAGAAATCAGGACAAAACCCCAGTACAAGAAGTTCTAAATAATACCCTTAAAGCCAACATATGTTTAATACTAATATGCTTCTCAATCTATGAGAAATATTTATCAAATTTTTTCTATTTAACCTAGTTTTCTTATCCCATCAAACAATCCAAAGGCTAATATGACCTATAACTAGTGAGACTTATTTTTAAAACTTTCATCCATAAATAAGACAAACCATATTTCCAATAAATAATGTTTACATATCACATGCTCCAATAATTCCACTTTAAAATAATGGATCAACGTTACTCTCAACCTATTAGATTTGGAGGAGGATCAAATTTGCAAGCAACAATTACAACTCTTCAAAATTTATTTTAACCTTTGTAAAAAATAAAATAAAAATTATCCTACATCAAAATTCAAATTTTAGATAATAAATTATTTAAAATTATATCTAAGGTAAAAAAAACACATATAAATACAATCTTATAAATAAACGATTTCTAATTTCTAATTAGAAACAATAAATCAAAAATTTTACTTTCCACTTAGTTTTAAACACATACTCATAAAATAAAAAAAATTGCATGACTTTATTTTGGAAAAAAAAATACTTGTCTTAATTTTTCACCTCCAACGGTCTAAAAATCACATCACCTTTACATCAAGTATCATGGTTAATGGATACTTAATAGATACGATAATACCTCTCCTACGTCAACTTTGCCTTTCCACTTTGAAATATATAGAATCCATCCATTTTATAATATAAATGACATTGTTGTATTTAATCTACTTTAGGCTCAAATTTTACCATTATTATTGTGCCTTTTTAAACATTGTTTTTTTTTTTAATTCTTGATAATTATTAATAATTATCAAGAAAGCAACGGCGTATAATATTATTAGAAATGAAACCTTGTGGTTTGAAGTCTTCATATATGGAATTACACCCTTCCAAATCTAAAAGAAAATTAGGTGATCTAATATCTATACGAAGCTTTAAAATAATTTGATAAAAAAATTAACAATAAAATTTTATTAATTAAATGGTAATGGATACTTTAAACTTTTATTTAAAGTTTTTATTATTAATATAATTAAAATGTTATTTTTTAAGAGAAAAAAGGATTGTATTCGGGTCTCTCACCTTTGACAAATTATAACTCTCTTGTTTAGAGCTTGAGAGTTTACAAACAAATTCAATTTTCATCTCAATTAAGTTATTATATAGTTATTATAATAAGTTTGAATTTTTTATTTTATTTTTTGGATTTTCTTCAATTTTCTTTGTAAATACAAATATTTCAAAATTCAACATTCTTCTTCTTGATATTTTCTTGCAACAACCTTCACAATACTAAAACTCCACCTCTACTAATTATGTATTGCATCTTAGTAGAGTAATATTTCCAAAATTTCACATTATTATAGTCTACTTTACTAGATTAGGATTATTAGTTTCCTTCCTAAAGCATAAGTGTAACCACAAGAACTGTAATAAATAATTTATATAAAAATACATTAATGTTATAAAATATGACAAATATTACCAATAGAATGTTAGAGTATATTATATTATTTAATTACATGTCAATGTACCATCTTGGATACATTGTTAGACTAGGAGTTTATCTTAGGTTACTTGAGGAAGAAGTAATAAATGCACAAGTGTCAATGTGCAATGATGTAAATGTATAAGGAGTCCACTTGTACATCAATCATAGGAAAGGTAGTTAGGAAGAGTAAGGGCCAAACAACCTATCTTCTTATATAGGGCACATAGTGAATAAAATAGAGAGGCAACAAGAGTGTGATCACTATAGAGTAGTGAGTAGGTACAATGTATCCATTAGAGTTCTTGAGTGTTTATTTCCTCCATTACATTGTATTGTACTATTTTTGTAACTTTTCATTAATAGCATATTTCAGTCTTATTGTAGAATTTTATTATCTTACTTTTCTGTATATTTTACATCTTGTGATTGCTTTCTCCCATATCATACATTATCAAAAGCTAACAGTGGTATCAGAGCTACAATAGATCATATAGGAATAGGGAGAGCCATAAGAGAGATTGAGAGAAGAGAAGCAAATATCATTTCTAGAATTTTTGAGACTGCATTTGACCAGAGTCTTTCCATAGAGTTGCATAAAAACTCGTGAGGACTAGGACTCAGCATTCATTCCACTAGATTGAAAAATCAACTAGTGAATATTCATCACTTAGAATTTCATCCATTACAGTCATAATAATTTGTTGCAAAAAGGAGATTCAAAGAAACTTGGGAAGCTTGCTACAGAGAGCTAGGAAGAATATCATCTTCATAATCCAACCAGCATCAGAAGCAACAAATAAAAGATTCCAAAAACTTGAGGGAAGTCTTGTTGCAGACCCGCGCATTGCATAAGAAGAAAAGGCCATAATAGCCTTATTGCTGATCCAAGAGGCTCTAGATAAGAGTCCACAAGAATATAGGAGATTGGTGATCTCCATCGAAGATTGTAGATAATAGATTCAACAAATTAGTTAGAAGAAGTTGAAGATACCCACGAAAGGTCCAATTAAAAAACTCCTAGTTCTATAATATTGGAGGTTGGTGATCTCCATTGAAGCCTGCAGATTGTAGAAGTAAAAAATGACTAGCAAGGTCCTATTCTAGATTCTAGAAGCAACAAATTCTAGAGATTTGAGAGATCTCATTGCCAATACTTCAACAAGAAGGTTAAAGGAAAGGTCTCATTGAGAAGACCAAAGAAGCTACAAGATTAAAGATCTTGGAGAGGTCTCAAGAAGAAACAAAGAGAAGGTTTGGAGAGCCTTATTGTAAAGTTTGAAGAAGTCATTAAAGGAGTTCCCAAAATAACTCATTGGAGAAATTCACTACCAAGGAGAAGCTCCTGATAGTGAAAAAATTGGAATAATTATTGTCATCCGATAACAAGCCCAAAGGAGAAAATATTTGGCAAGCAGTTTGCCAAACTTCAAAGAAAACTAGTGAAGACCTCAAGACTTTCAGATTCTTGAGAAGAAGGCCCATATTGAAGCCAAAATTCAACAAGGAGGTTGAAGGAGAACACAAACATAAGAAGCCTACCAAATCCAAGAGATTTGGAGATTGTCTTTCATAGCTAAGAAGGCACATTTTGGAGATAGGGGTTTGTTGAATCTACAACAAAATACTGAAGGATTCTTGGAGGAGAATTCCAACTACAAAACTTCAAATTTTTAGGGTACATCTTGAAGGAGAAGTTGAAGCCACCTAGTACAGTTTCAGGGCATCAAGTTAGAGGGTTTAAAAATTTGTGATTAAGTGAGTTAGAGAGTTGTTCCAGATAGCCAAGAAGAGTTGCAATTACATCAGACTAAAGGTAAAAATTTGGTGAATCAAATCAACAAGACATCCACCATATTCAAAGGTTATTAAAGGTATGCAACTTAGGTACAAAGGGTTCATTACTTGAACACTTATATTTAGTTCATTACTTAGCTTCATTAAGCACCTTATTAGAATCTAGAAGTTGCAATATGAAGGTTGTATATTAAAGTCTCCAAAAGGAAGTGCAGAAGATAGTTTTTGTTAAGGGTTATTACACGCATATTAAAATAGGAGTTAGATATATTTTGAAAGAAAGAAAAATATCATCTTCCTATTATCAAGTTAGATTGCAGAGATTATAGAACATTTGTGAATCATTTAAGAGTTATCATTAGTGCATATATTATAAGGAGTAATAAGGAGATTGTAGTTGCACTATTGTAGTATCTCTTAAAGCTTATTAGAAGTGCACTAAGTGAAAGTAAAATTAGTGTAAGATTAAGCCACCTTAAGGGCACATTAGGTGCATGATTATTAGCTTGGATTTATTGTTAAGTTAGCCAAGAAAATGAGAGAGTTGTCCAAGAACACAACATTAGATCTATAACAACCCTAATATAGCCTAGTCGGCTATATTTCCAAATTAATTATTTTTTCATTGACTTCATTTATAAATAGGAGTAGAGTATTTTGGTTTTATCATCATAAAAGAATATAATTAGTTTGCGTACAATTCACAAGAGACTACACCCTCTTTGAGTGGCTATGAGACTTCACCCTCTCTAAGTGGCTAGATTCATTTGGTTTACACTTTATCTCTAATTTGATTTATATTTCAATTAATATTCGCTTAAATATAAGAAGTTTTGTTTTCAATGGTATCAGAGTTGCGATCTTGGAGAATGTATCCACCACCAAATACGTATTCCCTCTCATAGTAGCAAGATATTTACAATGAAAATTTTTAGAGACATAAAAGTTTAATTTTTTGCCAGCCAGCCAAAGCGTGTTCATTTGGACATCTCTGGCTTCATTTCCTTCCAGCGTGTTTAATTGGATATCACCAACATAATTCAAACACTAGATCAACACTTTGAAAACTACAATTGCATCCTCATCACAAGCAAGAACATCAACGTAGATGCATAAGGTAAAAAATCGTATTATGTTAACATCAACAATTTTTTTTGGACGTACCCTTTCACCATTTTGCATATGTATCATTCCTTTTGCTCACAGTCAGTAATCCTTGTCAACAAAATTTTTAGGCTGCTCATAGATGTATTGCTTGTGGAAAAATTTTGTTATTTCATGGATATACCTTTTCATTGTTTCACGGACAATAGAATATTAGCAGGCAGATGTAGGATTTAGCAGGCAGACGATGGACAAAGATTTATTCACAATGCTAAGGTTTATTCACCCAATCAGAACGTGAGGATAAAGATTCTAAAATCCTACTTTTTTCCAAATCATCCGAGGACACTTGGAAAATGAAGGTTGTACTAAAAAAAAGAATGTTTTCAATGTGTTTGAAATTCCCAGCAGTAGGTTACATTCTCTGACGGTAGTTTTTCGACAAACAAGAGTTCGCATTTCGCGTGAATTTAATTATTTTGTCAAGGTTGAATTTTTTATGTGGGATTTTTGTCCCACATTTAACTCATGGGAGGCCAACATATGGCTTAAAGGTGCTAATGCGCCAAATCCTTGGTGACGAGTTGTTCACCTTAGGCTCGCGCTCGTGCAAGTCATTGCACGCTCCGACCGCATGATAGATTGTCATCGCTCTAACACTTGGTAGAACTTTTGATCATTGACCCATATGAAAACTTGGTCGTTGACCCGCATGAAGACATGATCGTTGAACCACGTGTTGATCGTTGACTTGCATCTAAAAATTTTTGATAAAAAATTGCCAAATTTTTACAATTTTTTGTAGCAATTTTTTTGTTGCAATTTTTTTTTGACAAATTTATACTATTGTTGTCAAGGACCATTGGATTTCAATTCTAATTGGAGGAATTTATATTCAATTTTTGACTCCATTAGCTCAGCAAGTGCATGAGTGAACCTCATGAGTGGAATCGAGTAAACGGACGATTGCAACGTAATTCCTCGCCAAACGATGTGTCTATGAGTAGAAAGAAGCACCCACATCGAAATCAAGGAATGCATCATAATACTCCCAATAACATCAATAGTTTTGACCAACACCTTTATGCTACCCTAAATTCTATGGCTCTATCTTCATCTAACCATTCAGGTCCTCCCTCTCCACCACCCAATAACCCTCCTCCTAGCCCATCTATCCCAATTCCCAATAGTGTTGATCCTAACCTCCATCAATATCTTACACAACAAGAAGGAAAGCTTGACAAAATTTGTACTATGCTACAAAAAATTCAAGCCACCATATCAAATTCTACACCCCCTCATACCCCCAGATCACAACATTTTCTCCAACCCGAACCCTTAAACATTCATCAAGAACAAGTGGTTGCTTCTAACCAATGCTTTGCCAATGATTTAGACCCAATGATAGGTAATGCTTCCAGCTTTTTGGAATGGTCTCATGATGTTCAAGTCCCTCGAATTGACATGCCCACATTTGAAGGAGCTAACCCTCAACAATGGTTGGCAAAATTGGATGGCCTTATCCGATTATACCATATTTCAAAAACAGGTTATGTTGCATTAGCAACTTCTAAGCTGGGTACCCAAGCGTATCAATGGTTGTTATGGCAACTTCGTCAACATGGTTGCCCTCTTTTATGGCCTCAATTCAACGAACAATTTCTTATAAGATTTGATAAGGGATCCTCGACATCTTATGTGGTACGTCTTATGGATGTTAGGTGATGAGGGTCGTTGATCATTCATCATTTAGTAATTATATGTCAGTCCAGGGCGGTGTCCAGAGGCTGTATACGATAGGAAGTGTCACAGTTGTAGGTTCAGTTTATCCAAGAACAGGTTTTTATTGATGGATCAGTTAGCATTTGGGGGGTTTTGTTGTGACCTCTAACTCCTAAGAATTGAAATTAACTCCTATTTACCTTTGCAGAAATAAAATTGCAGGAAATGAAATTGCAGAATCTGAAAATGACAAAAAATGAAATGTTGCTAAATTGAGAGTGACAGAAAAGTAAATTGCAGAATTGAAAACACACACACTCTTGCATGAAAGTAAATCAACTAGAGAATTTAAAAATAGAATTTTAACTACTGCAAAACAAATCAACAATTACTGCAAAACTGCAAAATAACAAAATATCTGGAAATTGCTGTGAAATGCAAAACTAAATCAACAATTACTGCAAAACTGCAAAATGACAAAATATCTGGAAATTTCTGTGAAATGCAGAAAATGTTGTCAAAGGCTGAAAACTGTGTTGAAAACTACTAAAGAAATGGAAAACTCGATAGAATTCTGCTAACCTGCTAGCAAGAAATCAGCAAGAAATTCTATCAGACATTGCCTTCCTCTGGCCCTACAAGTGGCCCTTGCTTCCAGAACCAGAAGAAGGTGAGAAGTTATGCTAAGAAAATCTAGATGCTAATCATCAACCTCAAAATGCCAATTGATATCTGAAGATTGCACCTTTTTATTCAATCTGAAACTGCATTACAGTAATGCAGGAAAAACCTGCAAATTACTGTTCTGCTACAAAGAAACTTCACTCTATGCTAATTTCGGTATTCTATTGCCTATCTATCTATATGCTCAACCATCTAGGAGCTTTATTATTTATAATATAATGCTGATATGCTTGGTTACTGCTTTGTAGGGATTTACAACTGATTGCATAACTGTTTCCTAGAATGCAAAAATTTGCTTTGTCAAAACTTTATCCATTCATCATTGTTGGGCTGCATTTGTTGAGGAAATCATGTTAAGATGAGTTGGGACAACCTCCTGGTCAATTTCCAATAATTTCCTCCACTGATTTGTCACTTTTTGACCACTTTCGGTTGTTCCTGCGCTATTCCCTATTCCTGCATCGCTTATTCCTGCACTGCTCCGAAACAATAGGCAGGTGACCATTTGTTGCTGATCTGTGCTCCAAACGCGTAGGGAGTAACGTGTTGACTTTTCCTTTCTCTTGCACACCCTTCTGCATTGGTGGCATGTGCTGGAGTGACTGATTCCAAGCCCTGTTGTATATGTACAGCTGGCTGGAACTATCATAGTTACAACCTGTTTTCCTGCACAGTCAGCTACAGTGGACAAATTCTTGGCGCCTTTTTCCATTTGAATTAGTTTAAACAAAGGAACACAATATTACTAAGCATCAGATATTCAACAAGGTCTGAATTGCTATAATACTACTGATTAATTAACTAAAAAATAGGTGAAATTGCAATAAAAATAGTAAAACAGAGTATATGCACTTTGTCATTTCAGAATTTGCAAACATCATTATATAATGCATTTTTCCCATAATTAACATAAAATCATAGTAAAAAGGGTAAGTCAAATAGTTAAAATGTATCAAAGAGTGTTCATGGATGAGGCAATTCCTGGCCTCATCATTCCCCCCCAACTTATGGTAATGCATGCCCTCATGCATTTTGTACAGCGACAATGGCACACAGATCCAGGTCTAGACATCTTTCATGAAATTTGAGTAATGCGCCACCAATTTTATAGAATCCACTGATTGCTTTGATGGACTGAAACCACTGTTGGAAGTGCATATCAGGTTGTGGGTCAGTATCAAAGAAGTAGGGGACAGGAGTGATAATTATGGGCATCCTATATCTCAGACCTATCCAAAGCTCCTTGATTTTTGAGATAATTTGGACAATGCCTTCTGCCCTTCTCCTTGACCACAGCAAATTAGTGGGAGAAATTGGCTCTCTTTTCTGTAGAGAGATAGATAACTCACCCCATCTATTTTTACAAGCTGCCACAACATCATCAAAGAAATCTGCACAAAAATTTTGAAACTGGGTTATACATTTCTGAAGGTTCCCTAGATAGAGTTGTTTCATTCTGATATCTCTCATGAAGGTATAATGAACATTTGTACAATCCCTGTGATTCAGGGGAGCAGGTCTGATAAGTAAAACAACTTGTGATTCCAACTCCTTAGTTAACTTCTTTTTTGTGTCCCAATAGATCTGATTTTGTAGAGTGGACATGAAGGCTCTAAGTTGTAAGTCACCTGTATAAATATGAGGCAGAAACATACTTTCTGTTGGCAAAAAGAAATTATGCAAAAATAACTCACATAACAGGTTTTGTTGCTCTACTGGACTCTGCATAAATGCCTCTATGAATTCTTTAGGAGTGTTCAACTGATGAGGCAGCTCAGAAGCAAGTCTCATGATTTGCCAGTGAAGGTATTTCTCCTTGAGTAGGAGGCTATAAAACCTAGGTGGTCTTCTGCACTGTATTGCATATTCTGCAATCTAGCATACATCCTGCACCTGTGCTTTTAACCTATTAACCTCTGTTTCCTTCTCTGCTAATTTGGTTGTTTCAGAGTTTAAAGTGGCAACCTTTCCCTCTAACTGATGACACTGAGTCATCCAATATGCTAGGTCTTCATTGTACCTAGTTAAAGGCACTATGTCTGGGGGTCTTACAATGGGTTGCATTTGTGCCACTATATTTACTTGTACACCAACTTCCACAGTTGGTATTACATCTGGAAAATCTATTTGTGTTCCTTGTTTTGTTGTAATAGAAACGAGAGGAGAGAGTGTGGATACCTGATCTTGTGCTGCAACCTCTTGTTCCTCCATAGAAGGTGTCTGTGTTTCCTGCTGAAGTGCAGTATCATTTGTCAGCAAAATTCTTGATGGACTCTCATGTTGAATCACATCATCAGATATTGCTATTCCTGCTTCCTCTCTGATAGGTGATCTTTGTGCAGGTGCTATGTTAGCTTCTGATTGTTCAGCTAAATCCAAGAGGATCTGTGCCCATTCATCAGGTGATGCTTCTGGTAACTCTGTAGATTGATATTCCAGTTGAGACAATTGGTTCTGCAAATCTTGAATTTTTTGCTGAAGCAGAGAAATTTGTTGATCCTTTTGTTTTATGGTCTCTTCAGCCTACTCAATCCAATGGGTCTAGGTTTTAATAACACTCTTTGCAGCATGCAATTGAGTGTGGATATCGATTTCCTCTTCAGACTCAGACTCAGAATATTGCTCAGACTCAGCATGCACTAAAACATGCACATCATCCTCAGCTGGTTCAGAATCAGATTTTAGCTGCTCCTCAGGATCAGAGTCAGTATAATCAACTAATGGACGTACAGGGCTTATTGGAGTTTCTTCCATAGTTGTATCCAGTTCCATTGTCTGTATCCCTATGTCTGTCATTTCTATTTCAACATTTTGTTCCTGTGCATCTTCTGTTCTAACTTCTCCTTCACTTGATAAACAGATTGGGTCTGTGATATCTATTAGTTTTTCTAGCAGGGTTTTAGTTTTTTGAAGTCTAGTAGACCTTCTTAACCCTGTAGACCCTGGATACTTCTTAGCAGGTGCAGTTTTTGGATGTTTTGGAGCAACTACAGATGTTGCTATTGATTCAGGAGCAGATACAGGTTCTTCTGTTGATTTCGGAGCAAGTGCATGTTCACTTGAACTCCTAATTTCTCCGTTGGGTTGTACAGTATCTGCAAATGTTATCCTTTTTCTTTTTGACTGGGAACCAGATGTGGATGCTTGTTATTTCCTAGTTTGTGAATATGGGGGACCTTCTAGAGAAGGAGAAATTTTGATTTTAGAGGGTTCTGGACTAGGGTTTTCTTCAGATTCTTCCTCTGCTTCTTCTTCCTCTGATGCAGGGTTAGAGTCATTTGTTTCTGCCCAAGGAGCGAAGAAGCGGTCAAAATTCCTAGGGTTGCCCCTAAAGTGATACTGGCAAATAAGTTTGATGAGCCCATGGTGCTTAGGGCTTCCCTTCCCTGCTTGGTATTTTAGGGCCATAGCCTTTAACTCCTGATAAAGATATAAGGGCATATTGACCCTACATTCTGGTTTGACTGCTCCATGGCACAGATGGTTGAGGATACGAAGGTGTGGGCCAGATACAACAAGAAATTGGCCATCACAAGTGATGTATCTCATAACCCACATTGCAACTTCGTTCCAAGGGAATGGTAAACTAGGTCTTTTTACCCCCTTACAAACATTTCTATGCATCAAGAATTCAATTTCTCCATCCCCTTCTTCCTTAAACTGATTAACTAGGTCAACTAAAATATTTCTCCTAGTTTTTACAATCTGCAAACCCTGAAGGGGTAATTCAGTGATTTGGCTGAGTATTTCGGGAGTTACCTGGATGGTCATCCCATTAATGTGCACTCGATTGTTGCGGAAGGTGCGTGCGAATTCTGCCGCCAAGCCCTCGAAATAGCCATCAAATTTTCGTAGGAACGGCAGAAATCCTCCATCAGTGAATATTTGCAGAGATGCAGGATCACTTTCCAGGTAGCTAATATTTTTAGGTTCGGCTCTGATTTTCTTTCCCCCCATGGTGTAATTTCCTACCTTCTGTTCTGTAGTTTCTGTAAATTGGTGGACAGTACGAGCGTGCGTCTGATTTAGGGTTTTAATCGCCGTAGCAGGAACAATTATAGCAGCGCAGGAACTGCTTCGAAACTTGCAGAGTAATCAGGGCAGGTGACGTGGCAGCGCACGTGAAGTTACCACCCTTAATTTCGCTCATTTTTGTTATGGATGCCAGTTGTCACATGCAACCTTGAGTCGGCGACCTATCTTTTTCCTTCTAAACCAATTAACTCACCGCAGGCCACGTGTCGTAAAAAGTTTTTACACATAATTTCATTCCTACGCTTAGTGATTTATTCCTGCGCTTAATAAATCATTTTAGCATTTATACACAGCTCGTTCCTGCGCCTAAAACATAAACAACTTATTCCTGCGCTTGATAAATCATTCCTATGCTCTGGGATATAAACAGTTTATTCCTGCGCTTTATGGATTATTCCTGCACTTTGGAATATAACAGTTTATTCCTGCGCTTCCCTTTTTTATTCCAGCGCACTTCTATTTTTTTTCATTCTAGAGCAGAATTAGGCAGAGGCATTACTGACAAGGACTTTCCATTTTTGATTCCCCCTTTTTATATGCTTTTATACTAATCAAGGATATATACACTATATACTAATGATTTACATTATTCAGAGAATGAAAAAGACACATACCTGTTATAACCATTTTATCTACATTTTGAGGTGCTCCTACTGAGATTTCCAGCTAATCAATCTTTGAACTAAGGTAGGTGCAATCTAAAAATAGACGAAACAACGGTCATGAGACAAGACCGAACAATGATAGTGAAACCAACTAGGTAAACATGCCGAAACACCGGTTTTCATGTAAACCCAACTCAGGAGTGCCTCAAAGAGGTTTTCACTTCCTGAATTTTTTTATTTTTATTTTTATTTTTATTTTTTATTTTTTATGAAATCTTGTGTCAATCTGCTGAATTTGGTATGGAAGAAGTGTTTTCTTCCCAAATGTGTACATCCAAATTTTCCACTTGCTTGAGAAATTCTTCCCTGTTGTATGGTTTGTGGTACATACGAAGACGATGTCCATTCACCACCAACTTGCATTGTGAGTCATCAATAGGTGTAAGACGAACAACTCCATTGTCAAACACTTCCTCAATTTGGTATGGTCCAAGCCATCTGGTCTGCAACTTTCCAGGGAAATCCTTGTATTGTGAATCAAACAACAAGGCCCAATCACCTTGCTAAAATTTTTGCTGCTTTATGTGACTATCATGCCACATCTTTCATTGTGCTTGGATTATCTCTATCTGATGTAGTGCATCCATGCGCAGCTTCATCCAATGCATCAAGTTGCGTAATACGATCTTCTTGTGCCTGTGATAGATCAATACCTACTTCCAAAGCAATTCGAAGAGTTAGTAATTCAAACTCAATAGGCAAAAGCGGTTTTTTTCCATAAACCAATTCATAGGGCGTAAATCCAGTGGTAGATTTCCAAGTGGTATTATAAGCCCAAATAGCTTCTGGTAACTTGTCCAACCAATTTCTTTTATGGACTGCTATGGTTTTGGTCGAATTCGTTCTAATTCCCTATTGGTCACTTCAACTTGGCCATTGGCTTGTGGATGATAAGGTGAGGATTTTTTGTGTTTGACTTGATAGAGGTGAGTGAAGGCTTCAATAATTTTGGAAGTAAATTGGGGTCCGTGATCTGTGGTGATGGATTGTGGGGCTCCAAAACGCAAAAAAATCTGTGAATACAGAAAATCAGCAACTTTTTCTTCTCTAGCATGCTTAAAGGCACGAGCTTCTACCCATTTGGTAACATAATCAGTACATACCAAGATATGCACTTTGCCTTGGGAAGGAGGATTAATGGGTCCTACAAAATCTAAACCCCATATTTCAAATGGTTATGTTCCTATTTGAGGTTGTAATGGCATTTCATTAGTAAAGGTAGGTTTTCCCATTCTCTAGCAGGCATCACAATGTCTAATGTACCTCTTTACATCTTTATGCAAAGATGGCCAATAGTATTCGGTTCCCAAGATTTTGCGAATAGTGCTTTTGATAGAATAATGCCCTCCTGATGGTTCATCATGGCATGCTCGTAGGATATCATATACTTCATCCTGGCGGATACACCTACGTAAAACATGATCAGGACTCGCATTTAAATAGTAATCCCTCTATCCATTGAAAAGAAGAACTTTGCTTGATTAACTGTTTCTTTTGTTTAAAGGTAAAGTGAAGAGGAATCTTCCCTGTAGCTAAGTAATTAGATATGTCTCGCAAACCATGGAGATTGTACAGAGACAACAAACAACTTTTCATCTGGAAAGGTATCTTCCACCACTTCTCCTGTATCTGCATTTGGTATTCTTGACAAGAAATCTACGACTACATTAGATTTCCCAGGCTTGTTTACTATGGTAACATCAAATTCCTGCAATAGAATCAACCAACGAATAATTCTTGCACTAACCAATGGTTTATTCATCAAATATTTGATTGCAGTATGATCCGTATGGATGAATACTTGGTACCCCGTGATATAGTGTCGGAATTTGTTAATAGCATAGATTACAGCCAAGAATTCTTTTTCAGTGGTAGTGTAGTTTTTCTCAACTCCTGTCAAGTTTTTACTGATATAATAAATAGCATAATGTTCCCCATTTTCAATCTGTCCTAACACAACTCCAATAGCAGTATTGGAAGCATCAGTTTGAATATGAAAAGGTAACTCCCAATTAGGACCTCTTAGTACAGGTGGAGTGGTTAACTTTTCCTTTAAGTCTTCAAAAGAATTTTGACATTCAGAAGACCAAACAAATTCAGAATCTTTCATGAGTAAGGCAAACATAGGATTTGCTATGGTACTAAAGTTAGCAATGAATCTGCGATAAAAACCAATGTGCCCTAAGAAACTGCGTACATCAGTTTGAGTTTGTGGAGGAGGGAGGTTTTTGATGACTTCAACCTTCTTAGGATCAACCTTGATTCCATAAGAAGAGATATGATGTCCAAGAACAATTCCTTCCTCCATCATTAAGAAGCATTTCTCAGGATTCAGAGAGAGGTGGTATGTTTCACAATGAATCAGTACTTTTTCAAGCTGTTCTAATGCATATTCAAAACTATTTCCAAATACCGTGAAATCATCCATATAAATTTCAACACTTTCATTGGTTAAATCAGAAAAAATTGCTAAAATAGCTCTCTGAAATGTTGTTGGAGCATTACATAAACCAAAGGGTAAAACCCTATAAGCAAAGGTTCCCCAAGGACATGTAAAGGTAGTCTTTTCTTGATCTTCTGGCGCAACTTGTATCTAGTTATACCCACTGAAACCATCAAGAAAACAGAAAAATTTCTTTCCAGCAAGGGTATCCAATACTTGGTCTATGAATGGTAATGGGAAATGATCCTTATGTGTGGCCTTATTTAACTCCCTATAATCCACACATACTCTCATTTTACCATTTTTCTTTGGAACAATGACCAGTGGTGAAACCCACTTACTGTCTGAAATTGGATAAATGAATCCAACATCTAAGAGTTTTTCAATTTCCTCTTTCACAATTTCCTTTAGAGCAGGATTCAAGCGTCTCTGAGGTTGCCTTACTGGTTTTACATCTTCTGTGTATATCCTATGTGTACATACCTCAGGATGAATGCCTGTCATGTCTTTATAGTTCCATGCAAAAGCTTGAACATGTTTTTGTAAGACTGCAAACAATTTGGTTTCTTGGTCCTCAGTTAGCCAGCTATTAATGTTAAGAAATTTACCTTGGATTTCAATTTGTTTGATCCCTGGATAGATAGAACTAGTCGCTTCATAGTTACTGATTAATGCATTTAATGGACAATGATGTGGTTGTAGAGTATGAAATACTCTAGAATCTGTCTCAAAAATGATACCTGGTGGAATCAGAGGACATTTGAAGGTGTTAAGGAGATGATGATGCCATCCATGTGGTAGAATGAATGATCTTTCCTGATTAGGCATGGATGACAGAGGTTCTGAATTTTGTTCCTCCTCTTGCCACAACAACCGATGAACAAGAATTTGATCATCAATTAGTCCTTCCGATTGTAATGTTTCAATTAGGACAGTTTCATTCTCGAATATTTCTCTTTCAGGTGTAGTGATTTCCTCAATATGTTCTTTTACTACAACTGTAGCCAAAGTGGCAATGGTTTCTTGTTCTTCATCAGATTCAAGATACCAAATTTGTCCAAAAAATTTAGTTGAAGGTTGAGCTAGTGGATACAAATAAATTTTCTTTAGGTCAACACCATTAGAAATGGTCATTTCCCCTTACCTGCAGTCTATAAAAGCAACTGCAGTAGCCAACCAAGGTCGTCCTAGAATGATAGGGTATCCATTGACTGAATTTCTAGGCTGCAACACTAAGAAGTCTACAGGATATTCCCAAGAAGAGACTTCAATGGCTACATCTTCTAGGATACCTTCGGGTTTAGCAACTGACCTATCTGCCATTTCCAAAACTGTGGTGGTAGGATTGAGATTCTTGAGCTGCAATTTTTGCATTGTGTCCTTAGTCATAACATTAATTGCAGCTCCAAGATCAATTAGCACATTAGGAATTTGCATTAATCCAATAGTAATTGTAACTATTGGACTACCGGGGTCACTATATTTGGGAGGAACTAGTTTCTCGGACAATAAATCAGCTAATTTTCCTTCTACCTGAACGGTTTTAGGAAAGGCCTTCTTTTTACCAGGTTTCTTGATACATAACTCCTGAATAGTCTTTTTGATTGAAGGCACATCCCTTATTTCCTGCAACAAAGGGAGAGAAATTGACATATTTTTAAGTTCTGTCACTAATTCTGATTCAGGGCAGTATCAATATGATCAAACCTTTCAGGGTATGGTAATGCTACTGGAGAAGATTCCTACATTTTTTTTGTTACTTCTTCTTTTTGTTTTTGTTGCATTGTCTCCTGATTTGGAGGTTCTTGTTTCTCACTTATTTCTTCAATGGTGGGTGGAACAGTTTTAGGTAAAACCTTCCCTGAATGCAGCTGGATGTTACTACAGTCAAGTACATGAACTGCAGAAGAGTCTTCAGACTCAACCTCATAAATAGGGGTTGTTTGTCTGGTATTATTTGGGTTAGTCACAGGCTGAGCTGGGAGTGGAGGTTGTTTCACTGGTTGCATTTGTTGATGTTGTGTTCTTCCCTAAAAATTTGGATTAGGAGTTGGCAACAAGTTTTGAGCTTGCCCTTGATACCTTTGTTGTCCTTGATATGGTGGATATTGTTGTCCCCATCTTTGTCCTTGTTGTGTCCACTGTGGATGAATTGCATTCCAAGGTGGGTTCATCCATCCAGGATGTGACCAATCTGGAGGAGCTGTCCAAGGTTGGTTCCAAGGTTGTGCAGGGACTTCGCATGTCCCCATGGCATGTTCATATTCCAAGGAGATTGTCCCCAATTTGGAAACCGAGGAGCATTGGGATATTGTGTATAGCCACCACCAGATCTCTACCCAATAGCATTAAGTTCTTCTGTTTGGGTGCCTAAGACAGATTTTAGATGAGGCAACAAAGGACATCTATCTGTTGAATGTTCCTTGGAACAAATTCCACAAATGGAAGTTTTGTTTAAAGGGCAATCCTGCAAAGCATGCTTATTCCTCGCATCTCGGGCAATAAATTGCCAAAGGTGGTGTAGAATTGGGTTTTGTGTTTCTCTCACCTAATGCAGAATTAAGTTGAACAAGGATATCAGTTTTTAAATTAGCCATTTCCTCCATCAACTCCTTTATGTCATTATTGCCATAATTTTGTTTCTTTCTTCGTTGGTGAGTACGGGAATAGTTTCTACATAACTCCACAATATCTTCAAGGTCAAGTTGATCTATGTCTCCTTTTCCCATTAAATCTAACACTTCCCTAGATTCATCCTGCAATCCTCTTAAGAAGATAGGCTTTAAGAAATCAGGTTCTACAAGACCACATCTCTTTTGGACAAAGGCAAAGCGATCAAGGTAATCCTCTAAACTCTCATCTTCTTCTTGCTTGATCTAAAACAACTCATCTTTTCTGTTTCGTACTCGATAGTAATCCTGATATTTATGTAAGAATGCAGTCTCCATGTCATCCCAAGTATGGATTGAATTGTAATTCTAAGATGCAGTTAACCTTAGATTAGTTAGGCCAAGGTAATAATAATTGACACGAAAATTACAAATCCAAAAATATATTAAACTAACCAGACGATTAATACATTAACTTAAACCTTATATAGGTTTAGAACTTGCGTAATCATAGGAAAGGGAAGGTGGAGGAATATTGGGGAGTTTAGAGAGAATGGAGGAGTAGGAGGTGGAGTGGGAGGTGGCAACGAGTGTGGGGAGAGGAAGGGAGTGGAGTGATAAGGGAAAATGGACGGCAGGAAAGGAGAAAGGTGAATGGAGGGATAAGGAGAAAATCAAGGAAAGGGAGAAAGAAAAATCGTGCCGACCATCCAACAAAATTAGCTGACAAATGGTAAGTGTGTTCACACTGTGCTTAGAAAAACTAGTTTTTTCTAAGCCTGTTTCAATCTAGGTCCTGTTCACACTTGCAACATTCTCCCCCTTAAATTTGAGAGAACTGACTATACAGTCTCTCAGCTTTACAAATTGAGCTTTAGCCAGCTCCTTGGTGAAGATGTCAGCGACGTTCTCCAAAGTGTGGCAATAGTGAAGCTCAACAATATCAGTTTCCACCATATCTCGGATGAAGTGGTACTTCATATCAAAATGCTTGGATCTACTATGGTGGACAAGATTGTATGCCAATTGAATGGCAATGATGTTGTCACAAAATATTTGAGTTGGACCACTTTGCTACTCTCCAATCTCTTCTAATACCTTTCGAAGCCATAGAGCTTGAGTACTAGCATGAGTCACCGCTATATACTTAGCTTCTGTTGAAGATAGTGCTACTACTGTCTACTTCTTGGAACTCCAAGTTATTAGGCCTGAACCAAGACTAAAACAGTTACCCGATGTGGATTTTCTATCATCAATATTGTTGCCCCAATCACTATCACTAAAGCCTTCAAGCTTGATAGTATCACTTTTGTAGTACTGGATTCCAAAATCCAATGTACCCTTCACATATCTCAAAATCCTTTTAGCTGCCTCGCAAATGCAACTCAGATGGATTAGACATAAATCTAGAAACAAGAGATACAGCATACTGAATGTCTATTCTGGTGTTGGCGAGAAACATCAAAATCCCAACAATGCTTCTGAAAGTGTCACATCAACTTTCGGTGCTCCATCATCCTTGCTTAATTGGATCCCATGTCCAATTGGAGTTGCAACTGCTTTGCATTGGTCCATAGCAAACTTTTGAATCATATCTCGAGCATACTTAAGTTGATAGATGAAGATCCCCGAACTGCCTCCGACGTACTTCCATTCCAAGAAAGTATTTCATCAAGCCAAGATCCTTCATCTCAAATTCTCGCATCATGGAGTGCTTGAACTCCATGTTAACTTTTTCATTACTACCCATAAAAATGAGATCATCCACATACAAACAAACTATGAGGATGTCATTTCCTTGATTCAGGTAGTAGAGCGTGGGTTCATTTTTGCTTCGATGAACCCATAATATTTAAAGTACCCATCAATGCGTGAGTACCAAGCTCTCGGTGCCTGCTTGAGGCCATAAAGAGCCTTCTTCAATTTGTAAACAAGATGTTCCTTGTCTTTCTCTTCAAATCCTTGTGGTTTCTCAACATACACTTCTTCTGTCAAGTAACCATTTAGAAATGCACTCTTTACATCCATGTGTTGGATTGTCCATCCCTTGTGTGCAGCTAAGGCAAGAACTGTTTTGATAGTCTCTTGTCTAGCTACAGGAGCAAAAGTCTCTTCATAATCAATTCCATATTTCTAAGTAAATCCCTTTGCAACTAATCTCACCTTGTGCCTCTCAATGCTACCATCAACATTAAACTTGGTCTTGTAGACCCACTTACATCCAACACGTTTCTTTCCTTTAGGAAGCTTCACCAGCTCCCAAGTGTCATTTTTTATAGAGGTGATCTCCTCTTTCATGGCATCTTGCCAAATATTTTGAGTACAAGCCTTCTCATAACTAGAAGGTTCAAGCTATGTATTAGTTAACAAAGCATAGTTAACTAAATCTCCCCTAGGTTCCTGCTGGGAAACATCATCACCATACAAGTGCATATTTTCTAATATTTGTAGAACATAATTCATTTCACTAGCTTGACTCCTAGTGTATCTTTTTGAAAAATTCTTATCCAACATCTAATATGATGGATGATTATGTAGAGTTCTCTTACCTCTGGATGGAGAATCGATGTCCATGGGTGAGGAACTTACTGATCTCTGTGGAGAAGGACTTGGTGAAGAAGTTGAATTAGAAGATGAACTTGGATCTCTAGGAGGAGACTGCTTACTTTTTTGTGGTGTCTGTTGTTGCACCTGTTGAGAACCTATATCACTAGATTCATCATCACTGAAAATCTGAGGCTTACCCCATTCTCCCCCTTCATCAAAAATCACATCCCTGGAAAGCACAAACTTTCTAGTTCGAGGATTGTAGAGTCTGTAAGCTTTTGTATTCTCACAATATCCTACAAAGATGCATGCCTGACTCTTTGGATCGAGCTTCTTTCTAAGCTCATCAGGAATGTGAGTATATGCCAGTGAGCCAAACACTCTAAAATACTTAACATTTGGCTTTTTACAATACCAAGCTTGGTAAGGTGTCTGTTCTTCCAAACTTGCAGTAGGACTTCTATTCAAGATATGTACGCTGGTCCTGGCTGCATCTCGCCCAATATGAATTAGTCAAATGCTTCGTCTGAAGCATAGACCTTGCCATCTCCACAATGGTGCGATTCTTCCTCTCTGCAACACCATTCTGTTGTGGAGTGTAGGCATCGTGAACTACCTCTTAATGCCATGTTGCTTACAGAAATTCAAGAACTCATTAGAGGAGTATTCTCCTCCTCTATCTGATCTAAGATATTTTACAAAATATCTACTCTCACTTTCAACTCTTGTTTTGAAATTGACAAAGCATTCAAATGTTTCATCCTTATATTTCAAAAAATATATCCAAGACATTCTAGTAAAATCATCAATGAAGAGGAGGAAGTAAGAGTTGTTACCAAGACTCTTGGTCTGCATCGGACCACAGATGTCTGTGTGCACTAGCTAGAGTGGATAGCTGGCCGGCCATGCTTGTCCATGAGGAAATTTTGATCTGGCATGCTTCCCAAGAGCACACCCTTCATAGACTTCCTTACTATCTTGAACTTTAGGAAGTCTGGTTACCATCTCTTGTGAAGTTAGTATTTTCAAACTAGCGAAATTCAAATGACCATATCTCAAGTGCCATAGGACACTTGGATTGGAAATAGCAACATTTGCTAACTTATCTCCCCCTCGTTGGCCAAACTTTAAAGGAAACAATCTATTCTTTGACATTGGCACTTGTGTAATGATTCTATTACTATTATTTTTATCAAAAATAGTGCATTTACCCTCATCAAAAAGCAACTTGTAGTTCTTTTCTAACATTTGACCAACACTTAAAAGATTGTGTTGAAGATGGGGTGTGTAATAGATATCACTTACATGTTTGACGCCTTCTTTAGTTGGAACTGCCATTGCTCCAATGCCTTCAACTACCAATGATTTATCATCTCCCAATTTGATGCTGGATTTGTATGAGGAGTTTAGAGTAGCAAAGAGCCCTTCTTGCCACTCATATGGTTTGAACACCCAGTGTCCAAGATCCATGTATCATTCATGTTCTGATCTGCCTGACCATAAGAGAGAAAGAGATTTGTGGCCTCTTCCTCTTCTCCAAAATTTCCAAACCGATCGCTCTCGGTCGCTACTAGTTCCTTGTGAAGTCTTTGTCCAACAGTCATGAGCATAATGGCCAAGTTTGCCACAATTGTAGCAATATTATTTTGACTTATCTCCTCATTTGCCTTTGCCTGATTGTTTTCCTCTATTTTGTTGTCCTCCTCTATTCTGTTGTTCACCTCTATTTGAGAATCCTCCTCTGTTCTAATTTTCTCCTCTGTTAGGAGTTCCACCTCTCTAATTATTTTTGCCTCTACCTCTATTCTGTCCTTTTCCACAACCTCTACCTTTGCATTCTTGTGAAGCAAAGGCTTTATCATCTCCTCCATAACTTGTGGAAGGAGTTTGCTGGAACCTCTCTTCATGTGAGAGAAGCGAGCCAATTAGGGATTCAAAAGACAAAGAAGTTAGGTCTTTGGATTCTTCTATAATTATGGCAACTGAATTCCACATAGGAAGAAGTGTCCTCAACACTTTCTTCACTATAACTTCAAGCTTTACATATTCTCCTAAAGTGACCATCTTATCTACTACGGCTTTCACACGCACACAGTAATCACCAACCTTTTCACTCTCTTGCATTTTAAGAGTCTCAAACTCTCGTTTCAATGTTTGTAGTTTAACTTGTTTGACTTGGTCACTACCCCTATAACTTTCTTTTAAAGTATTCCAAGCAGATTCAACAGTTATAAAAGAAGCTATTCTAGGGAAAATACTTATGTCAAGGGCAGCTTGGATATGATAAAGGGTGAAAGAATTATTCTTCTGGGCTTTCTTTCTAGCCCTTTTATCGACCACATTCAAAGCTGCCCATTCAGCAGCAGTAGGTTCAGTATATCCCTCTTCAATCACATCCCAAAGACCTTTGCCTATCAAAAGAGTTTTCATTTTAATTGACCAATACTCGTAATCACCACCATTGAACTCAGGGATTGGTAGACTAGTATTGGAAGCCATATTAGAAAACAAACTTTATTGCAATTTCAAACAAGTAGTACAAAGAAGTACAAAATAGATCACTGATTTACTGATTTAAATCAAATCTAGCTTTCTTAATATGCTCACTAATTTGGCGGTCTTCTTCTCGAGAATCACCCAAAATTGAAAAGGTGAAATTGTCTGCTTCGTCGTCACTAATTATAATGACTTCAGGTGATGCTGTTGGTTCATAACTTCATTTGAGAACATTTCATTCTTTAATTGCAGGTTTCACCTCCATTGGTTCTGCTTCCTCTTCTTCTTCTTCTTCTTCTTCTACTTCTTCTGGTTCTGAATCAGGAGAGCATGGTGTATAACTCTCACTTGTTTCTACTTCAGGAACTGCAGGTGTATAACTGTCACTTGACTATCTTTCAGGTACTATTTCAATCGTCTCGAATTCAACTATCCTTTGCCTGAAGATATTATCTTCAGAATTTGCCTCATAGCCAAAATCTAGTTTCCTCAGATGAGCAATCACTTGATTCTCTAATTGACAAAACACTGTATGAAGTCCATACCGCTAGACTCTCCCGTCAAAGGAATCAGGAGTCTCTCTTCTCAAAAGAGAGAGTAATGCATTATAGCATCCGGTTGTCCGGTCTACCCAGAATCACGTCGTATGAACTGGGTTACAACTTAGTATGATGCCAAAAAAAAAAAATTATATCAAAATATCTTTGCACCTTTTTTTTTTTTTTTTTTTAATTTCTAAAATTTGTTTTAATAAAGACTTTTTAAAAAAATTAACAATTTCCTATATATATATT
Organism: Wollemia nobilis; assembly: GCA_028583015.1. Taxonomy (NCBI): domain Eukaryota; kingdom Viridiplantae; phylum Streptophyta; class Pinopsida; order Araucariales; family Araucariaceae; genus Wollemia; species Wollemia nobilis. The sequence continues at coordinate 2,876,976 of JAQPPZ010017129.1, forward strand.
TTTAATTATTATTTTTAAATGAAATGGATATTTAAAAAACAATAATCAAAAAACATATATAGAAATTATAATATTTTTTTAAAAACTTAAAAAAAAAAACAAATAATAAAAAAATAATAATTAAAAAAATTTAACCTTTTTTAACCCCCGCTGGGATTCGAACTGGTAACCTCCGCAAGCTACCCGACGATCTTAGCCGCTGCACCACGCAGCTTCGGGTGGTAGCAAAGAACAAAAAACAATATTAAAACTTTAGAAAATTGCGAGGTCCCAAAAAAAAACTAACAATTTTACCCCGACGGGATTCGACCCCGGGTCTCTGCTCTGCAAGGCGGGGACTTTCGCCGCTAGGCCACGCTAGTCGGACGATACAAAGGAGGAAGGACGTGAATCTTAAGGACGGCGCGGATACAGGTTTGAAAAAAAAAACATAGTTTTTTTAATCCCACATGTAGTGGGCAACACCAATGTCCAGGCTTTATCAAAGCCTGCGGACACACAAGAGTTGGATTACCTTTGGACAATCGATCCGCCAATCCTTTTGCCCGTCAGACGACCAATCATACGTTGCCACGTGGCACACACTAGAGCCCTCGTCCACATCAACCGCCACATCAACATGCATCCACGTTAGCCAGCCACGTCAGCACACCTCCACATCATCCAGCCACGTCAGCTAGCCATGTCAGCCTTGATCCTCGTGCTACCAGCTCCGCCACCACGTCAGCATCTAGTCAGCTCTTGGTCAGCCTCGATCCATGTGCTGCCAGCTCCGTCGCCATGTCAGCTTATTGTCAGCTTCGTCACTCCTCGAGATCCGTGCGATAGCTTCTTCTTCGCTCCTCAGGATCCGTGCGCTTCGACTTTCATGCCTTACCTCGACCCTTGGGATATGTGCCCCCTCGGCTCTGATACCAGTGTAATTCTAAGATGCAGTTAACCTTAGAGCCGAAAATATATTAAACTAACCAGACGATTAATACATTAACTTAAACCTTATATAGGTTTAGAACTTGCGTAATCATAGGAAAGGGAAGGTGGAGGAAGATTGGGGAGTTTAGAGAGAACAGAGGAGTAGGAGGTGGAGTGGGAGGTGGCAGCAAGTGTGGGGAGAGGAAGGGAGTGGAGTGATAAGGGAAAATGAACGGCAAGAAAGGAGAAAGGTGAATGGAGGGATAAGGAGAAAATCAAGGAAAGGAAGAAAGAAAAATCATGCCGACCATTCGACAAAATTAGCCGACAAATGGTAAGTGTGTTCACACTGTGCTTAGAAAAACTTTTAAGCTAGGTCATGTTCACACTTGCAACATGAATTAGGTTCAAGATTACTCATAAACCATCAAAGAGCAACATCCTTAAGCGTAGAAGGAAACAATTTTAATTTCTAATTATCATTTATGTAGTCATAAGTGTGACATAACACTTTGAATTCAAACAAAAATTGATCAGGATCTTTTGAAACAGTTCCCCTAAAAATTGGCAATATGGATGGAGAAATAGTTTTCATGGGAGCATCTAGAGCTGGATCCAACCGTATGGGATATTCAAAAGTCCTAGGAGGATCATCAGCATACCCACCGGTGGTGGTCGTCATTGCTTGCCATAGTTATTTTCTTTCTTGAGTTTGATGTGGATGGTTTAGTATTAAGGGAATGTTTAGCAAAAAATACTACCAAAAGTTCTTGTTCTAATCTGTCCAAAGCTTCAGTTGGTGAAGAAGGTATTTCTTGCTCTGGCAATTCTTCATCTAATCGTGAAGAACGCCTTGGTGGTTCAGAACTAGTTCTGATAAACCTCCCTCTTTCATCTCTTGGCCTATGCATTCATGTCTATTTAGTAAATAAACTGAAATACAATATTTCAAAAATTATAACACAATTCTTGACCTATGTCACTTTTCTTAACAACACCGTTTGTTCCCCGGCAATGACACCAAAAATGATGAGGGTCGTTGATCATTCATCATTTAGTAATTGTATGTCAATCCAGGGCGGTGTCCAGAGGTTGCATACTATAGGAAGGGTCACAGTTGTAGGTTCAGTTTATCCAAGAACAAGTTTTTATTGATGGATCAGTTAGCATTTGGGGGGTTTTGTTGTGACCTCTAACTCCTAAGAATTTGAAATTAACTCCTATTTACCTTTGCAGAAATAAAATTGCAGGAAATGAAATTGTAGAATCTAAAAATGACATAAAATGAAATGTTGCTAAATTGAGAGTGACAGAAAAGTAAATTGCTGAATTGAAAACACACACACTCTTGCATGAAAGTAAATCAACTGGAGAATGTCAAAACAGAATTTTAACTACTGCAAAACTAAATCAACAAAAACTGCCAAATTGCAAAATGACAAGATATCTGGAAATTGCTGTGAAATGCAAAATTAAATCAACAATTACTGCAAAACTGCAAAATGACAAAATATCTGGAAATTTTTGTGAAATGCAGAAAATGTTGTCAAAGGCTGAAAACTGTGTTGAAAACTACTAAAGAAATGGAAAACTGGTAGAATTTTGCTAACCTGCTGCAACAAGAAATCAACAAGAAATTTTGTCAAACATTGCCTTCCTCTGGCCCTACAAGTGGCCCTGGCTTTCAGAACCAGAAGAAGGTAAGAAGTTATGCTAAGAAAATCTAGCTGTTAATCATCAACCTCAAAATGCCAATTGAAATCTGAAGATTGCACCTTTTTATTCAATCTGAAACTGCATTACAATAATGCAGGAAAAACCTGCAAATTATTGTTCTGCTACAAAGAAACCTCACTCTATGCTAATTTCGGTATTCTATTGCCTATCTATCTATATGCTCAACCATCTGGGAGCTTTATTATTTATAATATAATGTTGATATGTTTGGTTACTGCTTTGTAGGGATTTACAACTGATTGCATAACTGTTTTCTAAAATGCAAAATTTTGCTTTGTCAAAACTTTATCCATTCATCATTGTTGGGCTGCATTTGTTGAGGAAATCACGTTAAGATGAGTTGGGACAACCTCCTGGTCAATTTTCAATAATTTCCTCCACTGATTTGTCGCTTTTTGACCACTTTTGGTTGTTCCTGCGCTATTCCCTATTCCTATGTCGCTTATTCCTACACTGCTTCGAAACAACAGGCAGGTGACCATTTGTTGCTGATTTGTGCTCCAAACACATAGGGAGTAACGTGTTGAATTTTTCTCTCTCTTGCACACCCTTCTGCATTGGTGGCATGTGCTGGAGTGACTGATTCCAAGCCCTGCTGTATATGTACAACTGGTTGGAACTGTCACAGTTACAACCTGTTTTCCTGCACAGTCAGCTATAGTGGACAAATTCTTGGTGCCTTTTTCCATTTGAATTAGTTTAAACAAAGGAACACAATATTACTAAGCATCAGATATTCAACAAGGTCTGAATTTCTATAATACTACTGATTAATTAACTGAAAAATAGGTGAAATTGCAAAAAAAACAGTAAAATAGAGTATATGCACTTTATCATTTCAAAATATGCAAACATCATTATATAATGCATTTTTCCCATAATTAATATAAAATCATAGTAAAAAGGGTACATCAAATAGTTAAAATGTATCAAAGAGTGTTCATGGATGAGGCAATTCCTGGCCTCATCATTAGGCAAACAGGCTCAGTGGAAGATTATATCTTTGAATTCATAAGTCTACTCACATATACACAAGAATTGACTCCAGTAGTAGTGGTTTTTGCTTTTCGTTATGGTCTTAAGGATAGGATTCAAAAGAAAGTTGACATGAATGATCATTATACCCTCAATGATGCACAACATATATCCCTAACAACAAAATAAAAATTACGAAATGTGGCTCCTCTTTATAAATGTGATTTTAACACTCGTCGTCCTTAATGTAATTTTGAGTGTCTCCTAGGATTTCTCTACTTTAAATATTGTTCTCATCATCCAAGAGATCAAGCTTGTGTTGAACGTCAAAACTTTCACTTAGAATATGACGATGCATTAGTTGTGGAGGAGGAAGATCTAACTCAACCTGAGCCATCCATAGAACCAACAAATGAAGAAACACAAGAGGATGATATAGTGGCTCTTTTGGTTCATGCACTTATGGGTCTTCAAGCTCATCATACTATTAAGGTACAAGGATTCATTAAACACTAGCATGTTAATGTGTTGATTGATTTAGGAAGTACACATAACTTTATTGATTTTAAGACAACAAAATCTTTGGGCTTGTATATCAATACTTCACCTCAAGATAAATTTCTAGTTCTAATTGCAAATGGAGGTAATGCTCAATGTGTGGGTCGGACATCTAGGATTACTATCCAAATGGGAAATTATTCGTGGATGGGTACTCTCTTTATTATGAACCTAGGAAGCTCAAATGTCATTTTAGGAGCACAATGGTTATCTCAACTAGGTGATGTCACTATTAATCTACAAAAATTATACATCAAATGGATAGAGAATGGAAAGGTCATTTGTCTTCAAGGAATTCAACCTCCTCCTTCCAAGATAGTGAGTTCACACAACATGGAGAAGTTATTGAAGAAAGGTGGTAATGGTTTTATTGCCCAAATAAATTCCATCGAAGCTCAATCCTTGGATTCATCTCCTACAACTCTTCCAAGGGATCTTCAAGATATTATGGATAATTATGAAGAAGTATTTAGTGAACCTAGGGGTCTACCTCCTAAGCGATCACATGATCATGCCATACATCTTCTTCCTAGAAGTCTTCCTCCTAATGTGTGTCCTTATTACTATCCACAACCCCAAAAGTTAGAAATTGTGAATCTAGTCCAAGAAATGTTAGGGCATGGAACCGTTCATTCAAACATCAATCCTTATTCATCTCCATTAGTGATGTTACATCGTAAAGATAACTCATGGCACATGTGTCCCGATTTTTGTCCTCTCAATAAGATCACTATCAAAGATAAGTTTCCTATCCCTGTCATTGATGACTTATTGGATGAATTACATGGTGCTAGTTATTTCACTAAACTTGACCTATGCTCGGGCTTTCACCAAATTCGGGTTAGATATGAGGATATCCCTAAAACTGCTATTCGTACTCATGAAGGTAATTATGAGTTCCTAGTCATGCCCTTCAGTCTCACTGATGCTCCATCGAATTTTCAAAGCCTCGTGAACCATGTATTTAGGCCTTATCTTTGTATGTTTGTCCTAGTTTTCTTTGATGATATTTTAATTTACAACAAATCTTAGAAGGATCACCTAGTTCATGTTGATAAAGTCCTTTATCTATTACAAAAGGAGAAACTCTTTGTTAAAAGATCCAAATGTGCATTTGTAGTAAAAGAGGTGGAATATATGGGACATATTGTATCTCATGAAGGATTCAAAGAAGATCCTCATAAAATCCAAGTTATTCAAGATTGGCCTCTACCAAAATCGCTCAAAAAACTTTATGGTTTTCTCGGACTCATAGGATATTATAGAAAAAAAATTTGCAACTATGGTAAGACTAGCTTAGATATAAAGGATATATATCTAAGAACACTGATAGTTATCAATCTCGAGGTGCCTATCTTAGAGATCACACCCCCAAGAAATGAGATAGGTGACTGTTTTAGTTTAAATATTTTAAATGTTTGCAACGGTTGGTTAGTCGGCTGTTTTAGTTTAAATATTTTAAATGTTTTTGTTAATGTCGACTTTTTTAATAAAAAAAATTGTTTATGGCGTGACATGTATGACCTCTTTGCCTCCCACCCCCGTCTACCATTGTAGGAATACCTCTCGACGTAATTACGACATCTTTCACCGCTCTTACAAAAAAGGATGCTTTTATTTGGAATGAAGCTACTTCTCAAGCCTTCAAAACCCTCAAAGAGGCTATGTGTTCCACTCCTGTTTTGGTCAAACCTGATTTTAGCAAGCCCTTTGTCATTGGGTGTGGTGCTTCTGGCATAGGTATTGGAGCTATTTTAATGCAAGAAGGATATCCATTGGATTTTGAAAGTAAGCAACTTTCAGGAAATAATTTGAGACGATCCACTTATGAAAAGGAAATGTTGGCTATTCTACATGCTATAGAGAAATGGAGATGTTATTTATTAAGTAGTCGTTTCATCATTAAAACTGACCATAGTAGCCTTAAGCATTTCTTAGAACAATATTTTTCATGTCCTAAACAAAATAAATGGTTAACCAAACTCTTGGGTTATGATTTTGTCATTAAGTACAAGAAAGGTAAATAAAATGTGGTAGTTGATGCTTTATCTCGCAAATACGAAGGTGATGTGACCATCAATGCCATATCGGGTCCTTGTCCACAATGGCTTTCTCAACTTCAAGAAGAATGGTTGGCTGATTTAAAGGTTGCTCAAATCTTTCAAGATATAAAAACAGGATCATCCCTGCATTCTTACTTATCTTATTTAGATGGAGTACTTTGCAAGAAAGATCGTATTTACCTTTCTCAATATTCCACTATTAAATCAATGGTTCTCCAAGAACTGCATGCATCTCCTCTTGCAAGATATTCCAAATTATTGAAAACATACCAATGGGTGAAGCAATCATTATCCTGGAAAGGCTTAAAATTGGATATCAAGACATTTGTGACTAAGTGTGAGCTATGTCAATGTAACAAAGAGGAAACGGTTATATCTCCTAGATTGTTACAACCCTTACCTATACCTAACCACTAGTGGAGCACATTTCCATGGACTTCATTGAGGGGTTTTCCAAATCAGAGGATAAAACGATGATCTTGGTGGTAGTAGATCATCTTTCCAAATATGCCCATTTTTTTACCCTACATCATCCCTATTTTGCAAGTAAAGTGGCCAAGGTATTCCTTGATTCTATTTTCAAACTACACGGTATACCCAAAACCATTGTGAGTGATCATGATCCTATATTCACAAATAACGTTTGGAGGGAACTGTTTCACCTTAATGGTACCAAGTTGAATATGTCTTCTGCATATCATCCCCAGTCAGGTGATCAAACAGAGATTGTTAACAAATGTTTGGGTACTTGCCTTTGTTGTTTTGCTCAAGATAAATAATATCATTGGATTCAATGTCTTTCCTTATATGAATGGTGGTATAATACTTACCATTTTTCCTTAAGATGTCTCCATTCGAAGCCTTGTATGGTCAAAGACTCAAAAGCCACCAAAAATCGTAGACTATGTTCCTGATGCTTCCAAGGTAGCCCAAGTAGATGATTTGTTACAACAACATCAGATGATGCTTAAACTTCTTAAAGATAATTTGATCCAGGCACATAACCGTATGAAGCAACAACATGACCTATATCGTTTAGAACAAGAATTCAACATTAGAGATATGGTATTTTTGCACTTACAACCTTATAAGCAATAGTCCTTGAAGATCAAGTCTAATCAAAAGTTGGTCCCTTGATATTGTGGGCCCTATAAAGTGGTTCATCATATTGGTGAAGTAGCATATCAATTAGAGCAAGGTGAGAGGTTCATTATTAAGAGCAAGGTGTAGTTCTACAGGTTCTGGTTCAACAAGTAATGATTCATGCAATCTTGCTCTAAGGGCACATCTTGTGTGTGTTTTGCCTGCTTCATTTGGTTTGATGTCCTTTAAGAGTTTGTGAGCTTCATGAATTTCTTGAGTAGGGAGCAGTGTGGATGTATCACCTACCTTGAAGTTTTCATCATGATCCTAGAGTGGATCATTAGGTACGGAGGATGTTGACAAAGATGGACGTGAATTTATACTTTTACCGTGATCAACATTACTGTGTGAAGGGGCAAAAGGTGCAGAAGATAAAAACATCTACTCAGTATCATAGTTTGGTTCCTCCGAACTTGTGGGTTGATTTGCAAATTCTAGAGTTTTGAGTAACTTTTCAATGTCTCCCCCCAAAAGGCTAGAATTTGAACATCATATATGTTAGCATCTTTTGATCTAGGCTAAAGATTGTGTCCCTTGGTATCCAATATAACCATTTGTTCTTTAGTTTCTACAAACACAACATCACGTGTCACAATCACTTTTCAGTGTGAAGGAATGAATACCTTGTATCCCTTATGATCCATAGGGTATCCAACAAAGATGCCTTTAATAGCTCAAGCTTCAAGTTTGTTTTTGTGCTTTGGAAGAATATGAGCATAATAGATGGAGCCAAATATTCTAAAGTGGCTGATGGTGGGGGTGGTCCAGTCCATTTTTCATGAGGTGACGGGCTAGGTTTTGAGGGACTCACTGTGTTGAGTACATGCATAGAATTCCAGGTGGCTTTGGCCCAAAGATATGGAGACACATTTTTATAGACAATAAGGGCACGAGCCATGTTCATAATTGTCATGTTCATGCGATCGATAATGTTGTTTTGTTGAGGTGTGCCTAGTATTTTCAATTGATGTTTGATCCCATGTGAGGACAAGTACTGTGTGAATTCATTTGAGGTGTACTCATCACCATTGTCACTCCTAAAGGTCTTGATTCTACAACTTAATTCTCATTATGCACGAGCCTTGAATGCTTTGAAGAATTCAAAAGCTTCAGACTTCTTCTCAAAAGTTGATCCATAGCTTCTTTGAGAAGTCATCGATGAAGGTGATGTAATACCTTTTACCTTTTAATGAGGGAATATGCATTGGCCCACAAATGTCTGAGTGAACTAGCTCTAATTTTTATGTGGACTTCCATTGACTCTTTGGAAAAGGCTATTGAGAGGATTTGGCAATGATGCATGCTTCACATTTGATGGGTTTGGAAGAGAAGTGTGGTAGTCCCCTGACGGTGGACTCCATTTGTCTCAATCGGTCAAGTTTGACATGACCCATGTGAGCATGCCATAATGCATCAACAAAAAGTTTCTTAGGAGTCAGGGTGGCATTAAGTGCCATGTCAGCTTCAAGCAATGTGAACTTCAAAAGCAGGATGTCCAACAAGTCTGATGAGTTTTCCATCTAAGGAACCGATCATGACCACTATTTTGGAGGGTGGATGAATGACTCGAAGAGTTTTATCTTTGGTAGTGACACTCAGATCAAATCCATGGCAGATGAGTGTGGATAGTGACAATAAATTTTGCTTCAAAGTAGGGATGTAGAGAACATCAAGTAGCCAAAAATCAGGTAATCTAAGAAGTTTCAATCAAATAGTTCCAGCTCCTTCAACTGGTTGAGAGGATTTGTCAGCCATGTGAACTACACCAAGTACTTTTGAGTTGAATTCTTCAAAGAAGTCCTTGTTGGAAGTCATGTGTTGGGTGGCTCTAGTATCCATGATCCATGAACTGCTGGTGGAGGCTACACTGTGGGTAACTCCAATGGGTTGCGATGTGGGATGAGAAATGTCATAGCCAACATATCCTGAATGTGCCTCAATGAATATTTTGGGATGGTCAACAGATGGTGATATAGGTGCCCGTGTGCTGATGATCTAGGCATGCACAAATTGAGCACTATGGAAGACGTCTGGATCAGAGTCATCTTCATTTACATTATGCACATTGTGCTTTTGAAACTGCTTGATCTTGTGTGTGGTAGTTCGACAATCAGTGGCATAGTGCCCTTTTTTATTACAATATTTGCACATGATATTTGAGTTGCCAATTCCTTGAGAGGTACTAGGCTATTTTATTTGTCCTTGACTGTGTTGTCCTTGACTAGTTTGATGTCATGAGTGTTCATGTTGACCATTGTTAGAACCTTGTCCTTGTCCTTTGCCTTTGCCTTGACCACGACTTTTATTACCTTGACTGTTTGAAAAATTTGCATCTTCATCCACCTGAAAGGCTGAGTCACTAGGGTTAGAACTGGTGAAGTTTGTATCAAAGGTTTTGTCAAGTTCAACAAAATTTTTTGCTAAGGCTTCAAAGTTGAGAGTTTTTAAGGTTCCACTAGCTGATAAACTGGCAAGCAAGTTCTTGTAGTCTGGAATGTGAAGACATGATTGAATGAGGAAAGCCCATGTGATACATTGATTTTTGAAGTCTTTATCAATGACCTATTTAATAGGGCAAAGGAGGTTGATGGTGGAACTGGAGTGTCCTTTTTGCATCTTTATTTGATTCATCTTGAGGACAAGATGAACAAATTCTAGGTCAGATTTGGTGTCAAATTTTTTCTTGAAGACTTCAAGAACTAACCATGTTGTGTCATGCTTGGCTTCATCAATCAAATTATGAAGGTGATATTCTGTGACAAGTAGGATGCTGACATGAATTCGGTCATCATCTATCTACCATTTTTCTAGGGCAGCAACATTTATGGGTGGTGTGGGATTTGCATCCAGATGGTTGCACCATAGGTTCTCAAATTTTGTAGCTATCCTAAGGCCTATGAACCATTGATCCCAATTATCCTTACCTTTGAGGGTACATCCAACATTTTATTTGAAGTTGGAAGTCATTGTGACCTGTGACACTACAAAGACCTAAAAGAGGTGTGTCAAGGTGTGAACAAGGAACATATGACTAAGTGAGGCAAAATGTGCTAGTAAATAATGAGCCAAGTGATGACAATGAATGAATGCGATCCACTAGACCTTGCTCACCATCCAAGTGGAATCTCTTTTACAAATGATGAATTGTACAAGTAAGTGGCTATGAGTCCTGATGCAACAGGATGATGATGTGGCTAAATCTGAAGTACTAAAAAAAGGTGTGTAGCCCAAACTAAAATACTGTAGATGAATGTAAAAGCTAATATCTCCAATAGATGAATGTGCAGGCCAATATCTCCAACACTAGATTACACAACTGAATACCAAAGTGTGGGATGTGCAAAACTAGTAACCTCAATCTTATGACTGCAAGTAGGTGAGGTGCTGAAAGTTGGAGAGGTATAATGAGCTTATCTCAAATTAAGGCCTTCACCTGGATGCCCACATACAGATGCTCGATGATGAAATCCAAGCCGTGATGGAGCCCAAGTCCTACCAGTCCTCACCTAGTTTACTGTGGTCAATGATATACTCTCTAAAGAGAAGTACATGCTCTATTCCATAGCTATGATGGATATTGGATCGACTTAATTTTAATCTTGATTAAGAGTTTTTAGTTTTTTGAGCACAGGTGAAAGGATGATCCCTTTCCAAAGGTTCATGGGTATGGCTAACCCCCTTCATTGTGTATTCTCATTAAGTCCAATCCAACTTTGACTCACAAGGCCTTTAATGCAGATTTCCCACCACCAAGGAAGTGGTGCCCTGTCACGAGGCTAGGCTATGAAATGAGTCATCGAATGCATTCCTTTTAGGGATGATGCAAATATGTGAATCAATTTGCAATGAAAGAAAGCAAATAAAAACTAAAAATAGACTTGGAGTGCAGATGGAGTGCTACTACAGTGCTAATGTGGTAGTATGTATGTTAGGTGTGATCCACTAGACCTTGCTCACCATCCAAGTGGAATCACTTTTACAAATGAGGGCTATAAGTTAGCCAAAAGCAATGTGGAAAATTTTGTAAGCCACTTATACAAGTACAATGGAGAGGCTAGAAGCCTGTTGTGCTATAAAAAAACATGATCAATTTACACAGAGGTCGATCTGACTGTATGGCTGTGTAAAAACAAACATGATCAGTTTACACAGAGGCCACCAAACTCCATTAGATCCAAATTTTGGATACTGTATGGCTGTGTAAAAAATGAACATGATCAGTTTACACAGAGGTCATCGAACTCGATCAAATCTAGATTTTGGATACTGTATGGTTGTGTAAAAATGAACACGATCAGTTTACATAGAGGTCGTCGAACTCGGTCAGATCCAAATTTTGGATACTGTATGGTTGTGTAAAAATGAACACGGTCAGTTTACACAGAGGCCGTTGAACTCGGTCAGATCCAGATTTTGGATACCTGCAAACAGAGATACAAGCTAATATCTACAATAAAAAGAAAATCTATGGAGGTTTTATGAAACCTCATGCAACATCCTCATGCTCTCCTTCAACTCAACACATAAATTTGTGGAGGAGGAGAGGAGGGGAATGCAATGCTTCTCCAAGCTTGGTTGTGGGAGGGGCAAGCATCCAAGCTCCGATACCACTTGTAGCAAGGATCAATGCTATGTGCCCAAGCTCAACCACATGAAACAAGAAAAAAGGAGGAGAAGATTTTTGACAATGGAGAGAATGAAAAATCACATCTCTCCCTTTGTGTTATGGAATTATATATTGAGAAAAATGAGATTAGGGTTAGGGTTCCCAAATCCATATTACATGAAATTCAAATGAACATGAAATGACATTACACATTAAAATAACCTATTCTAATGAGGTCTTATTAAAGCCTCATAACAATTAATTAGGAACCTAACTAATAAACATGACCTTGTAGCATTAACATGTCTACTCTTTTGGCTCTACTAAGGAAGCTTTGACTTATCCTACTCATTTTCTAGTATTTTCTTGTTAATGGTAGAGGTATTAACATCTAACACTATGTTTTCTCTCCCACTTTCCTTCTCATGAATGGTGTATGGTACTTCAAGAGAGTCTTCAAAATTTTATGAGACATGTTTCTTAGGTTCAACAGGAATGTTCATCCCTAAATCAGGTTCCAACTGAGTAGATGGTTCCTTGTTAATATTTTGATCCTATTGTACCATGCCCTTTAAGCTTTGATCTACTTTTTCTTTATCGGCTAAAGCCTTAAAAGAATTGGTGTTTCTTCCAATATCCTTACTTGTCTCAATTGTTTATTTACTTTCATTTGTTTGGACCTATTTTTTTAAAATTGAAAACCATCATCATCTATATCCATTTGTAAGTTTCTCTTATAGTTTTCTACATATGTTTTTGTTGGACTCTTCTTAGGGCATGATCTCTCAATATATCCTACCTCATGACATATTTTATATCTAAAAGATATATTTTCATAATCCATGGTTTGAGTCCACAACTTATCTCCATACTTAAGAATGATTGATTTTGGAATAGGTTTACTGATATCAATCATGACCAATATTTAGACATAAATAACCAAGACTCCATCTTTTGTAGTTTCTAAAATCTCAAGAAATTTTCCAAAGTGTTGCCTATTACCTTGGAGGTATCCATTTCCCAAAATTTAATGGGCAACCCATACATCTTGATCTAGACTGGTACTAGGGATATATTTATGTTTTTAGGTAAAGCCTTCAAACCAATGGGTAAGGAAGAGTCTTGCTCTTCGCATAAACCAAGGACCCCCTTTTAGGATTCTATCTCTTTCCTCCATGGAATAGAAAATAACTAGGAAGAAACCTTTGAGAAGAAAGGATTGACTCACTTCTAGAGACTTCCATCTCTTATCAATCCATTTTCTCAGAGTTGAAACCCCTGGTCAAGACCTATTAAAATGATAAATGATTACCTTATCTTTAAGTAACAAGGATCATTGTTCTGCAAGGTTCTCCCTAACATCTACTACTAAGGATGATTCTAAGGATTTAGGTGTAAATCGGTCCATGGGAAGAACACTATAACTTAATATCTACTAACATTTACCAATATATCCTATAACAATTATATAATTTGAAAATAAACTTATAATAATCTACATGCAATTTTTTAAATAAAATGAAAGGATAAATGAAACTTAGCTAAAAAAAAACTGTCCATATGGAATGTCTTGCCTTGTTGATGCCTCAATCCTTCATTGCTCCTCCATCATTCGAACCTTGGTTGACAACTATCTGCAATTTCGTTTTTCCATGACTTAAAAAATTATCACTACCCTTGTTTCAAATGTCTAAATTCATAGGGTTGTTTCTCTCTCAATAATGTTCAAATTCCTTCATATGATCACTCGTTTTAAAGCTCTTCATATTCCGCACAAATTGGTCTAAGAATCATTTGAAGCGAATAACCGTTCGCAATAATATAGCTCTTAAAAGATCAAACATTTTTTTTGAAAAAAATGCCCTAATGTTGGTCTTATTCTGAATGGCTATCTTTTTTTTTTTGTTAGGTAACAGAATATATACAACGGGTTTTTTGACAGGATCCCAAAACCTTAGTTACAACTTCAGCCAAGACTAAACGATCAAACCAAAAAGCGGGGCTGCGCCCAAGGCAGCAAGCCGAGACCCGGGGCCCTGGCCCCGGGCCCTACAAAAAATAGCTAAAAGCCGACAAAACCATGACTAGATGCCGCCAAAATGAAAAACCGTCCCTGACAGGTCGCAGAAGAAGGGCACCCGGAACAACTGGGCCCAGCTGTCACCCCGGACCAGACGGGGCCCCACGCCGGTCGAGCTACTCCCTACTGGGGCCGTCACCCAGCCTGCGCCTGAGCTCGGCCAGGGCAGTGGCAGCGGAGGAGGCTGCTTGGGCAGCCGCGTTCAGAGATCCGATGGCCGCGTCGATGAGGCCTCTGATAGCCAAGCTTTGCAAACTGTTGTCTGCCTCAGAACTGACGTCGACGGGCTCCGGGGTTTCCTGAGTGGCCCTCTTGGCGCTATCAGCAGCCCTGCTGCTGCCAGGGAAGGGATCCTTGCGGGCGCTCCCAGGAGTCGGGGCCCCACCTGGGCCCTGGGCCCTAGGCCGGGGTTCTGCACTTCCGGGTTGGCCTGCGGCGCTTCGGGGCGGGGGAGCCAACGCGCGGGGGGGAGTCTTTGGCGATGGAAGCCTCAGGGGATGCAGTCGGGGAAGTTGCCGCGCCAGGGGGGGCAGCAGACAGGGGGGAATGCGGTGGAGCTGCGGCTGGTTGGCCAGGGCATGCCTGTACAGCACCGCCATGAGGCCTTGGTGGGAGGGCCGGGAATGGTTTTTGCGGGCGCGGTCTATGGAAAGACCCAGAGAGTACAGCAGAAAGCGGGGAGTGCTGACCACCGTGGCCCCCCGGAGGTGATTGAAATAACTCAAATGAAAACTGAAGAGCCTCTGATCCGGGTCGTCGCAGGTAATGTATTGCATTACCGGGACGATGGCTTCGTCAAAGGGGGCCGGGAGGTTGGATCGGAAAAGATTTGCCTTGTCCCATTGCTGCTCCGGAAAGCGGGACAGCTCCTCCTCCCAATTGTGCTTGTCCCGCCTGACAACGCGACCCTTGTCCTCATGGTGGAGGCCCGTCACGTCTGTAAGAAATTCTTTGTTTACTTTAAAATGCAGCCCCTTAACCTGCACCTCACCGTCGCACCAGGAGTCCAGGAAACATTGGGTGATCTCATCGTCCACTCCAGCGAACTTGCTGAAGAAGGGGGTGAAATGCTTGGCGTTGGAGAACAATTTAGCCGACTCGCTCAGGATGAGCGTGGAGGGCTCGATGTAAACACCTTTGGCAGCCATGGGGCAGGGGAAGGAGGGGAAAACTGGCCAGCAGCGCGGGGACAGGGAGCAGGGAAAAACACAGAGGAAGAATGCAGCGCTAGCCAAATTTAAAAACGCACAGGGGGCCGAAGAAGGGGGGAGCCGCCGACGTCGGGAAAGGACGCTCGAAGTCGGGTGCGACACGAGGGGGGGCTGAGGGGGCATGACTGCAGGTTGCCACGCAGGGACAGGGGACGGGGCCACTGCCAGCGCGCCAGGTGGCGCAAGCTGATCGGAGGAGCGCCTTGATGGAACGTCACGGGATAGAGCCGCAGGCGGGATGACGCGGCATGGGAATCCATCCACGAAGCGGCTGACGAGGAGGCATTCATGGGACTGCCAGATGCGCAACCGGAGCAACACAGGTCCTCATCGAAAATAGCCGAACTGCTAGCTTGGCCTAGAACGCCTGCCACCGCGTGGTAGATCTGGAAAACCATCCGACGGGCGGGAGACAGGCCGGGGCACCACAGGGAAAGAAGACATCGGTCTTCGGGAGACCGCGCCAAAGGAAATACGGGGCCCCGGCATGGGGTAGGTTAGACATCGGGGTCCTCCACATCGCTCACCTGATCTTTCGAGACAATGAGAACCAGAGCTTCGGGGAAGTCCGTGGTCCAAGTGGTGAAGGCATCAGCAGGAATGGCTTGGTTCGCCATGAAGTCGGCCGCCCTGTTGCCTTCCCTATACACGTGCTGGAAGCTGTAGTCGAGGAATCCCTGGAGAACAGAGAGGGCTTCCCGGATGTGGTTGTGAATGCGCCAGGAGCAATTACCCGGGCTACGAGCAGCATTGATGATGACTTGGGAGTCGCCCTCAATGATGACTTGAGAAGGGGCCCCCCTGAGGACGTGCAACCCACTTAGCAGAGCAGCTGCTTCGGCGAAGTTGTTGGTCTGGATGCCAAGAGGAGCAGCGAACGCCATGACCAGGGCCCCGTGGCAATCGCGGATCACTCCGCCCGCCCCGGAGGGCCCGGGATTGCCTTTGGACGCGCCATCGAAGTTAAGCTTAACCCAGCCGGGGGGGGCAATCCATCTGGTCAGGGAACGACGGGAGGGGGCGGGTGGGGGACCAGGGGGGAGCTGGATGCCGAGGGAGGAAAGGAGGGCGACTTCACCCGGCCGTCGGGGCCCCTCGGACAGGGGGATGGATCGGGAGTTTTCAAGGGCAAAGGTCACGGCCTTGGTCGCAATCCACAGGGGGGAATGAGCCGGGGAGGAAAAGGCTCTGCTGTTGCGCTCGAGCCAGAGCTGCCAGAGCATATGGGGGAGGCACGAATTCCAGAGGAAGCGGGTGAAGGGATGGGCAAAGGGGTTGGGCCACTGAAGCAGGAGGTCAGAGATGGATCTGGGGCCCGCCCACTGGATGGAGAATTGAGAAAGGATGAGGCCCAAGACTTCAGTCGAGAAGGAACAGTTGACAAAGAGGTGGTTGGTGGATTCCCAGGCATCACAGCAAAGGTAGCATCTATTCGGGATCTGGAAGCCCCTCTTGATGAGATTTTTGATCGTCAGAATCTTGTTTTGGACGGCCGCCCAAACGAAGTGGCTGATTTTGGGGATCAGCTTCTTGGCCCACACCTGTCGGGCTGGGAAGGGAGCCTTGTCGGGGTCTCTCTGGAGGTTGTAGGCAGACTTGACAGAGAAGGCTCCGCTGGGGGTACCATGCCAAACACATCTATCGTCACCTCCAGCGGACGGGAAAACAGTCACCGTGAGGAGGCCCTGGAGTCTGGCAGCTTGGAGCGGGTGCCTGGGGTCCCGGATGGGCGCCCAAGACGCGCCTCCCAAGCTCTGGGAGAGATAGCCCGCAACCTTGGGGCCTCTGTCCGCCAGGCCTGCCTTGAGAACGAGGAGCTCTCTGTCAGCCGACAGGGCCTCATCCTGAATCCATCTGTCGTCCCAAAAATCAATCTTGGCACCGTCTTCGAGGATCCATCTGCTTCCTTTCCGGATTATGTCTTTGATGGATATCAGGGACTTCCAAAATGCGGATCCATCGCGTGGCTGGGACTCGCTGAGGAAGGGATGGCTATGACAGTATTTCCTGCGCACAATGCTAACCCACTCATCAGGGGAATCGGTGTGAACCTTCCAGGCATGCTTGGCCATGAGAGCCCTGTTCATGGGTACCACCCTCCTGAGCCCAATCCCTCCCTCAGCTTTGGGGCGGCAGACCAGGGACCAGGATACCAGGGGAATCCTCTTCTTATCTTCACTCCCCGACCAGAGAAAGCGTTTCTGAATTTGTTCAATGTGGACTGCAATGGAGGCCGGGATTCTGAAGACCGACATGAAGTATATCGGGATGCTTTGCAAAACTGCCGTTAAGAGGGTGGCTCTGCCAGCCTGCGAAAGGAGGTGGCCTTTCCAGGGGGCCAGCTTCCTCTTAATCCGATCAATCACCCCACCCCACAGGGCCCTGGAAGACGCTCCTGTGAACAGGGGGAGCCCGAGGTACGAGGAGGGGAGGGAGCCAGGGGAGCAGCCCAAAATCTGCCCAATTTTGATCTGTCTAGCCAAGGGGGTGTGAATGAAGAAAATCGTGCTCTTTCGGAGATTGATTTTCTGGCCGGTCGCCTCCTCGAACAGGGTCAAAATATGCTTGAGGATTTTGGCTTGGGGGATTGAGGCAGAAGTGGCCAGGATGGTGTCATCCACAAACTGCTGGTGTGAAACAGGGGGCAGGCCCGACGCAGGACTGATGCCTGAAATGAGACCCTATGACACAGCGCCTGAGATGGTCCGTCCCAGGGCCTCAGCTAGGATGATGAAGAGGATCGGGGACAGGGGGTCTCCTTGGCGAAGGCCTCTGGAGCTAGGGAAAAATCCGGCAGGGGATCCGTTGACGAGGATGGAGAACCACGGGGAAGACACGCAGTTGCTGATGAGCCTGACCCAAGAGGGGTGAAATCCGAACTTGAGAAGGACCTTGGACAGGAAGGCCCAGTTGACTCTGTCAAAGGCCTTGTTCATGTCCAACTTGAGCAGAAAGGAGGCCTTTTTGGATAGGACCGCTGAGTGAATGGCCTCGTGCATGATAATGACCCCGTCAGTGATCAGTCTACCCTTGACCGAACTGCCCTGGCAGGGGGCAATGATCAGGGGAAGGATGTCCTTAAGCCGGGTAGCCATGGATTTGGTGAGGATTTTGTACAGGACATTGCACAGGCTAATGGGGCGGAAATCCGTGAGGGACCGGGCTGCCTGGGACTTGGGGATAAGAGCTATGAAGGTGGAGTTGATACCTCTGGGGATGGATCGGGCAGTCTGCAGGTCCCGGATGGCAGCGCACACCTCCGCCCCGACCAGGTCCCAGAATGATTGGAAGAAATGGGGGGGAAACCATCCGGGCCCGGGGCCGCCTCGGCCTTCATGGAAAAGGTGGCTGCATGGATTTCGGAGTCAGACAGAGGTTGCGACAACATCTGATTTGCCGAGGGAGAAACCAAAGAGGGGATGTGCTCCAGAAGGGAGTCAGCCGCGCCTGGGGACATGGGAGGGCTGTCACCCAGGAGCTCTTGAAAGAAGCGAGTGGTTTCAGCCCGGATGTCCTCTTCTTCCTTAATGATACCGCCGTCGCTGCTCACCAACTCAGCAATTCTGTTGGAGCCCCTGTTCTTGAGGGTCGACGCGTGAAAGAACTTGGTATTAGCATCGCCATCTTGGAGCCACAGAGCTCTCGACTTCTGTCTCCAAAAAATTTCCTCCCGGGCCAGGATGTTATGATACTCGCTGAGAACAAGGCGCTCCTCATCCCTGAGCCCCGGGTCTTGGGAGCCAGCTTGAAATCTAGCCTCAAGGGCTTCGAGTTTTTCTTTGAGAACAACTTTGTTTTCAAAGATGTTGCCGAACACCTCCTTGTTCCAGGCCTTGAGATGGTCCTTCAGGCGCCTAAGCTTATGGTAGATTTGTTCAGCAGGGCGTCCAGGGACCGGGGGAGCCCACCAGCGCCCAACCTGGGCCCGAAAGTCTGGGTGATGCAGCCACATGGACTCGAACCGGAACGGCCTCCTGGGGGAAGGCCTGTGATCGGTTTCAAGGAGGAGGGGGCTGTGATCAGACCCAATTTTGGGAAGGGCCAGCAGGGTGGCATCAGCGAACATAGGCAGGGCTTCCTTGGACAAGAGAACTCTGTCTAGTCTGACTTGAATATGATTTGCTCCCGCCCTTCTGTTGGTCCAAGTGAACCTGGCACCTTTCAGGCTGACATCCATGAGCTCGTTGAGGGCAGTGAAGGCGCTAAAGTCCTCCATACTCTTGCCCTGGGCCCCTGAGCCCCCGCTCTTATCAGAGGAAAATAGGGGGCTGTTGAAGTCCCCGACCAAGATCCATGGCAGGGGGGCGAAGGCTTCTCGCATCAAGCTAATCTCCTTCCATAGGGCCGCCTTCTCGATGGGACTGTTGGGAGCGTAGACGTTGGAAAGGATCCACGATCGGTTTGACTTAATACAGTGAACTAGCATGTTGATGATTCTAGGGGACGAAGATATGAGTCTTCCTTCAAAGCACCGGGGGTCCCACATGCACAGCAGACCCCCGGCAGAGCCGGCCGCGGGGGTAGACAGGGACTCGCAATTGCGCCAGGAAGCTTGGGCTACTCGTCGGGCAGCAGCCTCATCTATTTTGGTCTCCTGGAGGAGGAGGAAGGACGGACGGTGATCCCTGCGGAGCTGGCCGAGGATCCTTTTCTTGGGAGCCCCATTGAGGCCCCTGATATTCCAGGAGATGAGCTTCATTTGACACCCTTGAGGGGTCGCTTGCCCCCCTTCCCGGAGTGAGCGGGGGGTTTGGATCGGATGGTGTCAATCTTGGAGAAACCTGCCCCCACGTCCGACAGAGTAGCCTGAGAGCCATTGGCTATGTCGTCTTCGGTGATCCTGGTCCGCTGATCGCCCAGGGTGGGCCGCCCTCTCTTGAGTTTGCTGCCAAAATCTGTGGCAAAGGACCTGCTCCGGGTCATCTTGGGGCTGACTTCGTCGGGACCAGACGAAGAACTGGCTTCGATCTCCTCATCGGACTTCTCAGAACCGCACTCCAAGAGGGGAAGCCCAGCAGGGAACGCCGAGGGGGCCAGGGAGGGGGCAGGGGAGGAGCGGGGAAGGGGGGGAGGAGGGGCCCTCGGCCAAGGGGGCCGACGGGGGGAAGGCCTGACCTGCTCGCTTGCACAAGCAGGGCCCTGCGGAGGGGGGTTCAGAACGGGCTGGGCGGAAGGGCCGGGGAAAAGGACCACGAAAGATGACCCAGGGGAGGGAGCAACCGGCAGGGAAGCCTGGGAGAGGGCGCTCTCCAGACCGAGGCCCAAGGGAGCATCCTTTGGGGCCGGGGGGGGTTGCCCTTGGAGGCCCAGGCCTGGGATCTGGGGCCCTCGCGGGAAGGCCCGCGAGGTGGGGCCCGACCTGATTGGGAAGGGGGTTTGGAAGGAGGGCCTTCCGCCTTTCTGGAAACCGGGCATTGGTGAGAGAGGTGGCCCTGAGAGCTGCAGGAGGGACAGAAGGCGGGTTTGTTTTCATAGATCAAGGCCTGGCTCCAGAAGTAGGACCCAGAGGAGATAGTGACTGAGGAGGGGAGCACAGATTCAAGATTGGCGTTGACGCAAAATCGGGCATGCACCATTCGGGATCCTGCCTTGGTAGCAGGGTCAAAGGCCACCAGTTCCCCAACCGACTGGGCAATGAGCCTGAGGACATCTTCGTGCCACAGATGGAAGGGAAGGTCTGGGAGACGAACCCAAACCGGGGCGAAGTTGATGCTTTGGGTGCTGGGGTGGAAGTCAGCTCCATACCTCCTGAGGAAGAGGCTCTTGCGCCCCAAAAACCAGGGCCCGCCCGATAGGATCTTTTCGGCGTCTTCGCTGTTGTTTAATTTAATGATGAAGAAACCCTTGGTTAGGGCCACCAGCTGGATGTGCCCGGACACCTTCCATTTAGTAGCTGCCCACCTGCGAATGGTCTCCATGTCTGGACGACCTCCCAAAAATTTCCCTACCAGGGAGGCAGAAGAACCCGCGACTAAGGAGGAAAAGACCTCCTCCTGGATAGAGATGTGCGTGCCCTCGAGGGACAGACCTAGCCCCGGGGCCCGAGGAGGGGCCCTGGTGCCCGCCAAGATCTGCTGGAAGGAGGGTTTAGGCCCACCCGGGACAAAGCCCCGCTCAGGAGCCGGGGACTGATTCCCCGACCCAGCGCTCGCATCGAGGCTAGCCTATGGGCCAGGGCCCAGGACACCCTGGCCCCCAAACGGATCGACCGCAGACCCATCCTCTGGGCCCGTCGGGGGACCTGCGAGCCCGGGGCCGGGCCCCGACGTGCCTGACCCCGATCCCGAGCCCGATCCCGACTGGGAGCCTGCACCAAGCACTGACCCCCGCCCCTGCCCCCGCATCTCGCACCTGCTCCCGCTCCCGCCCTCGCACCCGCACTCGCTCCTGCTCCCGCTCTTGCTCCCGCCATCGAAAGTTTCGATCCCTTTGAATGGCTATCTTCACATGGATGTATTTCCCTCAATACTACTTAGATTCTTTTGTGTGACCACCCATTTCAAAGCTCTTTAAATTTTTCATAAAGTGAGATAAGAATTGTCTGAATAGTACAACTCATGGAAAGATATGGCCCCTCAAAGATGAAACATTTTTTAGAAAGGGTTTTGAAAGGGTTGTCCTTTCCCTTTTACATTGACTTAGTCACATTGAAAGGGTTTTGAAAGGGTTGTCCTTTCCCTTTTATATCAACTTAGTCACATTGAAAGGGTTGTCCGTTCCCTTTTACATTGACTTAGTTACATTGAGCTATTTGGTGTCGGTGATATTTGAACCTTGGTATAAGCTACATAAACTATTTGTCCCAACCATTGAACCAAAAACCCGTTCGGGCTTTGGTTCTTCTTTGAGAGGTCCAAGGTTTAAACCGCGACATAGGCAAGTGTGTGAGGAGGTGGGTGTGTGGTGACTTTGTGTTAAATTCCCTATTGATAAATATAACTCTCAACTTTAAGAGGGATCGTGGTTGGGAGGAGACTCCTAAGCCATATACATCGGTCATAAAGATTTCTCACAATAACCAAATACAAAAAAATTGCTTGATCATAAAAATTTTTCACAATAACCAAATAAAAAAAATCATATTTATTTAAAAATAATATTTCTTTGACTTTTAAACACGGTAGCCGGTTTGCTTACTAGCAAAGTAATAACTTAGGACGGTTCAAAATGGAAGACCTTGCACCATCTAGAAAGTCGTGTTTGTTTCCCTTTTAAAGTGATGGAAAGCAAGACGTCGTCCTCATGTAAGCTCGCAGTTACGACATATCAGCTGCCATAAAGCATCCATACTGTGTACATATCTATAAATTACATTATTGTATTAAGAATGAATTGTATATTCAAGTTTCTCAGCGCGGAAGTGTGAACGAAGTCGATCTTCGATCCGTGGCTTTCTATCTCATCTTCATACTCCACATAACTCTGTACTTTGATTTCGAGGGAAAGCACTCCAAAGCAAAGCAAGACGATATGTCTGAGAAAATGAGGGGATTTTTTGATTCCATCCAATCCTTCTTTGGCGGAGGTGACAATCTTCCCTGGACAGATGCCCAAATGATCTCTGTGAGTTGATTTAGACCTCCTTTCCATTCAACTATTTATAATTCAGAATTCAAATCATATGACAACCTTCACAAAAATTTATTTAAGATCTAGCTTTATCTATTGTTTACCTTTTCAGCTTATGCCGACATACCGTCAAACCTACCTACGCCACGTCTTATACGCAATGAATCATGCCATTACTCTGCCAAAACCCTAACCAGGTTTTTTTAACCCTGACGAACAAAATCCTAGTTATGCAGACCTTATATACATTTCAGTTATTTATAAATGTAATGGTAAAGGTGGGTTTCCTGTCCGGCCATAATTGCTGCATGAAGCTCTTGTTGACAAGCGAAGTTTTCGCTTAGCTGAATATATTATCTGTTCAAAATATATGTCTTTGGAGTTTGATCTTTTGTCCAATTCCGATGGATATTGCCTCTTATCAGGCCTTTGAGTCCAAAAACCAAAAAAACAAACTTTATAAATGTATTTCTGCACTATTGTAAGAGAGTTTTGATCGAAATCATCTTTCAAACCCGTGGTATTTATACCGGGAAAAATTGAGATAGTAATGTTGTATAATGTGTGATTGTTGCATTTGTCTCGGTTGTAGGGGTTGTGGTGTAATGGTAATAGAGTCGCTTATAAGATCTTGATCCACAAGGGTTGGTTACTTATCCCAAACATTGGTGTACTAAAATAACTTATCATTGCTAAGAAATATAAATAAATTTTGTTCTAAGGGAAGGATGGCGGGAGGTGAGGGTTTTGTTGCAGCAGGGATAGGAGGAGAAGGAAAGGCGAAAGGTGAAGGTTCTGTTACGACAAATAGGAGAGAATTTAACCCTTTGGATCCAAGAGCAGTAGATCCGAATTTGGTGAAAGGGAGTGCTTCTTGGACACAAGTTTTGAAGAGAGGTCAAAATTTGCAAGAATAGGGATTTGTACAAAGTGATTTAGAAAGGAAAAAATTCTTTGATCGGAAAATTTATGTGGAAAAGATCAGATTTTCGGGATGAATGAAAACTTTTAGGGCACTTTGACGGCAGGAAGCAGTGGTGGATTTGTCTAATAATTTTTTGTTGTTAAACTTTGTAAATTTGGAGGATATGACAAATGTTTTATGTATATTTATATATATTTACTCCTCGATTTTTAGTTATGGTCAATGGACAGCCAGCGAGTTTTTTTGCTAGCAAGTGTGGATTAAGACATGGAGATCCAATTTCTCCTTATTTGTTTATTATTATGTCCGAAGCTTTAGGAAGAAGATTGCAAAGGGCAAAAGAAGTAGCTGTTTTGAAGGGGATACAACCAGCTTTGAATATTTCGGCTATATCTCATCAGCAATTTGTAGATGACAGATGACACTATCATTCTGGGAGAAGCCTCGGTTGTTGAAGCCCATCAGATTATGGAAATTCTGAATATTTATGAAGGAGCATTGGGACAAATGGTGAATTTTACAAAAAGCAGAATTTATTGTTAACACAGGAAAGACAAGAAAGAATTTAAAGGATTTTTGATTGTCGGATTGAAGAGTTATCTTCCTTTTATTTAGGGATGCATTTTTTTCGAGGGAGAATGAAAGCTGAAAGCTGAACTTTGGAACAATGTGATTGAGAGATTCCATAAAAAGTTAACAGGTTGGAAACGTGCTGCACTTTCTCAGGCTTGTAAATTGCAGCTGTTGAAGTCCACATTGCAGAGTCTTCCAATTTATATGCTGTCCTTATTTAAGATTCCAAGAAAGGTTGCAGATAGATTGGAAAGTATTCAACATAATTTTTTGTGGTTTGGAGTGGAAGAAAAGCGTTGGATCAGTTTGGTTGCTTGGGATCGAGTATGCAAGCCAAAAGAAGGAGGGTTGGGTATTCGAAAGTTGAGACAGATGAATAAAGCTTTGATTGCAAAGGTTGGTTGGCGTCTTATGGTAGAGGAACATAAGCTTTGGGTTAGGATCCTAAAGGCTAAATATATGGAAGTAAAGTCCATTTTTTCGAAATGTGAGAATCACTCTTTTGAATCGGATTTGTAGAATGGTATCAAGAACTCTCGCTCTTTGCTAACTAGGGGAATGAGATGGCAGTTTGGTAAAGGAAATAAGGCTCAATTTTGGAAAGACTGTTGGGCAGGTAATCAACCTTTAAACTAATTGAAGGATTTTAATCAGATAGCATATTTGTTGATGCCCAAATATAAAAGATCAATTGATGGGCATTTAGAAAATACGCCTCAAGTTAGAGCTTGGAAAATTCTTTCTCTGGAAGATCAGAACATGCAGCAGCAGCAGTAGATTGATAAGTTGAATTTTGTCGAGTCAAATGTATGTTCGTCAGTTTGAGTCTGAAGATAAATTTGTTTGGTGGGCAAATGCTAAGGGGTGTTTTCAGTCAAATCAGCTGGGATTGTCTTGATGGGAGGTATAGTCAAAGTTCTTGACGTTAATAGAGTTTGGATCAAGAATTTGATTTCCAAGATTGCCTTTTTTTTGTGGCTGGCCTTACAAAATAGGATATTAACAGTGGATAATCTACAAAGAAGAGGTTTTCAAATGGCAAATAGGTGTAGTCTTTGTGGTATGGGAGAGGAAGCTGTGTATCACCTATGTCTTCATTGCTTTTTTTCTTCAGAGGTGTGGAATGGTTTGCTACAGTTATTCCATATACAATGTGTTCAGTCTGCTACACTTTGTGACTTGTGGGAGAGCTGGAATGTGAACTTTCAAAGTAAAAGACTGGTTAAGCTTTGGCATATGTTATTGCCTCATTTATTATGGCAGGTTTGACTCGAAAAAAATAACAGAAATTTTTAGGACATTCATAGAGATGTTACTTCTTTGGTGAATAGGATTAAAATAGCAATAGTGGAGAATTTGCAATTAGAAGACTATGGAGTTTTAGTAGAATCTCTCCTGGAATGTGAGATAGCTTGTGGTTGGGGCTTACCTGAAGTTAGGAGAATTAATCCTGTGGGAAGTGCTTCCCTGAGAGCTCAAACTAAATGGCAGCCTCCCCCTGAAGGATTTATTAAGTTAAATTTTGATGGGTCTTCTAAGGGCAATTCAGGTAAATCTGGTGGAGGAGGAGTAATTAGGGATAGTAAATGACCAATTGTTTGTTGTTATGCAGAATTTTACGATATCTTGTCTAACAATAAGTTGAAGCCAGAGCAATGATAGCAAGTTTGAAATAATTCAAAATTTGAAAGTTAAAAGATTAATTTTAGAAGGATACACAACAAATTTTTAGGGATGCTTTTCAGATTTTAGATGGTTTAGAATCTGTTCAAATTGTTCATATTTTTAGAGAGGGTAATGGTGCAACTGACTTAATGGCTAACAAAGGAGTGTGGAAGCAGGATTTAATAATTTCCTGCAAGATATAGTTGCATTTTGTTGTCAGGAGTATAAGGAAATGGAAAAACTTGATAACTAGATGTTGCGAATTATAGAAGATATTAATTGTTCAACTCTACTAAAATTTCAGAAGATGTAGAAAAAGCAGTAGGGCGGGTTACTGTTACTGTTTTTGTCATTGCACTTTTGGTTAGAAAAGGCTGTATTGTTCAGAAAATGCAGAATTTAATTTGTAAGAAGATAAGCTGTTCTTTTGTGCCTGGATTGATTCATTTGTTTTTGGATTTACAGGAGTTGTAAAAGGGAAGGGCCCCTTTCAAAACCCTATTATTTACCAATAGCAAAAAACGATCTTTTTTTTTTTTTTGAAAAAAATGAAAAACTTGTATTAATACAAAGAGCAATTACAAGCGGGAGAGAACACATCCCAACCAAGAACAACAAACAACACTACAAGAGTAGAGCACAAAGTCAACCCAACACAACACAAAGCAAAGAAGTCAACTGGGCGCGAAAACGCGACATGTCGCGAGATCGCGACAGTCAACCCCGTCTCCTCCGTCAGTGCCAACAACACGAAACGCGACATGTTGCGAATGCGGACATGTCGCGAATCGTGACATGTCGCAAAATCGCGACGACAGCACCCTCCAGCAACCCTTCGTCAAAATTGTCGCGAAATCGCGACTAGAAGACCAACTTGCTCCATAACGCCAAAAAGGTCGCGAAATCGCGACAGAGTGCCTCCGAATCATCCAACCATCAAAAGTGTCACGAAATCGCGACGAATTATCCTTATGGCATCCAGATCGCAAAAGCGTCGCGATATCGCGACAGTTTTCTCCATTCCGCTGGTAAGCCAAAATTGTCGCGAAATCGCGACGAGATTTTCTGCAAGCAGCCATCGCTAAAAATGTCGCGATATCGCGACAAATTATCCACTTTGCACCACATCCGAAGAAATGGTCGCGATATCGCGACGGGTTTTCCTTATGACACCAGTTCGCCAAAAGTGTCGCGATATCGCGACGGTTTTTCCTTTCGACGCCTCCCCAAACTCGCGATATCGCGACGAATTTTCCACTTTGCTCTCCATTCGCAAAAGTGTCGCGATATCGCGACAAGTTTTCCCTTAGCCCCAAATTGCCAAAACCGTCGCGATATCGCGACAATTTTACCATGCGCCTTCCCCGAGGGCCGCGATGGCGCGACATGTCGCGATATCGCGACAAAACCCGCCAAAGGCCGTGAGGGCGCAACCTGTCGCGATATCGCGACAGCTTCCAACTTGAAGCTGCGACGGCGCTACATGTCGCGATATCGCGACATAAATCTTCCTTAGCATAAAAAACACTGCACATCATTTCAGAAATCGTTCAAGGCCTTGTCGAATCTCTGCATCCTCCACGTGCATGTCACCGTGCAACCGCATCCCAACCTCCCTTTCAACACCCATCTTAGCAAGGAAATCGGCCGCCTTATTGAGATCTCGATTCACATAGACAGTTATCACATCATCTAATTCCCTCCAAAGCTCTTTAATTTGGGAGACTAAGATCCGCAACCTCCAAGCTTTCGAGACAAAGTTTCTCATACAACCAAGAGCACC
Organism: Wollemia nobilis; assembly: GCA_028583015.1. NCBI lineage: Eukaryota > Viridiplantae > Streptophyta > Pinopsida > Araucariales > Araucariaceae > Wollemia > Wollemia nobilis. The sequence continues at coordinate 2,904,776 of JAQPPZ010017129.1, forward strand.
CACCAAGATTTGGGAGTCGACTCAATAATAATCTTCCCGTGTCCCCGTTTGGCAGCCCTGAAGGAGGCAGATTTAATGGCAAAGGCCTCGGCTTCATTGTTTGTGGCACATCCTGCACTCCGCAGCTCCCAATAGAGCAAAGACCCAAGGATGATCGCGGCACACTACTCCAATTCCAAGGACTTCCCGGATTGCCTTTAGCAGCTCCATCGCATTGATTTTGATCCATCCTTCAGAAGGAGGTTTCCAACTACCACTCACCCGCCTTTGTTGAATAACACCTCCCTCTTCCAAAGGCTCGTAGCAGATCGAATTTCCCTCGGCATGAATGGCAACCGTTTCCGCCACTTTGCTCCAAATGACTTGCCATATTCCTTCTAGAGAGGAGAAGGTTTCACGGAAAATACGGGCATTTCTCTCCAACCACACCTCGCCACCGGATAAAAAATAAACCAAGCTCCCACCAATTCGAAGAGCTTTAGATTTGAATCGACCTCTCTTCCAACTTTCCCATATATTGTTTCGAGACAGGTCCCCATTAGCCCGAAGTTTAAATTGGGAGAACCAACGCTTCCAGATCTCGTCTTGTGAAAGAACATTCAAACATTAGATGATCCGCAGCTTCCTCCCCGCTTGTGGCATAACACACATTGAGAAGGGCCAATGATGCCTCCGAGTCTGAGATTGTCATAGGTGAGAATTCCATTATGCAAAAACCGCCAGTGCGAAGAAGTTCACTTTCGGCCACCCTCGGGGATGCCATATCTTTCTCCAATCATGAACCAAAAAAAGTGTGGGGGGGCTCGGAAGGATCTCATCATATCCCTCTTTCACAAGATAAACCCCAAGGCTCCCATAGCCCCTGTGCCGCTCATCCTCCTCATCTCTCCCAAGCAAGAAACCGTTCTCGCCAAGATTTTTCCCAAAGTAGGTACCAACTCCGGAGGGATTGGTATTGGCCACTCATCCAGTCGCTTAAACTTTATGATCTTGTAGTCCCCCAATTGACTAGTGTTAAAGTAGCTCTCAATTTGGATCCATCCCTTATCTTCTATAGCAGATTTTATCGGTTGCAATTCAGAAACACAACAATAATGGGAGGATTCTGGTCCCGTGAATCACCCGTAACCGAGCCTTATCCCCTCTCCCCACTTTCCAGAATAGTTGATCTTTGATGAGTTGAGCTCCAAGCTTGAGCGCCTGCCACACTGATGATCCAAAACCTTCCAGAGGAAAGCGGCCCACATCATTAGGATGGACAGAACCCAAGTATTTGCTAGAGAGGATTCTCGTCAAGAGGGATGTTGGCTGAGAAATCCACCTCCAGTACAGTTTGCCACCCAAAGCCTTGTTGTTAAACTTGGAGCTTCTTAGTCCCAACCCTCCTTTTTCCTTGGGTTGGGTAACCTTGTCCCACCCAACCAAGGCCCATTTCCTCTCTCCCTTGGCACCTTCCCATAGAAATCTTCTAGCCATTTTATCCACCTCTTTCCAAATAGACTGGGAGCAACCAGATGGAGAATTTATAAATTGGCATGGCCTCGAATAACCGATCGCAAAAAGTTAGACGACCCCCATAACTTAACCATCTATGAGACCAATGGTTCATTCTATCTTTGATGCCATCCAATAGGTCCTTCCAAACATCTATTTTTAGTTTTTTGAAATGGAGAGGGACCCCTGTGTAAACCATCGGGAGAGAGGTCCGAGTGAAACCTAAAATCTCAATAACTCGGTCCTGTAACCGTTGATCAATATTGAAGAAGATCACTTTGGATTTATTGTCATTGATGACTTGATTAGAGGCCCGGAGGTAGACATTTAGAGTATCTCCGATTCTTATTGCTTCCCTAAGGCTGGCCACTCCCACCAATCCAATATCATCTACAAACTGTAAATGAGTCAAAACTTCAGCCCCGACCTTAATACCTGTTATCTGACCTTGAAGTCTTCTTCTCAGAAAGAGTCTACCCAATCCTTCAGCCAAGATGAGGAAGAGATAAGGAGAGCAAGGGTCTCCTTGCCGAAGGCCACGAGAGGCACCAAAAGGAGGCGAGGGAAGTCCCTTGATAAGAACAGAGTATGAAGGCGTAGAAATACAGCTCATGACCCAGTCTGTCCAGTCCTGAGAGAAACCAAAGGCCGTCAACATCTTTGCCAAGAAGCCCCACTCCACCCTGTCATAAGCCTTGGACATATCCAGTTTTAATGAACATTCCTTTGTTCCCATATTGGTGCATTGTATGGATAGCCTCCTGTGCTAGAATCACTCCATCCAAGATTTGCCTCCCTTCAACAAAACCCCCTTGCTCTGGGGAAATTATATTATGCAAGATAGGTTTTAACCTTTCAGCCATAATCTTAGTGATTATTTTATAGATCACATTGCATAAGGCAATAGGTCTAAAATCAATAAATGAACCCCCCGCTCCTTTTGGAATTAAAGTAATGAAGGTATGATTTAGAGCCTTGAGCATTCTTTTATTGGTTCCGGACTCCTCAAAGGATGACCTTAACATCTTCCTCCAGGGTATCCCAAAAGGCCTGGAAGAACTCAATAGGGAAGCCATCAAGACCGGGCGATTTACCAGTACTCATCCCAAAGACCACCTTCTTAAGTTCATCTCTATCTATGGGTCTAAGTAGGGCCTGGTTCTCTTCAGAGAGATTATAGAAGGAATGACAAGCAATAACTTCATCTTGGGCTGCCCCATCTTGCTCCATACTTTCCTTAAAGAGTTTTGAGAAATACTCCATTGAGTGGGAGTGCATACCAGGAAGAGTGTCAAAAGAGTATCCATTCTCATCTTGAAGGAATTCCATATTATTCGCTTGTCTCCTAGCACAGCAGTAGCGCTGAAAAATTTTGTATTTCTGTCTCCTTCTAATAACCAAGTATTTCTTGCTCTCTCTTTCCAGTAAATCTCTTCTTGATTATCAATATCCTCAACCGCTTTGCGCAAAGCATCATCCTCGGATTTAAGGTGCTCGAAAATGTTTCCTTCCCCGAAATGTTTTTGCACCTCATCCCATCCGGCCAACAAGGGGGCCCGTTGGTGCCGGGAAGTCCGATTTGTTAGTTTGCCTCCACCGCTTCGGCTTACACTTGACAAATTGAAGTTGTTTGTGAAATTTGAACATTGCAGTCCCAAAAGGTGGGCGGCCATCTTCCCACCACTGAGGAATTTTTCTTCGAAGATCTTCTTTTTGCAACCAAAAATTTTCAAATTTAAATGGTTTATGGTACCGCCTCGTCATAGCCCCTCCCTCCAAAGAAATGGGAAAGTGGTCTGAAACTGGGCCTTCCAAAATCTGAAATTTAATATTCCATTTCACAAATGCTTCCTCCGAGACCATAAACCGGTCTAGTTTTACCTTCCTACTGTGTGGCTCTCTTCTCTTATTAGTCCACGTAAAATAAGTGCCAGGACCTTTGATATCAACAAGGTGAAAGGCCTGGACTTGAGCAATCAGAAGCCTATCCCCTGGATCCAAAACTCGGGATACCACCTTCCCCGATCCCCGGCAGATAATTTGGCATTAAAATCCCCAAGGAATAATCCAATCGCAATCTTCCCGGGAGGATCTCATTGAATGAACAACATTCCATTGAAGCCGCCGGCCATCAATGCTTTGAGCCCCATAGAAGTTTGTGATTAAAACCTCGTTCAGCTGTAACAATGTTCTTAAAGAGAGATGTGAGAACACCCCTCCAAGCTGTATGTTCTATTGCTATCCACACCAGAGGGTTCCAAAGAGTAACAATCCCCCCCGAAGCTCCTTGGGCCGCCACATCCATATATCCAACGCCCCTCCATATTCTACTAGCAATTTTACACATAAGATCTAAAGACATTTTTGTTTCCTGAAGGAGCAAAAAGTCTGTTTTGTGTCTTCCTAAAAGTCTTTGAACAGCAGATTGATGGGTTCTACCGTTTAAACCCCTTACATTCCAGGATTGTATAATCATTGGAAACCTTGGGAGCAATAAGAGTCAATTGTTCTCACCGATCCTCCATTGATCAGCTTGTCCCCTTGCGCTACTAGTAGATCCTTATTGGATTTTCTACCATCTCCTTGGGAATTACTATTCTTAGACCTCTTTTCCACCTGGGTAATCCCCAACGCCGGTCTTTCTCTGCTTCTTTTCTCGCACTTCCCATGTTGACATCCTTAATAACCGGTTGTGCAGGGGAATGGATTACCATAGCCCCTAGGTTCTCTCGGCCGCAAAGTCTCGTGGGTTTCAATCACCTGCTCTAAGACAGGAGTAGATGATAGAGGAGCATGAGAGTGGGTGTTATTATCCTCAGCATTCCCATCCACTCCTTCCATGACTTGGTCTTCTTGGTCTACAAGGGATTTGAAGATTTCATATCGATTGGTTGGCTTGGTTTGAGCCTGCTCTTTGCCATTTCTCTTTTTGTTTTTCCTCCGCTTCGCTGTTCAAAGCCATCTTTCCGGGGCATCGAACCCCGGGGGATATTGAGGGGTTCTTTGACCGGAGTGAACTTACCCTCTCTCGGGCGATTTGGCGCTCCCGACGGAGCTTCCGCTTTTGTGGTCGAGGATATTTGGGCAGTAACCCAGCCAAATGGCCATGCTTATGGCAGACTCTCGCATCTAAAAGGTAAGGCTTCATAGTCTAGCCGTCGTATCCAAGTTAGTCCCGCTAACTCCAATTCCACCTCGACCGGAAGTGGCCGGCTAATATCCATTTCTACGCATATTCTAGCAAAGACAGCAAGATTTCCCTCAATGGTATCTCTCTGAAACTCCCAAATATCTACCTAGAGAATTACCAATCAACTCAAGAATCTGCTCACCCCAAAACTCCATCGGGAGAGCGTACACCGAATCCAAACCGGGACAGCCGTGGGCTCAATGCGAGGATCAAAACCCACTCTCCACGGTTGGACAAATAATCCCGCCGGCCGTGGCTCCTCTTCTCTCATTCAAATGCTCTGTTTCTATCTCGCTAAAGAAGAGAAACTAATAATAAAATACCCATTGCTTATAGGCCATAGAGAGTACTCACCAATGGGCTCCCAGCTCTGTCTCACCCTGTGTGTAGAAAGTTCGTAGTGGGGCCGGATACCCATGAATTTGCAGATCGGATCATGGGTAGCACGGTATATAATCGTATCCTCAACCAGCTTTGGTTCTATGAAAATCTTAGGCCTGGAAGCAGATTGTGGAAGGCAGCCGTTAACTCGTTTGCAGTGTAAACCCTTTCCAAAGATTCTTAAATAGCATTTGATAAGCACTTCGCCGAGCTTCATCGGAGGAAGATGCAGTGGTTTTCTTTTAATATATCAAAGGATATGAGCTTTTCTTCCCATCGATAGATCCCGGAGGAGACCCCATTGGGCCCTCCCGAGGCAACGAACGATCCTTCAAAGTAGTGTAGATTCAATACACAGGAGGTCCTGGAAGAATCTTCCAACCAGAAACCCTGGAGCTTCGCCCGGTGCCTGCACAGAAGGTTTCCCGCCAAATCGCCAGAGCTCGAACTCAATCCATTTTTCAAAATAAGATGCAAAAAAACGATCTTGATCAGCAAGAAAGTGACCAATAATTTCAATAGACATGCGGTGAGGTTGTAGCATAAGGAAAGTGGACTACATTTGAGGTTGGTCCAGGTTTAAATGTTAGAACTGTAACTTTAGCTTACCTCTGGCTCTTCTTCCCTCCCTCCTCAGGTAACTTTGTCACAAATTTAAAGGCAAGTAACAAATTTTCCTTAAAACATTCAACATGTTTTAGTAAAAATGTAAAATTATTATTGCAGTTGCCAGAATATTAGTGGTAAATTCTATGCTTCTCCTTTAAATGTTATCCTTTAATGCACATATTTAATACTTTGGGGGAAAAAGAATTCACTTAGCACACTATACTCTTGGAAATTTTCTTATTACCTGAAGTTTCTGCTGGTGACTATGCTGCAATAAAAATGCCCTTAACGTCAGCAAAGATTTACGAAGCAGAAAATCAACTTTTATCTGCTACATGTATGATGCAATAGTTTCATTTATGGATGTCATTTTGGCGCTTCATTTACACGATATGGTTTCATGGGCTTGAGTGTTGAAGCTTTCTCCAAACATGCCTGAAGTTTGAGGCTGTCAATAGTTCTTTTTAGGTATCTAAAACTTGCACTTAGGAGAAAGGATCATATACACATTGGTTGAAGTATAACCTCGATAAAAAAGAATGACACCAACTAGAATGGAAAATGTTTAATATAAACAACAAGCTTCAGTTTGTGATTGCGAGGAAGAGCAATCTTGAGTAATTCAAGTATGCCCTCATTGATGTCATCTCAAGCAGATGCAACTTAAACCTTTGTTTGAGAAAATGGGGTTTCATAAAAAATTGAAACGGCAAGTCAGTTTTGTGTTGAGATTATCATGGCCTAAAGAAACACAATGACTTGTAAATCCAAATTGGCCATTTTTGGAATGGTTCATTGTAGCCAACTTTTTTTTCAATGAGTTTACACAGTATTTTATGAGGGGTCCTGGTCCCCTCATACTGAGTGGGGTTTGAACCTTGGACCTCTCAAAGAGAGGCCAAAGTCCTTACCACTGCAGTAAGCTTGCAGCTTTCATTGTAGCCAACTTTTGTGAGGAGTGTAGCTTGGCAATATTTGAAGGAGAAGAGCCTTGGAGCAGTTGAGATATTTGAGTATATCAAATGTGTAACAGGAAATGGGTTCTGCAAAGGAGGAATAGGGTGCCTTGGGAGCCTTCCTCTGGCATGCCTATATGTATATCTGCAGACCAATAATATCTAACATTTTTATCATTTTTATCTCCATTTGCTAAATATCTTTGTGATTTTTTTTAATCTCGTTTTCTTGTTATAAGTGGAAAAGGAATGCATCTGATGTTACATTGGGAGCCTTGCCCTAGGAAAGCTAGAAAGCTAGAAAGACTAACATCTAATCCTGTGGTGATTTATGGGTCAAACACTCTACATCCTTCAAAAAATAATCGATTCTTTTTTTATCTTCAAAACAAGATTCTGTTTAAAAATATTTAACTATCCTAAGCAGAGTGGGGAATCATTCTCATGGAAAATTCCATTGCATGCTGTCTATCACAGAAATCAGTCACAGTTTATCACAGAAACCAGTCACAGTCTATCACAGAAACCAATCACAGGCACTTTTACCACCCTTATCGTATGGAAAATCTCTTTGCAACCATCTTCAATCATCCACGTGTCCTATAAAAAAGTGATGCACCAAGGAAGAGTTCCAATGAAAATTTAGTTGAATTCTGCCTGCCTCCTTGTTCAGAAGGTCCTGGGACACGGACATTCACAAAAATCATGCAATATTAGTTTCTCTTCTCACACAGATACATAAAGAGTTAGATATGTTAGCCTTACCTTTTCTTGTTTTGACTGCTAAGAGGTTCTTAACTTCCAAAGAGTCAATCTTTTTAGGATTTTTAAATCCTAAATTCTAAGAGTCTCTAAGTTCAGCTAATATGTGGAACCTTGGAACAGTGCATCAAGAGTATTCTTTTGCAACATGTTATCTATGGTAACATTATATCTATATGCTATTCTTAAGGATACTACAAGGTTAACAGTATGGCAACAATCGATTACTTTTTTTACTACTCTCAATATAAAGATGAGCATTTGAAAGGATTGCAGTTCAAAACATCTAAGCCATTTATGACACAATGGATAAGTCCAGGATTAATATTTGTTTTCATGATGCATATGGACATTTTTGTAACACATAGCTGCATGCAAAATTTCTTTGAGTAAACGACTATAAAACACAAACGATATGGATACCAGAAACCTCAGTTTACTGAGATATTTCTATGACAAGGAGGGTCGTCTCATATATTGAGTAAAATGTAAACGACATCCTCCACGAGGGTCGTCTCATATGACCTATGGCCTTCCGGATGTTAAAATCTACTTTACCCTTTACCCTTCTTTGGTCCAGCTTTATGAAAGTTCAGTTTATTTCTTGCATGAGGTGAAAAATTGCAGATTTTATTTAACAGTACTTTCCACTTTCAATATATTGATATCATTACTCTTCTTGTTTGTAGTTAAGCTCTTCACAGAGCAATATCAGCATTTACACTATATGATCTCTTTTTGAATGTCCTATTGAAGAGTTCTTGTTCATTAAGAGCTTGCCTATGCTTTATACCAAATGCCAGGCTTGCAGCCTTAAGCTACACAAAATAGATTTTTGAACTACAAAATCATGCTTGCCCCTTTCTAATATTTCCAAGTTCATCATTGTCTATATGCTTAAGTAAGCTTAGCACTATAACCATAATGAAAATTTCCCTTAAATAGCTTGATTAAAAAGACATCCAAACTCCTTTTTAAGAGAAATGCCTGCATCTTATTACTCTATGGATGATTCTTATCAGCTTCTTGGTTTCTTCTATATGTAGTTTACATTTGAAGAAGTGCCATCTTTGAAAAAAAATCTTTCTAAGCAGCCAAACTTATGAGTTGCATATCTGTCAAAATATTTGTTTCTTTTATTTGTTGTTGGTCTTCTCATATGTATGCTCTATGTGTATATGCAGACTTGTGAAAAAGAAACTGCAAGAGAAGGCGCTGGTCTCTTGAGGGATTCAGATTTGAGTGAAAGCATCATGAGGTTATCTTGGGCACTTGTACATTCACGGCACTCATCTGATGTTCAAAGAGGGATAGCAATGCTGGAAGGCAAGCAATGGACCATATTCTGTTTTTGAATATGCCCTCTTATCACCCTTTTAGCCTGACAACTCCCTTTTTTAAATATGCGTGCTACTGGTTGATGATACTTGCTGGTTTTTCAGTTGAAACAAATGTACTTGATTGGTGTCAAATTCTAACAAATCAATTAAAGGTGCAAGTCTTTGGTCTCACTTTGTGGGATTCCTCACCCCTATTAACATCGAGTTTGGGCATGTGTGTGGGGGGCTGACCCTCTTGCTTTCTAACCAGTTAATATGATGATGCAAGTCTAGTGGCATATTCCATGATTGGAATTTCGTTCCACATTAATACCTATCTATTGCATGCTCTACCTCTAATAGGTCATATAGAGTAAAATCCTATGGTGATAACGCAGACTGCATTTAAAATATTAAGAAACCTATTTTGTGACTTGGTATAAATATTTCATACTGTCCTTAAATAAAAAGAAGCTTCTATGACATTCCTCGCTTCCTTCCAGAAGGAAATCAGTTGTTTAATAGAAGAGAAAAATCAGTGAAGCATGTTTACTCTTGAGAACCAAGAAGTGGTAAACATGATTCACTGTCATGAGTTTCGGTAGACATACAACCAAATCTTTCCACAGAAGGGAAGAGAAACATAATGCGTGTGCATACAGGGCAAATTTCCTTCTAATTGGAATTTTCCTTACCCATCCATGTTGCAAACAAGTTAGTACATTGATTTTCAAAGTGCAAACCTGATTTCATATCAAAACATTGCTGAGGCCCATATAGACTTAGCCTGGTGATTACACTCTGGTATTTACTACATCAACAGGCAAGTTAGGTGCCCACTATGATCACTTCCATGTCCATTGTGCATATAAACATGATATATCATCATATGAAAATTGCACTAGGGTTAATGCGGTATGTTATATCATAGATTTTTTCACAATTATGTCTTGTAGCCATAAACAAGGACACAGATAATGGACCAGAAAATATAAATTATATTCATGCAGTAAGTCTTTGGGCCAAAATAAGAAATCTTGTACCATGATGTGGGAGAAATGGTGATATAATGCAATCACAGCTCATTTGGGAACATCTATAGTTTTTCTCATTGCTTGATATGGAGTCAACCTGGACATCAACCACAAGAAATAGGATTCCATGGGAAAACTGCAGTTTATTAGCCCCATTTTTCCAGATTGAAAACATGCACTGTATGAGACTCAAATTTTGTAAAGGAGAAAGATAATTTTTTTTGTAGTGGAATATTTTAGAAATGTAGGTTGAAATTCACATTAGGTGGTAGGCAATACAAACAGGTAGTACGCCAAAGATTAATATCTAATAAGGTAACCATCCAAAAATTTGCTACTTAGAGTATCTGAAAGTCCAACTTATGCAAGACACCTTTTCAGTAATGCCCAAAAAGTAACCACAGAAGCAGGCCAAAGAAGCAGAGTGAAGGGCATTTTAAGTTGAAGTGTTAAAATTCTACTATTATATCCAAAAATCATTGTGCAAGTTGTTGCCTTATGAATGGAGGTAATCTTGTTTTTACACTTAACAAACAAAATGAAGTTCTTTATAAATACTTTTCTAGTCTACAATTGATGAAAATTGACGAGTATGAAGGTGTATGAATACAAGTTTATGCATATGTATCCAAAGATTCCAAACAGACAAAGCATTTATAATTAACACTTGGTAAAGGGCATGCAAGTAAATATGGTTGTTAACTCTTAGAAAGCTAATTTTATGGTTAATGGGGCCTCTTTTCTATAATCTGAGCAGTGATGAGATCTTAAATGCATCGTTAGTTGCTTAATGTTCACTAATGATTCTTTAAGAGCTATATTTTTTTTTGCTGGATAACAAGGGGTTGTACATAGGTCCCCCACCCTTGACAATTACAACGCTTGAGAGTTTACAAATAGATTCACTTCTCATCTCAATTGAGATGCTATAGCTAAAAACCTACATCATTTTACATAAAATGTTTAAATTCTTAATTTTCACTTTTGGATCTTTTCAAATTTTTGTGTGAATACAAATATTTCAGAATCCAGCATGCTTCTTGACATTTTCCTATAGCAGTCTTCACAATACCAAAACTTCACCTCTACTATCTATATATTGCATCTTAGTAGAGTAATATTTCCAAAACATCGCACTATCATAGTCCGCTTTACCAAATCTGGATTGCTAGTTTCCTTCTTGAAATACAAGTGCAACCACAAAAATTATAATAAATAGTTTATATGAAAACACATTAATGTTATAAAATAAAACAGATATTACCAATGGAAAACATTAAAGTAAATCTTAATCATTATATTGATAAAAGAACTTCAGACTTCTCTGATCCTAGAATATTCTGATAAAAAGACGTTGCCTCTTTTCTAATTTCACTTTGGTCTTCAATTCAAACCCCTTCTATTGATTTGATTCTACTAATTCTGGATGTTGATCTCTGTACTATAGCCATCCTATGATTTTTTTTTGTATTTTTATATCCTTCTTTTAACTAAGTTTTTTTTAATTTTAATCTCCAAAATTTCTCTTCTTTACTCACAATATTATGATATTCACTAAGCAACGCCCTTTCCTCTGAGCTTGGATTATTATGATCACCTTTTTGGAATTTTCAAAGTTTATCTTTTAGTTATTTTTTCTTCTCAAAAATGTTTCCACAAGGGTTCTTGTTCCATTCTTTTAACCTAGATGTCATTGGTTTAATTTGTTTTGGAAGTGCATACAGCCCACCGTATTCTGAAGAATTCCACGTTTGTGCTATAATATCAACAAATTGAGGATGGTGTTCCCACATTTTGCTCATATTTAAAATATGATCTTTTTTAAAATTCACTTACCACCATTTTAATTCTTATTGGCCAGTGATTAGTATGCATTTGTCTAATTTTTCTGCTATTAGGTTCTGGCCTCTCCTGTTGTTGGTCCATGTATAGTTGTCTTCTTCAAACTCAACCTCCCATAGATTATTGTTTTGAATAGAAGCTGAGAAATCTCTCATACTTTGGGTTAATTTTCTAATTCCCCCAAATTTTTCATCCAGCTTGGTTATGGCATTAAAATCTCCTAGGATCATGAATTTGGTTTCTTGGTTGGTCTTTACTTCTCATAAAGGCTTCAATCCCACTCCAAACTCCTATTCTACTTGACTGAGTTGTAGGTCTATAGACATTGATAAGGATGAAACGAATATTTGCAAAGTAGCATGTGACTAAAGAGGCTAGCCAATGCCTAGTTTTATGAATTCCAACAAGTTAAAATTCCCTCTGCTGCTCCTTCAGAATCCATAGCATCCCATTCACATCTCGCCCATACTGCTTCCATAGTTTTTGAAATTTCTTCTTTTGTCATTTTAGTTTCATGGATACAAAGAATATCAGGCTTATTACTTATACAAAGGTCCCTAATACACCTCTCTGCTTTGAGAGGGCATTAGCATCCCTTATATTCCATGAGATGATAATCATGTCCCATTAGGGGCTATTGGCCCCGTCTGCGAATTACCAATATCATTTTTTTGTTTAGTAAAGAGAAGTTCAACCAACTTAGTTTGTGTTCCTTTCTCTATGTTTGCTCTTGCTTCCCTGGATCTTGCTTGATAATTTGAGGGTTTTCCTCTTTTTGCCTTGCCTGTATCAGGAGTAGGTCTTATTATTCTATTCCTAAATATTCTTTCACAATTTTGTTTTTCATCAGATTTATCCTCTCCTGGCTCTGCTATAGAAGCTTTTGACTTGTCCTGCTCATTTTTTGGTATTTCCTTATTAATGGCAGAGGTATTAACTTCTAAAACTGCATTTTCTTTACCAATTTTTTTCTCCTAAATGGTGCATGGTACTTCAAGAAAGTCTTCAAAATATGATGAGACACATTCCTTAGGTTCATCGAGAATGTTCGTCCCTAAATCAGGATCATACTGAATAGACGGTTCCTTGTTAATATGTTGAACCTGTTCTAAGTTTTGATCTACTTTTTCTTCATAGGCTAAAGCCTCAAAAGAGTTGGTATTTCTTCCAGTATCCTTCCTTACTGGTCTCCCTTGTTTATTTGCTTTCATTTTTCTAGATCTATTTTTTGGACGTTGAAACCACTTAATCAATATCCATTTGTAAGTTTCTCTTGCAATTTTCTACATATGATTCTTCTGGGCTTTTCTTAGGGCATGATCTCTCATCGTGCCTCACCTCATGACATCTTGTACATCTAAAAGATATGTTTTCATAATATATGGTCTGGATCCACATCTTATCCTCATACTTAAGAATGATTGATTTTGGTAAAGCTTTACTATGAATCATGACCAATATCCGAGCATCAATAGCCAAGAATCCATCTATCGTAGAATCTGAAATAAGGAATTCATCTAGAGTGTTGCCTATTGCCTTTAGGTATCTATTTCCCAAAATTCAATGGGCAACCCATACATCCTAACCCAAATTGGTACTAGAGATAGATTTACATTTTCAGGTGAAAAACTTTCATACTAGCGGGTAAGGAAGAGTCTTGCTCTTCCCATAAACCAAGGACCCCCTTTTAGGATTCTATCTCTTTCTTCCCTAGAACAAAAAATGGCTAGGAAGAAACCTTTGGTAAGAAATGATAGAATCACTCCTGGAGACTTCCAACTCCTAACAATCCATTTTCTCCTATCAATCCATTTTCTCAAGGTTGAAGCCTCTAGCCAATACCCATTAAATTTACCAAAAACCGCCCTATCTTGGAGCAACGAGGATCGATCCTCTATGGTGCGCTTATTAACCTCTACCACTAGAGATGATTCTAAGGATTTAGCTATATATTGGTCCATGGAAAGGAAACTAAAACTCAAAATCTATTGAAATTTACCAGAATATCCTATATAGCAAATATAATATTTGATAAAAAATTTATAATAATTTGCATGCAAAATTTCTAAGATAAAGAAGGGAAAAAGGAACTTAGCTGAAAAATTCTATGCCCAGATAGAATGTCCTAGCCCTTCATTGCTCCTCCCATCATTCGAACCCTAGCTGACTAATATTTGCAATTTCGTTTTTCGCATCACTGGCCTTGTTCCGGATGGCTGACTTCACAGGGTCGTATCTCCCTCAATATTGCTCACATTTCTTCATATGATCACTCATTTTAAAGCTATTCAAATTCCGCACAAGTTGGTCCAAGAATCAGCTGAATTGGAAAACCCTTTGCGAAGATATGGCTCCTTAAAAATGAGACGTTTTTAGGAAAAAAAGCCCTGATCATTTGCGAAGAAGATAATTATGATGATTATCTTTAAGAGCTATATTAATTGCATGCTGCATGATCATTTGTGCTTGTCTATTTTATGCAATGATATTCTTGGTCATATGTAGTTTGAGAAGCTTATAGTTATTTCTGGTGAAAATTATTGTTGTTGTTGTGGCTGAACTCTTTCCAACTTATGCAAATTCAAGATATTGTTATTCTTCATTACACACCAGTGATTATGCATGATAGTCTTGGTCATATATAGTTTGAGAAGCTTATAGTTATTTTTGGTGAAAATTATTGTTGTTGTGGTTGAACTCTTTCCAACATATGCAAATTCAAGATATTGTCATTCTTCATTACACACCAGTGATATTTATTTGAATGCCATATTCCATGAAATTCAGAGTCTATATGGTTAACAAATTTTCCTTTTTAATATTATTTTTCCCCTCCTTTAATTATTAGGTTATTGAGGCTGGAAACATTGTTTTGGTACAAAGCACAAACATTTGACATATTCTAGTGATCCACTTTATGTTTGAAATATCACCTTTTTGTGCTAGTACTCTCTTATCTGTAATCTCCTTATCCAAGTTTCCCACCATAGGCTTTCCAAATTGACTCTCTGATTCTGTAAGATAATCTCCATTGTTTAGAAATGGTTTCATAAACATTTCCTGTTCCTTTGGCAGTTTTCCAATATTTTTTATATTTGGAAGATGGAAATGTTTAACAGTAGGAATGTCATGAAATCTAGCTCCTTTTTGACTGAGACATGTGCCCAAAGGCAAACACACCCAAAAGAGAAAAAACAAATCTAATAAGATATACTGAAAAGAAGGAATAATTATGATTATCAAATACTTGAGTCTCACTTAACGGGTATAATTATGTATCTATTGAATTGACCCCTGCATCCTTATTATGTTGGTGAAATAATCACTTTATTATTTTCTTTCGGGAAATTGTATATATCTACTGACCAAATTCTTCGATCTGAGATCCTGCTAACTACTGCTGAGTTCTGCATCTTAATGCCCTTTGGGGTGCAAAACCTGCTTCCCCTGTTTCCACCATAGTCACATGTTGTATCGGTAAACCTCGGAAGTTCAAAACATTCTTATGTTTGTGGCATGCAGCATCTTAAAATCAGAACATCAAGATGTTCCTTTTCAAGTTTAAGGATGTTTGCACACTTTCATATTTTTTTCAATATTTATTAGTGTCCTTCCATAATGTACTTTTTATGTCCTGACAATTTATCATCTGTTCCATTTCTATGGAGGTCATTTCTTGTAATAACATCCTCATCACTGGCTGGTTTTTGGTTTCCTCATGTAGAAGGCATAATAGTAATCATACCCTAAAAGTCTATGTCTTAAGTTTTATCATCAGCCAAATATTTGGCCTTTGCTTAATTGGGTTAATGTGTTTCAAGTATTTTGCCTTATGTTCCCCAATCTAATCTACCTTGCTGTTCTCCTTGTTTTAGTTCTATATATTCTTGTTTGTAGGTCAAATAATTGTATGCTCCTATAGAATTGAATATAACAGAACCAGGGTGTAAATCTGCAGCATCAGGAGTAGATCTGGTGGAAAACTGCAGCAACAGGAGCAGTTCTGGAGTGAACAGGTGCAGATCTGTTGTTTGTGGGCTTCATTCACGCCAGATGTGGTGAAGGAAATGAGTAGTGGCGGGTTGGGTGCAGTGGATTTTTTGTCTGGAGCGGGAATCAGTGGTGTGTGGGATCACAGAAGCTGGCACGCCCTGCGAATGTAGACCCTCTTGTACCCTTCGACTCGGGTGTGCATTCTTGGGTAGACATTGTGAGGAAGGAGCGGTCCAAGAAAGCCATCTCGTGCCTTTTCAACCTCAAGCTGGAGAAGGGTAAGCTCTGTGTTCCCTCGGATCTTCTGAATATGTCCTTGGAAAGGGGGGCATGCAACCTAGTTGGAAAATTTTTGGGTCCCCGACCTGATATGGATTCCATTCGGCGTTGGGCTTTGATGAAATGGAAACCGCAAGGGCATTTGGAAATTGTTGCCCTCCCCAAGGGTTTTTTCCTGGACAAGCTTAGCTGTGAAGAGGATATGGAAAGGATTTTGTGGGGAGGCCCTTGGTTCTATGGTAGAAGAGGCCTCTTCCTGCGCAAATGGGGCCCCGATTTTAACCCTAGCACCCAAAGTTTCAATACGGTGCTGCTTTGGGTTAAGCTCTCGGGGCCATTTTAGTATTGGCATGAAGACATTCTGCTCGGTATTGCCAGAGGAATTGGGGAGTTGATCACAATAGACTCTGCTACCAAGAACCAATCAAGAATGATCTACGCGAGAATGTGCATAAATGTGAATTTGGAAGCCGAGCTTCCAAACTCCATTGAGTTGGTGTTTGATCTTGGGTCTTGGATTCAAGCAATCGAGTATAAAAACAAACCCCCATTCTACTCGTCTTGTAAGTGTTTGGGTCATTCTTCTGGGGGTTGCCTCAACAAGAAAGTTTGCCAATAGAAGGAGGCTAGGGATCCATCCTCTTCGGATGGTTCCATCCCGAACCAAAAAATTTTGGTATGAAGCCCGTTGAAAAATCTTGCTTTGAGGTAGAAGTAATCCTAGGCTAGAGTCCCCTCAAACCCCATAAAGCTTCTCAGGATGAGCTTGCAACCCCTCTAGAAGTAGAGCATTTACTGGAATCTGAGGTTCAAATACAACTAGGAGACCAGAATACTTTAATTTCGGAAGTGCAGAAACATCCAGCTCCCAGCCAGGTGGCTACAGTTTCTTCGGCAAAAGATGTGGTGTCGACGCTTGAGGCCCAAGTAAATCTCTGCTCTGCTAGTACCTCTTCCATTTCTCCTCTTAAGAATTCAAATTTTGACTCGTTAGAAGCTCTTAAAGAGCTATCAACAAATCAGGTGTTTTCTCAAGTTAGGGCAAGTGGTGAGGTTGTCCTGATAGCTAGTCCTGTAGAAAAGGAGGGCTTGAAGACTATATCCCTAGAGGGTCTATTCAAATCTTCAGGCAATGTTTCCAAAAAGGAACTCCTGTCTCCCAACATGGGGCCAAAGACAAGAAAACAGAAAAAGGGTAATCTTGATGTGGGGGTGGAGCGTAAGGTGGGAAGACCATCCAATCAGGAAAATAGGAAAAAGGAAATGGAGGAGGAAATTGCAAATGGTGTTCAGACCACCCTGAGGTTAGGCTCTGGAGAAAAGATTCAAGAAAACTTAGACGAGATCCCTCTTAGAGACTACCTAAAAAATTCCTTTGGAGGGGGGAAGAAGCCCCATCCCAAACTCCGCAAATGAAAATTGTTTCATGAATTATAAGAGGTCTTAATGGCCTCTCGAAGCAGAGAGTTTGTCTCTTCCATCTGCTAGTTCTTGTTCCTGTTATCAAGTGCAGTGGAAAAAGGTTTGTTCTTGGGAAACCTTTTAATCTATATTTTTATTTTATTTTGCCAAGGTCCTCCTTTGGAACAGACTGGGATGACTGGAAAGAATGATGTTTAGTGGGTTTGCGTTGCAACCCTGTTGCCAACAAAGAATGATGTTTAGTGGGTTTGCATTGCAACCCTGTTGCCCTTGTTGGCTTTTTCAGTTGTTATCTGTTATATAGTTGTCTTTTCTTTTGTTTCTCGAGTTCATCCAGTATCCCTTTCTAAGGTTGAACTTGGATGGTTCTCAGATGGGCTTTGTTCTGTGCTTCTGTTATCTTTCTTTGTGGTTGTGATGTAAAAGGTTCAGGGACCCTTTTTAAAACCCCATCTTCCAACTTATCAAAAAAAAAAATATATATAATAGAATCAGGACATGTGGATTCCCTAGTCATTCTTGGCTTTCACTCTTAGTCCCCTTGATTTGTTTCTATATAAGTTGGACTTCCCCATTGAAGTTTTAATTTTTCTGTGTCTCCACCACAGGTTTTTACCATTATTCATTAACATTTGATGAATATAAGATTTTGGAAATAGGTAGGGAAAAAATGAGAGCATTTGCCACCTCCTAGCTCTTTCAGTGACTGTGCTAGCCACTCTAGCCACTCTATTATGTAAATGCTGAGAAATGCAGTTTGCATTTCTAAATTCTAAGATTGTCAACTTTGCTATTGACCATTTATCAATCAAAATATTGTTAAGAATGTCTGTTTTTAAAAACTTACTGAATTTAAATTTAATATTACTCTATGTTTGCAGCTGCATTAAACAAAAACAGTGGGCCTGAGGAGAAAAGGGAGATACTATATCTTCTTGCAGTAGGTCATTACAGAGCAGAGGATTATGGAAGGAGCAGACGATATATAGACCAAGCATTACAGGTTTGTGTATGCTATTGGACTTATTTTATTTCTAGTCAAGCTCCCAGGATTATCACAGTTTGGGCCTCTCTGCATCATACCAAAGTGGTCTGAAATGATTGCTTTAGTTGAAAGGATTATTCAGATTTGTGCTTAGCTTTAGTAGTGTTCTATTCTAGATATTTTGCATTCAAATGTTTATAATGGTGTAAAAGACTCAAAAACTAGACTGGAATACAATTGTGCATTATAGATTACCTTGTGCCATATATCATCCCCCTGTCATGAATAGGAGAAGCAGCCCTTTGCATGTTCAAGCACTGATAGTCTAGGGGTTATGGGTATCAATATGTTCTGATAGAAGTTGTCTATGCCCTATTCATGACATTGGTCTATGTTGCTTTCTTCTGTTTCTTGCAGATCTCTCCAGATTTCAGGCAAGCATTGACATTAAAGAAAATTGTTGAAGATAAAATTGCTAAAGGTAAGGGGAAGGGTAGCAGGATGTCTAGGTCCATTTACCATTTGTATTTCAAGCATGTCCTTAGATTAAATGATATTATAATGAAATAAATGACCAGGTTCTATGGTATCATATACTGCTTTATGGTGGTTATTTTTACTTTTATTAAACACTATGGCATAATTCCATTCAGTCATTTAACTGACAAAGTCTTGTGTGGCAGATGGTGTGATTGGCATAGGTATTGCAGTCGCTGCAGCAGGAATAATCGCAGGTGGCCTTGCAGCAGCATTGACAAAGAGAAATTGAATATGAAAGTGATAGAAGTTGTATGAAATTTTGAGTTGTCATAAATTGTGTGGAGAATGGTATTGATGCTTTCAAAATCCTGCTTATTCCTACATGGTCTTTATTACTGCACAAAGATTCTAGTACAATATACTGATATATCTGGGAATGAATTGCGTTGTGAATTCCTGTTTAAATGTTTAACAAACATGATTTAAAACTTACGGAAGTGCAAGGCGGCCATCTTGTTCTCATAGATTCTTTGGTCATTCATAAGCATAGTTACAAAACTCGGCGAGTTTTTGAAAAACTCTCTTGAGTCCGTGCCCAAGTCAGCCCTGTCAGGTTTTTTTTGGACTCTCAAGTGCGAGAAAAAAACTCAGCTGTGGCAGCAAAAACACAAAAAACAGCATCAAATGTTTCTTTTCCAAATTGGCCTCATTTTTATTGTTTCCACTTGCAGAGAGAGCAGAGAGATGGTAAAATGAGAGCCCAAAAGATACTCATTTGCATCCTAAACCCAAAATTTTCCTAGTTTTCAAGAATCTAACAGCTAAGCTGAGGTAAACAGAACAAGAACCAAAAGGAAGGCTAATGCAACAAGGCCCACTTGATTACAAAGGACCAAGAACGAAAGGGAAAGAAGAATTAGTCAGTAGAGTACAGGGATAAGGTAAAAAAAGATTAACAATGGAAGTTGAGACCAAAAGGGTAGACAACATTAAGAGCAATCTAAACCAATCTTGTATAGAGTTCCACGGTAACATGTCCCACCCCCTACAAAGTTTAACACCTTCAATAATCAAGAGCAAAATTTCTTTGCACCTCCCTGTAATATACATTCATCTAACCATTGGGCCTAGGAACAAACAAATGCTTCTGAAATCCTAACCAACATAGGAAACATTCACCATGTTTGAGGCAACTCAAAGGTGTCAAGAATTAGACATGAAAGATTGGAACAGTACAGTGCTTGGGCTCTCTCACAATCCCTGTGAGATCTGTAAGACACACATAAAAGAGTAAGAGGCCATTTGAAGAAGCACAAAATGTCCTCGAGGTTTCTTTCTAAGGAAGACAAGTTGACTAATAATTGTGATATGTAGTCATACACTCTGAAGGATAATATACTATTCATACTCTGCCAGAGAATGACATCAACCATATTCAGTGTTGGTTTGAGCATTGCACCTGTGTACAGCCACAAAACTAGAATGGGAGATGATTTGAAGGATTTTCTAAAAGTAGCCACTAGCCCATATATAACCATTCATCTATGGGAGGTATCCCCTAGTACAGGCACAATCTGAGAACCTTGGAAACTAGAAGGGATATGCACCAGCCTTACGTATTCTCTCAATGTGACTCAATATGAAATATCAGCAAACATTACATATTCATCAGGAGGAAACAATTACAAATAAACAGCATGTTAAACGACAACAAAAGAAATTGCAGATGCTCCAAGACTGAATCTAACAACCACCTAGCAGTTATATTGATGTGTGTTTTTTCACCTTTGTGTGTAGTTCAAGGTTGTATCGCTTACAGTATTAATTTTGGATCTGTATAATGTTAATTAATTGTGATATGTATCGCACTGAGTCCAAGTTTCTCTACTATGTTCTTAGCATGTATTACATTAGCATATGACTTGAGGCTACAGTGAAAAGAGTAAACTCTGATATATGTACAGAATGTTTGTCATTGAGATCCTAATGATGCTAGCAAGAGGGATTGTAGATGGATCTGAATTATACATATTTCAATAAAAGGTGTGGTAGTGATTGTTTCTTAGATCTAATCTTCTTGTATGCTCATTTCCAATGTTGAAATCTGCTTTAGTTTTGAACTAATCAGTTTGCTATTTACTGTTTTCAGTAAATTCCTCCTTGGCTATAATACAATAAATATCAGAATAGCTATTTGAATGCCATTTTCCATAATCTAGGAGAAGCCAGCTACAAGCAAATGATTTTTAAGTTGGAGTTTTTCTTTGCTCCTTGTGTGGGACAAATGTGGAATCATCCTGGTTTGTGACATTTAACATTTTATAATGAAATTGAAATGTTGAGGACATTCTTTTCACATGGCAGTTAATCGAATGATTCTCGCTTTTAATTTCTTGACATCCAATCTCAACTCTTACCATATTTGGATGACTTTGATTACCAACGGTGAATAACAAGTTACAACTAAGTGCTGAGGTTGAAAAATAAAAATATTACAACTCAAAAATTTTCTGTTTGCCTTATTTTAAAGGCAAAAATCTTTTGACCTGTGTTTCTTTACTAAATTTAACAAGAACAAAGCACCCAAAACCAGCTATCTTTTAATTTTGAAAAGCAACAAATTAGGTCCATTTATGCTGAGAAAAGGTTCTGAGTTATAAACAAGTTGAAGAATGTAGTACAAGTAATTAATAAATAAATTATTTAAATGAAAGTTAATTTTAGACCAATATTAGTTTTTTTTAATGAAAAAACTATGGACTGATTTACTATTCTGAAACATACTTAATGAATTCAAGTATGAATTCAATGCATGTGAAAGTAATAAAATATATAGGTCTTTATTTGTATTTTTGTGGTATTTTGAAAGTGGATATTGTATACTGGAATCATTTAGTGTCTTAATGAATTGAATGCATGTGAAAGTATTAAAATATATAGATCTTTCTTTGTATATTTTGTGGTATTATGAAAGTGGATATTGTATAATGGAATCACTTAGTGCCTTACGTGTTGGAGTGTCTTTAAGGTTATTATATCAAATCTTTTAACTATTTGTACTCTTAATTTATGGATAATTTGTTTGATTATATATATATATATATATATATATATATTTGATAAAAATGATTAATAATTAAATTAGTTGAAAATCAGATTACATCTATTGTCTTTCCATAATTGAAAGTTTTTAAGCCAAGTTTTAACAAGAGGATGTGGGACTATTCTCCCTTACATCTAATTCACTACAACTATCTATACAAAAAAAGAGTAACCATGTAAAGCAAGGATATATAAATCTATATACAACAAACAATACTATCATTAATGGTAAGAATGGAAAAACGAGATTCCTTGGTACGTTGAGGCCATCGTTGGAAGGAAAACCTAGGTAACATGGAAGGAAAGTCATTTGAAAGTCTTAGTTGGAAATAAAGATGCCCTAGTTAGCGATAAGAGGAAGACCATGATTATCAAGGAATATGTAAGTTCCATGGATACGAGATTATTATCAAGGAATATTTAAGTTAATGGATATTGGCCATGTTTTTATAAGAATTCAAAATTGGTTCAAGTAGAAGGGGGGATTGAATTTAAATTACTCCATGACGTTTTTGCCAAAAGGATTTTTTCTCAATACCTTCTCTAATTTAGAAATAAAGAATAAAATAATGGATAAAGGCCTTTGGTTTAGGGGCAAAGACGCATTAAATTTAAGACTATGGAGTGACAAGATAGAGACTATTAAAATGCCTTTTGGAATTCCTTATCAACTCATCAATAAAGAGGTTTTGAAGAATATTGACAATACTTTACGAGTTCATCCAGGAGGGACCAACTAATAAGAAGAGAAGACATGTTGTACACTCAAATATGTGTTGCCATGAATATTTCAAAACCTTTACCCATTAAGATTAAATTTAAGTCAAGAGAATGAGATTAGTAAGTGGATTATGAAAATACTGCATTTTGATGTCACAAACGTCAAGAAATCGGACACATGACAAAGGTTGCAAAGTGAAAATGATAGAGAAAGAGATTTAAAATTTTGGGCACGAGACAAAACTCAATATGAAACAAGGAGATCATATCATAGAAGCAGGTCAAATCAAGGATTTTCCACTCCTAAAAAAGTGGTAAGAAAATCCCCTCTACATCATCAAATGACAAAGACCATTATAGTTCATTTGAATCAACCATTAAAAGAAAAAATGACACAAGGGATGAGCAAGTACAATGCACAAGTTCAATTACTGGAGTTAAAGGTGCAAAGGAAGATGGGAACACAAATTTTAAAGTGAATGATGTGAAGGAGGTCAAAGTTAATCCACGTAAATCATCTTATTTTTCCTCAAGTAGCATAAAATTGTCTTCTTATAATAAAAATGAAAGTAATAACAAAGTATATCTATTACACTTTAAGGTTTCAAGAGCAACACAATAAAGAAAAGCATATGGAGGATATCCAAGAAAATTTAGGGTTTCTAGGGCAACATAAGAATTGGGAAGCCAAATAACAATATCACAGTCGTTAACCAGAAGTGGAGGTAAGCCCACTAGTAAAAATAAAAAGTGATATAATAAAATTGATATCATGGAATATTAGGGGTATAAATAGGACCCCAAAAAAAGAGTTATTAAGGAATTAATAGGTTGCTGTATTCTTGAGTTTATTTTAAGACAATAAACAAAATTAAGCAGTGAGGAATGTAAGGATGCTTTTAAACAGATTTGGAAGATTGGTGATTGTCTGGCAGTTTCTTCTATAAGAACTTTAGGTGATATTGTAACAATTTAGGACAAATGCAAATGGGATAGACAATTGTTAAAAACAAAAAGTAATTGGGTTGCTAGACTATTTTGTAGAAAAAAGGAAAACATCAAAGTTGTGGTTATAAATGTGTATGCTCCAACTATAGTCATTCCTTGTGAAAGATGTTGGAAGGACCTTAGCATATTTTTTCAAAGTGATGATTTATAATTGTGATCTATGGATTTTTGGGGGTGATTACAACACAATTCAATCTCATTTGGAAAAGAAGTGTCGTACTCCAAGATGGTCTAAATCAATGTAAGATTTTTCTTCATTTATAAATCCAAATGGACTTTTGGATGTTAGTCCTTCAAGTTTTTTATATACATGGGATAATAGATGTATTGGACAAATTCATATAGTAAAATTTTTGGATAGATTCTCGCTATCCTACACATGGTTGCAAACTGAATATACAATCTCTTCAGATATTTTATTGCAAGTAGGATCAAATCACAAACCCATTCTTTTGACTTGTGATTTACCTAATAATGGTTACCCAAAGTCATTTCGATTCCTATCTATGTGGCTGTAAGACCCTAAATTCTTTTAGATGGTTATGGTTGGATGAAGTAAATTTTATAGGATCATATTGTAGACACCAAAAATGTGTCATTTGTGTAATGCACTAAAATAATTTTTGATTAATTTTGCGAGTGTTCCAAATTTCCTTCCAAAACCTTCAAATTCCCCAATTCTCATTAATTTCCTCAAATTCTTCTAAAATCCCTAAAATTCCTAATTTCTTCTTTAATTTCCCTAAAAATCCTAAACCTCGATCAAATCCCCT
Organism: Wollemia nobilis; assembly: GCA_028583015.1. Taxonomy (NCBI): domain Eukaryota; kingdom Viridiplantae; phylum Streptophyta; class Pinopsida; order Araucariales; family Araucariaceae; genus Wollemia; species Wollemia nobilis. The sequence continues at coordinate 2,929,125 of JAQPPZ010017129.1, forward strand.
AAATCATCCTCTAAAATCCTTAATCACCCCCTAATCCCTAATCAATTTCCCTAATAAAAATCATAATCACCTCTTAAATCCTCAAATCCCCCTCAAAAGTTCCATAATCCCATATAATCCCCAATCCCCCTCATCCAATCCCTAATTAATCCTTAATCACCTCCAAATCCCTAGTCAAACCCTTGACACGACCCATAATGAATTTTAAAATCCCAACAAAATCCCCAAAATGTCCTAACCCTTCCCCACCAAATCTTCTAGAAAAGGTCCACATTAAATCCTCATGTCCTCCTAAATCCTCCTACATCCTCCCATGCACTTTCCTAGGAATTAAAAATTCCTCTAATCCCAAAGTCAAAGCCCCATCAAATCCCACATTAAATTCCTAAAATCATTTTAAATTCACATGGCACCTTTTTAGGAATTAAAAATTCCCCCACACTATTCAAGGTCCCTACTCCCCATGCAAATTAATGACATTTGGGTGGTTGGGATTTCATCCCACCCAAGGCCATTAATTTTTGAGGGTGCACAACCCTCCAAGAAGAATCCTATAGATTTTCCTTGGTCTTGGCACCTTCTACTTGGCTGCCACATCATGCCAACTCACCTCCATGTCACCAGTCATTCCCCTTGCCTAAAATCTATATATACCCCCCTCATTTATTCATTTGCTTAAGACCCTTGAGAAGCATACCAACACTCTGCCAAAATTCCATCAGCCCTCCCCATCACCCATGAAAATGAGCAAAATCCCCTGCATGCCATTAACTTACCCTTAAATTTGTGTGCAAATAGAGAGTTAACTCACTAACAAACAATCATCAAAGACCCAACACATCATCCAAAAGACCTCCAACAAGTTTCTTTAGCATCAGCATAGTAGAGACCTCGATCGTCTGGCCCTAGACGACCCATAGTCACCACTGTTGAAGTCTCAGATGATCTGCCGAGCCCATCATCAAGCCCTTGGATGATCGCTAGTGAGAAGAAAATCTAGCATAGGCCAAAGACATAGCCAATGAGGTAAAAGAGGTATATTTTTGATTTTTTGCCATACTTTCTTATGTTTATGTTCATTTCATCTATTATTTTGATGTTTCTTGCTTGCATCTTTTGACTTGGGCCCAACTAAGGTGGGCCCATTTGGTGCTATTAATTTGTTGTTATTGGCTATGTGCAGGTACTTTAGGGTTGCAGGCAACTTGGGATGGTCAAGCTCACTTGAGACTATTAATAAAACCCATCCACTCTCTCATGTGTGACAAGGAGAAACCATTGCAAGCACCATTTGTTATGTGATTTATTGTATAAGAGAGATATCCTCAACCTTGAGGATCACATTTGTACGCCCCTTGAGGGTATCCTTTGTAAAAGAAAGAAAATCCTTGTAATAAAGATCATTCTTTTTTATACATATATGCATGGTGCATTTCTCTTGTTACACATATATGTATAGGGTTTTTCAAAAAATAAAAGAAAAGGACAAATGAAGATTTGGTATGCTAAATCTTTTGGTAACATTTTAAAAGAAAATAAGGCTTACTGGACAAAAATAAGGTAACATTTTTAAAAATTATGGCAAAAAGGTTGAAAGGAATTCTAGATTGTGTTATCTCAAAGGAATAAGGTGATTTTGTTCATGGTAAACACATTCTTGATGGTGTAATCATTACATAGGGGGCCACTTATTCTCTTAATTATGTTGAAATATGTGTAATTTGATCTTATTTAGGCGAAGGTCAAAAGTGTGAAGAAATGCTTATGAACACTATTAATGTAGCCTATTGGCATGTGATTATGTAAGCTTATGAACAATTATAATTTATGTAATCCTATGGGCATGTTCATGTAAACCTAAGGGTCCCTTTCATATTTCGTGCTTAGTGGTATTGGTTAATCCACCTTTATAGATAACCTTAAAGGGTGTAATTTATTATAAAGTTAAGCTCAAGGTCAAGTTAATGTCAACTTGAGGTTCTCTCATTTGAGATTTGGTATCACTATTAATACCCCTCAATGAGGATCCGTTTGTATTATAAGTGAATAAAATATGATATATTGGGGTGCCTATGGACACCCAACTTCTACTTGTTGTTGCACCCCTTTTCATATTTACTTTGTTTAATATTGCTATCTGGTAATCACTTCTATTTCTTTTTTTGCATATGATTGTGATGAATGCATGTTTCAAAATGTTTAGGTACAAAGCATTATAGGAAGCTATGTCACTCATCAATGGAGGAGAATATTTTGTAGGCGATTAAAGGCTTCATGTCTACATAAACAAGTTATTTTTTCCAATTTGCAAAGATTCAAAATTAAAATTAAATTCTTTTCTTTTTTCATTTTGGCATCGAAAACAAACATTGTTTGTTTTACATACTAGCCATGCAACCTCACTGTTGCACATCCATAGATCCTATCATGGGCAACATCGACATAAGACCATGTGCTTTTAGTTGAGAGGAGATGCATTTGAATCTTGATGTCTTATTCCCTATCACATCAAGATTTTTAGGGGAAGTTCCTCCTTTTTCTTATGCTAGAAGGGAGTGGTGTAATGACAAAGGGAGTGTTAGGGTACCTAGGAATAGATATTTGGGATATGTTATAATATTGTATAAGGGTTGGCATGGGCCACACATAATCCAAGGTTGATTGTATTATAATATAATATAATATAATATTCTATATAATATGCATGTATTTTTTTAGCTATGGAAGAGAAAACTAGGGCATCAGTTGGGTAACCGAAGTTATTTTTGGTTACTGTGGATTTGAAGACAAGATTGTTGCCCTAGGAGGGTCCAATGGGGACACCTCCGGATCCTCTTCTAGAGAGACAGTTATTTTGCACATTTATTAAAGGATAAATCTCCATCAAATATTGAAGAAGCACAAAAAACTGTATTAACAATGCTCTTTACGGTTGCTGGAAATAGATTAACATCTCAACGAGTTAATGGATGCTTGCCATAGTCAGAATCAAGGCCAAAGATTGTAATTGAGCAAAGTATGGTCGAAGAAACAGAAACAGTTTTATATAGATCCACTAATGATTTGATCTATAAATTCATGGGTATTCGCCCTACCCTAAATTTTTTGCATTCCTGGGTTCGGAAAAACTGGGAGCCTCTTGGTGAGTATTCTTTGTGGTTTATTAGCAATGGATATTTTATTGTTAGTTTTTCTTCACTTGCCGATAGAAATAGGGATTTCGAATCAAAAAAGAGAAATCATGGTCTGGCAGGATTATTTGTTCAACCCTAGAGAGTGGGATTTGATACTCGAATTGAACCAATTGCTATCCTGGTTTGGATCCATTTGTATGCACTTCCAATAGATTTTTGGAGTGATCAGGTATTGGAAATTATTGACAATTCCCTTGGGAGACATTTGGGTGTTTCCAAAGACACAATAGAAGGAAACACAACTATTTATGCAAGATTATGTGTGGAAATGGATCTTAGCCAGCCTCTACCGACAAAGGTGGAACTCAAACTTGCAGGACTATCTTGGATTCAACAACTGGATTATGAGGCATTGTCCTTTAGATGTAGAGTTTACCACAAATATGAGAATTTGGACCGATCTTGCCCAAATAATATGAACATAAAAATAGAGGCTCCTCTAGGAATGTCAAATCTTCCTAAGGAGGGTAAGTCAACAATCAACCAAGAACCAACCAATATTTCTCAGGGTAAAGAAGCATAGGGAGATGGTTTTGAACAACCCAAAAGAAGAAGAAGGCAAAAGAAAAAATATGGTAAAGAGCAAACCCAACTCAAGCCCTCTAATAGGTATGAGATCTTTAAGACACTAATGAACCAAGAAGAAGAACAATTCATGGAAGGAGTGGATGGGAATAATGAAAATAATAACAACCATGTTCAAGCTCCTCTTTCATCTCCCCCCATCATAGAGCAGGTAATTGAGTACAGTGAGTTACCGCAGTCAGAGAGTGCAAGGGTATTGATAGTGCATAACCAAGAACAACCGATAATTAAGGATGTCATCATGGGCATAGCAAAAAAGAACAAAGAAAGGCTAAATCTAGGGATAACTCAGGTGGAAAAGAGAAAAAAATAGCAGCTCTCAAGGAGGGTAGAAAATCAAATAAGGAATTGATAACAGTTCAAGGAGACAAACTGATCACTAGAGGATCGGTGAGGCCAATATATTTTTATTGCTCTCAAAGTAACCAATGATTATACAATAATGGAATGTTAGGGGTTTAAATAATAGAACCCATCAATCTGTTGTTTGAAGACTATTAGAAAAATATAAAATAGTTTTTTTGCTTATCCAGGAGACAAAAATGTCACTGGATCTTATGTGTAAAACAATTAACAAACTTTGGAGGGGTGCTCGTCATATGGAAGTGGCTGCCCAAGGGGTCTCAGGGGGGATAGTTACTCTTTGAAACTCTCTTGAATGGACTGCAATAGAACATATAACTTGGAGGGGTGTTCTCACATCACATTTTAGAAATAATGTCACAATTGAACATGTTTTAATCACAAATTTTTATGGGGCTCAAAATCTAGATGGTCAGATGCATCAATGGAAATTTGTGCATAACATGAGAGTCTCAAGGGAAGAGTTAGACTAGATTATTGTTGGGGATTTTAATGTTAAATTATTCTCTAGATATCAGGAAGGGGGAACCCCAATTTTGGACCCAGGGGATCGACTTATGATTGCCCAAGTCTAGGCATTACACTTGGTGGATATTAAATGCCCTAGAACCAACTATACTCGGACTAATAAGAGGAGGGAGCCACATAGCAGGAAGGTGAAGTTAGAGCGATTTTTGGTTTCAGAGGAGGTATTGTAAAATGGAATATAAAATTTTAGATTTTGGAGGGTCTAGTTTCAGATCACTTTCCTATTTTGTTGGAAGGAGGTATCAAGACAGTACAACATCACAAACCATTTAAATTTGAAAACTTTTGGTTACAAAAAGAGGAACTTCAAAAGAAAATTCCATAGTGGTGGGAAGAAGGCTGCCCAACATATGGGACAACAATGTTTAGATTTCACAAATAGCTTCATTATATCAAAGATCAATTGAAATGATGGAGGTGAGCTAACAAGACAGACTTCCAGGTCCAAAGAGCTCCATTGGTGGCCATATGGGATGAGGTTCAAAAACACTTTAGGGAAGGAACAATTACATAGCAACTCAAATAAGAGGATGATGCATTGTGTAAAGCGGTTGAGGACATTGACAACCAAGAGGAGACCTACTAGAAACAAAGAGCATGAACCATTTGGTTATTAGAAGGTGATAAAAATACCAAATTTTTCCATCGGACTACTTGTGCTAAGAGACAAATGAACAACATGGAAGCTCTTCAAGATGATAACGAACACTCCTTTGATACAATTCTAGGTATGCATTTCTATTAAATGGATTATTTTTTGAAACTATTTAAGGAAAGTATGGTGCAAGATGAAGAGGCTAAAAAAGAAGTTATTGTTGTCATACACTCTGTTATCTCTGAAGAAGAAAATCAAGCCCTACTTAAACCCATTTATAGAGAGGAACTGAAGAATGTATTCTTTGTAATGAGCACCGAAAAAACACCAAGTCCAGATGGCTTTCCAATTGAGTTTTTCAGGCCTTCTAGGACAACTTGGAGGAGGATGTAATGGTTGTTATAGAGGAGTCCAAAGGTAGTAAAAGAATGCTTAAAGAATTAAATCATACTTTCATTACCTTAATTCCAAAAGGGGAGGAGGGGGTACATATTTTAGATTATAGACCTATTATCTTATGCAATGTCTTATATAAAATAATCACAAAGGTAATGGTTGAGTGGCTAAAACCTCTTCTACATAGCATTATCTCCTTAGAGAAAGGGGGTTTTGTAGAGGGTAGGTAGATCTTGGATGGTGTGGTTCTAGCTCAGGAGGCAATCCATTCAATGCAAACATATGGTAATAGAGGAATGCTCATAAAATTAGATATGTCAAAGGTTTATGATAGTGTGGAGTGGAGTTTCTTGTCAAAGATGATGGCAGCCTTTGGTTTCTCTCAGGATTGGATAGAATGGGTCATGAGCTATGTTTCTACTCTAACATACTCAATGTTAATCAAGGGTCTTCCCTCACAACCGTTTGGAGCTACTCGAGGCCTTCATCAAGGAGATGCTTGCTCTCCCTATATTTTTCTCATATTGGATGAAGGATTGGGTAGACTCATATTGAGTACAAAACAACAAGGTTTTCTAATAGGTATCAATATGGGTGAGTAAGTTTTGACTCACCTACAGTTTGTGAATGACACAAGATTGGTGGGAGTGGCCAGCTTCAAGGAAGCAAGAATGATTAAAGATACACTTAATGTCTACCTTAGGGCTACAAACCAAGTCATCAATGATAAAAAATCCAAAGTGGTATTTTTCAATATTGATCAAAGGCTTTAGGACAAAATTTTAGAGATCTTGGGATTCACAAGGACTTCTCTCCCAGTGGTATACTTGGGGGTCCCTTTGCATTTAAAAAAACTAAAAATAGATATATAGAGGAATATTTTGGATTGTATCAAGGAAATAATTAATCATTGGTCTCACAAATGGTTAAGCTATGGGGGTAGATTAACTTTTACACAGTCAATCATTTAGGTCAGCCAATTTATAAATTTTCTATCCTTGCTTCCCCACATACCATATGGAAAGAGTTCGACAAGATGGCTAGAAAAATTTTATGGGAAGGAGTAAAAGGAGAGAAGAAATGGGCCTTAGTAGGTTGGGAGAAAGTAAGACAACCCAACGTAAAAGGAGGTTTGGGACTGAGAATATCAAAGTTAAATAATAAAGCTTTTGCTGGAAAGCTTTACTGGAGGTGGATTTCCAAACCAACTTATTTATTCAGTAGAATATTAACTAGTAAATATTTGGGACAGGTAAACCCAAATGAGGTGGGTCATTTCTCTTTGGATGGTAATGGATCCTTAGTGTGGTAGGCTCTCAAGTTAGGATCTCAGGTAGTAAAATATGCATTATTTTGGAAAGTGGGGAGAGGGGAGAAGACACGATTTTAGATAGATTCATGGGATCAATATCCACCTATCATTGTTGAATTTATTGAACTGCAACCAATAAAAACAACCATAGAAACTAGGGGGTGGGTCCAAATTGAAAGTTATTTCAACACTAGTCAGCTAGGGTATTATAAGTTTAAGCAGTTTAAGAAGTTGGATGAGTGGTCAATTTCAATCCCTTCGGATTTGACACCAATCATGACTAAAATATCGATAGAAATATTTCTCACAAGTAGATATGAGGAGGATGAATTAGCTTGGGGCTATGGGAGCCTTGGTGTCTACACAATGAAGGATGGATATGATAAAATCCTTCCAGAGCCTCCTCCTCATACATATCAGGTTGAGGATTGGAGAAAGATTTGGTAGTCCAAGGGTTGGTCGAAAGTAAATTTTTTTACCTGGTAGTTCATGCATAATGGAATTCTTACTTTTGATAATCTTAGATGTAGGGGAATCATTGGTACATATCAATGTGTTTTATGCTACAAGAGTGAGAAAAAAGCTAATCACTTGATGTTTGAGTGCCCATTCACACGTAAGATTTGGGAGAGATGGTTTTTATATTATAAAATTCAAGTTAATGGTGATTTGAATCGGATTAATATTTGGGAAAGATAGAAGAGGGGTAGATTTAAATATAAAGCTCTTTGTATTTGTTGGGAGCTTGGATTAAACTTCATTTGGTGGCAAGTGTGGTTGGGGAGAAATGCCAAAAATTTTAGAGAAAATTTTTCTTCTTTAGATGGAGTTTGGCAGGTCATTTGGAGCAAAGTCATAGAAACTGTGGTAGTCTATGCTAAAAAGGAAACTCAGGTTTTTATTGGGACAATGGAGAAGGAAGTTGAAGTGCAAGAGGGACAGGACATAGCTAGTTGTAAACCACCCCCAGAAGGCTGGATTAAAATTAATATTGATGGAGTTACAAAAGGCAATCCAGGTAGAGCTGGAATTGGAGAGGTTTGTTGGAATCATGTTGGAACAATTCTCTATTGGGAACTACAAGGCTTGGGAAGAGCTACAAACAATGAAGCAGAAGCCTTAGCTATCAAATCTGCTTCTATTTGGGCAATAAAACAAGGTCATAGGAGGATAATCCTAGAATCATATTCTCAAATAAAGGTTGGAGCTCTAGATTGCATGAGGAACTTTGATTTGAAAACATGGAGGTTGAGGATTCTTGTCACTCAAATTAAAGAATTATGGAGGGAATTAGATGATGTGATTCTAGTTTATGTGAGTAGAGATCTAAATAAAGTGGCTGAGTTCTTGGATAAGATGGGCACTGAGAAGGAGGTAGGGGTTTAGTGGCACAGTGACATGGCTATTGAGGATGAGATGATTAGGCAGGTTGGTGAGCAAATCTAGTTCTTAGCTAATTTGGATAACCATTCCAAAAATACTATTTAGGAGATTTGTGCTTCAATGTAGATCTTCTTTTATAGTTATAAACATGTGAACAATCATTGTAGAAATATGGTTTAAGAGATTTAGCTCCAATGCAAATCTTATTTTACTGTTGTAAACATGTGTAAATGATATTTGTTTTAATACAAGTTTTTTCAAATTATTTTTCAAAAAAAAAATATTATATTATATATAATATTATATTAGTAGTCATCTCCCTAAAGTAGAATTAGAATATGGACATAAAAAAAGAGATATTTATCATTGTAATCATCATGGAGATCAATCATATGTAATCGTATTTGCACACGAAGTGGCTTATGGGACTTTGCTTTCTCTAAGTGACAGTCTCATCTTGGGAGATGTTATGGAGTTTTTCCTTCCTTAAGGAGTATTATTGGTGTTTCCCTACCTTAAAGGTATTATCTATCTCTATCTCATTTGTGGATTGTTATTGTGAATTATTATTTGTGGATGAATGATTTGATATTTCTGCATATTGATGAATTATTTTTGTTAATAAGAACAAATTTTTGTAACAAGTGGTATCAGAGCAACAATTCTATAAAAGTGAGGATTTTTTTTTGTGGAATTGCAGAATTAGGGCAGATTGTTTTTGAAAAAATATCTCATGTTTCAGGAGGCATATATCTGCAATATTTTATTCTATTTAGATGATTCTTGGGTCATTTTGTGTGGAATTTGAATAGCTTTAAAATGAGTGGTCATATGAAGGAATCCGAGCAATATTGAGGGAGATACAACTTTGTGAAGTCAATCATCTCAAACAAGCAGAGTGATGAATTTTCAAATTGTAATTTTTTTGGAAGACAAAATTTGTTAGTTGGGGTAAGCAATTCGGTTGTAGTTTATTTTGTTTTGAAGAAAAATTACAAGATCTAATTGTTTATGTGGAATTTTAGCTTAAAATAAGAGCTATCAAATCTGCCTACTCAAGAAGATTGATTTTTGGTATCAAGGCTGCTTCCAACCTTCAACCCTCGATCCACCAACAATTTGTGGATGACACCCTACTGGCCACATCAATATTTGTATTAGATGCCAAGGTCATCAAGTATATCCTCAATCTATATGAGGAAGCTGCTGGCCAAAATTTTAATTTCAAAAAAAGCAAGCTCTACTTCACTTGGGCTCCCAATGTTTCAAGGGAGGCCAGCCAAGACCATGTGGAATAGTGTCACTGAGAGAATCCATAAGAAGCTGGTAGGATGGAAAGGGGCTCTCCTCTCCCAAACGGGTAAAGCCACTTTAGTTAAGACTATTATCCAAAGTATCCTAGTATTTTTTCTTTCTGTCTTCAAAATCCCAAATGCTGTGGGAGAAAGCATATAAAAGATTCAGAAGCACTTTCTTTGGGCAGGGATGGGTAATCAACGTAAGTTTCACCTGATGGTCTAGGATAAAGTATGCACCCTGAAAGACAAAGGCAGGCTCAGCTTGCATAAAATTAGCCTTATGAACCAGGCCCTCCTGGCCAAACAGGTGTGGAAGGTGGCCACCAATGCCAATTTGGATTGGGTCTCTATAATTCAAAGTAAATACCTCCAACAACACTCTTTTAGGGATTATGGGACTCCTAACATTGGGTCCCACTTCTAGCAATCCATATCCCAAAAAAAGCACCTTATCCAATAGGGAACAAGGTGGCAACTTGGGAATGGAATGGACATCGACTTTTGGCATGATCCGTGGGCTAGGGATGAGCCTCTCATTAGAAACCTCAATATTGCAGTAATTAAACACATCACTGATAGCATATTTGGTCATAGAGTCACTGATTTCATAAAAACCACTCAAGATAGCCATATGTGGAAGGTGATCTAGTTCAGGGTCAGGAATATTATTTTAGATAGAGCCAAGTTTGCCCTTCAGTTTATTCTTAGAGTGGATTTCATCCCTCAGACTCAGACGACTGACAAGATTTGTTGGAAAGGTACCAATTATGGGTAGTTCTCTGTGAAGTTAGCCTACCAAATGGCTGTCACCCCTCCCAATCGATCTAGCTCCACCAATAACTATACCATTGCCAGGTCCATTTGGCTTAAACATATGGTCTTAAAAATCACTCACTGTTGTTGTATTGCAGTCCACAACAAAATTTTGACCACATATAACTTGATCAAGAGGGGGGTCATAGTCCCAAATAGGTAGTACATTTGTACCCAGGCCTAGGAGTCCACTCAAAACTTATTCATTCACTGCCCCTTCACCATTGAGGTTTTTTCCTCCCTGAAGAGCAGGTTCCAAGTGAGTTGGGCCTGGCCCAAGTCCATCCCTAACTTGGTCACCCAGTGGCCCAACGTCTTTAGAAACCCAAGACTCAAGTTTCTCTAGAAAATCTTGCTGCACCATGTCTTCTAGCAAATTTGGCTGGAGTGAAACAACCACATCTTCAATAACAAGCCTAGGATCCCTATAGCTGTTGCCAACAAAGCCTTGAATTTTGCTTTGGAAAATGCCAGCATAATCCTGTGCACAAATCCCCCTTCTTGTGGAAGAGGGTATGAAGTGATCAAGAGCTTGGGAATTTCTATTGAGTGTTCCAGATCTCAGAACCCTCCTAGATCCAGGAGTAATGTCAAATGGATTCTCTCCCCCTCGGTTTGCTCAAGGCCAATTTTGATGGGTCTTCCAAAGGTAAACCACGATATGTGGGGGCTAGAGGAGTTATCAAGTACCATATGGGCAACATCATTTTGGCCTTCATAAAAAATATGGGTATTCAAACTAACAACTACGTGAAATATTGGGCTCTTTGGAGGTGTATTCAGATCAGAAAAACCATGGCCAACCCAATCATCTTCGAGGGTGACTCACTCATTGTGGTTAATCATATCAACAACAACAATAGGGGTTGGAACATCCACAACATAATCCAAGACTGCCAGATTTTCCTTTGGAAACATCCCAAAAATAAGACCACTCACATTTTTAGAGAAGCTAATAAGGTGGCAGATCTCTTGGCCAACATAACAACCAATCAAGATAGCTTAATCATTTGGGAAGATGTCTTCCCCCAGGAAGTTTGCACGACAACCAATCATGATGCAAAGTACATTCGTAAGAAGCAGCACTAGTTGCCACAATGGTGTTTCATTAACACCTAAGGTATTTTTTCTCAACACCAGAACAAATCTAAGGAATTTCACAAACGGTAGCCTTAGCAACCACGAAGGCATTCCTTCAATTCCAGAAAGGTGTTCTATTAACACCATGAGCATTGGAAAACCACTAATATTCATCTCTTCCTGATGTTTCACCTGTACGATCACCCATGTGGTTTGCTTAGCTCATGTTATCTTGACTAGTCACCACCCACCGCCTCCACTTCTATCATGCCTCCGTTCGCTCCTTATCATTTTTCCCCTTTGCATGATGACCACTCACCACCCTAATAATTTTCCTACCATACCCACTTCTTGCATCGCCTCCTTTGCTTGCCCCCTTATCCTTTCAGGTGTGGTTGTCTCCCCCCTCATTATTAATCACCTTCACTTTTTGTGCCCTGTTCTACCTTTTCCTCTTTGGTTTTTTTGGTGTGATAGCCTGTCACACTCACATTAAGTTTAGGCTTCTTAACCTGAGCCCAAGTCTTTCTTTGTGCATTCACCTAGGAAACTCCACTCTTCATGGTAGTAGACATAGAAGCAGTTCATCTAATCTCAACTCCCCCATCGTGAAGATCAACATGGAGCCCACTAACCTCTAAATTTAGGTAGGGGTCGAAGCTTTACTCAAAGCTAAAAAAATTCATCCCTTTCTTCAATATTTTTAGTATGGAAGAACAAATGACCAAGATTTTGTCAGTACTTGGAATGAAGGTGAAGTTCAGGTTTGTGGGATTAGGTTTGAGGTAAGTGTCCACTCTCTCACTGAAATTTTTGGTTTATCTCCGAGTGGCAAAAGTGTTCGAAGAGACAGGCACAATTTTAAAGAAGAATTAGAGCACTTCCCCGATAAGGGGAAATACTTGGAATAGGAGAAGGAGGGTGTGCTACACTTGTCTCTACCCAAGCCTTGGGATGATACCATTGTCCCTATAATTCAATTCATCATTGTTGACAATCCCCATTGTCCTCTGTGTGCTTACCACCTAGCTTTTGTGAACCACCTCCGTGATGTCAAACCAATGAATTTCCTTGAATTCCTACTCTGGTCCATCTGCATCACCATCACCAATCTTAGAGTTAGCATGTCCTCCAAGCCCCCTTGCCACTAGGGCCTGTTACTTATCCTTTACAAGCATGCCCTCGTGCACCAGGCCTCTGGTGGTATCCTTGATCACTCTCCCAGCCCAGAGCCTTCCTCTGCATCCCTTCGCAAGGACAAGAAAAGCTCCCTCCAATCCCCTACTTCTGTAGATACTCCTCAAAAGTTAGTTTCCCCCATCGTTTCCCCCCTCGATCTCCCCTATCTCCACTCATTCTAGCGATAAGAAGATCCCACCCTCGGCTCCCACTTCCAAGACCTCTGCTCCATATGATTGCTGCCCCTCTAGCCAGCCCGTGAGAAGCAAGCAAAAATTAGTCTACCCCTATCAAAATATTAGGAAATCCCATCGACTACAGACAAAGAATGTGATAAATTTGGATTAGATACCTAAGGTCATCATCGACAAGGATAAAAAAGTGTCTAGAACTGCCGAATATGTGCTATGTATGGCCACCCTTTCTCACATCAATAGAACTGTGGACCTCCTGAAGTTAGCAACCAACATCACTAGGGAGGCCGACACCAACGTGTACAATAATATCAACAAAGTTCAATAGCTCCCTGGCGTACTTGAGGCCCTCCTTGGCCCTATCCAGAAAGAAGTTGACCACCAGGATGGGAAAGAGGCATCCTAGTAGCCCTGGGAAGACAGTCTTAGGCAGGTGGAATGTCGGTGATTGTATTAGTTTTTGTTTAGCTTTGTACTGGTTGACTTATTTTTTATTTTGCCTAGGTTGGAAGGGGTGGACCCCAATATTTTGTGTCGAAATTTGGTTTATTTTTCATATTATCAGTATTTTTTATGCCCTATGTAATAGGGATGGGACCCTTCAACCCAATTAGTAAATAATTTATTTTTACCTACCAAAAAAAAACCCTAGTTTGCATTGGGGCATGAACTATGGAACTACAAAATTTTTATGGAGAAAATGATATTGATGTGAGAGAGTGGTTGAAAATAGTAAAATATCAACATGGTGAAAGCATGTTACACTTTTGCTTTCAGAGTTTTTTGAGGAGGAAGCTTTACAATGGGTAGAAATATTTATTAGGGATAATCCCTTGTGCACTTGGAAATAAATGGAACCAACATTCTTGAGTAAATGGAAACCTATTCAATTACAAAGGAAGTTAGATGTTTGTAAGAGAGATCTTGAGGGAAGGGATAAAAATATAGATAACTTGATGGATGTCATAAAAGACCTTGAAAAGAAACTACATGGAATTCAAAATGAGCGAAATAAAATGAAAGGAGAATGGAAAGTTTTCAAAAATCATAATGAAGACTATGAAAAATAAATAAATTACTCAAGTAGAAAGAGGAAATGAGAACAATGAAGCCACATATTTAGATTTTCAAAATCAAGAGAAGGATTAAAAGGATTTAAATTCATCTAAAAGTTCTATTTTGTAGTTTCATGGAAGCATTTAAAAGGAATATGTTATTATTTCCATTGATATTAGTAGAAAATATAATTGTATTAATATTGCTTTGGCTAAGAGGTTATAGGTTCAAGCAAAAAAAATTAAGGATATATAGTTGGAGGGTGAGAATATTTAGATTTTTGAATATTTGAAGATCACCATGGATAAATATATTTTACATTCAGATTTTTATGCTATTGAGATGGATGATGTGGATATTGTTCTTGGTTATACTTGGTTGGATTCTTTAGGTACTATTAACATTAATGTGCAAAATAAGTTTATGAAGTTATGGTGCAAAAAAAAAAGGTAACATTACTCAGCTTAAGGAGCAAGGATCCAAGGAAAAATAAGAATTTGAAGAGAAACAAATTGAATAATAAATAGAACCTAAAATAAAATTCAAGAAGGCAATAGCAACAACAAAGTCTATGAAAGAAGCAACAACAATCGAGTCCATTGAAATAACAATAGTAGAGTCCAAGAAAGCTTTGATAGAAGAGCATAAATACACACCAAACAAAGGGATCATGAAAGAACATGTAAAAACATTTAAAATAGTGGAGCCAAATATTGAGGAGTCAAAGAAAGTAGAACATCAAGTTAAAGTTGTAGAATATCACCATCCACACCACCATGAGTAGCAACAATCTTGGAGGCATGGATCAAGATAATAATATTACAATTCTACATAGAATCATAAGGGTACCAAGTATGACAATGTTTGGCAGAGAAAGCATAATAATCTTGGTTTTTAGAGTGGTGCATCAGTAGCAAGAAACAAGTGGACCTATCATTCAAATTATCAAAATACAACAACAAAAGCATGGAGCCAACAAAGTGGATTTGGATACTCAAGTGGAAAAATGACATACCAACATCAATGACAACCACCACCAATCAATGTTTCACTAGGATGGATGGATGATCAAGATTGGTACCAATTGCTAACATTGCTTAGAAAATCATATTATATTGTTTCTTCATATGTTTTAAGGACGAAATATTTGTAAGGAGGATGGCGTGTTAGGGTACCTAGGAATAGATATTTGGGTATATGTTATTATATTGTATAAGGGTTGGCATGGACCACACATAACCCAAGGTTTATTATATTATAATATTATATTATATAATATAATATTATATTAGTAGTTGGCTCCCCAAAGTAGAATTAGAAGATGGATATATAAAGAAGATATATTTATCATTGTAATCATCATGGAGATCAATCATATGTAATCATATTTACCCAAAAAGTGGCTGATGGGACTTTGCCCTCTCTAAGTGGCACTCATCTTGGGAGATCTTATAGAGTTATTCCTTCTTTAAGGAGTATTATTGGTGTTTCCCTACCTTAAGGGTATTATATATCTCTATCTCATTTGTAGATTGTTATTGTGGATAATTATTTGTGGATGAATGATTTGATATATCTACCTATTGGTTAATGATTTATGTTTATGAGAATAAAGTTTTGTAATAGGGAGACCTTTGTTAGGTGAACGTCCCTAGTTCAGATCTTGGTAGTAATTTTTGTGTGTGTAGGGATTACTCATAAGGGTAATTAGAAATAACCCTCTCTTCTTAGTTATAGCTATTTTTACGATGTAGTCATAAAATAGGTTCCTTGCAACCCTTTGGTCAATGATTTGACCCATAAGCATACCTTTTTGGGTGTGGATTGAAGAGACAAAAACACAATACCAAATAACAAAAATATAAAGTAGAACTCAAAGAATAGTATTGCCTAATGAATGATTTTTATTGATGGGGGGAGCCTAAAAAATCCATTGTTACAATAAGAATTATTAAATTCTTTGATATAAATTTTACAATAGCTAGGGTTCTTTGAAACCCTAGTAAGCAACACTGGTGGTGTCTCAAAATGCGTCTTTGCTCCCAATAGAAGTGAGTGGGATTTTAGTTATTCGATGTCGATCCACTCCAACTTAAGCAACTGTCCAATGCTGATGTAGCACTTCCATATCCACACATAATAAAATAGCAAATGAGTTAGTAGCAACCATGAGGGCTCCACAATGTGAGGCCCTCTACCATCAATACAAAACCCTAGCTATCGACTGTAAATAACATGAACAAAACTAAAAATGCATGTAATAAAATATTTACCTTGCTTGTCTACTATCTTCTGATATGATAAACTCTGTTGTGGTGAACTAGTATGGCGATTCCCTAGTGTCACCCAGAGGCTAGGGGAACTTTAGAACTCTGGCGTAAAAAACTCGTAGGTGCTTGAAGGCTGCAAGAAATGCCTGTGGGTGCTTGATAATGGTGGAGGGTGCCTAGAGATAGTTCATGGTGGGGAAGGAAGCATCCAGAGGTACTCAAGAATGATGGGAAGCACCCAAAGGTATTCGATGGTTGTGGAGGAAGTTTGCAGAAGCAGATTTGGCTGAGCGAAGGAGGCAACGATAGATGCGGGGTATATGGTGAGCGAGGAGGGAAGGGAAGAGCACTTAGATACTCTATGGAACTTAGTGGCAAACACTTCACAAAAATGCTTAGGGTTCAAGTATTGCTTAAGGATTGAGCCATCAAAATGACTCCTATTAATAATCCAAGCTAGGGTATGCTAGGGTTTCAACGACACTAATCGTATGGTTGAGATAAAAGCATATCAAAGGGTGGATATTAAATGTGGGGTGTGGCATGGATTGATGTAGATGAATGGATAGGGTTAAGTGAAATTGGATGGTTGGGATTAATTCACTTCTATAAATATATTAAAATATAATATAAAATATTAATATTTAAATATATATAAAATAAATATATATAAATATATATGAATAGTGGGTGGAAATGGCAGGAAAATCAGGATGGACAACAAGTGGATAGGTTTTGGTGTCTACAAATACCTCTTTTTATACTATGTTGCGTGAAACACAATGCAGTGCAAAAATACGAGACACCTGTTTTGGCTAGGTGCAGAAGCAACTTTCTCTTGGGATATGAAACACAAGCTTGGAGATAAAAGAATGAAAGAATTTGAATTTTGCATAGCTTACCCCCTCAATTGGTGAATGAGTTTACGGATGAATCTCATGAGCCAATTGAAAAATCTATGCAAATAAATGATGCAAATGGGATACCATTTTTGCCCCAACGATGGGAAGGGGATTGGTGAAAAATGTGACATGATGCATCTATTTTTGCCCCAACAAATGAAGGGTTTTTTGAAAATGTGTGATGGAGAATGTGTCTATTTTTACCCCAAAAAATGAAGGGATTTTTGCCAAATGTAGATGCCATGATTATGTAAGATGTATCCCATTATGGGAAAGTTAAAACCAAATGTGGTTACCCCAAATTTGGGGTGATTCAATGCTATTGAAGAATATGCATTTTGGCATCATTGATATGCAAAGATGAAAATAAAAAGATAAAAATAGTCAACTTCAGAGGGCCAACTAGTGACTTTCAGATAATTCCTACGATCAGAACTAACTAAAGCCAGTCACCATGATGACTGTCAAGGAAATGTGTAATGATGAAGTTTGATTTTGTCCATGTGTTAAGCCCCACGAACTAGGCCATCAATGAAAAATTTTATGTAAATTGTTCTTAGCAACATTTCACTTAAAATACGAAGTACCAAATATTATTGTAATTTTGAACAACGAGGTATGGAATGATGAAAATTGCTGCAATCACCAAGTATATAGAATAACCGACTAGATACAAGGTTTACGCGAATGTTGTTTGAACTTGGAAATTATGCAAATGATGATATGGAATGATTTTGATGATGATGTATGAATGATGAGAATGATGATTATGATTTTTTTGTGAAGTTTTAGACCATTTTGGAGTGCTTTTGTAACTTGTTAAGCGGATTTGCAATTTGTGGTCGCAAACAAGAATTATGCGTACAAATAAATTGGAATATTCACAAAACTTGATAAAATGATGGAATATATGCATGAGTGCAAGATGAAGTGGTTTTATGCGAAATAGCCACTATTTTATAAAAAAATATCCTTTTGTCAAATTTGACGCCAAATGCTCATTGGCATGTTTGGCCTACAGAAATGCTCGCCAATGTTTAGATGTTTTGTAAATGCCCATGGGTTCTTCAGTACATCAAGAAATGCCCATGGGCATCTCAAGGCACATGAAGCAGCTATAAATAGCGTCTAGGATGAGAAACCAAGCTCATTTGTGCGTTTGAGAGTTTTCAAAGTTGTGTCTAGGAGAGTGGAGTGAAGTGAGGTGAAGTGATTTGAGCACGAAAGCTATGGCGATAGAGGGAGTGGGTGTGGAGGTTGATGTTGATGTTGGGGTGTGAGATAATGAGGTAATTCCCTATTTTGTGTATTGTGCAAAACATTTGTGTTTTTATGATTTTTTTTTTAAAGTGTGAAAATGACAAGTGTTTTTGTGCTGTGCTGTAGCTTAGGATTTTGGAGGCTCAACACCATTTATCGCCTCTCATTCCTAGAATGAGGAAGGTAGCATCAGATAAGGAGTGGGAGTTTCTAGAGGATGTGGGGCTAGCAAAGGTATCTTGGGTTGATGTGGTGAGGGCTGACGAGGGATACCTTTTTTCCCTGGCAGAGAGGTGGGATGCTGATAGGGGGAATTTTTAGCTCCCTACAGGAGAGATGACTATGACCTTGGAGGATGTATATTGCATCCTTAAGGTACTGGTGGAGGGGATATGAGTTGAGATTGAGCATGCTTGAAATATGAAGATGGTTGGTGATGGCTAGTTGGGTGTGATGGTGGAGAGTGGAGGTATACCTTACTTGTCCATGTACATGAATAAGAAGTTGCACACCCTCCGTACCTTGGTAATATTTGTGTTGGCCAACATCATGGCCTCGAATAGCACTGGGTGTAGGTTCTATTGGAACCTTATAGGAGTAGTGAATGATATCCTCACTAGGAAGTAGATGTATGCATGGGCTCCTGCCTTGTTGGTGCATGTATATTAGAAGATTTATGATGTGATAAGGTAGGGGAGGAAAGGATTGGGGTGCAAATTATTGATATAGTGTTGGGTATGGGAGCACTTTAGTGTGACTCGATCAAAGGGTTTATGGGTAACAATCTTAGGTAGGTAGGGAGTAGCCCTACGCTAGGAGATGGATGGTGGACGAGGAGGTAAAATCAAGTTGACCAGTGCAAATGAGTCAGTGGTACCAAGATTTATGGGATGGATTGACATCTACCCAAGTGATATGGAGGTCGTGGTAGGCCTACAGGTGGACTAGGGATGGAGAGAACTTGTAATGAGTACGACAGGCTAGGTGGGTGGCTGGGCAATATTAGAGTGAGGTTGAGTAATTTTAGTTATCATGAGTACTCTGATAGTTTAGCTTGAGGTAGAAGGTCTTGAATGAGCTGGTGTAGTATAAGAGGTATCAGGAGGAGATAGGGCTACCATGTGTCAAGTCGTGGAGTGTGGCCTACAAGGATGATGAGGAGATAGATCTCCCATATGTAGATGATACAGGGACTACCATAGAGTACGAGGTATGGTTTACTACACAACCACCATGGGGATTGCCTCGAGTAGTGGCTAGTGGAGATGGAGGTGTGGTTGAGGATGATGGTGAGGGGATCCATGAGGCCCTCAAGTGACATCAACATATTCGATCAAATAGTCAAAGGAGGAGGACTAAGGGTGTGGATATGTAGGCTCCTGAGAGTGGAGGATATGGTAGAGATGGAGAGGATGCAGAGGAGGCTCCAGATGGGTCTCTAGATCAAAGCAAGGAGTATTGGGTATGGTTGGAGTAGAAGGTAGCAGAGTGGGATGCAAGGATCACGAGGATTTAGGTAGAGATAATAGAGAGGGAGCACTAGCATAATTTTGACATAGCATGTATTCGATCTCAACATAGATATATTGAGGCATTGGAGGATAGGTTGGTGGAGCATCATATTCCACTTCTGGATCCTCCAACCTCATATATCTCTGGGGGTGCTAGGCATATTGAGTCTAGGTATAGCTCTAGGTCTAGGTATCCTCCTAGGTCACATGGGTCCTCTTGGAGGACATAGCTAGTGCTTAGATACAATTTTTGTATATGAGCCTTGGTGCTCCATTATATGTAGCCTTTTGGTATTAATTGTACATGTGCTATTTATAAATATATATATACATGGATTTTAAATTTTATATTGTATTTTTGTGTGAATGCTTTTTGTGAGATGATTTTGTTTAATGCATGTGTATATGGATGACAAATGTATATGATATGTTATGGATGATTAATGCAAGGTGGAATGTATGGATGATTAATGCAAGGTATGGAATGCAAATGTGCTAGTGATCATTATTTAGAATTTTCTTGTCCATATTATAGCTTTGTTTTTTAATCAGGGGCACCAATCTTGGTGGTATGTATGTGGGGTGAAAGACTCATGAATTGACATGGATGCTAACATGAAAGAAGATATGGATGTTGATATGGAAGAAGATATGGATGTTGATATGGAAGAAGATATGGAAGAAGATATGGATGTTGATATGGAAGAATATATGGATGTTGATATGGAATACTGACTATTTTGCAGACTCAGACATACTAGTGGCATCAAACAAACACACTAAAAATGCCTAATCCTTCTAGGATAAAATTTGTGTGCAGTAAATTCATTTACTAAATCAAGAGCATAGTAATAACTCGAGGTAATAAAGAACAATTGTGTGTGCAAGTGAGTTCATTAAATTATCTTGAGTAAATTGGGTAAACCTGTTATAGATGAAACCAAAAAGTTAGCTTATCCTTATGTGCGGTTAAAGGTCTCTTTAAAAGAGACATTTCGCCATGCATGAGCGTACTCCACTACCATTCAAGCATGTATAGCTCTAGTGGAGGCTAACTCCATAGTCCAAGGATTTGATCTCTTAGGTTTGGGGATGACTACTTAACCGTCTAACTGGAAATGTAGTACAATCCTTACAACCCAATGATCAGTGGTGTGTGATGTAAAATATTTAGAGTTTTTGTTAGGGATTTTTCCCTACTCTTTATTTTATTTTGGAATTGTGATAGTGGTGAGAACTACTATTTTTATGGACTATGTTGCATTATGGGACTAGCAAGGATGAACCTTTTCACTTCAAGGTTCATACCAAGTATAGTGTTATCCCTGTTTGACACGATATTTTTAAGATGTGAAATTGTGTTTGGTTCAAGAATGTTTTGGAGTCAATTCCTAAAACTCAATATTTTCTTAGTGAATATATGTAATGGTCCTAAAAATAACTCGACATGTATTTTGGAGTTTGCTTAAAACACTAGGAGTGGTTGAGTGACCAAAAATACTTAGGACTTTTATGAAAATATGGTTTGTGTGTATGGCAATTTGACTTGGTAGACTTGTGTGGATGACATTGTGAAGGTGCCCCTGATTAAGGCAACATGAATTTTATTGGACCAATTAAAATCTTGAACTTAATAAATTATCCCTAATATGACATGTGAAATGTGGATGTAAATGCAATGTATGACATGCAATTTTGTGAAATTTGAAATGCAATATGAAATGTGTGAATGCATTATTTTTGGAATGAAGTGTATATGCAAAGGAAATGCAATGCTGTGAATGAAATGTATGCAAATGTTTTTGTGTATTAGCCATGTATATATACATATATAGAAATAAAATCATGCATAAAATGCTCTCAAGTGTATGATATTAAGTGGTTTGAGTTCTTCCTCTCCTCTAGACTGGTAAGCCTGTAAGTATCATTACCCAATCTCTGAGTAACAATGTGTGGAATTAATCAATTAGCCGCAAATTTATCCCAAAGATGCGATAATGCATTGGTGTTTTGTTGGTTCTCTTTAAATACAAGATATCCTACTTGGAATTCATGTCGATGGAATTTGGCATTGTAAGCATATGCTTTAGGCGATCTTGATAAACTCATAAATTATCTGGATAATTGAATTACCTTTCATCAAGGAGAGTGAGTTGGTCAAGATGTGCTTGTTTGGCGGTGTCATCATATATGAATTCCTGCAAAGAAATTTGTAAGAAGGGGATATCAAGCTCAAGAGACATGATTGCTTCGACTTCATAGACCAATGAAAATGGCGTTGCCCTTGTAGGCATGCAAATGCTTATTTGATAAGCCCATAATGAAAAGGAAATTTGTGTATGCCAATATCTATGATTTTATTTAAAAAGTTTCTTGAGAATAGTAATTAAGGTATTGTTGGAAGCTTCAACTTGTCCATTTGCTTATAGGTAATAAGGGATCGAGAAACTATGTTGAATGTTATATTTCTTGCAAAGTGTTTGAACATCCTTGTTTTGGAAATACTTGCCATTGTTAGAGATAATTTTTGAATGGATACCAAAATGACAAATAATGTGGTGAAGTATAAACTCCATAATTTTAGGTCCTATTTTATTGGTTAGAGGAATTACCTCAACCCATTTTGTGAAGCATTCAGTGGCTGTGATGATGAATGTATCTTGTCCCGAGAAAGGAGGTGAAATTTTGTTAATTAGATCTAGACCCCATTGTGAAAGGGCCAAAGGCTTTGAATAGGCTATAAGGCTTGTGATGGTCCATGAGTTAAATTAGAATGCTCTTGACACTTTTTACAATGTTTAACATATGTGCAACAATCATATTCCATTATGGTCCAATAATTACCCATGCGTAAAATACACTTTGCAATGGCCATTCCACTAAAATTACCACCACAAGTACCATCATGGGCTTTAGCTATGGATTTTTATGCCTCACTAGATTCAAGACAACGAAGGAGGACTCCATCATAAACTCATTTATACAACATGTTCCCCAAGAGAAAAAAATGAGCTACCTTTTGCTTGAATGTGCGTTTGGCAGTTTGAGACATGTCATATGGGAGTGTTCCAAACTTGAGAAATGCTACTATTTGGATTGACCAAGGCTCATATAGATCTGATTGGATAAATAAAACATCCTTTTCATTTTTAGACTCAGCACGGACAATTACAGATTTAGAAACTGTTGAAATTATAAGGGGCTGTACCTCTCCAAAGGAATATTTTGGAATCAATGATCCAAGGGAGGCCATCACATCTGCAAATCTATTAGTCAAACATGGTAAACTGTTGATTTCATACTATTCAAACTTAGATAGCATTTTCATTGCTACTTCATGATAAAGCTTAATGGTAGGTTATTTGCATTGTTATTCTCAATTGATTTGCTTAACAATAAGTTGAGAATCACCAAATATCCTAATACGCTTAATGCTCATAGCTATGGTTGATTGAATATCTAAGATTAGGGCTTCATACTCTGTAGTGTTGTTTGTGCATTGGAAGTCAAGTTTGAATGATAAGGGGATAAGTACCCCCTGGGGTGTATGAAACATGACTCTAGCACCTTGAATTTTCCTACACTTAGAGCCATCAAAGAATAATGTGATATCGACATCTTCCTCCGGAATGACATCTTCTTCTTGTTTAGTGATAGCAAATACCGAATCATATGGGAGCTCAATAATCAAAGGATGATCACTAGGTAGTGGATCTTTCACAAGTTTATCGACTATTACCTGACCTTTAATGGATTTTTTGCTAATGAATTCCAAGTCAAATTCAGTAAGGAGCATTATCTAGTCAGTGGTATAGGTGTTATTGTAAGTGTGAGATATCATATAATGTAGAGGATTTTATCTAGCTATGACATATATTGTGTGACTAAGCATGTAATGTCAAAGTTTCTTAGTGGTAAAAACCACTGCTAAGCATAATTTCTCTACATAAGCATATTTGGTTTCATAGCTTACCAATGTTTGACTAATGTAGTAGACAACTTGCTCTCAATTTTCCTCATTCTTTTGTGAAAGCATTGTCCTTAATGCAAAGTTCATTGCTGAGATATAAAGGTAGAAAGGGACCCCAAGATAAGGAGGAGCTAAGACTGGTGAAGAAGCTAGGTATTGCTTAATGTCATCAATGGATCTTTGAAATTCATCTATTCAAGAGAATGACACCCCTTTTGTAGTAGGTGATTGAATGACCTACATTTTTTAGAAAATTTCTTAATAAAAGGATGGATTGATTGGATATTTCCTTGTAAACTATGCAATTCCTTTAAGTTAGTTGGGAAAGGCATCTCCATGATGACCTTGACCTTGACCTTGTTAGGATCCACCTCAATGCCTCTTTTGGAGATAATGAATCCTATAAGTTTACCCGAGGTAACACCAAAGACACATTTCTTGGGGTTCAACCTTACATTATGCTCTAGGAGTCGGTCAAAAACTTTATTTTATACATCAATGTGTTCTTGTTGAGTTTTAGATTTATCCAAGAGATAATCCATATAATATTCGATAATATGATGCATGTAGTCATAGAAAATGTATGTCATGGCACATTGATAAGTGGCACCTGCATTTTGAGGCCAAAGGGCTTCACCTTGTAACAAGTTATTCCCCAAGGTGTAGTGAATGTTGTTTTGTGTTGGTCATTAGGATTTATTTATATTTGGTTGTATCCTAAAAAAATATCCATAAGTGAAGGCATTTCATGGCCAGCACAAGTTGTTAAGAAATGAATCAGTTTTCTTATTGAAAAATATGCAGTTTAAATAAGACTGTAATTGTTGGAGGTTGCCAAACCAACCAGCTACAATAGCATATTGTTACAATGAAATAACAAATGCAAGAATAGGACAAATAATGTAATAACAATATAACTACGCTAACATCCCCCCTTATTACATTATTTGGGTAATAGGATGACTACTAGCTATACTAACATCCCCCCTGATTACATCATTTTGCAATACAAAGAGAGCTACGAAACAATTCAAATTTGACACGTGCAAGTGCCTTAGTGAAAATGTCTGCAACTTGAGCATCGGTGGGAATGTGTTGAAGCTGAATTCGGTGCTTTGGAACTTCATCTCAAATGAAATGACATTGTGTGTCAATGTGCTTTGTTATTTCATGATGGACTGGATTCTTGACAAGGTTCGAACACCCTGATTGTCGCAAAACAAGTGTATTGGAGATTTTGATGGATGGCCCATACTTGTCAGAATGCGACGCAACCATATCACTTCGCACACAGCTTCACATACGGCATGATATTTTGCCTCTGTTTATGAAATAGCAACCACCTGTTGCTTCTTGCTATGCCAAGAGACAGGACCGAATCCCAGATGAAAAATGTATCCAGAAGTTGACTTGCGATCATCAAATGATCCGGCATAGTCGGAGTCCGTGTATCCTTGCAAGAAGAATTTGTTGTTCCTCTTGTATTCTAGGCCATATTCCATAGTACCATGGACATAGTGAAGAACACGTTTTGCTGCTTTCCAATGAGTGGTCTTAGGATCCTACATGAACCTCGAAAGATAGTTGATAGCAAATACGATATCTATCCTAGTATTGGTTAGATATATGAGACTCCCAATCAACTGTCGATAGAGAGTACCATCTACCTGAGGTGAATCATCATATCACGATAACTGAAGTCCATTCTCCATCGGAGTTGCCATTGGCTTGCAATCAGTCATGCGATATTTTTCTAGCAATGTCTTGGCATATTTTTTCTGAGACACTTTGATGGAGTGCTCCTTCTGGATGAATTCTAGACCAAGACAATAATGGAGAAGTCCGAGATCTATCATCTCAAAAGATTTACACAAGTTTCTTTTGACAGTAGAGATCATAGTTTATGAACTCCCTGTAATGAGAAGATCATCAACATAGAGTACAAGCAACACTATCTCAGAACCCTATTTCTTGAAATAGAGGTTTGCATCTGACGGACATCTCTTAAATCCATGCTGCATAAGGTGATTGTCCATTTTTATATACCAAGCTCGAGGAGCTTGTTTCGGACCATATAAGGATTTGACCAATTTGCAAACCTTCTGCTCTTGGCCTTCCACTTCAAATCCTTCTGGTTGAGTCATGTAGACTTCTTCTTGGAGATCACCATTTAGAAAGGCACTTTTGACATCCATCTGGTGAACTTTCCACCCATATTGTGCTGCCATAGCACACATAACTTGAATTGTGGTCATCAGAGCAGTAGGTGCAAAAGTTTCCTTGTAGTCAATGCCTTCCTTTTGAGCATAGCCCTTTGCAACAAGTCGGGCTTTATGCTTATCAATTGTTCCATCTACCTTGTACTTGACTTTATATACCCATTTGCAGCCAATGGGTTTCTTTCCATGCGGTAGATCAACAAGCTTCCAAGTTTTATTTTTCATCAAAGACTCATACTCTGTATCCATAGCGGCCTTCCACTGAGGCTCACTAAGAGCATCTTGCACTGATGCAGGTTCAAGATCATCTATGGTAGACATGAACGCCCTGTCATCATCAATATCCATATCCTCTACTTCTGTACACGGAGTTACAGAAAGTTCCTCAAAATATTGACAAAGATCATCAACCTCACCAATTTCTTTGGCTTCTTTTTCCTTTTGAGCCATACTGCGTGTACGAGGTCTATCCAAGTTCAAATTGGGAGGAGTGGATAAATTTGCGTCTCTGATTGTATTTGTACACCATTTTGGATTCTTCTTCGGTGGTGTTGTAGAAGATGTAGAAGGACCTCCTGTCTGTGTTGACGAAGGAATCTTCTCTTCCTTAGATTCCACAAGATCTAGGTGTACTTTAGATGTGCTCTGTGATGTGAAAGCTTCATCAAAGACAACATCTCTGTTGACATGAATTTTCTTGGTCAAAGGATCTATCAAATGATATCCTTTAGAGTGCTCATCATAACCAAGAAAAATACATCTCAGTGTTTTCTCATCTAGCTTCTTCCTTTTCTCTTTTGGTATGTGCATGAAAGCGTGACATCCGAAAATACGTAGATGAGATATGGAGGGTTTTCGACCACTCCATGCTTCCTGTGGAGTCATTCCTTTTAGGGCATTTGTGGGTGCCCTATTCAATAGATATACTATAGTGGTGACAGCTTCTGCCCAATATTGTTGCCCAAGAGTAGCTCCTGTGAGCATACAACGAACCATTTCCATGATAGAACGGTTCCTTCTCTCAGCGACTCCATTTCTTTGGAGTATAGGCGATTGTTAACTTGTCTCTTGATTCCATGCTTATCTAAGAATGCAAAAAATTCATTAGAGGTAAACTCCCCCCCTTGATCTGAGCGAAGGGTTTTAATAGAAGCTCCTGACTCCTTCTCAACGGATTTCTTGAACTGTTGGAAGAATGCGAAAGCTTCGGATTTTAGTTGGAGAAAGAAAACCCACATCTTTCATGAGTAGTCATCTACGAATAACTGAAAGTACCTCTTCCATCCACAATTGTTGGGTGTGAAAGGACCGCACAGATTGATGTGAATTAACTCCAGAGGTTTTCGTGCTCTTGTTGATCTCTTCTCAAATGGCATTCTATGCTGCTTTCCTGCCAAGCAATCAGAGCACACTGGCAATGTGGCAGAAAGGGAAGGAAGACCCTTTACCATCTCATACTTACTGAGCTCAAGTAAGTAGCCAGAACTAAGATGCCCATATCTCTTGTGCCATAGGGAAGTTGCCTCCTTGGTAGAGACAGTCATGGCAACATGTGGAGTAGAGATAGCATCTAGGGCAAATAAGCCATGCTTATATGAAGCTGTTGCAATCTGCTTACCCTTTCTGGTAATGGTACAACACTTCTTGCCATTCTCAACATGAAAGTTGACAACCATATTTCTATCCAGGATTTGTGTGACTGACAACAAATTGTTAGCCAATCCCGGAACATAGAGGACTTTGTCAATCTGACACTTGCCATCAGGAAGAGTGACTGAAACTATACCCTCTCCCTGAACCCTATAGGTTTTATCATCAACAATGGTGACAGGTTTGCCCTCTTTGGCCATGAATGATTCAAACCATGATCTGTCGCCAGTCATATGTTTGCTAGCTCCAAAATTGACATACCAAACATGATCCCTCTGTGTGGAATCTGTGGTAGTCATGAGCACCTTGTGTGCCCATTCAGAATCTGAGTCAGATTCTTCAACAGCAACATTCACCTGGGGTTGCTTGTTTTTATTTTGTGGTTTGTTTTGGCCTTTCTGCTTGTTCTTATGCCAACACTTGTTGGTGTCATGGTTGTCTTTCTCACAGATATTGCACCACCTCTTCTTCTATTGAGGTTGTTTTCCTTTTCCTTTCATGTCCTGTTGAGAATTTCCTCCTTTCTAAAAGTTGCCTCCTTTTTGCCCATTACCTTTCTTCCTAGAACCCTGCCTGTTGGTGTATAGGGCTGTATTGGAAGAATCATCCTTGTGAAGTTGGCGTGCCTCCTATTGTTGAAGCAGATTGACCAACTCGATGTAGGTAATTTGTCGTTGAGACACCTGGATGGAGGTGATCAACATATCAAATGAAGAAGGTAAAGCTCTCATCACAATTGAAATGAGAAGCTTTTCATCCATAGAATCTCCCAAAGAATTCAATCTCTCTTTCAATTCAGACACTCTGCACAGAAAGAGTTCAACTGTTTCACCCTGTCTCAAACTCAGGTTATGAAGTTGTTGTTGAAGATGAAGAATGGTGAAATCATTCTTTCCCTCATAGATGGTTTTAAGGGCATCCCATGCCTCTTTACCACTTGCTTTGTCAGCTATATGAGGTTGCACTTCATCTAAAATAGCAAACAAAATGAGCACCTTTGCTCGATTGTCTTTCTTGTCAAAAGCTATCTGATCTGCGGAAGGACCTGTGGATCCTGATGTTGGTGAAGGCCTAGGTGTCACTCCAGTAAAAATATCCCATAAATATTCCATTTTGAGAATTTCCTTCATCTTATGTTTCCATGGTGTATAATTTGGACCTTTCAATAACTGATGAGGATCAGTTTTGCAACAGCGGCCATAGTGAAGGTTCCTTATATCACCAATTGGTCCCCCTTTCGATATACATTTTGCTAGGCCGTTATACCATACAAAATACCTGCCATTACGTGAGGGAAACTATAGGTATTTAGAAAAGATCAACAAAAATCACCCGCCCTTACGTGAGGGAGACTATAGGTGAGTTTTAGAGATCATACGATACGTGGAACATAAGCGATACTGAAAGGGAATCGCCTTGTTGATGGCACCTACCATAGAAGATTCTTCTCATGTGTGGGGCGTAACTTCCCCTAAACACTATGAAGAATACTTCGTCAGGATTTACTCCTAAACACAAGAGCGATTAAGGGTAGTGGATGGAGTAAAAAAATGCAAAAAATGGCAAACTTATCTCTCCCCGACGATTTATAGAGAACAAGCTTAGATGTCGTTGTAGTAGCTATATTAGGTGGCGGATACAGTAGCCCAATCACGACAGCTTTACCTGTAAGTGCTGGCCAGAGGTATCACAAATACCGAATGCTGTAGTGCAATAAATTGCACGGATGGGTTTTAATTATTCCGGGGACTTAGGGAGTGTATTTGATTTTTTTTAACTTTTAATGAAGTAGTGCAAAAATGAAATATGCAACATACAACATAAAAAGTGCCCACAAGAATTAACCCACAAGGTGTCGGGCGCAGCCGAAAATGCACCTTTTACAATTCGCCAAATTGCTTTTTCAGAAAATTACTCACATTCCCCCTTTGATTTTTTGAAAAAATATCCCCCCCAAAAAAAATCTCTTTAACAAAGCATTTTAATAATTATTATGTATTTAAAGTTAAAATAAATAATTTTTATTTATATAGTTTTAAAAACTTATGAAAAAATAAATTAAAATTAAATTTTAATTTATAAAGTTTTAAAACTATAAAAAAATAAATTAAAATTAAAAATTTTAACTAAAAAAATAATAATTGGAAAACCTTTGAAAAAAAAATTATACCTTTGAACCCTCGACCTCCAGACTCCCAAAGCCTTACCGCACGACTCACGACCATGTGAGCCAGCGGGCTGATCCGAAAGGATCAAGGGGCCCCCTCGTATTTTAGGAGGGTCCTCAGCCTGCCGCCCGAGCGTTGCAGACTCCTCTACTAATCACGACCTCCCGTCGCGTGCTGCTACTTGGTTGCGTTTTTTTTTTTTTAAATTCCGCGCTCAGCCGGGGGGGGCGTGGCCTCCAAAAATTCCCGCGCGCAGTCTGCGCGTTAGCGCGGGGGGGGCACGGCCTCCAAAAATACCCGCACGCCCTACGCGTCAATGGGGGGTGGGGGGGTTGCGCGGCCTGCGTCCGCAGTCCTCTCCGCTCAACGGGGGGGGGGCAGCCCTTCCCTCCTGCGCATCCATGGGCAGCCCTTCCCTCCTGCGCAGCGCTTCCAGCGGACGTCCTGCGCGTCCACGGACAGGGAGGTGGGGGGCGCGCGCGACGTCCTGCAGGGATGCCTGCGCTGCGTCCTGCAAATACTTTTTTTTTTTTTTTTTCTCTCTCCCGCAGCTGCTATCACATGACGGAATCAAGAAAAATCACGTCGCGGAAAAAAAAAAAATTCACACTGCTCGAAAAATTGTGTTCAGAAAAAAAAATGCACAGCAATTTTTTTTCAGCAAACAGCGTCGTCCGCCTCCAGCCTCTCCCTTCACACCACTGGCTCTGATGCCATGTTAGGAAATGAATCAGTTTGCTTATTGAAAAATATGTAGTTTAAATAAGACTGCAATTGCCGGAGGTTGCCAAACCAACCAGCTACAATAGCATATTGTTACAACGAAATAACAAATGCAAGAATAGGACAAATAATGTAATAACAATATAACTACGCTAACACAAGTGTCAACAAGAGTATCGATGTTTGGGAGAGGGAATCCATCCTTAGGATAATATTTGTTAAGATCTCGAAAGTCAGTGCAAATGCATATCGCCCTGTTAGGTTTTCATATAGGTACCATATTTGAAATCCACTCAAGATAGTCGATAGGAACTATGAAGTTCACATCTAAGAGTTTTTGAAGCTCTATTTTTATCAAAAGGGCCACGGTAGGTTGCATTCTCCTAAGTTTTTGTTTGACTGACTTAGCATCGGGATGTAAGGTGAGATTATGGGTAACCAAAATAGGGTCAATACCAGACATGTATTTATGGGACCATGCAAAAATATACTTTTTTCTCTTGAGGAGAGCAATTAATTGCCCTTGTTCTTCGGGTGATAAAATTTTACCAAGTTTGACAATTTGGGGATTGTCCTTGTCTGAACTAAGGTCCATATCAATAGTATATTAAATGGACATGTGGGAACCTTCCTAAAGTTGATGGGATGTAGGGATGAGATGAATGTCATCTAAGATGTCATCAAAATATTATGGCTTATCCTAATCTATTTTTTCTTAGAAAACCTTGAGATTCGAAGGTGAAGGTGAAGGCGAAGGCAAAGGGAATGAAGGAATGTAATTGGTGAAAGACCTTAACAATTACTTAGATAAGACATTCAAAAAAGTATGGAGGAAAGGAAATCCAGTCCATATCAATGAGACTTATATCAATTGGAATTGGTTTAGTCGGATCATATGGATTATGGAGTGGGGCGAATAAGTCAACAAGATTCATGTTGACTTATGGGCCAAGTGGATAAGGTCATATGGAATGTATGGAACCTAGAAACTGGTGCTAAGAGCTTGGTAAACCTAAATAATAGCAAGCAAAAATTAAATGCATTTAACTAGATGATGCAATGCTAAAAAAAGAAAAATGTTTGTGTTGATTTTTGATTTTTTTTAGTAGTTGTGAAAACCACTATTTTTGTTTTATATACATATGTTACAAGTTTGGCTTATGAAATGTCTTAATGGAATGGAGGTGGTGGCTCATTGGTAGGATCGACTAGCTCTTGTAAAAGAAGTAAGTAAAATATAGGCTCATGGATGGGGAACATTTTGAGCTAAAACTCATCTTGTTTGGTATGGGGAATAATGGGCTCCAATTCTTCTTCAGATTCATATAAAATTATCAACATAAGTTTGAATTCTTTATAGATTTCATCGTCAAAATTGTTGAGATGGAGGGATTCTTCTCCTGAATTGAGATTAAGCCTTTGGAAGGCTTGTTCAAGAGAAGAGGTGGTGGAAAGTGGGTGGAAACCTAGACCTGAATGGTCATGCACTTCTTGATATGGAACATCAATAGGTTGTGACACCCCTTGTTCATACAATCCTAGGCCATGACCTTGCCAATTAACTATGTGAAAATAGCGGATGGAAATCCTGAAATGTTTTGAATGTTGGAAAGTGTTGGTTCTTTGGGTTCTTCTATGGGTGTTAGAGTTCATGGAGAATCAATTACCCATATACAAAATTCATGCTATTTGGAGTTGAACCCACATTATATACTGCTCCTATGGCCAAAGGTGGGTCACGTGGGTGACCAAGATCCTATAATTAAGAATGGTGAGAGGCATGACATTGATGTCTTGGACCATGTATTCACCAATACTAGGATTAGTGAGGTGAACCTGGACTTGGGAAGATATAGAAGGACCTTGGTTGGATGATGGCTCAGGGAATGGTGAATATGGATATGTTTCACAATCCGTCAACACGACTTGTGAAACATTAGGTCATGGCAATGGATTCGTTTG
Source organism: Wollemia nobilis (assembly GCA_028583015.1). Classification (NCBI taxonomy): domain Eukaryota; kingdom Viridiplantae; phylum Streptophyta; class Pinopsida; order Araucariales; family Araucariaceae; genus Wollemia; species Wollemia nobilis. Next base: position 2,961,736 of record JAQPPZ010017129.1, read on the forward strand.
GAAAGGTTGTTGGATGAATGATGATGATGAAGTTGATGGAAATGATGTTGATGATGTGGATTGATTGTGATAACATGTGCATGTAGTAAATGGTGAAGATGATGTGGTTATGGGAGCTTGATGGTGATCAATGATAGGAATCTCCTTAGGAATGGGACCTTTTGATGAGAAATTAGAAAAGCGATAGATGGATTGGCTGATGGTGATAGATTAAGGTGTATGGAAGGAAGCATGGACTCATATGGATTTGAGATAAAATTGTAATACTTAAACGGTTTAACGTCCATTGGTATGCAATGTACTTGTCCTTCATGAATATATTTCAAACATTGGTGTAATATTTAAGGAACACATCTCATTTCCATCATCCAAGGTCTTCCAAGGAGTACATTGTACGCCATGGACCCTTCCAAGATGTGAAACATGGTGTGCAACATTTTGACCCCTACTTCAATGGGAAAAAAAATAGTGCGAACTGTGGAACACAAAACATCATTAAATGCTTTTAAGGTGAATGATGAATTGGTGATATGAGATGCATAAAGATTCAAATGATGAAGGGTAGATGTTGTGATTATATTTATGGAGGAATCAATATCAATTAGGACTCTTTTAAATGGCTTCTTGTCAATTAGAGCCATGATATACAATGGAGGGTCTACTGATTCCAATGATTTTGGCTTAATATCAAAGTCATAGAATGTGATAGAAGGGTCCATGCATGTTTAGATGCTACCTACAAAGTTGTTGAAGGTATTAGAATCTTGAGATTGCAATTCAATGGATTTCAAAATATCCATTAATGCCTCATGATGTGGGGGAGATTATTGAATTGACTTATAAATTGATAATTTGGTGAAAGCTATTTTAAAGCTTGTGGTTAACTGACTACTCAATGAGATGACTTGTCATGGTGGATAATTTATGGATTTGATTGGCTAGGGATATAGATGGGTGATGAAGTATTGGAGGAAATTTGAATAGGTGGTGATGTGGGAGGTTGTGACACACTTGCTTGAGGTAGTTGCCTTACATTTTGTTGATTGTTTCTTTGACCTCTAGTGACCACATGGATGGCCCCTACAAACCCTTGGTATTGTTGGACATGATTGAATTTATTAGGAGGAGTTTTGGTTTTAGACCTTCCTATATTTTTTTACACCTCCTTGTGATGAGGAAGTGGCGTTTAAAAATACCATGGTTTTGATTTTTTTGAGCAAGGGGGTTGTTAAGCTTGATCGCCCCAAAGTCAATTAGGTCTTGAAAAATGTATTTGAATGTATGGAAATTGTTAATATCATACCCATTTTACCTATGATAAGGACAAAATAGATATTCTCGATAGTGTTTACTACATTTTGCAGGATCATCAAAGTCTGATTTTGGGTAAAGCAAGTTTGTTTGTCATACAACATTTGAAAAAGGGAAGCATATGACCTAGCTAAAGGGGTGTATTGGTGATTTTATTAGATAGAATATCACTGGGGATGATTTTCTATAATTGATACTATGTTCTGCATGGCTTGAGTTGTCAAGGGTACCGCATGATAAACAATTTACTATGGTGACTATTGCACTGATGGTTGTTGAGCCATTACCGACTGGCTCATGACCACTTAATTAACATGATTGGGTTGAGTAGTTGAGATAGCTTATCTTGATTTTGGTTGGCTAGAATAGTTACTTTTATATTAGCCCTTATTTTTCCATTCTTTCTTCTTAGGCTTAAGTATGCCTTCTTGGATTATGATTTCCTCGATGACACTAGTCTGAGCTAAAGCTTCTTCAAATGAATTGTAAGTTTATAATTGAAGCATCCAAGAGATAGGTTTTAAACAACTCTTGATGAATAGATTGATTAGCTCATCCATTGGTAGGGTGAATGGTAACTTGGTGATGAAAACCCTCCAATGGTTTCTAAAATCGTAGATAGACTCATCATCATGTTATCTTAAAGAATATACATAAGATAATGAGACTTTATTTCTAAAATTTAGGATGAAACGTTCAAAGAATTGGTCAATAAATTGCTCAAAAGTATAAATACTATGATTGGGTAATTGATTATACCACTTTATGGAATCTCCTCCTAATTTTTGAGGAAAAGTTCTGAGCATGAGAGCATTATCATTTTGAATTCTAAAACAAGCGTGTACAAACATGCTCACATGTTATTTGGGATCTTAAGTTCTCTTGAATTTTTTAAAATTAGGCATCATGAAATCTTTCGGATATGGTGGTGATAGTACCGAAGGATGAATGGGTTGATTGATCAATTGGTGTAAAGTTAGCTTCTGGTTTGTCAAACCAAGAGTATATTGTATCAATTGATCTATCTATTTTTGCATGGCCTTAATTCGAGGGTCTTATTTAGGAATGTGGAAGCCCATAATTAACTGATGATTTTGAGGTGGGATGGAAAAATGTTTTGGAGTGACTAACTGATGTTGATATTGGTAATGATGACTAGGCAAATTTGATGGAAATTGATGCATGGGAGATTGATGGTGAAAATATGGAGAATTATGAAATGAGGTTGATGTATGAGGGTTATGGCTAGGTTAGCCAATGGGAATAGGATGGGTAGTGGTATGAATTGGTGGGGAACATGGATAGAAACCATAGAAGACTGTGGTGTCCATGATAGACCCTTGTTAATGAGAACAGTTTGAGTAGAGTTTGGTAAAGGTTTAGGGATACCTTGTTCTTGTTGTTGAGAACTTTGAAACTGTCTAAGAAATTTGTTCAAGTTTTCCCATGATTCAGTAATCTCTCTATCAGAAGTGGAAGGTATGGAAGCAGATGGTATGGAAGATGTGGTTGGGGGACAAGTTACACTAGGTATGGTAACTTGTGAGGTTGAAACTTGTGAAGTAGCATTTACATGTGCTTCATATAAGGGGTTGGTATATATGGATGTGTATGAAGTGCTAGGAGCACATGAGGGTTGGGGTTATAGACATATGGGAGGATGGTGCAATTGATGCCTTAAAAAGAGGGTTGGTGTACACCAGGTAAAGCTGGATGGTGGTTGGGAATAAAAAGGCTCCTATTGTAAAGTAGGATCCTATCTAGGTGAGTTGGGGACTAACTCGAAGATATAGTTAGAAGACTTCATGAGAGATTCTACTCATGCCATGTATATGTGGGTAATATGGTGATCGGTGACTGGTGAGGTTGACTCTTCTTGGGGCATAGCCATATGAAATTTAGTGGATGGCAAGGAATATGAGGGACCTGGAGATAAATCTACCTATGTCACATTCAATAAATATACCATAGAAGTGGTGGGGAAGGTGGATGAGGGTTCCATTGGATTATCTTGATTTAATACTTTATTTTATTTTCTTGTTAAGACCATAAAGCAAATAAACCAAAATATAGATTAAGCACTAAAATGAAACACAAAATTTAAAATTTATAAAAAATAAACAATCAATGCTAAGTTTTTTTAACACGTGTGTCTTACCTCATTCATTGATTATATCCTTTTAATGTGAGTTAATTTTCTTAGGTTTTGATCTTATGTGTTTCAATCTGAATTAATCCAGAGAAAGGTAAAAACTATGGCTAAGCTGGGGCAACGAGATTCTTGCTGGTGATGAAATCCATCAAGTTTTCTTGGGGGTGACCTAAGGCTTCTAAGGGTAGATATTTATGGATGGAGATGAAAGCCACCATCACCAAATCTCAAGCAATGGCTGGTGATGAAATCCAACCACTACTGTCAAATGTGAATCGTGCAGTGTGTGATTATTTTTAAATTTTTGATTTGCTATTGTGTTCATACAATGTTATAAATATAACTAATTTTGATAGTCTAAATCAGAAGCCACTACTCAAAATACCAAATTTTCCAAAGGATGTAGAGTACACCACTTAAAACCTGCTCTAGATAGTTGGGGGGTTCGTCTACTCCTCCGTATAGAATCACCCAAGTACGAGGATACTTTTGGTATATGAATAATGTTACTACTTAGACCTACAAAAATAGGAATCCCTAACCCTATAATGCAAACTAATTATACAAATTTTCAATTCACATGAAATTAGAATGCAATATATTTTTAATTCATGAATACAACAAAAACTAGAAACTTCAAATAGAAAGTGTGGATGGATGGAAATGATTAATCTGAAACCTAATATGCAAGATAATATGAAAGTTTTTCCTAGATTAATTAATGATGTTCTTTTTAACTTAAAAATTTGAAAAAAATGTAAGATTTTCAGAATACGTAAACAAAAAAGCTAGGATTTTAATAGTAGACTTACAAAGCAGTATACGTTTCTACTCCACTTCTCTATAAAATGTCCCTAGGTATTTTTGAAACCCACCTAGGCATTTTTGGATAGATCTCGAGCATTTTCAGGCATTCGTGCACCTTCTGCAACTTCTTGCAAGTATTTAGAAACCCTAATCAAAAAAAATACTTGATTTGTGCCTCTGAAAATATTGCAAAATAAGATAAAAAATAGTAAATAAATCATTAAGGCAAATCATAAAAATAAACCTTTAGGGGTCCCACCGTGATCGCCATTTGAAGAGACAAAAACACATCAAATATAAAAAATATAAAGTAGAACTCAAATAACAATATTGCACAATGAATAATTTTTATTAATGGGGAGCCTCAAAACTCCATTGTTACAATAATAATTCTTGAATTCTTTGATACATATTTTACAATAGCTAGGGTTCTCTGAAACCCTAGCAAGAAACATTAGTGGTGTCTCAAAATGCATCTTTGCTCCCAATAGAAGTGAGTGGGCTTTTATTTATCCTATGTCGAGTCACTCCAGCTTAAGCAAATATCCAATGCTAATGTAGCACTTCTAGATATACACACACTAAAACAACAAATGAGTTAGTAGCAATTGTGAGGGCTCCATAATGTGAGGCCCTCTACCATCAATACAAAACCCTATCTATCAACTATAAATAATATGAACTTAACTAAAAATACATGTAATGAAATATCAAATAAAATATTTACCTTTCTTGTCTACTGTCTTCTGATCTGATGAACTCTGTTGCAGTGAACTGGTGCAACGATGTGCTAGCATCACTTGAAGGCTAGGGAAACTTCAAAACTCTAGCGTAAAATTCTTGTGGGTGCTCGACAACTGCAGGAAATGCCCATGAGTTATTGATAATGGTGGAGGGAACCTAGAGGTTCTTTGAAATGAGGAAGAAAGTACCTAGAGGTACTCAAGAATGACAGGTAGCACCTGAATGCGTTTGATGACTTTGAGGGAAGCCTGTATAAGAAAATCTGGCTGAGCAAAGGAGGAGGCAGTCGATGCAAGGGCTATGGTGAGTGAGGAGGGAAGGGAATAGAACTTAGATACTCTATGAAACTCGATGAAAAATACTTCATGAAAATTCTTAGGGATCAAGGATTGCTTAGGGATTGAGCCATCAAAATGGCTTCTATTAAGAATCCAAGCTAGGGTATGCTAGGGTTTCAACAACACTAATCGTGTGGCTGAGATAAAAGCATATCAAAGGGTGGATATTAAATTTGGTCTGTGGCATGGATTTATGTAGATGAATGGATATGATTAAGTGAAATCATATGGCTAGGATTTATTTGCTTATATAAATATATATTTATTAAATATATAAATAGTGGGTGGAAATGGTAGGAAAGTCAGGATGGACAACAAGTGGCTAGGTTTTTGTGTCTACATGGATTTTTTTCATTGGATTTATGGTGTATGCACCATAGAGGAGAAGATAACATCTAATCTCAATTGCATGAGTGGCATAGTGGTTGGAAATGTCATTTATTGAGGGCTGGTTCCAAATTTGAAACGTAATGATTATAATTTTTGATTGGCTTCAAGGGATGCTTGTTTTGTACACAATTCAAATTTAGTTCACTTTCAACCTTGATTAAAACTAGTGCACATGACATAGTGGTCTTCTCACTCATTTGCACATAAGCCATATTGGGTTCAATCTCCATCAGTTCTAAACCCACTAAGAAAAATTATATATATATATATATATATATATATATTATGTATATATAATGAGGATATACTATAGTCACATTAATAAAATTTTCAAATTCTAATTTTTTGTTCGAAAGCACATCCAATATAGTGGTTCCAAGTGGTAACTTTATTCATCAACTTATCAAATCCTAATTCGTTGTTTGAAAGCATAACATCCAATCTAGTGGTGCCAAGTGGCAATTTTTGGATTTGGTAATTTTTTTCTAAAGTTTGGTAGTTTGATTTTGCTTTGATTTTACTGCTAGTATATCAAACCTTTTGGAGACCATAAATTCTGCATACAAAAGCATTTGGAGCCCATTTTCTATATTGTATAATTTTTTGAGCTCCACATAGTGGTAACATTGGTTTATAGACTTATTAAAGTTTTGATTAGGATTTTGAGCGTAAAATGGATTTATTAGGGTATGTTACTTTCCTTAATGGATGAAATTATAACACTTAGTTTAAATGATAGGATTAGTCATAAGCAAGAATTTATAGTTCATATTTAATAATGAATCAGAAGGTCTCAGTGATCATAAACTTGATAAGAGAAAGAAGGAAGCTCTTGGGACTCTTTTTCATGTTAGTGGAACCATATGTACTTTTCCACATCAAAGAGAAAACTAATTTTATTGAGGTATGGTCTACTTTGAAAGACCTCTATTGAAAAGTAACTGCTATTGAAGTTAATAGAATAGAGAAATAGCTTTCTAATATCAAAGTTTTATATTTCAATAATGTTGATGATTATATATCTCACTTCAAAGCTCTAAAAGCCCATCTAGCTATGACAAGAGGTAAGGTAAAGAGTGATGAAGAGTATGTCAAATATATTATTTGAAATCTTTCTCTTCCCTTGAATTGGTTCTTTATATGAATGCTATGACTATTAAGGATCCATAACCCATCTCTCTTGAAGGAATTTTCAAGCTTCTGTTCTAATATGAAGTTGAAGTAAAGAATTATGGAGCTCTTTCTCATATACAAGATCATCCAAAAAACTTCAAATTAATGGAATCTAAGGCTCAGTTCATGTTGACAATTTTGTCACATTGCACAAGGGGTAGAAAAAAATAAAAAAAAATTCCTTTTGCAAGAGTATTTCTTTTCATTTGTAAGTGTTGCAGCAATTTTGGCTTTCCATGCCACTCCCTTGTATACAGAATGAAGAAGAAAAGCTTCGCTGCCAAGCAGGCCAAAGAAAATAGCTCCAAAGCACAATAAAGAAAAAGTGTCACGATATCGCGACATGTCACATTTTTGCGGCCGCTAGCAAGCAAAGAGCGCAAAAAGGAAAAAGCGTCATGATATCACGACATGTCACAAAATCGTGGCTCAAAGCGACAAGGGAGAGCCAAAGAGAAAAGCCATCACGATATCATGACACGTCGCAAAATCACGATCGGTATGCTAGTATTGGTTCTAGCCCCTACCACAACCAGTACCCCAAGAGGCCCCTCATGCGGCGAACTTCTTCTCCACATATTTCATAAACGGCGTGGGTACTGGTAGGAGTGACAACTCACTATGTTGCTTCCTGTTTGCAACATGGACAACTTCGGGAAGAATCCAGCCGGACTTCAAAGATCAACTGAAGTTCAATCTGATTTGGTCTAGGCACTATAGGTTCATCGGATAGACACCTGAGGCTGAGTTTATGATGGCGGTATGTCTGTCATGCCACAAATTTTGTATAAATTGTAAATAATATGGCTAGTAAATAAGAGCCGAAAGCACTAAGGTTGCTTAGGAGCTTAGGCACAAACAAAAAATATATGTTGTCAATGGATGATCAGAGAAGAAGATAATGAGAATGACTCCGTTGCCCAATGGATAAAGGCTTGGGATCTCTACATTTAGACAAGCTAAATGCCCCGCGAGCCGCAAAGAATGTTGACAAGTTTGTCACATTACATAAGGGGTAGAAAAAAAAAATAAAAAAATTTCCTTTTGTAAAGTGTTTCTTTTATTTGCTTCGAAAGCATTTGTAAGTGTTGCAGCAATTTTGGCTTTCCATGCCACTCCCTTGTATACAGAATGAAGAAGAAAAAGCTTCGCTACCAATAAGGCCAAAGAAAATAGCTCCAAAGCGCAATAAAGAAAAAGTGTCGCGATATCGTGACATGTCGCGTTTTCGTGACCGCCAGCAAGCAAAGAGCGCAGCAAGGAAAAAGCGTCGCGATATCGCGACATGTCGCAAAATCACGGCTCAAAGCGACAAGGGAGAGCCAAAGAGAAAAGCCATCACGATATCGCGACACGTCGCAAAATTGCGGCCGACAGCAAGGAGGCAGAGCCAAAGAGAAAAGCCATCACGATATCGTGACATGTCGCAAAATTGCGACCGATAGTGAGGAAAGAGTGCAGCAAAGGGAAAAGTTGTCGCGATATCGCGACATGTCACGTTTTCACGGCCAAAGGCAAGGAGAAAGCGCCAGGAGAGAAAAGCATCGCGATATCGTGACATGTCATATTTTTGTGATGCAACAAGAAGAAACAAGCTGAAGGTGAGGAAATGTCGCGATATCACGACATGTTTTTTTGTGGTGGGCACACGCTTCAAGCCGAGTATTTTCTCGAGACAATCAAGTGCCTCGTAAATGCATTCTTTCTTGCCCAATAAGCTCGTTGCTCATTTTTGGCAATTGGAAGCGAAGTGTCAGTCAAGCATGGCGGCCCCTCGAGCACTACACCCAAAAATCGAGGACACTCAGACGGCTCATCATTGCACATTTTTGCGGTTGACCCGGTTATAGTTACCATTTTTGGTAATGGATTTGAAAGCTCAGTCTCGAGGGCCATGAGGAGCCGACTTCTCAGATATCAAGAACATACTTCGCCATTCTATGTAATAATGACTCAGAGGGTCGGGTCCTCTATAAAAACCCAAATTTTATAATGTAAAAGGGGGGGAACTATCTGCTAGAAAGTTGTTGTAACTTGATGTCCTACAATTAATACTAAGAGACTTTGAGCTCAATTCTTCTCTTTTATGCTGCCTTCTGTGCTTGATTCTTCTATCTCTCTTTGTTTGTAGACTGAGATGCTGAACTCTGCGTCCGGGGTGCAATCAAGGACAGTGTCCTGAAACTCGTTCGAAAGGATACATAGGAGTTAGAAAAGTGTCTTATTAACTTTCTTTTATGCTGCCTGCCTTGCTTGATTCTTCCATATCTCTTCGTTCATAGACTAAGATGCTGAACTCTGCGTCCGGTGTGCGATCGGGGATAGTGTCCTAAAACTCGTTTGGGAGGATACATAGGGAGGTTGATATTATGTTTCTTTCATTTTACCCTTAGTGTTCTTTGCTTCTATTCAGGTGTCAGTTAGTGATCGTGCTTCCTGTTCTCTCCCACCTCAAATCATCAACCTCTCTCCCTTAACCCTTTTATTTCTTTCTCTAACCCTACTCCTTTTTTGTTTCTTTCTCTAACCCTACTCCTTTTATCTCTTTCCTGCACTCTTGTCTCAAAACACCCAAGTAGTTTAGCATAGGAGCCGGCCTTTCTCCGGAGATTGGCACGAGGGGCATCTCTTCCCTTCGGCCTTTCAATGTTGGTCACAGGTCTAGGGCGCGCAAACCCACCAAAAGTCCTTTCCTATGTGGATTTGATGACCAACAGTTTTGGCACGCCCGGTGGGACTAACGTCCCATATTTTCATAGACCTCAAGCCCATCTCCATCGGAGCCAATAGTTCTAACAGTTCCCGGTGAGATCCGGTCAGTCTCATCTTCTAAGTGGTAGTGAGAATTGATGTTGTCATTACCAAAAGACTCCTAGCATCTGGCGACTCTGTTTTATCCAAAAATCTCTAAGTCGTAAAGACCAGTACCTTCATGCCAAAAGCCCCATGTTTTAAGAAAGCTCGAGTTTGGTGAATCTCTGGCTTGTCTTTATCTGGCAAAATCACCTGGCGACTCTGTTGAGCTGAATACCCAGATTTCTTGATCGTAGGCGCCCCTTTTTTTTTTTTAAGCTGAAAGAAGATACCCCGAAGGAATCAAGGTTCGGTGAGCAGCCTTGACCTCACAAGCGGAGAAAGTATGCTCACCTGGCGACTTCGACCTAGTGGCAAGGACCGTGATCTCTGTAGGCCACTGCTATAATGGAGAGGGTATGTTATCCCAGCTGGGATGTTTATAACCCTCTGAATCTTCAAAGTTACCATGAAATTCCCAAAGGCATCTTGAAAAACATGCCAAAATATGATGGCGCTAAGGGAATGGCCCTAGAGCACCTTGAACATCTTGTTGATTTAGGGTCCATCTATGACATACTCCATGAAGATGTCATGATCAGGCTCCTGGTCCTGTCTCTGGAAGGAAGGGCACTGCAGTGGTACAGACTGCTCGGGCGTAAAAGCATCTGCTCGTGGTATGACTTAGCGGGAGCACTACTCAAAGATTTTGATGGCTCCCAAGACCCCTTCCAACTATCAAGCATACCTCATCAGGAGGTAGACCAAAGAGAGGAGCAGATCCAAGTGGTAGCGCCTGAGAGCAAAGAGGGCACATTTTTGCACCCTTTTTGTGTCCCAGTGGATAGCACGCAGACATTCAGCCAGAGCCCATTAGGCATGCCTCATCAAGAAGCTGAACCTGAGGAGGCCCTAGAAGATCACTCTTTGCTGGAGGAGCCCTATTACCCCATCAGAAGGATGGAAGAACCTGTACCCAGCCCGCAGTTAGAAGATTCTTCAGTATGCTGGTATTGGTTCCAGCCCCTACCACAACCAGTACCCCAAGAGGCCCCTCATGCGGCGAACTTCTTCACCACATCTTTCATCAACGACGCGGGTACTGGCAGGAGTGACAACTCACTACGCTGCTTCCTGTTTGCAACATGGACAACTTTGGGAAGAAGCCAGCCGGACTTCAAAGATCAACTGAAGTTCAATCTGATCTGGTCCGGGCACTGCAGATTCATCGGATAGACACCCGAGGCTGAGTTTGTGATGGCGGTATGTCTGTCATGCCACAAATTTTGTATAAATTGTAAATAATCCGGCTAGTAAATAAGAGCCGAAAGCACTAAGGTTGCTTAGGAGCTTAGGCACAAACAAAAAATATATGTTGTCAGTGGATGATCAGAGAAGAAGATAATGAGAATGACTCTGTTGCCCAATGGATAAAGGCCTGGGATCTCTACATTCAGACTAGCAAAATGCCCCATGAGCCGCCAAGAATGTTGACAATTTTGTCACATTGCACAAGGGGTAGAAAAAAATCAAAAAAATTTCCTTTTGCAAGAGTATTTCTTTTATTTGCTTCGAAAGCACTTGTAAGTGTTGCAGCAATTTTGGCTTTCCATGCCACTCCCTTGTATACAGAATGAAGAAGAAAAAGCTTCACTGCTAATAAGGCCAAAGAAAATAGCTCCAAAGCGCAATAAAGAAAAAGTGTCGCGATATCATGACATGTCATGTTTTCGTGACCGCCAGCAAGCAAAGAGCGCAGCAAGGAAAAAGCGTCGCGATATCGCGACATGTCGCAAAATCGTGGCTCAAAGCGACAAGGCAGAGCCAAAGAGAAAAGCCATCGTGATATCGCGACATGTCACAAAATTGCGGTCGACAGCAAGGAGGCAGAGCCAAAGAGAAAAGCCATCGCGATATCGCGACATGTCGCAAAATTGCGGCCGATAGTGAGGAAAGAGTGCAACAAAGAAAAGGTGTCGCGATATCGCGACATGTCGCATTTTCGTGGCCAAAGGCAAGGAGAAAGCGCCAGGAGAGAAAAGCGTCGTGATATCGTGACATGTCATATTTTTGTGATGCAACAAGAAGAAACAAGCTGAAGGCAAGGAAATGTCGCGATATCACGACATGTTTTTTCGTGATGGGCACGTGCTTCAAGCCGAGTATTTTCTCGAGACAATCAAGTGCCTCGTAAATGCATTCTTTCTTGCCCAATAAGCTTGCTGCTCATTTTTGGCAATTGGAAGCGAAGTGTCAGTCAAGCATGGCGGCCCCTCGAGCACTACACCCAAAAATCGAGGACACTCAGATGGCTCATCATTGCACATTTCTGCGGTTGACCCGGTTACAGTTGCCATTTTTGGTAATGGATTTGAAAGCTCGGTCTCGAGGGCCATGAGGAGCCGACTTCTCAGATATCAAGAACATACTTCGCCATTCTGTGTAATAATGACTCAGAGGATCGGGTCCTCTATAAAAACCCAAATTTTATAATGTAAAAGGGGGGGAACTATTTGCTAGAAAGTTGTTGTAACTTGATGTCCTACGATTAATACTAAGAGACTTTGAGCTCAATTCTTCTCTTTTATGCTGCCTTCTGTGCTTGATTCTTCTATCTCTCTTTGTTTGTAGACTGAGATGCTGAACTCTGCGTCCGGGGTGCAATCAAGGACAGTGTCCTAAAACTCGTTCGAAAGGATACATAGGAGTTAGAAAAGTGTCTTATTAACTTTCTTTTATGCTGCCTGCCTTGCTTGATTCTTCCATCTCTCTTCGTTCGCAGACTGAGATGCTGAACTCTGCGTTCGGTGTGCGATCGGGGACAGTGTCCTGAAACTCGTTTGGGAGGATACATAGGGAGGTTGATATTACGTTTCTTTCATTTTACTCTTAGTGTTCTTTGCTTCTATTCAGGTGTCAGTTAGTGATCGTGCTTCCTATTCTCTCCCACCTCAAATCATCAATCTCTCCCTTAACCCTTTTATTTCTTTCTCTAACCCTACTCCTTTTTTATTTCTTTCTCTAACCCTACTCCTTTTATCTCTTTCCTGCACTCTTGTCTCAAAACACCCAAGTAGTTTAGCATAGGAGACGGCCTTTCTCCGGAGATTGGCACGAGGGGCATCTCTTCCCTTCGGCCTTTCAATTTTGGTCGTAGGTACAGGGCGCGCAAACCCACCGAAAGTCCTTTTCTGTGTGGATTTGATTACCAAGAGTTACCTAAAGGTAATTTGAAGGTTCCAAAGAAGTTAATTACTTGCATGTTTTATAAAAGGGAAGGAAACTCCATCAAAAAATGCATTACAAGGCTAAAGAAGATTGAGATAAAATTCTTGAGGGTTAGACATAATATTTCTAATGATGATGATGGTAAAGTGGAGGCCCACTAGAGAATGTATTATGGGAGAAGCATGTGTTACCTATAATGCCTTCTGTTCTTGATCCCTTCATATCAAATTATGGGGGGTGTTGAAATACGTGTAATTTTATCTTGTTTAGGCCAAGGTCAAATTTGTGAAAAAGTACCTATGAGCACTATTTTTTTGGTAGATAAGATACTATAGCATTAATATCGGGTTTTACAGGTTGACCCAAAACCTTTTACAAAAATCAGCCCAGGGCTGTTGATGAACATATCCTTACTAAGGATCCTATTTATGTAAAATCTACATGCCACCAAAGCCATTACATCTGGTAACGCACATAGCCTATTATCAGAAAGAAACTTCCCATACAATGCATCATAATTACAAAAAATAAACAGACACAGATCCCTTCCTTGAGAAAATGGAGAAACAAAAAGCTGTAGACACACATAGCAGAGTACTGAAGAAAACTCCCACAAGATTTGTATTGATAGTTACTCTTAATAATTCTTTGGTAATTGCTTTCTTCCGTATATGACATGCTTTGGTACCACATAACTGTCTTGGCCAATCAGCCTTGGAGAAGTGAATCTACTAGCTAGATTTATAGTGGTGGCTATCTGGTGGTCCACGTGGCTTTGGTTCAAAGTCTTATATTGTCGTTTCTTTCCTTCCCTATGATTATCAACCAACCTCAAATTACTAAGATGACTAGGAGCCATGTTATCTGACATGTGACTATCCCCATTAGTCTTTGTGGTATTTCCAAGCAGCATCCACAAAGACTGATAGCTCAGATAATTTTTATTGTGAGTCCAATTCAAAAAAGAGATGGGAATACTCCTAGCCTTCAAACTTACAGTGCCTTCTTTGTTGGTAAATTTGACTATAATTCTTTGCATTCTTGTTGAATAAGCTTCTCTACTTCACTCGGTACACCGTGTTCCCATTTGAAAAGTCCATCACCATCAACACCCAAATTGGCTAGCTTATAAACAATTTTGTTAGCTTCCCAAAAGACATGTTGGGCTTTTCTATCCTGTCTTCTCTAGAAAAGGATCCTAGCCTCTTCAACAATTGTTTTAATCCTCCATTGAGGTGTTTTCCAATTATTGAGGAGATTTATAACATGCATAGAGTCTCCTTATATGATCAAATTGCCTTCTAAGTCTTGAGTCATTTGAAGGCCTCTCCACATAGCTCTAGCTTCAGCTTCATTGTTCATCCTTATTCCCAAATATTCAAAAAATGCAAGCATCATATTCCCATTATGATCTCGTACAATGCCACTAGCACCTGCTCTGCCAGGATTTTCCTTAGCTGCTCCATCAAAATTAAGCTTAAAACAACCCGTAGGAGGTGGAGACCACTTAACATTGGCTCTGGGGTTGACTACCCTAGGCACAGACTCATCTAACAAGGTTAAGCTTAAATATTGAGCAATCATGGTCTCTTGTAGATGAGGTTTACAACTATAAAAAGGGATAAGGTTCACATTCTCATTGGCAAAGGATAGGATCCTAGAAATGATAGTTTGATGATCATGGATAGACTCATTAAAGAATCTATGGTTCCTTTCTATCCACACCTTCCAAAGTTAGTGATTGAGACAAATTTTCCACATGTATCTAAGTATTTGGCTTGAAAAGGGGTAAGGCCATTAGAAGAACAAATCAAGTACGATGGTTGGTTTAACCCATGAAATATTGAAGGCCTGAAAAACCCCACTTAGGATAGTCAAGGAAAAAGGTCACTCAAGGAAAATATGATAAATGGTCTCCCAATTAGCCTTGCACAGATAACAACGATTAATGATACAAATACCTTTACACATCATATTATCAATGGTTAGAATTCTTCCTTAGATAACTAGCCATGAAAAGACTACAATTTTTGGAATTAATTTTTTTATCAAACTAAGTCCTTTTGGAGGAAAAAATCCTTGTCATCAAGCAAAATCTTGTAAGCTAATTTAATAGTGAACTACTCATTTTCTGTAGGAGCCCATGTCACTTGATATTCCTTGGGTATCATGGGGATAAAATGTTGCTTGAGAATATTACAAAGATAATTTGATTCTACTTGAAATCCCTGAATCCTTATTTGTTTCCACTTCATTCTACCTCTGTCCTCAACCATATAATCGGAGATTTTTTTTCCAATGAGTTCTTCTGTGATATGTCTAATTTAGGCTAAGTTAGGATATTGTGTCAGTGGTTCGTCCTTAGCCCACATGTCATTCCAAAAATTTATCCTCTCACCATTGCCTAAAACCCATATTAAACCTTTTTTGATGATTCCTTACAATTGAGAATTGCTTTCCAAAAAGTAGAACCTCTGATTAGAACTGAGTCACTTAGAAATTCCATATTTTGAAGATACTTTTATTTGATGATAGTTGTCCATTCATTTTCTTCACCAGAAATGAGGTGCCACGCCTGCTTAGCTAGTAAAGCTAAATTTATATGAGCAATTCTCCTCAAACCTAAGCCCCCATTTTCCCTGGGTCTGCACACTTTGGTCCATCCTACAAGGTGTATCCTTTTTTCTCATATGATCCAGTCCATAAAAATTCTTTTTAGAGTTTCTCAATTTTTTGGAAAACCTTCACAGGGGTTTGAAAATGGAGAGGAAATAGACTGGAATGCTATGAAGAGATGCCTTAGTGAGGGTCAGCTTTCCTACTTGAGATAGAAGATGACCTTTCCATCCAACAAGTTTTTTTTGAATTATTTCAATAACCCTGTCCCACATTGACTCTCTCGGAGAACCAATGAAAAGAGGGAGACCAAGATACAAAGTGGGAAGGTTTGCTATATCACACCCTAAAATTTCTACAATTCTTCCTTGCCTCTGAATGGGGGTGTTCAAGAAATATAACTTGATTTTACTGAAATTAACTTTCTGACCAGCAACATCCTCGTAGAGTTGCAGGATGTATTTAATTATTTTAGCCTCAACCACCGATGCCTTTGTCAATAGAAGGGTATCATCGATGAATTATTGGTGAGAAACAACCCTAGTGAGAGATGTTGCCTTGATTCCAAAAATTAACCTTGAACGACAAGAATTTTTGATGGTTCTGCCTAAAGCTTCTACTACAATTATGAATAACATGGGGCTGATAGGGCCCCCCTATTGAATTCCTCCACAACTTTGAAAGTAACCGACAGTTGTTCCATTAACTAGAATTGAGAACCATGATTTAGAAATGCATTCTTTGATCAAATTAACCCATTGGTGGTGAAAACCAAAATTAAGAAGGATAGTAATAAGAAAGTCCCAATTTAGCCTATCAAATGCTTTGTTCATATCAAGCTTGAGGGCAAAAATAGACTTGTTAGTCTTATGAGCAAAGTGCAAAGCTTCATGAACTATGATAACTCCATCCAAGATTGACCTACCCTATACAGAGCTTCCCTGGCATGGATCTATGATGCGGGATAGAATATCTCTCATTCTATTTGCAATGGCTTTAGTTAGGATCTTGTAAGAAATATTTCAAAGACTGATTGTCCTGAAGTCAACCACAAATTCAAGGGTTTGCTTCTTAGGAATTAGAGAAATAAAAGTAGAGTTGAGACCTTTTGGGATATGATTGCTTGCTTGGAATTCTTTGATATTAGAAATTACATCCTCACTTACGATGTCCCAAAAATCTTGATAGAAATGAGGGGGGAAGCCATTGGGTCCTGGGGCTTTGTCTGGCTCCATGCTAAACAAGGATTCCTTAATTTCCTCATCAGAAAATGGAGCTAGAAGCTTAAGGTTTATATCCTCATTTATTATTCTAGGAATGGATTGCAAGAGAATATCTTTGGCCTCCTCATTGCATTGCGATTCCTGACCAAGGATAGAATTGAAATAAGTTACTGCCTCCTTTCCGATTTCTGTTAAGTCTTGAGTAATAGAACCATCTGCTTTTTTAAAATTTTTTATCTTGTTATTGCTTCTGTTTGTAAGCATGGTGATGTAAAAAAACTTGGAATTTGAATCTCCATATTTCAACCAAAGAGCCCTTGATTTTTTCCTCCAATAGATTTCCTCACAGGCCAAAATGTTATGAAACTCTGCTAGTTTTGTCCTTTCCTTCTGCCTAGTAGTTTCATCAGCATCACCGTGTTGGATCCTTTGATCAATTTTTCTCTGATCCTATGAGCACTATTAATATAGCCTACAAGAATATAATTATGTAAGCCTATGGAAATTCATAATTGATGTTAGCCTATAGGCATGTTCACGTAATCCTAAGGGCCCTATAGACCAAAAAAGGCTACATTCATACTTAAGCCAAAATTTTACAAAATTTGACTAAGTATATAAGGGAGACACAAAAGCACTACATATTACCCAAAGTTGAGAAGCACTGAATTCAGATCAAAAGTGAGAAGTTTGGTATAAGATGCACTTCTCAGTTTCCTTTGTACTCACCACATAGAAGTGAAGAGCACAAAAAAATTGAAAAGCACTGTGGAAAGGCGAAAAGTGAGAAAAATTTGAAATTGAGCTAAGTAAGAAGACCATAAGGACCACACATCTCAACCTTCCTTGTATCAAGTACGTACCCAAAAAATACCAAAAAAATATTTAATATGAGAAGCACTAAAAAGAGAGAAAAATAAAGAAGTCACAGATTCTACACTTCTCGATCTTCTTCACATGAGACGCGCAAACCGAAACACGTCGAGAAAAGGCCAAAATTTAGAAGTGCTAACAAAAGGTGAAAATATAGAAGAATGAAAAACCATTCTTTCCCTCCTTTACATGAGCTATGCAAACAAAAAAGCACTAAAATCAAGCTCAAAGTGAGAAGCACCACAAAAGGTGAGAAATAGCTAAAGGTGAAAAGTTGTGATTTATCTCCTTCCTTCATTGCCATCGTGCAAACAAGAAACAAAAATTTAGTCGTCTAATGGATAGATCTACGACCACAATTAAAATTCTATCTCACTTGATGAAATTTTATTTACGTAATCCAAGAAGTAGGGAAAATCTAAAACTGATGCTAGAGAAGCTGAACAAAAAATAGTTATGGCCCAAAACATTTCAAAAATATCCTGCTAAACTAGATGCAATTGTGAGATCGGTGGAGAGGAATTGATTTCAAGAATCACCAATGACGACGATGAGATCAACCAAGAGGTCATTGTAATAGAACTAGGAGGGCTTAGTCGATGGGCATCATGAACGAAAAGTGGTTAGAGAAACCACAAGAAAATAAAATTTCCCAGTAATGCTTGAGATTAAAATGACTATTGTAAAACCTATAAATAAGGGTAGCAACCTCCTTCCAAATTGTCAGCTTTGGAGTGTTTGCTTGCACCATTGTGTAGTTATTTGTAAATTGATGAATAAAGTATTACAAGGGATGTTTTTCTCAAAGTTGTTCCTGTGTTGAATGGACTTGATTCTTATATATTATCTCATCTTGTTGCTATGGTCAGTCTATTCTGTTAATTTGAAAAGCTAACTTAGAGTAGATCGAGTTAATTTTTTCTGCATACATGTTTGTCAAGAATTCTATTTTTTTCAAATCAAGGTATTGATCTTATTGTGCTAAAATTAGATAATCAATATTTATAGATATTTGGAATAATTCTGTGAACATGCAAAACACCATTTCAATAGTGTAACTACATAATTTTTGAATGATGTTAATCCTCTAGGATGCTTTTTTGAAATCATTTGTTAAAGAATATTGTGTGTCTATCTATGCTATTAGATTCATCCATCCATATTAAATCCATTATTTTATAACCCTACCATTTCTATCCTTAACCTCACTATATTTGAGCTAAATATAGCCAACACTCATTCAATTGACAAGGAGCAAACCTTCTATGGAGGTTGAATCAAAGTAGTTTGATTCTCCAAATGTTTAGTCTAGACTATGATCAACGGGTGCTCACCTTCAAATCTCAAGATATGATAATAATAGTTCTAGTGTGAGCTAGATGAAAAACTAGGTTAATTAGTTTTTGGCATGCCCAATAGGACCAATCCACCACATATGTTTTACCCAGAGGAATCAAAATTCAGTGATTTATTTTGATCTCATATGCAAAGAAAGTAAATTCACTTGGTGACTCCCTAAAAAAAAACCAATTAAAGCCTCAATCCAAACTTTTAAATTTTGATGTTCACTAGAGGTGCAACTAAGAAAAGTGAATAGTCCACAAATTTCTACGAGCTATTATCAGGATCTAAGTATCCTAGATACTCTTCCTCTAAAAATTTCACAAAAGAAATCTCAACAACATCCTCTTATTCAGATTATTCTAGTACTCAGACTAATATGGCAGAATAATGGGATGATGTTCTACATAGTTATCTAGACTGGGATGCCCCAACCCCATTGTCATTTCTATCTTCACATGTCATTCCCCAAGCTGCTATTAAAGCCATCCCTACCTATGATGGTGTTGGAAGAACATCATATGAGCATTGTCAAGATGTATTATCAATGGCAGTTGTTCATAACATAAGGCATGAAGATGTCATTGTAAAGTTGTTGGTTCTTTCTTTTAGAGGTAAAATTCTGCATTGGTTTAGAACTTTGAAAAATGGTTATATCAAAAATTGGACCAATTTGGTGGGTCATTTTGCAGAAGAATTCAATGATTTTGTAGATCCATTCTCACTCTTGACTCAGTTTACAGTCATATAGAGACACTCGCAAGAACCAATTTTAGTTTTTAATCTCAGATTTAGTAGAACTTGGAAAAGAATCCCTAATGAGTTTAGACCTACTTATCCCTTAGCTTACATATATTACATCAGAGATTTAGGGCTAGATATTGGTATGCAAACTCAACAATATAGAATCACCATATTTACTAATGTTTATCAAGCAACATTTCATGTTGAAGATATCTTGATTTCAGTTGGAAGATTACCCTCCAAGCATGTTACTCCATATACTCCTAAAATCATGCAAAAACCCTCTCTTCCATCTCTTCCTTCCATGAGTCATATTCCTTTTGCAACTCATATCTCAATGGCAAGCCCAAATCCAAAGTTACCTACTGCTAGAACTTTTCCTCCTTTTCCATCCCAACAATCTTAGAATTCTTTAGTACTTCTCAATATTCAGAATTCTTTGAAAACTATCAATAAAAAGGTCAATGCTATAGAAAAAAATAATTTGAGAGGTATCAACCAAGGAGATTTCCTTACATAAATAAATATCAAAAACCTAGTTCGAGCAATAGTGCAGGACCAAGGGTCAATACTAATCAAGAAGAATATGATTTAAATCCTAAAACAACTCTAGTTAATGTTTGGTGCTTAGTTTACAATGATCCACATGACCCTGAGTTGTGTTATATGTATCAACATCATATCCGAAAAGCTATAGAAAAAGCAAAAAATAACCAAAAAGGGAGAATTAATATGTTGAGATAGCATGAGAAAAAAGAGGAAGAACCTAGATCTTCTGAATTAGAACATGTTGTAGTATTGACTAGATATCAGAAGAAACCAATACAAGTTGATTCTAAAAAATTAGGATCATTTCAAGTTCCTTCTCAAAATAAGAAATATCAACCCTTGTGAAACAAGGACAAATTTCCCATTCCTCAAGCTGCTATAGAGTTAACACCTTAGATATATGAAAAGGTAAAGTTGCACCAAACCAATATACAGAGATAAAGAACAACCAGGTTCTAAAGAGGAATCTAGAGAGAAACTACAATTCCCCTTTATCACTAAAATGTAGAGGATTGAAATTACCCAATAGTACGTAAGAAGATTCAAAGATATGGACATAAGGGAAGAGAGAAATTCTTTGGTTAAACCTAAATTTAACATTGTAGAAGAGCTTAAAAAAACACCATCAAGAGCAAGTCTCTATGACACTCTTTTCCTCCTTGGTCAGATTGATTTGTTGAAGGTATCTCTTAACAAGAAATATCAAGGAAAATATATGGTTACCATGCTCAACCAGCCCCCAGAATGGAGACAATTGACACCTACTGCTTTGAAAAATAAGCCTCCCCCATTCTATATTTTCTTAAGTATGGAGGAATAGATTGTCCATAACTATAGGATTGGCTTTGGAGCATATACCATGAAGAAAAACATGCTTATATTGAGAGGGGGGGTGAATAGTATAAGATAAAAATTTTCTTTCCAAAATAATAACTGCAATAATATGAATACAATAATGAATCAATGCATAAAAATACATACACACGAGAGACAAATATATCATGTGGAAACACCCTTTAGGGAGGAAAACATGATAAAATATTGCTTTTATCACTTCAATAAAATTCATAGGCACCAACCCACAGGATACACCAATTTCCTTACAAAAGTGTAGGCACCAACCTGTAGGAGACACCAATCCCCTTACACAAGGTGTAGGCACCAACCTACGAGAGACACCAATCCCCTTACACAAGGTGTAGGCACCAACCTACAAGAGACACCAATATCCTTGTACAAAAGTGTAGGCACCAACCTACGAGACACCAATATCCTTGAGGAACCAACCTCAGATCTGAAAGCACCAAAATTTGAATAAATATATGCAAAATTTGGAGAAATACTCCACAAGACTGCTCCACAAATTTAGTATAAAACTTGCTCAGGTATGGTCCAAACTATGATCATTAATGATATCAACTAGATGATCCTTTGATGTTCTCCTCTTGATAGCACTCCTTGGCACTTGGGAGCCAAGGGTAATGACAAGATTTTTCTGATGCGAACATGAAATTTCAATGCTTGATTACTGTCCAAGTTCCTTAGAAACCAATATTTTCTTCTTCGACTTTGGTACGCCTTGATGAGTGCTCTCCTCCATCTGTGAACAATCTGACTTGTTGAATTTTAGTAACCTGTTGAAATATCTTCTTGCTAGACACTATTCAAGAAGGTATCCAAATCACCCAATTGTAAACCCACTGTGAATGCTTCCAATCACTACCATTAGACGTGGCCTCCAGATAATCTATTGTTCATGTTTGTGAAGGTTCCCGATGACCTGTTATTTGCACCTCTGTTCATGGTTGAGTTTCTCTCTAAGGGTTTCCATTTTTTAGTAGACTTGATTTCAGCACTCTCAAGCACTTGCTCATTGTAACTCTTTACAAATCTATATAGACATGCATGAGAGTATCACTACATTGCATCCTGGTACATCATCTAAAGAAAGTGTGCATGTGGTACCTTGCTTTTACTTTGAATCCTAGTCTGGATCGATGGTATTCTACATTTGCACTCCTTCACTAACCTATTTTGAGTATCATTGCATTTCACCCAGTCCAAATGAAAGCTTATGTGTCTTATATTTATGGAAATACAAACTTTTACCTTCTTGCTTTTGGCACCCAAGAGGTCGGCCCACTCAAAATAATTATATATTTTTTAAATTTAAGACATCACTTAACTTGGGTGCTATAACCTTATTAACACTTTATAATAATTGCATATGATATAATTCACAAGACTTATATTTAAATATTATGGCGCTAATATTTAAATCTTATATTTAAATATTAACCCTTGAAAATATATCTGCCTTGAATAATTTGCCCAAGCATGCCACCATTTTCCAACAAAATACATTTGAGGTGCCTTGATCCCATACATTTGGAGGCACCTTGATCCCATACATTTGAGGCACCTTGATCCCATACATTTGGAGGCACCTTGATCCCATACATTTGGAGGTGCCTTGATCCCATACATTTGGAGGTGCCTTGATCCCATACATTTGGAGGCACCTTGATCCCATACATTTGGAGGCACCTTGCTCCCATACATTGGAGGTGCCTTGCTCTTGAACATTTGGAAGATGCCTTTATTCCATTGAGAAGATGCACCAAGTCAACATTGATCAGTTGACCAATTTATGAGCCAAGATCTGTTCTGGTCATGCTCCCTACGGTGTCTTACTCTCGATGGTGTCTTGCTCCTGACGGTGCCTTGCTCATGAAGATGCCTTGATCCTGATGATGCCTTGCTCTTGACAGTGCCTTGCTACTTTGACATCAATGAAAACTCAATAGTTAATAATTCTAACAATATCTCCCTTTGTCATTGATGACAACCCTGCAAAACAATTATCCTTTACTTCAACAGGATCACAAGTTGCTCCCCCTTAATAAAAGTACAATATGCTCCCCTTAATAAAATTATCTTCTTTGACATAAATGGCAAAGAATTCTTGAGGTTGAAGGATAAAGCACTTGACAATGCCCCCTTACTAACTACTCTTAACTGAGACATTCAATGATGATATGGGAGTGAAACTACTCCCAACTTACTATGCTCCTTTTCTTGTTCCATTTTCTTTTTTCAAACTTTGGAGGACATATCATTTTGAACAGTTTGACCATACTCCTTATTAGTTTATTTTGGAAGTTTAGGGAACACGATTATACACCATTTATCTCTATAACCAAATTTTTTACATTTGTAACAAATAATATTGTAGTCCATGAGAGGTGCAAATGAATTGAAATTTATCTTGGTGAAGCCAAAATAATTTTTAGCATGGACCCTTCAATGTATAGCTTTATGACCAAATTGGTGACATGAAAATCAATAACCATGGAAGAAATATTAGAACTTGTCTGATTGCCTTAGAGGATATGGTCGCATGGTTCTATCATTGTTGTTCCTGTGATGGACCTTGGTCCATGATGATGCTTTGTTTTCTTTCTTCTTGATGCTTCCAATTCTCAACACATCATCATAAGTCTTAGGCTCTTATTTAATTATTATATTTGATGCCTTTGTTCATTTTGAGCTTGAATCCTCCTTTGGTTTCTTTTGAATTTCTTCAAAACCAAGTCTAGTCTTTATAACCGAAGATCTTTGTGATTTGATAATATCATCCAAGATTTTTGTGCTTTTCTCAACCCTAATATTTTGATATAGCTTATAATTATATTTTTCCATTTCCTTCCTCAGAGAGACAACCTCATGTTCCAGTTTTTCACATTCCAACTCTTTTGCCTTTAATTTCTCAACCATACCTTCTTCAATTTGCTTTACCTCTTCAATTTTCACTTTTAAGTTAGTGAGATCTTGTGAAAGCTTTATCTTTGTCTTCTCATCCTATTGTACTTGAGTCTTCAATCTAGAATTCTTATTTCTAAGCCTCTTCAACTCTTCAAGAGAAAAAACAAGTTCCTCTTCTATGTCAACTATGGCCTCCTCTTCATCTTCTGGATATTTCTTTTTTTCTTGGTTTTTGATAATAGGAGCATCTTCTTTCTCCTCCATAGCCATAAAAATGATTTCTTCTCTTTCACTATCAGAGAGGCTTTTGTCATTGCTGTTAGAAGAACTACTTGCTTCTTCAATATAAAGACTCTTGTACCTTCTAAAGATTTTCTTCTCATTCTTGTTTTGACTGTACCTCTTTTTCTTTTCATGATAAATTTTTCTTTCCTTATTTTTCTTGTATTCTTCTTCTTCTTCACTGCTACTACTTTTAGCTTGTGGTCACTTAGCTGCATAGTGACCAATGTTACCATAGCTAATTTTTTTTAAAGTATGCTTACCTTTGTGTTTACTTGATCCCTTAATATTCCTTCGCATAAAGTTGGCTTCTTCTCCATTGACTCTGATTTCTTATTCTTTATCTTCTTTGAAAATTTAAATGCAGCCTCCAATTTGGATGTTTGGTATTTTTAGTCCTCATATCATAGGCTATAAGAATTCTATGTAGCTTATCCATGCTTAGATTTTTAAGATCTTTCATTTCTTCAATAGTCGAGACCTTTGCATCAAACCTCATGGGGAGTGACCTTAAGACTTTCTGAACAATAATAGTGTCTTCAATATTTTCTCCAAGTCCACGAGTGGTGTTGATAATTTTATCAACATAGAGCAGATATTTAGCAATATTTTATTCATCTTTCATCTTTAAGTCTTCGAACTCCTTCATGTGGGTTTGAAGTTTTGCAATTTTAACCTTGTTGTATCCTTCATATGTTATTTGTAATTTGTCCCATATTTATTTTGCAAAGGTGCAGTGCATGACTTTAAAAAAATTTGATTCACATAAACCACTTAGTATTGCATTCATTTCCCTGACATTATTTTTCAAATGGTTTCTTGCCATCTCGATATATAGGAGGGATTGTAGGTGGTTTGAACCCATCCACAATAGATTACCATATATCGTAGCCATGTACCATAAAATAGGTTTGCATCCTCATGCTCTAGAAGGAATAGTTAGTTCAATCAAACAATGGATCCCTACTTGATGAAAAACCTTCTTGGTAAGCCATATGTGTTATTGTAATATTTTCCTTCAAGCGGTTAGGATTTTATGAAGGAACCCACTCTGATACCAATTGAATAAACATATGCTTATATTGAGAGGGAGGGATGAACAATATAAGATATAAATTTTCTTTCCAAAAGAATAACTGCAGTAATATGAATACAATAATGAATCAATGCACAAAACTCCACACACACAAGAGATCAATATTTTACATGGAAACACCCGTTCGAGAGAAAACCATGGAAAAATATTGATTTTATCACTTCAATAAAATTCATAAGAACCAACCCAGAGGAGACACCAATCCCATTATAAAAGTGTAGGTACCAACCTACAGGATACACCAATCCCCTTACACAATGTATATGCACCAACCTGCAGGAGACACCAATCCCCTTACACAAGGCATAGGCACCAACCTACAGGAGATACCAATATCCTTGTACAAAAGTGTAGGAACCAACCTATGGGAGACACCAATATCCTTGAGGTACCAACCTCAGATTTGAAGGCACCAAACTTCAAATAAATATTTGTAAAACTTGGAGAAATACTCCACAAATTCGATATAAAACTTGCTCAGGTCTTCTCCAAAATCTTATCGTTAGTGAAATTAACCAAATTACCCTTTGATGTTCTCCTCTAGATAGCACTCCTCATTATCACTTGGGATCCAAGGGTAATAACAAACTTTTCCTGATGAAAACATGAACTTTCAATACTTGATTACTATCCAAATTCCTTAACAACCAATATTTTATTCTTCAGCTTCGGTACACCTTGATAAGCGCTCTCCTCCATCTATGAATGGTTTGAATTTTTGAATTCCAGTAACTTTTTGAAATATCTTCTTGCTGGATATTATGCAAGAAGGTTTCCAAATCACCCAACTGCAAACCACTACAAATGCTTCCAATCACTACCATTAGATGTAGCCCTTAGATAATTTGTTGCTTGTGTTTGTGAAGATTCTCGATGACCTATTATTTGCACCTCTATTTATGGCTGAGTTTCTCTCCAAGGATTTTTATTTTAAATAGACCCGATTTTAGCACTCTCAAGCACCTGATCATTATCACTCTTTACATACCTTCATAGACCTACATGAGAGTCTCACTACACTGCATCCTGGTACATCATCTGAAGAAAGTGTACTTGCAATACCTTACTTTTACTCTAAATCCTAGTCTCAATCGGTGGTCTCCTGCATCTGCAATCCTTCCCTAACCCATTTCGAATATCATCATAGTTCATCCTATCTAGATGAAATATTTTATGCCTTATATTTATATGCAAATGTAAACTTTCACCTTCTTGATTTTGGTGCCCAAGAGGTCGGCCCACTCAAAATAATTATATTTTTATTTAAATTTGAAACATCACTTAACTTGGGCGCTACAACCTTATTAACACTTTATAATAAATGCATATGATATAATTTGCAAGCCTTATATTTAAATATTATGGTGCTAATATTTAATTCTTATATTTAAATATTAACCCTTGAAAATATATCTACCTTGAATAATTCGCCCAAGCATGCCACTGTTTGCCAAAAAATACATTTGAGGTGTCTTGATCCCATACATTTGGAGGTGCCTTGATACCATACATTTGAGGCACCTTGATCCCATACATTTGGAGGTGCCTTGATCCCATACATTTGGAGGTGCCTTGATCCCATACATTTGGAGGTAATTTTATCCTATACATTTGGAGGCACTTTGCTCCCATACATTTGGAGACGTCTTGCTTCCATACATTGGAGGCACCTTGCTCCTAACCATTTGCAAGGTGCCTTGCTACCTTTGAGAAGATGCACCAAGTCAATATGGATTGGTTGACCAATTGATGAGCCAAGATATGTTCTGGTCATTCTTCCTACGATACCTTGCTCTTGATGATGCCTTGCTCTCGATGGTGCCTTACTTTCAACAACACCTTGCTCTCGACAATACCTTGCTCACGATGGGACTTTGCTCCTTTGACATCAATGGCAAATCAATAGTGAATAATTCTAACATACCACAGTAATGCCCAAGGATATTTGTGACAATATGGGTATGGAATACACCC
The DNA here is from genome assembly GCA_028583015.1 of Wollemia nobilis. Classification (NCBI taxonomy): domain Eukaryota; kingdom Viridiplantae; phylum Streptophyta; class Pinopsida; order Araucariales; family Araucariaceae; genus Wollemia; species Wollemia nobilis. The sequence goes on from JAQPPZ010017129.1 coordinate 2,989,135, forward strand.
ACTCTTGTCAAGGTTTTCTACAACTAGATGGTACCCTAGTGAAAAATATGGGAGTGGTAAAAGATGTATTAATGAGTTTACCATCTAGTGAAAAATATGGGAGTGGTAAAAGATGTATTAATGAGTTTACACAGAGCTCTCGAAGTCACTATTATACAAGATATTTTAGTGGTAGGTCTTGAAACCTACTTTGGTTTATGTATTTCTAGATAATTTACCATCAAGATGGGAGGATACATGTACCTAGACTACTCTAGTATGATGATACCTCATAAAAGAAGAAGGATAAGACTGATTCCTAAAAAATGAGTTACTTACCATATTGAGAAGATAGAAGAAGAAATGTACAATCACTCAGTTATAAAAGAGCCAGGACTGGTAGAACTCATGGAGGATTTGAAATTTGATGACCAACTACCTTTCCAAAATGATCAAGCTTTTCTAGAGATAGGATTGGGGACATATAGTATAATATCAGAAGTAGATAAGAAAATTTTCTCCAATCAGTCATTAAGAGAATCCAAAATTTGAGTAATGCATTTTTATGGAGCAAAATGTAGAAATGGAGCTGGAGCAGGTGTAGTTATGAAATATTCATCAGAGGGAACAAATATTTTTTATTTTAGACTCGCATGGTATTGCTCAAATAATACTATAGAGTATGAAGCTCTCTATTTAGGGTTGATGCAAGTAGAACTTATGGGTATCAAGATTCTAGACATGTATGGCAACAAACATCATTATCTAAAATCTTATAGGAACAGAGTCTAGGACTTGATAGAATTATTTGATGCTTTAAATTTATGGGTCATCCTTGGAAAAAAAAATTCTTTAGCATACACATTAGCTCTTAAGGGAGCTAATTTCTCTCTCTCAAAAGATTATGGATCTCCAAAAAATAAGAGAGTTAAACTAGTTTTCAAGCCATCTGTGCCTTATAAATAGGTTTACTGGTAAGTCCTTGAATATGATGAACAAATTATAGATTTTTTTAATCAAAGAAGTAGACTATGCTCTTTCAAATGGTGATCTTGTTCAGGATTTTGACCAAAAGGGGATGATTCAGTTGAAAAAAACCACATACCCAAAGGCTTGATTACTCTAGAGAGCTTATTCAATAATGAAGATGATAAAAAATTAAAGCAAATGAAGGTCGATGATAAAATCTACAAAGAAATTGAGATGCAGAAGGCATAAAAGCTGAAGTTTGGTATCCAATTTACTATAGAAGAAACTACGAGCTTTAAAGCTTTATGTCACAAGTATCAAGATATAATAACTTGGACTTACGACAACTTGAAGGTATACGCCAAAAATATCATCCAACATACTATCGAGTTAGTGCCGAATGGTAGGCCATTAAGAAAAAATCAAAGAGTAGTAAACCCCAAATATTGAAGCAAATATGTGAGAGGAATTACTTAAGCTACTAAGAGCTAAGATAATTTACCTAGTCAAACACTCAACTTGGGTGGCCAATCTAGTCCCTATAAGAAAGAAGAATGACAATAATCACCTTTGTGTAGATTTTAGATATCTGAATCAAGCTTCTCTGAAAGACCACTATCCCTTACCACATATGGAACAAATATTACAAATGGTAGTAGGGGTAGAATTATTCTCCTTACTATATGGTTTCTTTGGGTACAAACAAATTTTGGTATAAATGTAGACCAAAACAAAATTGCATTTACAATAAATTGGGGCACTTTCACCTACCAAAGAATACCATTTGGTCTATCAAATGTTGGTGCTACTTTTCAAAGAGCCATGGATTATGCATTTAGTAAATTTATCAACAAAATAATTTTGATATACTTAGACGATATGATTGTGTTATCACATGAAATATAGGATCATATTTGTCATTTAGAACAGGTGTTCCAGAAATGAAGAGAATTTGGCATATAATTAAATCCTAAGAAGATCATCTTTGCAGTTCATGAAGGAAAATTGCTAGGACATGTAGTGTCAAAATAGGGGATGTATTTTAACCCTGATAGAGTAAAAGTGCTACTAGCATTACCCCTCCTAATGAACAAGAAGGCTTTGCAATATTTTTTGGGTAGATTAATTTTGTAAGAAAATTCATTTCATATTTTTCTCATATTATAAGACCAATTTTAGAATTGATAAAAAAGAATGCTGATTATAAATGGATCGATAAAAAAAGTAGTCATTTTAAATGATCAAATAGGCCATTGCCATAGCTCCTATATTAGTCAATCCAAACTTTGACAGAGACTTCATTCTCTATGCTTATTGCATTGAAGAGAGTTATGCTACTGTACTAACCCAAAAGGATGAACAAGGGAGTTAACATCCTATCTTCTTTTGGAGCCAAAACTTGCATGAATACCAAGTAATATACAACTTCATAGAAATTAAAATATTTGCAGTCATGAAGTCATTAAAAAAGTTTAGATAGTATCTAGCTCATAGTAAAACACTGGTCTATGTAGTCCATATCGATGTAAGAGCTTTCATATTACAAGGGAAACTTAGTGAGAAAAGAGCAGGTTGGATTACAAATATTTAATAGTTTAACATTGAATGTAACCCCACCAAGGTTGTAAGAGGTAGAGCTCTATGTCAAGAATTATCCGCTACAACAAATCAACAACAAGAAGTAGTGTGCCAAATCAAAGAGCTAGATCAAGAATACAAGGTTCTCCCACAATAAGCTGATTGGATAGATCAACTCACAAGTTACTTCTAGATTGGGAACTATCCTCAAAATCTCAATGCTTCATAGAGAAGGAGGTGTAGGATTCAAACCTTGCATTATACCATACTCTCTGGATAACTTTACAAAAAAATCTTGATGGTGTTCTCTTAATATGCATAAGGGAGAATTAAAAGCATAAAGTCTTAAAGGAATTTCATGATGGACCATCTAGAGGCCATTATTAGGGAAGATATACTACAATAAAAATTATAAGGGTAGGTTATTTCTAGCCAAATATTTTTTTTGATGCCTTTAAAATTGCTAGAGCTTGTGATAAACACAGGTAGAAATAAAAAGGCTACAATGCCTCTACAACCAATATAGGTTGAGCAACCTTTTCAATAATGGGGTTTGGAATTCATAGGAGAGATTAGTCCTAATTATTTGGTAGGCCATATGTACATATTAAATACCACATATTATTTCACTAGATGGGTGGAGGCAATACCAACCAAGAGGTGCGATCATGATGTAGTGCTTGAATTCCTTAAAACTTTGATTATCAGGTTTGGAATTCTCAAAGCTTTAGTAAGCGATAACGGCCCAGCTTAAATAGGAGACAAGTATATATATTACTAGTAAATATGATATTTACTTGAATAATTCTTCAAATTATTCCCCACAAAGAAATGGCCTAGTAGAATCGAGCAATAAAAATCTTCTCAAGATGCTAAAAATATCGTTGGAAGACAATAAGAAATATTGGTATTTGTTGGTGAACCAAGTATTATGGGTAGATAAAATTACCATGAAAAAATCTATAGGTACATATCCCTATACTCTGGTCTATGTAAAATAACCCATGCTACCAATCCATTTAGAATTGCTAGCTTTGGAATACATCAGCAATAGCGATTCAGATAAAGAAAATCTTGTGAATGAAATACTACTTTAACTGATGCATTTGGAAGAATAGAGGGAGGAATCTTACCAGAAGTTCCAAAGACACTTATCACAGAAAAGGATTGGTTTGACAAGAAAACCACACTCAAAAAGTTTAAATTTTGTGACTTGGTTTTAAAATAGAATGTAGATAAAGCCAAGCTGGGTAAGCATGAAAAGTTTGACACATTTTGGGAAGGCCCCTTCCAAATAGAATCGATCAAACAAAAAAATGCCTTCTAGTTGAAAATTTGAGAAGGAGAGATGCTACCTATTCTAGTGAATGGATATCACCTCAAGTTGTACATCTAATAGTGAGTTGTCCTCTATGTATCATATGTATTATAAACTTGTATATATTTTCACTTTTTACATTTTATTTTATGAAAAGGGAAACTAAAAGACAAAAGATAATCCACGGTGGCAAGTACCCTTGCAAGCCACAATGCTCAACTGTCTCATAAGTCAACCATGATATGTGGCTCACAGTGGCACCACCCTGTTACAAGAAAATAATATTTACTGTGTAAACAAGAAAAGATATATCAAAGGAAGATTACACTCAATAGAGAAAAGCTCAAAATAAATGTGAAGTCCATGATCCAAAGCAAAGCCAACACTACATTTTATATTCCTAAGTATGAGAAGTGCATACATGCCTAAGAAGCATCATCAAACTTGAAAGTGACCTAATCATGGGAAACAATGGAATCAATGTTGGTTTACATGCAGAAGAACGTTGCAACCACCTCATTTAAATCACACATACTGAGGCAACTATATGTTCAGTACTGCTCAACAAAGTTTACTCTTACTGTAAAAATTGATTTTTGAGAATTGTGCTAAGGAAAGAAGAGAATAATTTTCTATAGAGAAACTAAGAGCTTAGAGTTTTCTTTCAGAGGAAAGTAGTTCAATTCTGCCTAGAACCATGGCATTGCTATCTATCACTACCACAAAGACCCCTACAGAGGAAACCCAAGTGAGTAGTCATTTTTTAGACAATGCAAGCAAAATTGCTGATACGGTTACCAATTTCAAGGAGAAATCCCAAATGAGGATAGAGGTAGAACAAAGGGTCACAAAGTGCATATCATCCTTGAACTTGAAGGTTATAGTGGTAAGTTCTTGTAGGCCCAAAATGGCCACATATGCTTAGAAATTTTTTGAAAATTTTACTAAGGCATGAAAGCTCCATTCCGCACGCATTCCAGTATGTTTTGGAGTGGATCCATGACAAAGGTAAGAAGTCCACCCACACTTAGTCAAATTTTGCACTTGGTGAAAATCCGCATCGCGTCCCTTGTTTTTGGCTCTGGATTAGCAACAAAGGATTTGAATCCACAAAATTTTTTGGAGAAAGGTGATGTAAGCATAAAATTTGTGCGGATTGGTGATCGCTTTGCATTTATAAAATCTTTCAAAGTGGCTAAGTGTTGGAAGACTATTTTTAGAAGACTCATAGAGTATTTTGGCCCGGAATGGTGACATAAGGTGGAAGATGATATAAAGATGTGCGGATTCATGAAAAGGTAATTTTGTCTAATTATTCAGTGGAATGGTGACAAGTAATGTTTATCTAAGGCCAGTGTGGAATGAAAACATAGTTGTTTACACTATGGCAGGGCCAAAATTGAAATTCATGACTAATGCTCTTGTCTGGGTCTGGAATGAAATCCATAAGATTTTCAAGGGAAATGTGATGTCATCAGATTGTTTATGCGGATTCACTACAACATCAACGCCAAAGGGAAAGAACAAGGAATAAGTGGCGGATTCTATCCTACCCTATTTACAATGCATTTTTATGTGGATTGGCATTTTGAGGGTTTCTGAAGAATGGAGGATGATATCATCAAATATTTTAAAGCGGAATGGCACAGTGATCTCTTCCTATCATTTATCAAAGCTTACTTCAAACAGATCATAGCCATACGATGGAAGAGATCGATGATTAAGAATTGTTGAGCAGAATGAAATAAAATAAAAGCTTTCTCACCAGGATTGAAGAACAGTTAGTTGGAGAAGGAAGCCGAAGCATTAAGGGTTTCAAGAAGATCAGAACCAGAGATGGTTGCAGATCGACGATGATGAGAGGTTTCCAAGAAAGATCCATGATGCAGATAAGATCTCCAACAAATAGAACTCCAGTTCGAACCAACAACCAGCAAGTTGTAGAGGTTTCCAGTTGCCATGGTGGTCTACTTACAATGGGTTTCTCGAAGGATGAACCAGTAAGAGAATGCCAGCAAGAACTCTCTACTGAGCTGTCAAATTTTAATCTTTGTAATGTTCCTTATTATTTTTAATTTTGCAAAACTATAAGTAGAGGTCGAACCCTCATTTTTAAAGGGTCGGCTCTAGTGTGTTTTCCTGTGCTACTGTAAATATTCCCAAGGACTAATGAAAGGAGCATTACACTGATTTTCACCTCAAAGCTTGTGTCTTCATATTTGATATCAGAGGTTCGGATTCTTTAGTTGCATTTCTATGAATACTTAGATGGTTAGTTTGTGCCAAATTAATGGATTACTAGCTATTAAGGTAATTGAAATCTACTTCTGGATTTGATATTTATTGCTAAGGAGTACATTTCTATAAAATCTAGATAGTGGTGAATTTTATTATTTGGATTATCATTGTTTGGATATTGAAATTGTTGTCTGCAATATTTCTCTACTATTCATTAATGAATGAAAATACATTTAACTTGAGATAATGTTGATCTGAGTAATGTGTCTTTAAGTTAGTTTTTTGGAGATTTTTGTTGTAGTGCAATGTTGTTAGCCTATCCGTCCACTATTGTTCACATATCTCTAACCCTAACATTTTCTTACCCTAATCTCTAAAACCCTAAGTGAGCATAATTGTGTCAACATCTTGTTTAAGTTGACAAGGAACCAACCTACTCTGGAGGTTGGATCAGAAACTTTGTTTTGGTCCATCCAATGTTGAGTGTTGAGTTGTAGCTATCGGGTGCAAGCCTGGACAGAAAGTAGGAAGATAGACAATCGTAGTGTTAAGTAAAAACTTGATGCAATTCAGTGCCCAATAGTTTTTGGCATGCCCGATGGGACCAGTTCACAAGGAACATGAAAACCCATCATATGAGTTATTGTTTATCTCAACCTGGAGGAATCAAGATTTGGTGAATTATCTTGACCTTATAAGTGGAGAAGAGCAAGTTCACCTGGTGACTCCCTGGTTCTTAAACCCAGAAAAATAATTATCCCTATAGACCAGTGTCCTTTCATGTATACCAGGTCCTTCAAAAGGAATAACCCTGACTCCTATTTTTATTGTGAATTACCTTATAGAGGGTCTACGATTATCAGAAGTTTGAATCAAGACTTCCTCTTGGAAGAAGAGTTTTCTAAAGAAAACCCTATAGTTAACCCAGTAGTCCCTCCAATAGGATCTACACCTAGAAATATGGCACAAAATATGGCCCCTAATCAGCCATTACAGAAATATCCCAGCTAGAATACAATCGGTCCCTTAAGATTAGCCCAAATGAATGCCATCCCCTAGGTTGTGTCCAAAGCTATCCCCACTTATGATGGATCTGGGAAGACAACTTATGAGCACTATCAAGATATTTTGAATCTGGCAGCTATTCACAACATAAAAGAGGAGGATATTATTGTAAGAATTCTAGCCCTATCCTTCAGAGGAAAGATATTACATTGGTTTAGAACTCTGGAAGATAACACTATCACTTCATGGCAAGCACTAGCTGAACCATTTATTGAAGAATTTAATGAATCTGTTGATCCTTTCTCCTTGCTTAACCAGTTTACATCCATGCAAAAGTCTCAACAGGAAACTGTCTCAGATTTTAATTTGAGATTCAGTAGAACATGGAAGAGAATACCTCCCACAGCTAGACCAACTACATGTTTGGCCTATATGTATTACATTAGAGCCCTTGGATCAGAGCTAGGTCTATAGACACAACAATCTGGAGTAGAAACCTTCCCCCAAGTTTATAATGCAGCAGTTCATGCTAAAAATATCCTGATTAATGTGGGAAGACTACCCCCCAAAACTGTGTTGCCTTACAACTCAGAGACTACCAATAACCAAAGTCAATCCACAAACCCCTCTTTCATCGATCCTCTTTCTTTATCATCTCCATCTCCACAAATGAATGCAATCCCTCAACCAAAGCCAATATCCTCTATAACTCCTTTTCCTCCCCTTCCTTCTCAACCATCTCAGGAGTTTTCTACTATTCTTGATATACAAAATACTCTAAAAACTCTGAGTAATAGAATGAATTCGATGGAAAGGAGAGACCAAGAAAGGTCACAACAGAGGAGGTTTCCATATGTAAATAAATATCAGAGACCTAGCCCTAGTAACAGTACTGGGGTTAGAGTGAATGCAACATATGAGGAACCAGAATGTTCTTCAGATACTACTCTTGCAAATGTTTGGTGTTTAGTATGCAATGATCCCCATGACTCTCAATCTTGTGTTATGTACCAACACCATGTACAACAAGCTATGGATCAAGCTGAAAGAAATCAAAAGGGAAGAGTAAACATGTTATGGTAGTCTGATCAAATCATGGTTGGAAAAGAGCTGGATGAAGAAAGCCCAATTGCTGTTATGACAAGGTCTGGAAAGAAAACTTTACAAGTGGATCCCCAAAAAATGGGCCAATTCCAAGTCCCTTCTCAAAAAATAACTGATTCCCTTCCTCAGAGTAGTGATGCTTTCCCCATCCCTCAAGCTAAAGGTAATGAGAGGACAGACAGTCTCCCTAAGAGGTTGGATAAGGAAACTGAAAGAGACCAAATAAAATCTAAATATGAGGCTCAAGAAAGGCTCAGATTCCCCTCCATTACCAAAAGGTAGAGAATTGAAGCCACTCAATAGTATAAAAGGAAATATGGTGAGCCAGAAAGAAGGTTTGAGAGACCTACCCTGACTAAATCTGAGTATAATATTGTTGAAGAGATGAAAAATATTCCATCAAAAGCTAGCCTGTATGACACTCTATTCATTCCTGGTCAGATTGATCTTCTTAAGGCTTCCCTCAACAAGTATCCACAAGATAAGCAGTCTACTACAATCCTTAGTATGCCATCAGAAAAGAAAGAAATGTCACCTACTATTTTAAAGAATAAGCCCCCTCCTTTCTATATATCCCTGAGGATGGAAGGTTGGGTGGTCCGAAATTGTATGATAGATTCAGGAGCATCAACTATAGTTATGCCTAAAGTAGTCTACGAAGAGATGGGTATGGAGTATACCCGATCTTGTCCTGGAGTATTACAATTGGATGGGACCCCTATTAAGATAGTTGGAGTCATAAAGGATGTTTTTATGAGACTACATAGAGCCCCTGAGGTGACAATAGTACAAGAAATAGTTGTGGTTGACCTAGAACCCTACTTTGGGTTATGTCTTTCAAGGGAGTTTACTACAAAATTAGGTGGATGCATGTACATGGATTATTCTAGTATGGTAATTCCTTTCAAAGGAAAGAGAATAAGGATAACACCTAAAAAACCAGTAGCTTATCACATTGAAAATATTGAAGAAGACATGTGCAATATTAATCCCCTGGAAGAATTTGAGCTGGTGGAAAACATTGAGGAATTGGATATTGAGGATGAGTTGCCTTTCAGAGAGGATTACAGTCAATTTGGAACCGGTATGGGAACATATAGTATCTCAACTGAATTGGAGAAGAAAATCCCTGCTATATCCAACCAGTATCTGAGAGAGAAAGAAACATGGATCATGCACTTTGATGGTGCTAAATGCAAAAATGGTGCAGGAGCTGGTGTAGTTCTACAGTCCCAATCAGAAGGGACAAAGAATTTTACCTACAGATTAACATGGTCATGTACTAATAATGTTGTAGAATATGAGGCCCTGTGTCTTGGATTGATACAAGCAGAAAGCATGGGCATTAATATTTTGAATATATATGGTGATTCTGAGTTAATAGTCCATCAGGTAAGAAATAGGTGCAACAGTAAGCACCATTACCTAAAAGCTTACAAAAATAGGGTATGGGATCTGATGGAATCCTTTGATGCCCTAAATTTAAATTTTATTCCCAGAGAAAAGAATACTCTGGAAGATTCATTAGAAACAAAGGGAGCTAACTTCAACCCTTCTGTAGACTATGGAATCAAAAAATCCAAGGGAATCAAAATGATTTTCAGACCTACAGTACCAGACAAGCAAATTTTTTGGCAGGTTTTTGAGAATGATGAACAAATAATTGACTTTCTGGTGAGAGAAGCATGTCTCTCCACTATCCAAGAAGAATATTTAGAAGAAATTGATCAACAAGATGTTATCCAACTAAAGAACAATCACATCCCTAGAGGGTTGGTCACCCTTGAGAGCCTGTTTGATAATGAGGATAGAAAAAGGACCCAAGTCATGAAAGTCAGTGAAAAAATCTATAAAGAAGTTGAAATCGGTACTGAAAGGAAGCTCAATGTTGGAATTAAATGTTCACCAGAAGAAGCTAAAGATATCAAAGCCTTATGCTTAAAATACCAAGATATTGTGGCTTGGTCATATGAAGACCTCAAGGTATATGACAAGAAGGTTATCCAACATACTATTGAGCTAGAGCCTGATGCAAAGCCTTTTAGGTAGAAGCAAAGGCCCATGAATCCAAGGATCGAGGCCATCATGAGAGAGGAGCTCTTAAAGTTATTAAAGGCTAAGATCATATATCCAATAAAACATTCTACCTGGGTAGCTAACTTGGTACCTGTAAGAAAGAAGAATGGTGATATACGCTTGTGTGTAGATTTCAAAAATCTTAACCAAGCATCCCTCAAAGATCACTATCCCCTCCCATAGATTGATCAGATATTACAGATAGTGGTAGGGGCAGAGAGGTTCTCATTACTGGATGGTTACTCTGGATACAATCAGATTTGGGTGAAAGATGAAGATCAGTATAAGACAACATTCACCACAAAATGGGGCACATTTGCCTACCAGAGAATGCCTTTTGGGCTATCCAATGTGGGAGCCACATTTCAGAGAGCCATGGATTATGCCTTTGGTGCACTAATAAACAAATTCATTCTAATTTATTTAGATGATATGACTATGTTTTCCCATGATAAGAAAGATCACTTATCACACCTGGAGCAAGTTTTTCAGAAGTGCAGAGAATTTGGAATTTCACTCAATCCTAAGAAGTCATTCTTCGTGGTTCACGAAGGAAAGTTGCTCGGTCATGTGGTCTCAAAAGAAGGTATGGCCATAGATCCAGATAGAATCAGATCCCTTCTTGCCCTCCATTTGCCTACAAATAAGAAAACCTTACAGTATTTTCTGGGCCAAATCAATTTTATCAAGAAATTCATTTCTGATTTTGCATAGAAAGTAAGGCCTATATCTGAGTTACTCAAGAAGAATGTTGAGTTCAAATGGACTGAAGTCAGAAAATAAGCTTTTCAAATTATCAAGCAATCCATTGCAACAGCCCCAGTGCTGATAAATCCAGATTTTAGTAAATATTTTATCCTTTATGCATATGGAGCTGAAGAAAGTTATGCCTCAGTGCTTACTCAAAAGGATAATCAAGGTGAAGAGCATCCTGTATTATTTTGGAGCCAAACACTCCATGATTACCAGGTCAAATATAACTTCATTGAAAGACAAGTATTTTCTATGATGAAATCATTGAAGAAGTTCAGACAGTACTTGGTACAGAGTAAGACCCTGGTATATGTGGTTCATCCAGATGTAAGAAGTTTTATCCTTCAGGGTGAACTAGGAGATAAAAGGGCTGGTTGGATTACTAAAATCCAAGAATATGATGTAGAGATACATCCCACCAAGTTGGTGAGAGGTAGAGCCCTATGTCAAGGTCTAACAGAGGCTGCAACATTAGCAAAAATGATAGCTTGCCAAATAGCAGATAAAGATCAGATGGAAGAGGCACAAACAATAGACTATGGTTGGGTTGACCAGATGATCAAGTATTTCCAAACTGGAGTATGCCCCCCAATATAAATACTTCCCAAAGGAGGAGATATAGGCTTCATGCTTTAAAATATGTATTACTACCAGAAGGCCTGTATAAAAGAAATTTGGATGGAATTCTTCTAAAGTGCTTAAAATATGATCAACAAAAGAAGGTCATGGAAGAGTTCCATGGAGGACCAGCTAGTGGACATAGCTCAAGTAGAGTTACAACTTTGAAAATCATAAGAGTAGGCTATTATTGGCCTACTGTATTCACTGATGCTTTCAGGATCACCAAGGCCTATGACAAATGTCAGAGATATGTTGGAAGGACAAGGAATGCTTCATTCCCCCTCAAGCCCATACAAGTTGAAGAACCTTTCCAACAATGGGGGTTGGACTTCATTGGGGTCATCAACCCCAATTCCTCAATAGAACATAAGTTTATCCTAACTGCCATAGATTATCTTACCATATGGGTAGAGGCTATTCCCACTAAGAAATCAGATCAAGATGTTGTGATCAATTTTATGGAAAATTTGATTTCAAGGTTTGGGGTTCCAGAAGCCTTGGTAAGTGATAATGGCCCAAATTTCATAGGAGCCAAGTATATAGAGTTTTCCAGAAAGTATGGCATCACTCTTAAGAATACTTCAAATTATTATCCACAGGGTAATGGACTTGCAGAATCTACCAATAAAAACCTGTTAAGAATTTTGAGGAAATCACTTGAAGGAAATAAAAGAAGTTGGCATCTATTGCTGGACCAAGCTCTGTGGGCAGACAAGATTACTATAAAAAATTCCATTAAGACTTCCCCTTATGCACTAGTATATGGCAAGGAGGCAGTGTTACCCATCCATTTGGAGATCCCAACACTTAAGCTTGTCAATACAGAGGAAGAGTCAGAGGAAGATCCGATAAAAACCAGGTTGACCCACTTGCTGCAATTGGAAGAGAATAGAGCTCAGGCATATGATAATTTTCAAAAGCATTCCTTAGATATCAAGGCATGGTTCGATAAGAAGGCCAGATTCAAAAAATTCCAAATTGGAGACTCAGTTCTCAGGTGGAATGTTGATAGAGCAAAGCCGGGCAAGCATGAAAAGTTTGATTCTTTTTGGGATGGTCCTTTCAAAATAGTAGAAGCCAAGGAGTCCAATGTGTTTCAGCTGGAAGACCTGGAGGGGAACATACTACCGATTCCAGTGAATGGTTTTCATCTCAAGCTCTACTATGTGTAAAATATGAGCTCATTGTAACATATGTATATACATTGTATTACTATTTCCCCTTCTTTTTGCACTTTGTATTTTAGTTTCTTTCTGCACTTTGTAATCAGTCTTCTTTGAAAAATCTTGGAAAAAGAAAAAACTTGCAAAAATGACTAAGTGTTGACAAAGTATCCAACAATGCTCCATTCCGCACTCAAATGTATGAAAATTCTTTCGAACGGTGAGCGATTTTGAATCCGCATCAAAATACACTAAGATCCCCATGGATTGGTGCAAATGTTCTTATCCCACATGATGAAGAGAGCCAGATATCAAAAGAAGCAAAGGTGTCTCCAATATGGGGAATTTTCAAGGCTAAAGTATGATGGAGCGGAACCAAGGTGATAATTCGCACATGGAATTTACGAAGTGTCGATGGAATCAAAAATATCTTCGACCCACCAGGTTTCAAAAAACTAAGGGGAAGCTGAGCAACAATTTTGTGACCATGCCATGTGGAGATACAAGAGAGATCCCTCAATCAATGCTAACGAACTCTCACTCAAACCAAAGAGTAGCCGAAGAGGCACAGTGAGGTGGCAGCACAGTTTGAATTTTTGGCCAATGAAAATTTAGAATGCCACCGTTGAGCCACCAAGAAAAATAAGTGGAAGTTGGAAAGTGTGCCAACGGGTAGATCACACAGTAGCCGCATTAATGGTGGAAGATACACATGCTCCAGGAAATAAAAGAACCAAAAAAGCACACTCGAAGTCCATTTGCTAGTCAATTGCGTCCTCAAAGCAGTAAAGGGTGAAACGAGACTCTAAATTTTTTCTACTACAAATTACAGAGAACAAAGTCTTATTGCTATCAAAATGGCTCCTAAGGAAGTACTCATAGAGGCACAGAAGATGGGAGCAAAGTTGCAGGCTCATGTGCATCAGACCAAACAAGTTGTAGATACAGTGATGATGAGAGTAAGGAGGACCCTCCTAAGGATGAGTTTTGAATTCCCATATTTTTGAGGAAAGCCAATGCATCGACAAGGTACCATAGCTATAAAATATTTCTTGTTCTCCTATATCTGTGATTCTGCACATCATTGTCCTGAATTAATTTATGCTATGATCCAATTCTATGATTCTGAAAATAGAGTCATAAAAACCTCTGAAGGCACTCCCCTATTCTCAATTACCAAAGAATTTTACCATGAACTATTCACCGTAGGAGTAGGTCCTCCTTCAAAGCCTAGACCATTTAACATAGCAGAGCTAGCAAGGGCTTATACTAAATTAGTGACATCAGAAAAGAAAAGAGCTATAGAAATATGGCTTCATCTTAACTTCATAAGGATAAGGGAAAAAGATGAAATGCCTAAAGTTCCTATCCATATTGATGAATTTGCAAACCTCGAACTATTTTCTATGTTGGCCTGCATGGAGGGTTTAGACTCTGACAGAATGGTATACGGTTGGAAAATCACCATGGCCTATTGTATTTCTAACGAAAGAATGTATGAGAAAGATGTGGGAGAAAAGGGGACTAGGGTGATTTATTTTGACTAGCCAGCTTTTCTTGCACAGAGGATACATGAGCAGTTAGTAAGTATGAAAAGGGGCTCTGATGCTCCTAGTTTCAGGTATTGCTCAAGTCTGGTGTGGATGTTTTATGCTGCCACTAAGGATAGAATGCCTTGGATTCTGGTCAAGGATAAAACCAATGATGGGGAACCCTTGCCGGTTTATTATTGGACAAGTCACTTGAGAAGCAGTGAGTCTTATTACAGATTCAACTTGGAATTTCTTGGACCTGCCTTAAAAATAATGTATGGAGAGTGCCCTAGATTACCACCCTTGGCTAAGAAAATTCTGAGAGCAGAGGGTGCTGAAGAAGGAGATTGGTATTTTTTGACCGAGGGCACAGTTATTAGATTGTATGGTTTCATGGGAAAACCTTTTCTCCTGCCCCATTTTGTTACAGAAAGGCTTTTTGCCCTAGAATATTTGAGGTAGGTAGAATATATTGATTTGAATTATGGTTCTGGGAGAAAGAGAAAATATTTTCTTACACACCGCACTATGGAGGATATTACCATCACTAAGAAGGGGCAGAGTCAGCTAATTGACCAATACCTTGATAGGTTAGGTCTATTTTATATTCCCCAAATATGGAGTTATGACCCTGATGGCATCTTCACTACAAGAAATGTAGCCCTAAATGGAGAAAAGGCTTATAAATTTGAAAAGAGGCCTAGGGCTCATTTTGAACAAGGAAGAAATAATGATGAGACCGCTCTTTTGGAGTGGAATGTTTCAAAAATGAGTCAACTACCTCCATGGTTGGATTTCTATGAGCAGGTTGTTGATTATGACCCTAAAAAGAAGAAGAGTCATCGGCTTACAGAAGCCACCATCAGTGACATGGAAGGAAAAACCTCAAAGAAAAAGGACCCTCAGCCTGAGGAGGATGCTACTGAAGAAGCTGAGGAAGAAGAACAGTGGAATGTAGTGAAGATATCAGATTGGTGGAGAATGAGGATTGAGATTGGAAAACCTAAGTCCAGGTATGGAATGAAGATTGATAAAGAATTTTCCAAGAGGTATAATGAAAATATCAGAACCTGGAGATAAAAGGACATCAGAAACATAGTATTAATAGTGCAAAAGTCCCAAACTAGTTCTGAATCTCTCTCCTCACCCACAAAACAAGGAGCTCTATCAGAAGAGTAGGAAACTCCTTTGACAATAGCTGAAGTTTCAAAAAATTTTCATCCTACCACTGAACAAGTGGAGAAATTTCCTAAGGGAGCTCAGCTTCTGAGCAAAATGCAATATTCCAGTGAAAAAGTTGTCAGTACTCCAGTTATTGAAGCAGTATCTAGGCCTAAACGCTTAGCTCTGGGGGGTCAGCCTCCAGACACAGAAATTGACTGGAAGAAGAAGGATGAGAGTTTTAGGTTCACCCCCCTTCCTTTTACCCTTGCAACATCAGTAGAATTACATCCTATTTTTGAGCAAGTTCTGCTTTTTGGAGTAGTGCAAGGAAATACATCAGAAGAAGACTCTGAGAGTGAGATGGCTTCCTTTCAATTAATCCATAGAAGAACTAAAAGAGCCCTAGAGAGAAGGGAAAAGGAAGTTTCAAAGAAGCAAAAATTGGATATGGAGGAGAATGCAAAAGAGGTAGCTATTTCTGTTGTAGAAGAATTGATTCATCAAGAGGAGCAGCAAGAAATAGAAGTAGAACAAGAGCACCCTACATCTATAGGTGAAGGTATGATTTCTAATCCCTCTTCTCCTCTACATCCTCCTGAATACCCAAAGAAGTCTCCCTCCCTTTTTGGTTAAGAAAATGTGACAAAGGTACCTTCTCCCTCTCACAGTCCACCCCATGTTTCATTGGTTGTCACTAAAGAACAAGTCACTTCTGTTCCCCCACAGTCACCCCAAATCCCACTTCTAGCATCTAAGGTTCCCACTTCATCATCTCCCATTATTTCATCTTCATCATTACCACCACCACCATCAATGGGACACAACATTCCAAGTACCACCATTCATCCAATTGATAGTCTTGTGTCGGTTTCTATGAGTTTACCAATAGCAACAACATCAGTAGTCACAGAGTCCACTATCATTACAGAGACTACTGTGAGCACTCCCACATCCCCATTATCAAGAGTTTAGTCTACCCTATCATTTTTGGTATCTTCATCTCCCCTGGTTGCTAGTATTTCAAGTCCTATCACTTTTCCAAAAGAGTAGGCAACCACACAGAGAGAAAATTATTTATGGGTAGAGAAGATTTCTAAGCCTTCCAGCAGGATGGTTGTCACAAGAAGAAGTATGTTTGTTGATCTAGTGGCTAGGCAAAGAGTATCTAGATCTATGACTCCACTTGTAAATAAGCCCAAAAATAAAATGACTATCCAAGATTATAGAGTGGAGGAGGTCACAGAAGATATTGATAACCTTCTTGAAGAGGATGAAATGATTATGGCTAGAGCCCATTTAGACACCTTCTATGTGAAAAATTATATATTCAGAGAGAAGGTGAGAAAGCTTGAGAAATGAATTGAGAAGCTTCAGAAGACTCTGAGCAATCAAAAGGAAGTTGAAAATGCTATGAAAAAAGAGGTCAAGGGCTGGCAAGAAAAATTTCAAGAGGCCAACAAACTCAAGGATCAACTAGGATAACAAAAGAAGTTGAATGAAAAACAAGCGAAAGAGATTCAAAGTTTAAATAGTAGCTTCAAATAGATAAGGCTAAGGCCTCTGGATTTTATAAAAATTAACTAAAAATGATTAGAAAAGAGATGCTCTCTAAAGTCCAAGAGAAATGTTCAGGGCTTAAATTCATGATTGATTTTATTGATGAGGCCAACCACCTACTTCCCAATGTTTAGAGAGACCTAGATTAGATCACGAGAGAGTTTTAGCCTATGGTGATTCTAGTAGAACAAATGTACAAATTGGTTTATAGCAAACTCATTGATTCTGCTAAACCAATTCCTAATAAAGAATGAAATCTTGTCAGATTTGTAGCCAAAATTCTGGTTAAGAAGCAAAGGGTACTTCAAAGAGCTTGGTTGTTGTTTGACAATATTGGAGATGTGATTTGTTAGAAATTTGAGTTAATTTGAGGCATTTTATTTTGCCATTGATGTCACATGGATCATTGATGTCACATGGATCACATTTGGTTTTGGTGGCCAAAATATTTCATAAATAAGCATTTATGATATTTTGGAAAGCATGGCTATTTACAGGGTTTTTATGAAAACCAAGGCAGGAAAAATAAAAGGTTTTATTTAAAACCATGGTGGGCTTATGTGGAAAGGTATTTTCTTAAAAGCCAATGTGGAATTTTGTTTCATTGAAAAAGGACCTCCGGTGATGAAGATATTAAAGTTTAAAGTTTAAGTTTAAATTAATGGAGGGTCGACCTATGTGCAATTAATGGAGGTTGGCATATATATATATATGTAAAGGTTTCAATTTATTTTGGAAAGGGGACATATTATATATCATTGGAAAGATTATTTCGAGGGCTATTTGACTAACTTATTTAGAATGAGAAATAAGGTGTGTGTAAAGAGATATTTATGATTTTGCAAAGGGGTTCCAAAAGTGAAGTTTGAATTGTTATTTTTCAAGAGGATTAATTATTTTATGAGGTGACAAGTGGTTTTAGGAGAGATGAGAAAGTTGTGCAATTAAATGCCTTGATGATGATTATTGAAAAGTGGATTAATGGTTATTATTTTGTGATCTACTAACCCTTGTGAAGATTGGCAAAATAATTTTGTGATTGTGGCAGATTTACAAAGAGGTTTCTTCATATTCATAAAAGGTATGGGCATATTCTTCTATTGATTGTTTATGGTGGTTGATTTCTAAAATATCATTGGAGGGAAAAGGATTGTTTGTGGTTTCATTTTTGAAAGTGGTTGGTTGAATGCTTCAAGGTTTTCTGAATTGAGATTTGTATCTAAACCTTATCTGATAAGCATAGTTGTTGAATCCCATTGGTTGTGAAAGAAATTGAGTTAGAAAAGAACATGAGTATCATTAATATGTGAGATTTGTGGTTGAGAATTGTTGGAAATATTTTATTTGGTTGATACATACTTGGACTAGGGTTGTGTGAGAAAGAGTTGTTCCTTGTGATGATTGGTTGAGTTGAGTTGATTAAGCCTAGTCAAGTTATGTGTGAAGTGATTGTTCAAGTTATATGAAATAAACTATTCCATCATTCTATGTTGATTTTATATTAAGGTTAGAACAAATTGAGTCTCTAACAATTCTCTTTATGGCTATATAAGACTTGAGTTGAGTTGAGGTTAATTTGAGTTGAGAGTGAGATTAGAACATATTGAGTCTCTAAAAATTCTCTTTATGCTTCTATGAGTTGATTTGAGTTGAGCTAATATTCGCTTGGAAATAAAGTAAAAAGTGGTCTTATATTGTTCACCCCTCTCTCATTATAAGCTTGTGTTATTCAATTGGTATCAGAGCGGGTTCCTTCAGAAAGGCTAACAACTTGAGGGAAGATTCTACAAGAGCACACATGGCAAAGAAAGGTAAAATAAGAACCATGAGATCTAACAAGAAAAATGAATCTGATCTTAAAGCTCTAGGAAGGGAAGAAGAAAAATTAGTAAAATGTCTTGAGTGTGGTAAGCTTGGTCACATGGAATTTTATTGTCCACAAAATGGGTATAGCAGTAATAGAGAGGAAATGGAACTTGACTGGATTTTCAAAGATATTGTTTCTCAAAAGGTAGCATTCAAGGTTTCAAAAGAAGAATATTCTACTTGTGGTCAACTCAATCATGTCTTAGGTTACTGCAATGGCTTCAGTGACAGTGAATATGAAATGGAACTCAAGGAAGACAGGCACAATAAAAATAGTGAAGATGAATGTAAGATTCAAAAAGGAGTGGAAACTTATTTTAAGGCTGTATCTTACTTCCAAGAAAAATCACACTCAAAAGTAAAGGAAGTTCTAAAATATGAAATCAAGGAAGCATCTAAGGTTTGTAAGGAAAGTTCCAAAGTTCCTATGGCTCCAAATATTCAGTTTTGTTCTTATTTGGAGATAGATGAATCAAGCTCAAAGGAAAAAGAAATTCTTGAAGAGAAAGGCAAGGAAGAGGTTTTAGATGCTACAAAGAAGGTTTAAGAATGCAATGCACAAGTTGAATATGATCATAAGGATAATGGTCAAGAAAGAAATGAGGAACCAAGGCATGAACAAAGGGCTTTTCAAGGATATTATTTTTCTTGTAATGGATTTGGACACAAGGCTATACATTGTAGGATCTATGGATCAAAGAAGTTTGATTTTTCTAGAAGAAAATTCAAAGGAAGAAGGTATGATTTTTAGGGACATTGCTTCTCATGTAACAGGATTGGTCATAAATATTTTTCATGCAAAATAAGTGAGCAACATGGTTTTAGAGCTACATAATTCAGAAGTCATGGTTATAATGGTCATGAAAACAAAGCTACATAATACAGGGTTCAAGAAAGGAATGGATATGAAAATTATTTTAAGAATGATTTCAGGACATGGGCACCAACCAAAGGCTACAATATCAAGTGTTTTAATTGCAATAACTTTGGGCATATTGCAAGATGGTGTAGGACTCAATTCCAAATAGGTTCAAGGCAAGAAGGTCAAAAAGGTTCTAGACAAGAAAATCAAGTAATTCATCAAGAGAAGGATATCAAAAAACCATGGAAGAAAGTTGATAGAGGAAAGAAACAAAATGATATGGGAGAAAAAGTACTACCACCCCAAAATTAATCACCTCAAAAGAAAATGGGATGAGGGGACTAAGCTTAAGAGTCATATATTTTAGCCCCATAGGTGTCCCTTTTGCCATTGATGTCAAAGGGGGAGAGATTTGAGTAATGGGGAGAGCATTGAGTTACGAGGAGGAGCCTCCAAAGAGAATATTGAGTTAGGGGGAGTAACCTCCATAAAGAGTATTGAGTCAGGGGGAGCAACCTTGATTCTCAGAGATGGTTTTTATAGTGATTGTGGTGTTTGCATTAGAGGTGTTGCCATCAATGACAAAGGGGGAGATTGTTGAAAATTTGAGTTAATTTGAGGTATTTTATGTTGCCATTGATGTCACATGGATCACATTTGGTTTTGGTGGCCAAAATATTTCATAAATAAGCATTTATGATATTTTGGAAAGCAAGGCTATTTACAGGGTTTTTATGAAGATCAAGGCAGGCAAAATAAAAGGTCTTTTTTAAAACCATGGTGGGCTTATGTGGAAAGGACTTTTCTTAAAATCCAAGCTAGAATTTTGTTTCATCAAAAAAGGACCTCCGGTGATGAAGATATTAAAGTTTAAAGTTTAAGTTTAAATTAATGGAGCACCGAACTATGTGCAATTAATGGAGGTTGGCATATATATGTAAAGGTTTCAATTAATTTCAGAAAGGGGGCATATTATATATTTTCGGAAAGCTTATTTCGAGGGATATTTGACTAACTTATTTAGAAGGAGAAATAAGGTGTGTGTAAAGAGATATTTTTGATTTTGCAAAGGGGTTCCAAAAGTGAAGTTTGCCTTGTTCTTTTTCAAGAGGATTAATTATTTCATGAGGTGACAAGTGGTTTTAGGAGAGATAAGGAAGTTGTGCAATTAAAGGCCTTGGTGATGATTATTGAAAAGTGGAGTAATGGTGATTATTTTATGATATACTAACCCTTGTGAATATTGGCAAAATAATTTTGTGATTGTGGCATATTTACAAAGAGGTTTTTTCATCTTCATAAAAGGTATGGGCACATTCTTCTATTGATTATTTATGGTGGTTGATTTCTGAAATATCATTGGAGGGAAAAGGATTGTTTGTGGTTTCCTTTTCGAAAGTGGTTGGTTGAAATCTTCAATATTATTTGAATTGAGAGTTGTGTCTAATTCTTGTTTGATAAGCATAGTTGTTGAATCCCATTATTTGTGAAAGAACTTGAGTTAGAAAAGAACATGAGTATCATTGTTATGTGAGATTTGTGGTTGAGCATTTTTGGAAACATTTGAGTTGGTTGATACATACTTGGACTAGGGTTGTGTGAGAAAGAGTTTTCCCTTGTGATGATTTGTTGAGTTGAGTTGATTGAGCCTAGTCAAGTGATGTGTGAAGTGATTGTTCAAGTTCTATGAAACAAACTATTCCATCATTCTATGTTGATTTGAGATTAAGGTTAGAACATATAGAGTCTCTAACAATTATCTTTATGGTTATTTAAGACTTGAGTTGAGTTGAGGTTGACTTGAATTTATTTGAGGTTTATTTGAGTTGAGAGTGAGATTAGAACATATTGAGTCTCTAACAATTCTCTTTATGCTTCTATGAGTTGATTTGAGTTGAGTTGATATTGGTTTGGAAAGAAAGTAAAAGTGGTCTTATAATGTTCACCCCCCATCTCAGTATAAGCTTGTGTTCTTCATGATTAGAGATGTTGTTGACATAAATAAATAAATGATTCAAGTTGGATTCAAAGGCCTATGGATGGAGGATCGCAACTTGCTATTCGTGGAAGATATCCAGAAAAGCATTAATGATTTTTTTTTGGATGAATATGAAATCGATTCTCTTGAAGAGCCACTACCCCAAGAACAAGCTGTCCAATTAATTATTAATTTTACCAGATTAAGAGACCTCATGGAGGATATAGTAAACAAAGGGAATGCTTATAACTATGAGAACATTTGAGAATTACAATATGTTTATAAGAAGCTCAAAGAAATATCAAACCCATCTGAAGCAGCCTATAAACAAGCTTTACAATATTTAAAATTGACGATTCAGCTATTTCGTGATACTTCTGGAGGAAGGAATCAAAAATCACCTTCTCTAGAATAAGAAGAAGAAGAAGGAGAAGAAGAATAAGAAGAGAACAAATAAAAAGAACAGGATGGAGCTATTATAAGTCCATATGGGGCCCACACTTAGGTTACTTTTATTTTGTACATATGAACAAGTTTTACATTTTTGTTTTTTACTTTGATAGTTGTCAGAAATAAGCAATAAAGGCATGAAGCCTAGAGAAGCACAGAGAGCAACAAATTTTGTGTGAAGGCAATTTTTTGAAATAAGGTCTTATAAGAGGAGTAGAGAGACACATGATTTTTGAAGACATTGGCAACATGCCTGTATTTTTGGCATAGTTTCTTTATAAGCAGATAAGTCTTGATGTTTTGGCATGATCTCCATATGAAATTTTACCCTCTAAACAAACTGTTAATTTTTCAAAGGTAATGTTTGTATGGAAATTATTATTTAAAGCATATTTTTGAATATGAACAATTTTTGACTCCTAAGACCCAATGGATAAGACTTTGAGTTCTATGAATTTGCAAGCAAATCCACCCGAGAGGTGTCAAAATGTAGACCCAAAATGGCCACATATGCTTAGAATTTTTTTGGAAATTTTACTAAGGCATGAAAGCTCCATTCCGCATGCATTCCAATATGTTTTGGAGCGGATCCACAACAAAGGTAAGAAGTCTGCCCACACTTAGCCAAATTTTACACTTGGTGAAAATCCACATTACGTCCCTTGTTTTGGCTCTGGATTGCAACAAAGGATTTGAATCCACAATTTTTTTGGAGAAAGATGACGTAAGCATAAAATTTGTATGGATTGGTAATCACTTTGCATTTATAAAATCTTTCAAAGTGGCTAAGTGTTAGAAGACTATTTTTGAAATACTCATAGAGTATTTTGGCTTGGAATGATGACATAAGGTAGAAGATGGTATAAAGATGTGCGGATTCGCAAAAGGGTAGTTTTGTCTAATTATTTAGTAGAATGACGACAAGTAATGTTTATATAAGGCCAGTATAGAATGAAAACATAGTTATTTACACTATGGTAGGACCAGAATTGAAATTCATCAGTAATGCTCTTGTTTGGGTTCGAAATGAAATCTGTAGGATTTTCAAGAGAAATGTGACATCATCAGATTGTTTGTGCAGATTCAATGTAGCATCAAAACCAAAGGGAAAGAACAAGGAATAAGTGGCGGATTCTATCCCACCCTATTTACAATGTATTTTTATGTGTATTGGCGTTCTGAGGTTTTTGAAGAATGGAGGATGATGTAATCGAATATTTTAAAGCAGAATGGCACAATGATCTCTTCTTGTCATTTATCAAAGCTTACTTCAAACAGATCACAACCATACGATGGAAGAGATCGATGACTGAGAATTTCTAAGTAGAATAAAATAAAATAAAAGCTTTCTCATCAGGATTGAATAACAGTTAGTTGGGGAAGGAAGCTAAAGTGTTGAGGGTTTCAAGAAGATCAGAACTAAATACAGTTGCAGATCGATGGCGATGAGAGGTTTCCAAGAAAGATCCATGATGTAGATAATATATTCAACAAATAGAACTCTAGTTCGAACCAACAACCAACAAGTTGTAGAGGTTTCTAGTTTCCATGGTGGCCTACTTGCAATGGGTTTCTTGAAGGATGAACCAGTAAGAGAATGCCAACAAGAACTCTCTGCTGAGCTATTAAATTTTAATCTTTGTAATGTTCCTTGTTATTTTAATTTTACAAAAATATAAGTAGATGTCGAATCCTCATTTTTAAAGGGTCGGCTCTAGTGTGTTTTCCTGTGCTACTATAAATATTACCAAGGACTAATGAAAGGAGCATTACACTAATTTTTTCCTCTAAGCTTGTGTCTTCATATTTGATATCAGAGGTTCAGATTCTTTAGTTGTATTTCTATGAATACTTAGATGGTTAGTTTGTGCTAAATTAATGGATTACTAGTTGTTAAGGTAATTGAAATCTGCTTTTGGATTTGATATTTATTGCTAAGGAGTATATTTTTGTAAAATATAGATAGTGGTGAATTTTGTTATTTGGATTATCATTGTTTGGATATTGAAATTGTTGTCTGCAATATTTCTCTACTATTCATTAATGAATGAAAATACATTTAACTTGAGATAATATTAATATGAGTAATGTGTCCTTAAGTTGTTTTTTGGAGATTTTTGTTGTAGTGAAATTATGTTAGACTATCCATCCACCATTTTTCACATATTTATAACCCTAATTTTTTCTTACCCTAATCTCCAAAACCCTAAGTGAGCATAATTATGTCAAAACCCTGTTTAAGTTGACAAGGAACCAACCTACCCTAGAGGTTGGATCAGAAACTTTGTTTTGGTCCATCCAATGTTGAGTGCTGAGCTATAGCTATCGGGTGTAAGCCTAGATAGAAAGTAGGAAGATAGACAACTGCAATGTTAAGTAAAAAAATGATGCAATTCAGTGCCAAAAAATCCATTACTATCTTTCTACATGTGTTATTTTGTGCATCCATACCCTAAACTCATCCAAGCTATCGCAAATAATTTTGACCCAAAAAAAATATATTACAAAGTAGCAAGGGAAAAAATCTGATGTATTTAAAAGTTCAATCCTTCAATAATGCCTTCATCCTAGGGGTAGAACCAGGCTCGAGAGCTAGAGAATTTTCCACTAAGGCCCAAGTTCAATACTATGCCCCAAGCAAGCATGCCGAAGGGGGAAGACATTTTCTAAACTGGATGGTTGTACAATTAGATAAAACATGGAGTGGTAATACCCTACCTTTGGTCCCTATCAAGTTGGAAGAATTCAAAGATCCATAACTTTACTCCATGCTAGCCATAATTGCTAGTTTACCAATTGATAGATAAGTATACAATTAGCATATAGCTACGACTTACTACATCTCCAACCCAAAAAATTACGAGTCTTCTGGATATAGCAAAAATCCAATATTCTTTGATTGTCCTTAATACTTAGCAGTTTGATTCCAAGAATACCAAATCCAGATGAAAGCAAAGGAGGGGTCCTCATTCAAATATTATTCTCATTTGGCTTGGATTTTCTTCTACTTTAACCACAAAGAGTTTCCATTCATCCCTACACAAAGAGAAAATCCTAATGGAACCACTTGAATCATCTATAAATGGACAAATACTCTGAGCAAAGGAGAGTCTTTTTATAATTTCAACAGAGAATTCTCAAGACCAGATTTGAAGCTGATAAAAGGAGAGATCTCCAAATTTCCCCATTTAGCAAGATATATTTTGAGGAAGAAGGGCGAAGAGTAAGGTGATTGGTATATCTTAACAGAAGGGATAATCATTCGTGTATATGGTTTCACTGAAAAACCTTTTATCCTACCTCACTATGTCACTAAGCAAATTTTTGCTCTTGAATATTATTGCTAGAAGGATTATACTAACATCATATTTGGAACAAGCAAGGGTAGGAAGGGTGTAGCACCCTAAAATTGGCGCATTTAAACTATCAGTAAAAAGTAGAAATTTTAATTTTAACCCCGAAACCACCCGTTAACCGCTTACCTCATTTTTTGCACCATTTTTAGGGGTTGTGACTATTGGACGATATCATCATCGATCTGACGATATCATTGTCGATCTGACGATATCATCCCAAATCGGATGAATTCGTTTGGAATAGAACGTCCAGACAATTTCTCCCCAAAACTAATGCAATTAGCTTCTGTTCCAACGACCTCTCCGACTTGGCCAGAAGCGTGTCTGTGCGGTTGGAGATTCCCACATTGGGGATCTACCAGATTGGGATGATCCCCAACCTCCTAACCTCCCCCTAATCCTATATAAACTAGGATTTTTATAGTTTATCCCCCTGACTCCCTACCTAGCTGCCTGGCTGATTATTTCCCTGTAATTTTAGTTTTTGTTGTGATATCCCATCATTTGCACTTATGTTTTCAAGTTTTGTTGCAGGATTTCACTGTGTTTCAACCGAAGGCAGCTCGGATCGTCGCAGGTGATTCAACTACAAATTTAGATGATTCTATCAAGATCAATGATGATCTTGTACGATTACAGATGATCCGATCTGCAATTCAGCTTGGGGGTAATCAGAGCACTGATTTTGCATTCTCTATCTCATTTTTCTTATTTATTGGTGCATTAGATTAATTTACTTCTATTTTGCGTCTTGGAGTTCACCTCATTTAGCGTAATTGCATGATAAAATTCAAAATAAGTGTCCAAAATAGTGCATCTCATTTAATTTTATATATGGATTTATCATTCAAACATCTATACTCTTATTTCTATCATTTTGCATCATTCTTGCAATTGTATTTTTGGTTTTTGGTGTATGTTTTTTTTATTGTAGGTTTTTGACGAATTCTCCTGATGAATTCGTCAGGTCGCTGACAATCTTGGGTGATATCAGACGATCTCCTATGATTTGGGATGATTCTGTACAATTATAGACAATCCTATCATATCTAGGATGATATGGACTCCTACAAGCTTAAGAATCTTCATCAGACATCAGAAATCAGGTGTACCCTTCTCCATTTTATATATTATCTGTATTCAATCACATTAGGATTCATTTATATCTTCTGTCTTCATATAAATCAGAATCTTCATATAGAATAGCTTAGCTTCATTTTGGTCAACCTAGGAATCTGAATGATTGAACATAAAATGAACAAATCAAACCCATTCTCAAACTAGACATGGAAACTGCCACTCAAAGTTTCCTGGTGAACCCCACCATCCGTAAAAAATTCACTTTTATACCCCTCCACCGAGAGGCACGACCTTCAAAGGGCCTCTCTATTCGAGGTATTGTTCTATCCTTTTCTCACCCCCCTTTCGGGTACGGATCCTTTAGCCTAAAGGTAAGGGTGCAAAAAATTTGGGTGATACATTTTGGTGAACCCGACGTGAAACTAAAAACACCTTTTGAAAACAATCCAAAAAAAAAATACATTATTAAGAACATCTAGAATCATTAGAAAACTATAAATTTGCATATCATACTTAGATGGTAGATTATAATAGAAGACGAGCTATCTCCATAAATGTTGAAAATCAATTAATGGCCATAAATATTACTTCTGTGCTTAGAGTACCTCAAACATATAGAGCCCAACCTTTGTGGGATGAATTGATAGGAGATTGGGTATTATTGAATCTAGATATGTAGAACTTAGGCAAATTAAGAGGTTTGTCCTAGATAGAATCCTGGATCCTGATCAGGTGACTTTGTATCATGAACTTCAGAGAGCTTGCCATAGGTGGTTCGCCGATAAAAGAGCACTTGTGTCTTCTGAATTATACACCTTTGAAGAATACCTTGAGAACGTAGTTGTAGTACATAAATTTCTATCTCGTGTAGAGGATCAAGAAGTCGTTCTTACGAATAGAAAGAAATGTAATAGAGTTCCTAGAGCTTTGTTGTATCGAGAGTATTGCCATGAACTTTATTTTTACATGTCAGAGTCTGAAATAGATCATATTACCATAGCACACTTTGTCAAGTTCTTGAAAAACAACTTTCAATTTGAAGAGGAGCATTTCATGACTCCGATGAACTTGACCCTATCAATGATATCCATAAACTATTCATAGAAAGCTAAGTGATTATTTCTACTATTGTTTATTACAACTAGCATGTTGTTTGTTATTTTTATTCTCGCAAAATAATAATATAATAAAATCACACACAAAAAAAAAAAACAACAAAACATTTCCTTTTAAAGTATTATAGTAGGTATATAGTTAAAATATATACCTCTCAACCCTATCACACACACACACACACACACACACACACACACACACACACACACACACACTATTATATATATATATATATATATATATATATATATATATATATATATATATATATATATATATATAAGTATATATATTTGCTAAAACCTAAGTTTAGCACAATGCCTAGACTTAGGAATGGAAAACAAACCAAAGAAGATGAAGATTGGTTAGGAAGACCATTAACTGACCAAAATGTCCCTCCTGAGGACCAAGTTCAGGAAGAAGAAACCCTAGACCAGCAAGAAGAAGAGCTTGTTGTAGGAAATGAACAAGAAGAAATTATTAGAGAGGAAGGATCCTCATCCCCTAAAATGTCTCCGGGAGGAGCTATCACTTTTGAGAACATGGAACAATTCTGGAATTTCATTAACACTAATATTGGTGTTTTTAATAGAGCAACCCATATGGACAAGGATCGAATTAGTGACACTCAAGCAACTCTAGAAGAAGTATTTCAAACACACACTAATCCCTTGTCCTTTATTGAACAAGAGAGTGATCAAGTTGGACCATCCAATTTGGATATAGTAGCTGTGATCTAGAGCATGCAACAACAACAGGTTACCCAACAATATAAAGTGCCTATTAACAAGCCTAGAGTCATTCCCACACAAAAGAAACCATCATTTAATGCTCTATTTTTCCAAGCTCTTGATCAACATACCTCAAATCAACAAAAACCCAAAACAAAACCGAACACCAATTACCAATAATCTAAGGTACAACATAATACTATTACAAATCACCTTCATAATACTCTTCCTACCAAAACTTTGCATAATAGCAATATAACATCTAATCCTTGTGTCACACCATCATACGCTCATGGATCCCATACCTATGTGCCACCGAACCAATATGGTGGACAAACTAGCAATCTAGAAGCCGTGGTGAAACAATTAGTTTCCTGCATGGACCAGATAGATCCCTACCATACCTCGTACAATTATCAAGAGATGTGTAGTTAGACTTTCGATCCTATAGTCGTAGCACAGCCGTATCCTAAACATTTTCCTATGCTTGTTCTTCCCATATATAAAGGAATCGAAGATCCCATAGAGCATCTTCGTATGTTTAGGATAGCATGTCATGATATATCACATGATGAATTGTTATTACTAAAAATGTTCTCAAAAAGCTTGGGAGGAATGGCATTATCAATTACCCACAAATTCTTAGAGGAATTTCGAAGAAACTGTCGAGTCTTTTGTTCATAAATTTAGTGCCTACATCGAAAGAGATGTGACCATTAAAGATTTGTATAACTTAAAATAGGGCAAAGACGAATGCTTTGCTGATTTCCTAGCTAGGTGGAGATAGTTGATAGGAAAATTGCACTTTGTGTTACCTTATAGGGAGATGTTGGACATATTTATTAATAATTTGCAAGAGCAACTATCTTACGAATTATCAACTACTACCTTGACCACCTTCGATCAGGCTATAGACTTAGCCCGAAGAGTGGAAGATGCTCTCATTAGGAGAGGCTAGCTTAAAAAGAGAGACGATGAGAAAACATCCAAAAATAAATATAAGAATAAACAAGTTGTGGGTTATGGAGTCACCGATAGCAGAAATACTGCTAATGTTAATGCTACGAAGACAGTGAAGAAGTTTGTACTGAAACCTCCTTATAGACCTCAAGAATTTACTAGGTTAAATCAACCTTTATCAACTATTCTACCGTAATTATTAGAATGAGGTTTGATTCAATTACCAAATATTCGGGAACTTGATCCAACTATACCTGGATACAAAGCAAATTTACACTGTGACTTCCATAGAGGACCTAGACACACTACCAACTCTTGTAAAATATTAAAACATAAAATACAAGACTTGATTGATAACAATGAGATGGAGGTGCAAGCCTTTTCAACCTAAGAAATATCCTCCTAATAATGTTCAAAAGAACACCCCACAAAACCAGAATCAAAATGTCAATCAGTCATTGGACATATTTCAACATCCCTTACCAAAACATGGTAAGGAGGTGGCTAATCAAGTTGAACATCATAATGTCCCTCCTCCTGCTTGATATGTAGGAACTATTAGTGGGCATTTACCTATTCATGATCTGGAAATATTTGACACAACTTTATTCGTGGTTACAACCAGGCCTCTATATAATATTTAGATACCTGATCTTAGTGATATAGAATACGAGACTGAGAGTGATATGGAAATCACATCAAATAAATCGAATAGTTCTAAAGATGAATCAAATCCTATTCACCCTATCACAAGTTATATGGTTCCAAAAGAGCCATTTCCAAGAAGAGTCACTACTAGACCATTGTCTCATCGATTACTTTCTAATGAGCTAGCTATAAACACTAGACCAAGACCCATTCATCATCCGCAAAATAATATTGTGGGTACCATCGGAGCTGTTACTAGACAACAGGCTCAAAATTCTCAACAAGATCAAATTCAAAATGGTGGATCAGCTCCATTTGTTTTGAAGGTTCCTAATAAAGGGATTCATTCACCTAATGTTCAACCTAAACCTCCTTATAATATTAATGAACAATTATCAAATATTACAGCTAGAATTTCTCTCTTGGACCTTTTAAAATATTCTCCTACACAGAGATGAATCAATGCTCACATTAAGTCAGATGATGGTACCACAAGACATTCAACCTGAAGCCATGGACGATACTATAATAACTCGTGAAGTTGATTGTATTGACTTTCGGGATAGAGACATATCGCAACATAGTTTACATAAAGATAACCCATTGTATATTATTGCCTTAATTGGAGATGTAGTAGTAAAACAAGTTTTTATTGATAATGGTTCATCTTTAAATATTTGCACTTTTGACTTCTACCAAATATTTGGGTTTGAAGTGATGAAATGAAAAGAACTGATATGATCATAAAAGCTTTCAATGACAAAACACAAGAAACATGTGGAGTTATTACCATTCCATTGCAGGTTGGTCCAAGAACCTTGGATACGACTATGTTTATTGTACATTGCCCTGCATCGTACAATATACTCTTGGGTCATCCTTGGATCAATGCGATGCGAGATGTTCCATCAACTTTACATCAATGTGTTAAGTTCAAATTTAAGAATAATTTGGTTACCATTCATGGTGATCCAAGACCCTTTGATATGTGTGCTTTGGAAGAACCTATTGGAGTTCAATTTTTCCCCGCTCTGTCATCCACACATCCTAATTCTCATTATCCATCTAAACATGTGAAACTCACACCCACAACATCATATACTTCTTCTCCATCAGTTGCACCTCCACATATAGCTCAACCATCTTCTGAACAAACCACATTAGGACCTCAGAAAGATCCTAATCCCATAACCAATGTCTCTTGTTCTACTCCTATAACTTCCATACCTGTAATAGACCCATCTATCGACACCTCTACATCGTATACATCCACAAAATTCATATTTTCCACATCAGAAGACGTAGGGAATGTTTCTTCTACCTCTTATGTTCTTACTGACGAGCTCTTACCCGATCTATCTAAAATTCTTATATCAGAAGAAACAAATGCTTCTTTGCAATATTCCCTTATTTTAAATAATTTTCCACCATCTCCTCGTACCTTGGGCCTCCCACAGCCTATGGGAAGCATTTACCAAGTTGGGAGCTGTGACTTTATTTATAAGGGATACGACTGGGGTAGAATACCTAGAAACATCAAAACTCATTATGATGGATATGCTCGATGTTATTTTACTAATGAGTATATTAAAGCCAAAACTATAATGCTTAAATTGGGATATAAAGGGAAAGGTTTGGGACCTTTCTAGAATGGTATGAAAGAACATTTTGAGGTAGAAGCATGGCCCGCACGATGTGGTGTGGGCCTATTTTCTAGTAAGGGTCAGCCATTCCCATTTGAGGATGATGACCATCTTATATGTTACCAAGATTATTTAGATGAACACGATGCTTTGCATTTAACGAATAAGACATTCACATGTAATATGCTATCTATAGCTTATCCTGAGATGATTGCTGAATTCGATGATGAGTTGGAGGGAGATATCTTTCACGATGTCTCCGTTGAGGAATTATTACATAATGGATTTTATTTTGATGGCTCTATACCTAGTATAGCCCAGCTTGAGGCCATGACTCCTCAAGACGAATTATCCAAGCTAACCTTGGAAGAATTACAAGAATTGGGCATTTCACCCACCCCACATAATTTTGAGAGAGATCTACACATGGAAATAGAAAATGTCATAAAAATTAACATTGGAACCGATGATAACCCTCACATAATCAACATTGGATCATAATTGAGTCAAGAAAAATAGGATAAATACATTACATTTCTTAAAGAATATGAAGATGTTTTTGCTTGGACATATGAAGATATGCCAGGTTTAGACCCTTCTGTAGTTATGCATCACCTAGTAGTACATCCGGATGCTATGTTAGTCTTACAATGACACTGAGAGGGGGGTGAATCAGTGTAGCTCTTTTAATCTTGAATTCACAGCTCTTAAAATAGAAGCAATTAAAACTTATAACAAGATATAACAAGAATAACAGAAGAGCATCACACAACACAAGATTTAACGAGGTTCACCAATGTGGCTACTCCTCAAGAATGACTGCTTGGACTACCATCCAAATCCAGCCTTTGCAAAGCAACAACTTTACAATCACTTTACCAAGCACCCACTGGAAGGAGCACCAACCCCTTATTTATCTGTACCAACAGAAAGGAGCACCAACCCCTGATTTACAAGCACCTACTGGAAGGAGCACCAACCCCTGATGCCAAGCTGCAACCTGGACTTGAATTATGAATCTAGAAGATTAACAGAAAGATACCTCCACTTTTACAAGATCCCGACAAGTCTGCT
Source organism: Wollemia nobilis (assembly GCA_028583015.1). NCBI lineage: Eukaryota > Viridiplantae > Streptophyta > Pinopsida > Araucariales > Araucariaceae > Wollemia > Wollemia nobilis. The sequence goes on from JAQPPZ010017129.1 coordinate 3,021,956, forward strand.
TCACCTTAGCGATCTCTGCGCACTCTGCTCTCTCTGCAAAATTACTTCGCACAATCTGTTGCGTCACAGTCGAACGATCATCTTCTCCCTTTTGTGCACTCTGCTTCCTTTGCAAATTTTGCACTTAGCACGATTCGATACGACTTGCACTCTGCGCTCTGTGACCGAACTTCACGCCCTTCGACACTCACCCTTCAACACGCATTCGACGATATGTTCAACACTCCTCAATTCTCCAAACAACCCTCCTTTTATAACAATATTTTCATGAAGAAAAACCTTAATCTTAGTCGACTGTAAACCCTACTCTTAGTCGACTACAAACCCTAGACTTCGTCGGCTGCAAACCCTAATCTTCGTCGGCTTACATCGGTCTTCGTCGGCTTCAACTGCCCCTGTAACTCTTCTGTTGTTGTTGCCATGAAAACACATGTCGCGATATCGTGACACTTTCGCCTCCGTACGCTTACTCTTAGCTTTGGCCCATGAGAATACAACATGTCGCGATATCGTGACACTTTTTCCTCTGTACGCTTTCTCTTAGCTTTGACCAACGAAAATACAACATGTCGCGATATCGCGACACTATTTTCTCTCTCCTCTTTCTCTTTGCTTTGGCCCACGAAAATACAACATGTCGCGATATCACGACACTATTTTCTCTCTCCTCTTTCTCTTTGCTTTGGCCCACGAAAATACAACATGTCGCGATATCGCGACACTATTTTCTCTCTCCTCTTTCTCTTTGCTTTGGCCCACGAAAATACATGTCACGATATCGCGACACTTTTTCTTTCTCTTCCTTCCTGCGCTTTCGAGTCGCGAAAATGCGACATGTCGCGATATCGCGACACTTTTTCTCCTTAGCGCTTTCTCTTGCCTTCGGGTCGTGAAAACCCGACATGTCGCGATATCGCGACACTTTTTCTCCTTAGCACTTTTTCTTGCCTTCGGGTCGCGAAAACCCGACATGTCGCGATATCGCGACACTTTTTCTTTCGGACTCTCTCTCTTGCAATATGTCGTGAAATCATGACACTTTTTCATCCGTACAATCTCTCTTGCAATATGTCACGAAATCGTGACACTTTTTCATCCGTACAACCTTCCTTGCAATATGTCATGAAATCGTGACACTTTTTCATCCGTACGACCTTCCTTGCAATATGTCGCGAAATCGTGACACTTTTTCGTTCGTACAACCTTCCTTGCAATATGTCGCGAAATCGTGACACTTTTTCGATCGTACAACCTTCCTTGCAATATGTCGTGAAATCGTGACACTTTTTCCTTAACCTTCCTTGCAACATGTCGCGAAATCGCGACACTTTTTCTCTTGCCTTTTTCTCTTCCAACATGTCGCGAAATCGTGACAGTTTTTCTTGCTTGCGCTTTCTCTTCCAACATGTCGTGAAATCGCGATAGTTTTTCTTTCTTCTCAACATGTCGCGATATCGTGACAATTTTTCTTTCTTTTTCTCTCTCTTCCAACATGTCACGAAATCATGACAGTTTTTCTTGCCTGCTGAATATGTCGCGATATCGCGACACTTTTCTTACTTGTCTTTTTCTTTGATCTTTTGCAAGTGGTCCACTTCGGTCTTCTTGGAAACTCACTGTCCATACTCTGAATAACCTTTGAACTCCTGTCTTCTACATCTGAATAGCTTTTGAACTTCCTGTCCACTGAAACACCAGATCTATCTGACTGTGTTGACAACAATGACAATACTGTTGCTGCACCTTGCTCAACAATCTCCCCCTTTGGAATTGTTGGCAACACATGTGCAATTTCCTGTAACTCTTCTCCCCCTTTGACAATAATACCAAAGGGCTACTGCAGACTCCCCATGAGTCCATGCACAACATTCTCAAGAAAAATTGATTATACTTAGCAAAAATCATGAACATGAGCAACAAGATAATCAAATGCTTAGATGCTCCCCCTGAGAATGTGATCCCTATAGCTAGTCAATCTTTGGGAAGTGTGACCACTCCCAATTTATTGTGAAGGTACTCAAAAACTTCCTTGGGCAATGGTTTTGTGAAGATATCTGCTACTTGCTCTGTAGTTGGAACAAAATCCAATTTAACCTCACCTTCTGCAACTTTCTCCTTCAAGAAGTGATACCTGATAGCGATGTGTTTTGTGCGTGAATGCATAACTGGATTCTTGGAGATGTTAATGGCACTGGTGTTATCACACTTAACTGATATTGGTTCACTGAAGCAGATACCAAGATCTTTCAGGGTTTGTTTCATCCATAGTACCTACGTACAACATGTTGTCGCTGCAATATATTCTGCCTCTATTGTTGATAAAGAAACTGACTCTTGCTTCTTACTGTGCCATGCAACCAATCTATCTCCAAGATAGAATGCACCTCCACTGGTACTCTTTCTGTCATCTACACATCCTGCCCAATCTGCATCTGAATATGATATAAGGGTGAAGTCTTTACCTTTTGGATACCACAACCCATACTCCATAGTACCCTTGAGATACCGAAGAATCCTCTTTACTGTTGTCACATGAGTCTCCTTGGGATTGGCCTGAAAACGTGCTACCATGCATACTGCCTGCAAAATATCTGGTCTGGTAGCTGTCAGATACAATAGGCTTCCAATCATAGATCTGTACATGGTTTGATCAACAAGTGGAGATTTGTCATCTTTGCTCAACTTGCAGCCTGTCGTCATGGGAGTGCTAACTGGCTTACAATCCTCCATTGTGAATTTCTTTAACATCTCTTTTACATATTTAACTTGAGAAATAAATATGCCCTTCTTACTTTGATTAACTTGCAAGCCGAGGAAATATGACAGTTCACCAATCATTGACATTTCAAATTCTTTTTGCATCTTATTTGCTAAATCTTTACATGACTCATCTTTGCTGCTGCCAAATATGATATCATCTACATACACAACAAGAACAATAAGATGCCCATTTTCTATTTTGACATATAGGTTGCTATCCACCATACCTTTCTTAAACCTTTGTTGAGTGAGATAGTTGTCTAGTCTTGCATACCATGCTCGGGGTGCCTGTTTTAAGCCATATAAAGCTTTCTTCAACTTACAAACAAAGTTGGGATTATCACCAAGTTGGAACCCATCAGGTTGCTCAATATAAACCTCTTCTTCAAGTTTCCCATTCAAAAATGCTGATTTCACATCCATTTGATAAACTTTGAAATTCTTGTAGACTGCTAAAGCCAGAAACATTTTGATTGCCTCTAGTCTAGCTACTGGTGCAAACGTTTCCTCAAAGTCAATGCCTTCTACTTGTGCATACCCCTTGCATACCAATCTTGCTTTATTTCTCACTACCTGTCCGTCTTCATTCAATTTGTTACGAAAGATCCATTTAGTCCCGATTATATTTTTGTTCGCAGGTCTAGGTACTAACTCCCAAGTTTTGTTTTTCTCAATCTGGTCTAATTCTTCATTTATTGCTTTCATCCAACCTTCATCTTTGCTTGCTTCAGCAACATTCTTGGGCTCAATGCTGGATAATAGAGAGTAGTTACTTGCTACTCTTCTTCTTGTTTGAACACCAACTTTGGGGTCTCCAATTATTTGATCTCTAGGATGATTTTTCTGCCAGTTACCTGTTTTGAATTTCTTATTCTCTTCTGCTTCTGAATCACAACTTACATCATCTGAGTCAATTTTTTGTATTTTTTCAATTTCGTTTTCCTCATCTCCTTCAATGACCTCTTCATAGATTGGGTAGTTCGTTTCATAGCTAATTACTCGTTCTTTACCTTCATCAAACTTAACATCAGCATTGTCCACAATTTTCTTTAGCCTTTTGTTGTAGCATTTGTAAGCTTTGCTTCTAGATGAATAACCAACAAAAATACCTTCATCTGCTCTATCTTCAAACTTACCAAGATTATCTTTAGTTCTTTTGATATAGCACTTGCTGCCAAAAACTTTGAGGTATTTTGTTGTTGCCCTTTTACCGAACCATAATTCATAAGGAGTTTTGCTTTCATGTGTTCTCAGCATGTACCTATTTTGGATATACACCGCAGTATGGACTGCTTCTTTCCAAAATATGTCTGCTACTCTGCTTTCAGCCAACATAGTCCGTGCCATTTCTTGCACTGTCCTATTCTTTCTTTCCACCACTCCATTTTGCTGAGGTGTCCTGGCTGCTGAGAACTGTCTCCTAATACCGTATTTTTCACAGTATTCTGCAAACTCCTCTGAAATGAATTCTCCTCCTCTGTCTGATCTTAAACATTTGATCCTCTTTCCTGTTTCATTCTCAACCTGGTTTTTGAAAATTTTGAACATATCAAAAGCTTCTGATTTATGCTTCAAGAAAAATATCCATGTCATTCTGGAATAGTCATCAATGCACAACATAAAATATTTGTCACCATTTATGCTTTGTGTTCTCATGGGTCCACATAAATCAGTGTGTATTAGTTCCAAAGGCTTGCTTGTGTAGTATTCTTTTGTTTTGAAAGAGACTCTAGTTTGTTTCCCCTTTTGGCATGAAGCACAAATGTTGTTTGCAGGTTTGCTGATGGTGGGAATGTCTCTCACTGCTCCTTTTGAGGTGATTTTTACTAGGTTATCAAAACCGATATGACCGAGTCTCTTGTGCCACAACCAATTTTCTTCTTCCTGTCCAATAAAACAAGCTCCTTCTGAAGTCTCTGAGAGCGTGTACAGGTTTCCAGATGTTCTTGATCCAGTTGCTATCAATTTTCCATTTTTTGTTTTTCTGACTTCACAACCCTGCTTCTTAAAAACTACTTCATGACCTTTGTCACAAATCTGACTTACGCTCAACAAGTTATGTTTCAAACCATCCACAAACAAGACTTCTTCTGACTTAATCTTTCCATCAATAATTTTAACTGAACCTTTGCCAACTATCTTAGCTCCATCGTTATTTCCAAACTTTACTGAACCACCTTCATATCTCTGTAACTTCTCAAATTTTTGTTTGTTACCTGTCATATGACTGGAGCATCCACTATCAAGTATCCATGGCACATATTTATTCTGTGCTTTAAATGTTGTTTGAACAATTAAGGATTCCTTTTCTTCCTTAAGTTGTTCCTTTTCTTTCCACTCCGTTTTGGTAGTGGTTTTGGGTTCTTGTTTTGCTTTTCCCTTATCAGCAGCTTGTGCATGTTTTACAAGAAGTTTTCTATTTTGTCTCATCCTGTTTGGTTGAACTTTTCTTCCCTGAAACTGATTTGATGAAAATGTGCTTCTACAGTTTCTTGCAATGTGCCCAAAATTGTGACAGTTATAACATTCTATTGTATAATTCATCAGAGGAGAAAAAGCATTTCTACTGGTGAAATTCCTTGGTCTAACATTATATTTGCAGTCTGAGATTTTATGTCCATAGCCATTGCATTTAAAACAGAAACCAGAGAAGGGATAATTGAACCTGGGAGATGGTCTTTGCCATGTTGTCGTAGGAGCCATAGGTCTTCTTCTTCTTTGATGTGTGACATTGGTGAATCCATCATTGTCAGTTCTCCTTTCGAGCCTGGCATTATTGCTTTCTTTTGCATGAGGCATTTTGCCTTGATCAACCTGTTTCTTATCTTCATTCTTTGTGGATTCTACATTTTTGGCCTTTGATCCACTTGATGATTCTCCTTCGATGAAACCCAGACCAAACTTGATGCCTACAGGTCTTTGGTCATTTATGATCTTATCCAACTTCATAGAACTTTCTTCACGTTTGTGATAACAACTAATTTTCTTGTTCATCTCTTCTAGCTGCATTCTCAAACCAACAGTCTCTTCTTCTAGCTTGTTGCAATAGTCTATTCTCATGGTTATTTGTACTTCGAGATCTTCAAAGATTTTCTTGGATTCTTCTATCTGTACTTTCAAACTGGTTATGATTTCATTTGCATCCGCAAGCTTTTCTGAAAGTTTCTTATTCTTTTTCTTTTCTATCTCCCACTCTTCAAGTGCAGAGATCAACTCACCTTCTAGATCTACTTCAGCCTCAGGGTTTTCACCACATACTTTAGAGATCACTCCTTCTTCCTTTTCTGATTTTGCTTCTTCAAATGCCATGAAAAGAGCTTCACCTCCTGCCATTGTGTTACTTCCAAGATCACCCTAGCCGGTTAAGCTTGTATAGGAACTTGGCTCTGATACCAATTGTTAGTCTTACAATGACACTGAGAGGGGGGGTGAATCAGTGTAGCTCTTTTAATCTTGAATTCATAGCTCTTAAAACAGAAGCAATTAAAACTTATAACAAGATATAGCAAGAATAACAGAAGAGCATCACACAACACAAGATTTAACGAGGTTCACCAATGTGGCTACTCCTCAAGAATGACTGCTTGGACTACCATCCAAATCTAGCCTTTGCAAAGCAACAACTTTACAATCACTTTACCAGCACCCACTGGAAGGAGCACCAACCCCTTATTTATCTATACCAACAGAAAGGAGCACCAACCCCTGATTTACAAGCACCTACTGGAAGGAGCACCAACCCCTGATGCCAAGCTGCAACCTAGACTTGAATTATGAATCTAGAAGATTAATAGAAAGATACCTCCACTTTTACAAGATCCCGACAAGTCTGCTTCACCTTAGCGATCTCTGCGCACTCTGCTCTCTCTACGAAATTACTTCGCACAATCTGCTACATCACAGTCGAACGATCATCTTCTCCCTTTTGTGCACTCTGCTTCCTTTGCAAATTTTGCACTTAGCATGATTCGATACGACTTGCACTCTGTGCTCTACGACCGAACTTCACGCCCTTCGACACTCACCCTTCAACACGCATTCGACGATATGTTCAACACCACTCAATTCTCCAAACAACCCTCCTTTTATAACAATATTTTCATGAAGAAAAACCTTAATCTTAGTCGGTTGTAAACCCTACTCTTAGTCGGCTGCAAACCCTAGACTTTGTCGGTTGCAAACCCTAATCTTCGTTGGCTTACATCGGTCTTCGTCGGCTTCAACTGCCCCTGTAACTCTTCTGTTGTTGTTGTCGCGAAAACACATGTCGCGATATCGTGACACTTTCGCCTCCGTACGCTTACTCTTAGCTTTGGCCCGCGAGAATACAACATGTCATGATATCGTGACACTTTTTCCTCCGTACGCTTTCTCTTAGCTTTGACCAACGAAAATACATGTCGCGATATCGCGACACTATTTTCTCTCTCCTCTTTCTCTTTGCTTTGGCCCGCGAAAATACATGTCGCGATATCGCGACACTATTTTCTCTCTCCTCTTTCTCTTTGCTTTGGCCAAAATACATATCGCGACACTATTTTCTCTCTCTCTTTCTTTGCTTGGGAAACATGTCACGAAATCGTGACACTTTCTTTCTCTTCCTTCCTGCGCTTTTGAGTCGCAAAATGCGACATGTCGCGATATCGCGACACTTTTTCTCCTTAGCGCTTTCTCTTGCCTTCGGGTCACGAAAACCCGACATGTCGCGATATCGTGACACTTTTTCTCCTTAGCGCTTTTTCTTGCCTTTGGGTCACGAAAACCCGACATGTCGCGATATCGCGACACTTTTTCTTTCGGACTCTCTCTCCTGCAATATGTCACGAAATCGTGACACTTTTTCGTCCGTACAATCTCTCTTGCAATATGTCATGAAATCGTGACACTTTTTCATCCGTACAACCTTCCTTGCAATATGTCACGAAATCGTGACACTTTTTCGTCCGTACGACCTTCCTTGCAATATGTCACGAAATCGTGACACTTTTTCGTCCGTACAACCTTCCTTGCAATATGTCACGAAATCGTGACACTTTTTTATCTGTACGACCTTCCTTGCAATATGTCGCGAAATCGTGACACTTTTTCATTCGTACAACCTTCCTTGCAATATGTCGCGAAATCGTGACACTTTTTCTCTTCTTTTTTCTCTTCCAACATGTCGCGAAATCGCGACAATTTTTCTTGCTTGCGCTTTCTCTTCGAACATGTCACGAAATCGTGACAATTTTTCTTTCTTCTCAACATGTCGCGATATCGCGACAGTTTTTCTTTCTTTTTCTCTCTCTTCCAACATGTCGCGAAATCGCGATAGTTTTTCTTGCCTACTGAATATGTCACGATATCGCGACACTTTTCTTACTTGTCTTTTTCTTTGATCTTTTGCAAGTGGTCCACTTCGGTCTTCTTGGAAACTCACTGTCCATACTCTGAATAACCTTTGAACTCCTGTCTTCTGCATCTGAATAGCTTTTGAACTTCCTGTCCACTGAAACACCAGATCTATCTGACTGTGTTGACAACAATGACAATACTGTTGCTGCACCTTGCTCAACATGCTAAACCTGTTAAGCAGAAGCTTAGAAAAATGCATCCTAAAGTGGCCTTACTAGTCAAAGGCGAGTTAGAAAAACTCCTGAATGTTATTTTTATACAAGCCATTGATTATACTGAATGGATCTCGAATGTAGTTCCAGTAACGAAGAAAGAACTAACTAAGATTAGGGTTTGTACAAACTTTAGAGATATTAATGTTGCATGCCCTAAAGACAATTTTCCCCTTCCCAATATGGATCAGATCATTGATTTTACTACTGGGAGTGGAATTATATCCTTAATGGATGGATTTTCTAGTTATAATAAGATCAGGATAGCTCTTGAAGATCAGGCTAAAACAACCTTTATTACCCCTTGGGGGACTTTCTATTGGAAAGTGATGCCATTCGATTTGAAGAATGTAGGTGCAATCTATCAACGAGCCATGACTTATATCTTTTATGATATGATGCATGATATAATACATGATTATATAGATGACATTATAGCACGTTCTACTGAAGAAGATAACCATTTATATGACTTGAGAAAAGTATTTGATCGGTTAAGGGAATATCTTATTCGATTGAATCTAGCCAAATGTATATTCGGAGTTAAGTCAGGTAAATTATTGGGGGTTATAGTTTCTTTACGTGGCATCAAAATTGACCCTCTCAAGATTACGACTATCACTGATATGCCCACACCTACAAATATATCTGAATTACAGAGTCTACAAGGTAAGCTTCAAGCTATCCGTTGCTTCATTGATAAGCTAGTAGATAAAACTGGACCCTTTCTTAATCTTCTTAAGAAGGATGTCTCTTTCCATTGGGACGATGAATGTAAGGAAGCATTTGAACTCCTCAAACAATATCTTCTTAACCCACCTATACTTTCACCACCTAAACCTAATCGCCCATTTATCTTGTATATTTTTGCTTCAAATTTTGCTTTAGGAGCTATGTTAGCTCAACTTGATGATGAGAAAAGAGAGCGTGCTAATTATTACATTAGCAGAACATTATCTAGTCATGAAACCTGCTACACAACATTAGAGAAGTTATGTCTAGCAGTCGTATTTTCTACACAAAAACTATGCCATTATATGCTCAGTAAAAAAACATACGTTATTGCTAAATTCGATCCCTTGCGGTATCTCATGAGTCGACCTTATTTATCTGGTCACACAACGAAGTGGGTTCTTGCTCTAAGCAAGTTTGAACTCATGTTTATAGGACAAAAGTTTGTTAAGGGTCAAATCATAGCAGATCAATTAGTTGCTACACCCTTAGAGTCCACCCATCCCCTCGTCATTGAGTTTCCTGACGAATGCCTTAACCTAGAGGCGAATCATTCAGAGAAATGGTCCCTATACTTTGACGGAGCCCGATGCATGAGTGGGGCTGGTGCAGGTATTATTTTGATATCTCCACAGAAACATCTCATACCTCTATCCTTTAAATTAATGTTTGCCTGTACTAATAACACTACTGAATATGAGGCTCTAATCCTTGGATTACGAGTTGCCCTAGCACTGAAAATAAAAAATCTATTAGTTTTCGGTGATTCTCAACTTGTTATAAATTACATTAATTATTTTTATCAGACCAGAGATGATAAATTGCATCCATATAAAGCATATGTATTACAATTAATATCTTTATTTGATCAAGTTACCTTAGAAGCTATTTCTAGAACTAGCAATCGTGTGGCTGATGCTATGGCTATAGCTGCATCTCTTTTACCCTTGGAGTTAGATGACGAATATGCTACCATCATTATTCATCGAATCCAAGAACCCGCTTCAACTAAATCATGCTTGGAACCTTTGGACGTGTTTCTAATCAACGAAAATATTCCTGAACTTTGGTACATTGGCATCCTCAATTTTCTTCAAAATGGGACCTTCCCTAAAGGTTTTAATAGAAACCAACACCGGTTATTACATAGATGAGCAAGTCGCTTAGTAATAATTGGAAATACATTATATAGGAGATATTTTGAAGGTATCCTATTAAGATGTTTGAATCTAGAAGATTCTAGATCAGCTTTGAGTGAAGCCCATGATGGATCTTATGGGGGACACTTTAGTGGTAGCACCATTGCTAAGAAGCTCCTTAGGATAGGATATTTTTGGCCTACCATAGGATATTTAGTGGTAGCCACCTTGCTAAGAAGTGCCAAAAACACGCTGACCTTGTCCATGTGCCTGCACAAGAACTGTAGGCTATTTCATCTCCTTGGCCCTTTTCAAAATGGGGCTTAGACATCATCGAAAAAATCAATCCTATGTCATCTGATGGACACAAATTCATCATAACCTCCACCGAGTATTTTATGAAGTGGGTTGAAGCTATGCCCTTAGCTTCTTGCACTGGAACACAAGTTTCCAAGTTTATTCTTAATCAAATTATTTGTAGGTTTGAAATTCCTGCAAATCTCATCTTGAATAATGGAACTTGTTTCAAAAACAAAGATGTAAAGAAACTATGTCTAAAATATAAAATTCAACATCGTTGGTCCACTCCTTATTATCCTCAGGGTAATGGCCAAGCAAAAGCATCTAAAAAAACATTAATTAAAATCCTTAAGAGACTGGTCAATAAATCTGGCCATGATTGGCACATTTAATTATATCTTGCTTTGTGGGCTTATCGAACTAGCATTCGTACTCCCACAAGAACTTCACCTTTTGTTTTGGTTTATGGCGTTGAAGCTATTTTTCCCTTTGAACTAGAAGTTCCTTCTTTGGTTCTGCTACTTCAAGATACTAAAGTAGGAGATGAATATCGTGCTGGTATATTTAGTCAGTTGGAACTCCTAGATGAGAAATGCATTAATGCTTTGGAGCATCTTCGTGCCTACCAGAATAAGCTCAAACGAGCATATCTCAAGAAAGTTCATAATCGATCCTTTGAGATTAGTGACCTCGTCTTAAAAGAAAATCAAAAAAATACTAATGCAACTAAAGACCTTAAATGCAAATGCAAGCCTAACTGGATTGGGCCATGTATTATCACTACTAAATTTGGATTGGGAGCATACAGATTAGCTACCTTAGATGGTAAAGATCTTAAAGAACCTATGAAAATTATGCATCTTAAGCGCTATTATGCATAAATATGGTAATTTCGTCATTGTATATATTATACATATTTTCTCATATTAGTAATTCATATAAAAATTTCAAAAAATAGTAATATTATGTATTCTCTCAATTCATAAATTAAAATCAAAATATAAAAAAAATCAAAATCATCAAAATCCTCAAAAACATCTTTTATTTTGCATCTGTCAATTCTTGAAGTATTGCAGTTATATTTTCAGTTATTTTGGATAAATTAGCATTTATCTGGAATCCCTCACTTTCACATTCACATGAATAAATATCTTGATATTATTTGGTATGATTATTAATCTCTCTTATATCAAAGTCCACAGTTGAATTAAATAAAGTTTTGAGCATAGAGAACTAATCTTGTTATTTACTTGAACCAAGTACACCTTTTCACATTAAAATGATTTCATTGCAAATTCAAAATGATGCTACATAGTAGAAGTGGTCTCTTGAGCGAAAATTTTCCCCTGCTATCCTATCATGCAGATGGTCTAGAATCTTTGAGAATTGACAAAGGCCAAGCTCTCCTACCCAGAATAAAAATCCCTTGCTCTACAGCCAATTCGAGCAAGTATCCCTAGTATAGGAAGAAAAAGAAAAAGAAAAATAAAATCAAGAAAAATCATGAGAAAAAGAGAAATTATTCAGAAGCATTATTTCAGTATCATTTTGTACCATCTCAACAATATTTTAGCATTATCTCAGTGTCAAGCAAAAAAATACAAAAAAAAAAAAAATAGAAAAAGAAAAGAAAAGAAAAAGCAAAAAGCAATAAATCCCCCCTTTTGAAATAAGGAAGTGTGAAGCTTGAATCCCTAGAATTCTCAATTATTCGAAAAATATGAGGTAAACCCCATAACAGGTGATTTGTGCCCAACTTGCTTGACATTGGGTAACTCCTAGCGTGGTGATATGTCTGTCACATTAGCGACCTTCTTTTGTACAGACCTATGTCCGCTTATGGATCAGCTAGCTCTTGATGACCCGACTTACATAGTAGTCTGGTACGGTTACATGCATATAAATCATGGTCAACGAACACTCATTTGGTTAATTCAAATTACTTGTATCAAATTATCTTTCTCAAAATCGGTAAATGATTACAATTGCACACACATTTGTGTTTGAGAGATTTTGCATCATTATGATAGATCAATATCAGCAATGAACTCACGTATGCACACGGGGTTCCTTATAAATCTAAATTTTGTCTTTGAGATAATTTAAAATATTTATTCAAATATTCTGGAATAATTTGACTTTCTTACTTGAGAATATCTGCTTAGCGTAAAATCAATTAAATACATTTTTTTCAAAAATCCAAAATTTTCTTGCAAAACATGTTAAAAAATCTAGCAATAAAGTCACATTTATATTATTTCGACTTTCGCGACGATGGTATAGTTCCTAAACCTAAATTAGAATTTTATGCCTAGTGCAAGTCCTCATTTTTATATTTTTTGTTTATCTCAAAATCAAAAATCAACTATGCAATAAAACTATTATATCAATTTCTTCTTTGGATTTCGCGATGATGGTATAAGTCTATACCTAAAATTCTATGCCTAGCGCAAACCATCGTTCTAATTTTATTTCCCATTTATTTAATCCATAAAAGCATATGGCTTAAATCATTATGTTACACAATTGTGCTTTAAAAAGAACGAAAAATTTCCTATTTCATTTCATTATGTCAACATTCATTTTTTTTTTTTTTGCGATGATGGTATAATTCCTAGGGAATTTTTCAAATTTCTATCATACTTAGGAATTTTATGCCTAAAAAAAAATCATATTTTTAATATTTCATGCATAATATTTTCATGGAAATCTAAAAACAAATCATCACTATCATCATTTTTCATCATCACAACACAAAGTCTTAAGAAAGTCTCTTAAGCACCCTTTTACTTTTAGCAATATTTCTCTCATACCGGGATTAGCTTGATGACCTAGTGAGCGGCGAATCCATGAAATGGTCATGTAACAACGACAATGTCGTTTGAAATTATTGTTAGAAGTCACTTTATTTTCATCAAAACACACCACAACAACTAGTTTGCTTACATCAGATTATTTCATTTAATTTTATAGCATGACATAAAATTATAATATTTTCAACGACATAATTACATGAATAGTCAATCAACAATTAAAATATTAAAGCATCATAAAACATATGCACAAGTCATATCACAAAAAGAACATCATATATATATCAAGAAGTATATACATCATATCAAAATGGATTGGTATACCACAATCTATACCTTGGCATACTCAATCATCTCAAAAATAGTCTATGTACAATGTGCATATAGTCTCGAGAAGACCTCGAGCTCTCAGCCTCATCTCCTCTCCCACCCTAAGGTGGAGGAGGTGGTCCCATCGAAGCCCATATTGTATCGTGGGTCCTTGACATCAATCATGATGATGTCCTCGATGACCCCATCCTGATCAGCTCAATAATACCAACTAGCAATTGTATCCTCTGGCCCTCTGGAACCAACTGGTAGTACACTCCCTGATAGAACACGGTCTAAGCAACCAACTGCACAAGCTCCAAAATGCTTGCCCCTCCGCTCCGAGCCCTGAGCCATGTAGCCTCATCCTATAGAGTCTGCACCTAAGCTCGTAGGTGGGCATTCTTCGCCCGAAGAGTTACCATCTCATTGCTCTCCCCCACATCGACACCCTTGCCCCTATCGAGCGATAGTGGCCTATCCCTCTACTAAGGAGGGAGTATTTCTCTCCTCTCCTCTCTCCTCTCTTCCCTCCTCTCTAACCTTTGCTGTCTCTTTGAAGTATGTGGTACTCTTTGATGTATCTCCTGAGGAGGCCATCACTGATCCCTCCCTCTGTGACCCCCCGTTGCATTGATGGTAGCCTGGCATCGCCTCTCCATATGTTGCACTACAACATGCATTGGACCTTGTGCCCTTGTCATCCGAGGAGGGCGAATACCTGCCTACCAGGAATCATATCCATATACTATCCCTGCATCATCCCCATCCACTGGATGAATGGGGGTATCATTAGCATCCTGAATCCAAAACCACTACATGTCTAGAGCCCCGCTTAGTGTGGTACTATCCCGCATAGTCTAGGAGTACTCATAATCCCTAAGAGTAGGGATCCCCTGCTATAGACTGAACTACCTAAAAAATTGGTCGTAGCGATGGATCTCTACCTCTCCTTGCTTTGTCCTCAACCATATGACTCACCTGATGCGAGCCAAATCTTGTCCATCCTCTACCCACCCTGGATGCTCTCTCCATGGTCTCCAGGTGATCCTATTTGGGGTGAGGTCATCCAGTAACCTTTGACACATAGGCAGATCTATCCATCGTTGTGACCCTCTTTGGAGCCACCAATAGAAAACCCGAGGTCTCTCCCAATCAACTCCTATTAGTGGAAGCCCTATCGGCCTATGCATCGTAATGTGCTCCCAGCACCAAACCTGTAGAAGCGATGTCAGCGCCAAACATCGACCCCCCTTGTATACGACCCCATAAAGGATCCTATAGAAGCGACATAGTATAAAGCTACCCCAAGAAAACCTATATCCATGGTCTCTCATGTCACAGACCACATCTAAAAGTAGCCACAATAATATGCATCTGCTTTGGTGGCATATAAGAAGGCCACCCACCACCCCTACAAAAACTTGGATCAACCGAGACACCCTAGGTATTTGCCTCAAAGCCTTGATTTTCACTCTGCCCTTCTCCAGGATGAAGCTCGGGTCCTCACACAATATCATCATAACATGGCCCTAATTGGCCGAAGGGGTCATGAATCGACCATGTATGGGGATCCTCAAGATCCTCCATACATCCTCTAGAGTGGGAGTCATCTCCCCTATCGGTAGCTAGAAGCAGGACGACTCCGGATACCATCTCTCTGCTAGGGCTGTCAGTAGCCCCATGTCTATAGGAATTTGTGGCATCTCTACCACATGCTGCAGTCCTACCTCTGCCAATATATTTTGCTCGGCCTAATCGAGCATGGCAAAATCATCTCTTAGACCTCCGTATTTCCACTCCTGAATCTTTAGCAATCCCCTCTGCCAAATAAGCAATAAAACAACAAAAATCATTAGTACATAATCATTAAAAAAAATCAAATCATCCCATAAAAGTTGATATTGCCCATTATTGGACGATATCGTACCAAATTTAGATAAAATCATCCTTAATAGGACGAAATCGTCTCTGTTATTCAATTTGGGGATCGCCCCTTATTGGATGGGATCGCCCCTATTTCTATGATTTTGTCCCTAGACGAAATCAAAAATATAGAGACAATTTCGTCGCCAACCTAAAAATGGCTGCGATGCCCAAAAACACTTAAAATTCAAGTCAAAAATTAATTAAATCAAGTTAAAAACACAGTAAACTAGGTTTATATCCTTACCCGCAACCTACGTCGGATCTCTGTCGATCTGTGTGTTGTCTTCACAATTTCACCTGCAGAGCTCTGAAACATCGAAAGTGAACAGTAAAAATGATTTAGGGTTTTACCCTATTTTTTTATTTTTATTCAAAACGACATTTTTTAATTTTTGCTTTTTCGTGCTTTTACCTCAAACATTCGATTTGGGTAAAAACCTAGAGGGGGTACCATAGCAAACAGTCGCATGATTCGACCTAGAATCATCGTCTAAAAAATGGAATAAATTTTTGCTTTCTCGTAAAGCGTGAAGAACTTGTCTTTAACATATTTTTTTCAAAAAATTTGCTAAAGAGGGGGCAAAATGTAGCACCCTAAAATTGGCATAGTTAAACCATCAGTAAAAAGTAGAAATTTGAATTTTAACCCCGAAATCGCCCGTTAACCGCTTACCTCATTTTTTTCACCATTTTTAGAGGATGTTGTGACCGTTGGACGATATCGTAGTCGATATGATGATATCATCCCAAATCAGACGAATTCATCTGGAATAGAACGTCCAGAAGATTTCGTCCCAAAACTAAATTTTTACAATTAGCTTCTGTTCCAATGACCTCTCCAACTTGAGCATAAGCATGTCTACGTGGTTGGAGATTCCCACGTTGGGGATCTCCCAGATTAGGATGATTCCCAACATTCTAACCTCCCCCTAATCCTATATAAACTGGAATTTTCTAAGTTTATCCCCTTGACTTCCTACCTGGCTGCCTGGCTAATTATTTCCCTGTAATTTTAGTTTTTGTTGTGATCTCCCATCATTTGCACTTGTGTTTTCAAGTTTTGTTGCAGGATTTCACTATGTTTTAGCCGGAGGTAGCTCGGATCGTCGTAGGCGATTCAACTATAATTTTAGATGATCTTGTCAAGATCGGTGATGATCTTGTACGATTACAAATGATCCGGTCTGCAATTCAACTTAGGGGCAATCAGAGCCCTGAGTTTGCATTCTCTATCTCATTTTCCTTATTTATTGGTGCATTAGATTAATTTACTTCTATTTTGCATCTTGGAGTTCACCTCATTTAGCATAATTGCATGATAAAATTCAAAATAAGTTTCCAAAATAGTGCATCTCATTTAATTTGATATCTGGATTTATTATTCAAACATCTATACTCTTATTTCTATCATTTTGCATCATTCTTGCAATTGTATTTTTTGTTTTTGGCGTCTATTTTCTTGATTGCAATTTTTTGACAAATTCTTCAGGTCACTGATGATCTTGGGTGATCTCAGACGATCTCTTGTGATTTGGGATGATTCTGTACAATTACAAATAATCCTGTCATATCCGAGACGATCTAGACTCCTACAAGCTTCAGAATCTTCATCAGACATCAAAAATTAGGTGTACCCTTCTCCATTTTATATATTCTCTATATTCAATCACATTAGGATTCATTTATGTCTTCTGTCTTCATATAAATCATAATCTTCATATAGAATAGCTTAGCTTCATTTTGGCCAACCTAGGAATCTGAATGATTGAACATAAAATGAACAAATCAAACCCATTCTCAACCTAGGCGTAGAAACTGCCACTCAAATTTTCCTGGTGAACCCCACCATCTATCAAAAATTCACCTTTATACCCCTCCCCCGAGAGGCGTGACCTTCAAAGGGCCTCTCCGTCCGAGGTATTTTTCCATCCTTTTCTCACCCTCCTTTTGGGTACGGATCATTTAGCCTGAAGGTAAGGGTGCAAAAAATTTGGGCGATACAAAGGGTACCTATCCCCTAAAAGTGAGTGATATAGTGGTTGGTAAAGGACAACACAAAAACATTACCAAATACATACGAGAAACATGTTTAGTGGAGCTTCCTCACAGATGGAGGTATAACCCTAGAAAATAAATTCTCTGAGAAAATAAATAGGTTCAAAAGAACTCTTCGTCCCCACATTGAGAAATTAAAAAACAATGATGAAAAATCTGAATTAGAGTGGGAGATTCAACATATGGAGGTACTACACCCTAGAGAGACTTATATGATTAGTTGGTATTTTATGAGATAGAAAATCACTTGATGCATATTTTTATAGAAAATGATGTTAAAACTTTGGTAAAAACAAAAACTTGGAATTCTATAAAGTTTTTTGAATTTTGGAAAATGTGGTTAGAAATAGATACCATAAGCTTGAAATATACCATAAAAACTAATAGAATATTCAAAGAATATTATGATTCATATGCCGATACCTAGAAGGGGACTGGAAATTTCCTAGCACTAATATTCAAGAGGTCTACTGGACAAACAAAGGAGGCAAGTAATGAACATGCCATCATGTCAAGATTGAGGTATTTTACCATTCGAACACCCCCATCATCTCCTCAACGGACTATAGGTACTACATAAGAGATCCGTACTAGGAAGGGCAAACAAGTTGTTTTCCAATCCCCAATAGGGGAATTACAAATATATGGGCTAGGTGCTCACCTAATGCAAAGGCAAGGGTACCAAGGAAGGGGATTGGATCCTAACAAGTTAGGTAGTGCAGGACCTATCCCTATTGAGAAAATATCAGAAATATTCACTCTAGGAGCATCTACCAAGGGTTATGTGGAACACAAACATAGAGGTAATCAAGATCAAGTCATGTCAGGGACTTACATTATGAGATTCACATATTCTAACTCCCCTCCATGAAAATAATAGCCCAGTACTTCACAATTGCATGATCAAGAACCTATTCAAGGAGAAATTTTTAGCTGATATCTCTGGATCGCAATCTGTGGTAACCCTTTTTGAAATACCTCATATAGAAGAACAAGAAACAAAGGAAAGAGAGATAGAAGAAGAGTATATTTAGGCTCCATCAAATGAGCAATCAAGCATGGGTCAAGATGCACATTAGTATCCACAAAGGGACTCAGGTACATTTTCTACCTCTTCTCCTCCTAATCCTCCTCCTCTAAGTTCCCAAGAAAACCTCCCCTCCTTTTATGAAAGTCATGTATCATCAACAAAGGTTCCCCTCTTGTATCACCCCATGTTGTTACATCCATTTCACTTCCACTCATGCAAAACCCATTAGTTTCTATTGGAACCCCACTTTCACAATCGAAAGAACCCCCTACAATTCCATCTATGATATCGATAGGTCCACAAATCACATTACTGCTTCCTCCCCCTGCATTAGTAGAAGCTGTGATAACTACTCCTTCACACCAAGATTCCACTATTTTGCCCTCTCCACTCACCCCTATAAGTCTGGGGTCATATTTGATCACTCCATCTATTCCCACCACTGACTCTATTATAAATCAACAACAAATAATAGAAGCTTCCTGGTGGAACGAGAAGATGGTAAAATATTCTAAAGAGGTAGCACAAAAGAGGAAAACTATAGTCATCGATCTAGTATCCAGAAAAAGAACAAAGTACACTGTTACTCTAAAAATGAAGAAACCAAGAAAGGAGATGACTATGGAATACTACGAGATAGTCAAGAAAATTATAGATATCATGTAGCTACTAGTATATGATGAGTTGGTACTAGCCAAACTTCATATGGATATGATATTCTTGCAAGGAGATGTTAGAAGAGAGGAGAATGAAGAGCTAAAATAAAGAATAGAGCATCTAGAAATTTATCTCAAAGAGTGTGAAGATTTGACCAACTCTCTCAAAGATGAGACAAAAGAGTGGTAATGTAAATATCATGAAATAGCTAATTTTAGAGAACAAGAAGAGGGTCTCCAATCCCAGGTAATATCTCTTACAGAGCAAAACAACCAGCTAAATCAGTAATTGTTATAGTCAAACCTACTGGGTTCTCCAAATAAATCATAAAACAAGCTCAAAAAAGGGTATGGTCAGAGATAAAAGAAAAAAGTGTAGAAGCTAAGCTAGATGAATCCACAAATGAGTTAGTAAGTACAAGGAATACCATTTAGAAAGTGAAATATGAGCTTTGACATAAGATAGCCCCAACATAAAAAATTGTAGACTGGAAATGACCAAGTCTAGAGTCATGGTCAAACTCATTTCAAATAAACAATGGTACATAGACAAGGGAATAACCAAATATATTATGGATAAAAACAAGTTGCTATAGAGAGGTATACAATTGCTATCTAGGATGAAGGAGAAGACTAACAAGATTATGAGCAAACTCTCCCACCTTAGGCAACTCGAATTCCCTGACTACTTGGAGATCATAAATTCATCAGAGAAGTAGTACTATAAATTTGTATAGATTCCATCATGCAAGATGACTCTAAAATATAAGGGTGGACTGAACCAATCCAGAAGGAACAAGTAATCCAACTGATCGAGAACTTGATAGAGGTAAAATATGTCATATCTGATTTGGGAAATGGTGGTTCTGAACCATACCACAAGAGACTATCTAGCTTATAGAGACTCCATTAGAATATATCATTAATGCCAATAATTCTAGAGAAGATATGGGAATAAGCCTCGAGTGATCAAAGCCATGTTACCCAACTCCTTAGTGAAGATGATAATGATAATATCAATGTCACCATAGAGGAAAGTGAAGGATATGAGTCTAATGAAAATAGGTTTGATGATGAAGACCATGAAGAAGAGGAAGAACATATTGACTATGAAGTCAAAGAAAATGAAGAAGATGATGAAATTCATGAAATTATCCCCAAAAAACTAGAGATTGAAGTGATCCACCTAAGAGAAGAAGACAAAGAAGATAAGCAAATTGAATAAATTGGTCTAAATAAGAGACTTGTCAGAAGCACATTTTTGGTGAAGTTTTTACAGTATGACAACAGTCAAAAAATAAATAAAGTATGAACCCATACAGAGCCTCATGCTCATGGCATGGAATATTTCTAAGAATTTTCCTATAATAGGAACCCTCTTGAGAATTGAGAATTATTTTTTTTGCTTCAAAAATAGTTTCTTCATGACTATCAACTACTGGATTTTTTATCTCCAATTGAGAAGTTAGTAGTCACGAAGGAGCAATTTTTGAGCCATAATGTTGAGTCTAAGTTCACCATTCATTTCCCTCCATATCATTTCACAAATCCCTACTCACTCCACTCCTCCATCCATTTCCATGCATCCCAAATCATACCTTCCATATCATCCCTATTTTCCATTCCATAAATCATTCACCCCATCAACTCCATAAACTCAATGAATAAGGCTGTGAGTTCTTAAACCTTGTGATCAAGATTATCCAAGAAGTGCCAATAATGTAGGAAAAAAAATGCTACATTCATAATTAAACCAAAATTTTGTAAAATTTGACTAAGTATGTAAGGGAGATGCAAAAGCACTACAAATCACCCAAAGTTGAGAAGTGCTGAAATTGGCTCAAAAGTGAGAATTTTGGTAGAATCCGTGCTTCTCAATTTTCTTTGTAATCACCACACAGAAGTGAAGAGCACAAAAATTTTAAAAGCATTGTGCAAATGTGGAAAGCGAGAAAGCACTGAAATTAAGCTAAAAGTAAGAATTCTAGAAGGATCGCACATCTCAACCTTCCTTGTATCAAGTGTGCAGCTGAAAAACATTGAAAAAATCCCGAAGCTGAGAAGCACTAAGAAGAGAGAAAAATAAAGAAGTCCCAAAATTCATGCTTCTTGATCTTCTTCACATGAGCCATGCAAACCGAAAAGCACCGAGAAAAGATCAAAACTGATAAGCGCTAACAAAAGGAAAAATATAGAAGAATGAAAAAATCATGCTTTCCCTCCTTTGCATGAGCCACCCAAATGGAAAAGTGCTAAAATAAAGACAAAAGTGAGAAGCACCACATAAGGCGAGAAAAATCTAAAGGTAAAAAGTTGCAATTTATCTCCTTCCTTCATTGCCATCATGCAAACAAAAAGCAAAACTTTAGTAGTTCGATGGACAAATCTACGACCACAATTAAACTTCTACCTTCTTTGAGGGTTTTTGGTGAAATTTTGCACACGTAATCTAATAAGTAGGGAAAAGCTAAAATTGATACCAGAGAAACTGAATAGAAAATAGTTACAATCCATAACCTTCCAGAAAAATCATACTAAACTAGATTCCGTTGTGAGATCAATGGAGAGGAATTGATTTCAAGAATCGCCAATGACGATGATGAGCTCAACCAGGAGACGTTGCAATAGAACAAGGAGGGCATAGTTAGAGGGCATCATGAATGATACCCAGTTAGAGAAACCACAAGAAAATAAAATTTCCCTGTAATGCTTGAGAGTAAAATGACTATTGTAAAACCTATAAATAAGGGTAGCAACCTCCTTCCAAATGGTCAACTCTAGAGTGTTTGCTTGCACCACTATGTAGTTATTTGTAAATTTATGAATAAAACATTACAAGGTATGTTTACCTCGAAGTTGTGCCTGTGTTGAGTAGTGGACTTGATTCTTAGATATTATCTTGTATTGCTGCTATGGTTAGTATATTATGTTAATTTGAAAATCTAACTTAGAGTAGATCGAGTTAATTGTTTTTGCATGCATTTTTGTCAAGAATTCTATTTTTTTCAAATTAGGGTATTGATATTATTCTACTAAAATTGGATGATCAATATTTCTAGATATTTGGAATAATTTTGTGAACATGCAAAACACCATTTCAATAGTGTAACTACATAATTTTTGAATGTTGTTAATCCTCTAGGATACTTTTCTAAAATCATTTGTTAAAGGATATTGTGTGTCTGTCTATGTTGTTAGCTTCATTTATCCATATTAAATCCATTCTTTTCTAACCCTATCATTTCTATCCTTAACCTCCCTATATTTGAGCTAAATAGAGTCAACACTCATTAAGTTGATAAGGAGTCATCCTTCTATGGAGATTGAATAAATCTCAAGATATTATAATCACAATTCTCGCGTGAGCTAGATGACAAACTAGGCTACAAAAGGTCCCATATTCATGGTATTGGTTAGTCTACCTTTATGGATAATCTTACTTAAAGGGTATATTTTAGTATTATTTAATAGTAATGTTAATATCAATGTCAAGTTAATGTCTGCTTGAGGTTAACCTCTCATTGGGTTTTTAATATCACTATAGATACACCTCAATAAGGATCCATTTGTATCACAAGTATGAATAAAATGTGATATATTAGGGTGCCTATGGACACCCACCTTCTACTTCTTGTTGTCTCCTTTCATATATTTACTTTGTTTACTATTGTTATATTTTAATCACTTATACTTATTTTTCACATACAATTATGGTGAATGAATGTTTCAAAATATTTTTGAAAAATATTATGAATTCAAACACATTCCATGAAATTAAATATGAACAAAGCATATGATAGGATTTTTTGGATTTTTCTACATGATATTTTCAAAATGTTTGGTTTTGATTACAACTAGTGTGAATGGATTAAATACTGTTATAACACTATGCAATATTATATTTTGAACAAGGGTTCTCTTGTTGGTTACTTTAGGTCATTTTGTTGAGGCATTAGGGAGAGCTTTCTCAAAGGTAAAAATGAAAGGAAAAATCAAAGGTATTTTGGTTGCAAAAAATGGTCCCTTATAATCTCATCTTAAATTTGTTGATAATACTTTTCTTTTAGGCCATTTATCAGTCAGAAAGACCATGGAGTTTAAATCAATATTATCATGCTATAAGAAGGCTATTGGACAAATGGTTAATACTACAAAAATCTAGGATTTTTATTAACACTGCCCTAGATTTACAATGAATTATTATGGATATTTTAGAGTTCAAAATTGAAAAAATTCATCAACATACTTGGGTATTCCTTTGTATCATAAAGGAAATAAAAAGGAGCTTTGGGTATTTTATTTTGATAGAATGAAAGGTTGCTTGGTAGATTGGAAAAGTAAGTTCTTAACCATGGTGGGAAGATTATAACTCATAAAGACTACATTGCATTCCATCCTTATTACATGTCATTTTCAAAATTTCTAATAGGTACAACATAAAAAATTGATAAATTTCAAAGAGACTTTCTTTGGAAAGGATGCTAGGAAAAAATTAGGTTTTCTCTTTGTAAGTAGGATAGGTTTGTAAAGGAAAGAATATTGGAAGAGCAAACTTGCAAAATTATAAACTCATGAGTTTAAACTTAGGGGTAAATCTTGGATGGAGATTATTTAGAGATCAAGAAAAAAATTGGGTAAAAATGTTACTCTAAACATATATAGGTTCTCTTGATGCAATGAAACTATTTAGGAAAAGAACCCTACCCAAATTATTGTCAACATGAAACTTCATATCAAATAGTTTCCTATTGATTGGGAAACATATTAGATGATCAATCAATAAGGAAAATTAAGCAAAATATTTGGTTTATCCTTGACTCAAAATGGAAACCTGGCTCAAACATACCTAGCTTGTAAAGGTCTAAAGGTCAAAGAATATTAATATGAATAAATCTAGATCATGGATAGGTTGAGCATCCTAAAGGAGGGTTTGAACCCACTTGGGTCTCAAATGAATTATGGAAAACTATGGTGCATCCTATAGGGGAAAACCATAAAAATCTAGAACTAAAGCATCCTAACTAAACCTACCATCAATATAAACATACATCATGATCACACAAGGTCTAAGAGGATCAAGCACATAATTCATCTATTCATTAGACAAATATCTCTTTGTTGTATATTTTCTTGGACGTTTATCTTGTCTTCCACTTGTTTGATTGCCTTTAAAGACCATGATATGGTACTTATTGATATATATAGGGGTATACCTTAGCATAAGGGATAACCTAAGAAATATTGGGTGTGCCTTAGCACACTTGGCCCCAAAGAAACTTGACTTATCCCACCATTGATATCTTGACTTTCATACTATGTATCAAAAGTGCATTGATGACCAATACCTCCCTTCTTAATTTCATTGACTAGGATTGGTGGACCATAAATGTAGCAAATACCAACACTCTTTCCATTGGTGTTAAATTGATCAATGTACCTTATTGCCACCTACATGGTGTCTGCTATTTCCTCTCTATAATTTTTCTTGGGGATCCCTTTTCACCAAGGGAATGACTCCTATAAATTAGGGATGAAACATTTTTTTTATAGTGTGGATTACCTTTGGATAGTTTTGATGCTATTGAAATAGAGAGTAATATTGTACCTATGGTGACTAGTGAATGAATTAAGACAAGAATATTAGTTTGACACAATGACATGGATGATTATGTGTATCGAGTGGTAATTTATGATAGGAGAGATCAAGACAAGAGCACATGGAGTGACATAATGACACTTATGATGTGGAAGACCCAAAGAATGATTACATGTGGATGGAAAATGATGGTGGTATGAAAGGTGATAGAGCAAAATAGAGTAGAAAGAATGTTTGGAATGACTTAACACTAAGACTAAGGTCATACTTATTTGAGGTGGGATGGACATAGCAAAAATATTTAAGGGGGATTCTAAAAGCAAAAATAGAATAAATAAGACATAAAGAGAAAATAAAGAAAGCATTAGAATAAATAAGGATGGAAGTAAAATTAAGATGGTTGTAGAAAAGGTGCTAGAAGAAATTTATGCTCCTATATTAGCGACTTTCATTCAAGCCACTCTTTTAATTATTTATAAATATTATTTTTTAGAGACCTTCTATTCAAGGTTATATCTTATTTATCCTTATTCTTTTTATCCTTTATTTATTGAATTTATCAAACATCTCATGGGATGATCCATTTTTACCAACCTTCATGTTGAAAATTATTTTTAAGACTACACTATCAACAAGGCCTATCTTAGAATACCTTATCTATTAGGCCATAAATTAAGTTGTTGCTCCCCTAAAAATAGTCTAGAGCTTAGGAATTACTTGCTATCACAAAATTCTTAGGTTGGCATATAATTTTATTAGATTTGTGAAAGAAACTACTGATATTAGAGATATATTCAACCAATCTTGGAAGAAAAGGATAAAAATAAATGGGAACCTGGGTTTTTCTTATAATGTTTTTGCATATGGGGATTTTATATTTATTTAATTTTTTGGAAAAATGTAGTTGAAGAAGGATAAATAAGAAAATGGGATTTTTAGAAACAAATATCTCTTTGAGTGAAAGATAGTCCCATTCATAGGCCTAGTAAAATAGTTTTCCATCCTTTTGATGTTGAAGTTCTAGTTTAGGATTTTCAAACCTATGTAAACATAGTAAGTCAGATAGAATTAATATAGCATATGGAGAACCTTTTCCAATGGAATACTAAAAAATTTAGAGCATCATGGGGATATTTTTAGATATAGTATATTACATCACCAAAATTATTGGAAGCCTAAGTTAGAAGAACAATATTTACTCTTATCATTCCCTCCTAATTTACTTCTTGATGCCAAATATCTTCAAAGTGATACATATATTTAACTTTGAAGTGGTGAGAAGTATAAGTGGACATTGGAATTAATACAACTACTATAGCTTCTACACTTTCATCTCATTCCATGATAGAATTTTGATGTTGACTATCAGTTTGGGCCCTTACTTTGTGAAACTAAGTAACATAACATTACTCAATAGTAATGGTTCTTTTTGTTGTTATTCATTGACTAGCTCTATGACATCCTAAAAAGCATTGAATTATTGGAATACAAAATTGACCCTTGCTATACACCCCAATATTATAGGAGAATATCCCTTTTTTAGGATTATGGCTTCTTTGTTACTCAATGTAACCAACTTATCTAGAATAAATGAATAATCTCAAGGGTCATATGTAAGTCCTCAATTTATTGAATAATATAATATTTTAGGATTCAATCCTCAAAGATAAATACTTCACAAAAATACCTCCATGTATTTTTTCTAAAACTTGTAATATTAGCTCTCTTCAATATAAAATTGTATGTTTCAATATCCTAAATTAGTTTCTTCCTCTATTTCATCCTCATCCTCTAGTGTCAATTCCAGATCTAATAAAAATACCTCATACATTGGTTGTAGCGTCTTCTCCACTACTTCTATAGGATCTTATTTCCCTAAAGAAAACCCAAAACTTCCATATTCTAAGAGAGCAAATATTTCAACATCCTTTGTTGATTTATGAGGATCATAACATGGTGATGTCTTGTTGGAGCCAAATTTGACTCAACTTTGAAACCCCCAAATTTAATTTTTTTGGTTTCAATCAAAGTATCCTTAATGTTGGTCACTGCTTGAGTTGTTGTGAGTTTCTTAAAAGAATTCCATTGGTTGGTTAAATGAATTCTAAACCTTGATTGTTTATAAGGTATGCCTCTCCTTATTAATTGAATTTCCCAAAAGATAAAGAGAAAATTTTCATTAATAAAAAATTCTAAAGTCGAAGTTCGACCTTCATAAACAATAAGTTCCCTTAGGCCTAAACTAACTTATAAAATCATAAAGTCCTAAGGTATGCTAAATATAAGGGAATAATTAATCATCGTGGTCTAAAAATCCAAAAAACCTAAGTCTAAAGAAAACATTAATTAAAACCTAAGAGTAAGCACCCCACTTAGCTAAAAAGCAAGCATTTCAAGGTTAATCCAAGGGCCGCGCCCAATCGAAAAGAAATTGGATGACAACACATTAATCAAATCGAACAAGGGATAAGCCAAAGGTCAAAGCCATGGTAAAAGTTAAAGAGTCTACATCTTAATTTTAATAAAATGGTTGCGCTTTCATTAGGGTAAATCTAACGGATGCACATTTAAAATAAATCCAAAAGATAAGTCAAAGGGTCAATGAGGTTTAACCTAAAGTTTAAAAATTGAGCATCTCTAATTAATCTAACAAATGCGCTTGATTCAACACAGATCCAACGACTGCATAATCTCCAAAAATTCAAAGGTTTAAAGAAATTTGACATAGGTCAAATAGTCGAGTTAAAATCTGAGTAAGTCCGATAGATCGGATAATCACGCCCATGCAACATCTAGATCAATGGTCATGCATGCTTCGAGTTAATCACCGGTTAAAACCAATATTTTAAGAACACACCCCCATTGGATTAATCATCGGGCTAATTAAGAGGATTGAACGGCTACGCTTAATAAATATTTGATCTAATGGTGGCGCATTCACTAAAGATGCATTGAAGTTTTTTATACTTTGTAAGATTAATTAAAACGGTTTAAAAAAATTAACGAGGGTCTAAACACGTTAGATAATCACCCCTTTTCGGCTTAATTAATATCAAAGCTATACATCCATGAATAAACTCACTCGCAGGTTGACCAAATTCGATGGCAACGCTTGTCTCCACTCATATCCAATGGTCGCACCGAAATCACAAACAGTAAGATCAAAACAAAGGTAAATATTAATCACATGATTAGTAAGGGTCTAATACATTACATTATTACCTCCCATTTTGGCTTAATCATGAGTAATATAAATCAAAGAGTTTATAATTTTGGCTATGTAGCATGCATCTTATAGGAGATCCAATGGCAGCGCCCAAACTAATCCTAGAATCAATGGATGCAGAGGTCTATAGTGGTGGTAAAAGATCCAAAACTAAATGAAGATGTTTAAATCTGATGACGACATTATTCCTCCTTAGATCCAATGGTGCATGAACATAGAAATGATCAGAGATCCCTAGAACATCAACGATCGTGCTAATACCTTTTAGGAAATCCGATGACATTGCACACCCTGAAGATAACTCAAAAAGGCCTAAGAACATCAGAAGTAGCCATGATAGATCTTGAGCAGATTGTAAGCTAGCAAAACCTATGTACTCATTTGTAAGGAAGAATCGATAGACTGAGCTCCTAAGATAAGGATGATCACTACAAAGAAACACCCTCAACATATGCCAAGGTAGAAATTAAAATAAGTGATCCACTCGTAGCAAGGTACACTGAAAGATGATTATGAAGATCGATAACCAAGACATGGTCAAAATAGTATGCATGGATGCTATGAATCCAGAAGAACACTCATGGAAGGAAAAATTTGAGGAAATCAAAGAAAATCTATTAAACAATACTTTGGTAAGGACAAAGCAAACCAAATAAAAGATAAATCCTGACGCTCAAGCATGCCACCAGATCATGTATATCTCACTAGAATAATGGTGTACCACAAGATAAGACTACAAAGCATAGTCACAGGCTTATAAATAAGAGATAGTAAGGAAGGGTTGAAGCATCAGCAAAGAGAAACAATGGAGCATAAAGGATTCCAAAATTATCATTTTCAGTTCTACAAACACTTAAGGTGAAGGAAGCGCATGAAGAAAAAAGTATGGTTTCAAATTACAGAAAATCATTCAATTCGTGCTTCGACGGAGTATAGTTATGGAAGAAAATTATAGATGCTTCCAGATCTTGTTGTCCATTCCCACCTTCTTCCTACTTACCACTGCCCTCCTCCTCCTAGGCATTCCTCCTTGACCATCCTAACATTTTTCCTAGCATGTTGCCCTCGCCCACTACCGCCTCTTACCATTTACCCCCTGTCATTCCATCCATTAGAACCTCATCATCCTTACTTCCTCACTCTATCGCATGATCAATGTGATCCTATTCAGCTGCCACTAGCATGCCACCCCTTCTCTTCACCATCACGTCGGGTCCCCCTCCGTCCTTCATCTAATATTCATGATAACAGCTCGGTCGAGCCTTAGCGATAAATCATAGTGACCGGGACAAGCAGAACAAAGAGAAAAATTATAATGATGAATCCTTAGTTTCTAGGGCCAACTGAGAAAGCAAAATGGCCAAATTGTTCAAACAAAAGAGCTCCCTTTAGTCCAAGAACAGACCATGACAGTCAGTTTAGAGCCACACCAGCTAGAAAACATATAGAAAAAATTCAATTATGATGCCAAGTGTAAGGTTAGAATTCAACCAAAAATAATAGAATCAAGAACCAGTAGCTATAAAAGGAAGTAGACAGGTCTAGATTCTGCATCAAGCAATTAGAGAATAGCATTTTTGCTAAGAGGTATACTTGAGTGCCCTGGTTAGTTGTGTTGTTGTATTTCTTTGTGTCTATTTTCTTTTATTCATTCTTTCTTCCTCCCTTTGCTTTGCAGGATTGTGATAGGAAAGCGTTCAAGAAGCTGAGAATATTTCCTAGCCTTCTTGAGCCTAGGATTCAGAGACTCTACTATTACCAGATTGGAATAAGGAGAGTAGGAGAGACCTGTTACATTATTTGAACAGAGTCTTGTTCATTGTATTTATGTATTTCTTTGAGAAAAACAGAGTTAAAAAGCATCCTGCCCACTCTGCATGTAATATTTTCTTTTAAATCAATAAAATTCTAAATCTTATTCCTATCATTTTTTTGTCATTGTATTGTGTGTATCTGTGTAATGGGTTACATTATTTGAATGCAATATATACGTTTTTTTCGTTAGTTAACTCTTGGTTTTGTTACGATATTCGAATGAAATCAAGAATGCCAATTTTTATCTTCTCTATTGTCTCTGTTCATAATTAAAATTGTTGTTAAATTGCTATAACAACCCAATGAATCTAGGCACCGGTCTACATAAGGCATAATAATTGGTTGTTTTCATGCTTGGTCATTTTAATAAGAATACTTATAGTTTAATATAAATATGGAGCATGCAAATTAGAAGTTTAATTAAAGAATTGTCGTTGGGGTTTCCTTACCCATTCTGTAGTCTTCTTTAGCAATATTTGGGTTTAGCAGAACATGAGGTAGGTCGACCAAAGCCTGTAATAGCTCGTTGGTTTCAAACGGATTCTTGTAGCATGACAATTGAATTCCTATGGATGCAAGAATCGGTTCCAAAAATTTTTTGGCATCGTTGTCGGGGAGGACTTCTTAGAAAGATTCAATTATCTTCTTAAAGTTTTCTTCAACGATTATTTTTAATTCAATGGACGACCAGTTAAAGTAAAGAACCAACGTTTTAATTTTCACTTTGTTAGAAGTTCTTTATTTTTCCTATGTCCATAGTTTATGTTTTGAAGTAAGTTTTTATGTTCTTGATTTTCTTGAAAATTCCCGTTTCTTGATTTTCTTGAAATTTCTCTTTCTTGATTTTCTTGAATTTCCCCAAGAACCCACTCCTGTGAGGATGAGTGATAATATCAAGTATTCTTGATAAGAGTATACTCTGTTATTTCTGCACCTCGGTGCTGGCGACTCTACTGGATGAACCCAGAAGAAAAATATAAAAAGGAGAGGACAGAACGTGTTGGCGAACACCAGGAGAAGTGGTAAGGAGTTGTTTCCAGAACTCGAGAATCCAGAGGTATTCATACATACCCAAAAAACTCCAATTTTCAAAAGTACTATGTATAATAGTAGATCAATTTCAAGCGGTAAAAGGTACATAAAGAAAAATCTAAATTCTATTATTTTTGATATTATTGTAGAAGAAAATTTAAATTCTGTTGTAGAGAGAAATTTAATTTCTGCTGTAGAAGATATACGTAATCATAATTCAAAGGTAGATAACCCATCGATTAATATTCAAGCTACCCAGACCCATACCACCATAAGTGCTACTACTGTAAAGTTGAATCCTACAGTAGCAATGGCCCAAGCTAATGTTCATTTATGGAGGACTAACAGATATAGGCCTTTTGCATTACCAGTAAATTTGAATGCCTTACCCAATAAAGCTCACAAATACCTCCCTAAATTATTTGGAAATAGTGCAGTAACTAGAGAGGATCATATTAAGAGTTTCTTGTATGCAATGGATAGTCTGGAGGTTGAACATGAAGATGTAGTCTTAAGACTATTTTTATAGACTTTAGAGAAAGATGCTAGAGAATGGTTCAATTCCCTTCCTAACAATGATATACCAGACTTCACTAAAATGGAAGCTGTGTTTCTAAAGAAGTATGGTGAAAGGAAAAATGAACAATCATTGTTAACTGAGCTAGCCACTATGAAGAAGAAATAAAATGAAGTTGTTAGTGATTTTAACACAAGATTTTCAAAGACTAGGAACAAAATCCCTGCCAACCTCAGGCCTAATGATATTCAGTCTATTTGTTTTTATAAAAATGCTTTTCAAGGAGAGTTTAACTATGAATTAAGGCAAGAACAAGCCACTACCATTGATGGTTGTATGGAGAAAGCAATGGATATAGAAATAAATATGCTTGATAGTGGTAATATGAAACCTTATTCCCTAGAAGTTAACATGCCCGATAGAAAACCTAAGAGAGTGGCTTTTGATATACAAAGAAGAACTGAAATTGATCCTGTGGAGAAGTTGACTAGTCAAATGATAGAAATGTTTAACAATATGAGTAACAAGTTAGCAAGAATTGAAAGAAATGGAAGTAACGGTGAATCTTCATAGATCGAACGATCACACGTTGACAACCGCCCTCCCTTCAAGAAAAATTTCAACAAGAATTGGGGGAATAACAATGGTTTTGAAGAAGGAAATAGGAATAGGGGTAATGGAAACAATAACTGGAAAAATAGAGATTCTGATAGGGATCAGAATAATGTTCCTAACCCTATACCATCTGCTAATGTAGCAAAAGGGTTTCCCTATTTTTGCTCTACTTGTGATGCACCCCATAATCTTGATGCATGTGGAATCCACCTAAGTGATCAGTGTAATGTAGACATGCATGCAGAATCAGAGGAAGATATAAGAATCAATGCATGTTGGTCGATTGAAGATGAATCTAGGGAAAGGTTGTTTGAAGAAGATATGGATAAATATGCTTCTAATCATCATCCTCAAATCTTAATAACCAAAAAAACTAAAATCTTGTAGAAATCACATGAGTCAAGATATGATAAGATGAAGCAAGGAAAGTTGATTCCCACTGCTCAAGAGATTGAAGAATTAGAGGCAACTCATGTTTTAAATTTAAGGAACAGAACAGTCCCTGAAAAGATAGAGAAAGCATCTACAAGTGAAACAAGAAAATAAAATTTCCCCAATAAAGATATCACTAAAGAGAAAACTGATAGAAACCCTAATAAGATTACTCCTGAAGTAATAGAATCAGTAGAAGAGATTCCCAAAGAAGAAAGTAATAAACCATTGGATATAAAGAAGATAGAATTTGATGTTGGGTCAGAAATCAGTAAGAAAAAGGTTAATATCACATTTGGAGAACTTATGAAAGTTCAACAGTACAGAGAACAAGTATGCAGAGCATTTGGATTAGTAGAACTAAAAGAAGACCCAACTTGCCATGCTGCTAGACAAAATCAACATGATACAAGATCACCATCCTCTGTCAGACCCTTCTATGTGTCATTAAGATATAATTCAGATGAAGGGGAAAGATATGTAATTCATAATTGCATGCTGGACAGTGGAGCTTCACACAATATCATGCCTAAACTAATAGCTGACCAAATGGGATTAATCTGTACTAGAGATTCTACCCCTATTTCTGTAATGGACAACAGACAAATTCCCTGTGTAGGGGTGATAACTGGATTGTTGGTTTTCTTAGATCAACACCCCAAAAAGGGAATAGTTATGGATGTAGCAGTAGTTGATGTTGACCCATTCTTCTCACTTTTGCTCAGTAGGCATTGGGCAGAACAACTAGGAGGTTCAATTCAATTGGATTGGTCCTATGCTACAATCCCAATATCAGATAAGGAGAATATAATTTTGAGAAGAGAACCATTCAACAAACACTCCATAGAGTTAATTCAAACAGATGAAACCATGATTAACTTAGTAAACTCTATGGAAGAAAAAGGGATGGGAGTTTATTCAATTTGGCACAACCCATTCCTAGTGGAAGTACCAGAAGCAAAGAACATGGATCCAGAAGATATAAAAATAGTAGATGAAGAATCAGATAGAGTTTTGACTCAAGAAATGTGGACCATGTCTTTTGATGGAGCCAAATCCCAATCCGGAGCAGGTGCAGGTATAAATTTGACTGATATTAAAGGAAACTACCTTAGTATTCCTTACAGATTGCAATTTCCTTGCACAAACAATGTAGTTGAGTATGAAGCTTTACTACTAGGGCTAAGGAAAGCAAAAGAGCTAGGCATTAACTACTTAACTATAACAGGAGATGCAGAGCTTATTATACTACAGGTCAAAGGTAAATACCAGACTAGACATCCTAGGCTTAAGCAATATAGAAATGCAGTATTGGAAGAAATTGATAAATTTTTAGCTTTCAATATCTCATATATTCCTAGAGAACAAAATCATGTTGTAGATATTTTAGTTGTAAATGCCTTAGGATTAGATCACCCAGAGATAACTACACAATACATGGATATATTCCCAACTATCTCAGTATATAAGCCATCTGTACCAGATAACATAGTCTATCTTCAAGTGTTTCAAGATGATATAGATATTAAGGATTTTATGACTTTGCAAAATCAGTATGCAGATGTAATCTATGATGAAAAAGATGAAGAAAAGCTAAAAGACCAAATAGGTGAGCCAGTAGAAGTAATCCAGTTGAAAACTAATAAGATACCTAAAGGATTAGTTTCTCTAGAAAGTCTATTTGATGATTTTGATAAAGCCTATAAACCTATATGCAGAGAAGTGATATCTGAAGATATAAACATTGGCTCAATGAAAGAACCCAGAATAGTGAAGATAGACATGGCATTACCTGCTAAAGAAAAGGTTGGATATATCAGTTTCTTGAAAAAGAACAAAGAAAATTTTGCTTGGACTTATGAAGACCTTAAAACTTTCAAAACAGATGTGATGACTCACATAATACCCCTGAAAGAGGATTCCAAACCATTCAGGCAAAAACAGAGGAAGTACAATCCGACCCTGCACCCAATAATGCAAAAAGAAGTACAAAAATTGTTGGATTCCAAAATAATCAAAAAGGTAAGATTTTCTTCCTGGATATCCAATTTAGTACCAGTCAGGAAAAAGAATGGAGATATTAGGCTCTGTGTAGATTTCAAAAACTTAAACAAGAGTTCATTAAAAGATAATTACCCATTGCCTAATATGGAACAACTGCTGCAAGCAGTGGTAGGTTCAACTAGATTGTCTCTGTTAGATGGATTTTTAGGGTACAATCAGATTCAGATAAATCCAGAGGATAGACACAAGGCTGCATTTACTACTCCTTGGGGCACATTTGAATATCTGAGGATGCCTTTTGGGTTAATGAATGCAGGTGCTACTTTTTAGAGAGCTATGGACTTTACCTTTAAAGGATTGATGTTTAAAATTGTAGTGGTATACCTAGATGATATCATTATTTTTTTCTAAAAATCCAGAGGATCATTTAGAACATTTAACTACAGTCTTTGCTCGATGTAAGGAATTTGGAATTTCTTTGAATCCCAAGAAATGCATATTTGGGACTACTCAAGGAAAGTTGCTAGGACACATAGTTTCAGAAAAAGGGATAAGTATTGATCCAGAAAGAATAGAAGCTATTTCCAAAATTCCCCCTCCCAAAAATTTAAAAGTAGTTAGGTCATTCTTTGGCAAAATAAATTTCATCAAAAGATTTGTCCCAAATTTTGCAGAGATGAGATGACTAAACCCATAAATGACATGGTCAAGAAAACAGGAGAAATAAAATGGACAGTGGAAAATATGGAAGCATTTAACAAAATCAAAGAAGCCATATCAACCACACCAGCCCTAAGTTGCCCTGATTATACAAAGGATTTTAATATCTACTCCTATGCATCTGAACATTCTATTGCAACAGTTCTTTCATAGAAATATGAAGAAAATAACGAAAGGCCAATAGCCTTTATGAGTTTAGGTCTAAAAGGAGCACATATCAAATACACCTTACTAGAGAAACATGCTTATGCAGTCATCCAATATTTGGAACACTTTAAAGGTATATTTGGATCAAATAAAGTTTATTGTTGCATTCCTTTCATAGCAATAAAAGATATTTTTTCTCAATCAAAGCCATTAGGAAGACCAGCTAGATGGATGGTAAAACTTTTACAATATGATGTTGAGTTCAAAATAGTAAAAACTGTCAAAGGATAGGGTTTAGCAAAACTATTGGCCAAGAAAGAGGAAGAAGGATTTGAAAATGTGCTCACTATAAATGAGGCATATGATCTTAGAAGAATCAATAACATTGAGTGCAAATGGTATGAAGAAATTTTGTCTTATCTACAAACTCTGTCATTCCCCAAAAACATGTCAATAAACAGAATGAGATCAATCAAACTTCAAGCTCAAAAATATTATATACAGGATGGCGTGCTATACTGGAAACACCCTGATGGAATATTATTAGTCTGTTTATATGAAAG
Organism: Wollemia nobilis; assembly: GCA_028583015.1. NCBI lineage: Eukaryota > Viridiplantae > Streptophyta > Pinopsida > Araucariales > Araucariaceae > Wollemia > Wollemia nobilis. The sequence continues at coordinate 3,057,952 of JAQPPZ010017129.1, forward strand.
TGAAGTCCCAAAAATAATTAATGAATTTCATGATGGATTTTGTGGAGGACATTTTACCCCAAGGGCTACAACTAATAAAATTATGAGGGCAGGACATTATTGGCCTTCCATTTTTAAATATGTATATAAATATGTTAGGAATTGTCATAACTACCAAGTTTTTGTAGGAAAGAAACATCTAGCAGCTATGCCCCTCAAGCCAGTAATCATTGAAGCACCATTCACCCAATGGGGCATTGACTTAATTGGAGAAATCAAGCCTAACTCATCTGGTCAACATAAGTGGATCATAACAACAATAAATTACTTCACTAAGTGGGTAGAAGTTGCACCTTTGAGATCATCTACATCTGCCACAATCATCAGATTCCTAGAGGAAAACATCTTAACCAGGTTTGGAGTTCCTCAAAAATTGGTTACTGATAATGCACAATATTTTGTATCATATGAAATGGTAGAATTTTGTGCTGAATATGGAATTGAATTATCTCATTCTGCTAATTATTATCCCCAAGGAAATGGCCTTGTTGAGTCATCAAATAAAAATGTAATAACCAGAATAAAAAGGTCATTAGGTAAGAATAAAAGAGGGTGGGACAGTGAACTTAAATTTTCTTTATGGGATGATAGGTTGTCTATTAAAAGAAACACAGGAAGAACTCCCTACGAGATGGTTTATGGAGAGAAAGCATTATTACCTTCAAAGATAGAAAAATTGGCACTTTCCCTCCTGTTACAAGACCATGAAAACCCCAATCCCATATAGAGAAGGCTTGATCAAATTGTCCTGTTAGAAGAACAAAGAAGAGAGACCCTTAATAGAATGATAGAACAAACTCAGAAAACCATGAAATTGTTTAATAAGAAAGCCAAGGGTACTCCTTTTTCTCAGGGAGATATAGTCATCTATTGGGATCCTAAAAATGACAAACATGGTGAAAAAGGTAAATTTGAACCCAAATGGATTGGTCCATACCAAATAGCTCATGTTATCAGTCAGAATACATACAAGTTGCAGACCTTACAGGGTGAAATAATGGCTATTCCTATTAATGGCCAACACCTCAAAATGTACAATCCCTATTGAAGGTGAATAAAAAAAAAGAGAAATAATTTTTTTTTTGAAAAAGAACAAAAATCCAAAAACAGAGTGTTTCAATTTTAGCTTTTCTTTTCTTATTCAGTTTTATTCTGATTTTACTGTACACATGATATTCTTAGCTTAGTGAGTATATATTACTGTTGATTCCACCAAAAACAATAAAAAGAAAAAAGGAGACTTATTTTAGATTCTGATGAGGTTTACAATTTTCACAAAAAAATGAGTGTTTATGCAATAGTTGTTTGATATGAAATAAAACAGAAGGAAAACAAAGCTGACTGAAACATCATGACAAAAGCCTCACATTACAAATGATATTTAAGGTGACTTCAAAGGTCCTAAGAACTGAATTATCTTTGAGAGGGTAGTTGAGCCAAAAATCATTACACTCATCTTTATAGCCAGAAACTAATCCTTAACTCAGGCATACTTATTGCACAATTTACTTATATATTCAAGTACCTCTCTCACGAGAAGGAAAAATAAAAAATAAAGTAAAATTGAGTCACTGCCTGAGATATCTTGGAAAACCTCTACCGGGGCTATAGACGCTTGACTGGTAGTAGGGTAAAACCAATATGGGATTAGAAGCAACTCTACCGGGGCTATAGACGCCTGACTGGCAGTGGAGCCCTACAGAATGGTGAAAATTTTGAAGAGTGAAATCACATATTAGGCTTGACTATTTTGCTCAGATATGACAAAGTTCTGAAATATTTAGAAATAAAAAAGAATGCACAAACACACACATGGCCAAAACATGATGAAGTAAAAAAGGCTTTGACAAATTTCTGTGTAATCATATCTTATGACTTAGCTAAAACAAGCATTACAATATATCAAAAACAAAACTCATTTGATTCTAAAAATCTGATCCTAGTTTCCAAATTGAATAAAAGGAATTACAATTTTCAAATACTCTATTTGCTCTAATATCATGTTGTTCATACAGTTTTTCAGTATATTATAAAAAAAAAAAAAAAGAGGAAGGAAAATTTTTCTGTTAAGCATTTCAAGCTTTACTTAGAAGTCAAATTTTGTTGTTTTTTTTGTTCATTTTTTTGCAAAATAAAACCAGGAGATTCTGTGGTTCTCAAGTGCTTCATGTTTTCAACACATTGTCCCAGTCAGAGCCTATGTTGGAGCCAAATTTGACTCAACTTTTAAACCCCCAAATTTAAATTTTTGGTTTCAATCAAACTGCTAATACTGTTGGTCATTGCTTAAGTTGTTGTGAGTAATTCAATTTTTCATTGGTTGGTTTGATAAAGTCTAACCTTAGCCTTTTTAATAATGTGGGCTTCATTGTATAAATCAAAGTACCTCAAATGGTTAGGGAAAGAAATTTTCAAATTAAAAACCTAAAGCCAAAGTTCGACCTTCATAAATCTTTCCTTGGGCCTAAAAACCGATTAATAAAGTCCTTAAATCATAAGTCGATTAAACATTCACCATGGTCTCAAAATATGAAAGGTCTAAGGTTAAAGAAAATATTAATTAATCAAAACCTAAGGGTATGCACCCCACCAAGCTAACAATTGAGCACCTTAGATTTAATCCAAGGGTCGCACTCGATCCAAAAGAAATCGGATGACAACGCTTTAATAAAATCGAACCAAAGGACAAGTCAAAAGTCAAGCCATGGTCAAAAAGTAAAAATATCGCACCTTAGGCTTAATCGGATGGTAGCACATTGTCATGAATAAATCTAACGAAAGCGCATTCAAAAATAAATTCGAAAGATAAGTCAAAGGGTCAATAAGGTTTAACCTAAGGTTTAAAAATCGAGCATCTCTCATTAATCTAATAGACGCGCTTGATTCAACACAGATCTGATGACCACAACATCCAAAAATTCAAAGGTTTAAAGAAAATTGGCATAGGTCAAATAGTCAAGTTAAAATTTGAGCAAGTCTGAAAGATCGAACGATCACACCCATGCAAAATCTAGATCAATGGTCGCACATGATCCAAGTTAATCACCAGTTAAAACCAATATTAAAAGAATGCACCCCCCATTGAATTAATCATCAAGATAATTAAGAGTATGGAATGGCTGTGCTCAATCAATATTTGATCTAACGGTGGCGCGTTCACTAAAGATGCATTGAAGTTTTTTAGACTTCATAAGATTAATTAAAATTTTTAAAACAAATTAACGAGGGTCTAAACATGTTAGAATCACCCCTTTTTGGCTTAATTAATATCAAAGATATACATCCTTGAATAAACTCACTCATAGGTTGACCAAATCTGATGATAGCACTTGTCTTCACTCAGATCCGACGGTCACTCAGAAATCATAGACGGTAAGATCAAAACAAAGGTAAATATTAATCACATGATTAGCAAGGGTCTAATACGTTACATTATTACCCCCCATTTTGGCTTAATCATGATTAATATAAATCAAAGAGTTTTTATTTTTGGCTATGTAGCATGCATCTTACAGGAGATCCAACGACAACGCCCAAACTAATCCTAGAATCAATGGATGCGAAGGCCTGTAGTGGTGGCAAAATATCCAAAACTAAATTAACACATTTAAATCAGGTGACAACGTTCATTCCTCCTCACATCCAATGGTGCGCGCGCATAGAAATTATCGGAGATCCCCAAGACATCAACGGTCGTGCTAATACCTTTCAAGAAATTTGACAGTAGCGCACGCCTTGAAGATAACTCAAAAAGGTCTAAGAACATTAGAAGTAGCCATGATAGAGCTTGATAAGATTGTAAACTGGTAAAATATACGTACTCATTTGTAAGGAAGATTCAATGGACCAAGCTCCTAAGAGAAGGATGATCACTGTGAAGAAATACCCTCAACATATACCAAGGTAGAAATCAAAATAAGTGATCCACTCACACCAAGGTACACTGAAAGACGATTATGAAGATCGATAACCAAAATGGGGTCAAAATAGTATGGATGGATGCTATGAATCCAGAAGAACACTCATGGAAGGAAAAATTCAAGGAAATCAGAGAAAATCCCATAAACAGTACTTTGGTAAAGACATATCAAACCAAACAAAAAAAAAATCCTAACGCTCAACCATGTAGCCAAATCATGTATATCTCACTGGAATAATGGTGTACCACAAGATAAGACTACAAAGCATAGTTACAACTTATAAATAAAGGATAGTAAAGGAAAGATAAGAGCATCAGTAAAGAGAAATAATGGAATACAAGGAATACAAATGTATTCATTATTTTTTTTTGCAAATACTTAAGGCGAAGGAAGCACGTGAAGAAAAAGCATGGTTTCAATTTTTAGAAAATTCAATCTACGCTTCGATAGAATATAGTTACTAAGGGAGAACTTCAATGGAGTATAGTTATGGAAGCAAATTATAGATGCTTCTAGATCTTGTTGTCCATTCCCACCTTCTTCTTACTTGCCACTACCCTCCTCCTTTTGGGCATTCCTCCTTGACCATCCTGATATTTTTCCTAGTAAGTCACCCTCGCACACTACCGCCTCTTACCATTTACACCTCGTCATTCCATCCATAAGACCCTCATCATCCTTACTTATTCACTCTATTGCATGATCAGTGTGATCCCATTTGAATTCCAATGACACGTCACCCCTTGTCTTCACCATCACATCGAGTCTCCCCCTGTTCATCATTTGTTATTTACGATAAAAGCCCAGTCGAGCCTCAACAACAAATCATAGTGACCGAGATGAGTAGAACAAAAATAAAAAAAATAATGATGAATCCTTAGTTTTGAGGGCCAACTGACAAGAACAAAATGACCAAATTAATAAAAAAAGATCTCCCTTCAGTCCAGAACAGAACCTTGACAGTCAGTTCAAATCCACACCAGCTAGACAACATATAGAATAGATTAAATTAGGTGCTGACAAGTTTAAGGTTAGAAATAAACCAAAAATAACAGAATCAAGAACCAACAACTATAAAAGAAATTAGGTAGGTCTATGTTCTGCATCAAGCAATTATAGAGAATATCATTTTTTCTAAGAGGTATACTTGAGTGCCTGGTTAGTTGTGCTGTTGTATTCCCTTTTGTGTCTAGTTTTCTTTCTCATTTCTTTTTCTTCCCTTTGCTTTGCATGATTGTGATAGGAAAGCGTTCAAGAAGCTAAGATCATTTCCTACCTTCTTGAGCCTAGGATTCAGAGACTCTATTGTTACCATATTGGAACAAGGAGAGTTGAAGAGACCTGTTACATTATTTGAAAAAAATCCTCTTCATTGTATTGATGTATTTCTTTAAGAAAAATAGATTTAAAAGGCATATCATCCACTCTGCATGTAATATTTTATGATATCAATACAATTTTGGGTTTTATTCTTGTCATATCTTTGTCATTGTACTGTGTATCACTATGTAATGGGTTACATTATTTGAACGTATTATATACGTTTATTTTGTTGGTTAAATCATGATTTTATTGCGATGTTTGAATGAGATTAAGAATGCCAATTTTCTTCTCCCCTTCTCTCTGTTTCATATTAAAATTGTTGTTAAATTGCTATAACAACCCAATGAATCTAGGCACTGGTCTACATAAGGCATAATAATTGGTTGTTTTCATGCTTGGTCATTTTAAAAAGAACACTTATAGTTTAATATAAATTTGGAGCATGCAAATTAGAAGTTTAATTAAATAATTGCCGCTGGAGTTTCCTTACCCATTCTATAGTATTCTTTAGCAATATATATGTTTAGCAGAACATGAGGTAGGTCAACCAAAGCTTGTAATAGCTCGTTGGTTTCAAACAAGTTCTTGTAGCGTGACAATTGAAATCCTACGGATGCAAGAATCGGTTCCAACATATCTTTGATAGGAAAATAACTTCTAGCAATATTAGGTGCCTCAAATGTCACAGTGAACTAAACCTCAAATGGAATATCAAGAACTTAAAAATTTTCTTCTAAAATTTCTTTGTCAAGGAAGTAATATGCCTTCATAAAGGGGGCTTCACATGTTAATTCTTCAAATTTTTTAGTGTTTACTTCTTCATTTTTTGATCCAATTCATAATTTAATGTAGGTATCACTTATAGTTAATTATCACTACACTTGGTCGAAGTAAGGAATCTTAGAAAATTTTGAAGGTTGATTTTGAAAAAAGAGCAAACCATTTGGGATTTGGGTGAAATCCAATGTAAAACCAAAATAACTAGATCCCAAAAAAGAGTGCATGTAAGGAAAAGCACACAAGAACCAATTACTAGACCCCCAAGGTATGAGTTGATAATAAGAGGACAAGACCAAAGTTTCAACAAGATCCCAAGACACTACTGCATGCTAAATAGTTAGACTAGGAGAAAGGTTTAGCTAGGGATGCTTGACCAAACTAGATGTCAAATAATTTTAAGATAAGAGGTGACAACTGAAATATTGAACAAGAGTAAATAATAAGTCATCTACAAAGAGTGCCAAATGAGCTAGGAAAGTGTGCAAAGGGGACAATCACCAATACTCGAGTAATCCAGCATTGCCCATGCCTTGATATTTTATGAGTCTAATTTTGCTTTGTGGGTTCTTACCCCTAAAATTGCATGGAGGGCCATTGGCCCTCATACCCCCTAGCCAAGGCCAAAACCTCAAGTCCCACACATTGTACTAAAGTGTCCAATATCCCAAGGTATATGGTATCCATTCAATGAGAAAGTACACCATTAACAAAATTTTCATGAGAATTGCTTAGGAGTGGCCTCAAACCTGACAACATTAATGATAGAAAATCCAAATAGTATATTTTTAGCATGGGAAATAAGATATCATCCTTCAAGCACCTCCAGATACAACAATCTTAGGATTTTTCACCATCAATATGGAAGTACCCCTAGGCAAGAATTTAAAAGTGGAAATTTTTGAATTTTAAAGAGGTAAAAGCCCCAAGTTTATGTCTATAAATACTAGTACTTTCATCATTGTAAGGAGGTCGAATTGTTGTTGTGTCTAGCATATGACCTGTAGCAGTTCTTCCTCCTTTTTTCTTTTTTTTTTTATTCTAGTTTGGACTCGAGCCTTGGGATAATGTATTTACATGCCATTGAGCCTCTTCTAATTTTATATGGATGTAAAGTGCTTGAAAATAAATGCAAGGAACTATGACTATTTATGAAATCCCTATTACGGTCTGAGTGTTTATGTATCTTTATATGGAAGGCTGTGACTGCTCCTATATTTTTATCTTGGTTTTCAGAGGATATTATTTGATTTACAATATTATGCAACTGGGATTGTTTTTAATTTAACTGTCATGTTGGTTCATGTGTTCACTCATCCCACTAGAACACATAATGGAAATTGCATTCTCTTGGTGCATAACCATATATAGTTTAGGCTAGATAGGATTTTACACTTTTTATTATTTCATTTACTACTTTATCTATTGTTGTGGAGTTTCCACAACCACCCCAAAATTCTTGGGGACCCACTTGTCATATTTTGATATGAAAGGTTTTTGGTTTTCTTTGGTTTGTAAGAATAGGGATGTTTGACCGTTTTGTTTTAATGATTTTAATTGCTTTGGTTATTTGATATTTAATGATTAATTAATCTAGGCATTAATGCTTAGATTAATTAAAATCCATTTTGATGAATAAGAGTTTAATGTTCTTCATACTATCTAAGGTGATGGAATGTGTTTAACAAAGCAAGGCCTGACCTAAAACAAAAAGAGGATACAAAAGGTACAAAGAAATTGAGATAGAAGCCAATATGCTATTATCTACCTAATATAATTGCATTAACTATATTATGTACATAATAGTAATATTTTTAAGATTATGTTATAAGGTTCTAAAATGTTATCATTATAATAATATTATTATGATTATATTATAATGTTATTATTATAATAATATTTTTGTGATTATATTCTTCTAAAATGTTATTATTATAATAATATTATTATATTGTATATAATAATATTATTATAATGTACTTTATAAAAGACGTGATAATAATATTTATGATAAGGTAAAGTTTAACGTCATTTCGTTTGATTGCAGATAAGGCGATGGTGGCTATTCAAAAACATTCGAAGACATGAGTGGCTAGTCCAAGAACGTTCAACGCTATGGCAACGAAGCTTCACGGAGCAACATCGACAAAGAAGAGGCGGTCCAAGATGGCATTAGGGTTTCAGAAGAACAACATGAAAGGCATCGAAGTTGTCAGTGAAATGATCGAGAGGCAGAGGCATGCCATCGAACAAGGAAGGAAGAAGCATTATTAGGGCAACCTATGATGCCAATTGATGGAGTTAAAGGTCGACCTCGAAGAGCATGGAAGGTTTTAGTGTTGCATCTATTTCATTACGCTATGGCAGCGTGAGTGTGAGAGTAGGGAGTTGAACAATGCCATGGCTACGTAGGTTTGGCAGCACCACGATGTTGATGGCAACATCGATGGCTATGTAGGTTTGGCAGCACCACGATGTCGATGGTAGCATCGATGGCTACATAGGTTTGGTAGTGCCATGACGATGATGGCAGTGCTATGGCTACGTAGTCTTGGCAGTTCCATGGTTGCGTAGGTTTGGTAGCACCACAACATCGATGGCAGCGCTATGACTATGTAGTATTGCAGTACCATGGTTGCGTAGGTTGGGCAGCACCATGATGATGATGGAAGCGCTATGGCTTAGCCTTCTTGCATGTTATTGGTTGCTATGGCTATATAAGTTGGATAGTGCCATGGCTGCGTAGGCAGTGTGATGGTTTCATTTGGTTACATGGAAACCAAAGTGCCCAGGATGGGGGAATGCCATCCCAATCCTTGGGCACATTGGTATGGCTTAGGAGAAATACCATCGGGTCTCGGCCTCAAAAAGTGACAATGAAAGTTTCACTAAATAAGATTGGCCTATATTATTTTAGTTAATGTGAATGTGGTTTGATCACGTTCAATGTTTTAAAGGAGGTCTAAAATCGTAGGGGTTATAAGGTATAGTTAATGCTTTTATCATTCATTTGATGGATGTAAAGGGGTATTCTTGGGTAGAATGCTTATAAGAGAAAGGGGAGATATAAGGAGTCATGCAGGGTTATGTTTTTGTTAGTTTTTTTTTTTTAAATAAATAACGTTTAGAAGTGTTATGTTTATTAAATCATAGAAAATGATGATGGATTATTTTCTTATATCCATTCATTATTTTGGTTGTGAGAGAAGATGAAGTGAAAGGACTTCTAAGCATTATTTATACCTTGCTATCCTACCTTTTTCAAGGGGGGCTGGAAATGATGTAACATTCCGAGAAAGCAATAAAGAAAGAGCATTTTTCAGATTTTGAGAGGGTAGCAAACTTTTGTGAGCAAAATCAAAAGGAGGGTTTTTATCATAAAACTAACATTTTTAGTGTCTTATCATTTCTACATTTTAGTGACTTCTAGCCATTGTCTTATGCCATGAAATGGGTTGCAATAGGTGAAGGTCAAGATTATGCAGTTTCTTTATGTTTCCTTTGAGTCTCGCACTTGATTTAATGGTATTGTGCTTATGTTGCAGGTCCATTGATTCAGGTTGTTTTATGATTACCTCATAACTTGGGATTTTGCAGGGAGGAGCTTGCTAAACTAATTCAGAATTTGACTTTTTTAGCTAACCAAATTTACATGTTTATTTCATTTACTATTCTCAAAGTTTATTTTATTTCAAGCATTCAAGCATTCCATTCTGGTCCATCCAGAATTTTAGTTTCTTTCATTTCCATTCTGGTCCTTTTCCAGAATTTTTGCTAATTTCCTGTTAGTTTCATTTTTTTGGTCCATTTCTAGAATTGTTAAGCTTTCAAGTTATTTCCATTCTGGTCATTTTCCAGAATTTTTGCACCTCCAAGTTTCATTAATCTAAAGCTTTCAGATAAAACACATGGTTTAGGAGGGATACTAACCTACTATTTCACATTAAACTAAGATAAGAAATGAAAGCTAACTTTGCTAACTTTGCTAACATTGCTAACATGCTAACTTCTACTAACCACTATTAGGGTAGTGGCATCAACATAAGGAAGATAAAATGAACCCAACTATCTAAAATTTACTTCATATTAAAGGCACGGGCATTAAAATGAGGTGGACAATTCCACATTTTGTCATTTGAAACCTTTTAAATGAAGATAAAATACTCTACTAACAGGGATTCAGGGTAGCACCAATTTAAAAAAACCCTAAAAAGAACTGCTTTTATTTTTAGTTAGATCTTTCAAATCACTAAGCATTGTTTAGAACCAGTAAAGGCCCCTTGTTTATGGTCACATGCATTATTGAATTATTTCTGGCACTATTGTAATCTTTTAGATATTTTACCAGAACCTTGGAGAAGTTGAATGTTTGTCATTTGGTTTCTTTTCAAGAGAGAGTTTTCTATTCAATACTCTGCATGTGGTGGTATTTTGCAATTGGGAAAAATATACACTCAACATATTTGGCGCTAGAAGGAGGGCCTTCTTTTATGCTTTGTGATTTAGTTTTTTGCTAATGCTAACGTGGTCAGTTTTGGTTCAACAATATTGTGTTTGCAGGTGCAACATTTTACTCTTGACTAGTTTGTGAGAAGCCTTAATAGAATAGATTTGAGTTTTCCCAAGATGGACCCACCTAGACGCATTGCTACTAGGTCTAAAACCACTGAGGAAACCATTTTTCAAAGTCTTTCTCCCAAAACTAGGAAACCGAGGTACAAAATCTAGGAGATTAAAATCTCGTCCGAGCTTTTTGATACGTTAGGTTTAGAGACGCTTTGCCAAGATTTGGAAAGGCTAGCTCTCAGACCTCTGAATCTGAATACCTTCAGTGGATGTGCACCCATTAGTTCCACCACAAGAGCTACATCAAGTGTACCCATCTCCGTCATCCCGAGTGTATCAACTACTTTAGTAGGGTCATTACCTTTGGTTAATATGGCCCAACAACAACAACAACAACAACTAGTTCCCTGGTTTGGTACCCAAAGTTCTCCGTTAAGTATACCTAGGGATGTCCATGACATACCTAGGCACCTTGAGAGGTCTATCCCTAAGTTTTTCCATGATGGTCCCATTTCAGCTGAAGAGCACGTTCAAATTTACAAGGACCATATGATTAGGCAGGGAGTCAGTCATGAAGACGTCGCTTGTCGACTCTTCCCTAATAGCTTTGACCAAATGGCTCATGAATGGTACAAGAATCTTCCTATAGGGTCCATTACATCTTGGGCCCAGTTGGAAGCTACCTTTGTTAATCAATTTAGGTCATTGCTAGATCCTACCATCATGTATAACCAATTCGTGTCATGCAAGAGGTATCCTAATGAACCTATCAGAACATTTAATGCCAGATTCCAAAAGCTTTACACAAACGTGACTCATCACTTTGCAATAGATGTTGTTGTGGCATTGCAATTATACCTCATAGCCTTAGATCCGATGACAACCATGTTTACCAGGAGAAATCCTCAAGTTACAATGTTGGCCTTAGCCTATGTTGAAGCCATGACTATTGAGCAACAAATGACACCGCAAGGTGGCACTATGCCTCAATTTCCCATGTTAGGGCAATATGGCCCTTACAATCAATTTGCCATGATGAATCAAGCTGTGACACCTCAGATGCCCATGATGAATGCTTTGCCATATCATCAGTCATACCCATTCGCTCCCATGCTTCCATATTTTTTGACATACCCTAGTGCTGCCATTCCACCCACTCCAAAAATGATGGTTGCTAATCAGATAACCTTGCCAAGATTTGAGGTGAGTAGTACTCAAGCCTCAAATGCCTATCCCATGGTTGCACCTCTTCAGGCCAAGGGTCCATGGTGGACCCAAAACACCCAGAGTCAAACCTTAGTGCCTAATCCAGAGGTTGCTAATGTCAAAAATGTCAGTGGATCTGGGGCTGTCATGCCCCAGCCACAAGGACCCAATTCTGAGCTGGAAGAGCTCAAGAGAATGACCATCAAATAGGGCAATGACATCATTCGGTTACAGAAACAAGTTGCCCAAAATCACATGCCCAATAGAAACCATGACCATAGGAGAACAGGACCGTACAATACGTAGCCTAATAATGGGTGCGTACCCAATCCGGTAGCCAATCAGGCTGATGCATTAGGAGATTGTGATGAGTCAAAGTCATGTGATGAGGAAATGCATCATTGTTGCCATAGAAAGTTAGACTCTTTGGTGTCTGAAGTCATTCATTATTTAGAAAATGATGAGATGGAGGAAGATATGAATGTGTTAGGAGAGGAAGAGGATGAAGCTTTGGAAGCCTAGGCCAATTTTTTGGGAAAGCTAATCACAAGTATTTTACTAGGAGTTCTAAGGATCCCAAAACCTCCTCTACTCCCCCAAACAACCCTTTAGTTCCTCCTGATACAAAAGGTGATGTGAATCCACCACCTCCATTTTTGGAAGCACCTAGGACAATGCCAAAAGTGTCAAATCTTGGAACATCCACTTATGACTTGGAAGAAGATATGAAAAGGACCAAGGCCAATATCTCAATGTATGAGGTCTCTCTATTGTTGGGGCAGGATAAAATCATGGGGAAGAGATTAAATTCCTCGAGTCAAATTCATGAGGTTAAATCTGTAGAACCCCAACTTGCTATGATGAAAGAGAAACCAGAGGTACCTCCTTTTCTCATAACTGTTAGGATCACAGGCAAGAATTTACACAACTGTTTGATTGATTCTGGTGCCTCGACCAACATCATGCCTCTTGAGATAAGCCAAAAGCTAGGACTTAAGCCTGTTCATTCGAATAGCAAAGTGGTCCAATTAGACAGATCTATGGTGGATGTAATAGGTGTTGTAAAATATGTCCTAGTTCAGATCAACTCGGAGCCTAGGGTCCAACATTACATGGATATCCTTGTGCTAAATATTGCTGCCAAGTATGGCATGGTGTTGGGCAGGGATTGGAGCAGAAATCTCAATGGTTATGTGGTGACTGATTCCTCCCATATGTGGTTGCCATGGAGAGGAGTTGCAAACCAAATCTGGGTAGACAGAGAGCCCAGACTTAGGGAAATGATTACAGAATATAATAAACCCAATGAGATTCAGTTTATTGAAATAGAATTAGGGGTTTACAATTTTGACATAGAGGACATAGCCGAAGGGTCCCAAAATGATAATCTTTACCATTGTACTTCGAAAGAAAACAAGAGGGTGTGGACCCTAAAGTTTGATGGGTCCAAATCAAAACAAGGTGCGGGAGCTGGGGTAGAGCTCACATGTCCTGGTAGTAAGCCTTTGCTTGCTGCCTACAGATTACAGTTCCCGGCCACCAATAATGTGGTGGAGTATGAAGCCCTAATTTTTGGACTTCAGTTGGCCCTAAGAGAAAAGGTAAAATACCTTAAGGCATCGGGAGACTCAGAGTTAGTAGTCAAATAGGTCAAGGAGCAATATACCTATAGAGACAAGAGGTTGAACCTCTATAAAACCAGAGTGAGGGAATTAATTAATGAGTTTGATGCTTTCAATATTTCCCTCATCTCAAGAAAAAATAATAAAATGGCTGATTCGTTAGCCGTAGCGGCCAACATGCTTTCGCCTGCCAACCATAAAAAATGTAAAAAAATTTCCATTGAGTTAGTGCCTTGCCCCTCCATACCAGACAATGTCATGAACTTACAGGTCTTTGATAGTGATAGACACATTTTTAGTTTTGTCACTAATTCTGGTATATTTGAAAATCAGGTTATAGACGAAGAAGAGAGGAGGCAAGTAGAAGTAGGAACAACCGGAGTATGGAACGAGATGCCAAGTGATAGGGCCTCTCTAGAAAAGTTGTTTGATATTGGATATCAAAAGAAAAAAGAAAGAAAAATACCATCCCCCAAGGAATCATGCAATTCAATCAATTTGGGGAGTGCAGTAGATCCACGTGAAGTGCAGTAGATCCACGTGAAGTGTTCATTGCAAAGGCATGCACACAATGAGAGAAGGAATCAATAGCTCAGGTTTTAGGAGAATACATTGATTGCATAGCTTGGAGCTATGAAGAGCTGAAAACTTATGACCCGAATGTAATCATGCATACTATTCCTCTGAAGCCTGATTCCAAGCCTTTTAGACAGAGGTAAAGAATGGTTAACCCAATCCTAGAGCCCCTGATAGAGAAGGAAGTGAAGAGGTTACTGGAAGCCAAAATCATCTTCCCTATTAGGCATTCCACATGGGTGGCTAATCTTGTCCCTATTAGGAAGAAGAGTGGAGAGATTCGGTTGTGCATAGATTTTAGAAATCTGAACAAAGCTTGCCAAAAAGATAATTACCCATTACCCACCATTGATGAGATACTCCAAAAGGTAAATGGGTCTGAAATGATGTCATTCTTGGATGGATACTTGGGATATAATCAAATTCTCATACATCCAAATGATAGGATGAAGACGGCCTTCACCACGAAGTGGGGAACATTTGCCTACCGGAGGATGTCGTTTGGTTTGTTGAACGCTGGAGCCACTTTCCAAAGAGCCATGGATTTTGCATTCAAGGGGCTCAGTGGTAAGTGCATTATTGTCTATGTGGATGATATTCCTGTCTTCTCCAAGAAGAGGGAAGATCATGTTAGAGACTTGAGGAAAGTGCTCCAAAGGTGCAGGGAACATGGAATTTCCCTAAATCCAAAAAAGTGCATCTTTGGGGTAACGGAGGGTAAGTTGTTAGGACATGTCATTTCGAAATATGGGATTGCTATAGACCCAGAGCGGATAGCCACTATCCGGGATATTCCTCATCCCAATAGCAAAAAGGAGCTTAGGTCCTTTTTCGGTAAGATTAACTTTGTGAGAAAATTCATTTCAGGTTTTGCTGAAATCGCCAAGCCCCTAAATGACATGCTAAAAAAATATGTTCAGATAAAGTGGACCAGTGAGAATAGGGATGCCTTCACAAGCATCAAGGATGCTATTTCCAAAGCCCCTATTCTCATTAGTCCAGACTATGCTAAACCATTTTATATTTACACATTTGCTTCAGATCATTCTTTTGCAAGTGTGTTAACTCAGAAAAGTGAAGACAACATTGAAAATCCTATAGCCTTTCTGAGTTCTCCTTTGAAGGATGTGAAACTGAGGTATTCTATCCTAGACAAGCAAATGTATGCCTTGTTTAAAACTGTAAAAAAATTTAGGCATTACATTGTGCATAGTAAAGTTTTTGCTATAGTTCCTGACCCGACAGTAAAGTCCATGTTCTTACAGAGTGAGCTAGGTGAAAGAAGGGGGAAATGGCTTTCCACCCTTCAAGAATTTGACTTAGAGATAAAGCCCATGAAGATAGTGCATGGACAAGGTTTGGTCAAGGCTATCGCAGAAATTGACCCTTTAATAACGTGCCAAAACTACGAGGTTAATGATATCACTACAGAGGAATGGTACGTAGATATTGTATATTTTTTGTTGCATGGTAAGTGCCCTTCTCATTTGAATTCCACTCAACGTAGGGCACTGCATTTAAAATCAGCTAGATTTTTGATTAAATCTGGTGTGTTGTACAGGAAGAATCATGAAGGAATTTTCCTTCGTTGCATTACTCAAGAGGAAGCAACCCAAGTACTCAAAGACTTCCATGGTAAGTATGGAACTGGACATGGGTCAGCAAACGTGACAACACACCAAATTCTTAGAGTTGGGTATTATTGGCCCCACTTGTTTAAAGATGCACATGCACATGTAAGAACATGTCACATATGCCAAGTGGCAGCCAACAGAGAGCGGAATGCAGCAATGTCATTGCAGTAAGTGGTAGAGACGAGACCATTTGCACAATGGGGATTAGACTTTGTTGGGGTGATAAATCCTAACTCGTCCGATTCCCATAAGTTCATCCTCACCACTACTGATTACTGCACAAGGTGGACAGAGG
The DNA here is from genome assembly GCA_028583015.1 of Wollemia nobilis. NCBI lineage: Eukaryota > Viridiplantae > Streptophyta > Pinopsida > Araucariales > Araucariaceae > Wollemia > Wollemia nobilis. The sequence goes on from JAQPPZ010017129.1 coordinate 3,073,910, forward strand.
CTATACCTACTAAGAATGCCACCTCCGAGGTTGTGATTAGATTTCTAGAGGAAAACATAGTCACTCATTTTGGAATGCCTAACTCCATAGTAAGTGACAACGGTTCTGCCTTTTCCTCTTTAGAATTTGCAAATTGGGTGTACGAAAATAAGGTGAGTCTAAAATTCTCTTCCAATTATTACCCCCAAGGCAATGGTTTGGCAGAATCATCAAATAAAAATTTATTATGCATAATCAAAAAATTACTTGAAAAGAACCCTAGAGATTGGCATAGTAAGTTAAAATTTGCCCTTTGGGCAGATAGGACCAGAAGCAAGGAGTCAATTGGGACATCTCCTTATCACTTAGTCTATGGGCAAGACCCTATTTTTCCTACTAATATGAAATTGCAAACTTTACATTTTATAAAAGACTATGTTGGGACTGATGATAAACTTGAAACCAGATTAACCCAATTAATGCATCTTGATGAGAAAAGGGAGGAAGCCATGCTTCATTTCAGCAAACATCAAGACATAATCAAAATGTGGTTTGATAAACGGTCCAAAATTAAGGTCTTTAAAGTTTCAGATTTAGTTTTGTTGTGGGATAAAAGGCATGAAAAAAAGGAGAACATGAAAAGTTTGATTGCTTGTGGTTGGGACCCTATCTAATATCCGAAGTCCTAGGTGAAAATAGTTTCAGATTAAAAACCTTGGATGGAAAATATTTGGCCTTACCCATCAATGGCCTTCATTTAAAGCATTATTTTCAGGCCTAAGGGTAGAGTCATTGTATTATATGTACACTAATCAACTTGCTTAATTGTTTGTCTTATCAGTTTTATTTCCTGTTTATTTGATCTTGTTTCTTTGATTTCAGAAGTCTTTAGTATGTCAAAGTGGTCCAATTTTGGATTTGATTGTAGGAGTAAGAGGTCAGCCTATGTGTATACGAATGTCAACCAAGACTAAAAGGATGTGAAAAATTGGAATCATATGGCAAAAGGCTTGAACATGTGAAATATTATTTGCAGCTCATGAAGCATGAAGTCGTTGATCTTGCATATCATCCACCCATGTCTCAAAGGCACATTCTTATTACATAAACATCATATGCTAAACCCAAACACTGAAAGTGATGTCCAATTATCTTGGGATCAAAGGCACAAAGAACACTAAGAAGATCTTAGGTTTGGAAGTTGTTGTCGAAGTTGTCGTAGGTCTATCACATTTCTGTCCATGTCCAACATCTTGGGTAAAATAATATGAAACCATACTTGGATGGGGATGTGAGGTGAAAATATAATTCTGGTCTATCCCACCCTACACATAGTCCATAAAATAATGGTTTTTACCACTTTCGCAATACTTGAAAGCCCAAAATCAGAGTAGTAAGGATAGGGTCAAATTCTCATCATGCTTAGGTTGAGAATCCGATTCCCCAAAGCTTTGATTTTGCCTCCATCACACCATGGATCATTGGGTTGTAAGGATCATACTACGTGTCCCTCAGAAGGATGGGTAGTCATCCCAAGATTCAAGAAATCCAAAGCAAAATTTTCACCACTCCGTTTCCATCACACCATTGACTATTGGGTTGTAAGGATCGTACTACGTGTCCCTCAGAAGGATGGGTAGTCATCCCAAGATTCAAGAAGTCAAGAGCAAAATCATGGACTATGGAGTTAACCTCCATCGAGGCTATAGACGCTTGAATGGTAGTGGAGTACACTCATGCCTGGTGACATGACTCCCGTAAGGTTGAGATTTATGGCCGCCATGAGGATAGATTAGTCTGATGACCTCATCCATAACCGGTTTAATTATTTTGGTCAAATATGAGAGCAGTAAAGGATAGGGCTATATTCTCATCACACCTTGGTTGAGAATCTGATTCCCCAAAGCTCTAAGGTACACTTGCACACACTGGTCCTTGATGATGATGGCTCATAACCAAGCCCTAGATCTAGTCAATGAATTCATCGCACACACAGTTGATCCTAAGATGGTTAGACATTTTTGAGGTGTTTGCTCAAGCCACCATAGAATGTGTTGCTCATGCTATAAAAATTTTTACCCTCAAAGCTCTCCATATCCATTGCCATAATTCTAGTCAAGTAAAATTGATGATGCAATGCAGAAAAGTTACAAAAACAAATAAGGTGTGGAGTGCTACACACACCCAGAGCTAATATTGCATGATTCTAATATTTTACTGTTCTTATAAGTCTATTGACATTATTCATGCATTTGTTGATGCTTGCTGCTTTCTGGTTTGGAGTGTGTTTTCAGATTTTCTTTTTGGGTTCTCACCGAAATGCTCAGGAGCATTTCCCAGCAGAGTCACCATTTGTTGTGGAGTTTCCACAACCACCCCAAAATTCTTGGGGACCCACTTGTCATATTTTGATATGAAAGGTTTTTGGTTTTCTTTGGTTTGTAAGAATAGGGATGTTTGACCATTTTGTTTTAATGATTTTAATTGCTTTGGTTATTTGATATTTAATGATTAATTAATCTAGGCATTAATGCTTAGATTAATTAAAATCCATTTTGATGAATAAGAGTTTAATGTTCTTCATACTATCTAAGGTGATGGAATGTGTTTAACAAAGCAAGGCCTGACCTAAAACAAAAAGAGGATACAAAAGGTACAAAGAAATTGAGATAGAAGCCAATATGCTATTATCTACCTAATATAATTGCATTAACTATATTATGTACATAATAGTAATATTTTTAAGATTATGTTATAAGGTTCTAAAATGTTATCATTATAATAATATTATTATGATTATATTATAATGTTATTATTATAATAATATTATTATATTGTATATAATAATATTATTATAATGTACTTTATAAAAGACGTGATAATAATATTTACGATAAGGTAAAGTTTAACGTCATTTCATTTGATTGCAGATAAGGCGATGGTGGCTATTCAAAAACATTCGAAGACATGAGTGGCTAGTCCAAGAACGTTCAACGCTATGGCAACGAAGCTTCACGGAGCAACACCGACAAAGAAGAGGTGGTCCAAGATGGCATTAGGGTTTCAGAAGAACAACATGAAAGGCACTAGAGTTGTCAATGAAATGGTCGAGAGGCAGAGGCATGCCATCGAACAAGGAAGGAAGAAGCGTTATTAGGGCAACCTATGATGCCAATTGATGGAGTTAAAGGTCGACCTCGAAGAGCATGGAAGGTTTTAGTGTTGCATCTATTTCATTACGCTATGGCAGCATGAGTGTGAGAGTAGGGAGTTGAACAATGCCATGGCTGCGTAGGTTTGGTAGCACCACGACATCGATGGCAGCATCGATGGTTGCATAGGTTTGGCAGCACCACGACATCGATGCATGGCATAGGTTTGACAATGATGGTACCTATGTCTAGTCTTGACCATGGCTGCATAGGTTTGGCATGCCATGACTTCGATGGCATGCTATGGTGTATAGTCTTGGCAGCCATGGTTATAGTTGCCATGGACTATGGCTTATTACCATGGCTCATCATTGGTAGCGCTATGGCTACATAAGTTGGACAATGCCATGGCTGCGTAGGCAGTGTGATGGTTTCATTTGGTTACATGGAAACCAAAGTGCCTAGGATGGGGGAATGCCATCCTAGTCCTTGGGCACATTGGTATGGCTTAGGAGAAATACCATCGGGTCTCGGCCTCAAAAAGTGACAATGAAAGTTTCACTAAATAAGATTGGCCTGTATTATTTTAGTTAATGTGAATGTGGTTTGATCACGTTCAATGTTTTAAAGGAGGTCTAAAATCGTAGGGGTTATAAGGTATAGTTAATGCTTTTATCATTCGTTTGATGGATGTAAAGGGGTATTCTTGGGTAGAATGCTTATAAGAGAAAGGGGAGATATAAGGAGTCATGCAGGGTTATGTTTTTGTTGTTAGTTTTTTTTTAAATAAATAACGTTTAGAAGTGTTATGTTTATTAAATCACAGAAAATGATGATGGATTATTTTCTTATATCCATTCATTATTTTGGTTGTGAGAGAAGATGAAGCGAAAGGACTTCTAAGCATTATTTATACCTTGCTATCCTACCTTTTTCAAGGGGGGCTGGAAATGATGTAACATTTCGAGAAAGCAATAAAGAAAGAGCATTTTTCAGATTTTGAGAGGGTAGCAAACTTTTGTGAGCAAAATCAAAAGGAGGGTTTTTATCATAAAACTAACATTTTTAGTGTCTTATCATTTCTGCATTTTAGTGACTTCTAGCCATTGTCTTATGCCATGAAATGGGTTGCAATAGGCGAAGGTCAAGATTATGCAGTTTCTTTATGTTTCCTTTGAGTCTCGCACTTGATTTAATGGTATTGTGCTTATGTTGCAGGTCCATTGATTCAGGTTGTTTTATGATTACCTCATAACTTGGGATTTTGCAGGGAGGAGCTTGCTAAACTAATTCAGAATTTGACTTTTTCAGCTAACCAAATTTACATGTTTATTTCATTTACTGTTCTCAAAGTTTATTTTATTTCAAGCATTCCATTCCTTGGTCCATCCAGAATTTTAGTTTCTTTCATTTCCATTCTGGTCCTTTTCCAGAATTTTTGCTAATTTCCTGTTAGTTTCATTTTTTCTGGTCCATTTCCAGAATTGTTAAGCTTTCAAGTTATTTCCATTCTGGTCATTTTCCAGAATTTTTGCACCTCCAAGTTTCATTAATCTAAAGCTTTCAGATAAAACACATGGTTTAGGAGGGATACTAACCTACTATTTCACATTAAACTAAGATAAGAAATGAAAGCTAACTTTGCTAACTTTGCTAACATTGCTAACATGCTAACTTCTACTAACCACTATTAGGGTAGTGACATCAACATAAGGAAGATAAAATGAACCCAACTATCTAAAATTTACTTCATCTTAAAGGCACGAGCATTAAAATGAGGTGGAAAATTCCACATTTTGTCATTTGAAACCTTTTAAATGAAGATAAAATACTCTACTAACAGGGATTCAGGGTAGCACCAATTTAAAAAAACCCTAAAAAGAACTGCTTTTATTTTTAGTTAGATCTTTCAAATCACTAAGCATTGTTTAGAACCAGTAAAGGCCCCTTGTTTATGGTCACATGCATTATTGAATTATTTTTGGCACTATTGTAATCTTTTAGATATTTTACCAGAACCTTGGAGAAGTTGAATGTTTGTCATTTGGTTTCTTTTCAAGAGAGAGTTTTCTATTCAATACTCTGCATGTGGTGGTATTTTGCAATTGGGCAAAATATACACTCAAAATCTATCTCCCTTTTACTTATCAAAGCACCCAATAGGGTAGGCTATCATAGGAAGGAAGAAGTTTCAAAATATTACATCAAGCCAAGGAGCTAGCCTTAATAAAAAATATCTTGGAGGTTTTCCAAAGGAGCCATAGCCCATACTCCTTGGATTTCCTAGGAATGTCATTCCAAGTGAGGCATAGGGTGTTAGATGCACCTACTAGGAGTAGAGACAACCACACCTATGGGGGTCACAGTGTGTAGACATGAAAAATTGACCCACTCAAGTGAGTAATTTTCCCTAAGTCCTTCAGAGAGACCCCTTAGACTTGCCTAGGGCAAGGACTAGGTTTCTCCTCCCTTCCTTTTGGTTTTTCTCCTCTTTCTATGAAATCGTGGTCACCCTTGATGGGGCATAATTTTGCATAGTGTGAAATCGTGATCGGCTCTGACATGGCACGATTTCATAGTTTAGGGTTTTCTCCCAAGGAAACCCTAATTCTTAAAGTTGGTGTGTTTGGCATCGACTTTCCTTGGTTTTTCCCACCCATTTCACTTTCAAATCCACTATATAAGGAGGGTTTGAAATCATCTTTGAGAGAGTAACAAGGATTCAAGTAATTCTTATACACGATCTAAGCTCTCTTCTTCTTGTACACTTCTTTCTTCAAGTGATCTCTAAGTGAATTGTTTTCTTCTACAAGCAAGCTAACTCGCAAGTGTGGAATATAGTCTATTGAAGCTTTATTTCTGTTGCATTGGATTGCTTTGTTGGTGGATTAGTGTTGGAGCCCTAAGGAGGATTTTTTCTACTTGGAGGTCTCCTTCCTTGGATCTGCTTTTGCGCTATCTACCAGGTCTTTTTGCTCTTCTGCATTTACATTTTAGTCCTTTGCATCATGCATTTTTTATTTTGCATCTATTTGAAGCTTTTTGTTTCACTTCTGAGAAATTGCGCCTAGTCTATACGGGGTGTGATTTCGTCGATCTGTGAAATCGTGATCGCTCTCTACAAGGTACTATTTCACCTAAACCATTTTTAGGGGTAAATTGCTACTCCCAAATCCTAGATATACATCTTAGATAGCATATAGAACATACTGCTACATTCTATGCTATGTTTTATCATTATGTTCTACCATATTATGTTATGATTGTTCATCTTCCAAAGGTCAACTTTCACTTCTATTTTCAAAGGTCAGCTAAAAGGACCTAGGGGGCTTGACTGCTGCACCTCCAAGCATTATTGTACAATAGCCTAAGAAGGCCCCCTAATGCTGATTATATTTTTCAAGTGTTTGCTAAGTTATCTTGCAAGAACAAGAATTATTGGACATCATTGGATAAAGGATAAAAGCTAGGATCAACCACTGGATAAGATAAGTGCCCTAATTTAGTCTTTAGGCTATTTTTTGGATGTTTGTTATTCTTTTTTGAACCCTAGATCTAATATAAAATAAGATCTCTTAATTTCTAGGCATTTGAAAGGAAAACAACATATAGTGTGCACTTAGGATTTTAATATTGTTTGTGCATCTTCTCTTGAGCCCTTGCTTGAAGGTTTTTTTATTTTAAACCCTAGGTTTAGAAAGCATTCAAAGAAAGAATCATTCTAGGGTTAGCTCTTGTCTTCTTGCATATTGTATTTCTGCATTGTCCTTTATCTTTCATAGCATAGATCTAGAAAGGCCAAACATAGGTGATTGTCTTGAAATGAATACATCAAACATTCTTGAAAACCGGTGGACTTGGAGTGAGTCCTTAAACCATTCTTAGTGAACCCTTTTCCCCCCATTCTGAGTGTAGAGAACAACATACCTCCCATGGTCACCTCAAGGCTTCCCTGTGGATCCAGCCTTGAGAATCGTATGTGGTAGGGTGGTTTTCCCCCTCTACATATTTGGTGAACTCGACGTGAACACCTCCTTTTATTTTAAAACTTTTAATAAGATCATTAATTTATTTGTTTGGTTTTAGAACATTAATAACATATTTAAAAATATTTCTTTGTGTGCTTGTCATTAGTATTCTCTTCTATCCTTTCACTTCTTCTAATGGCTCCTTTCCTTAGAATTCAGTGAAAGCATCTTGAATCTGATTATGTTCCCCCAAAAGATGATCAGATTGATAGAGAGGATCCTAACATAGATCCAGAAGAACAAGATAATAATGAAATTAAAACAAATTTTGATCCTTTTGAAGGACCTGATGGTGGGTTCCTCTTTTCATCATTTGAGCATATTTGGGGTTTTATGAAAATTAATAGGATAAAATATTGAAGGGTATGGAGTAGGAAGCTCGACTCAAAAGAGGTGAGACTCCTCCTCCTTCCCCTTCAGTAATTTCCCCTAGACATATTAAAAATAACCCCTTATCTAGATATTTGCATCATGATAATATTATTAACCAACCAATTGGTGCCATTACTACGACCACCAACATTGAAAGGAGTCCACCGATCCTTCCAACTAGTAGTGTCACACAAAATTATTCTCAATTTCCTCCTCAATCTACTTGTTTCAACACTTTTGCTTCTATTCCACCAAATGTTAGTTGTTCTCTCTCACAAGGTAACACATATAATAATAGTGTCCATGCTTCTAACCTAAGCCAAGCACTTGCTCCACAACACACCTATATCCCTCCCTTAGGGAATCTGGGGATATTGCATAACAACAATCTAAAAGTTTAGAATTTAACAAATATGGTAAAGTAGTTGGTTTCAAAAGTTGAGATGATTCAACCTTCAAGTTTCACTTACAATTATAAATAAATGTGTAACTAACCATTGGATCCTATTGTTGTTGCAAGGCCTTATCCTAAACACTTTCCTATGCCGATTTTACCTATATATAAGGGGATAGAAGATCCAATAGAGCATTTAAGAAGATTTAGAACAACATGTCATGATCTCATATATGATGACATGTTGTTACTAAAAATATTTCCTAAGAGTCTTGGTGGCATGGCATTAGAATGGTACTATCGATTACCTAATTACTCCTTGAGGAATTTTGAAGAAACAATAGAATTATTTGTTCAACAGTTTGGTGCTTATGTTGAGAAAGATGTAACCATGAAAGATGTTTATAATTTGAAACAAGGTAAAGAGGAAAGTTTTTCAGAATTCTTGGCTTATTGGAGAAGTCTAGTTGGATGCTTGAGATATACTTTACCTCCTAGAGATATGCTTGAGATATTTATTGGAAATTTGCAAGAACAATTATCTTATGCATTAGAGACTACTACTATCACATCCTTTGATCAAGCAATTGAGTTAGAAAGAAAAGTAGAATAGACTCTTATTAGAAGAGGCCAACTCAAAATAAAAGAAGAAAAATCTACTAAGTCTCAACACAAGAGTAAGCATACAGGAGGTGATGGTGTAATGGATAGTAGGCCTATTAATAATGTTGTTAACAACCTACAAAAGATAATACTTCAAAAACCTCCACAAAGGAATTTCACAAAGCTTAATATGTCTATGGAAGCAGTTTTGAAACAACTTTTAGAAGCCAATGCAATTGAGTTACCTCCCATAAGGCAACCAGATACTACAACTAATTGGTACAAGGTAGGTCAACATTGTGCATATCACAGAGTAGAAGGACATTGGACAAATTCTTGTAAGAAGTTAAAACATGTGGTTCAAGACTTGATCGATGCAGGACATATTGATATAGGGAGTTCTCAATCATCAAATAATCAGCCTCCTATTCAGCAAAATTCAAATCAAGATATGGGAATATTCAAGAATCCATTACCAAAGCATAATCAATAGGTAGCTAATCAAGTGTCTTATCAGAATGAGCCTCCTCCCTATGGTAATATGGTTGGCATGGTTGGGGTAACTACGAGAAGACAAGTCCAAACTTAGCTTGCTCAAAATTCTCAGCAAGAACAAAATTCTACATCACAACCCACTTTGATTTTGAGGAATAATTAGAAAAAGGTTTTAGAGATAGGAACTCCACCTTTAGTATTGAGACCCCAACCTAAAGTTTCATTTGACCTCCAAAAATAGTTGGCCAATACTCCAGCTAAGATTTCTATATTAGAAATTTTGCAAACTTCTCCTACCCATCGAGAAGCCTTGTTAGAATTTCTAAGACAACAATCTATTCCTCTAGATATTTCCCCTAGTTCTATAGTTGATGTTGTAGGATCTCTTGGGATACATCATATTTCATTCTCGGATGATGATAAGCCTTCCTCAAACCTACAAGAAGACTCTTCACTTTACATCACAACACTTGTTGGGGATACCTTTATCAAACGAATCTTGATTGATAATGGTTCTTCCCTCAATTTGTGTACTTATCAATTCTTTCAAAAATTTGGATTAAAAGAGGAATATTTAACTAAATATGATATTATCATCAAATATTTCAACAACGAGTCCCAAGAGGCTTGCGACACCATATCTCTTCCCCTTAAGGTTGGGCCTAAAATATTGGATACTTTGTTTTATGTGGTACCTTGTCCTACATCTTTTAATCTTCTTCTTGGACATCCTTGGATCCATGCAATGAAGGCCGTCCCTTCTACTCTTCATCAATGTTTGAAATTCGAATTTAAAGAACAAGTTATCACCATTTTGGGTGACCCTTGACCATTTAAGTTTTGTTCAATGGTTGAGCAAGCTCAATCTGAGTTCAACCTTTGTCCTTCTATCTCTTCAATGGTCTCTCCATATTCCTCATCTCAGATATCAAATCAATTCCAAAAACTAAATATGAATGAGGAACCTTGCATTAATTTCTCATCACAGGATCAAGATAATCAGTTTCTTCAAGAACCTCTTCTAGATCTTGCCAAGCTACCACCTTCACCTAGAGCTATGGGTTTACCCTATAAGAAAGGTGATGTTGTACACATTGGCACGTGTACCTTTATATTCATAGGAACTACCTTTGAAGAAAAGATACGTGGTAGCAACCCCTCTCCCATTGAGCATTATTTTTCTCATTGTTACCTTTCCAATGACTACCCACTTCCTAAGAAGATCCTATCTAGTATGGGATATGTAGGTAAAGTTTTGGGGCCATAATAGAAAGGCATTCGAGAGCCCTTGGATGTCGAGATCTGGCCTGGGAGATGTGGCATAGGTTTCATACCTAGCAAAGACCAACCTTTACCATTTGACAATGATGATCATCTTATGACTTATGCTGAATATTTGGATTATCAAAAGTTAGCAGTGGATGACGAGGATGATGGTTCCCCTTATTATTTTGAGATCTTATTTTATAATATGATTGGTTCTGTGTGCTCCAAAGATAAGATTTTTGTTTCAGAAAAGGATCCTACTTCATTGTCCTATAGGGATCTTGCGAAGTTAGGAATTGCTCCTCCTTATGTTAAGAATAATGGTTGTGTTCGAGAATGTATTGATTATCGTGCTATGGCTATCAAAGAAAAAGCTACGAAGGAGCCTCTTTGTGATTCTAATCATCAAGGTGGCTTGCCTTCTAGAGATTTCTTTGATGAAACAACCCATGGTACACCTATTCTTTTTATCAAGATAGGAGGCACATTCAGAGTTTGTGTCGATTATCATCTTGCCTACTTGAACTAAAAAATTATATATATAATCATCATCTATTAGGTATGCATTTGCATTTTTGTTGCATCCATTTTCTTGTTCATATTGCATTGTTGCCTATCATTTTCTGCATGATTTTCCTGACATTTAATCCAACTTGCATGTTTGAGTGTCATACTTTGCATGATTTCCTGTTCATGACTGCTTGATCATATAGATTTTTGGGGACCTTGTGATAATGGCATGTGATGATACCTAGTTAGGTCATAGCTCACATGCATTGCACTTTCACTAGGGTTATGATGCCTAGCAAAGTCCCCACCTAGGGATTCTTCTTCAACATATTTCTCATTTTCTTCTTCTTTCTTTCATTGCTCTTTCATTCTTCCTTGACCTTGAAAGTATTATTCATGTTCAACATTTTTCTCAGGTCAAGGATGATAATTTTTCAATATGTATTTGTCACCTTTTTCCTCTTTCTTGAGCTTTTCCCTTGTATTTTTGCTTATAAAAATACATATTTCTCTTCCTTTTCTTAGGCTTGTTCTCTACTTCTTCTGAGCATTTGCACACACTCACAAAGTGTTCATCTTGATTTTGCTCTCACAATTTGTACACATCACACCCCTATCGGGGGTAGCACTCATCTACTAATTTTCATCTACATATATTGCACCCCACATGGGATAATATACATCCTAGAGGGTATCTTTTATACACTTGGACATGTTCCCCTATCGGGTTATACTCCTCTTGACTCAACGGGCCCAACACCCCATTACAGGATAAGCTCCTTGGCCATTTCAGTAGGCCTCGACATACATCCTAGTGGGTAATCACCCCATAGTAGTCAATTAGTGAGCAACCACCCATAGTGGTTTAGAATCCAACACTTCATCACTCATAGCGAGTGCTACACCCATAGTGGGTTCAACTCCATTTTTCATATTCGATTCATGGTGTTTGATCACACTGATCTACCATGATCTACATTGATTCAAATACTATGTTTTGATATTTCTTATCTATTTTTTGATGGTTGACCTTTGGTTCCTCTTATTCTTCCATTCTTCTTCTTTATTTTTCTTCCTTGTGTTTCTTCTTCTTCCATTTCACATCCACCTCATTCATGCATTTCATGTAGTTCCTACATTTGTTTAGATAGTTTCATGCATAAAATATTATAATTATAAAAATAAAAATCATAAAACACTAAATCAATCCACATCACATGCACACACATTAACACATAAAAGAAAGTAACTTAGTATTACTCAATAAAGAGAGATACATAAGTGTCTGGTTGGTGTACCACAATCTAGTCCTGGTACACTCAACCAATCCCTAGGGATGCATGCCACAATCAAAATTGGTAAGTCATCCCGATCCCTAGCCCTAGCTCTAAGACCCCATCTCCTCTACTCCACCCATCGAAGGTGGTCTAGGTAGCCTAATACCTATGGTATCATAAAATTTAGCTCAATGAATGTCCACCTCCAACTTCTCTCTTGTCCTTTATAGTTTCACTTATAGAAGGAAGATACCATTTCTAGCCTAGATGCTCTCAATAAAAGCCATATCCTCTGCCCAAGTCCTATGATACTCTGTGTCTAGATGGATCACCTCCCATTAGATATGATTAGCCTCAGACTAAGATACATACCTCTCTACCTCTATGATGCTCAAGGTTCTTCGTAGTCCCTCGATCCTCTTGGACCTATACTCTTGGAGTAGTTCCACCTACCTCTGTAGAGTCATCACCTATGATCTTAGCACCTCTGCCTCTCCCCTTGGATCCATTTGACCTAAGGCCTCTACCTATCCTCTACTCGATTGTACCTTGATCATTGTGGGGGTAACTATAGATGTCCCTATCTCCCTGGTCCCTGTGAAACTAGTGGCCTCCATCACTAGCTCAACTTGGACCCACACTTGCCTCTACCTCGGGGCTACCTAACCCTACTATGCCCTCTTTATGGCCCTATCTTGGAAATTTTGAGGAGTTTTGTTGTCATTGATGTCAAAAGTATTTTTGTGCTATGTTCGTCATCTTTGAGGACATTAAGTGTTTCTTCCAAAAGCAAGGAGGTCTTGAAAAGCAATAGGTTATAATATTTATTTTTAAATATTATATACCCAAGAGGGCTCAAAGGATGAAGACCCAAGGAAGGAGAAGCAAGTTCAAATTAAATAATAATATTTTATTATTATTATTTAGGGCCAAAAATCAAGTTGAAGAAGATCAAGGACCAAGTTGAAAAAGACCCACAAGCATATTTAATTTAAATTAAAATATTTTAATCTTTGATTAAAATTTTAATTTAAATAATGATGGGTGCTAAGGTTTAATTTAAATATTTATTTAATATTTAAAATTAATTTTAATATTCGAATTTGAATTCAAATTCGAATGCTCGCCGACATTGGAATATGCTATGGTTTGCATATAAATAATGCCAAGGTTTGGCATTTGAAAATTATCCCATGCGAATGATTTTTTGGCTCGTGCAAAGGAGAGAAAAGCTTGTGCATTTTTGCATGTGTGTTGAGCACAGAAGAGGACAATAGTTCGTGGCCTCCAAAATTCACTCGAAGCCCCTCGTAGCTGAGTTGGTAGCCAAAGGCTATGTTAGAAGCATTCGAGAATGCCAGGTGCGGGTTCAAACCTTGCACACTCTATTTTTTCCAAAGGGAAGATCGTGTTGTGTTTGCACCATTCGAGGAGGAGGAAATCAAAGGCGCATTTGTACCTTTTGGTTCTTGTGGAACCACGCAACCCAGTTGGTGGGCATGAGCACTACAAAAGTGCTTGGGGGAGAGCCATCGACGACTCAAATCCCACCAAGGCCTTTTGGAAAACATTAACAAAGGTATGCACATTATTTGGGTTGACTTGGCTTGCAAAAAATAAAAGAGGGAAAAATATTTTTGTTTTCCAAAGGTTTATTTTAATTAAGGTTTTTGCATAATTAATTTGGATTATAAGTTGTTGAAGGGAGTTAAAAGGGGTTTGCAAAACTTTAATTTTTGTGCTAATTTTTTGAGTGATTAAGGAGTGATAAGGTAGTAAGGAAAGTTATTATTTTTGTGTTGTGAATTATTTGAAGGAGATTTTGTCATCTAAACCCTTGAGATTGGCAAAGAGTTTGATCTTGTTAAAACAGGTTTTTAAGGGCACTTCTTCATCAAACAAAAAGGTATGGGCACATATTTCTTGTGAGTGATTTTTGGATGTTGTGAATGCTAAGTTGGAGTGAAAAGGATTGTTTTAGAGAGAATGGATGCCATGGGGTTGGTGGTTTGGTAAGCATTGTTGAGTTTGGTTTTGTATTAATTGTTCAAGGTTTTTCTGGAATAAAGGTTGAATATAGAAACCTTGTTTGATAAGCATTGTTGGAAACATTGGTTGAACCTTTATATGCATGATTAGGGTTTGTGAAAGAACATGAGTATCATTGTTATGTGAAGTTGTGAACTATCTTGAACTAGGATTTGTGAAAGAACATGAGTATCATTGTTATGTGAAGTTGTGAAATATCTTGAACTAGGATTTGTGAAAGAACATGAGTATCATTGTTATGTGAAGTTGTGAACTATCTTGAATTAGGGCCTGCAAGATCATGGGTACCATTGTTATGTGAGATTGGTTAATAAGCATTGTTGGAAATATTTGAGTGAGTGTTCATATGCTTGGAATAGGGTTTGTAAGCAAGGAGTATTTCATTGAGTGATTGATTGAGTGGAGTTGATTGGGCCTAGTCAAGTGGGAGTGTTGAAGTGATAGTTCTAGTTCTGTGAAACAAATTATTCTATATTCTAAATTGATTTGAGCAAAAGGTTGGAAGTGATTGAGTGTTTGTGAGTGTGAAGCATATTGAGTCTTTAAAAATTCTCTATATATTTCTATGGTAAAAAGAGATATTGAAAGTGATTGAGCATTGTGGTGAGTGTGAAGTATATTGAGTCTCTAACAATTCTCTATATGTTTTTGTGAGATTGGACAAGTTCTAGTGAGGACTTGTTGAGCAGATTTGAGGTAAGTCTTGGTGAAGACTTGTTGAGCATATTGGACAAGTTCTAGTGAGGACTTGTGGAGTAGAGTTGAGACAAGTCTTGGTGAAGACTTGTGGATAAATTAGTGTGAGATTTTGTGGAAGCTTACAATGTAGATTTGAGACAAGTCTTTGAGAAGACTTGTGAGAAGAGTTGATTGATTGATTTGTTCAAACCTTGAGTTAAGATTTGGGGCAGATCTAGTAGAGTTTATTTGTGATTAAGTCAAGATTTATGTTAAGGATTGAGGACAAAGAATGAGCAGATTTGTGCTAGATCGAAGGACTGTGTTTAGTGTAGATTTGAGACCGAGAGTAAGCTTTGAAGGTGATAGAGTATAGAGGATGATAATCTCTAGTGGATAGAGGTCCATTAGCCAGGGTAGTGAGGATAGGTCTTCTAAGTTAGGACAAGAGTCTTCAATGGATAGAGATCCATAAGCCAGTGTAGTGGAGGCAATGGTTCTTCTAGAAGATCACCAACCAGAGCTCTCCTATGGATAGAGATCCACGAAATTGATTAGGGGATTAGTGTCTCCTTTGGACAGAGGTCCATAAGCATTGTAATAGGGAAAGGATTCCCAAGAGATTTTTTGAGAAAATTTTAGTGAAATATTTTCTCCGTGGAGTAGCCCACATTGGGTGAACCACGTTAAATTGGTATCTCTATTGTGTGTGGTGATTTGTGCATTACTTTGATTACTACTATTGATATTGCTATTGATACATTGCATAATATTGATTTGAAAAGAAAAATAAAAAGTGGTCTTATATTGTTCACCCCCCCTCTCAGTATAAGCTTGTGTTCTTCAATTGGTATTAGAGCGGGTTCCTTCAAAAGAGTTTAACATCTTGAAGGAAAAGCTTACAAGAACACAGATGGATTCTTAGAGTGGATCCTCAGGAAATTTAGCACCATTGTTCGATGGGAATAATTATACACTATGGAGCACAAGGATGAAGTTTCATTTAATGGCACTTGGAAATGAAGTATGGGAAGCAGTTGAAAATGGATACACACCACTAACAACTCCACCTACAAATAAATATGGTAAGCTTCTACATCATTATAATTCAAGAGCAATGAATGCAATTCAAAAGGGCTTATGTGAAACAGAGTTTATAAAGATTATGCATTGCAAATCAGCAAAGGATATTTGGGATAAGTTGCAAGGCATATATGAAGGAGATAAAAAGGTCAAAAGGGAAAAGTTGTAAAATTTCAAGAGAGCATTTGAAGACCTAAAAATGAAGGATGAAGAAAATATTGTGGGATATCTACTTCATGTGGATGAGGTTGTTAGCTCCATGCAAGGACTTGGGCTTGAAGTTTCAAAACCTGATGTGTGTGATAATATTCTAAGGTCACTCCCAAAAAGTTTTAGTGAAAATATTTCAGCTATAGAAGAGTCAAAATATATTGATAATTTGACAAGAGATGAATTACATGGCATTCTCACAACATTTGAGATAAGAATAAAAGAGGAACCTATTCCCTAAAAAGAAGCAATATTTAAAGCCACTAAGAAGACTAAGGGTAAGAAGTTAGATTCAAGCAATGAGCTATCTAGTGATGAAGAAGCCAATTATGGCAGAAGGAAAAAGGACTCAAGAAAATATAAAGATACAAAATCAGTTAGATGTTTTAAATGTGGAAAATATGGTCACTATGCATCTGATTGTCCAGAAGCTAGAAATAGCAGTGGTGATGAGAAACAAGATCATAAGAACAGGGATGCAGAAAGGCACAAGTACCAAAAGAAAAATAGGGATGGACAAGGTACACAAGGGAAGAAGTTTTTCTAGAGGTACAAGAAGAGTTTCTATGTAGATAAGGCAAGTAAGTACTCAACTGATAGTGATGATGGTTCCTCAGATAATGATAGAGATGAAGTTCTATTTATGGAAAAATAAAAAGAAGTGGTTAGGAAAAGAACACCAATAATCCTCAAATGTTTTAGATGTGGTAACTTTGGTCATCTTGAGGATAGTTGTACAAAGAGTGGTTTCAGTTTTAGTGATGATGAATATGAAGATACACTTGAAGGACCAGAAGAGAATATTCTTATGGCACTAGAAGAAGAAGGAGGTGATCCTAAAGAAGACAAGTAAAAAAATAATGAAGATGTTTTCAAAGGTAAACAAATAGAGGAAGAATCAGAGAAGGGAGAAGTTGATCTTGAGGGAGAGCTTATTCATGCTCTTGATGCATTAAATAAGGTAAGAAAGAAAAACTCCCAACTTAAGCTTCAGTTTCAAGAATGTGATGAAGAGGAAGGAAAGCTTATGAAGGATCTAAATAAGTCAATGGCTAAGATAAAAAAGTTCAAAGATAGGTTAGAAGAAAAGGTATTAGAATGTGAAAGGTTGGAGCATGAAGTAGCTTCACTAAGGAAGGAAGTAAAAGAGTCTAAGGATAGGTTACATAGGTTTTGGAGAAGCTCAAAGAATTTGGATAAGATTATCAAGACACAAAAACCTACATCAAGAAAAATAGGTCTTGGTTTTGAATAGGTACAAAAGAAAAAAAAGAGGAGTCAATCTCAAGTTCTGAAGAAGAAGAAACTTCAGAAGAAGAGAGTGTAAGAGAAAGTGAGACTTCTGAGGATGATTTGGACAACAAAAATATCAGCAAGGAAAGGAACAATGCACAAAAGAGGAACAAATGGAACATGAACCAAACATAGGGTAAAAGAGACTAAAAGACCCATGGGGTCAGGGCAAGGCAACTTCAATGGGTGATGCTTCTCATGTCACAGGTTTGGGCACAAAGCTTCTCAGTGCAAGACACATGAAAGACAAGAATATGGGAACTTAAAAAATAAGCAACTATTTCAAGGGTATTGCTACTCTTGTAATCAGTTTGGTCACAAGGCAATGAATTGCAGGGTTCATGATAGGAATAGATATGGCTTCACTAGAAGAAATCCCAAGATATTTGCACCTCCAAGGAATAATAACATTAAGTGTTATAAGTGCAATAATGATGGACATACAACAATATGGTGTAGAGCAGAGATTCTAGAGACAAGCAAGAACATGAATAGTCAGAGGAATCAAAAGGATCAGATGAGGAGAAAAGTGGACAAAGGAAAAGAGCAGTGCATGTTGGGAGTAGAAATACTCCCACCCCAAAATTAACCACCTCAAGAGGAGGTGGGGGAGGGGCTAAGCTAAGAGTTTCATTCTTAGCCCCGAGCCCCAAAGGTGACCCTTTGCCATTGATGTCAAAGGAGGAGATATTTGAGTAAGGGGGAGATATTTGAGTTAGGAGGAAAGCATTCAGTCAGGGGAGCAGTTTCTCAGGGGGAGCATAACATAAAAAGGTTAAGGAAATGGTAAAAAGTAATTGGGTTGCCATCAATGACAAAGGGGGAGATTGTTGGACATTTTGAGGAGTTTTGTTGTCATTGATGTCAAAAGCATTTTTGTGCTATGTTCGTCATCTTTGAGGACATTAAGTGTTTCTTCCAAAAGCAAGAAGGTCTTGAAAAGCAATAGGTTATAATATTTATTTTTAAATATTATATACCTAGGAGGGCTCAAAGGATGAAGACCCAAGGAAGGAGAAGCAAGTTCAAATTAAATAATAATATTTTATTATTATTATTTCGGGCCAAAAATCAAGCTAAAGAAGATCAAGGACCAAGTTGAAAAAGACCCACAAGCAGATTTAATTTAAATTAAAATATTTTAATCTTTGATTAAAATTTTAATTTAAATAATGATGGGTGCTAAGGTTTAATTTAAATATTTATTTAATATTTAAAATTAATTTTAATATTTGAATTTGAATTCGAATTCGAATGCTCGTCGATGTTGGAATATGCTATGGTTTGCATATAAATAATGCCAAGGTTTGGCATTTGAAAATTATCCCATGCGAACGATTTTTTGGCTCGTGCAAAGGAGAGAAAAGCTTGTGCATTTTTGCATGTGTGTTGAGCACAGAAGAGGACAACAATTCGTGGCCTCCAAAATTCACTCGAAGCCCCTCGTAGCTAAGTTGGTAGCCAAAGGCTGTGTTAGAAGCATTTGATAATTCTAGGTGTGGGTTCAAATATCGTGCACTCTATTTTTATCGAAGGGAATATTGTGTTGTGTTTGCACCATTTGAGGAGGAGGAAATCAAAGGTGCATTTGTGCCTTTTGGTTCTTGTGGAACCACACAACCCAATTGGTGGGTGTGAGTGCAGCGAAAGCGCTTGGGGGAGAGCCATCGACAACTCGAATCCTACCAAGGCCTTTTGGACAACATTAACAAAGGTATGCACATTATTTGGGTTGACTTGGCTTGCAAAAAATAAAAGAGGGAAAAATATTTTTGTTTTCCAAAGGTTTATTTTAATTAAGGTTTTTGCATAATTAATTTGGATTATAAGTTGTTGAAGGGAGTTAAAAGGGGTTTGCAAAAATTTAATTTTTGTGCTAAGTTTTTGAGTGATTAAGGAGTGATAAGGTAGTAAGGAAAGTTATTATTTTTGTGTTGTGAATTATTTGAAGGAGATTTTGTCATCTAAACCCTTGAGATTGGCAAAGAGTTTGATCTTGTTAAAACATGTTTTTAAGGGCACTTCTTCATCAAACAAAAAGGTATGGGCACATATTTCTTGTGAGTGATTGTTGAATGTTGTGAATGCTAAGTTGGAGTGAAAAGGATTGTTTGGTAAGCATTGTTGAGTTTGGTTTTGTATTAATACTTCAAGGTTTTTTTGGAATAAAGGTTGAAGATAGAAACCTTGTTTGATAAGCATTATTGGAAATATTGGTTGAACCTTTATATGCATGATTAGGGTTTGTGCAAGAACATGAGTATTGTGAACTATATTGAACTAGGGTTTGTGAAAGAACATGAGTATCATTGTTATGTGAAGTAGTGAACTATATTGAACTAGGGTTTGTGAAAGAACATGAGTATCATTGTTATGTGAAGTTGTGAACTATCTTGAATTAGGATTTGCAAGATCATGAGTATCATTGTTATGTGAGATTGGTTAATAAGCATTGTTGGAAATATTTGAGTGAGTGTTCATATGCTTGGACTAGGGTTTGTAAGCAAGGAGTATTTCATTGAGTGATTGATTGAGTGGAGTTGATTGAGCCTAGTCAAGTGGAAGTGTTGAAGTGATAGTTCTAGTTCTATGAAACAAATTGTTCTATATTCTGAATTGATTTGAGAAAAAGGTTGGAAATGATTGAGTGTTTATGAGTGTGAAACATATTGAGTCTCTAAAAATTCTCTATATATTTTTGTGGTAAAAAGAGAGATTGAAAGTGATTGAGCATTGTGATGAGTGTGAAGCATATTGAGTCTCTAACAATTCTCTATATGTTTTTGTGAGATTGGACAAGTTCTAGTGAGGACTTGTTGAGCAGATTTGAGGCAAGTCTTGGTGAAGACTTGTTGAGAAAATTGGACAAGTTCTAGTGAGGACTTGTGGAGCAGAGTTGAGACAAGTCTTGGTGAAGACTTGTGGACAGATTAGTGTGAGCTTTTGTGGAAGCTTACAATGCAGATTTGAGACAAGTCTTTGAGAAGACTTGTGAGTAGAGTTGATTGATTGATTTGTTCAAACCTTGAGTTAAGGTTTGGGGTAGATCTAGCAAAGTTGATTTGTGATTAATTCAAGCTTTGTGTTAAGGCTTGAGGATAGAGATTGAGCATATTTGTGCTAGACCAAAGGACTATGTTTAGTGTAGATTTGAGGACAAAAATGAGAGTAAGCTTTGGAGGTGACAAAGTATAGAGGATGAAAATATCCAGTGGATAGAGGTCCATTAGCCAGGGTAGTGAGGATAGGTCTTTTGAGTGAGGATAAGAGTCTTTAGTGGATAGAGATCCATAAGCTAGTGTAGTGGAGGCAACAATTCTTCTAGAAGATCACCAACTGCCAGAGCTAACCTGTGGATAGAGATCCACGAAATTGATTAGGGGATTGGTGTCTCCTTTGGATAGAGGTCCATAAACATTGTAATAGGGAAAGGATTCCCAAGAGATTTGTTGAGAAAATTTTAGTGAAATATTTTCTCCGTGGAGTATCCCACATTGGGTGAACCACATTAAATTGGTGTCTCTATTGTGTGTGGTGATTTGTGCATTGCTTTTATTACTACTATTGATACATTTCATAATATTGATTGGGAAAGAAAAGTAAAAAGTGGTCTTATAATTTTCACTCCCCCTCTTAGTATAATCTTATGTTCTTCACCCTATAATCTACCTCTATGAATACTCGCTACATGCCTTGGTCCATCACCTAGCATGTTTGTATAGATATTGGAGGGGAGATCCTCTAGGGAATGACTACTTTGTACCACCTTTGGTATTCGAAGGCCACGCCTATGTCATCCACCCTTGGATCCATGTAAATAGGATCATCCAAGTCCTCCTCTACCCACCTCACCAGGTTAGTCTTTCCCTAAACATCTAATAGGTCTCAATATACCCTATGGTACTAGTACTCTCCTAGGTTTGGTATCCCATGCAAAATCTTGAACTACCTTAGGACTCTATCAAAATGAAATACCTCTAGATCCCCTCTCTCTATGGTTAGCCATATGATCCTACTCACCTTTACCAGATACTTTCTATCCTCATCCCATACTAGGTGTAGATGTCAGGGTTACCATATAATCTAGGCCTCCCTTAGCTCATCTACTACCCACCTTACTAGTGGTAGGTTTCCAATGTATATCCTTGCAACTCGCTCCAAGGATATGGACCATATATATGTAGTTGGTCACTCTAGGTTAGACAATGGTCTTGGTAGTAAATCCAATATTTGCATCGCTATGTGCTCCTAGCTCCATACCTAGAGAAATTTCATACATATCATCCCAGTATGCTTCTTGTACATGATGTTGTACAATATCCTATACAAATGGGCCAACACATATGGACCCCATGCAAATTGCACCCTTTGGTATTACATATCTACTACTACACCCATCATCATCCATGGTAGATGTTTCCTAATAGTATGGTACATTAGTAAGCCCACCACCACCCCATAGAGCATGGTCATCAATGGTTTTACCCAATATTGTCCCACCAGGTCATATACAACCATCGTGCTCCCTTGTTCTTGGTGGCTCCAACCTCTTGATAATCATTGCAAGGTCCCTAGATACCATTTAGATCTATGAACTACTCTCTACCTAATAGGTATTACACAATATATGCCACACATCCTCTAGTATGATGGCCATATCTCTCGTCGATAGCTAGAAGGTCTATGAATCCAGGTACCACCTCTCCAACTCAAGGGTACAGTAAGCACAAAAAGTTGGAGGGTCAAAGAGCCAAACATATATGATGGCCCATAGGACCCAAGTTACCTAGGGGGAAGCTATGAATGTTGAGTCCCAACACAACATTTGGCATAAATATGAGGACTCATACTCTGATATGGCCAAGTGGCAAAGGGTCTTAGGAAGTACCAGGTCATGTGTTTCTAAGGATGAACATGTAGGATAAGAAGTTTGGATCACTTTTATCTAGACACTACAAATTCCAATGAAGAAGCATCACGTGACACATCTATCACATGAAAGAGTGCCAAGTTTTGTGTACCATAGTGTAAATAATTAATATTTATAAATAACACTATCAATGCCAAAGGTCATTCAGGCATTGGCTAAGCCAAGTGGTAGTATGTATAAGGGGAATTTGCCAACACAAATGCACAATTTAAATATCGAAAGGTGTATCAATAAATTTATATGAAGGAATTTGTATAGATTATGGATACTAAAGCACTAGTTGAGTAGCTAGGATTGTTTGAAGATCTATATTGTTGTTGATTCACTTGTCACAAAGATCAGAACATGAACCTACTAAGTGGGATTAGAGTAGAAGATAATGATGAATTACTCAATTGAGGAAGTATCTATATATATATATATCCCTAGATATATATATATATATATATATATATATATATATATATATCTAGGGATGGCCTACTCCCAACATCCCACCAGATCCTTAATAGAGCAACCCTTCTAGAAAATTATGCCTTATTGCATGTTGCTCCTCTATATATCTAAAGTAAGAGAGTTATGAGCAAGACAATATGAGAGGAGTAGGAATCCCTTCAGCATTCCTAGTAGTTGATGCCATGAAAATGCTCAATATACTAATAAGATAAATATTCCAAAAAAAAATCCTTTAGTTTGAGGAAATTGAACTCGCGTCGT
Source organism: Wollemia nobilis (assembly GCA_028583015.1). Taxonomy (NCBI): domain Eukaryota; kingdom Viridiplantae; phylum Streptophyta; class Pinopsida; order Araucariales; family Araucariaceae; genus Wollemia; species Wollemia nobilis. The sequence continues at coordinate 3,096,946 of JAQPPZ010017129.1, forward strand.
TTAGTTTGAGGAAATAGAAATAAAATAAAATTCCAAAGCTTTTAATTTTACATGATATGCCCAAAGAGAGTACAAGGCCACCATGCATTGGCCAAGCCAATGGGGCATCAAGTGGGTAAATAAGACAAAAATAAAAATCCTTGAAGGAGCATCCACGACGGTATGAAATGGTTACCAAGGGATAAAGGTAACATAAGAAATATTATGATATGTTTCATAAACCAAAAGAAAAGAAATAAATAAAACAAAGCAAAGCAACGACAACGATGGAAGGCTAAACCAAAGAATGGAAGATGAAAAATAGAGAGGTGGATTTGAAAACTTTAAAAACGTAGACAAAGGCAGTTTGTGGGGCTGGTTTTTTTTTTGGAAAACTAGAGATATGCTGCCGGAATATCACTGTAAAAATGAAAACATTATTTTAATGCAAAAGCTTTTCAGAAATTTGGGTTTTGTTAGCAAGAAAGGAGGAAATTTTTCTGTATGCTTGGATTTAATTGTTTATTTTTCCCTTTTCAGATTTTGGATTTATAAATGATGTTTAATGCATTTTTATGGTTACATCAAGTGAATATTTGAAGTCTGAAATTTATTTTTGTGTCCTTAGGAGCTAGCACCTAGTTTATTTTGATTGTGCAAATGCAGGTTGGAATAGACTAGGTTGCATGTAAGAGTTTCTCACATCTTCGGTTTTGCAGGACGGGGTGCCATCAAACTGATAATGCTTTGCATGTTTTCATTTTCAGCATTCAAGTTTATTTTCAGATTTTATTTTCTATTTTTCTAACTTTTATTTTGCAGATTTTTTTTAATTTTCAGGCATTAAAATAAAAATAAAAAAATAAAATGATAAAAATAATTACATGGGTGTGAAGAATGATATATAATCTTTCATACGCAACAGATTTGGACTCATTCCGAGGTCATTTCGATTTTATAAATATTTTTTAAAACTGTTGTTTTTAAGGGTTTTTATAATTTCGGAAATTTTATTTTTTACATTTTCGAGGCAAATCAGATTTTTAAACTTTGCATTTTCATTCATAAGCATAAGATGACCTTTCCTTTATGAAAATTTCAATTTCATTAAAGGGGGGTTAATTTTATGGCATTTCATGAGCCATCATTTTTGGAGCAATAAATGCACCTTTCTTCATGAAAATTCTGATTTCATTGAAGAGGGGTAATTTATCATTACATCAAAGGTCTTGGTTTTAAAGCATGAAATTATTTCTTCTTAATGAAAATTAATTTCATTAAAGAGGGATAATTCATCATGACATTATGAGGCTATTATTTTCAAGCAATAAATTGGTGTCTCTTTATGAAAATTAATTTCATCAAAGAGGGACAATTTATTAATGATATCAAAGGCTATCTTTATCTTCATGATAGGAAGCTACATTTAATGGATCTTTTCATCATTTTAAATTCACATTCATAGATAGATTTAATCTTCTATTTCATGCTTAAAGTAGGATTTAATGCAAGATAAAACTTGTTTAAAATCTACTTAATAAAGGAAGATAAAATCTACCTTAAAACATTTCAAGATAAAAGGAATTAAGGCACTACATCGTGGTCATATGAGGGCCAATTCACATTTGCTTTTAGTTAAGTTTTATGAACAATCATTAATATAGCATGGTAAAATGAACCAACACATGCCCCTTGTTAACAGTTACTTGCAATCACTAAGGTGTTCCTAGCATTTAATTGATATTTTTATTGAGATTACTAATACACATGTGCAAATGCTAATATAGCGGAGACCTTGGAGAAGTTGTTTTGTTTTAACTTCTTTGCAAGAGAGGGTTTTGGGATCAAAATCCTAAGGGAGAGTGTAATTTCACAATTGGGTAAAATTACCACTCAACATTTTGGTGCTAGAAGGAGGGCATGAATTGGTATTCATTGATCTAACACTTTTGGATTGTTCATACAGGAAATAATGTGATTTGGTATAACTTTTGAGAGTTTTAAATTGCTAAATATTTCAAGTTCATTTGATTAGCATCTTTGGCAATCTTTTAGCACTCAACACTTTGGGAGCTAGGAGAGCTTGAATTGATTTATTTTATTGCTATTTAGATGCTAAATTGTTCATGTTACTTGAAATATTTATTCAAAGACATTGGTCTTGACTAATGAGATTTTGTTGATCACTTTCATTGATTCTAACATTCTCTATTTGATGATGTGTTAATACTAACATTTTGGAAAATTTGAGAATGTTCTTTCATGTCATGGTTTAATTGATGCATATCTTTTGGATGATACTAACATGATGATCTTTGTGGTTTACTCATTTAAAAATTGTTAGTCATTTTATGCTTCTTTGCAAGATATTTTTATTTGACTAACAAAATTGGTTCTAAAGTTATATCTTTGATTATTGCAAGATTTACTTCAATGATGGCAAGTAGTCCTTTAAACATACTGGGGCCTATCACATGAGGTGAATATGGTTCATGTGCCTTTTCTACCTCATTTTAGGAATGTTATGGGAGTTTCTAGGTTAGTTGAAGCAGACATTAAGGTCATTCAAATTCTATATGAGCACTTTTTCAATGGCAAATATTTCATGAAGATGTTGGATATGAACTATTTTCATACATATTGGATAAAATTGCTCACGATTGGTTTATGGCCAATTATTCATGTAGCTTCAGGACTTCTTGGATTCAATTAGAAGAACTATATCTTTATCATTTTGGTAATCAAGTTGACTTAGATATGTTGTAAAAATCAATTTACCTCTATTCATAAAGAGCCTAATGAATCCATGAGTCAATTCAATGAGAGGTTACGTGAGTTGCACTCTCAAATGTGGGAAAATTTTAACATAATAGAAGAGGAAGCTATTAAAGTATACATGGGAGCCATACACCCCATACTTGCTACATATTTAAGGAAAAATTTTGATGACCCATATTTAGATACAATCTATGAGGTCCTATAAATGGTAGAACAATGGTGTGTTTCGAAAGTGGAAGAAGAGGTACAACATGTTCCCATGAGAGATTGTCCTTCTGAAGTTATTGATGCCAACCTACACCAACCATCTAATATAGCACCCTCCACTCCAATGATACCTAAGGTGAATGATCAAGGGGATGAATTTGAATGTCCAAATATTATAACCACCTTAGATATAGTCCAATAGGAGGTGCAAGTTGCCAAGCCAACATCCACTAATGAGGATTGTGTAGAGATGGGTTCATTTCTAGAAGTGCATGAGTATTCAGATAATGGAGGTGTCCTAAATCTAATTAGTTTCGAGATATGTGATAGGATAGAACCTACCATAGAATTGAATAAAGTGGTTGAAAGTGAAATTGAAAGAGAATCAATAAATGAATTTGAAGACATAATAGAATTTCACCACTTGTTCTCGAAAGACACTTTGGATGAGATTGTTGAAATTGATGATCAAGAAAATCCTCACCCTCCAAATTGTGATGAAATTGAATCATGGGTTACAAATGTAGATATTGATCTTGCAAACTTGGATACAAAAAGTAGCCCACTTTTGGAAATCATTGAACCATCTAAGGAAGGTGAAGGTGAATTTGATGAGAAACACATTGATGAATTGGAAGATGTTGAAGAAGTAGTTGAGCGTCACCACTTGATTTTGGAAGATGATTACTATGATTCTTGGAAGAAGTGGGAAGAATACACTCACTCCAAACCTTCTAATGAAACTTTTGTGCCAATTGATATGCAGGATAATACAATTGCTTTCTCGCATGAGGATATTACAAGTCCTGTACAATTTGAGAATATTTTGGAAGAAGGATTGGAATCTCATCAAGTGTTGGAAAATGATAATGATTCTATTACCAAGGACAAAGAAGAAAAAGAATTGATAGATGAATCAAAATATCATGTCACAAATGCAATAGAGTTTCATCCCATGAATTTGGATGACAATTTTTACAATGGTTGGGGAAGATATGAAGAATCATCTAATTTTCACACCCCTATCGATGAAATTCCTATTGACATGCAGGATGCTAAATCGATATTTCACATGAGGATATTGCTTTTGCAAGAATAGAGAAAGTTCCCAAATTGGATCATGATGAATATGAATTTATTGAAGATCTTGTTGAAATAGAAAGGGAAGAAATGATAAATGTTTCTTATGACTCATCTATTTTGGATGAGGAAGAGGTAAAATCTGCTCTTTCATTTTGGGATATTGAAAATTTGGATACAAATTCACATGATTGTTTTGAAGATTCAAATGAAGAAATACCATTGGTGGTCATCAAGGAATTGGAACCAAATGACAAAGAGGTTGATCTATGTGAAGCAACTCAAATGATTGATCATGGTGATGTGTTATTTGACACCTCCCTAGATAGACAAGACTTATGGATTGAAAAGGATGGTCACACTTTTGATTGGGTGCCTAACTTTGGTATGTTTGAACAGGTGTTTGATAATGATAAAGATCATGAAGAGAAAGAAAAAGTCACAAACGCTCATCAAGTTTTGGTAAATTCTAACCATGATGTGTTGAGTATGGATGACAAGGTGAAATCTTTACCTCTATTAGTGACTACAAAAATTTCAAGTAATGGATTACATGATGTTACTTTGGATACTAATGCTATTAATGATGAAATACCATTAGAGGTGAATGAAGAAGTAAAGTTGATTTCTACTCACACCACTAATGATATTGCTTTGATGAATGAAAAATAAGTTGATGTGCTTAAATTGCTAAATCAAATTCATCAACAATTAATAATGGAATCTAGGATAAAAACTTATAATGATTCTCATTTAGTAGATATCCTAGATGCTTGCAAATTTTTGCATAAGTTTGATTGGCCTAAAAACATGAATAATGAATTGGCTTTAAAGTTTTTAGAAATAGGCTCTTGCTTGCAAAACTTTATTTTGGATAAGGATAGCCTAATTCTAAATCATAAATTGAGTTGTGAATTTGACATCTTAAGGAATAGACAAGATAAAATTGAAGATCATTTATTGTCTAATCAATTCAATGATTTGAAGCTCACCTATGGAATTGTTAATAGAACTAAATCAAATTGGTGGGGTGAGCGAGGCAAGATGAAAATTGTTGTATTGTTTGGCCTAATATGGATTTTCTGGATTTCTGTAAATCTTGGCTTGCGTATCATGTTATATGTCTTTTGAAATGTGCTAATCATGTTTGGGATCCAGGGAAGTGATAGTTCAAGCTTTGCACCATCTTGTACCATATTGTACATTTGTATATAGTTTTGGTTTGTGTTTTGAGTTTTGTGTTTTGGGTTGTTCCCTTGTTTTGAGGTGATGTTTCGTGGTCGCTAACTTATGGTCTCTGGCTATTTTGAAGCTCCTTTATTTAGTAGGTTGGAGTAGGTGGGTAGATCTGAAAACTGATGAACCCGAGAAAAGGGGGATGAGTTATTTGGTGATTATGCTCAGATTTTGGGACTAAAATGGTGGAAAGTGGAACAATGAAAGATTAGCCAAAGCTCCACATGGGACTCACACACATTAAATGGTGTTTCTAGAATTAGGAAGGATGAAGTTATCTTGATTTGCAACCCTAGGCAAAAATCTAAAATGCTTCACTTGTAGGTTGCCTTACCCCAGTGATGCTTGAAGCTTTGCAAGGTTGTTCTTTTGAAAAGAAAAAATTTTATATAGAGAAAAAAAAGAAAAAAAGAAAAAAAAAAAGAAAAAAGAAAGAAAAAAGAGAGAACGAGCATCGAAAAGCTTGATCAAATCAGTCACAAGATCTAGATAAACTCTACCGGGGCTATGGATGCCTGATCGATAGTAGGGCTCTATCTAGATATAGCTCGGGTAAAAGGAAAGGCTTTGCAAAGCATTAAGCAGACACAAGGGTGAGTTAGATAAACTCCATCGGGGCTATAGATGCCTGACTGGCAGTGGGGCTCTATCTATAGTCATTTTGTTATGAGCGATACTTCATAGCCTAATGCAAAAAGGGATGATGGAATCTGGAGGATTTTTAGAAATGCAAGAATGAATCACTTTTGCACACACTGAGCAAAGGCAGATGGATTAGTTGTTTTCATTCTGAAGTTGTTTACCCCCATCTTCTCGGGACATTGCTAAATTATTGTGTCTCGCTGATCTTGTGTGTTCTCATTTTAGGTTGGGTTCTTCACCCGAAATGCTCAGGAGCATTTCCTAGCAGAGTCACCATTTGTTGTGGCTGCTCCACAACTCGCCCCAAAATTGGGGACCCACCTTTTGTTTTTGGTATTTGGGTGTTTTCATTTCATTTGGATGGGCTAGCATGTTGCACGGTATAGTAGTTGTTAATTGGTTAGAATTTTTTGTCGATGAATTTTTATCGTCAAATTCTTGTCAATGACTTTTATCATCAATTTTGTTACGATATTTATCGTCATTTTTGTGTTAGCAATGTTTTTGTTAAGATTTTGTTGTTAGCAATTTGGTTGTTATTGTTTTGTGTTTCCTTCATTTGTAGGTTTCAAATAATTTACAAAATGAAAATTCGAATAAAAATATATCTATATATATTTCACATATATATAGATATATATAAAAAAAATCAAATGGAATAAAATTAACTTTTATATTTGCATATATAAAAGTTTGAAATAAATTTCAAATAAAAATAAAAGGCATATATATCTATGTATACTTCGTATATATAGATATACAATAATAAAATAAGAAATTATAAAACAAAAAAATAAAAATAAAAAAGAGGAGTGTCTTTTCCTCATCCCAACCCCCTTTACGTTATGATATGTGAGCAATTAATTTTACATTTTGGTACTAAAATAAATTTTGTGGGTGTGTTGGCAGGTTTATTGGAGCTCAAAGAACATGACCATGACTCGGTATTTGAATCCTGATGTGGATGGAGACTGTGAACACAAAGGACAATGACCGAATGACAATATGATGTGGCAGTGTGGATGGAAATACCACAACGATGTGGCAGATACCTGGGTGATGTAAACCTGAAGTTTCATTCAAGGTGTGGGGCCATAAGATACTAAGGTTGTTTTATGGGTATTTGTAGGTGAACGAGTAACGTTGGACCAATGAAAAACCGACAATCACAGTGGCATATGTATTCTAAGAGGAAACAAGAACGTGATGTAGCCGATCGTTAACAAACCAGAAATCAAATATTTAGCACTATAAACCTGGATAACAAGGAAACTATTATGCAAAAGGATGCATGCACTATTGGAGGTGAGCTAGCACTAATCGCAAGGGCATAGAGGTGTTACATAGTAGTGCAATTGCATTCCTAGCAGATAACATGGTGCAAATAGCGAGGAGAGAGAGATCTTTAGCATCCAAGAGAGCGCCTATTCGATAGTGTGGAACACAGTGTAGAGTGTAAGCAAAGGGGAGAGAATCATACACTTCAAGATGTACACAACACAGTTTCACACGAAGGTTTTTGGGTGCCCTACATATTCGAACCCAGGGATGGTGAATAAAAACTAGTTCATGAAGGTGCTTGATGTGATGATAACTCAGCAAGATGATAGTGAGTTTCATGGTCGACATGGGCTGGGCCAACCAGGATTCAGTGACATAGAGGAATTAAAGGTTTTGAACATGGATTGGTTTACTAGAGTGATGTGGATCGACATTGAATGACACAAAAAATGTGTGGAGTAGGCAACCAGGATGATAATGACACGTCAGGTAGTTTTGACGAATGATAAGGCATCGGGTTCTAAAATGCAGGCATAGCGAGTGGAGTCGAGTTTTGGATGGTGTGATGCTGATAGGCAATGATGAAGTGCATTGTGCATTCACCGAGAAAAGCAAGGTTTGATGCAAGGTATGAAAGGATATCACTAAGTAGCTCAGGGCAGTTACGTCCAAGTAGAACATGAATGTTGTTGGGTTGAAGACGACGACGCTTGGTAGGATGACATCGGTAATTGATAACAGGTTCCAAGAAGTCAAAGGTTAAGGTATACTTATCAAAAAATCTATGACAATAGCATTACCGTGAAGTGGAACTGGCCATTGTGGATAACTTCGAGATTGATGTGGGCAAGAAATTTAATAGAAATTTATCAAAATAGATAAAATCTATGACAACGACACAAAGAATGAAACAATGCATAAGAAAAGTTGTGGGTGTCTTGGAGGTGGACTGCGCAGTAAGGAGGATGGGGTTGATCTCCATGTTTAAAAATTATATGCCGTTATGTGAAGTGGGTGAGAATATTGCTATTTTGGGACAAATATGTCAATGAAGACCAAAAAAAACAACATTGTGAAATAAACTAGATGTCACACGAAGGACACCAACACAAACACTCTCTTATGGAGATGAACAGATAGATATTGGAAGCAGGTGACACATGAGTTTAATGTGCGAGTAGGTTGTGGTATTTCTGCATTACGATACTAACAATAGGAACGTTGAAGTATGATGAGGAAGTACAACTATAAGTGATGATAGGTAGACAAGTTGGTGGTTGATTCACGCATTGTTAATACCGATGGTGTGAACCTAAAGCAGGTTATAAATTTTGGTCATTTACCCCATGCGTAGCACATGGAATTGAACTCGCGGTCATTTAGTTTGAGGAAATAGAAATAAAATAAAATTCCAAAGCTTTTAATTTTACATGATATGCTCAAAGAGAGTACAAGACCACCATGCATTGGCCAAGCCAATGGGGCATCACGTGGGTAAATAAGACAAAAATACAAATCCTTGAAGGAGCATCCACGACGGTATGAAACGATTACAAAGGTATAAAGGTAACATAAGAAATATTATGATACATTTTATAAACCAAAAGAAAATAAATAAATAAAGCAAAGAAAAGGAAACGACAACGATGGAAGGCTAAACCAAAGAATGGAAGATGGAAAATGGAGAGCCAGATTTGAAAACTTTAAAAATGTAGACAAAGGCAGTTTGCAGGGTTAGTTTTTTTTGGGAAAACCAGAGATATACTATCGGAATATCACTGTAAAAAAATGAAAACATTATTTTAATGCAAAAGCTTTTCAAAGATTTTGGGTTTGTTAGCAAGAAAGGAGGAGATTTTTCTGTATGCTTGGATTTAATTGTTTATCTTCCCCTTTTTAGATTTCAGATTTATAAGTGATGTTTATGCATTTTTATGGTTACATCAAGTGAATATTTGAAGTCTGAAATTTATTTTTGTGACCTTAGGAGCTAGCACTTAATTTATTTTAATTGTGCAAATGCAGGTTAAAATCGATTAGGTTGCATGTAAGAGTTTCTCACATCTTCGGTTTTGTAGGACGGGGTGCCATCAAACTGATAATGCTTTGCATGTTTTCATTTTCAACATTCAAGTTTATTTCCAAATTTTATTTTCTATTTTCTAACTTTTATCTTGCAAATTTTATTTTAATTTTTAGGTGTTAAAATAAAATCACAAAAAAAATAAAATGATAAAAATAATTACATGGAGCCCTAGACTGAACATCCATATTCCATACGCAATAGATTCAGACTCATTCCGAGGTCATTTCGATTTTATAATTATTTTCTTAAAAATGTTGTTTTTAAGGGTTTTTATAATTTCAGAAATTTTATTTTTCACATTTTGGAGGCAAAAATAGATTTTTAAAATTTGCATTTTCATTCATAAGCATAAGATGACCTTTCTTTTACAAAATTCAATTTCATTAAAAGGGGGAAGATTTTTATGGCATTTCATGAGCCATCATTTTCAAAGCAATAAATGCACCTTTGTTCATGAAAATTCTGATTTCATTGAAGAGGGGTAATTTATCATTACATCAAAGGTCTTGGTTTTAAAGCATGAAATTACTTCTTCTTTATGAAAATTAATTTCATTTAAGAGGGATAATTCATCATGACATTATGAGGTTATTACTTTCAAACAATAAATTGGTATCTCTTTATGAAAATTAATTTCATCAAAGAGGAACAATTTATCACTTATATCAGAGGCTATCTTTACCTTCATGATAAGAGCAAAATTTAATGGATCTTTTCATCATTTTAGATTCACATTCATAGATAGATTTAATCTTCTATTTCATGCTTAAAGTAGGATTTAATGCAAGATAAAACTTGTTTAAAATCTACTTAATCCAAAGAAGATAAAATCTACCTAAAAATCATTCAAGATAAAAGGAATTAAGGTTCTACATCTTGGTCATATGAGGGCCAATTCACATTTACTTTTTTTTAATTTTTATGAACAATCATTAATATAGTATGGTGAAATGAACCAATACATACCCTTTGTTAACAGTTACATGCAATCACTAAGGTGTTCCAAGCATTTCATTGATATTTTATTGAGATTACTAATACACATATGCAAATGCTAATATAGCGGAGACCTTGGAGAAGTTTTTTTGTTTTAACTTCTTTTCTAGAGAGGGTTTTGGTAACAAAATACTAAGGGAGAGTGTAATTTTAAATTGGGTAAAATTACCACTCAACAGGTTCCTTATCCTCATCGAGCTGAGGATCCCCCATGATTTTATAGAAATATAGAGAATTATCACGACACTTAGGTGGAGTATATCCTATTATCCAATTTTAAAGGTTGGATCTAGTAGAAGAACAAACTATTTGGAATCTAGGTGAAAACCAAAGAAAAACTAGATGAACCAAACCCCTAAAAAAGAGTGTAGGCAAAGACAAGCACAAAAATCCTAGTTACCAAATCCTTAAGGTTCAATATGATGACAAGAGGATAAGACCAAAGTTTTGGTAAGATCCTAAGACACTATTGCATGCTAAAAGGTTAGATTGGGAGAAGAGTTTAGCTAGGGATGCTTGACTAAACTAGATGCCAAATAATTTCAAGATAAGTAGGGAAAATCAAAACACTAGACAAGAGTAAATGAGAAGTTGACTACAAAGAGTGTAAAATGAGCTAGGGAAGTGTGTGAAGGGGAAAATCACCAAAAATTAAGCAATCTAGATCCACCCTTGCCTTGATATTTATGAGTCCAATTTTTCTTTGAGGGATCTATCCCTCGACCCCTACATGAAGGGTCGTTGGCCTGCCATACCCCCTAGTCAAGGCCATGTCATAAAACCTTAAAAATTGTACTAGGGCATCCACTATCCTAAGGTGCAAGGTATCAATTTTATGAAGAAGTACAACATTAAAAAATTCATCATGAGAATTACTAAAAAGCAATCTCAAACCTAACTGACATTAATGGTATAAAATCCTTATAGTAGATATCTAGAATGGGCAGTGATATCTCATCCCCAAGTGGCCCTAGGTCTAACAACCTTGGGATTATGCAGCATCAATGTGAAATTACTCCTGGGAGAGAATTTTAAAGAGGGAAATAAACCCTATTATTTTCATCATTGTAAGGAGGTTGAATTTTTATTGTATCTAGCATCTAACCTATAGTAGTTCTCCCTCTATTTTCTATTTTGTATTCTATTATAGACTCTATCTTTGGTCTAATGTATGTATATGGAACTGAGCCTCTTCTAATTTTATATGGATGTAATGTGCTTGAACATAAATGCAAGGAACTGTGACTGTTTATAAAATCCCTATCATGGTTTGAGTGTTTATGTATCTTTTTGTGGAACATTGTGACTATTGTATTTTTATCTTGGCTTCAATGGGAGATTATTTGATTTACAATATTATGCAATTGGGATCATGTTCAACATTGCTATCATGCTAGTTCATGTGTTCACTCATCCCAATAGAACACACAATGGAAATTATAGTCTCTTGGTACATTTCCACCCATATTTTATGCTAGCTAAGCTTGATAGCATTTATTACTTTTTATTATTTCATTTATTATTTTCATTTACTATTTTCTCTCCGTTTCCTTGAAAAAACACTCAATAGAGTAGGATAACATAGGAAGGAATAAGAACTAAAATATTGCATCAAGTCAAGGAGTCATTCATGGAAAAAACAATTGGAGGTTGTCTAGAGGAGTCATGTCCCACACTCCCTAGATTTCCTAGGAATAGCACCCCAAGTGAGGTATAGATCATTGAACACACCCACTCAACACAAAGACAACCACATCTACAAGGGGTCACGATGCTTAGAGCATAAGGGTTAATTTAAATCCCTAACACCATTGTCTGATGATTTGAATGTATATTTACTTTATCACCATAAGTAGGACATCCTCAAAGTGGAACCCAAATACCTTGTATTTTGACTTGATTCTTGCTCCCATCATAGACTCTTCTATTTATAGAGAAAAAACAAACACTTCACATTCTTCTATACACTAATTTTTATTTTAAGGATAAATTGATTCACAATATTCTTTATCCATTATTTATTTTCCTTCAAAATATTCATTTTCAATTTCAAGCCCTTTTTAGACTATAGGATATATACCCCTTTATTGAATAGTGAAGGTTTCTATACTATTGAAGAGGCTATACTTCTTAGGGAGTATTTTGAGTATATTTTGGAGAGCTGCTCACCAATATTCTTTGAAGAGGAAAATAATGACCACTCATTTAGGTGTTCTATGCATTATGTAGGCTTGTATTGCATTGAATCAATATGAATCCACCTAATTTACCATTGGTTGGTTCATCATGGTGTACGATCCTAAAAAGCATACACCTAATATAGTAACAATTGAAAATCACATAAAGCACATACATAAATTGACAAAATTGAAATAACCAAAAGAAAGGTGTCTTTTATTAAAATTGAATCAATTCATGGCTACAAATTCATCCCTCTTAGGGATACCCAATGTGATACAATGTTACAATCATAAGAAATCCCTCGCAAGGGTAGGTGTAATCTACAGGCCTTTTAGAATGACACGAACTGCTCCAAGGTGTCAAGTATGACCTTCTTCTCCATGATTAGAGGTATTTGTTGCCTTGCATGCGTTGACGATGGAGTCCTAAAACCATGCATTCAATAAACAACAAGAAATATTAAAAGCAAAGGATGCCTCTCTTGATGAGGCTTTTAAAGGAATCTTGCATAAAGAATAGCATGAAATCAAGAAAGCATGTAAAACTATCAATCTATGCAAGAAATGAGGAAATTGTAATAAAGCATGTAAAGAAGCATGAATCTAGCTAAGAAACATCCTAATTAACCATTAGAAAACTTGAAAAGCATGAAACTAGTCTAAATTGACAAATGCAAGGAAAATGGAAGCAAATCTACCTCTAAATCCTAGAATTAACCGGTCAAATGTCTGCTAAAATGTTAATCTATGCTAGATTAAGCTACTTGCATAACTAAAAATGGAAATCTACTGCTAAAATGGAGGAAAGAGAGCATCAAACCCTAGCCACGGGTGCTTAAAGTGGTTGGCACTGTTAGCCATGGCTGACAGCCATGACTAAGGTGAAAGTGTCCTTTCTCTTGAAACCAGGGCCAAAAACTCTCAAATCCTCCAAGGAATTGATGATCAAGGGTCGCCTCGGTGTTCTGAAATAGATTGGTGGTTGAATTCACTGGAATTGGCAATGGAAGTGTGTCAATTGTCAAGCTTGCTCCTCAAGCTCTTGAGATCTCCATTGTTGCAAAGTTGATGATCAAATTGGATTTTGGCAGCATCTTGTTACTCTTCACAAGGTGCAATTGGCTCTCCAATTTGATAGGGCTTCGCTATGAGAAGACAACCAGTTAGGGTTTGCTCTTTGAAATTGGGGTCTTAAATAGACTCCCAAAATCCTTGCTCTAGCTTCATGGAGAAGCCAAGAACAAGATTTGGTAGTTGGGAGGAAGCTTCTAGATGCTTCCAAGCTCGAACCGCTTGAAAACCATTGCAATTTGATTGTTGCAACTGATTTTACTCGGCTCTGGTCACCCGAGTTTGTTATAGGGCTAGCCATGGCTCTTAAAAGTGGCTAAAAACCCTAGCCATGGGTGACACCAATGGCTAAGAATCCTAGCCATGGGTGACACCAGTGGCTAAGGCTAGATAGGCCAAAATGCCCAAATTGAGTGGTTAGAACCACTGCTTTTGCCTTGGAGAGGTCCAAGATCATTCATATGGTCTGCTAGCATGTCCCATATGAGTAGTCACCTCGACATGACATATTTTAGGTGTCTAAAGATGCCCCTTTTGAGATGCATTGTGAGATCGAACAATGTTGAGAAAAAATAGACCTCCTAAAATGATGTCATAGGTTGGATGATGATCATTAGTCTGATCAACATTAGATGCCCAAGTCCTACAAAAGGGCATGCATCTCTGAATCATTACCTTCGATGAGTTGAAGAACTTGATTCTGGAAAGCTTAAGTCAAAATCCTAGCCTTAGCGACAATTAGGAGATAAGCTTAAGTCAAATCCTAGCCTTAACGACAATTAGGAGATAAGCTTAAGTCAAATCCTAGCCTTGACGCAATTAGGAGACAAGCTTAAGTCAAATCCTAGCCTTGATGGCAATTAGGAGATAAGCTTAAGTCAAATCCTAGCCTTGATGGCAATTAGGAGATAAGCTTAAGTCAAATCCTAGCCTTGATGGCAATTAGGAGACTAGCTACCCAGTTTGCTTGAATTTACTCTTGATACTTTGCTTATTTGCCCCAAGCAAGGAGGGTGCATGATTGTCTTTGACAATGATTCTTGAATGAATGCACTTTTGACAAGATCGAGGGATCTACGATCAAGGGATATTCTGTTGACTTTGATTATGAAAATTGATATTATGACTACCCCCTCAAGCGATGAGTCGATGAGGGTAATGACAATTAAATGAAGCGACGAGTCGCTTGACCACTATGAGTGACTTGAACAGTTTAAGGTTTTAGCACTTTGATACTACTTGGCAAGGCCTAACTCAACCATGATTTCAACTATGAATAGTAATTGTACACCTCTATCCCATGGAGCAGTCTAGCCACTATGGCCTTCTTAGGGAATCAAGATGATAGCAATTCCAATTATGCTTGTGTTGAATCACTATGTTCGATGATCTGTTGAATCATTGTGAATTTTGATTTATTTAATTTTTTTGTTAATTTTACAATTTTTGAAATTTTGGACCTGTAGATATGCTTTAATGTCCAATCTGAAACTCCTTATGGTGAGAAAATATGTGCATTTATGACTTGAATGAAAAGACCAAAGATTTAGACTTCTTTGGAGCTTTTGGGGATCGATACTGATAATGCCCCAATTGATGCTTGCAAATGTTTTTGTTTTGATTTTATGTTATGGATGCAATGATGAATGTAATGCCTACATGATGATGTGATTATGCTATATGTATGCAATGTACGGATGACATGCACTAGCTAGATGATAGATGTTCTATTAGATTCCATGATCTATATGTATAGATGGACTATTTTGTATGCATATGGATGCAATGCTTATTGTTAAATGCATGTTTAATTTTGATTTAATTTTATGCATCTAATTTATGTTATGATATGGTGAATGCAATGTATGTAATGCATAATTTTCATGATGAGGATTTACTGTAAATGGACATGTATGCTTTAATCACTTAAAACATAATGTATGAATGCAATATGAGTTTAACAATCTAATGGATGACACCACAGAATGTATAACAATCATGAACTGTAATTGCTATATCTTATTATAAGAATTAATCAATTAATCACCCATATGTGAGATGCAATGATGTATTGTTTCTATTCATAAGCTCTTGCAAGTTAAAAGAATATGCGTAACATAGTCAGTGGCCGTTTAAATATCATTTCTGACATCCATCCGGTATCTAACCTATATTATGAACAATCTTTAATAAACAAAATCTTATAAAGAGAAATTTGATATTTGATGATTGCATTGAAAATTGGTTGTTGCTATTTGGGAATTTTTGAGGTTTTCCATGAAACTCAAACACCCTAGTTGACTTATCAAAAGTTGTATAATGACCATACTAGACTTCTGAAAAATAAAGTTTTCGCTATGAAAGACCAAGCTATTCATTACCCCTGTGTGTGCAAATGAATGTATTAGGTAAAACATAAGCATACCCCGATGTCAGGCGGGATTCTTTCAGCCCATTTCTAAGATTGGGGATCCTCAAATGTTCACCTCATCCTAGGTTTGGATTTAGTTAGACTAGACCACTAGGCAATCCGGGCCACCTAAAGCTAGCTCACTTTGTAAATTGCTTAGAACTACCCCTTCAATGACAGGCGAGATTCTTTCAGCCCATTGCTGAGATTGAGGATCACTCTATGGCTTTCAAGCATTGATCATTCCAGGGATTCAAGCTCACCCCCTTATTTTCTTCAATTTATTGGGATACTTGCTCATATATAGTGACAAAAATCACTGTTTATTTTGTATATACTTTTTTCTTTTTCTTTATTTATTTTTATTTTTTCTTGAGCAAGGGATTTGATACTGATTTGATTTTATTTTGAATTTGATCTTGATTTGACTTGATTTTGGGATTTCATTATGGGATTTTGCTCCTTCATTTGTAAGCAAGGGATTTATTCGGGTAGGGGGTAAACTTGTCCTTTTGCCAATGACCACTACTCTAGACCATTGCTCCTCACAAAATAAGCAAGTAACAAAACCTTTCACCTAAGGTGACCCGGACCACTTTTGTAGTTTTTGTCCTTCCTTACCCTAATTAGGATTGTTTAAATGTGTTTGATTAGTGATAGGATTTTGATATGCTAAGTGCTATCAAAACTAGACCTCATCTACAAAAGCAAAGCAAGCTTTCTACCAAACTCTTGAGAAGACCACTAGGTATGGTTGAATGACCGAAAAACCCTAGTATATTCTTCATAGCAACAGGAGGGGTTGTGTTGAAAAACACAATTACTCACAAGGGTGATGGATGATGATGATAATGCATAGATGCATGATTGAAACACAAACGTGGTGTCGTTTGTAAGATTGCAAACACAACCTATCCTAATGCAAGTGCGATGGATGGAAATGCCTAATGCAATGCAATTAAATGAATGCATATGCAAAATGAGAATGCAAAATGCAAATGAGATGCAAAAATGCAAAATGAAATGCAATATTTTTAGAATTTTATTGCTTTTTGATTTTTATGGATTTTAATTTTGACCAAGGGACTTTAAATACCTTTGGAGCCTTTTGTGAATTGACCAAAGGGCTTATGATGCCTTTGGAGCTTTTTGTGCATTTTTATGGATTTTGATATTTTCCATATTTTTGATGTTTTGATATTTTTCAATTGTTTTTGAAATTTAAATGTTTTGAATGTTTTTGAAATTTTAAATTTTCAATTGTTTTTGAAATTTTGATATTTTATGATTTTTGTTTGTTTTTATGTTTTTAAATGGGAAGGTACGCTACCTTAAGTACCCCCAGTGTGTGTGCCACTCAATGAAAGTGAGGAAGGTGTGATACCTTTAGAAGTCTCACTTTGCTTCATTGATCGTGATGTGGATGATGGGGAAGGTGTGACACCTTGAAGACCCCCAATGTGCATTGTGTTTGATGTGCCATGATTGGCTTGGCTAGGAGTAGTAGAAACTGATTCCCCCTATTGTGATGTGCAATTTTATGCAGTGCCAATGTCTCATTGAGATGAGACAAGCGAAGGTGAAACATTGGATGATGCCACAGGTTGCATAGATCGATTTTGATATTCTTATTTCTCTATTACAACATTGATCATTCCCACAAACTCTTGGGGAGGTTGATTGATATGCACCTAGTTAGGTTGCTCAACTTGATTGGCAGGTGTTATGTTTGCTTCATGTGCATGCAAGGGGTCTTGGAAGACTCCTATCTGAAGCTCTTGCCTCTCGATCATATCTTGCACTAAATCTCTAAAGGGATAACATGTCTGGATGTCATGACCCCTTTGTCGATGGTAAACACAATATAGATTTTCCCTATGCACCTTTGATCTACGCTTATTAGGTTTCAAAGGATGGATCTCTGGAAGATTGATTCTTCGTGCCTCATACAATCGATCAAAGAGCGATGCTAATGTCTCTAGAAAATCAGTATATTGTCATTGTGGCCGATGTTGTTGGCCTTGTATCTGATTCTGTTGCATATGATTTTGGGCCAGAGGAGGCTGAGCTTGGTAATTATGTTGCATTGGTAGAGGTGGTGCGACCTGGTTTGAGGATTCGAGGATACTCAAAACAACTTGATTGATTGGGGTCACCATTTGTTGCATGTTGCCACCTATAATATTCTTGTTTGGCCATTCCTTTTTGTGGAGTTGAATATCACCCTCCTGTATCTTGATGTCTTCAATGACCTTGGCCTGTGCTAAGGCCTCCTCGAATGTTTGATACTATTGTAATTGCAAGAGAAGGGAGATATGTTTTGAATAACTTCTCGTAAACATTCGAATGAGCTCTGTTGTGGGTAAAGTGAAAGGTAATTTTGACATCACCTTCCTCCATTTATTGCCATACTCAATGACTGGCTCATCATCTAGTTGACAAAGGCTAACCAAGTCAGTCAAGTTTATCATTTCCTTAGCACTAGAGGCAAAACATTGCAAGAATGCATCGGCTAATTGCTCAAAGGTGTATATGCTATGATGTGGTAGATGATTATACCACTCTAAAGCATCCCTAACTAATGTTGTCATGAAGATTCTTAACATCAAGGGGTCATTGTCTTGAAAACTAAAGCACATATGGATGAAGCTTGTCACGTGCTCTCGTGCATCTTCATCATATTTGAACTTTTCAAGTTGAGGCATCTTGAAATTCGATGGGTATGTCGGTGATGACACCGAGGGATGCAAAGGCTGATTTCTAAGCTGCTTCAGTGTGGGTTTTTGATAAACCAATCTTTGATTTTGTTTTTCGAATGCATTTATCCGATCAGCTAGCACTTTGTATGGCCCTGAAAAAATGATATGATCTTCATCTCGTCGCCCTTGATTAGGCAGAGGAGGTCGCTTTTGATGTTGAGGTGGACGATAAGTATAATCATTAGGTACCTCATCATAACTGGATTCAGGGTAAGCATCTACTTCTTCCTGATGTTCCCATTGGGACTCTGCATATGATTCCTCATCGTATTGATCTTGGTACTATTGAGGAGTATGAGGTTCATGATGATAACCAGATAATGACCTATGATGTTGAACATGATTTTTGCGTGGCTGCGGTGAAAGATTCTGAGATTGCACTGGGTGCCTTATGCGTTGTTGCATCCTCTGGGTGCTAGGCGTAAGCACCACTTTACGCAATGCATTTTGCACTTGCTCTTGTTGTATCTTTTGTTGTTCTTGTATCTTTCATTGATACAACCTTTGTAGGTGTGCTCGTGGTGAGTCCACCCATTGTTGATTTAATTGTTGTTGATCCAACTGGAGTTGATCCGTATGTTGTTGGTTAAGTTGTGGCCTCAGTGCCTGATGTGTATGATCCCATTGTTCAGTTGTATGGGGGCTATGTACCCTCGTATTTGAAATATGGATGGGTTTATCATGTATTTTCCCCCTAGTAGGATCTATTACTTGTTTTCCATGCTCCTTAAAGGTTGCATTGACCTGATATTTTGAGTTATGAGTGGGCTCTGTATAGTTTGACAATGTAGAGCCACAACGTGGTTGCCCCACGTACTCTTCATGAGGAGTAGGAGGATGACTTGGGTCCTCTTCCTCATCTATGAGGAATGATGCATATTCAGGCTCAGATGTAAGCTCTGTATATTCAGACTGCATAGAATGCTCCCTATGAGGAGTAGGGGGGTGGCTTGCTCGACCAGATGGGGTGGTTTGCTCACCCAAGCTAGGCCATGGTGTATGCTCATGATCACTTTATGATTGATGTATAGAGAAATCTGGGATGTGAACCTATGAGATTGACCTACTAGGCTCCTCAGTGGGTGGATTGTTCCTTATATAGAATTCTATCAAGGTGTTCCAGTCAGGAAGGTTTCCTGGAGGACCTATGGGTGCTTCCTTAATAGAGATATCTTGAAGGTTTGACCCCCTATGGATGGTATTAATGCTATGATAAGACCTGGGATGCCATTCAGGGATGGCCATGTCCTCTGGACTGATTTGAATATGTTCAGTGGTTATGGAACCTGATTCCCTCTCTAGATTGGAGGTCTTGCTCACCATGGGAGGTCCCCTAGCCATTTAGAAAATATTTTGGCTTCCAAAAAAAGTTGAAAGTGTTATATATCAAAATGATCAGTGCGATGAGCTGATCACAATGAGCTATAACTCAAAAATATGATTTTCGGGTCAAAATTTTGTATTTTTGAAATAATTGGCCAACCGGGGCTCGTGGGGAAATGCCCACTTTTAGGAATTTTTGGGAAATTTTGAACCATGAAGAGTTAGGACCCAAAATTTTTGTGAGAGGTGCACAAGGGTATAACTAAGACAACAAAACAAATTTGGCAATTTTTGGAGTTGTCTAGACCATTTTATGACCATTTTAGTGCAGTTTTTCCTTATTTTCGGCTTCAAAAATAGAGTAATCATAAAACCAAAATAACTTTTTTGTTATAGCTCCGATTTGCATGATTCTCGATCCATTGGATGCAGAATAAAATAAATAAATTATTATTATTAGGGTTAGGGTTTGGTCCCAGATCAAGGATCTTATGTTGATTACCCCAATAATAAAGAAACACACAAAGTAGACAATATGATTATCTCTTTTAAAGATTAGATGTGTGTCCTAAAACTGGTTTAGTGTGTTTTGAGATTTGTTGATACTACAATCTAACTCTCATCATGTTTTTCAATAGTTGATGATATTCTCAGATTGTTTAATGGTTTTCACCTGTATGCTCGTAGCTCGACAACCTGGCTATGAACTCCAAGCCACGTAATCCCACCTATAATATGTGGTAATGAAGTCCACACATGGTCAGGGAGCACAGGTCCTCTAGGTCCTCACCCAATCTCATCCGTAGTCAATGATATACCTCTCCAAAGAGAGATACATGCAAATTTTCCATGGGCTATGATGACATCTTGGATCCGATATTGGTCTAGTAACAAAAGGATCGAGGGAGTTGGGCCAACGGATGGAAATCACTACCACCATCATTGAACCCTACTAGTGGTTGGATGTGACTTCCAACTCACTAGCGTTTACAATGTGTCATGGTGTGTGTGGTTCTTTTTACTTTGCATGAAAATAAAATGCATAAAACAACATTCAAATGATTTTCCTACATGCTTTTCAAAAGAACATTTGATTTTAAGAGAATGCACGACTATGCTAGATGATTTTAGAGAATGCAACTATCTATGAAGAAAATGGCCACTGATTGGGCCTCATACATGCAAACTCTAAACAAGCAATGTCCTAGACCACTGGAGACTAGGGCGGACTACAATCAGAGATCCGCTATTCCTAGCAACGACTAGTAGAAAACTAAAAAAAACATCTAGGATTTCCCCATTTTACTTTTTGCTATGTTTTCTAATTAACATCCATCTATTGCATTCTACTTCTATAAAAACACAGAAAAAAATATAGAGAGGGGAAAATGATCCTACCTCAGATCCAAGTCTGATGATGGTGTTTGATATCTACTTTTTCTATTTTCTGTTGACCATGTCTGTCAGGCATGGCTGCAACTATTGCCCATGGTTGTCAACCATGGTTACAACTATTAACCATGGTTGTCAACCATGGTTAATATTTTTTACCATGATTTTCAGTCATGGTTAAGACCTGCCATCAAAAAACATAGCAAGTTAGATTTTAGATCGCTTAAATTGCAGGGTTCCACCATGATCACCTTTTGTACGATCCTAAAAAGCATACACCTAATCTAGTAACAATTGAAAATCACATAAAGCATACAAAAATTGATAAAATTGAAATAACCAAAATAAAGGTATCTTTTATTAAAATTGAATCAATTCATGGCTACAAATTCATCCCTCTTAGGGATACCCAATGTGATACAATGTTACAATCATAAGAAATCCCTTGCAAGGGTAGGTGTAATCCATAGACTTTTTAGAATGACATGAACTGCTCCAAGGTGTCGATGACCTTCTTCTCCATGATTAGAGGCATTTGTTGCCTTGAATGTCAAAACCCTATTAATCCTACATTCAATAAACAACAAGAAATATTAAAAGCAAAGGATGCCTCTCTTGATGAGGCTTTTAAAGGAATCTTGCATAAAGAATAGCATAAAATCAAGAAAGCATGTAAAACTATCAATCTATGCAAGAAATGAGGAAATTGTAATAAAGCATGATAAAGAAGTAAATATCTAGCAATTAGGAAGCCTAATTAACCATTAGAAAAATTAAAGCATGAAACTAGTCTAAATTGAAAAATGCAAGGAAAATGGAAGCAAATCTACCTCTAAATCCTAGAATTAATTGGTCAAATATCTGCTAAAATGTTAATCTATGCTAGATTAAGCTACTTGCATAACTGAAAATGGAAATCTACTGCTAAAATGGAGGAAAGAGAGCATCAAACCCTAGTCGTGGGTGCTTAAAGCATAGCTAGCACTATTAGCCATGGCTAACAGCCATGGCTAAGGTGAAAGTGTCCTTTCTCTTGAAACCAGGGCCAAAAACTCTCAAATCCTCCAAGGAATTGATGATCAAGGGTCACCTCGGTGTTCTGAAATAGATTGGTGGTTGAATTCACTAGAATTGGCAATGGAAGTGTGTCAATTTTCAAGCTTGCTCCTCAAGCTCTTGAGATCTCCATTATTGCAAAGTTGATGATCAAATTGGATTTTGGTAGCATCTTGTTACTCTTCACAAGGTGCAATTGGCTCTCCAATTCGATAGGGCTTCACTATGTGATTGACACATTAATTCTCTAGGGTTTGCTCTTTGAAATTGGGGTCTTAAATAGACTCCCAAAATCCTTGCTCTAGCTTCATGGAGAAGCCAAGAACAAGATTTGGCAGTTGGGAGGAAGCTTATGGATGCTTCCAAGCCCGAACCGCTTGAAAACCGTTGCAATTTGATTGTTGCAACTGATTTTACTCAGCTCTGGTCACCCGAGTTTGTTACAGGGCTAGTCGTAGGTCTTAAAAGTGGCTAAAAACCCTAGCCATGGGTGACACCCATGGCTAAGAATCCTAGCCATGGGTGACACCAATGGCTAAGGCTAGATAGGCCAAAATGCCCAAATTGAGTGGTTAGAACCACTGCTTTTGCCTTGGAGAGGTCCAAGATCATTCATATGGTCTGTTAGCATGTCCCATATGAGTAGTCACCTCGACATGACATATTTTAGGTGTCTACACATGGGTTGGATAATAGTTATTTTATTTATGTAAATAAGTTGGTTTGCTACTATAGGCTAGCCTAAAGTTTGTTGATTTATTGTTTGAGCATAGTGGATGACTATGGCATAACTTCCAATATTATATGGCATTTTATAAGCAGGGAACCAAATATTCACATTCATACTACTCATTCTATTGTGCATATGATTAGTTATTGACATATTCCTTTCTAGAGCACTATAATTTAAAGAGAATCATTATAGGAAAAAACTTCCTCATGAGTAGGGGTTGGTCGGTCTTGTTGTTAGGTAATAGACCATTGAGGATCTTGCATGTTTTCTTGTTGAATTCTCTAATTCTCTTCTTTAATCTCATCATTTTATTCCTTTATTCATTCAAGTTCCATAACTATATCCTTGAACTCATATAGAAATTGTTGCACTTGGGGAACTTGTTGATGCTATGGGGCCACATACTGTTGATGGGTTTGATCCAAATAAGGATGTTTTTTTTCATGGATATTATTGGATTTTGTTGTTGAATAAACTAAGGTTATTGGGGAATTGTTCATAATATATACCCATATGATATTTGGTATGTATGTTGCTCCATTGGAACATATATTAATTACTATTGATGGTATTAGATCCATCATTGGTTTTGCACAACTTAGTAACTAGGTCCTACCACCTATTGCTACATTGGTTGCTAAGGATCTATTTTTGTTGATGAGCTCTATAGAAACTAGTATTAGCTTTGTCTATAGGTATTGAGGATTTGAGGACTTTAATTCCATGATATTTTTTCACTATTTGAGGATTTCCCCATGGTTGAGCTACTATAACACTACCTAAAACTTGAATATATGAAATATAGGAGTATATATCATATGATTTTCATTGTTTAAGAGGTGGGGTTTGGGGTAGTGTCTATTTTTTTTTGAGAAGACAAATCGAAGAGTAACACTTATAAATTTTAGGTCTAAAATGACACTATTCTCTATTTAAAGAAGGAAGCAAGAGATAATATCTAACATGAAGGGTTTGATGTGAAGAGTTTTTTTTGATAGTGCTAAGATGAGATGTAATAAAATATGTGAAATATAATGTAATAAGATTTCTAGTGATTATGAACAAATAAAATATCAACACTATCATTGAACTAATATAGATAGTGTAATGTACTACAATATATTTTGAAATGAATCACCTACTTGATTTTGTTGAAGTTAGAAATAGTTGTCATCTCACAAAGAATCAACCTAGATATTTAGTGTATATACCCATATAGACAATTTTTTAGAGCCAAAATTTTTAAAATACTTAAAATTGATCTAGGGAGTGACTTATTTATAAACTAGAGTGATTTTATTGAAAATTCAAATGTTTCTCTTGCATTATTAGGTGATTCACTAGTAGGAATTGACTTAGAAATTTTTTGCTTGTAGAGTAATTTACCTACAAAATGGAGTGATTCGCTTATAAATACAAGTAATTAAATTTCAAGTTTAGGAAATTTGCTCATAATATCTCACATTACAAAATCATCTGATTACATTGCATGGAGCTTTATCTCCAATATATAATAATTCTCATGACTTTTTCTCTCCTCACAAGAGATGCAACCTTTCACATGCCTCTCATTATGACAAATAATCTCATGATTCCATAACCTCCTACTTCACATATTGATACATATCATATGACTCTTCACTTCCACACTTGAAACCTATCACATATGACTCTTCACTTGCACACTTGACACATTCCATTTAATACATAACATTCTTCACACTTTGACACATACTCTAGACAAATATTAAACACACTCCATAAACTAAATATTTATAATAGTGCTCAATGGTACTTCATGACACTCAATGGTATCAAATAATGTAATACTTACTAACAAAGACTAGGTTGATAAATCAAGTCCCTAGCCTTAGTGAATTGTTCTATATTTAACTTGTAAAATACAATAAATTCAGATCAAATTGCTTGTAGTTCATAGTGAATCACTTAAAAATAGAGAAAATTTATTGTAGAACTAGACCTAGGTAATTTTATAGGCAATTTACTCAAATAGAATGAATCAATTCAAATATAGAGTGAATTATTCCCTAAAACTAGAATTAGCAAAAAATAACACAATTTTAATCCAATCACTTCATCCACGATGACTACAAATTTGGCATACAAAATTAGAAAGTTTGGTAAAATTTGAGAAAAAATGAGAGTTAGTCCCACTAGGTGTGCCCAAAACTATGTTGAATTAAGGAATTATCTTGAATTTTAATATAGCATTTATGTCCCAATTATAGTTGTAACAAATTTTAAAGGGAGTCCCAATGGATTCTCCCAACCTCCAAATTTAGGTTGGCTCCCAACTATCCTCACAAAATACTTGTATGCTAACCTACACCAATTGCATGAAAAGTAAAGTGTGGAAA
Source organism: Wollemia nobilis (assembly GCA_028583015.1). Lineage (NCBI taxonomy): Eukaryota > Viridiplantae > Streptophyta > Pinopsida > Araucariales > Araucariaceae > Wollemia > Wollemia nobilis. Next base: position 3,122,533 of record JAQPPZ010017129.1, read on the forward strand.
ATAAACATGCATTAAATATTAAGAGTGCAAGTGAATCATTTAAAATATGGTTTAAAATCATAGTGAGGAAAGTGTGTGATCAATGAACACATGGGAATTCTAATAGCATCAATATTCTCTCATTTATTGGGTATGAAATTGAGAAGAAAATGGAAAGGTGAAAAAAGGTAATGTATCAATAACTTGTTGGAGTATATTACATTATTTGATACATGCTAATGTACCCCCATGGTACCTTCATGGTACATATATAAATATTAGATTAGGGTTGAGTCATAGTTTAGAGTGTGAGTATTATTTCCCATTTCATGTAAATGTGTATGTGCATGAAATGCACATGTCATGTGAGTGAGTGTGCAAGTGTAATGAGAGTATATGTGCACAAGTGCCTTATATGTAAGAGATCAAATATAGCATCAAGTTTCAAGTATCATATTTGTAAGAGAAAGAGGAGTAATAAAGATTGCATAAATTTTAAGCAATTAATATTCTAAGTTGTGCTACATGCTTTGTTCATGTATGATTTAGGCTATTTATATTCATATTGTTGTTTATTAGTGAATGTTATTTGATATATTACAAGTCTTGATATACATATTAATTTTCTCATATTATTCTACTTACATCATTATCTTCACATTACTGTATTGTGGCTATATTATATTTGATCCTTTTTTTATTATAGTAGAGGAATTGGTAACACGTTACAATTTTCTATGTCTCTTTGTGGGTTCCAATCTCACTCCTTTTTGCCATTATAACCTCTAGTTTAATTGGGGTAAACCTTTTACATAGTTAGCGATGCTGATGTGACACACCCACCAGTACTATGGGGCTCGAGGTATTGGAACCTTGGTCTTTGTGCTCCTACAGAAGCGTTTTGACCATTGAACCAAGCCTTCGAACCCTATATTATATTTTATCCTATGGTATTTATCTTGTGAGTTTTATGTTAGTATTAAGGCTTAAAAATCCATCATAACTACACATTTGCAAAAATAGGAGGCTAGTGCCATTGATGGAATGATTACGAACTTACCAATTTCTTGTAACAATAAGGGATTCTTTAGAAAAATGATGCACCTCAAAATGTTACATACCTCTAAATATATGTCTAATAGGTTTAGAAAGATTTCAAAATGAGTTAACACACCACTAAAAGACAAAAAAATATTTTCTATTTATGAGTGAATCACTCCTGTAAGCCAATTGATCTACTTTGCACATGGATCAATTTAGATCCAATTGGGTCACTTTGAGAGTGGATCACTCTGGATACAATTGGTTTTCATGGAGAATCAGTATTTGAGTGAGTTGACTTACCTTTGAGATAGCCAAATTTTGTTAATTTTATAAACTTATATTTTTTTAACAATCCTATTCTTGGGTTTGCAAAATCTATTTTTACATGGCTAATTTATTGGAATTAGAAGGTATCCCAATATTTACTCAAGTCCCCACTAAATATCCTAGATAATGCCCCCATTTAATCCTCATGTCCCCTCAAATCCTCCTACATTCTCCCATGCACTTTCCTAGGAATTAAAAATTCCTCTAATCCCAAGGTCAAACCCCCCATCAAATCCCCCTATTAAATTTCCCTAATAAGACCTTAAGCCTTCTCCAACCTCCATTGTAATTTTTATTAATTTTAAATTTAGCCATATCTCCCATGCACCTTTTTAAGAATTTTAAAATCCTCCACATACCCCTAGGCCCCCCATATCCCCATGCCCATTTATGGTCCTTGGGTGGGTGAGGATTCTCATCACCCAAGGATATGAATGAGGATGGTGCACATTATCATAAGGAGAATTTGCCATATTTTTCATGTATTATCCCCTTGCCACCTCATGCCAAGTCATTGTCTAGTCACCACCCCTCCTCCTTACCTAAAATATATAAAAAACCCCTCATATATTCATTTTTACAAGAACATATGAAAGCCTTAACAAAAATCTACCAATTTTTCACCATACCTCCTTGTCTCCCCTAAGTTTACCTAAAGCTTAGTGTGATTTACTCCTCCTTAGGTGCACCAAAATCAACATGGTGATAGATTTTCCTTGAAGGACCTATTAACATTTGCTTTGTAGCTATGCACAAACTAAACAATCAACCGATACCAGACATTCACTAGTAGCTTAAGACACCTATAGGAGTCCCCACACCAAGCCTTGAAGACCCATCAATAGCTAAAATATAGCTTTCCCTTGCGGTTACATAAAGCAAGTCACTCCCTTTGGCTACATAGAGCAAGCCACTCCCTTTGACTACACACAGCCAACCGCTCCCTGTGATTGAACTTATGAAGGTAAACATGGATATCCAACCAACAAAAATGTAAGGTAAGAAAACCCATTTTTTAAGGTTTTGTAAAATTTAACATGTATTTTTTTAACTTATGTCATAAGTTTTGTCAAATTTATATTATCATTTTTATGGATTTGGACCTTATCTAGATCAACCCAATAAATGCTACTAACAACTTCTTGTGGGCTTCTGTGTAGGTATTTGGTGGAACATAAGTCCTAGGGTGGTCAACCATCAAGGCTCAAAACCCACCCAAACATTTGAGGGTGACCAAAGGAAACATTTTGAAGCATCCTAATGATTATTGTAAAATCTTGCTAAAAAGAGAGTTCTCCACCTTGGAGACTCCATTGTAAAACCCCAAGAGGGTTATTTGTAACAAAAGTGACCAATAATATCATTTCTTTTTTTTTATGAAAGGATTCATTTCATTTATCACATATTTGGCAATATGATGAGTGTTGTTAATGTCATCATTTAATCTTTATGATTTTTCAATCCAGGGAAATGTCCAAGGCTATATACGAAAGAAGATTCAAGCAGGTTGGAGATCGACTCATTTAGACAATAGGCTTTATTAGTGAAAGAAATTTTGTTGGGTTTTGTATGTCACTTATAATCCTATTGAGCATAAATTGAAACTATATATTTACAAAAATTAAAAACTACTTCTAAGACCTAAAATTGAAATCTAACTATAGTTGCAAGAAATGAAATTGCAAAAATGTAAATGTTGCTGAATTGAAACCTAGTTTACACTTTTAGAATTGAAATGATGCTTGAAAAGAAAATACACATGCTAAAAAAAACTACCAGTGTCTTACTACAAGAGGTTGTCAGGCTTCTACTGTAGTGACTGATAATAAAATGAAGTTGCTAAAAACATGGTAACTTTGCTGAAACAGGTAAAATAGAAGAAAACAAAATAACTGCAAATTTATGCTATTCATCAAATTGCAAGAATAAGAAAATAGGTAAAATGTAAGTCTATTCTACTTGTCAACTGACACACACACATGTTGCATAAAATTATAATTAAAAACATGAAATCATTACATTCACTCAAAATAGGGGTTAGTACATTCAATCAACAAGAAATGAGAATTGACAAGCATTCTGCTAAACCTGCGACAACAAAGTTATTAGAAAAACCTATCATCAATTAGCCCTCCTTCTAGGTATGAAAGTGGCCCTTGATTTCTGATCTAGAAGAAGGTAAGGAAGTACTAGCTACTTAGAAATCACACTTACTCATGAACAAAGGATGACCAAAAAGGTTGCACTTTATTGACTATTAAAACATGTTACAATGCTCACAAAATAACACTCTGCTATCCACTATAATTCCTATATGCTTCTACTGTTTTCTATTTTATCAACCAATAAGGTGTTAGTATCACAATGACACTAAGAGGGGGGTGAATCAGTGTAGCTCTTTAAAACTTAAATCTTCAACACTCAAAGCCAAACAATGAAAATATAAAACCAAATAAAGCAAGTATAACAAGAGAACATCACACAACACAAGATGTATCGAGGTTCACCGATTTGTCTACATCCCAAAAAATTACTGTTTGGACTCCCATCCAAATCCAACCTTTTCAAAACACCAACTTTACAATCAATTTACTAGCACCCACTGGAAGAAGCACCAACCCCTGATTTATTTGCACCAACAGAAAGGAGCACCAACCCCTGATTTATCTGGACCAACACAAAGGAGCACCAAACCCTCTACCAAGCACCCACTTTATTTTTATATTGATAATAAAATGACATATATGAATGTCTTCATTGAAACCAAAACCCTCTATGGTCTGTAAGCTCAAAACCTAAAACTTTCTATTTCACCCAGTATAACATCCCTCTCTCTGCATTACTCAGAATTTGAATTTTTTCTTCTCCCAAAACAAAACTAATTTTTCTCTTAGCTCATTCTGCTAATTTCTAAACACTTTTGGGTATTCTGTAGCACTTTGTCTATGAACTTCTCTCAAAATTTCAGCCAAAATGGATATCATATAAGAAAGTTATACCCAACATACTGAAGTGACGTTTTTCACCACTCTCCAAAAATCATGGATTTTCACTCTTTATTTTTCTCCACACACACTTCTCTCTTCACAAAATAAAGTCCCCACTTTTCAATAAAATCCCTTATCACTTAAAAAGAACACACTTGCATTCTTTTTCCATTTTCAATTTTAAAAATATTTTCTTTAATGAAGCTTCTTAAAACAATATAACTTCCTTTTTTTATTTTGAGAAGGCATTTCGTCAAACACATCACATGCAAAGAATTGACACCTTACTCGTTCTCTTACTTCGGAGCCACGTGACACCTCAAACCAAAAATTAAATATGCTTTGATGCCTTGAAGGTGTAACAACACTGAAACTGAAAATCTGGCGACTCTACAAGGTCAAAACAACCAACTAAAGGATTTTGCACAAGTGGAACAAACTGACATAAAAGTGACCTGTATCATTTTTGCAACAATCATAATTCTCACCTCGTAACTTTGTTTTCTCTGAAATTTGAAAAATAAAATATATACAATGCTGAATACATCTAGTAAAAATATTGCAATATAAATCCTTACGGTTCGCCTGTACCACCTCCACAAAAATTGATGCTAACACACATTTTCCAAAAGGAGCATTTTTGTGACAGTCTTGCAATGCTTGTAACATTTGCCTAGTTTCTCATTTTTAGTGGAAATTTGGAACACATGTTCTTGAAGATAATTACCACATCTATTTCGAATTTCACTATCAAATTCTTCTTGGTTTACTCGCAGTGCTTCTAACAAAACTGCCCTTTTTTGGCCTATACAACCACTTGCCAAATCATCCGCCAAGATACCGAAAACGTCACCGATCAATCCAAACACTGTTATGACACCTCCAACACTGTTATGGACTATTTTATGACATGCTAGCATGTTCCAAACTGATCCATCCTATCCAACTACACCCATGATGACTTTTGTAATTTTTTGACAACTTTCGGACGATTTTTTAACTTTTGCAAATTTGCATGAACCTGTAACAACTTCACCCGAACATCAAAAACATCCTCATAAGCATTGAATATCATTGTAAATACTCTAAAAAACCTCTAAAAAACTATCCACTACATCAACCTATCCATCTGAGTGTGTTGACAACAATGACAATACTGTCACTGCACCTTGCTCAACAATCTCCCCCTTTGGAATTGTTAGCAACACGCACAATTTCCTGTAACTCTTCTCCCCCTTTGACAACAAGACCAAAGGGCTACTGCAAAATCCCCTTGAGTCCATGCACAACATTCTTAGTCAAAAATTATTACACTTAGCAAAAATCACAAACATGAGCAAAAAGATAAACAAATACACAAATGCTCCCCCTGAGAATGTGGCCCCAATAGCTAGTCAATTCTTGGGAAGTGTGACCACTACAAATTTATTGTGAAGGTACTCAAAGAATTCCTTGGGAAATGGTTTGGTGAAGATATCTACTACTTGCTCTATTGCTGAAACAAAATCCAACTTAACCTCACCTTTCACAACTTTCTCCTTCAAAAAATGATATCGGATAGCAATATGTTTTGTGCGAGAATGCATAACTAGATTCTTTGATATTTTAATGTCATTGGTGTTATCGCACATAGTTGAAATAAGCTCACTAAAATTAATGCCAAGATCATTCAGAGTTTATTTCATCCATAACACTTGCGTACAACACATAGTTGTTGCAATGTATTTTGCCTTTGCTGTGGATAAGGAGACTGACTCCTATTTCTTACTGTGCCATGTGACCAACCTATCTCCAAGATAGAATGCACCTCCACTAGTACTCTTCCTATCATCTACACATCCTACCCAATCTACATTTGAATACACAATAAGGGTGAAGTCCTTACCTTTCGGATACCATAACCCATACTCCATAGTACCCTTGAGGTACCGAATAATCCTCTTCACTGCTATCACATGAGTCTCCTTGGGACTAGCCTGAAATCATGCTACCATGCATACTGCCTGCAAAATATCTGGTCTGGTAGCTGTCAAGTACAATAAGCTCCCAATCATAGATCTATACATAGTTTGATCAACATGTGGATATTTGTCATCCTTGCTCAACTTGCAACCTATCGTCATGGGAGTGCTAACTAGCTTACAATCCTCCATTGTGAACTTTTTTAGCATCTCTTTCACAAATTTAATTTGAGAAATAAATATGCCCTTCTCATTTTGATTAAGTTGCAATCCGAGGAAATACGAAAGTTCACCAATCATTGAAATTTCAAATTCTTTCTGCATCTTATTTGCTCAATCTTTACACAACTCATATTTTCTACTGCCAAATATGATATCATCTACGTATACAACAAGAACAATATGATGATCATTTTCTATTTTGACATACAAATTACTATCCACCATACCTTTCTTGAACCCTTGATGAGTAAGATAATTGTCTAGCCTTGCATACCATGCTTGGGGTGTCTGTTTTAAGCCATATAATGCTTTCTTCAACTTACAAACGAAGTTGGGATCATCACCAAGCTGGAAACCATCTGGCTGCTCAATATAAACCTCTTCTTCAAGTTTCCTATTCAAAAATGTTGATTTCACATCCATTTAATAAAATTTGAAATTCTTGTAAATTGCTAAAGCTAGAAACATTCTAATTGCCTCTAGTCCAGCCACAGGTGCAAAGGTTTCCTCAAAGTCAATACCTTCAACTTGTGAATAGCCTTTACATACCAATCTTGCTTTATTCCTAACTACCTGTCCGTATTCATTCAATTTGTTTCGAAAGACCCATTTAGTACCGATTATATTTTTATTTGCAGGTCTTGGTACTAACTCCCAAGTTTTGTTTTTCTCGATCTGATCTAATTCTTCATTTATTGCATTCATCCAACTTTCATCTTTGCTTGCATCAGCAACATTTTTGGGCTCAATGCTGGATAATAGTGTTACTTACTACTCTTCTTCTTGTCTGAACACCAACTGTGGGGTCTGCAATTATTTGCTCTCCAGGATGATCTTTCTACCAACTGCCTGTTTTGAATTTCTTGTTTTCTTCCACTTATAAATCACTGTTTGAATCCTTTGAGTCAATTTTTTGTTTCTTTTTTGTTTCCTTTTCCTCATCTCCTTCAATGACCTCTTCATAAATTGGGTAGTTATCTTCATAGCTAATTACTCGTTCCCTTCCTTCATCAATTTTAACATTGGCACTATTTACAATTTTCCTTAGCCTCTTGTTGTAGTATTTGTAAGCTTTGCTTTTTGACGAATAGCTAAGAAAAATACCTTCATCTGCTCTATATTCAAACTTACCAAGGTTTTCTTCAGTTCTTTTGATGTAACACTTACTGCCAAAAAATTTAAAGTATCTTGTTGTTGCCTTTTTACCAAACCACAACTCATAAGGAGTTTTGCTTTCATGCGTCCTCAACATGCACCTATTTTGGATGTATACCATAGTATGGACTGCCTCTTTCCAAAATTTGTCTGCTACTTTGCTCTCAGTCAATATAGTCCATGTCATTTCCTACACTGTCTTATTCTTTATTTCTGCCACACCATTCTACTGAGGTGTCCTGGCTGCTGAAAACTATCTCCTAATGCCATATTTTTCACAATACTTTGTGAAATCCTCTTAAATGAACTCTCCTCCTCTGTCTGACCTTAAAAATTTAATCATTTTTCCTATTTGATTCTCAACTTGGTTTTTAAAAACCTTGAACATCTCAAAAGCTTCTGATTTATGCTTCAAAAATAGTACCTATGTCATCCTAGAATAGTCATCTATACACAACATGAAATATTTGTCACCGTTTATGCTTTGCATTCTCATGGGTCCACATAAATCGGTATGTACTAGTTCCAAAGGTTTGCTTGTGTAGTACTCTTTTGTTTTAAATGAGACTCTAGTTTGCTTCCCATTTTGACATGAAGCACAAATGCTATTTGATGATTTGCCAATGGTGGGAATATCTCTCACTGCTTTCTTTGAGCTAATTTTTACTAGAGTGTCAAAACTGATATGACCGAGCCTCTTGTGCCACAACCAATTCTCTTCTTCCTATCCAATCAAGAAAGCTCCTTTTGAAGTCTTTAAGAGAGTGTACATGTTTCCAGATGTCCTTTATCCAATTGCTATCAACTTCCCATTGTTTACCTTTCTGACTTCACAACCTTGCTTCTTAAAGATCACTTCATGACCTCTATCACAAATCTGACTTACGCTCAACAAGTTATGCTTTGAACCAACCACAAACAAGAATTCTTTTGACCCAATTTTTTCGTCACTAATCTTAACTGAACCTCTACCAACTATCTTAGCTCCATCATTGTTTCCAAACTTTACTGAACCACCTTCATATTGTTGCAACTTCTCAATTTTTTGTTTATCACCTGTCATATGACTGGAGCATCCACTATCAAGTATCCATGGTGCATATTTATTCTACGCTTTAAATGTCATCTGTACGATCAAGGATTCCTTTTCTTCCTTAGGTCGCTCTTTTTCTTTCCACTCAGGTTTGATTACAATTTTGGGCTCTTGTTTTGGCTTTTCTTTTTTAGTAGCTTGTGCATGTTTTTTGGGAAATTTTCTATTTTGTCTTATTCCATTTGGCTGAAATTTTCTTCCCTAAAATTGATTTGATGCAAATGTACTTCAAAATTTTCTTGTCTTATAACATTCTACTGCATAATCTATCAAAGGTGAAAAAGCATTTCTATTGGTAAAATTCCTTGGTCCTACATTATACTTGCAATCTGAGATCTTATGTCCATAACCATTGCATTTAAAATAGTAACCAGAAAAGAGATGATTGAACCTGAGTGGTGGTCTTTGCCATGTTGTCGTAGGAGCCATAAATATTCTTCTTTTATGTGTGACATTGGTGAAGCCATCATTGTCAATTCTCCTTTCGTGCCTTGCATTATTTATTTCCTTTGAATTATTCATTTTTGCTTGATCAACCTGTTTCTTCTCTTCATTCTTTGTGGATTCTTCATTTATGGCTTTTGATCCATTTGACGATTCTTCTTCATCAAAAAAAAAACCAAATTTGATGTCTGTAGTCTTTTGGTTATTTATGATCTTATCTAGATTCATAGAACTTTCTTCACGTTTGTGATAACAACTAATTTTTTGATTCATCTCTTCTAGTTGCATTCTTAAACCAACAATCTTTTCTTCTAGCTTGCTACAATAATCTATTTTCATGGTTATTTGCATTTCGAGATCTTCAAATATTTTATTGGATTCTTCTATCTGTACTATCAAATTTGTTATGATTTCATTTGCATCCTCAAGCTTTCTTGAAATTTTCTTATTCTTTTTTTTTCTTTCTATCTTCAATTCATCTAGAGCTGCAATTAGTTCCTCTTCCAAATTCACTTTTGCGTCAATTTCTTCTTCATCACATTCCTGTTATTTTTTTGGTTTTTCTTCTTTGAGTGCCATAAAAAGAGCTTCACCTGTTTCCTTTTCATAATCCTCACTGGAGCTATCTTCTGATGAACTGATATTCTTGGAGATGAAACTTTTCTTCTTGAATTTACCTTTTCTAAAATTTGTTTTTTTCTTCCAGTCACTTCTTTCTTCGTACGATCCTTCATCACTTATGTTCTTCTCATTAAGTGGACATTTAGCTGCAAAATGCCCAATGCCTCCACAGTTGAAACATTTAAATGGTAACTTTCCTCTGTATTTTCCTTTTCCCCTTTTTAGTTTTCAAACAAAGTTTGCTTCCATTTCATCTGATGTCTCTTCTTCCTTGGATTCTTGTTTTGCTTTCATATTTTTATGGGCTTTAAAAGTAGCTTCTCTGTCTATGGGTTTAGATTTTTCTATTCTCATATCATATGCAGTCAAATAACCATGCATATCATCCATACTAAAATAATTTAGATCTTTAGCTTCTTCTATAGCTAAAACTTTAGAATTAAATATTTGGGGAAGGGATCTTAATACCTTTTTCATGATGATAGAATATTTGATTTCCTCATCGAGTCCTCTAATCGCATTAATGACTTCATTAACTCTCAGTATATATGCCTCTATATTTTCATCGTCATTCATCTTTAATACTTCAAACTGAGCTCGATGTGTTTGTAACTTGGCCTCCTTGATCTTAATGTCTCCTTCATGAATGCTCTTCAGTTTGTCCTATATTTCCTTTACCATTTTACAACCCATAATCTTTACTAGTTCATTGTCCACTAATCCACACATGATAGCATTTTTTTCTTTTGATTCATTCTCAAACAATTTCTTACCGGCAACATCGGTTGGAGAAGTGGGTATTGTGTATCCACTATCTACTGAATCCAAAATGTCATATCCCAAAGCACAAAGATATGTTTGCATCCTGAGTCTCCAAAATGCGTAATTAGTTCTATCAAACAATGGTGCTTTTTTTTATGAGAAGCCTTCACCACCTGCCATTGTGTCACTTCCAAGATCACCCTAGCAGATTAAGCCTATTTAGGAACCTCGCTCTGATACCAATTTTTAGTCTCACAATGATATTGAGATGGGGGTGAATCAGCGTAGTTATTTAAAACTTAAATCTTCAACAATCAAAGCCAAAACAATAAAAACATAAAACCAAATAAATCAAGTATAACAAGAGAACATCACACAACACAAGATATACCGAGGTTCACAGATTTGGCTACATCCCAAAAAATGACTGTTTGGACTCTCATACAAATCTAAACTTTGCAAAGCATCAAATTTACAATCAATTTACTAGCATTCACTAGAAGGAGCACCAACCCCTAATTTATCTGCACCAACACAAAGGAGCACCAACCCCTAATTTATTTGCACCAACAAAAAGGACCACCAACCCCTCAACCAAGAACCCACTTGATTTTGATATTGATAATAAAATGACATATATGAATGTCTTCACTGAAACTAGAACCCTCTATGGTCTGTAAGATCAAAATCTAAAACTTTCTATTTCATCCAGTATAACATCCCTCTCTCTGCATTACTCATAATTTGAATCTTCTCTTCTCACACAAAAAATTGATTGTTCTCTTATCTCGTTCTAGCAATTGCTAAAATATTTTTGGGTATTGTGCAAAATTTTATCTATGAAATTCTCTCAAAATTTCAACCAAAATGGATATAATATGAGAAAGTTATGCCCAAAATACTAAAGTGACATTTTTCACCACTCTCCAAAAATCATGGATTTTCACTCTTTATTTTTCTCCACGCACACTTCTCTCTTCACAAAATAAAGTCCCCACTTTTCAATAAAATCCCTTGTCACTTAAAAAGCACACACTTGCATTCTTTTTACCTTTTCAATTTTAAAAATATTTTCTTTAATGAAGCTTCTTAAAACAATATAACTTTTTTATTTATTTTGAGAAGGCATTTCGTCAAACATGTCACATGCAAAGAATTGACACCTTACTCGTTCTCTTACTTCGGAGCCACGTGACACCTCAAATAAAAAATTAAATATGCTCTATTTGATGCCTTGAAGGTGTAACAACACTAAAACCAAAACTTTGGTGACTCTGCAAGGTCGAAATGGCCAACTGAAGGATTTTGCACAAGTGGAACAAATTGACATAAAAGTGACCTATACCATTTTTGCAACAATCATAACTCTCACCTTGTAACTCAATTTTCTCTGAAATTTGAAATGTAGAATATCTGTAATTCTAAATACATCCAATCTGAATCTAGATACATAATCCTTACAGTTCACCTATACCACCTCCACAAAAACTACAACTGACACACTTTTTCCAAAAAGAGCGTTTTTGTGACAATCTTGCAACGCTTGTAACATTCACCTTGTTTCTCCATTTTTGTGGAAATTTAGAACACATGTTCTTGAAGATAACAACCACCTCCAGTTCAAATTTTGCTATCAAATTCTTCTCGGTTTGCTTGTAGTTTTTCTGACAAAACTACCCTTTTTTGGCCTGTACAACCACTTGCCAAATCATCCACCAAGATACTGAAAACGTCACCGATCAATCCAAACACTATGATGACACCTCCAACACTATTTTAGACTATTTCTTAACATTATGGCATGTTACAAACTGGTCCATCCTATCCAACTGCGTTCGTGATGACTTTTACAAATTTTTGACAACTTCTTGATGATTTTTTCAACTTTTGCAAATTTGCATGAACAACCTGTAACAACTTCACCCGAACATCAAAAACATCCTCATAAGAATTGAACATCACTGTACATACTCGAATAACTGTCCACTACATCAACCTATCCATCTGAGTGTGTTGACAACAATGAAAATATTGTCGCTGCACATTGCTCAACATAAGGAAGCTCAATTATTTATACTATTTTATTACATATACCTTGTGCTCAATATTGGCTATGTTGTTGTTTATCAGTGATTTCCTATTAGCTCTAAAATTGACTTAGTCTAAATTAGGATAAAATTGTTGTAGTAACGCTCATTGGATCCACAATGATGAAAATGGGGTGTCAAATATTAGAAGTAGTATTTTACATTTGTCCACATCTAAAAATAACTTTACCCAATCTAATTGGGCACTATCCTCCTCATTTGGGCTAAAACTAGATTTTTCCCTTTTATTCTAGAGCTTCTTCAAAATATTTGCTAGTGAAATATACTTTATGCTAGTTGTAATCAAAATGGCCAATAATATAGTTTTAACCAGATAGAATATCTTTCCTATCTCTCATAAGTTGGTTCCAATCAGTTTTGCATGCTCATGCTGACAAATTCTAGACCATGTTATTTATTGATAGCTAGTTAGAATTTGTATAGCTATCATTCTACATTTTCCTATTTTTGTACAGTTCTAGGAATTTGGCACCAATTTGAATTTCAAACTAATTGAGTTGTGGGAGAAACATTCAAACATCATTGGGAAGTGATAGACATCAGCATATGACATTTTTCTATTTAAAATGCACATTTTATTTACTAAATAATCAAATTGAAACAATGCAAAAATGAAAAAAATAGTCAAAACTGAGTAATATGCTCCTATATAATTTAATTATGCAAACATTAATATATAATGCATTAAAACCATATAATGAGAATAAAAAAATATCACATAAGGTTTATATGGAATTTTGTAATAACCCAATTGTATGTCATGAATGAGGTAATTCCTGGCCTCATCATTTCCCCCCAACCTACTCTAATGCATGCCCCGGTGCATTCTATAGGGCTATAGAGGCACATAGATCCATTTATTGATTCCAAATCCCCCAAAATAATACATCCCCTGTATAGTATCCTCTACTCTTTTGTAGTTTCCTGAGCCAATCCTGGAACTGCTCATCTGGTTGAGGATCATTGTAAAAATAATAAGGGATACGGGTTATGATGGTAGGCAATCTGTACCTCAGACCTATCCACTGATGTTTCAATGTTAGAATGGTCTAAATTACACCATCTTCTCTTCTTCTAGACCATAATAGGTTCTTTGGTGAGATGGGCTCCTTTTTCTGTAGTAACATTGGCAATTATATCCACCTATCCTTACAGGTCGATAAAGCATTTGTAAAATTTCCTACATAGAATATCTGGAAACTAGTCATACAATCCTTAATATTATTTAGATAAACAAATCTAATTTTTAATTTATTCATCATAGTAAAATGTTGATTGGTGGGAATCCTATGATTTGGCTGGACATGCCTTATTAACAGTTTATATTTCAACTCAATCTCCTTATTTTGCCTCTTTTCCTAGTTTCTATGTATCTAATTTTGTAGGGTTTACACAAAAGAGCTTAGTTGTATATCCCTTGTGAATATATGAGATAAGAATGTCACATATTTTGCCATGAAGAACTTGTGCAGAAATAGTTCACACATTAAGTTCTTTTATTCTTCTAGATTGTGTGGGTAAGCATCTAAAAACTTTTCAACAGTGTCTAAGTCATAGGAGAGATTAGAGTGAATCCTCATTATCTGCCAATGAAGATACTTCTCCTTCAAGATCAAACTATAAAATCTATATGGCCTCCTACATTGTACTAAGTACTCTACAGTCTGATAGAGATACTATACCTTTTTCTGTAACTTGTTTACTTCTGCAATTTTAGCTTCAACCTGCTGCTCCAATGGTTTTAAATATGCAACCTGGACTTCTAATTTTTGACATATCAATACCCAGTATGCAATATCCTCATTTTAATTCACCAATAGAATTATTTGTCTAACTATCAGTTGGGTCTTTGGCAACAAATCTACTTGCACCCCAATTTCTACTATTTCAACTTTATGTACAATCGATGGAAAATTTTATTCAGAAGCTGGATGTAGATTCATACTTACTTGTGTTACATCCTTCTGAGAATTTGTGGCCTCTACCTTAGGTGGTGGTTTCTTTCCCTGTTGTTATGGGCTATCAAATATGCATTCAATCAAACTTTTGGGTCATTTCAAAGCTTCTTTGAAATGAGAGTGTGCATATTTGGAATGTCCTAAAAATTTTACAAATGTCTTTGAAGCTTAATTTTTAAGCTCAACAACATTCCCAAATTCTCTTGAGAATGTTACTGTTCATCCATCCTCATAGTTTTTCTGCCCTACCGAGGGGTCTGACTAACATCCATCTCGTATGCACCTGATCTCACTGCTAATGGTTCAATATTTTCTATAGGATTTATTAAAATAAAATCCATTAAATGTGTAATTACCTTAGATTGCTTCTTAGGTCAATTTGAGGAGTGGGCTGTGGATTGTCTTCTGGTGCTGCTTCTTCCATATTCTGCTCTCCTAGCCTTAATAAAAATTTTGTAGTGTCTTTCCCAGCATCAAATAATGTAGTATGTGGTTCAAAATGTGCTAACCTATTTTTTAGTCTTTCTACCTCTTGTTGTAATTCAAAAATCTATTTATCCTTCTCTTCTATGGTAGCCTCCATTTTTTCAATTTATATCATATGTGTCCTAATGACACTCTTTGTAGCTTTCAATTGCTCATGTACATATTCTTCTTCCTCCTACTTAGACCCAGAACAATAAGTGGGTATGTCATCTACATGTGGTGAACCAGGCATTCCTATATCTGTAATTTCTCCCTCTATTTGGTCGATTGGATCTTGTGCCTGGGTATCTTGTAGAAGTTTTGTAACTTCCTCTGCTTCATCCCTTGAGGACACTATTTTTTGTTATATGTCTCCAACAAAATTTTTAGGACTATCTTCCCTTGTTGCAACAAATTCATGCTATATTTTCCTAGGGCTTATTCATAGAGGAGATGGTGTGGATAGTGTTTCAACCTCCATTGTATCTGCTTCAATTACTTCCTCTACCACCTCATTCCTCTAGAGTCTTGAAGACCTCCTTAAACTTTCAACATTTTTTTTTTCTTACCATGCTTTTTTGCAGGTTTTGATAAATCAAAAGTAGATTCTGTTTCTAATGAGGATGGTTCTTCCTCACTCTGTATTTGCCCCTTTGAAACTCCTAATTTTTTAGAGGTTTGAACTAGAAATACAATGACTTTTTTAGAAAAAATCACTTTCCTTACCTTTTTCTTTTCTATAGGAGCCCTTCTCTTTATTTGTTTCCTAGTCCTAGAATATGGGGGTCCTTGAGGAGAAGAAGGGGTTTATGCTTCAAGGGCATATTCTTCATCATTATTGTTTTTAGGGGCTTCTTCCCCTTCTTCAATATTCACTTCCCCTGCATTCTCCTCCTCTACATTCTCCTCTTCTCCTTCCTTGTAAATTACTTCACTCTAGGAAGAGAAAAACCTATCAAAGCTCCTGGGATTATACCTAAAGTGGTATTTGTAGATGAGTTTAATCAATCCATCGTGTTTGGGGCTTCCTTTCCCTTCCTAATAATGCTTCCCCATATTCTACAATTCTTGGTGCAGATACAGGGGAAAATTTACGCTAACTTCTAGTTATTGGCCACCATGCCTTAAATGATTCAAAATTTGAAAGTGGTGGTCAGACAGGACTGCATATCGTCCTTCATAGGTTAGAAACCAAATCACCCAAACAACTACTTCATCCCATGGTTTATTAAAACTTGTAATTTATACACCTTTACAAATATTATTATTCATTTGCATTACAGGTTTACTATCCCCTTCTTTTAAGAACTGATTAACTACTTCAGAAAGTGCATTTTTACTAGTTCTTACAATTTGTAAACCTTGCAGACGTAACTCAATAATTTGATTCAAGATTTTAGGTGTTACCTCAATCATCATACCATTGATGTTGGCCTAGTTGTGTTTGAAAGTGAGAGCAAATTCTATAGCCAGACCTTCATAATATCCATCAAATTTGTTAAGAAATGGCATTAGCCCTCCATATTTGAAATACTCCAGCCTATGAAGAGGAGTTAAATCTTGAAAAATTAGATGGGTGGTTAAATAAACTGGAGGTTTACTTCAATACTAAGTCTTATATAGAGGTACAACAAATTAGCTTTGCTAGATTGAAATTGGTTGGTCACGCTCTCACATGGTGGGAAGCATACTCAACTGGATTGGCAAGAAATCAACAACTAGTTGTGGAAACATGGGTAGAATTTGTGAAGACTATAAGAGCTCAATTTTATCTTATTGGCTATCAAGATAATATGGAGGAGATATGGTTATTTCTGAGATAGAGGCAGGATCAAATAGTCCAAGAATACACCACAAAATTCATAAAATAAGCTATGTTAATGGGTGTTAATCTTCACAATCCTCAAATATTTAAGAAATATAAGTGTGGTTTGTCTTATCAGATCAGGATAGAACTAGAATTATTTTATGACAAGGACATTAATGAGGCATGCATAAAAGCCACAACCTAAAAATAAGGGTTAGAAATCCAATGAAATATAATAAGGCATCAACTTCATCTAAACCATCTAAGCCTACAAAGAAGACCGAGGGTTCCAGTAGTAAAGGCAAGAAGAAATCATGGGCTACAACCACCAAATAAAAAAAGGATTAAAAACATTGCAAGGAGTGTAATTTTGAAACTCATTCAAGTGAGGACTTTTGGAAGCTATGCCCTGAAAAGAGGCAAAAATGGTAGAACACGGGAAAGAGAGGATGAAGGTAAGGTAATGTGTGCTACCATATTTAAGCCTTTAAGGTAGGATCGGACATCTAATAAGGAGGAATAAGCTTCAAAGACCAAGAAAGAGGAATTATTTTGGGTCTACATACAAGTGTAGATGAAAGTTACAACATTGTTTGACAGTGGATCCCAATGGAATTTAATATTTGAGGATCTAGTGAAGTATCTGGGATTGAAGACTTTGGATCATCCACAACCATATCCATTGGGATGGGTGCAGAATTATGTGGAGCTACAGGTAACCAAGTAATGTACTTTATAGTTTTTTGTCAAAAATAAATTTCATGATATAATTACTTATGATGTAGTACCTCTTGATATTTGCCAAGTAATTTTTGGTAGTCCATATTTATGGGAAATAGATGCTTTGTTTAAGTGAGGGTGTAATTTTTGCGAGTTGAATAAATATGGAATCACATATGTGATTAATCCCAACAGGTTGGAAAATAAATTTTATCTTGTGACAGTGCAATAGGCCAAGCATTTGGTGAATGTAAGCAAGAGATTCATGTTATTGATGATAAGAGACACAAATAGTAATGTGTAATTCAGTAAGAAGGTGGAAGAAACCAAATATACTCTCCAACAAAAAAGGAATTTGAGCCTTTTTCTTTCAAAGAGTACATGGGACAGTATGAAGAAGATGTTGAACTTGGGAGGAAGTACAAGGAGTTGAAAAATGGAGTGCAAGGCAAATACATTAAGGTTTTTCATTTTTAAAATAACTTGTTGTTCAAAGAGGGAAAACTTTGTGTTTCGAAGGGATATAAATGCTTACAGTTGATAAGGGAAGCTCACACATCACTAGTTGATGGTCATTTTAGTGTGCATAAAATAGTAGCTAACCTACAAAGATATGTCTACTAGTTCAATATGTAAAATGATGTGTCTAATTTTATCTGTGGATGTGAAAATTGTAGCTCAAGAAAACCTAGAAATCATAAATTTAAAATGCTAAGCAATGCAAAATGTATCTCCAAGAAGCAAGTGGAGAAACAATATTTCCATCTGAATAAAGATGATTTTGAGGGACCAAAATCCTCCAATGGGGGAGGTCTTGATCAGGAGATCAATTAAAAAAATTCATCTATAGGAAGTGTGAGAGAAGGTCTAGATAAAATCCTCACTTCAGAGCACTCAATACTTGCCAAACAGAGCATGGAAGAAAATTAGCTTAACTTCCATCATTTAATGAGTGATCAACATCCATTTAATAAAATGGGTTGGTTTTAAATAACCAACACCCATTTAATAAAATGGGTTGGTTTTAAATAACCAACACCCATTTAATAAAATGGGTTGGTTTTAAATAACCAACACCCATTTAATAAAATGGGTTGGTTTTAAATAACCAACACCCATTTAATAAAATGGGTTGGATTTAATTATCAACACCCATTTAAGAAAAGGAGGTTGCAAGCATTTAAGAAAAGGGGGCTACACGCATTTAATGAAAATGACTTTCTTTCGCACAACACTTAGTGGTAAATTATTGCACAACACTTAGTGGAAAATGGTTGCACAACACTGGGTGGTAGTTTAGTTTTTATATAGCATAGTGTGGTAAAGTTTTTAGAACATATTGTGGAAAATTCTTGCAGAACACATGGTGATGACTTGATTGCCAGATCTGTAGTGGAAGAACAAAAATATTAGAAAATACATTAGAGCAAGGGGAGCAGATTTGGAGAAGGGAATATTGCAATCTAATACCACATTAAGGATTGTAATCAACTTATTATTTTCAATAAAAATCTACAAAAATCTCTTTGATCGTGGTTTTACCCATTTTGGGATTTCCATGTAAATTTGGTGTTTCTATTTAAACTGTGTTTTTTTAATTTGAGATTATTGCTATTATTTACCTTAATTGTGGGAATTGGCAAATTAATACTAACACATACAAATTACAAACTAAGCATAAGGATTAAGCAAGATCTATAGACCTGTATGTAGAGGTGAATCCACAGTGTGGCACTTTATAGATCATCCTCTAGTGTGTCCTCACTTATTTTTGTGTCTAATATAAGTCTTGTTTTCTTTATCTCATGTTATCTATTATTGATGACTACAAGTATATATTCATTTTTTCTCTTTGTTTCCTTTAAGGTGAATTCCTATATGTATATATGTGACTTAGGCTCTTATCCATGCTTGATTCCATGTCATGTTCTAGTCTTTTTTGCACCCTCTTCTTATTTAGGTATAATACTCTATGTCACTATTAAATACACCAGTCTCTTCTTATAATATTCATAATATAATCCCTTTATTATTGCCTAGTTCCAAATATGTAAAATATTACTTTATTCTATTGGTATTTTATTTCTTCTAAAACCAATACCTTTTGGGTGACCTTTCCATCAGCATAATGTCATGTAAAATGACCTTCAAGAATAATGATGTACTTTAAGACTTCATAAACGATGTGATTGTTATTTTCCTTCACTATCGTCTATGGAATTCTCCCCATTCACTTTCCATATAATTATTCTCTACTTTCTAACAAACTTAGCATCAACCTTGCATTCATAATAAGGAAATTCAAAGAGGCCATGATAATGCCAAGGAAATCAAAATACTTCATGCTTCCACACAACAAATATAGGTCAACTCAATAAGGCTATGGCATAGCATGTGTGTCTATTAAGGAATACTCATAAATTTAATTCTCTATCCTAGTCTTGTATTATTAATATCCCCTTTTAATAAATTTGTAAGTTAATAGCTACTTTTTTCATGACATTGTTTATGATTTTTATTTCTATCCTTTCTATGACAAGGGTAATTTTATTTTCAATGGATTTATGAACCCCACAATCTATAAATGAAATAGGTAGAAGGTTTCTTTTTTTTTTCATTATGAACTTGAAATACCATTAACACTAATTGAATGTTTTTTCAATCTTCCATTGTAGTAAGAATTAAAATAGATATCACGATAGTAATAAATCGTGGTAGAAATAGAGATCATTATCAAAATAATTGAAAGAGAATTTTTTTTATCCATATCAAAGAGTCTTCAGACTCCAAGCAAGGTACAACAAAATATAGTCTACCATATGTGAGAAGATAAGCAATATTATCTTTGTTAAAGGATAGTATAAATACCTTAATTAGAACCATCAATGCTACCTATGTAGAATGTAGATAAAGGTACATCATGATCATTTATATGTATGTATGCAAGTATGTATATATATTTACCTATATTTTAGAGGATAAAAATGAAGTGTAATATTTTTCTTGTATTTTATATGAACCACCCCATGCCCCCCAAAAAAATGTCACTTATATTTAATTTAATTATATCTTATAGTTAACGGTCTACCACTTCTAATATACTTTATCTTAATTACCCCAATATGAATCCAAGTGGTATGGTGTTAGGTTTATTACAGACATGTAATTTTCAATAAATAACCAATTGATTCATTTTCCTTCTTGCACACACTACACATAAAAGGGCTTGAAAAACCTCTTTTCCTCAATTTTTATGTATACAATTTTTTTTTGAGGTTATAATCCAATAATATATTTTTCTTTCAAAAAAATCTTGCTCACCACCTACTTTTCCATGGCAATAGCTATGTAAATTTATCACCCACCAATATTTTATATTCTTAACCAATTATGATTGTGAATTGTAGCATCCCAACTAAGAGTCTCTTCTTTCAATATATTTAATTATTTTATACCATTCTAGCAAATCCTTAGATATTTTTTATTTCCTCTCCATTCATTAAATCATAATAATGTAATTACAAGCTCTTTTTCTTCCCCTATATCTCAAACTAATTTATTTTAAAGTTTCAACCAACGCTTTTTTATTTCTCCTAAACCTCATGAATCTTATATCCTTTTCCAAGGGCTACATCAAAATCCAAAGATCCCACTATAAATGTATCTTGTTGCCTTTTGTTACATCTCATCACAAACATTTATACATAACATATCCCTTTGTCATGATTGTTATTGAAAATATTTTCTATATCTTCACGAAGTATTTTCTTCTAACAATCTTACTCCACTCTCCAAATATAGTTTACAAGGCAATTTCTGGCTTCATGGGATTTATTTATGCCCTCCAATGATTCATTATATGAACCTTTTCCACCTCATCAACCCTATCCCATATCAGTCTTCTTTGCCTTCCATAAAAATTCATTGAGTTTTGATGATCAATTGTTCCACTATAGCTTAATACAAAATAAACATCATTTAGAATCATTGTGATTGCACTTTTAATTGAAAAAGTTGCATTTTCTTGTAATTGTTCGCCTTCCATACCTCTAATTTTATTTCATATTTTTCATTATTATTTTTCATAATTCTCTTTTCATCCTCATAAAGGAAAAAAATACCCTAAAATTTATTTTATAGTTACATCATACAAAACCTAATTTTTTCTCAATACTTATTTGCAGTTTTAAGTATAAAAAAACAAATTATTTTTTATCCAATTAAACCTCTTAAGTTTTAGAAGCTTTTTATAGTTTCTTTTTTCGATTGTGATAGGTCTACTTGCTAATATGGTTTCATCAACACATTACAAATGCAAAATATAGATCTTCAACATTACCACCAATTATTTCTTCATCCTTATGTTTGTTAGTTTTCTAAAAAAATCTTTGATCCTTTAATAACCATGATAAATAAGTCCAAGAGGTTATTCTCTCTTATTTTATTTGTTAAGTAAAAAAACTACTTTGAAACAATGTAAAACAACATAAAAAAAAAGTTAAAGAAAAAACCTTTTGAAACAGTGTCAAATAACATCAAACATTTTGGTGCAACCACACATTTCATTATCCACTTTTGCTAATATTTTATAAACTAGGCTATAAGCAAATTCTATTAAAGCAATCCTAATTTAATATTTTATATGCTTTATCCAAAGATAAATTATACTCAATTCCTCTCAAATTTTAAATTGGTGATAAAAAAATCCAAGTTAAAGGGCACTAAGATAAAATAACATTGAAATGCAAATGGTTGTACCCAAGGCTATTAGTTATTGTTATTAACCAAAGGATGTCTTTTGAGCTTTCATAAAGTAATATTTTATGACATGTTTATTTTTAGTAGATGATAAAACTAGCATTTTTTTAATAAATTTTATCCATATTTTATCAAATTTTTAATCATACTTTAAATTTTTTAACTAGCTATGGCTATATTTATTATTGACCAAAGGGTGCCTTTTGGGCTTCCATAGATTAATATTTTAAAAACATGTCTATTTTAATAGAGAATAAAACTAGCAAGGTTATCATTCTTTTATCCATTTTTTTAAGCTATATAGTAATTTTTTTTAATGGGCTATATGGAATTGAAAGTGATCCAAACATGTGATATTTTTGGGAGTTGAATTTATGCTATAATATCTATTCTTTAATCCTAGCTACATTGTTAAGGGTATACCTTTGTGATTGGAACTCTATTTTGATCCATTCAAGAAGCACTATAAAGATTGGGGTGAGAAGAACCATTTTTTAAATGGTAAAATTTTTATTAAGACAAATTCATATTTACAATAATTTACCTACCACTTTTAGCTAGTACCTCCTATCTTATTACAATTTTTATTAACATTATTTCAAAGAACCCGGATTAGCTTCTCCCCCTTGCCATGACTTTGGGGGCTACACCAAATTGGGACATAGAGTGCTACAAGCAGTATTGTGAGTCAAAGTAGAAGCTAATCAACTAACCTGGTCCAAATACTTCATTGCCTAAATATTTATTAGCTATTAATAAAAATTATTGGTTCTGTTACAACCCTAATATAGCTTAGTCGACTATATTTCTAATATTATTATTTGTTCATCGATTAATATAAATAAGAGTAGAATAGGTTTGATTTAATTATATTTTTATTTTTTTAATAATTTACGTATTCTACAAGGACTAAGCCCTCCTAGTGGAGAAGGACTTAGCCCTCCTTAAGTGGCCATTTAATTGTTCATACTTAATTTATTTATCGGTACTTTGCATTTGCATATCGTAGGATTTTTTATGATATCAAGTGTGCATTCGTTGTTTGTTCTCTACATAATTCATTTGTGCATATCAATGGGAACTATTCTCTACCAAGTGGTATTAGATTCATTGATATGGATGCAGAATTATGGGCATTTTAATTCTATTTAATTCATAGAAGTAAGGCGGTGCATCTTCGAAGAACATTCAAAAACCCTAAAAATTTCACTTAGTCCTTTATTTCACACGACCAAGCGGATTATTGTGGTTGAAACCTTTGATATTGATTAATAATCAGTGGTGGGAAAGTGTTCATAGATTAAATTCCTCATATCGTAGTAGAATAAAGGAATTCAAGTCACCGAAGGTAACGGTGATTAACAGATCACCCAAGAAAAATTACAAGAAACACAGGCAATTTGTTATGTATTTTATTGAATTCTGTGAGTTTTTGTAAAGTGCAATTAGACAACGTGAGAAGGTTGGTTGTTACATATATTAAGGTAATTTATCTGAGCATATATATCAAGTGGAGTTGACATACGATATAACGACCATTTGCTACACTCAACCACATATAAGTTAAGCTATAAAGTTAGCTTATAACTACAAGAAGAATAACTCACTCAATAACACATCGGGTAGCTAGTCAGTATAACCCTAGCACATGAGTCAAATCAAATAGATCTAGGATGAAAGAAGGCGTCACTACAAAAATTATAAAACTTCCATCTAGCAGATTTGGTCCAAACGAATCATCCAACAATATGCACTCCAATAGCTCAAAGTTGGGAGTGATTCAAATTATCTGCAAGAAAACAAAGTAGGTGGAACAAATCGTGTATCCATAGCATAGAGGAGGGCAATGAATCGATCAAATTTCAAACAATAATCTAGAAAATTGTAGTCCCTGTCCACCATGAATACTCGATGTCCAATTGCCAATCAAAATAAAGCATTATTGTGCAAGCCTAAGTTACTTTCATAAATCATTTAACTACGATGTCATATTTTTTTTACTCTAACAATTGTCCCACATGAGTAGTGTGGATTTAGCGTAGGCATATATTTACAAAAAGGCTCCTTAGTAAAACGTGACTCTAATCACACAAGCCATAGAATCCTCATGCAATCATCTACTTCAAACCCTCATTGTCATTAGTCATTATTTTTACCTATCGTGTGTCATATCCTCATGTGCATCAGGTATTTTGGTCTTCATGTATGTCATTTCTTCTTGTCGTTGTTGTAGTCGTGTCATCGTCTAGTCATATACTCATTGTGTGTTACCTATCAGGTGTCAGTATCCTTGTGTACATTAGTTTCCCTTGTGTAAGAGTGCACATCAGGTCCCCTTATTTCGAGGTGTGTGTCAGGTCCCCTTATCATTATTAGGAGTCATGTCATGCATTATGATGAGTCGTGTGGTGCACTATTTTTTTGGAGTCATGTCATGGTGAGTCATGTGGTGCATTGTTGTGACGTGATGTATGTAGTCTAGTGTTGGGATTACATCTTGTTAATAAAAACATAGTCGTTTGAAGTCGTACAGGATCTAGTCATTTGAAGTCATGTAGGATCTAGTCATTCGAAGTCATTCAGGATCTATTAGTTCAAACTTTCAAAAAAAAATAGTCGTTAGAACCTTATATAGCAAGTGGGTATCTTACTTAACCATTAGAACTAATTACACGTGGAAGTTGAAATCCAAACACTATCTTCATAACAGTTAGAGCGATAATTGATTGGAAAACAAATCCAATTATTTTTCAAATTAACAATTATTTTATAGAAATCAAGACAAAATTATGAGGAAATTATCATTAAAGTCAAATCGGGCAGCAAATTTTGGAGAAATTTGTAGCAGTAATTCAAATTGGATAAAGCAAGTGCATGAGTGGTAGGTGGACTAAAGGACCAAATGGTCGATTATCTAGCACATATAATACAAATGAAGGACTTTCAAAGTCACCAAGAAGACCTCCATAAAATAAAGGTACACAATACAACTCTCCTTTATGCATTAACAACTTTGATTCCAATCATCCGACTATTAATCCCATGGCCCCTTCAGACTCATACCATGAAAATATCACACATGAGGAAATGGAAAACACCAATGCAAGTAACCAAGATGCCCAATCATGTATAACTCAACTAATGACTAGTATGAGCACCATGAATTCAATGCTATAACAATTATTGAGGAAACAAAACCAATAAGCTCCTCATTCCCCACATAACTACCATAGAAGGCATGATAGTGAGGATCAGGATATAGAGGAATATTATCAATAAGCAAGATGGCCTACTGGTGTTAATATTCCATGTGTCAATATGCCTACATTTGAGGGTGGAAATCCATGAGGTTGGATAGCTAAAATGGAAGGCATTTTAGAACTATATCGGGTTCTCAAATCTAAAAATGTTTCTTATGCTTCCTTCAAACTAGGTACTGAAGCTTACCAATGGTTTGCTTGGAAAAAACATCAACATAGTTGATCCCTCTTATGGCCTAAATTCAAGAAGTTTTTTCTCAAGATATTTTATGAAGGAAATTCATCCTCATACATAGTTCATCTGTTGGCACTTAAACAAATTGACCTGGTAAGAGATTATGTTTCAGATTCACAAGTCTTCTTACTTATACATAATATTTACAAACCGATGTGGTGGTTTCAGCTTTTAGACATGGTTTGAAAGAAAATATTCAAATTGAAGTAGACTTACAGGATCCCTACTCCTTGGATGAAACTATAAGGATTGCTAAGTTGGCTAAGAAAAAGGTACAAAATTTGACATATTTCAAACGTGACTCCTATAATCGTCCTCAATATCACAATAATTATTTTCCTAGAAATGACCAACCATCAATATATTATTTTTATAAATTTCATAGTCATCATCCAAAATATCAAGCATGTGTATCAAGATAGCTTTCAAATAGAATATGATAACGAGGAAGACAAATAAGAAGCCAAGGATAACAATTAACATGAGTCACCTATGCTTGAAGAACAAACAAATCAAGATGAAGCAAACTATGACGAAGACACTATGGCTATCTCAGTATATGATCTTATGGGATTAACAGCTCATCATACAATTAAGGTACCAAGATTCATTATATATAAGAGGATAAATGTGTTAATTGATTCAGGTAGTACTCATAATTTTATTGACATAAAAACTGCTAAGGTATTGAACTTACACATTCACTCCTCTAATCAAGATAAGTTTCAATTTTTAGTTACAAATGGAGGTAATGCTCAATGTATTGATAGAACACCTTTAATTTCGATACAAATGGGAAGTTATACTTGGTATGGGACTCTTTTTGTTATGATTTTAGGGAATTCAAAGGTTATTTTGGGAGTTGAATGGTTAGAACAAATGGACACGGTCAGCTTTAATTTCAGAAAATTATTTATGGAATGGAAATTAAATGGAAGGACCATTCACCTCTAAGAAATTTCAAATCCTCCATCAAAGGTAGTGAGTTATCACAACATGGAAAAAATATTAAGAAAATGGGGTTATGGATTCATAGCTCAAATCAATTGTTTGGAAAAGCAAGCATAGGATATTCATGAAAATCAAAAGATCTTCAATATATTGTGACTAACTATGATGAAGTTTTCCAAGAACCAAAAGGACTACCTCCCAAATGATCTCATGACCATGCCATACACCTGGTTCTAGGAAGCCTTCCTCCTAATGTTTTTCCTTATCGATATCCTCAACCTCAAAAAATAGAAATTGATAAAATTGTCCAAGAAATTTTAGAACACGGAGTAATTCGTCATAACACTAGTCCTTATTCTTCCCTAGTGCTTTCGGCCCATCGTAAGTATAAATCTTGGCATATGTGTCCTGATTTTCATCCTCTCAATAAAATCACAATTAAGGATAAGTTCCCTATTCCTGTCATAGATTATTTATTAGATGAATTGCATGGTGTAAAAATTTTCACAAAATTGGATCTACGCTCAAGTTTTCATCAAATCAGAGTAAGATATGAGGACATTCCTAAAACCACCCTTCATACTCATGAAGGTCATTATGAATTCTTAGTCATGCCTTTTGGTCTCACTAATACCCCATCCACATTTCAAAGTCTTATGAACCATGTCTTTCATCCATTTCTTCACAAATTTGTCTTAGTCTTCTTTGATGACATTCTAATATATAGTAAAACAGGGAAGGATCATTTGATGCATGTGCAAAAGGTTCTTCATATATTACACAAGGAAAAACTTTTTGTCAAACGCTCTAAATGGTTTTTTGGTGTTCAATAAGTTGATTATTTGGGTCATATCGTTTCTCATGAAGGTTTAAAGTGGACCCTAATAATATTAAGGCCATTCAATATTGGCCTTTACCTAAAACCATCAATAAACTTCATGGTTTTTTGGTCTTACTGGTTACTATTGTAAGTTTGTGTGCAACTATGGTAAAATTGTAGCCCCTCTCATAGCTCTCACAGAAAATGATGTTTTTCATTGGTATGAAGTAGCCACTCAAGCCTTCATGGCTCTGAAAGAAGAAATGTGTACTACTCTAGTTTTGGAAATCCTAGATTTTCACAAACCATTTGTGATTGAATGTGATGCTTCGATAACAGGTATTGGGGCAGTACTAATGCAAGAAGGGCATCCCTTGGCATTTGAAAGTAAACAACTTTTGGGTAATAATTTGGGAAGGTCCACATATGAGAAATAAATATTGGCTATTCTACATGCGGTTGAGAAATGGAGACACTACTTAATTAGTAGGCTTTATTATTGAAACAGATCATAGTAGTCTCAAGCATTTTCTAGAACACCAATTTTCTTATCCAGAATAAAACAAGTGGTTAACAAAATTGTTGGGATATGATTTTGTTATAGATTATAATAAAGGGAAAGAAAATGTGGTAGCATATGTATTATCACGTAAATATAAAAATGAAGTGGTCATCAATGCTATTTCAGGTCCTTATTCTCAATGGGTTTCTCAGCTCCAAGAGGAATGGTTTTCAGATACAAAAAATGCTCAAATAATTCAAGAATTGATGTTAGGATCATCCAAGCATCCTCATTTTTTCTATGATGACAAGGTATTAAGAATAAAGAATCACATTTACATTTCACACAATTCTACCATCAAATCTAGGATTCTCGAAGAATCACATGCTTCTCGAAGATTCTGGTTTTTTGAAGACATATCTACAGGTAAAACAATATTTTAATTGGAAGGGATTAAAATCTGAGGTCAAAACATGGGTGGCCGAATGTGAAGTATGTCAACGCAATAAGGGTAAAACAGTAAAATCTCCAAGATTACTTCAACCACTACCTATCCCGAATCATCAATGGAAACATGTTTCAATAGATTTCATTTAAGGTCTTGTTGTGGCTGCTCCACAACCAGCCCCAAAGCTTGGGGACCCACCTTTAAAATTTTATGGTTTTTTGGATTTCGAGTGTCGTTGGGCAAGCATGTTAATAAAACCATAGTCATGAGCTCACCATACATTCTCTTAGGTTCCTCAATTTGGAAAGTCTTCTTGTCTTCTTGAAAGAAGTTCATTTTTGAGTTTGACTAGAATCATAGTTTTAGTGTCTTGCATTTCGATTGGAGAGTGTTTATGTTCCTTGTTGATGGTACTCTCTCGTTGTCTTGTAAGAAGTTAGTCTTGAGGTGTTGATCAGAGTTTGAAGGTTTGATGTTGTTGTTTGCTTGGAGTCATTGTTTTAGGGTTTTATATTTTGGTTTTCAAATGTGGATTTTAGTGAGTTTTTATTATTTCATTTGAAGCTTCAATAATCCTAGCTTTTGAAATAAGGTGATTTAAATCATAAAACATAAAATGTAAATCTATATATGTAGATTTAACAAAATAAAAATTAAAAAAAACATTTGAAAGAAATAATAAACTCTTTTGTTTTAATATCTATATATATACTTGTATATATACATATTTAAAATTAAAGATAATACATAAACTACAAAAGTAAAATAAAATAAATATTTGAATTTAATTAATTTAAATTCAAATATTTAAATTAATTAAATTTAAATTTAAATAAATAAAAACGAAGTAAATAAAAAAAATGAAAAAAAATGTGTGTGTATATACATATATATATATATATATATATATATATATATATATATATCACATGTATATAAAGATATAATTAAAATAATAATAATAAAATGAAATAATAGTTATATATATATATATATATATATATATATATATATATATATATATATATATATATATATATATATTCTATTATATATAACTAAACTATAAAAATTATTATTATTATTATATAAAATAATAAAAACGAAAAATAATAATAAAATAAATTTTATGAAATTCACATTAATATTAATATTAATATCAACATTACTATTAATGTTAATATCTGACCATGGTGTCTTTTTATAGTCATTTTGTTGTAAGTTTTATAATGTTTCGAGGATGTGTTTGAAGAATATTAACTTTATGTCTTCGGTTTTGTTGCTAACTTCATGTCCTTTTTGTTTGATGTGCAAGTTGCGGCAATTGAGGAAAGGACGTGGCACGATAGTGATTTACACCATGAAAGAAATAGTTTAATGGGGTATTATGTGTGTCATTACATCTATTTTGAAGGTTTTAAGGTCTTCTAAATCCAAGCAAAATGTTCCTTATTCTTCTTTAAGAAACTGATGTATCCAGCCTTTTCTTTTGTTGGCAAGGCCATATCTACCTTTACTATTCTAGGCTCTCTCATTGTACAAATTTTAGTGTGTTTAGATATTACTTCTCTACGTAAAGGCTTGTAAGCTTTGTCAAAATCATCAAATAGACTTCTAGAGAAACCAGTCCTTTGGATATTCTATTTGTTTTCAACTGCATTACTTCTATTGGTTCACCTATTTGATCTTTTAGTTTGTCTTCATATTTTTCATCACAGATTATATCTGCATATTTATTTTATAGAGTCATGAAATATTTAATTTCCATATCATCTTAAAATACTTGTAGGTAAACTATGTTATCCGGTACAGAGGGCTTATAGACTGAAATAGTTGGGATATAGACTAAAATAGTTGGGAACCTATCCATATATTCAATAGTTATTTCTGGATGGTTTAGGCCTGAGGTGTTTACAGCTAAAAGATCTGCAACACAATTTTATTCTCTTGGAATAAATGAGATATTAAAAGCTAAAAATTTCTCAATTTCTTCCAATACTATATTTTTATACTGTTTAAGCGTAGGATGCCTAGTTTGATATTTACCTTTGATTTGTTGTATAATTAGTTATGCATCCCCTATTACAGTCAAGTAATCAATGCCCAATTATTTTGCTTTCCTCAATCCTAGCAATAGGGCTTCATATTCAACTACATTATTTGTGCAAGGGAATTCTAGTCTATAAGGGATACCAAGGTAGTTTCCTTTTATATCAATCAAATTAACACCTGCACCAACTCCAGATTGGGACTTAGCTCCATCAAAAGACATGGTCCATATTTCTTGAGTTAACACTCTATCTGATTCAGCATTAACCATTTTCATAACTTCTGGATCCATGTTCTTTACTTTTGGCACTTCTACCAGGAATGGGTTGTGCCATATGGAATAAACAAGCATCCCTTTTTCTTCCATAGAGTTCACTAAGTTTATCATAGTTTTGTCTATTTTAATTAACTTTACGAAGTGTTTGTTAAATGGTTTCATTCATAATATTATATTTTCCTTATCGGAAATTGGGATAGTAGCATATGACCAATCCAATTGGATTAAATCTCCCAGTTATTTAGCCCAATGTCTGCTTAATAATAGTGAGAAGAACAGATCAACGTCAACTACTGCAATGTCCATTACTATTCCTTTCTTGGGATACTGATCTAAGAAAACTAATAACCCAGTAATCACTCCTACACAAGGAATTTGTCTATTATCCATTACAAAAACATGGGTAGAATCTCTTGTACAAATCTTATAGAGGATGGTGATCTTGTATCATGTTAATTTTATCTAGCAACATGGCAAGTTGGATCTTCTTTTTGTTCAAATTCTCTATAGACTTGTTCTCTGTATTGTTGAACTTTCATAAGCTCTCCAAATGTGATGTTAACTTTATTTTTACTGAGTTCTAACCCAGAATCAAATTCTATATTTTTTATATCCAGTGGTCTATTTCTTTCTTCTTTCGATGTTTTCTCTTCTAATTCTACTACCTCAGGAATAATCTTATTGAAGGTTTTATCAACTTTTTCTTTACTGATATTTTTATTTATGAAATTTAGTTTTTTTATTTCACTTGTTGAAGCTTTTTCCGTTCTATCAGGGACAGTTCTATTTCTTAAACTAAGAGTATTGGTAACTTCTAATTCCTCCACTTCCTTAGTAGTGGGGATTATTTTCCCTTGCTTCATTTTGTCATATCTTGACTCATGTGGTTTTTGCAAGATTTTAGTTCCTTCAGCTACAAAAATGTGGGGATGATGATTTGAAGAATACCTATCTATATTCTCTTCGAACAACCTTTCTCTGGACTCATCTTCTAGAGACCAACAGACGAAAATTCTTATATCCTCCTCTGAATCATCATGTAAATCTATATTGCGTTGATCACTTAGGTGAATTCCACATGCATCAAGGTTATGTGGTGCATCACAGGTAGATTAAAAATAGGAAAAACCTTCTGCTATGTTTGCAGATGATATATGATTAGGAACACTATTATGATCTCTATCAAATTCTCTATTTTTTCAGTTATTGTTTCCATTATTCCTATTCCTATTTCCTTATTCATGACCATTGTTGTTTTCCCAATTTCTATTGAAATTTTTCTTAAAGGGAGGGTGATTATTAACATGTAGTTGTTATGTTTGTGATGTCTCGCCATTATTTCCATTATTTATTTCATTTTTTGCTAACTTTTTGTTCATGGTATTGAACATCTCAGCCATTTGATTAGTCAATTTTTCCATGGGATCTATTTCAGTTCTTCTTTGTATATAAAATGCTACCCTTTTGGGCTTTCTCTTAGGTATATTGACTTCAAAATAACAAGGCTTGATCTTACCATTGTCAAACATGTTTCTTTCGATATCCATTGCTTTTTCCATACAACTATCAATGGTAGTGGTTTGTTCTTGCATTAACTCATAATTAAAATCTCATTGAAAAGCATTTTTATAGAAAAAAATGGACTGAATATCACTAGGCCTAAGGTTGGCAGAGATTTTTTTTTTGGTTTTTGAGAACCTTCTATCTAAGTCACTAACAGCCTCATTTTCCTTTTTCTTCATAGTGGCTAATTCAGTTAACAGAGATTGTTCATTTTTCTTTCTCCATATTTCTTTAGAAAAACAGCTTTCATTTTCGTGAAATTTGAGATATCATTGTTAGGGAGAGAGCTAAACCACTCTTTAGCATATTTTTCTAAAGTTTGTAAAAATAGTCTTAGGACTGCATCTTCATGCTCAACCTCTAGCTTGTCCATTGCATACAGAAAACTTTTGATGTGATCTTCATCGATTACTGGATTATTTCCTATAAACTTGGAAAGGTATTTATGGGCTTTATTAGGTAAGGCATTCAATTTAGTAGGCAAGGCAAAAGGCATGTATCTATTAGTTCTCCATAAATGAATATTGTTTTGATTTTTTTGATTTGCCTGAGCCATTGTTACTATAGGTGTAATGGGATTTGAATTTACAACAACAATGCCTATAGGGATTTGGGTCTGGGTAGCCTGAATATAATCTAATGGATTATCTACCATAGTATTACTATTAATCAGGCAATGAGAATAATCACATGTATCTTCTACAACAAATTTTAAATTTTCATCTATAGATATATTAGCAGCAATAGTATTCTGATATTTTTTTTTTTATGTACCTATAAATTGTAGGACAAGATTTATTTTCATGCACAATATTCTTAAGAAGTGGAATTATCTGATTATAGGTAAGTACCTCAGGGTTATTGAATTCTAGGAATAGCTCCTTACCACTTCTCTTGGTGTGCGCCAGCATGTTCTGCTCTTTCTTCCTTGATTTTTTTATTTATGGGTTCGTCTAGACAGAGTCACCAACATAAAATGTACAAAAATAACCAAATGTATAAACAATAATGCTTGATACTTAAATATCAACCTCATAGGGGATGGTTCTTGGAGGAAATTCAAGAAAATAAAGAAACATAAAAACACTTCAAAATACAATTGAAAACTACGAGCAAAATAAAATAAAGAACGTAAAGAGTCATAAAAATTAAGACGTAGGTTCTTTATTCCTATTGGCCACTCATTGATTAAAATATAATCATTGCTAAACCACAGCTAAGAATTTATAAACTCTTTCTTGATGAATTGGTTTAAAATATGTCGTAAAATCCAGGTCTAAACTCGTGAAGAATCTATCCCCGACAATGATGCCAAAAAATTGTTGGAACCATTTCTTGCATCCATAGGATACGATTTTCATGCTACAAGAAATTGTTTGAAACCAACGAGCTATTACAGGCTTTGGTCAACCTGCCTCCTTATTCTGATTAAAATAGATATTGCTAAAGAAAACTTAACAGAACGGGTAAGGAAACCCCAGTGGTAATCTATGATTTTATAGACATTACACACTCTAGATTTTAATTATACACTTAACTATATAAAAATGACCAAGCAAATACAACATAGTTATTATGCCTTATGTAGACCGATGCCTATTTAATTGGGTTGTTATACAATTTAACAAAATTCATAACATGAACAGAAAGAATGGGAAAAAGAAGAATTTGAGACATTAAAATCATTTGAATATCGTAATCAGTCTAAGGGTTAACCGACAAAATAAATGCTCACAACATGTTCAAATATTGTAACCTATTATGAGGAAATAAATAGAACTAAAGACAAATAAATGATAAAACTAAAACCCATAATTGTATTAATTTCTTCAAATATGATTACATGCAGAGTTTGTATAATGCCATTAAACTTTGTTTTCATTTTTTAATACAATGAGAAAGCCTTGTTCAAATAATGTAACAAGACTTCATCAATTCTCCTTCTAATATGTTAGCAAGAAGAATCTTTAGACTTCAGGATCAGAAAGATTGGAAATATTCTTAGATATCCAAACACAGTATTACCAAACCTGCATAGCAAAGGGGGGAATGAGGGATGATAGAGAAAAAAAGACACAAAGGGAATACAACACAACTCAAATGGGCACTCAATTATACCTCTTAGAAAAAATGCTATCTCTAAACGCTTGATGCAAACTCTGACCCTAGATGCTAAAGAACACAAGCTTATACTGAGAGGGGGTGAATGGTATAAGACCACTTTTTACTTTTCTTTTCAATTCAATATTATGTAGTGTATAGATAGAAGTATCAATAGTAGTAATTAAAGGAATGCACAAAACACCATCCACAAAAGTGACACAATAATTTGCATGGTTCACCCAACACGGGCTACTCCACAGAGAAAATATTTTGCTAAAACTTTCTCAATCAATCTCTTGGGAATCCTTCCCAATTACAATTTTTATGGACCTCTTTCCAGAGGAGATGATGATATCCTAAATCTCAAGTTCATGGATCTATTCCATAGGAGAACTCTTTCCCCTTTTGCTATGGCTAGTGATATTCTAGAAGACATTATCTCTCTACTGCACTGATTGGTGGATCTCTCTCCACTTGAAGACTCCTCACTCAGATCTATCTTCAATTGTCCTAACTGTTGGATCTCTATCCACTAAGACTCTTTCCTTTGTACTCTATCACCTCCAAAGCTCTATCAATAGGTTCACTTAGAACCTCCTTAAATCTACTCAATAGACTCACTTAGAACCTGCTCAAATTTTCTCAATAAACTCACTCAGAACTTGCTCAAATATTCTTAATAGGCTCACTCAGAACCTTCTCAATAGGCTCACTCAGAACCTGCTCAAATTTTTTCAATAAGGTCACTTAGAACCTGCTCAAATTTGCTCAATAGGCTCACTCAAAACCTACTCAAGTCTGATCAATAGGCTCACTTAGAACCTGCTCAAATCTGCTCAATAGGCTCACTCAGAACCTGCTCAAATATGCTTAGTAGGCTCACTCATAACCTCCTCAAGTCCACTCAATAGGCTCACTTAGAACCTACTCAAATATGCTCAATAGGCTCACTCA
Organism: Wollemia nobilis; assembly: GCA_028583015.1. Lineage (NCBI taxonomy): Eukaryota > Viridiplantae > Streptophyta > Pinopsida > Araucariales > Araucariaceae > Wollemia > Wollemia nobilis. The sequence goes on from JAQPPZ010017129.1 coordinate 3,158,106, forward strand.
GAACCTACTCAAATTTGCTCAACAAGCTCACACAGAACTTGTCCCAATCTGCTCAATAAGTCCTCTCTATGACTTACTCAAATTTGCATAACAAGCTTTCACAAAAGCTTACACAAAAATAGTCCACAAGCCTTCTCAAAGACTTGCCTCAAATAAGCTCAACAAAATCTCAACTCAATCTCATAGAAGCATAAAGAGAATTGTTAGAGACTCAATATGTTATATACTCAAATCCCAATGTCAATTCAAAGTAATCTCAACTCAGCTCAATCTTATAGAAGCATAAAGAGAATTGTTAGAGACTCAATATGTTCTATACTCAAATCCCAATCTCAACTCAAAGCAATCTCAACTCAGCTCAATCTTAACTCAATATCATAGAAGCATAAAGAGAATTTTTAGAGACTCAATATGTTTTATTCTCAAGGCTCAATCTCAACTCAATCATAATATAGAATAGTTTGTTTCATTGAACTTGAACAACCACTTCATGAAACCACTTGACTAGGCTCAATCAACTCTACTCAACCAATCACTTCAAGAAACAACTCTTTCTCACAAACCCTAGTCCAAGCATGAATCAACTAACTCAAAATATTTTTAACAATGCTCAACAACGAATCTTACATAATAATGATACTCGTGTTCTTTTCTAACTCAAGTTCAAGTTCTTTGCATCACCCATTGGCTTCAACAACAATGCTAATAAGACAAGATTGTAATAACAACTCCCAATTCAGAAAACCTTGAAGCATAAACTCAAAGTACTTCACTCAACTAATGGTCTAAACAATAATTCTTATCAAACAATGTTTAATCACAACTCACAATCCAAAAAACCTTGAAGCATTAACTCAACCACTTTCGAAAAGGAAACCATAATCAATATCCAATGATATTTCAAAAATCAACCACCCAAATAAAATCAATGGATAGTATTACTCATACCTTTTTGATACCTTATGACTTGTCCACTAAATCTGTCACACTCAACACACTTTTTTTTTCAACTCTTAACAAGGGCTAGAGATCTTGATTAATAACACAACACTAATATCCAAATAACACCTTATTACTCCTACTTTATTTTAACATCCACCAAAGTTCTTTTTAAAAGAAAACCCTTACTCAAAATAAATTTCACTAAAAATAACTTTATCAAAAACCCTTATTACTCCTAAAAATTTCAAAAATCACAATTAAAAATAATTCACAACTCAAATAGCCACCATGACCTTATTCCCTAAGGTTACTCAAAAAATCAACTAACGAAGCACCTTTAACCCTTATCACTCCACCTTAGGCAATCTAAACAAAAGAATAATAAAAACTTTAATACCTGCCTCGAGGGGAATCAAACCCTCATATTTCCCTAACACGAATGCCCTAGCCACGGTCAAGCTGCCGCACAAGCTGCGGGCTCGTTGGTGAAAAATAAGCACCACCCGCTTCTTATTCTTCACCCTCTTTTGCCAAGCGAAAATTATATGCCTTGGGCACCTCAAAAGAACAAAGCCAAAAATGATGCTTGCGGGAATCGAATGCACAACCTCCTTCTCACCAACACCTTTGCACAATCCATGCTACCCAATGCATTTTGGGAAGTGGTCATTGTCTCCCTTTAATGTTCACTGCATCACTTAATGAAAAACATGAGCTCTTTTTCTGTGCAAATACCAAGCACAAATATCAACGAGCAAGGATGAATGAATGAAAAAAATAAATGGCATATTTATATGCCTTCCTTTTTCTTTGGAAACGTCGGCCTTTTTGAAACTTCCTTCATGACGTCGGCAGATAAACTTTTAATTTTAATTTTAAAATTTTAATTTTAATTTTAAATAAATTAAACTTTAAACTAAATCTTGAAAATTTCTCCATCATCGAGGCACCTTTTTCGATGAAACGAAAATCCAACATGGTTTTTAAGAAAAACCCATTTCAAATATGCCATCCATGGTTTTAAATAAACCTTTTGTAAAGCTTCCCTTGAAGCTCCTTTTGGAACCAAATTTCATGCATCCCTTCTTGAACCTTTGATAAAAAATCTTTGCTTCTCATGAAGCTCTTTGTGAAACACAAACATAGTGCTTACATAGATCCTTTTGACATCATGACAACTCTTAGCTTAGCAACTCAAAATTTCCAACAATCTCCCCCTTTGTCATTGATGGCAACCCATATCCTTTTACTGAAATTTGACCTTTTTTTTCTGCTCCCCCTCGGACTTTTCTCCCCCTGGCTCAAAGCTTTCTCAAATATCAAATCTCTCCCCATATCAAAATTCTCCTCATTATACACAAATCTCTACCCCTTTGTCATCAATGGAAAAGGGTCACCTTTAGGGCTTAGGGCTAATAATGAGCCTTTTATCTTAGCCCCTCCCCCACCTCCACATGAGGTGGTTAATTTGAAGAACACAAGCTTATGCTGAGAGGGGAGGTGAACAGTATAAGACCACTTTTAACTTTATCTATCAATACAGCTTTCAAACCATTAACATGTAGAATAATATAGCAGTAATAACAACAGTAAAACAATGCACAAAATGCAATCCACAAAGAGACACAACAATTTACGTGGTTCACCCAAGGTGGGCTACTCCATGGATAAAACTTTTTTTCTAAAAGTTGTATCAAAGTCCTCTGGGAATCCTTCCCGATTACAATTGTTTATGAGCCTCAGCTCAAAGGAGAAACCTTCCCCTAATTCTGCTTTGCTGGTGATCCTCTAGAAGACCTCTATCTCCTTTGCCTTTAGCAAGTGGAACTCTATCCACAGAAGACACTTGTCTTCCCTACTCTGGCTGGAGATCTCTGTCCTCACTTTGTCACTGCAAAGCTGGTCCTCTTATCTGCACCAAACATAGTCCTTCGGTCTAGCATAATTGTCCTCTTCCTCTGTTCTTTTTTGCACTTGGTTGAAAACAACTTTTCACTGTCTACGCAACTACAATAGCACAGTCTTCTCAAATTTATAGTAGCACTATCTTCTCAACTTCTGCCCAAACACAGTAGTGCAATCTTTGCAAAATGCAGTAGCACTATCTTCTCAACTTAGCTTCTGATCCGTTGCACATCCAACACAGCGCAATCTTCGCACACTCTGCTTTCTTTACACAGTCTGTGTAAATACTGTAGCACTCGATCACATAGCAACTTATGTGCTTATGTGCAAACACAACAGCAGCATCTTCGCACAGTCTACTTCTCCTTGATTGAACTTCTTCCTACACTCTGCTTCTGTGAAAGTCGCACTTCGAACGCACACTTCGATCGTCGATACGACTGCTCTTTGCGCACAGCAGACTTCACTTGTGCAAATTCGACACACACATTTGATACATGAAACTCGAAAATAGTCCTCATTTTATAGCAACAATTCATTATCAAATTCATGATCTTAGTCGGTTGTATATCCTTAAAACAATCGTTGGCTGCACAACCTTACACTTCGTTGGCAAGGGTTAACTCCATTGGCTTCAACCGCCTCTGCTGTTCTATAGCTTTTCTAACGCGAAACTCAAACATGTCATGATATCACTATGCCTTTGTTTTGTGCACCTTGTATAGCTTGCTATTGCGAAACCATGACACTACTACCTGTTGTGCGCCTTCTTTGGTTTGTTGTCGCAAAATCGTGACACTATAGCCTTCCGTACACTTTCGCTAGCTTGTTGTCGCGAAATCGCGACACTGCAATCTGCCTTACGCCTTGCTTAATCCTGTTGTCATGAAATTGTGACACTCCCTGACTTTGCTGACGTCATCATGATTCTTGTCGCAAAATCACGACGCTTTAGTCTGCAAGGCCTTCCTCTCTGCTCTTGTCGTGAAATTACGACACATTTGCTTTTGCTAACGTCATCAGCAACTCTGTCGTGAAATCACGACACTTCTTGCTTCTTCAACCTTTTATCGATTTGCACCAATGAAAATGGAACATGTTGCAAAATTGCGACGCTTTTGCTGCCTTAGGCTCTTTTCTGCCAACTGCTCATGAAACTGGAACATGTCGCAAAATCGCGATGCTTTCTGTATCGCTCCAAATTTTTCACACCCTTACCTTCAGGCTATAGGATCCGTGCTCGAAAGGGGGATGTGAAAAGGATGTCGTGGTACCTCGGATTGAGAGGACTTGCGAAGGTCCCGCCTCTCAAGGGAGGTGTATATTGGTGATTTTTTGACGGATGGTGGGTTCACTAGGAAACATTCAATGGCAGTTTCCACGCCTAGGTTGGGAATGTGTTTTATGTGTTCGTTTTAGCCTTAAACATTCAAAATCCTAGGTTTGGCCAAATGAATCTAAATTAATCTATATGAAAGTGCAGATTTAATGAATACAGAAAGCAGAATTAAGACATAAAAAGAGAAATTACAGAATATTAAAAGCAGAATATCTTATTCGAATGTTTGATGGAGATTCTGATGTTTGAAGTAGTAAGGATCACCTCTGATTTGACAAGATCGTCTGAGATCAGACAAGACCATCTGAGATCTGACGAATTCGTCAGACGAATTCATCAGAGACCTGCAAACAGAAAAACAGGTGCAAAATACAGAGAATGCAACTATGATAACAGAGGGAAACAACATAAAATAACAATATGAATACTAAACAATAGTTATGAATAGAAATTCAAACAAATTATGATATTCTAATGACAAATTATGATCTTATCATGCAACTTAAGCTATATGGGTGAACTCCAAATGCAAAATAGTAAGAAATAAGGATAAAACTAACTAAAATGTAGAATAAAACAACAAAAGGTATAAGAGAAAGCGCAAACTCTAGGCACTGATTGCCCCCAATGCAGATTGCAGTCGAAATCGTCTGGAAGTAATGAAATCGTCTCGAATTGTGACAAGATCGTCCGAGATTTGAATGATATTTTCTGTGATGATCTGAGCTTGCTTCGGCTAAAAATCAATGAAGTCCCTGCAAGAAAACTTCAAAATAACAAATGCAAAATGATGCTCTAGGTATTCTAATGCTCGCAAAATCAAGTTACAAGGGAATTCAGCCAAGGGGGTGCTAAGGGGATAGCTTAGGATTAAATAGGCTTAGGGGAGTGGTTAGGAGGTTGGAGATCATCCCTATTTGGGAGATCTCCAATGGGGGAGGGTCTCTAATGATGCAGACACACTTCTGCCTGGATTATAGACCCGTTGGAACAGAAGCTAATTGTGCAAAATTAGTTTTGCGATAAGATCGTTTGGACATCCTTGTCCAGACGAAATCGTCAGATCTAGGGCGATATCGTCTGATCGGAGACGATATCGTCAAACGGTCAAAACAACCTCTAAAAATGGCATGAAAAAGGGGGAAATGGATTACCCGACGGTTAACGGGCTGTTTGGGAGGTTAAAATTTGAATTTAAATTATTTACTAGGATGAATGTAATTATTACAATTTCTATGTGCCAATTTTAGGGTGCTACATTTTGCCCCCTCTTTAGCAAATTTTTTGAAGAAAATGCGTTAAAGATGAGTTCTTCTCGATCTACGAGAAAGCAAAAATTATTCCCATTTTTAGGCAACAATTCTTGGTCGAATCGTATGACAGCTTACTATGGTGCGCCCTCCCTGTTTTTACCCAAATCGAACGTTTGAGGTAAAAACGCGAAAAAGAAAAATTATTTTTGAATAAAATTAAGAAAAATAGGGTAAAACCCTAATTCATTTTTACTATTCATTTTACTGGTTTTAGAGCTCTGGAAGAAAAAATGGTGGAGACGACGCACAGATCCACAGAGGTCTGGTGCGGGCTACGGGTAAGAGTCTAGACTTAACTTAGAATGCTTTAATTTGATTTTATATGCTTTTTAGATGAATTTTGAGCATTGTGGCCATTTTTGGGCCGTCGACGTCTCTGGGATGAAATTGTCTCGATTTTGACGAAATCATATCGATTTCGACGAAATCGTCTTAATTTTGCCAATTTCATCTACGGGAGAAATCGGCGAAAGGGGGACGATTTCGTCAAATTAGGGATGATTTCGGCCTGCAAAATAAAAAATGATTATGCTTAAATTTGGGACGATATCGTCCAATAGTGGATGATATCATCAATTGATGAAATTGAATTTATTTTAACTTGCGTTTTTAATTACTTGAATTGTTATTAATGATTTTATTGTTGTTTATGTTGCAGAGAGGTTTGCTAAAGAGCAGGGAATGGAAGTATGGAGGTTTGAGAGATGACTTGGTCGCTCTTACACATGCAGAGCAGGATCAGCTGGCACAGGCCGACTTACTGCATGTGGCAAAAATGCCACAAGTGTCGATAGACATGGGGATACTGACAACCCTAGCAGAGAGATGGTATCCGGGTTCTTCCTATTTTTGGCTACCAATAGGGGAGATGACTCCCACACTGGAGGATGTATGGAGGATTCTAATAATCCCCATACAAAGATGGTTGATCACTCTTGCGGCCAATCAGGGCCATGCTATGGGATGATTATGTGGTGACCCAAGCTTCACCTTGGAGAAGGGCAGAGTTAACATCGAGGCATTGCGTCAGATGCCTAGGGCATCTATACTGACACTGGTTCTAGCTGGAGTGGTTGGTGGACTTCTGCTATGCCACCAGAGCCGATGCAGGGTGCCATGGATGCTCGTAGATGTGATCTGTGATATGCGAGATCATGGCTACAAGTTCTCTTGGGGCATTTTTGTACCATGCCGACTGTGCAAGATCCTACATGGGGTCATGTACAAGGGCGACCGATGTCTGGAGAACATTGCAGTATGGAGGCCGATAGGGCTTCCTCTGATAAGGATTGATGGGGAGAGGCCTTGAGTTTTCTACTGGTGGCTTCGAAGAGGGTCATAGTGGCGGATCGACCTTTCGATGTCCCAAAGACTACTAGATGACCTAGTCCCAGACCAGATCACCTGGAGGCCATGGCGAGGGCACCCAGGGTGGGCCGAGGATGGACAGGAGTTGGCTCACGTCAGGCGAGTCTGCTAGCTTCAAATGGAGAGGGGAGAGGTGGAGCTCCACCACTATGACCGATTTTTGAGGTAGTTCGGTCTATAGCAGGGGATCCCATCTCTCAGGGATTATGAGTTTTCTCGGACTATCCGGGATAACACCATAGTGAGTGGGGCTCTAGACATGCAGCGCTTCTGGAGCCAAGACTCAGACGATGCCCCCATTCAACCAGTGGATGGGGATGATGTAAGAGTAGCCGATGGCTACGATGCTTTGTACGCAGGCATCCACCCTCCTCGGATGACAAGGGCTCAAGGTATGATACACGCAGTTGTGCGTCGAATAGGGAGGTGGTGCCAAGCAGCTATGGAGGTGGCCTAGGGTCATAACGGGAGAGAGCTAAGGAGGCCATAGGTGTAGGAGAGGCCGTGGCAGAGGGAGAGGAGGGAGGTGAGACCCCCTTCTCCATAGAGAGAGAGGCCACCATCACCCGACAAGGGCAAGGGTTTCAACACAAGGGAGAGTAGTGAGACAGCTACTCTCTAAACAAAGACAATCCATCTCCAAGCATAGGTGTAGACATTATAGGAGGAGGCTGCATGACATCGAGCTGAGGTGACATAGCTCCGAGACGAGATTGCATGCCTTAGGGCACGGGGCGGAGGGGCGAGCACTGGGGAGATGACATGGGCTATTACCCAAATTACTTTCTACTAGACTTTGTACTATCAGTTGGTGCCAGAGGAGGATAGACTACCCCTGCCAGCTAACATCGTAGAGTCGATCAGGATTGGGTCATCTAGGACTTCGTCTAGATCGAGGACTAGGACTCACAGTACTACACAGACTGCGATGGGGCCACCTCGTCCACCTCAGGGCGGGGGAGGAGATGAGGCCGAGAGCTTGAGGGGCTCTCGAGGCTAGAGTACTGTACGAAATTGTACATATTGATATATAGAGCATTTATTATTATTTTTTTGTTGATAGAGGATTGAGTATGCCGAGGTCCAGATTGTGGCATACCAATCTAATTTTGATATGATGTATATATATACTGTTGATATATATATATATATATGAGATGAGATATTTTTGATCATATGACTTGTGTTATGAATTTTTATGATGCTTTTATGTTTGATTGATTGATTTGATGATTCATGTAATTACTGTCGTTGGAAGTATTATAATTTTGAATGTCATGTTTGTAAAATTTAAATGAAATAATCTGATGTAACAAATTGGTTTTTGTGATGTAATGTGATAAAAGATAAAAAGAGACTTCTAACAATAATTTCAAAGGATATTGTCGCTATTATAGACCATTTCATGGAGTCGTTGCTCACTCGGTCGTCAAGCTAATCCCAGTATAGAAATATTGTTAAAAGTAAAAGAGTGCTTAAGAGACTGTCTTAAGACTTTGGTGCAATGGTGCAAATGATGATGATGATGGATTGTTTTTCAGATTTTCATGAAAATAGTATGCATGAAATAATGTTAAAATGATTTTTGCTAGGCATAAATTCCTAAGTGTGATAAATTTTTTGGATAATTCCTTAGGAATTATACCATCATTGCAAAATTGAAGGTTGACATAATGACATGAAATAATAAAAATGTGCATTCTTTTGAAAAGCAAAATTTGTGTAATAAAATGATTTAAGTCATATGTTTTTCATGATTTTTAAATAAATGGGGAATAAAAATTGTTACGATGGTTTGCGCTAGGCATAGAATATGTAGGTATAGACTTATACCATCATCGCGAAAATCCAAAGAAATGATAGTTTTATTGCATGGTTGATTTTTGATAAACAAAAAATATGAAAATGAGGACTTGTGCTAGGCATAAAATTCCACTTTTGGTTTTGGAACTATACCATCGTCGCGAAATTCAACCAGATATATATGTTTTGCTTTTATAGTTTTGAAAGGAATTTTGATTTTTCTATTATATAGTTGTCTTTATGCTAAACAACTGTACTTGAAATAAGAAAATGAATTATTCCAAACAAGTTTGCAAAAAATATTTCAAAGTATTTTGAAGACAAAAGTTAGATTTATAAGGAATCTCATGTGCATATGTGAATTCATTGTCAATCTTGATTTATCATAATGATACACAAAATCTCTCAAATACAAATGTGTGTGCAATTGCATTGTGCATTTACCAGGTTTGAGCAAGATACTATGATACAAGTGATTTGAAGAAACCAAATAAGTGTTCATTAACCATGATGTAGATGCATATAACCATACTAGACTACTATGTAGGTCGGATTATCAAGAGCTAGCTAATCCATAAGCAGACATAGGTCTATACAAAAGAAGGTCGCTAATGTGATAGACATATCGCCATGCTAGGAGTTACCCAAGGCCAAGCGGGTTGGGCACAAACCACCTGTTATGGGGCTTACCTCACGAGTTTTTGAATAATTGAGAATTCCAGGGATTCAAGCTCATCAACCCTTCTTTTCTTTTCAAAGGGTAGGGAAAGGGATTTTATTGCTTTTGCCTTTGCTTTCTTTTGCTTTTTTTTTTTCTTTTTCTTCTTTTTTTCTTTTTGTATTTTTGCTTTGATAATTGAGATAATGCTTGAAACATTACTGTAATGATATAAAATAACATTTTTTTTTTTTGCTTTTTCTCTTTTTCTTGAACTTTGCTTTTTCGTTTTGTTCTATGTTAGGGATACTTGCTCAGATTAGCTGTAGAGCAAGGGATTTTTATTCTGGGTAGGGGTGAGCTTGTCCTTTTGCCAATTCTCAAAGATTCTAGACCATGTGCATGATAGGATAGCAGGGGAAACTTTTCGCTCAAGAAATCACTTCTACTATGTAGCAAAACATGGAAATTACAAATATAATCATTTTATTGTGAAAAGATGTGCTTGGTTTAAATAAATAACAAGATCAATTCTCTATGCTCAAACTTTATTTAATTGAATTTTGTGGACTTTGATATAAGAGAGATTAGTAATCATGCCAGATAAAATCAAGATATTTATTTTTGTTTATTATTTTTTTGAGTGTGCAGTGAGAGATTCCAAATAAATGCTAATTTATCCAAAATAATTTGAAACATATAATTGCAATAATTGTAAGAAAATATATATAAATACTTTTGGAGAAGTTTTGAGAATGTTGACTCTCTCTTTCTTCTTTATTTTGTTTTGGTTTCGAAAGAGTCAAGAATATTGTTGTTCTTATATTTTTATCATTTTTATTTTTATTTTTGAACAAAAAATTAACAAGTGCCATAAATAAATGCAACAAATATTTTTGAAGATTTTGATGATTATGAATGTTTTTGGTGTTTTTGAATTTATAAATTGAAAGAAAAACAAGATAGTGATTTTGAACAAATATATACATGGATGAAATGACCAAATTTATGCATAGTAACGTTTAAGATGCAAAATATTCATGGGTTCTTTAAGTTCTTTACCATCTAAGGTAGATAATTTGTATGCTCCTGATTCAAATTTAGCGGTAATAATGTATGGTCCAAGCCAGTTGGGCTCAAATTTACCTTTAAGGTCTTTAGTTGCATCAGTATTTTTTTGAAGATTTTGAGGATTTTGATTTTTTTTTTGTATTTTGATTTTAATTTATGAATTGAAATTGGTGGTATATACAAGATGATCTATATACACTATACAAGGTTATTTGAGTGTAGCATGTCTAAGGTTGCTTCAAAATCAAAGGAGGTTTTGAAGGATGATTTGGTTGAGGTGAAGGTAAGGACAAAAGATGATAAATAAAAGGTAGTGATAACAAAAGCTTTGTTATAATGTAAAATAATGTAGCAAAAGATTTGACTATATGTGTAAAATTGATCATGTTACAAAATAAAATGTAAGAAGGATAAGAAGGTTCTTGATTCTTATCACTATATTCCAAATCTTGATAAGATGGAGGGAGCATATATGAAATATATGCATGGGTGTTATTTGGTAAACAAGGATGATCATATATGGATGAAGAAAAGTGATGGATAGAAGATAATTGTGACAATAGAGAATGTATAGAACTTGATGTTTCAACTGTTAAATATTCTTCAAATGGTGTTGGGTCATTATGTATGGTAATAATTTTACTTGCAAGTTCAAAATTCAAACATTGGTGAAGAGTGGAAGGGACAACCCTCATCGTATGAATCCAAGGACTTCTGAGAAGTAAGTTATAAGGTGAAGGGCAATATTCTACATAAAACAAAGTATCCAGAATATTGGGTCCAATATTAAGGGGAAAAATTATAGTACCTTGAGCTTCTTGAATTTCATTGTTAAAATATTTTATAATAACATTTGATTCATTAAGATCTTCTTCCTTTGATTTGGGTTTTTGGAATAATTGATAAGTGCATAAATTAAGAGAGGAGCCATTATCTACCATGATAGTTTTAACAAGTATTTCTTTATTAGATCTTGTAATGTAAATATAATAGTCTTCTTGTGGAGTAGAGGAAGGAATCTCCTCATCATAGAATGAAATATGGTTAACCTCAAGAGGGTTTACACCATTAATTATGTTCTTAGAGAAAATATGATGAGGAAAAAATTGTTGGCTAGGTATTTTGAACAAAATTTCCTTATGAGAACTTTGTAATACTTCTAAAAGGGATATCTTTGCTTGAGGATTAATCACTTGTTGTTGTCTATCAAAGGGGATTTCAGATTGAAATTTTGATTTTAAATATGAGCTTTCTATGTTTACATTCCATTTTGGATCATTATCTAGAGCCAAAGATAGTTTTGAAGGTTGGTCAAATGAGGAATCCATATCTTGAATATCAGATTGAGTTGATTGAACTTGAGGTTGCTCATTTGTAGTTTTTCTTACAATATTAATAATATCATCATGATGGGACACACTAACATGCAATATTTGATTGGTTTCTTGTTGTTGATAATTGAGTAGGGGTTCTTGGGAGATCCCTATGTCTTGATTGATTATTGGTATTTGTTGTGTAGGAGTTTGATTGTTTATTGGAGATTTATAATTAGTTGTAGATTGTAATTATTTTATATTAAAAAGACCTTCATCAATAAAATCTTGAATTGCACATCTTAAATCTTTACAATTTTGTGTCATATGTCCATCTACTCTATGATATTCACAATGTAGCTCAGGTTTAAACCAATCGATGTGGTATCAAGTTGTCTTATGGAAGGAAGTTCAATCTTATTTGTGTCAAGTAAATACTTGAGAATTATATCCATTGGTTGATTGAGCTTAGTAAATTTACGTGATGAAGGTTTTTGAGAGGTTTTTGATAAATGCCTTAGGAATTTCGTCATAAAAGGACCTAATGGTTTCTCACCTCTACTTTCTTTATTATGGGTAGAATGATGACAAGAAGATTGCAAAGCATGAGGTGAGTACATGGTAGAATTGGAAGAATAAGTATTTTCTTGTTGAAATGGATGTGTTGTATTAAGAGAAGAATATTGAAAAGGTGGTGGAGGATTATATGTGGATTGATAGACATAATATGGATATATGGGAGAATAGATAATATCATTATGAAGAGGATTGGAAAAGGGATTATCCTGTTGGGTTATGGATGAAAAATAAGAAGAGTGTGATGGAGGTGATGTTGAATAGGGATGAGGTTGGTCATAATCAACAAATGTATTTGGCTGAATTCTTCCAATAGTACTGATGGGCTCATATTGATTTGAATAAAAACTCATGGTTTCTTTAGTACTTCTAAAAGTAATACTTAGTATCTACTATTTAGAACTGAATCTAAAACATGCAAACTTGAAATGATGATTTTGTTTTTGTTTTTCTTGTATACATATATATATATATATATATATATATATATATAATATATATATATATATATATATATATTCAAAAGGTTTTAAATGCATTCACGTTGGGTTCACCAAAATGTATCGCTCCAAATTTTTCACACCCTTACCTTTAGGCTATAGGATCCGTGCCCGAAAGGGGGATGTGAAAAGGATGTCGCGGTACCTCGGACTGAGAGGACTTGTGAAGGTCCCGCCTCTCAAGGGAGGTGTATATTGGTGATTTTTTGACGGATGGTGGGTTCACCAGGAAACATTCAATGGCAGTTTCCACGCCTAGGTTGGGAATGTGTTTTATGTGTTCATTTTAGCCTTAAACATTCAAAATCCTAGGTTTGGCCAAATGAATCTAAATTAATCTATATGAAAGTGCAGATTTAATGAATACAAAAAGCAGAATTAAGACATAAAAAGAGAAATTATAGAATATTAAAAGCAGAATACCTGATCCGGATGTCTGATGGAGATTCTGATGTTTGAAGAAGTAAGGATCGCCTCTGATTTGACAAGATCATCTGAGATCAGACAAGATCGTCTAAGATCTGATGAATTCGTTAGAAGAATTCGTCAGAGACCTGCAAACAGAAAAACAGATGCAAAATACAGAGAATGCAACTATGATAACAAAAGGAAACAACACAAAATAACAATATGAATACTAAACAATAGTTATGAATAGAAATTCAAACAAATTATGATATTCTAATGATAAATTATGATCTTATCATGCAACTTAAGCTATATGGGTGAACTCCAAATGCAAAATAGTAAGAAATAAGGATAAAACTAACTAAAATGTAGAATAAAACAACAAAAGGTATAAAAGAGCGCAAACTCTGGGCACTGATTGCCCCCAATGCAGATTGCAATAAAAATCGTCTGGAAGTAATGCAATCATCTCAAATTGTGATAGGATCATCCGAGATTTGAGCGAGATCGTCTACGACGATCTGAGCTTGCTCCAATTGAAAATCAATGAAGTCCCTACAAGAAAACTTCAAAATAACAAATGCAAAATGATGCTCTAGGTATTCTAATGCTCGCAAAATCAAGTTACAAGGGAATTCAGCCAAGGGGGTGCTAAGGGGATAACTTAGGATTAAATAGGCTTAGGGGAGTGGTTAGGAGGTTGGATATCATCCCTATTTAGGAGATCTCCAACGGGGGAGGGTCTCTAACGGTGCAGACATGCTTCTGCCCGGATTAGAGACCCGTTGGAATAGAAGCTAATTGTGCAAAATTAGTTTTGCAACAATATCGTCTGGACGTCCTTGCCTAGATGAAATCGTCATATTTGGGGCGATATCGTCTGATCGAAGACGATATCATCAAACGGTCAAAACAACCTCTAAAAATGTCATAAAAAAGGGGGAAACGGATTACCCGGTGGTTAACGGGTGGTTTGGGAGGTTAAAATTTGAATTTAAATTATTTACTAGGATGAATGTAATTATTACAATTTTACTATGCCAATTTTAGGGTGCTACACTTTCGTTGTCTTAAGCGCTTTTCTGCCAACTGCTCGTGAAACTAGAACATGTCATGAAATCGTGACGCTTTCACTGCCTTAAGCACTTTTTTGCCAACTGCTCACAAAACTGGAACATGTCACGAAATCACGATGCTTTTATTACCTTAAGCACTTTTCTGCCAACTGCTCGCAAAACTGGAACATGTGAAATCATGATGCTTTTGCCACCTGCAAGCTGCAAACTCTGTAGAACACAAGCTTATACTGATAGGGGGGTGAACAGTATAAGACCTCTTTTAATTATATCTATCAATACAGCTTTCAAACCATTAACATGCAGAATAAAATAGCAGTAACAATAGCAGTAAAACAGTGCACAAAAAGCAATCCACAAAGAGACATAGCACTTTACGTGGTTCACCCAAGGTGAGCTACTCCATGGATAAAACTTTCCTCTAAAATTTATATCAAAACCTCTAGAAAACCTTCCCGATTACAATGTTTATGAGCCTTGGCTCTAAGGAGACACCTTCCCTTAATTCTGCTTTGCTAATGATCCTCTAGAAGACCTCTATCTCTTTTGCCCTTAGCAAGTGGAAATATTTCCATAGAAGACACCTGTCTTCCCTACTCTGGCTGGAGATCTCTGTCCTCAACTCTGTCATAGCAAGTTGGTCCTCTTTTTTGCACCAAAACATAGTCCTTCGGTCTGGCACAATTTTGTCCTCTTCCTTTGTCTTTGATCTGCACTTGGTAGGAAAACAAATTTTCACTATCTGCACAACTACAGCAGCATAGTCTCTTTAAATTACAGCCGCACTATCTTCTCAACTTCTACGCAAACGTAATAGTGTAATCTTCACAAAAATTGTAGCAGCACTATCACCGTTCGTCCTTCATAACTATTTGCAATTACAGCAACATCTACTTCACGCCCTTTGCTTTTCTTTTATACAAAATTCTCTTCACACAGTCTTCTCATGAACAGCAGCACATTCTTCGCGCACACAGTAGCACAGTCTTTGACACTTAGAAGATTCAAGGAAATGCACTTTAATGCTGTAGTCAAACTTCACTCTCTACTTTTCGATAATCAAACTTCACTTGTTGCACTAACTTAGCGAATGCCACACTTTGAATGCACACATCGATACAACCACAAAAATGCTCAAACAGTCCTTCTTTAATACTCACAATCTCAAGATGAAATCTTGTTCTTTAGTCGGCTGTTCAACCTTCTAACACGTCGGCTGTAAAACCTTACACTTCATTGGCAAAGGTTAACTTCATCGGCTTCAACCGCCTCTACTGTGTTGTAGCTTTTCTCACGTGAAACTCAAACATGTCACGATATCGCTACGCCTTTGTTTGTTGTACACCTTCTTTGGTTTGTTGTTACGAAATCGCGACACTACAGCCTTTGCTGACGTCATCATGAATCTTGTCATGAAATTGTGATGCTCTAGACTTCAATGCCTTCTTCTCCGCTACTATCGTGAAATCATGACACCTTTGCCTCTTGCTGACGTCATCATGATTCTTGTCGCAAAATTGTGACGCTCTGGACTTCAAAGCCTTCTTCTCTGCTACTGTCGTGAAATCGTGACACCTTTGCCTCTTGTTGATGTCATCATGATTCTTGTCATGAAATCATGACGCTTTGGACTTCAAAGCCTTCTTCTTCGCTACTGTCACAAAATCGTGACATCTTTGCCTTTTGCTGAGGTCATCAGCAACTCTGTCGCGAAATCGCGACACCTCTTGCTTCTTCATCCTTTTCTTGGTTTGCACTAGCAAAAATAAAACATGTCGTGAAATTGTGATGCTTTCGCTACCTTAAGCTCTTTCTTGCCAACTGCTCGTGAAACTGGAACATGTCACGAAATCATGACGCTTTTGCCAACTACAAGCTGCCAACTCAACCTGTCGTGAAATCATGACACTTTTTGCATCCGTACAACTTCTTCGAAACTTGTCGCAAAATTGCGACACTTCCTGCAACTCAACACTGCCAACTCAACTTGTCGCGAAATCATGACAGTTTTTGCATTCGTACAACTTCTTCAAAACTTGTCGTGAAATCGTGACACTTCCTGCAACTCAACACTACCAACTCAACTTGTCATGAAATTGTGACAGTTTTTGCATCTGTACAACTTCTTCAAAACTTGTCACAAAATTGCGACACTTCTTGCAACTCAACACTGCCAACTCAACTTGTCACGAAATCGTGACAGTTTTGCTCGTTCTGCTTCTGCCTTCCTGCATGTCGCGAAATCATGACACTTTTGCCCGCTTTGCCTCTGCCTTCTTGCATGTCACAAAATCATGACACTTTTGGCCAAACTTTCTCTCTCCTAAAAAATGTTGCGAAATCATGACAGTTTTGGCCAACATTTCTCTCTCCTCAAACATGTCGCGAAATTGCGACAGTTTTAGCCAAACTTTCTCTCTCCTCAAACATGTCACGAAATCGCGACAGTTTTTCCAGCAGCCTGCAAACTTTTTCTAACTTATCTTTTTCTGGATTTTTGGCAACTGGGCTACTCTGATTTTCTTGGAGACTTACTGACCAATTGAAACCTTCATCAAAGCACATCCTTAGACATAAAAACAAATTGCTCCAAGAACTCCTTGACATTAAAAACAACATCTACCAATAGCTCCTTGACATCAATGACAACAACTAAACTTAGGCAAAGGCAATGTACTCAAGGTACCCAAAATTGCCAACAATCTCCCCCTTTGTCATTGATGGCAACCCTTAACTAAAACACATCTTTCAAGAGCCAAAATTGAAATCAATCTCTTCAAGTTTTGCTCCCCCTGACTTGAAGTTTTCCTCTTCTCTTGAAAAATCTCCCCCTTACTTAAATCTCTCCCCCTTTGTCATCAATGGCAAAGGGTCACCTTTGGGGCTTGGGACTAAGGATGAGCCTCTTAGCTTAGTCCCTCCCCCACCTCCTGATGAGGTGATTTTAAAACAGGATTGGGAGTGACACTCCCATTAGACACTCATCATCATTAGTATCTAAGATTTCTTTGTCGGGCCTTCTCTTGAATTCTTTTCTTGTATTTCTGTTCTTGTCACTGTTCTGGTCCTCGGACCTGTTAATACTACTGTTCCTATTTTTTTATCTTTTTTGTTCTTATCCATACCTTGATCCTTGGACCTGTTCATGTCACTTTTCCTATTTTTGTTATCATTCCTATTTTTATCCATGCCTTGATCCTTGAACTTGTTCATGTTGTTGTTTCTGTTACTGTATCTCATAAGATCAGCTCTACACTGTCTAGCTAGGTGTCCTTCGTTGTTGCATTTATAGCAGGTAACAATATTAGACATGGTTGTTCTTTGAATTCACCTGTTCTGACTAATCCAATTCCTGTTATTTGCTTTGCAAAAAATTGCCTTGTGCCCGAATTGTTGACAAGAGTAGCAATACCCTTGAAAGAAATTACGTCTCCTGAAACTGTCATTTACTCTCTTCATTTGAGTCATGCAATGTACAACCATGTGACCAAATCTGTGACACTCATAACATCTGTCATGAAATTTTCTTTTATTCGACTTCATGGGTCCCAAAAACTTCTTCTTCTTAGTCTGAATATCGTTTTCTATTTTTGCGTATACATCACTTACGGACTCATGATCTGAAGTACTTTCTTCAACAGGACTCTCTTTCTTTTGAAATCTCTTGCTAGATTCCCCAACCTGTTCCTTGTGCGGCTCAACAAAATCGAAACCTGTTTTATCTGTTGGTTTTCTTTGTCCTTCAATGAGAAATTTAACCTTCTTGGAGCTATCCTGAAATCTGTAGAGCTTATCCTTGTACTCTTTATTTTCTTCTTTCAAGGAAGCTATTTCCTATTCTAACTCACTATACTCATGAATTTTAGAATCTAACTCATTCTTGAGTTCTTGTGTCTTAGCCATAGATACTTCAAGATTTTCTACAAGTTCATCTATCTCCATACAACATTCATCTAACTTAATCTTGAGTCTATCATTCTTCTTTCTTTCCTTTTTCAAAACACTAAGAGCATTATTGAGTTCGCATTCAAGATCCTCTATTTGATGACACTTTGAATTATCACAGTCTTTTTCAAATTTCTTATCACTAGAGGTGCTACCTTTTTCAAAAACCATACAAGCATCTTCATTGAGGTTTTCTGAAACATCCTCATACATACTAGTAGCCAAATAATTATTTCTGCAATCATCCTCAAGGTGCCCAAAATTTCCACATCTAAAACATTTCATGACAATGAATTTATGTTTCGGTTCTTCCTCTTTTTTTGAAATGAACAGCATCTCATTTTCATCATCACTAGAGGAACTATCACTATCACTACTAGAAAACTTACTCGCTTTGTCTAAGTAGAAGCTCTTCTTATTCTTGTGAGAATGCCTCTTTCCATGATTGATGTACTCATCTTTGTTTTTTTGGTGATTTTTGTACTCATTTTTACTCTTCCTGTAATTCCTGTGCTTTTCAGAGTCCTTGCTTTTAACATCTTGTATATCTTCATCACTTTCATTTTTAGAAACAGTACAGTCAGTAGCATAATGACCAAATTTCCCATAGTTAAAACATCTTATATTTTTCTTGTCTTTGTGTTTTCTAGAAAACTTGCCTTTCCTGCTGTAATATGCCTCTTCCTCACTAGAAGACTCATCACTTTCTTGAATCTGTTTGTCCTTCGATTTCTTGATGGCTTTGAAAGCTGCCTCTTTCTTTACATCAACTTTTACTTGAGTTCTTAGCTCAAATGTTGCAAGAATACTATGGAGCTCATCTTTTTTCAAATTATCTAAATCTTTGGCTTCCTCAATAGCAAAAATATTTTCACTAAATCTATTAGGAAGAGATCTTAAAATCTTATCACACACATCATTTTCAACAAGTTCAAGACCTAAGTCTTTCATGGAGTTCACAATCTCATCCATCCGAATATGTAGTGACTAATATTTTCATCATCATTCATCTTGAGTTGTTCAAACATACCTTTAAAATGTCTCAATTTGGCCTTTTGGACATTTGCATCACCTGTATGAACAACCTACAATTGTTTCCACATCTCACTAGTTGTCTTGCAGTGAATAACTTTGGTAAGATGAACCTTCTGTAAACCTTTTAAGATTGCATTCATGGCTTTTGAGTTGCTGTTATGTAGAAGCCTATCCTCTTTAGTGTAAGGACCATTTGTAGGAATGGTGTACCCATCTTCAATAACTTCCCATACCTCATTACCAAGAGCCATAAGATAGACCTTCATTCTTGCACTCCACAGACAAAAATCTGATCCATCCAGAATAGGTGCTGCATTCCCACTTGAGTAGTCCATTGTGTTCTTTGCAACCTTTTCCTTCAAGCTGTTAAACTTTCTAAAGGCACTGGCTCTAATACCAATTGTAGAACACAAGCTTATACTGAGAGGGGGGGTGAACAGTATAAGACCTCTTTTAATTATATCTATCAATACAACTTTCAAACCATTAACATGTAAAATAAAATAGCAGTAACAATAGCAGTAAAATAGTGCACAAAAAGCAATCCACAAAGAGACACAGCACTTTACGTGGTTCACCCAAGGTGGGCTACTCCATGGATAAAAATTTCCTCTAAAAGTTATATCAAAACCTCTGGGAAACCTTCTCGATTACAATGTTTATGAGCCTCGGCTCAAAGGAGACACCTTCCCCTAATTTTGCTTTGCTAATGATCCTCTAGAAGACCTCTATCTCCTTTACCCTTAGCAAGTGGAAATATTTCCACGGGAAGACACTGTCTTCCCTGCTTTGGTTGGAGATCTTTGTCCTCAACTCTGTCACAGCAAGTTGGTCCTCTTTCACTGCACCAAAACACAGTCCTTCGGTCTGGCACAATTTTGTCCTCTTCCTCTATCTTTGATCTGCACTTGGTAGGAAAACAACTTTTCACTGTCTACACAACTACAGCAGCACAGTCTCTTTAAATTACAGCTGCACTATCTTCTCAACTTTTGTGCAAACGTAATAGTGCAATCTTTGCAAAAATTGTAGCAGCACTATCACCGTTCATCCTTCACAACTGTTCACAAATACAGCAGCATCTACTTCACGCCCTTTGCTTTTCTTTTACATAGAATTCTCTTAGCATAGTCTTCTCATGAACAGCAACACATTCTTCGTGCACACAACAACACAGTCTTTGACACTTAGAAGATTCAAGGAATTGCACTCTAATGTTGCAGTTGAACTTCAGTCTCTAATTTTCGATAATAAAACTTCACTTGTCGCACTAACTCATCGAACGCCACACTTCGAATGCACACATCGATATAACCACAAAAATGATCAAATAGTCCTTCTTTAATACTCACAATCTCAAGATGAAATCTTGTTCTTTAGTCGACTGTTCAACCTTCTAACACATCGGCTGTAAAACCTTACACTTCGTCGACAAAGGTTAACTTCGTCGGCTTCAACCGCCTCTGTTGTGTTGTAGCTTCTCTCACGCAAAACTCAAACATGTCACGATATCGCTATGCCTTTGTCTGTCGTACACCTTCTTTGGTTTGTTGTCATGAAATCGCGACACTACAGCCTTTGCTGATGTCATCATGAATATTGTCGCGAAATCGCGATGCTCTAGACTTCAATGCCTTCTTCTCTGCTGCTATCGCGAAATCACGACACCTTTGCCTCTTGCTGACATCATCATGATTCTTATCATGAAATCACGATGCTCTGGACTTCAAAGCCTTCTTCTCTACTACTTTCATAAAATCATGACACCTTTGCCTCTTGATGACATCATCATGATTCTTGTCACGAAATTGCAACGCTCTGGACTTCAAAGCCTTCTTCTCTGCTACTATCGCAAAATCGTGACATCTTTGCCTTTTGCTGATGTCATCAGCAACTCTGTCGTGAAATCATGACACCTCTTACTTCTTCATCCTTTTCTTAGTTTGCACTAGCGAAAATGAAACATGTCACGAAATCGTGATGTTTTCACTGTCTTAAACTCTTTCTTGCCAACTACTTGCGAAACTGGAACATGTCGCAAAATCGTGACACTTTTGCCAACTGCAAGCTGCCAACTCAACCTATCATGAAATCATGACACTTTCTGCATTCGTACAACTTCTTCGAAACTTGTCGTGAAATCGTGACACTTCCTGCAACTCAACACTGCCAACTCAACTTGTCGCGAAATCATGATAGTTTTTGCATCCATACAACTTCTTCAAAACTTGTCATGAAATCGCGACACTTCCTGCAACTCAACACTGCCAACTCAACTTGTCAGAAATCGTGACGGTTTTTGCATCTGTACAACTTCTTCAAAACTCGACACGAAATTGTGACACTTCCTGCAACTCAACATTGCCAACTCAACTTGTCACGAAATCACGACAGTTTTTCTCGTTCTGCTTTTACCTTCCTGCATGTCACAAAATCGTGACACTTTTGCCCGCTTTGCCTCTGCCTTCCTGCATGTCATGAAATCGTGACACTTTTGGCCAAACTTTCTCTCTCCTCAAACATGTCGTGAAATCATGACAGTTTTGGCCAACCTTTCTCTCTCCTCAAACATGTCACGAAATCATGACAGTTTTGGCCAAACTTTCTCTCTCCTCAAACATGTCACGAAATTGCGACAGTTTTTCTAGCAGCCTGCAAACTTTTTCTAACTTATCTTTTTCTGGATTTTTGGCAACTGGGCTACTCTGATTTTCTTGGAGACTTACTGACCAGTTGAAACCTTCATCAAAGCACATCCTTAGACATAAAAACAAATTGCTCCAATAAATCCTTGACATTAAAAACAACATCTACCAATAGCTCCTTGACATCAATGACAACAACTAAACTTAGGCAAAGGCAATGTACTCAAGGTACCCAAAATTGCCAACAAACTCAACCTATCGCAAAATCATGACACTTTCTGCATCTGTACAACTTCATTGAAACTTGTCATGAAATCACGACACTTCTTGCAACTTAACTCTGCCAACTCAACTTGTCGTGAAATCGTGACACTTCCTGCAACTCAACTCTGCCAACTCAACTTGTGAAATCGTGAAAGTTTTGCCTGAACTTTCTCTCTCCTCAAACATGTTGTGAAATCATGAAAGTTTTGCTTGCTTCGTCTCTGCCTTCCAGCATGTCACGAAATCGTGACAGATTTGCCAAAACTTTCTCTCCTAAAACATGTCACAAAATTGCGATAGTTTTTCCAACTACCTGCAAACTTTTTCTAACTTATCTTTTTCTTGATCTTTTGCAACTGGGCTACTCTGATTTTCTTGGAGACTTATTGACCAACTGAAACCTTCATCAAAACACATACTTAGACATAAAAAAAAATTGCTCCAAGAACTCCTTGACATCAAGGACAACAACTACCAAGAGCTCCTTTGACATCAATGACAACAACTATACTTGAGCAAAGGCAATGTACTCAAGGTACCCAAAATTGCCAACAATCTCCCCCTTTGTCATTGATGGCAACCCTTAATTAAAAACATATCTCAAGAGCAAAAAATGAACCAACTGATCCATCAATCTGAGAATTCTACAATTGAAGTTTTTGCTCCCCCTGACTTGAAGCTCTTCTCTTCACTTGAAGCACTCCCCCTTACTCATATCTCTCCCCCTTACTCAAATCTCTCCCCCTTTGTCATCAATGGCAAAGGGTCACATTTGGGGTTTGGGACTAAGAGTGAGTCTCTTAGCTTAGTTCCTCCCCCACCTTCTATTAAGGTGATTTAAAACAGGGTTGGGAGTGAAACTCCTATTAGACACTCATCATCATTAATGTCTACTATTTCTTTGTTGGGCCTTCTTTTGAATTCTTTTTCCACATTGTTGTTCTTGTTACTGTTTTGATCCTCGGACCTGTTCATACTGTTGTTCCTGTTCCTTTCATCATTCTTGTTTTTCTCCATACCTTGATCCTTGAACCTATTCATATCACTTTTTCTGTTTCTTTTGTCATTCCTATTCTTATCCATGCTTTGATCCTTGGACTTGTTCATATTGTTGTTTTTTTCATGTATCTCAGAAGATCAACTCTACACTGTCTAGCTAGGTGACCTTCATTGTTGCACTTATAGCAGGTAACAATATTATTTCTTTCAGGCATGGTTGTTCTTTGAATTTGCCTGTTCTGACTAACCCAGTTCCTGTTATTCTCCTTGCAAAAAATTGCCTTGTGCCCGAATTGTTGACAAGAGTAGCAATACCCTTGAAAGAAATTACGTCTCCTTAAACTGTTACTTACTTTCTTCACTTGAGTCATGCAATGTACAACCATGTGACCAAATCTATGACACGCAAAACATGTGCCGTGAAATTTTCTTTTATTCGACCTCATGGGTCCCGAAAACTTCTTCTCAATCTGAATATTGTTTTCTGTTTCTGCGTATCTATCACTTACGGACTTATGATCTGAAATACTTTCTTCAACAGAACTCTCTTTCTTTTGAAATCTCTTGCTAGATTCCCCAACCTGTTCCTTGTGTGGCTTAACAAAACCGAGACCTATTTTATCTGTTGGTTTTCTTTGTCCTTTGATGATAAATTCAACCTTCTTGGAGCTATCCTGAAATCTGTAGAGCTTATCCTTGTACTTTTTATTTTCTTCTTTCAAAGAAGCCATTTCCTGTTCTAACTCACTATACTCCAGAATTTTAGAATCCAACTCATTCCTGAGTTCTTGTGACTTAGCCATAGAGACTTCAATATTTTCTATAAGTTCATCTCTCTCCATACAACATTCATCTAATTTAATCTTGAGTCTCGCATTCTTCTTTCTTTCCTTTTTCAAAACACTAAGAGCATTTTTGAGTTCACATTCAAGATCCTCTATTTGATGGCACTTTGAATTATCATGGCCTTTTTCAGATTTCTTATCACTAGAGGTGCTACCTTTTTCAAAAACCATACATGCATCTTCATTGTAGTTTTCTGAAGCATCCTCATACATACTAGCAGCTAAATAATTATTTCTACAATCATCCTCAAGGTGCCCAAAATTTTCACATCTAAAACATTTCATGATAATGAATTTATGTTTCGGTTCTTCCTCTTTTTCTGAAATGAACAACATCTCATTTTCATTATCACTAGAAGAACTGTCACTATCACTGCTAGAACACTTACTTGCTTTGTCTAAGTAGAAGCTCTTCTTATTCTTGTGAGAATGACTCTTTCCATGATTGTTGTACTCATATTTGCTTTTCTTGTAATACCTGTACTTTTTAGAATCCTTGCTCTTAACATCCTGTATATCTTCATCACTTTCATTTTTGGAAACAGTACAGTCAGTAGCATAATGACAAAATTTCCCACAATTGAAACATCTTATATTTTTCTTGCTTTTGTGCTTTCTGGAAAACTTGCCTTTCTTGCTATAATATGCCTCTTCCTCACTAGAAGACTCATCACTTTCTTGAATCTATTTGCCTTTTGATTTTTTAGTAGCTTTGAAAGCTGCCTCTTTCTTTACATCAGCTTTCACTTGAGTTCTCAACTCAAATGCTGCAAGAATACTATGGAGCTCATCCTTTTTCAATTTATCTAAATCTTTAGCTTCCTCAATAGCAGAAATCTTTTCACTAAATCTGTTAGGAAGGGATCTTAAAATATTATCACACACATCATTTTTAGCAAGTTCAAGACCTAAGTCTTTCATAGAGTTAACAACTTCATCCATCCGGAGCATGTAGTCACTAATATTTTC
The DNA here is from genome assembly GCA_028583015.1 of Wollemia nobilis. NCBI lineage: Eukaryota > Viridiplantae > Streptophyta > Pinopsida > Araucariales > Araucariaceae > Wollemia > Wollemia nobilis. The sequence continues at coordinate 3,183,080 of JAQPPZ010017129.1, forward strand.
ATCATCATTCATCTTGAGTTATTCAAACATACCTTTAAAATGTCTCAACTTGGCCTTTCGAACATTTGTATCACCTGTATGAACAACCTGCAATTGTTTTCACATTTCACTAGTTGTCTTGCAGTGAATAACTTTGGTGAGATCTGCCTTTTGTAAACCCTTCAAGATTGCATTCATGGCTTTTGAGTTGCTATGATGTAGAAGCCCATCTTCTTTAGTGTAAGGACCATTTGTAGGAATGGTGTACCCATCTTCAATAACTTCCCATACCTCATTACCAAGTGCCATTAGATAGACTTTCATTCTTGCACTCCACAGGCCAAAATTTGATCCGTCAAGAATAGGTGTTGCATTGCCACTCGAGTAGTCCATTGTGTTCATTGCAAACTTTTTCCTTCAAGCTGTTAAACTTTTCGAAGGTACTGGCTCTGATACCAATTGAAGAACACAAGCTTATACTGAGAGGGGGGGGTGAACAGTATAAGACCACTTTTAACTTTATCTATCAATACGGCTTTCAAACCATTAACATGCGGAATAAGATAGCGGTAATAACAACAGTAAAACAATGCACAAAATGCAATCCACAAAGAGACACAACAATTTACGTGGTTCACCCAAGGTGGGCTACTCCACGGATAAAACTTTTCTTCTAAAAGTTGTATCAAAGTCCTTTGAGAATCCTTCCCGATTACAATTGTTTATGAGCCTCAGCTCAAAGAAGAAACCTTCCCCTAATTCTACTTTGTTGGTGATCCTCTAGAAGACCTCTATCTCCTTTGCCTTTAGCAAGTGGAACTCTATCCATAGAAGACACCTATCTTCCCTAATCTGGCTGGAGATCTCTATCCTCACTATGTCACTACAAACCTGGTCCTCTTATCTGCACCAAACACAGTCCTTCGGTCTGGCACAATTGTCCTCTTCCTCTATTCTTTTTTGCACTTGGTTGAAAACAACTTTTCACTGTCTATGCAACTACAGCAACACAGTCTTCTCAAATTTACAATAGCACTATCTTCTCAACTTCTATGCAAACACAGTAGTGCAATCTTTGCAAAATGCAGCAGCACTATCTTCTCAACTTAGCTTCTGCTCTGTTCCACATCCAACACAGCGCAGTCTTCGCACACTCTGCTTTCTTTACATAGTCTATGTAAATATTGTAGCACTTGATTGCACAGCAACTTATGCGCTTATGTGCAGCCACAACAGCACCCTCTTCGCATAGTCTACTTCTCCTTGATCGAACTTCTTCCTACATTGCTTCTACGAAAGTCGCACTTCGAACGCACACTTCGATCGTCGATACGACTGCTATTTGCACATAGCAGACTTCACTTGCACAAATTCGACACACACATTCGATACATGAAACTAGAAAATAGCCCTCATTTTATAGCAATAATTCATTATCAAATTCATGATCTTAGTCAGCTCTATATCCTTAAAATAATCATTGGCTGCACAACCTTACACTACGTTGGCAAGGGTTAACTCCGTCGACTTCAACCGCCTCTACTGTTCTGTAGCTTTTTTAGCATGAAACTCAAACATGTCGCGATATCGCTATGCCTTTGTCTTCCGTACACCTTGTATAGCTTGCTGTCATGAAATCATGAAACTACTGCCTGTTGTGCGCCTTCTTTGGTTTGTTGTCACAAAATCGCAACACTATAGCCTTTCGTACACTTTCGCTAGCTTGTTGTCACGAAATCATGACACTGCAGTCTACCTTATGCCTTGCTTAATCCTGTTGTCGCAAAATTGTGACACTCCCTAACTTTGCTGATGTCATCATGATTCTTGTCACAAAATTGTGACGCTTTAGTCTATAAGGCCTTCCTCTCTGCTCTTGTCGTGAAATCACGACACATTTGCTTTTGCTGATGTCATCAACAAATCTATCGTGAAATCGTGACACTTCTTGCTTCTTCAACCTTTTCTCGATTTGCACCAGCGAAAATGGAACATGTCACAAAATCGTGATGCTTTTGCTGCCTTAAGCTCTTTTCTACCAACTGCTCGCAAAACTGGAACATGTCACGAAATCACGACGCTTTCGCTGTCTTAAGCGCTTTTCTGCCAACTGCTCGTGAAACTGGAACATGTCACAAAATCATGACGCTTTCACTACATTAAGCACTATTCTGCCAACTGCTCGTGAAACTGGAACATGTCACGAAATCGCGACGCTTTTATTGCCTTAAGCACTTTTCTGCCAACTGCTCGCAAAACTGGAACATGTCGCGAAATCGCTATGCTTTCGCCACCTGCAAGCTGCCAACTCAACCTATCATGAAATCGTGACACTTTCTGCATCCGTACAACTTCATTGAAACTTGTCACAAAATCGTGACACTTTCTGCAACTTAACTCTGCCAACTCAACTTGTCGCGAAATTGCGACACTTCCTGCAACTCAACTTTGCCAACTCAACTTGTCGCGAAATCACGACAGTTTTGCCTAAACTTTCTCTCTCCTCAAATATTTCATGAAATCACGACAATTTTTCCTGCTTCGTCTCTGCCTTCCAGCATGTCACGAAATCACGACAGATTTTCCAAAACTTTCTCTCTCCTAAAACATGTCGTGAAATCGCGACAGTTTTTCTAGCCACCTGCAAACCTTTTCTAACTTATCTTTTTCTTGATCTTTTGCAACTGGGCTACTCTGATTTTCTTGGAGACTTACTGACCAGCTGAAACCTTCATCAAAACACATACTTAGACATAAAAACAAATTGCTCCAAGAACTCCTTGACATCAAAGACAACAACTACTAAGAGCTCCTTTGACATCAATGACAACAACTATACTTGAGCAAAGGCAATGTACTCAAGGTACCCAAAATTGCCAACATAATTCTAGGGTGGGAGTATTTCTACTCCCCAAAAGCACTGCTCTTTACCTTTACCTTTCTCTCTTCCTTTCTGAGTTTTTTGAATCCTCTCACTATTTCTTACCAAGTCATCATCCATGTTCTTGTCATCAGTTATGTTCCTATTCCTATTCTTGTTCTCATCCATGTTCTTGTTCCTGTTCATGTCTGATTCTGGAATATATGCTCTACACCATCTTTTTGTATGACCATCATTATTACACTTATAACACTTAATGTTATTATTCCTTGGAAGTGCAAATGTCTTAGGATATCTCCTAGTGAAGCTATATCCTCTTCTGCCATTAACCCTAAAATTCATTACCTTATGATCAAACTCATTACATAAGTAGCAATACCCATGGAAAAGTTGTCCTTTCCCATATTCCTGTCTTGTGTATGACCTACACTATGAAGCCATGTGCCCAAACCTATGATATGAGAAGCATCTCCCATTGAAACTTCCTTGCCTAGACCTCATTGGTCTCCTATTCTGATTGTTGTTTCATCTGTATCTTCTTTGTGCATTATTTCTATATTTGACCTCTTTGTTGTCCAACTCATCCTCTGATGTCTCATTCCAACTTACACTGTCACTTTTTGAAGTATCTTCTTCTGAAATTCCTTCTTCTTCAAGACTTGAAGTAGACTTTTCTTCCCATTTATTTTGAGCCTTTTTGGAACCAACAGATGTCTTGTTTGTTGCTCCTCTTTTTATCTTGATTATTTTATCTACACTCTTTGCACTATTCACATATTTGTACAACTTTTTCTTGGAATCCTCTAAATATTCCTTTAGTAGTGCCACTTCTTGTGTTAACTTTTCACACTCCAAAATCTTTGCTTCTAACTTATCCTTGAACTTACTTGCCTTAGCCTTTGACTTTTCTAAGTCCTCTATGAGAAATAATATTTCTTCATCATGTAGACACTAAAATTTTGTTTGTCCAATTATGCACCAGAAGACATGATTAAATCAGCACCATTCAATCTCTTATGTAGCCCTCGGGAGGCTCACAGTGGTTCTAGCCACTCCGAAAGGCAATTTGGAGGCTTATAACCTATTTTTGGGTAGTTTTGTCCCAAATTTCACCACCATCCCACCCTGGGATGATGGTAGATTCTCACCATCCCACCCTGGGATGGTGGTGAGCCATCGTCTCAAGGTGGGATGATGGTGAAGTTTGACCCTCAAAAAGTCAAATTTGGGCTAAATGGTGTCCAAAAACTGCCATTTAACCCACAAAATAGAGCATGCGGGGTAGAGGACACTGAATCCTTATGACACACACCATAATTGAGGCCAATATTGGATATTCTCTTCCCCATCCAATGCATGCCTCCTTTTTGACAAATGGCACCTCCTACCATGCATGCCCTTGCATGCCTTTTTGCACTTGAGCCCCTTTGGGCTATAACATGGATGTAATTTCCACACAAAATTTAGAAAAACAATAATATATGAGGTCTAGGATTTGCAATGTAGTGCTTCCAATATTTTCCCCCACCATATTACGCCTTTTTGCTCTCGAAATCTCTCTTTTTCGAAGGAGGCTTCCGGGTGACCTCAAAAAGGTGATTTGACAATAAATCTTTAATCCGGATGAATTTCTTCACCAAATTCAATTACAAAACACTTTGGGTAGTCTAGAAACATCCTCAAATATTTTTTGACCGAATATTGGCCGGTTTTGGTGATTTTCCCTCCCTTGGGAGCCCTCAAAAAAGTTGCAATCACCACCGTTCCCCATGGGATGAGGGTAAATTATTAATATTTTTCTTTACTATTTTTAGTTTTTTATTTTCTAAATTATTCCATGATGCTACAGTTCAAAATTCAGGTTACTTGGAGTTAAAATGAGAAAGTTATGCTATTTTTAAGGTTTCGTAGGCTCGTATGGCTCATCCGGGAACCCCAGTTTGATGCAGATGTATTCGAGCTCCAATTTGAAAATATTACCAAATGGGTTGTCTTGAAATTTCATTTTATTCATATTTAAAAAATTTCATAAGTTTTGGATAAGTGCAGGTTTGATATTTTGTCACTTGCCTTTTCATAGGTTGCAAGCGGGCGGCGCCAAATAGAGAAGTCTAAAAATGCAATTTTTGATATGTTTTCAATTATATCCTCTCAAAATATCCTCTTTAACATCTCTAAAAAATTTTAATTCATTTGGATATTTTTTGATGCACTTTTAATTTATATGTCATTTTGCCCCTATGGGGATTGCATGATTTCACCATACACCTTTGCTATTTGACCCCTTTTGCTTCCTTGTGTGCATGTGCAGGTACTCAAAAGGCTTTTTTAAGTAATATAAGATATCATAGAACACATATACAAGTAGTGGCAGCTTTGGCTTTCCCACCTCGATTGTGGGTATGCAGAGAACCTTATATGTGCATCTAGATTCCATGAGATATTTGGTCTTTGGGCACCAAATATTGTAAAAAATTGTATCACCCTTTTGATTCCTCAAGGGGACTACTATAACCTTGGATCTGATCCAATGAATTAATGAGAAGAATCTTGTTTTACTTCACCTTCCTTTTGTTGGTTTTCTTGTAAATCTTGCATGCATGCTTCCTTTTTGTTGCTCATTAGCGAGATAGTGTACATACACTTTTTGTTTCATATAATTTGGTGCACAATTTTTCCCTACTTAAGTGGTGATCATGGTGGGACCCTTGTCCCTTTTTATTTGAGTAAAAAAATTGACATTTTCTTACTTTTTTTGTGTTGCAGGTGTCCCCTCTCCACCCTGGAATGGTAGCAAAAGCTTTATCTGGCTCACCCTAGGATGGTGGTGGGGATTCTAATCACACAACCCTAGAGCGATGGTGAACCAGTACCTTTTTTTCCCAAAATTTCAAATTTTGGAGGCTCCAAATCTGCTGAGGTAGGTGTCTAAAACCTCTATTTTTTTGCTGCATTTATAGTGATTGCAATATTTGGTTTCCTTGCCTTAGTTTGTTTGCATAGAAAGGTTAAAAAAAATGCTTTTTGCTTTTATTATCACATAAGGTAGTATATGTTGAGCAAGGTGCAGCAAACAGTATTGTCATTGTTGTCAACACAGTCAGACAGATCTGTTGATGCAGTGGACAGGAAGTTCAAAAGCTAGTCAGATGCAGAAGACAAGAGTTCAAAGGTTACTCGGAGTATGTACAGTGATTTTCCAAGAAGACCGAAGTGGACCACTTGCAAAAGATCAAAGAAAAAGACAAGTAAGAAAAGTGTCGCGATATCGCGACATATACGACAGGCAAGAAAAACTGTCGCGATTTCGTGACATGTTGGAAGAGAGAGAAGAAGAAAGAAAAACTGTCACGATTTTGTGACATGTTGGAAGAGAGAGAAGAAGAAAGAAAAACTGTCACGATTTCGTGACATGTTGGAAGAGAGAGAAGAAGAAAGAAAAACTATCGCGATTTCGTGACATGTTGGAAGAGAAAGAAGAAGAAAGAAAAACTATCGCGATTTCGCGACATGTTGGAAAGAAAAAGAGCAAGTGGAAAAACTATCACGATTTCGTGACATGTTGGAAGAGAAAAAGGCAAGTGGAAAAACTATCACGATTTCATGACATGTTGGCAGAGAAAAAGGCAAGTGGAAAAACTATCACGATTTCATGACATGTTGGAAGAAAAAGAGAAAGCAGGAAGAAGTGTCGCGATTTCGTGACAAGTTCGAAGAAAGAGAACAAGTTTGAAAAGTGTCACGATTTCATGACATGTCGCAGTTTCATGACTAAAATAGGAGAGAGAAAGTGAGTTGGAAAAGTGTCACGATTTCGTGACATGTCGCATTTTCGTGACTCGAAAGCGCAGGAAGGAAGAGAAAGAAAAAGTGTCACGATTTCACGACATGTCACATTTTTGCGACTCGAAAAGCGTAGGAAGGAAGAGAAAGAAAAAGTGTCACGATTTCGTGACATGTCGCATTATCGTGACTTGAAAAGTGCAGGAAGGCAAAGAAGGAAAAGTGTCACGATTTCGTGACATGTCGCATTTTCATGACTTGAAGAAAGCAGGAAGGCAGAGAAGGAAAAGTGTCACGATTTCGTGACATGTCGCATTTTCGTGACAAAAGTAGAGACGAAGTGTACGGAGGTGAAAGTGTCGCGATATCGTGACATGTAGCATTTTTATGGTCCGATACAAGGAGAAAGAGGAGAGAGAAAATAGTGTCGCGATTTCATGACATGTATTTTTGGTCAAAGCTAAGAGAAAGAGCATGGAGAAAAAGTGTCGCGATATCGCGACATTGTATTTTCCGGGGCCAAAGCAAAGAGAAAGAGCTAAGGGGAAAAAGTGTCGCGATATCGCGACATGTTTTTTGCGCCCGAAGCAAAGAGAAAGCGCTAAGGAGAAAAAGTGTCACGATATCGCGACATGTCACGTTTTCATGACCCGAAGCAAAGAGAAAGCGCTAAGGAGAAAAAGTGTCACGATATCGTGACATGTCGCGGTTTTATGACCCAAAGGCAAGAGAAAGCGTACGGACAAAAAGTGTCACGATATCGCGACATGTTGTTTCTAAGAAAAAAAGTGTCACGATATCGCTACATGTTGTATTCTCACGGGCCAAAGCCAAGAGAAAGCATACGGATGAAAAAGTGTCGCGATATCGCTACATGTTGTATTCTCGGGCCAAAGCTAAGAGAATGAAAAGTGTCACGATATCGTGACATTGTGTTTTCGAACAGCAACAGAAGAGTTATAGGGGCAATTGAAGCCGACGAAGACCGATGTAAGCCGACGAAGATTAGGGTTTGTAGCCAATGAAGATTAGGGTTTGCATGACTAAGATTAGGGTTTTCATCATGAAAATGTTGTTATAAAAGTAGGGCTATTTGGAGAAGTTGAGGGTGTTGAACAGATAGTTGAATGTGAGTCAAAGTGTGAAATGCGGGTGTAAGAGCGCAGAAAGCGCAGAAGCGACGAGATGATGACAAAGTGAGTGAAGTTCGGTCGTAGTGCACAGAGAGCAAGTCATGTCGAATCATGCTAAGTGTGAAACTTGCAAAGAAAGCAGAGTGCGCAAAAGGGAGAAGACGATCGTGAAGTTCGACTATGACAAAGCGAGTGTGCAAAGTGATTGCGCAGAGAGAGCAAAGTGCACAGAGAATGCAAAGGTGAAGTAGACCAATCAGGGTCTTGTAAAAGCGAAGGTATTTTCTATTAAACTTCTAGATTCAAATTGAAGTCCAAGTTGCAGCTTGGCATCAAGGGTTGGTGCTCCTTTTTGTATAAATAAGGGGTTGGTGCTCCTTCCAGTTGGTGTTGGTAAATCAGGGGTTGGTGCTCCTTTCTATTGGTATAGATAAATCAGGGGTTGGTGCTCCTTCCAGTGGATGCTGGTAAATTGTTTGTAAAGTTGTTGCTTTGCAAAGGCTGGATTTGGATGGTAGTCCAAGCAGTCATTCTTGAGGAGTAGCCAAATTGGTGAACCTCGTTAAATCTTGTGTTGTGTGATGTTCTCTTGTGATACTTGCTTTTAAGGTTTCATTATTTTAATTTTAAGAGCTATAATTTCAAGTTTAAAGAACTACACTGATTCACCCCCCCTCTCAGTGCCATTGTAAGACTAACAATTGGTATCAGAGCCAAGTTCCCTTCGAAGGCTAAATCAGTCAGGGTTGATCTTGGATTAGTACGCAATGGGTAAGAAGAATAGATCCTCCTCCAAAAGGGCATCTCAGTCAGTTTCAGTTCCTGTGGAAGAGAAAATTGAACCAAAAAAGGTTGAAGACTTCTCATCAAACCAAGCTCCTTTGTTTGACGGAACAAATTACGCGATCTGGAGAATCAAGATGAAAGTATATCTTTGTGCTTTGGGATACTACATCTGGGATTCAGTAAACAGTGAATACACAATACCCATCACTCCTCCAACCGATACTGTCGATAAGAATCTATTTGAGAATGACTCAAAAGCAAAGAAAGCTATCAGGAGCGGATTAGTAGACAGTGAACTGGTAAAGATCATGAGTTGTAAAACGACAAAAGAAATGTGGGACAAAATGAGGAGTATTCATGAAGGAGACGATGAGATCAAGGAGGCCAAGTTACAAACTCATCAAGCTCAGTTCGAAGCTTTAAAGTTAAATGACGATGAGAACATAGAGGATGATTCTAAAAAGGAAATAGGTGGAGGTCTTCTCATAACACTCGAAGAAGAAACAGAAGAAGAACAAGAATGTGATAAAGAAGAAATTGATGCAGAAATAAATTTGAAAGAGGAACTAATTGCAGCTCTGGATGAATTGAAGATAGAAAGAAAAAGGAATAAGGAAATCTCAAGAAAGCTTGAGGATGCAAATGAAATAATAACCAGTTTGAAAGTACGAGTAGAAGAATTCAAAAGGATTGAAGAAACTCTCGAGTCACGAGATCAATGAGAAAGAGATTGGTTGTTGCAAACAAGAGGAAGAGATTGTTTTATTGAAGAAACAACTAGAAGAGGCCAACACAAATCTCAAATTCGAGAAGAGCACAGAGTTGCTAGATAAAATGATAAGCCAACAAAGAAGCTCCATGGATAAGCGTGGTCTTGGATATGAAGCTGAACAACCTTCATCTTCCATCTCTATAGAGAAGAAGAAGTTCACTGTTGAAGGATCGAAGCAAGAAAAGTTTGAAGCTGAATCTTCAAAAGGAAGAAAATATCAAAGGAGATCTACAACAAAGCAACCACAACAAAAGAGGTTCTATCACTCTCACTTTTTTCATAATAATACTTTTAATGGCTATTGTTTCAGATGCAACCAGTATGGTCACAAGGCAATTTATTGTGGATTGAATAATAAATCAAAGAGTTATTCTGGTAGAAATACTTCTGCATTTTTGAGTGAACAAAATGTACAATGTTTTCAATGTAATGGTCATGGGCACATAGCAAGGTTTTGTCCAAGCAGTTTTGTATCAAATCTAAGGCAAAACAGTAGATTTCATCAGACGCAAAGAACGCAACACAGACAGGGAATAAATCAGGTACATAAAAAGGAAAATAATCATTCATCAAGGATGCACAAGAGACTACCACACAAGAGAAATGTTCGAGTTCACGAAAAGGTGCAAAACAGGGATGTAGTTGAAAAATCCAAGCCCGAGTTCAAGAAAGTTTGGAGAAAGATAGAAGAAAGGAAATCGTGTCTCCTTGGACTGAAGGAGACTACTCCGCTATTGCACTAAGCAACTCCAGGTAGCACATTCTCAGGGGGAGCAATCTTGAAGTTTCATTTTAATGCTCCTATGTATTTGTTTGATTACCTAAGGATGAAAGGCAAGTAGTCAGGGATGTTGTTGTATAGTTGTCAAAGTGTGTTTTCAGTTCATATAGTTTGTGGAAGTGCCATGAAGGGTGGTGATTAAATTGAGAGTTGTCTTTATTGGTAGTATTGCTATATGTCATTGTTGTACTGGTGATGGTTCTTACTGCCACTGTCCAAAGTTAAGGATTATAGCAGTTCAGATAATTTGGTTAGTGAAAGAATGTTGCTCTAGCCGCATCTATGTGTTTCGATAAAAGCAGTATGTATTTGAACTACACATTGACGTGAAGTTTGTTAGATCTATTATGACACTGCGATGAAAAATATTGAAGTCTGATCATTGATTCATGTTTAGCTCATCAAGATGAGCAACTTTGCTTTGTGAATCTTACCTATCCGAGGTCCAGAAGTATGAGTTTGAGTAAGGTGCACCATAGTTGGCTGTGAAGTGTTTAACAAAATATTGTCTCCTGATTCGAACAGTTGAAAGTAAGGTGTGACCAACGGTGACTGTAGAAAACATAGACCAAGTTGAAAATGTAAAAAGGGATTTGGTTGGTGTTGTGATACAGTGTTTGATGCTTGCACAGAGTTGGCAGTAAAATTGCAGTGTCGGTACAATGTTGGACAAAAGTTGGTACAAGTGAAGTATGCATGGTAGCACGATTTCAAGCTAATCCCAAGGAGACTCATGTGACAACATTATGGTGGTTGATTTCTGAAACATCATTGAAGGGAAAATGACTGTTTGTGGTTTCCTTTTTCGAAAGTGGTTGGTTGAATGCATCAAGGTTTTCTGAATTGAGAGTTGTGTTTAAACCTTGTGTTATAAGCATAGTGGTTGAAGCCCATTGGTTATGAAAGAACTTGAGTTAGAAAAGAACATGAGTATCATTGTTATGTGATATTTGTGGTTGAGCATTGTTGGAATTATTTGAGTTGGTTGATACATACTTGGACTAGGGTTGTATGGGAGAGAGTTGTCCCTTGTGATGATTGGTTGAGTTGATTTGATTAAGCCTAGTCAAGTTATGTGTGAAGTGATTTTTAAAGTTCTATGAAGTGGATTTGATTTGAGATCGCCATTCATTATTGAGTTCATTTTGAGTACTACTTGAGCATGATTGATTGAGCCTTTGAGAAGGCCCTTGGGAAATATTTGAGGACAATGCTGGGACAGATTTCTAGAGCAGAGTTGGGCAAGTTCTTGGTGAGATTGCTAGAGAAGATTCGGACAAGTTCTTAGTGAGCTTGGTGGAGCAGATTTGGACAGGTTTTTTATGAGTTTATTATTCAGCATTGGACAAGTTCTATGTGAGCTTGTTAAGCAGGTTCTGTGTGAGCCTATTGAGCAGGTTCTTAGTGAGCCTATTGACTGAGCTTTGGAGGTGACAGAGTACAGAGAGACAGAGTCTTCTATAATATCACAAGGGTACTATGGAGTATGGGTTATGGTATCCTAAAGATGCAAATTGGGCAGGATGTGTAGATGACAGAAAGAGTACCAGTGGAAGTGCATTCTATCTTGGAGACAGATTGGTCGCGTAGAACAGTAAGAAACAAGAGTCAGTTTCCTTATCCACAGTAGAGGCAGAATATTTTGTAGTGACAGCGTGTTGTACGTAGGAGAAAGTTGCAGAAAGTGATGTTAAGTTGGATTTGTATTCCAACAACAGATTGTGGAGTGGTCACGTTTCCCAAGAATTGACTAGCTATCGGGATCACATTCTCAGGGGGAGCATTTGTGTATTTGTTTATCTTTTTGCTCATGTTTGTAATTTTTGCTAACTGTAATAATTTGTGCCTGAGAATGTTGTGCATAGACTCAGGGGGAGTCTATAGCAGCCCTTTGGTATTATTGTCAAAGGGGGAGAAGAATTACAAGAAAATTGCACATGTGTTGCCAACAATTCCAAAGGGGGAGATTGTTGAGCAAGGTGCAGCAAACAATATTGTCATTGTTGTCAACACAGTCAGACAGATCTATTGATGCAGTGGACAGGAAGTTCAAAAGCTAGTCAGATGCAGAAGACAAGAGTTCAAAGGTTACTCAGAGTATGTACAGTGATTTTCCAAGAAGACCGAAGTGGACCACTTGCAAAAGATCAAAGAAAAAGACAAGTAAGAAAAGTGTCGCGATATCGTGACATATACAACAGGCAAGAAAAATTATCACGATTTCATGACATGTCAAAAGAGAGAGAAGAAGAAAGAAAAATTGTCATGATTTCATGACATGTTGGAAGAGAGAGAAGAAGAAAGAAAAACTATCATGATTTCGTGACATGTTGGAAGAGAGAAGAAGAAAGAAAAACTGTCATGATTTCACGACATGTTGGAAGAGAAAGAAGAAGAAAGAAAAATTATCACGATTTCATGACATGTTGGAAAGAAAAAGAGCAAGTGGAAAAACTATCATGATTTCATGACATGTTGGAAGAGAAAAAGGCAAGTGGAAAAACTGTCACGATTTCGTGACATGTTGGCAGAGAAAAAGGCAAGTGGAAAAACTGTCGCGATTTCATGACATGTTGGAAGAAAAAGAGAAAGCAGGAAGAAGTGTCACGATTTCATGACAAGTTCGAAGAAAGAGAACAAGTTTGAAAAGTGTCACGATTTCGTGACATGTCGTAGTTTCATGACTAAAATAGGAGAGAGAAAGTGAGTTGGAAAAGTGTCACGATTTCGCGACATGTCGCATTTTCATGACTCGAAAGCGCGAAGGAAGAAAAGAAAAGTCACGATTTCATGACATGTCGCATTTTAGACTGAAAGCGCAGGAAGGAAGAGAAAGAAAAAGTGTCACGATTTCATGACATGTCGCATTATCGCGACTTGAAAAGTGTAGGAAGGCAAAGAAGGAAAAGTGTCACGATTTTGCGACATGTCGCATTTTCACGACTTGAAGAAAGCAGGAAGGCAGAGAAGGAAAAGTGTCACGATTTCGTGACATGTCGCATTTTCACGACAAAAGTAGAGACGAAGTGTACGGAGGTGAAAGTGTCACGATATCGTGACATGTAGCATTTTTACGGTCCGATACAAGGAGAAAGAGGAGAGAGAAAATAGTGTCACGATATCGCGACATGTTGTATTTTCATGGTCAAAGCTAAGAGAAAGAGCATGGAGAAAAAGTGTCGCGATATCGCGACATGTTGTATTTTTGGGGGTCGAAGCAAAGAGAAAGCACTAAGGAGAAAAAGTGTCGCGATATCGTGACATGTCGCGTTTTCATGACCCGAAGCAAAGAGAAAGCGCTAAGGAGAAAAAGTGTCACGATATCGCGACATGTCACATTTTCATGACCCAAAGCAAAGAGAAAGCGCTAAGGAGAAAAAGTGTCACGATATCATGACATGTCACGGTTTCACGACCCAAAGGCAAGATAAAGCGTACGGATGAAAAAGTGTCGCGATATCGCTACATGTTGTATTCTCATGGGCCAAAGCCAAGAGAAAGCATACGATAAAAAGTGTCACGATATCGCTACATGTTGTATTCTCGCGGGCCAAAGCTAAGAGAAAGCGTATGGAAAAAAGTGTCACGATATCGTGACATGTGTTTTCATGGCAACAACAACAGAAGAGTTACAGGGGCAGTTGAAGCTGACGAAGACCGATGTAAGCCGACGAAGATTAGGGTTTGCAACCGATGAAGATTAGGGTTTATAGCCGACTAAGATTAGGTTTTACAACTAAGATTAGGGTTTTCATCATGAAAATGTTGTTATAAAAGTAGGGCTATTTGGAGAATTGAAGGAGTGTTGCATAAGTCATCGAATGCGAGTCGAAGTGTGAAATGCGGTCGTAAGAGCGTAGAAAGCACAGAAGCGGCGAGATGATGGTGAAGTGCGCAAAGTGAGTGAAGTTCGATCGTAGTGCATAGAGAGCAAGTCGTGTCGAATCATGCTAAGTGTGAAACTTGCAAAGAAAGCAGAGTGCGCAAAAGGGAGAAGACGATCATGAAGTTTGACTGTGATGAAGTAGAGTGTGCGAAGTGATTGCACAGAGAGAGCAGAGTGCGTAGAGAATGCAAAGGTGAAGTAGACCAGTCAGGGTCTTGTAAAAGCAAAGGTATTTTCTATTAAACTTCTTGATTCAAATTGAAGTCCAGGTTGCAGCTTGGCATCAGGGGTTGGTGCTCCTTTCTGTTGGTGCAGATAAATAAGGGGTTGGTGCTCCTTCCAGTTGGTGCTAGTAAATCAGGGGTTGGTGCTCCTTTCTATTGGTACAGATAAATCAGGGGTTGGTGCTCCTTCTAGTGGATGCTGGTAAATTGTTTGTAAAGTTGTTTCTTTGCAAAGGCTAGATTTGGATGGTAGTCCAAGCGAGTCATTCTTGAGGAGTAGCCAAATTGGTGAACCTCGTTAAATCTTGTGTTGTGTGATGTTCTCTTGTGATACTTGCTTTATCTGGTTTTAAGGTTTCATTATTTCAGTTTTAAGAGCTATAATTTCAAGTTTAAAGAACTACACTGATTCACCCCCCCTCTCAGTGCCATTGTAAGACTAACAGTAAAAGGAAAAATAAAAACCCAAAAATATCTTGTATTTTAGATGCATTTGTTTGGCTTGATTGCTTGAGGCCTACCCCATGGGTAGGCTAGCATTTAAGATTTGCATTCATAAATTGCATTTGTAGATCTTTGATCCTATCTTTTTGAAAGTAAAATGCACTTATTTGCATGCATTTAGTGAATGTTCATTGGATGCTTCTTTGCTTACTTTCTTGGGATTAAAAAGAACAACACACACCATGATTCACTTAAACACCAATGAGTTGGACTTCATCCCCAACCGTTGGTAGAGCGTAAGTGATGGTGGGTTTCATCTCCATTCACTTGGATCAAATCCCATGAACCCAATCCATCTTGCCAAGTCTAGTTCTAAGATCTGTCATAGCCTGTGGGTTATAGCACGCATCTCTCTTCGAAGAGGTGTATCGTAGACTATGGGTGAACTAGGTGAGGAACTGGTAGGACCTGTGCTCCCTGGCCGTGTGTGGGCCCCATCACCACACATTATAGGTGGTATTACACAACCTAGAGTTCATAGCCAAGTTGATGAGCTACGAGTATATAGGTGAAATCCAATTAGAATTGAGATTATCATTCAACAATTCAAACACGTGACACAAGGTCATTCTTTACAAAAACAACACATCTAAAACACACAAAATAGTTTAGGGATTCACACTTAAAACTTAAGCAAGATAATCATCTGTATTATTGAGTATTTCCTTTTGATTATTGTTTCATTAAAATAATTTGTAAATAAGATAATCACTTGAGTTGTTGATATGAGGAGCGTGATGGTGTGCACCCGTAGCCAAGCCCAAGCATGGGCGGACACTATAGAGAGTGGGTTTGGAGACATGACTCATCTCCGATATAGCCCTAGGGACTTGGTCATACCTCCCTAGCGAGCTTCCACTCTGCCTAGCCCTAATACAGTAGGGCATGAGCCTCACCCCTGAAGGGATCCTCCACGGGACACCCCGAGGGAAGATGAGCATTACATGGGATAGTGCTCTCGGTATGTATATACTTCACATGCCTTCCTTGAGGAAAGGCAATTACGTGCTAAGGCGCTAATAGATAGAGCGGTGCCATGCATTCGCATACCCATAAAGGTTGACATGCCTAATCCTAAGTAGGAGCACAATTTTGCACACTGGCTAGAGCATGTCGATGTGACTTTTCCTCCACACCGCCTTGATAGGATACAACAGCTCATGCAACCCGATGTGAATGATACCCATTGGTCAGGGCAAGCCAATTCTACCCTACTTTTCCTCGTCCAAGAGGGAAGGCACGAGGAGATCCTAGATTATCCTCAAGAACAATATTCTATGCATACCCGATGTGCCTCTACACCATCTGAGAGTAATGAACACATGTTCTAGCCTAGACCTCGATTCAATATGACAAACCTCAAATGAGGCAAGCGCCTTTTGCAAGATACCAATTATATTGATCGAGGTCAGCCATAGGGCAAGACAACTCGACCTCCTAGGCCTCATACTACAAACCAGATTAGGCAAGTGGTTACAATATATGGGAAACACCAAACTTAGTTCAAGTAGCTTTGGTGGGATAAAGAATAATTGGACCGCTTGCACCAACTTGAGAAAGAGAAAATCGAACGGTAGACCAATGAGTTGTTCCAAAAGACTTTGATGGAGGGGGTTCCTACCACTAAGACACATAGATAGGAAATCCATCCGAGGTAAACCATGCTTGTTCGATAGAGGTCCCCGAGACCTTATTTGATGTTGCTTCCTAGACTTCCTAGGCCAGATTGAGAGTTGCCTCCTCGGTGACACATAGGACACCCACAGCGGGTAGACCCCCCACTTATAGACCAACTTGAGAGATGCCTTATGGGGCCTATACTGAGCGTGAGCTAGAGGTAGAGGATGTTGAGATGCCTTATTAGGGTAGGGGGTGACTTAGCACCACCCCATTATCGGTTGGAGGATCCTAGACCTCCACCGCAATATTTAAACAAATATGAGGAGATCAAGTCCTCAGGTCCATAAAAATCATTGTTAGAGCACCTAGAGTCAGTCTAGAACAAGGCCTCTAGGTCAGGGTCTTAAAATCCTACTATGTGTCAATTGCATAGTCAACCCATCCACCCTTCAGTGCTTACACATCCCTATTTGGAACAATTCAAGTTCCCTCATTTGGCCACCTTTAAGGGAGAAGAGGACGCATAGGAGCATGTCACTAGGTTCTTAGGCTAGTGCTTTGGTATTCATAATGATGATGCTTTGATTTTATGGATATTCATGACTACCCTCATTGGCCCTACCTCCGAGTGGTTTTACCAACTCCCTAAGCATAGCATCCATAATTTGGACCAGCTTATTGATGTGTTTCTAGAGTGCTTTGCCTTCAATACCAAGAGGAAGGCAATGTTGGTTGATGTAGTTAGGTTGAAACAATATGACGATGAGTCAATAACAAATTATGGCAATAGATGGTGGACCTTGCTCACCAAGCTCCCTTATCTCCTCCCCATGTTAGATTTGACTTAGATGTTTTCCAAAATTTGCCTGAGTCCAATCTCTATATTGTTGCAATTGTAGCAATACCCCACTCTTGAAGATGCCCTAGCACAAGCTAGGATCATTGAAGAAATCAAGATTCAAGAGGGTGAGATTGCTAAGCCTCGTAAGAAATAATGGAACAAGAATGCTAAAAGCACCCCAACACAACCTAAGTCAGCATTAGTAAATCAGGTTGCCATTAGTGTCCTAGGGGTAGCGCAAGCCATGCTGCCTCAAAAGCCCAATTATCAGGCCACTCCTAAGAACTACATGAAGGATAACTAGACTGGTCAAGGGCAGAATCAATAGTGTCGCCCTAAGTGACAATTTACGCCCATAGAAAAATCCATGGACTCATTGATCGATCACCTCTTGGTGGCCAATGCGATCCATCTGCCAGATAGTCGACCTATCGACCCTAATGCACCGAAGCCCAAAGGATACAAAGAAGACCTATATTACAAGTTTCATAGGCAGAATGGGCATGATGTGCAAATGTGCTATAAATTCAAGAACTTGGTGCAAGATTTAATTGATAGGAATTCCCTCCAAGTGGACAACCCTATTGCACCAAACAATCAAAAAATGGAGGTCTTTAAGGATCCCTTGCCTACTCATGTGGAGTAGGCCAAACCGGTACCCCAGGTGAATGAGGTTCACCATGCCCCTCCCAAAAATGGGTATGTTGGCATGGTCAGTATTATGACTAGAAATAGGCGGTATCCAAGTCCAATCGCACCACCTATGGCTTAGAGTGATGTCCCTTTGACATCGTAGCCTATACCGCCTCCTATGTCGAGCCTCCCACCTAGGCCTGTAGTCACCATCAAGAGCAAGCTCACTTAGAGCTTAAGAACAACATCTACCCGACTCTCCATCTATGATCTCATACAACAATCGTAACCTCATAAAGAAGCCTTGATGGAGATCCTTCATGTAATTGAGCTTCAGCCCCAAGAGTCTAACTCCAATAATTTTGTGGGGCATGTGTGACAATGCATGGAACTCGTGATTAACTTTAGAGAAGATGAACTTAATCTAGTTCTGCATGATATGGTGGATCCCCCGTTACACATTATCACATGTGTGAATGGAACACCATACAAGAGAGTGTTAATAGACACCGGGTCTTCAAGCAACATCATAATGACAACAACTCTCAAGCACCTGAAGCTCCCAGCATCCCACATTGTCACATCTACATACACCCTTCGAGCATTCAATGATGCCATATGCTCAATAGTTGGTACAATCATCCTCCCTATTCAAGTAGGAAAAAATATCATCCCAACTATGTGCCACATACTGGAGGGTGAGATGGCATACAATATCTTGTTAGGAAGACCATGGATCAGGGACATGAAGTGTGTCCCTTCCATAGCTCACTAGTGCCTCAAGTACACTCATGAAGGGCAAGTTCATGTCATCCCCATGGACCTAGAGCCCTTTAAGTACTACAACATGGTGCAACAGTTCCTTGAGTCGACCTTTCCATTGACACATTTGGATTTTCAACCAAATAGATCCAGCTAAGGTTTGACCCCACCACCATCACTTAGCATGTCATCATCATCATCGGCTCTGCCCTAGATGCCTAGTGCCCCAGTGGATCCTTTTCCTAGGAACCTCAGGAAGCGGCCTATTGAGGAGGCTCCACCAATCATATCCATTATCTCTATAGAAGATATGCCTAGCCCAGATGATGGAGAGATACCACACAAGATAAATGAGGAGACATATCAGGTCTCACTTTCGTCTCTCTTCGATCCACAACCCTAGGTTACAGTACACTTAGCTTCCACTGGAATGGGAAAGTACATGGTTAGGAATGTCACTACTACTCCTACTATAGATTCGGTGCAAGACATGGGTTGACCCCATATTCCCATAGGCACCATTGTGCCTCTTGGTATTCCCCCTAATCAAAAGAATTTCATCTATGGGGGCCTAGATTATGGCATCAAACCTTATCAACAGTAGGATGAGGATGAGGAGCCTTTTGGAGAAGACATTAATTACTTGTCTAACCCTCACTTCACCCTAAGTTATCTTAACCTATGCAACTGGCATGGTTATGGGTTAGGCTTGTATGAGCAGGGCACAAGGATCCCTTATCAACCTCAATATCAGATGCCCTATGACAAGTCTAGCATGGGACACAATAATCCCTTGCCCCTAGATGTCCTCATGGAAGGATTCGACCGCCTAACCTTAGGCCATGAGGACGGATTGGCTCAAGACCCATATGCCAATCCTAATATAGTCTACTCCTTGGGGGACTACTTCCCACTTTTGGATGGGAACCCCACGATCCTCAGTGACATTCTCCCACATTTTGAGAGAGGGGAGATTTCATCAAATTTTCCCCATGTTTCTGATGAGTCAGATAGAGGCACCTCATACGAGTGGACCTCAGATGATGAGTCAAGTTACGAGGTGGCCCCTTACAACCCCTTTGAGTTGGATAGTGATCATTCGTAAGTTGTTCCTATTAAAGATCATGAGGAAGGCCTCATAGGTTTGTTCCCATTCCCTGATCCCATCTAGCAATAGCTTCTTCCACCTGAGGAAGCTGGACCTCCTGTGGGAGGTGCAATTAATTTTTTTGAGCAACTGGATCCTCAAGATCCTGAGGTACTACCAGATGCACTAGAATATGTCCTCATCTAGGACAATGAGTATGAGGAATTAGCATACATGGGACCTCATCCGCTAGATCACCCAATTCCTATGGGTAGAGGTGAGAGATTGATATATGATAGTGATGATAAGGATGAGACAAATAGGGCCTACCTTGGTCCTCAGTACCTACATCATCATCATGATCCCATGGACATAGACAAAGTATACCATCAGTTGCACATCAGCCCATGCTTGAGGGCTAGGCCTATCAATTTAGGCCAGATTCATCATGAGGTCTTCCCTGATCCACCCACATGCATGGAGCTCATTGAGCCTAATGATCCCATCCTGGATTCCATCCTTAGGCTAGATCTGGAGATCCCCATTCCCCTAGAACCACATCTGGGGGTGGGAGATGATAGCAATGCATAGTTATCCACCCGTGGTCCTAGAGAACATACCCATCTCATCAACATGATCTCCATTTATTTGACCACACCACTTCATAACCCAATCGATCTTTCCAAACCATGCCATCTAGACATAGATGCTATTGATTGGGATCACGTTGATTCACCCCCATCACCTTTTGAGTATTGGACTTGTGGTGGGTTGTTTCAATTCCCCACAGGACCTACTCATGATGTCTTCCATGCTAAGGTAGAACCTAAGGTTCCCATCGAGGATTTAAACCCAGCAGATGACATCCATTTGATCCCTACTCCCCATCAGTTAGAGGAGGGGTCGCATATGTCAATCGAGCCTACGATTGACAAAGATATCAATACAGATCCAGAGAATTCATAATGTATCAAGCTAGGGGAAATCCTATCCCCTAAAGAGCAAGCCAATTTTATAGCCCTTCTCATAGAAAAGAAGGCAGCTTTTGCATGGTCTTACAAGGACATGTCGGGACTAGATCCAAATCTGGTTACCCACAATCTGACGCTTGACCCCAAAGCTAAACCTATCAAGCAAAAGTTGAGAAATATGCACCCAACAGTGGCCTTGATGGTCAAATATGAGCTACAAAAACTATTGGATGCCAAGTTTGTCATTTTTGTAGACTATCCACCATGGTTGTCCAACATGGTTCCCATCAAGAAGCCCGATGGGAGGATTCACATTTGCACCGATTTTTGAGACTTAAACAAAGCGAGTCCTAAGGATGATTTTCCTTTTTCGAGCATCGATGCCCTGGTAGATGCCACCGTAGGCCACAAAATGCTCTCCCTTATGGATGGCTTCTTTGGGTACAATAAAATTCAAATTAACCTAGAAGACCAACTCAAGATGGTGTTCACAATGCCCTGGGGGACATTTTGTTACAAGGTCATGCCCTTTGGCCTTAAAAATACCGGTGCCACTTACCAGCGTGCCATGACATACATTTTCCATGATTACATGCACAAGATTTTGGAAGATTACATGGATGATTTATTGGCTAAATATTTATTACGTCATGAGCACCTAGATGTATTGTGCAAAGTCCTCGATCGCCTTATTGAACATAATGTGAGATTGAACCCCAAGAAGTGTGTCTTTGGCATCACATCTGGAAATCTCTTGGGATTTATAGTCTCCAAATGAGGCATCAAAGTGGACCCTAATAAATTCAAGGCCATCCTTGAAATGCCTCCCCCAACTACCATCAAGCAACTTCGTAGCTTGCAAGGGAGGATTGCATCCATCAAGCACTTTATAGCACAATTGTCGAACAAGTGTCGACCCATGAACAAGCTTTTGCACAAGGGGGTCGCATTCCATTGGGACGATGAATGTCAGGATGCCTTTGATGAAATAAAATAATACCTGGCTTTTCCACCAGTGTTAGCTCCACCTAGACTAGGGGTGCCTTTCTGATTATATATCTTAGCCACTGAGATTGCATTGGGTGCCATGTTAGCCCAAAATAATGAATTGTACAAAGAACAGGCCACATACTATCTCAGTCGCACCCTGGTGAGCTATGAGATCAAGTATGCATACATTGAGAAGTTATGTCTAGCGGTAGTTTTCTCTACTAAGAAGCTATGACACTATATGTTAAGTCACACTACGTATGTTGTATCCAAAGAGAATCCATTGTGATACATGATGATTCGTACTTATCATAGTAGTCGCATGGCAAAATGGATCATGTTGTTGATAGAATTTGACCTAGAGTTTATTGGACAAAAATTGATTAAGGGCTAGGTCATTGTTGATCAACTTGCAGAGGCTCCTCTTCAGGATGATCAGCCTCTTAGCATGGAGCTTCCCGATGATGGAGTCTTCCAAATATCAGAATCGCCTGATTCTGATGAGCTTGAGTCACAGGAAGATATGACTCTCTTCTTCGATGGCTCCAAATGCGAGCGAGGAGGTGGCACCAGGATCATGTTTTTCACACCGCATGGGGATCCTATACCCCTGTCATTTAAACTTGATTTCCCATGCACCAAAAATAATATTGAGTATGAAGCCTTGCTCATAGGCCTCCAAATGGCTATCACCATGAAAATCACTAAGCTTAACATTTTTGGTGACTCCTTGCTCATTGTTAACTAGGTCAAGGGAAAATATCAATGTAAGTGCCCAATGTTGCAAGCCTACAAAGCCCTTGTGGATAAACTCCTAGTAAATTTTGAATGGTATGACATCGAGGCACTCCCTCGCTCATCTAACTATTTTGTGGATACAATGGCCTCTTTAGGATCCTTGATCCTGCAAGACCCCATAGGTGAGATGACAACCATTCAAGTCAAGATGCTATCACAATCAATGGTAGAGCGTGAGAGCACTCAAACCACGCCAGCAGTCCACATGATTCAAATAGAACCTCATCATGAGATATTCTCACACATTCATGAGTTCTTGAATCATGTCGCTTGGGGGACTTTGTTCCCCCAAACCCCTTTTGATAGCAGTACAATGCTATTCTTACAAGTTCTTTCCCACTCAGCATTTGCTCGGGATGAACTTCATGAGGGACAGGTGATTCATGCAATCGAGGCTTCCACACAGCAATACTGGTCCACACAAATTCAGGAATACCTAAAGCTTGGTACTCTTCCCCTTGGTTTGTTGCACACTACTAAAAGGACATTTAAATGGAAAGAAACCAAATTTGTCTTGTTAGGAGACATCCTGTACTTTCAGAGCTATGAAGGAATCCTCCTTCATTGGTTGGAACACCAAGAGTCGACTTGGGCAATGGCCCAAGCACACGATGGTACTTGTGGTGGTTATTTTAGTGGTATGGCCATCGCAAAGCACATTCTTTGCATGGGCTACTACTGGCCAACCTTAGAGTGAGATTGTTGCGTGTATGTGAGGAGGTGCGTGAAGTGTCAACACCATGCAAATTTGACACATGTACCTTCTTAGGCCTTGCAATCGATTCAATCGGCGTGGCCATTTTCACAATGGGGGCTAGATTTAATTGGGAATATCTCCCCTGCATCCTTGGGCTAACACACGTTCATCATTATGACTACCGAGTATTTTACTAAATGGGTGGAAGCAATTCCCCTTACCACTACGACAGGACCTCGCATAGCGGAGTTCATATTGCATAATATCATTTGTCATTTTGGTATTCCATCCAAGATTATTTTAGATAATGGGACATCATTCAAGAATAAATATGTGCGTGCTTTGACAGCAAAGTATAATATCCAACACAACTTTTCAACACCCTATTATCCGCAAGCAAATGGGCAAGCAAAAGCGTCAAACAAGACATTAATTGCCATCCTGAAGAAAATAGTTAGAGAAATTCACACTGATTGGCACACACAAATGTTGCTTGCCCTATGGGCTTACCGCACTAGCATTCGAATGCCCACTAGGGCAACTCTATTTTTTCTAGTGTATGGTGCGGAGGCAGTCATGCCTCTAGAGCTAGAGATCCCATCATTGCGCATATCCATGCAAGAGTTTATCGATGATGATACGGTGCGATAGGCTCGCTTAGACCAACTTACATTGTTGGATGAGTGGTGCATCAATGCCCTTGAACATCTGTGGGTGTATCAAGAGTGGCTCAAGAGAGCCTACAATATGAAAGTCCATCTTCGAGACTTTCAGGTTGGTGACCTTGTCCTAAAAGAGAACCAACAAAACTCTAGCTTGTCGCCCCATCTGCGGGACAAGTTTACGGTAAACTGGCTAGGCCCCTTTGTCATCACTAGTCAGATAGGACCTAGAACATATCGCTTAGCCTCCCTTGAAGGTGTCGAGGACCCTGAGCCCTTGAATATCCTTCACTTGCGGCCATTTTTTGCTTAGAGAGCGCCCTAAAGGCTCCTAGCGGTTTTTTGTCGTCTAGGTCAAGTAAAAACGCTCCTAGGCTATCTACGATCACCTAGGTCAACCCTAAAAGCCCCAAAGGCATCCCTAAGCCCTTTGGTCATAGTCAAATATCCCTAGACATCCGTAGACACTTTTTATGTGCCTCGAACGGTCTAGGTCACCCTAAAGGCTCCTAGCAGTTTTTCATCATCTAGGTCAAGTAAAAATGCTCCTAGGCTATCTACGATCACCTAGGTCAACCCTAAAAGCCCCAAAGGCATCCCTAAGCCCTTTGGTCATAGTCAAATATCCCTAGACATCCGTAGACACTTTTATGTGCCTCAAATGGTTTAGGTCACCCTAAAGGCTCCTAGCGGTTTTTTTTCATCGTCTAGGTCAAGTAAAAATGCTCCTAGGCTATCTACGATCACCTAGGTCAACCCTAAAAGCCCCAAAGGCATCCCTAAGCCCTTTGGTCATAGTCAAATGTCCCTAGACATCCGTAGACACTTTTTATGTGCCTCAAACGGTCTAGGTCACCCTAAAGGCTCCTAGCAATTTTTTGTCATCTAGGTCAAGTAAAAACGCTCCTAGGCTATCTACGATCACCTAGGTCAACCCTAAAATCCCCAAAGGCATCCCTAAGCCCTTTGGTCACAACCAAATACCTCTAGGTAGTCTATACCACTTCCAAAATATCCTTGACCTTCTAAGTACCCTAAAATGCTCCTAGGTGGTCGCTAACCATTTAGGTCAAAACAAAAATGCTCCACGGGTGTCTACAACCCACTTGGTCAACCTCAAACACTCCTAGGTTATCTACGATCACCTAGGTCACCCCAAAATGCCCCAAAGGCATTTGTAAGCCCTTTGGTCACCCCAAACGCCCCAATGACCCCCAAATAAGCCCGTTGGTCACATGTGTATACATAAATATCAAAAATTCAAAAACATCTTTAAAACATCAAAAATACAAAAATATTGCATTCTCATCAAGTTGCATACCATTGCATTCTCACTTGCATTAGGCAGATGCTTCACCATACATTGCATTTTAGAGTTCGCACATGTATAGCACTAAAATCACACATTAGGTATAATGAATAATCAATGTTGTTCTTCCATATTTTATTTATCATTTCTATCCATAGTTCATACATTTACATAGTCGTGTCCATTCCCTTCACTTAGCCATTTGTTTTAGAATGTTAGTAGGGTTTTCGATCACTCAGCTATATCTAGTTTTTCCTCAGATTTTTGTAGAAGACTAGCATGATTTTTAGGAGGTAGATTCTTGCTTATATTGTGCCTCGTATACATCAAATCCCAACACATTTTACATTAATAAATCCAAGTTTTATGAAAGGAAATATGAAACCCACAAAGTGGTCTAGGGTACCTTGAGCAAAAATTTTATCCTGCTCATCCCCCTATGCGAATGGTTCTATAATGCTGAGAATTGGCAAAAGGACAAGCTCTTCCCTCCCTAATTCCCCAATATAAACAGTGGTTTTCACCACTACCACAAATCCCAAAAACCCTTGATCCGTAAAGTCGTAAGGATTTGTACTTCACATCCCTAGCAAGGATGGGTGGTCATCCCCAAGGCCTAAATGATCAAGCCCCTTCCATTAGCCAAAATTTCCAAAACCCTTGATCCCTAAAGTCGTAAGGATTCATACTTCACATCCCTAGCAAGGATGGGTAGTCATCCCCAAGGCCTACAAGATCAAGTCCATTCAAAATCAAAAAATATATATACAAAAATGAAAACCTTTGATCCATAAATCTGTAAGGATTCGTACTTCACGTCCCTAGAAAGGATGTGTAGTCATCCCCAAGGCCTAAAATATCAAATCCCAAAAAGTTCAAAGTTTCAAAGCCAAATCAAAAGCAAAATAAAAAGCCTCAAATACCAAAGAAACAGTGATTATCATCACTACATATGAGCAAGTATCCCAATACAATTGAATAACACAGGGAGGTTGAGCTTGAATCCTTGGAATTCTCAACATTTGAAAAACCATTTAGGTGATCCTCATTACGGGTTTGGTGGATAGCATATTCATTAATGGTGGTATCCTAAACGCATGACGATATGTCTACCACATTAGCTTTGCATGTGTGTAGACCAATGTTTGCATGTGGATGAGCTAGATTTTGGCCCCCTATACTACCTAGTGGTCTAATCTGACTGAATACAAAATTTTGGAGTGTGGCATTCATAGAGTGATCCTCATTATAGGTTTGGTGGATAGCCTATCTAGCAATGGCGGTATCTTTATGCATCTCATAGGAATGAACTCACTTGCACACACAGGGATATTGAGTATCTTGGTCATCCTAGCAGATTCATACCTTGTTAGAAAATCTTGCATGGCTAGTATACAACTTTTGAGCAATTCACTAGATTATTTGAGTCTCATGAAAACCTCATAAACATTATATAAGCATCATGTCAGTCATATCATTTTAAAACAAATCCATCACATAGGCGCATAGAAATAGCACATATGAAAGCAATACATTTTATATCATCTATAGTGATAGCATAATATCATCTAGATCACATCATCTATCGCATCATCCATCTATGCATATACAACATCAAAGCAAAATAAAACACATGCATCCATAATAGAAATCCATCATCATAGCATAAATCAAATTGCATACATTCACATCCATATCATGAAATAATAAACACATGATCATAAATCACATAAAAATATCATATATATACATATATGTATGGGACAAAAAGATACATCATGTGCCCGTAAGCTACAATAAATTGAGTCCTCAGACTTCATGATAAAACATCCAAAACTTCAAAAAATATCCATGCAAGTTGCTACCATGATCATGCAAGATTGGTACTATGACTCACACTCCCACCTACAGTCGGAGTCCACTGTGAACTCCCATACCTGCTACCACCTACCCTATCAGCTCTCCGTCGATATCCTAGTGTCTCCCTCATAGAGGAAGTTTGTCCTATCTTACTATGATAACTCTGATATGATCCACTAGCCAATGCATCATCCCACAGACACCCCCAAGGTGCACTACCTCAGTCTCCAACTCATCTGTATAAGCTTACCCCCATCAGCATCATTCCTGGTATGTCTCCACCATAGGTTGGAGTCATGTCACCTCTACCTATAGCCTAGCCACCTCCCCACTGCTAGTGTCCTCTTGTATAGGGCTCCATGATCACAATTGTGCTTGTAGAGATGCTATCTTATCCTGAGCCACCTGTACCTCATCTCGTTGTGATGCTAGCTCTGCATGTGCATCATCCACCTATATCCATAGGAGATCCCTCTCTTGCCTAACCTTGAGTAACTCATCTCAAAGCTCTAAATTTGTGTCATCCTATGCCATAAATGGTGCTTGTACCTCCTCATCCCTGATATCATCATCCCCATAGTCACCCTAGTCTCCTACATCTAGGAGAACTGCATGCTCTCCTGTTGCATGTCCCTGCCAATCACCTACCTCATCCTAGTCCTCATCAACTACATCTTGATAGGCCTCCCTAGCTACACCCCCCTAGTGGATCCTCTTTGTACCATTTTCTCATCACCCACCATGCATCATACTCTTTTGTAGTCTCGACATCATCCATATCTGGAATGTCTACTACCGAATTTGTATCTCATGCCACCAACTCTACTATTGGCCATGCCAAGATCCTCTCATCCCCACGACGCCAATAAGGCATTGGCTCACTTGGCACCTCCACTGGGTGAGTCTACTTACTGAATCATGGTGATTGTGGGATGAATTTGATAGCACTTTTCTGCACAAAAGCTCTCTCCTACTCCTCACCTCTCCAACTACCAAGAAAAAGATGCAAAAATGAGCCCAAAATCCATAT
Organism: Wollemia nobilis; assembly: GCA_028583015.1. Taxonomy (NCBI): domain Eukaryota; kingdom Viridiplantae; phylum Streptophyta; class Pinopsida; order Araucariales; family Araucariaceae; genus Wollemia; species Wollemia nobilis. Next base: position 3,211,069 of record JAQPPZ010017129.1, read on the forward strand.
TTTTAGCTTAAATAGGTATGCCAGGCTCACCATCATCCCAATGTGGAATTAGGGCACATATGGCTGACCATCACACACTAGGATAGTGGTATAACATGCCACCATCCCACCCTGGGACGGTGGTGGCTAAAATAGGCCAAATTGGCCTAGAATGGCCCAAAACAGCTCCAAAACAGCCCCTAAACTGCTCAAAATGGCTCAAAATTTCACATGGATACAAACGAACCTAGGAGTATCTTAGGAGGATTGGAAAATTTGTTAACTCATGCCCCAAGAATGCCAGTATGGCCGGACCATCCCCCAGGAAGGTAGTTTTCAACACTTTCCCTCTTAGAAACCTCTCCAAAGTCATCGAAATTGCCCTAATTTTCCTTAAGCAAAACTAAAGGTCAGCATCACATAAGTCAATTGGGTCAAGTGACTCATCGCTTTTCTCACTATTCACTCCCTCATAGACTCATCGCTTGAGGGGGTAGTCATACTCAGTCTAAATCATCAAGCACACACTCAACTATGCAAAATTGCGTTCGTTCAACGAATCTTCGACAAAGATAATCATGCCCATGCTTGGGGCAGCAAACAAGCACACAAAATCACATCATAACACTTAGCATTATTGGCATCATGAAATCATGGACCTCATCCTTTCATGACAGACAATGTCTAAGCTTAAGCATGCTCATCCAACACGTTGGAAGCAAAGATTCAAGAATGCACGCCCTTTCATGATTGGGGCATCTAAAGTTGATTAGGTTATCGAGTAACCCTAGTCATTCTACATTTTAGTCATCTATTTTTTGCTCAATGTTGTGCTACACACAGTGTATCACAAAAATGGGCATCTATAGACACTAAAATATGGTTTTTCCAATTATGCACTAGTAGACATGATTAAATTGGCACCATTCAATCTCTTATGTAGCCCTCAAGAGGCTCACAGTGGTTCTAGCCACTCTGGAAGGCAATTTGGAGTCTTCTGACCCATTTTGGGGCAGTTTTGGCCCAAATTTCACCACCTTCCCACCCTTTTATGGTGGCATATCCTCACCATCCAACCCTAGGATGGTGGTGAGCCATCGTCCCAGGGTGGGACGATGGTGAAGTTTGACCCTCAAAAAGTCAAATTTGGGCCAAATGGCGCCCAGAAACTGCCATTTAACCCACCAAATAAAGCATGCAGGGTAGAGGACACTGAATCCTCATGACACACACCATAATGGAGGCTAATATTAGAGATTTTCTTCCCCATCCAATGCATGCCTCCCTTTTGACAAGTGGCACCTCCTGCCATGCATGCCCTTGCATGCCTTTTTGCACATGATCCCCTTTGGGCTATAAAGTGGATGTAATTTCCACAAAAAAATTAGAAACACAATCAGATATGAGGTATAGGATTTGCAATTTAGTGCTTCTGAGATTTCCCCCACCACATTACGCCTTTTTGCTCTCGAAATATCTCTTTTTCGAAGGAGGCTTCCGAGTGACCTCAAAAAGGTGATTTGACCATAACTCATTAATATAGGTGAATTTCTTCACAAAATTTTATTACAACACACCTTGGGTATTCTATAAACATCCACCAATGTTTTTGGACTGAAATGTGGCCGGTTTTGGTTAGTTTCCCCCCCTCGGGAGCCCTCTAAAACATTGCAGTCACCACCATCCCCCTAGGATGAGGGTAAATTCTTAAGGTTTTTCTTTGCTGTTTTTAATTTTTTATTTTCTGAATTATTCCATGATGCTCCATTTCAAATTTCAGATCATTTTGAGTTAAAATGAGAAAGTTATGTTATTTTTAAGTTTTCGCAAGCTCGTAAGGCCCATCCGGGCACCCTAGTTTTATGCAGGTGTATCCGAGATCTAATTTAAAAATATGATCAAATGGGTTGTCTTGAAATGTCATTTTATGAATACTGACCAATTTTCATAAGTTTTGGATAAGTGCAGGTTTGATATTTTGTCACTTGCCTTTTCATAGGTTGTAGGCGGGCGGCACCAAATCAAGGGGTCTAAAAATGCAATTTTCAATATTTTTTCAATTATATCCTCTAAAAATATCCTCTTTAACATATCTACAAATTTTCAAGTCATTTGGATATCTTTTGATGCACTTCTAATTTATATGTCATTTTGCCCCTATGGGGATTGCATGATTTCACCATACACATTTGCTATTTGACCCATTTTGCTTCCTTGTGTGCAGGTTCAGGTCCTCATAAGGCTTTTTTAAGTAATATAATACATCATAGAACACATATACAATAATTTTCAGCTTTGGCTCGCCCACCTCGATTGTGGGTATGCGGAGAAACTTGGATGTGCACCCGGATTCCATGAGATATTTGGTCTTTGGGCACCCAATATTGTAAAAAATTGTATCACCCTTTTGAAACCTCAAGGGTACTTCTGTAACATTGGATATTATCCAATTAATTAATGATAAGAAGCTTGTTTTACTTCACCTTCCTTTTGTTGATTTTCTTGTAAATCTTTCATGCATGCTTCCTTTTTGTTGCTCAGTAGCGATATAGGGTATATACGCTTGTTTTTTCATATCATTTGGTGCACCATTTTTCCCTACTTCACATCACATTATTGAAACTTACTTTCAAGCTTAGAGTGTTGCTTTCTTACCTTCTTTATTGTGTCAAGAGCATAGATAAGCTCTCCCTTGAGATCATAATCATTCTCCATTGAATAATCCTCTATTTGTTTGCCTTTTTCCTTATTATTACTTCCTTTTGTCTTGTCTTCTATAATATCACTTACTTTATCTTCTAATGCCATTAGAAGATTCTCATTTGGTCTTTCAAGTGCATCTTCAAAACCATCATCAATGAAACTATAGCCATCCCTAGTGCAATCATCTTCAAGATGTCCAAATTTACCACATCTAAAACACTTGAGAATAACTGTAGTCCTTTTCTATCTAACCATAAATAGGGCTTCATCTCTATCATTGTTTGAAAAACTAGCATCACTATCATTTGAGTACTTACTTGCATTATCCACATAGTAGATTTTCTTTTGCCTTTGAAAGAACTTATTTCCTTGTCTGTTTTGTCCATCCTTGCCTTTCTTCTTGTACCTATGTCTTTCTGATTCTTTGTACATGTGATCTTGTTTTTCTTCATCATTGTTATACTTTGGATCTTTGCACTTTGTCGTATAGTGTCCATACTTTCCACAATTGAAGCACTTAATAGATCTTACATCTATGAATCTTTTGGAACCTTAATCTCTTCTACCATAGTTAGCTTCTTCATAACTAGATGACTCGCTTGATTCTGTATTTTTACCCTTTTTATTTTTGTCCACTTTGAATGCAGCTTCTTTCAGAGGAATAAGATATTTTTTTCTTATCTCAAAAGTAGTAAGCATGAAAAGCAAAGGATTCCTTGTCAAAGAATCACTATCAATTGATGTTTCTATAGTAGAAACCTTTTCACTATACCTTTTTGGAAGAGTTCTCAAGATATTATCACAAGCATCAGATTCATCAACCTTCATTCCAAGACCTCTCATCTCATGTACAAGTTCATCAATCTTACTAAGATAATCATGAATATTTTCATCATATCTCATTCTTAAGTTCTCAAATTCTCCTTTGATATTTTTGATCTTAGCTTTCCTAACACCTTTATCACCCTCATATATTTCATGCAGTAGATCCCATATATATTTTACTGTTTTACAATCCATAACATTCATATATTATGATCTATCCAATCCTTTTATAATTGTATTCATAGCTCTTGAATTTGCATGCATTAGAAGCTTACCTTCCTTATCTATAGGAGTATTAATTGTAGAATCATATCCAAGTTCCACTGCATCCCAAACTTTATTTCCAAGTTCCATCAGGTGAAATCTCATCAGCATACACTAATACAAGAAGTCACTTCCATCAAATACTGGTATCGCATTATTGAAGGACCCATACTTTTGATCCTTTTGATCCATTGTGTTCTTAGACCGCTTTTCCTTCAAGTTGTCAAACTCTTCAGAAGGAACCCGCTCTGATACCAATTGAAGAACACAAGCTTATACTAAGAGGGGGGGTGAACAATATAAGACCACTTTTTACTTTTCTTTTCAATTAAATATTATGCAGTGTGTAGATAGCAGTATCAATAGCAGTAATCAAAGCAATGCACAAAACACCATCCACAAAAGTGACACAACAATTTACGTGGTTCACCCAATGTGGGCTACTCCATGAAAATATTTTGCTAAAACTTTCTCAATTAATCTCTTAGGAATCCTTCCCAATTACAATGTTTATGGACCTTTGTCCAAAGGAGATGTTGATCCCCTAAATCTCAAGTTTGTGGATCTCTTCCATAGGAGAACTCTTTCATCTTCTACTCTGGCTAGTGATCTTCTAGAAGAATTTGTCTCTCTGCTGCATTGACTGGTGGATCTCTCTCCATTTGAAGACCCCTCACTCATATTTGTCTTCAATTGTCCTGGCTTATGGATCTCTATCCATTGAGACTTTATCCTCTATACTCTATCACCTCCAAAGCTCTGTCAATATATTCACTCAAAACCTCCTCAAATATACTCAACAGACTCACTAAGAACCTACTAAAATATTCTCAATAAGCTCACTCATAACCTGTTTAAATCTACTCAATAGGCTCACTCAAAACCTGCTCAATAGGCTCACCTAGAACCTGCTCAAATTTTCTCAATAGGCTCACTCAGAACCTGCTCAAATATGCTCAATAGGCTCACTCAAAACTTGCTCAAATCTACTCAATAGGCTCACTCAAAACCTGCTCAAATCTGCTCAATAGGCTCACTTAGAACCTGCTCAAATATTCTCAATAGGCTCACTCAGAACCTACTCAAATATGCTCAATAGGCTCACTTAGAACCTACTCAAGTTTACTCAATAGGCTCACTCAAAACGTACTCAAATCTGCTCAATAGGCTCACTCAGAACTTGCTCAAATCTACTCAACAAGCTCACACAGAACTTGTCCTAATCTTCTCAATAAGTCCTCTCTAGGACTTGCTCAAATCTACATAGCAAGTTTTCACAAAAGCTTACACAAAAATAGTCCACAAGCCTTCTCAAAGACTTGCCTCAAATCAACTCAATAAAATCTCAACTCAATCTCATAGAAGAATAAAGAGAATTGTTAGAGATTCAATATGTTCTATACTCAAATTCTAATCTCAATTCAAAGCAATCTCAACTCAGCTCAATATTATAGAAGCATAAAGAGAATTTTTAGAGACTCAATATGTTCTATACTCAAATACTAATCTCAACTCAAAGCAATCTCAACTCATATTAATCTTAACTCAATCTTATAGAAGCATAAAGAGAATTGTTAGAGACTCAATATGTTCTATTCTCAAGGCTCAATCTCAACTTAATCAGAATATAGAATAGTTTGGTTCATGGAACTTGAACAACCACTTCATGCAACCACTTGACTAGGCTCAATAAACTCTACTCAACCAATCACCTCAAGAAACAACTCTTTCTCACAAACCCTAGTCCAAGCATGAATCAACTAACTCAAAATATTTCCAACAATGCTCAACAACAAATCTTACATAACAATGATACTCATGTTATTTTATAACTCAAGTTCAAGTTATTTGCATCACCCATTGGCTTCAACAACAATGCTAATAAGACAAGGTTTTAATCACAACTCTCAATTCATAAAACCTTGAAGCATAAACTCAAAGTACTTCACTCAACCAATGGTCTAAACAACAATGCTTATCAAACAAGGTTTAATCACAATTCACAATCCATAAAACCTTGAAGCATTAACTCAACCACTTTCAAAAAGGAAACCACAATAAATCATTTTCACTCCAATGATATTTCAAAAATCAACCACCCAAATAAAATCAATGGAGATTATTACTCATACATTTTTTATGCCTTATGAGTTGTCCACTAAATATGTCACACTCAACACACTTTCTTTTTCAACTCTTAACAAGGGTTAGATATCTTGAGTAATAACACAACAATAATATCCAAATAACACCTTATTACTCCTACTTTATTTTAACATCCACCAAAGTTCTTTTTAAAAGAAAACCCTTACTCAAAATAACTTTCACTAAAAAGAACTTTATAAAAAATCCTTATTACTCCTAACAATTTCAAAAATCACAATTAAAAATAATTCATAACTCAAATAGCCACCATGATCTTATTCCCTAAGGTTACTCAACAAAATAACTAATGAAGCACCTTTACCCCTTATCACTCCACCTTAGGCAATCTAAACAAAATAATAATAAAAACCTTAATACCTTTCTTGAGGGAAATCGAACCCTCGTCTTGCCCCAATGCGAATCTCCTAGCCAAGGCCAAGTTGTCGCATGAGCTGCGGGCTCGTTGGTGAAAAAGAAGCACCACCCGCTTCTTATCCTTCACCCTCTTCCACCAAGCGAAAAGTATGCGCCTTGGGCGCCTCAAAAGAACAAAGCCAAAAATGATGCTTGCAGGAATCGAATGCACAACCTCCTTGTCACCAACACCTTTGTACAATCCATGCTACCACTAGGCCATGCTGCCCAATGCATTTTAGGAAGTGGTCATTGTCTCCCTTTAATGTTTGCTGCATCACTTAAATGAAAAATACGAGCTCTTTTTCTTCGCATATATCAACGATAAAGGATGAATGAATTAAAAAATTTAATGGCATATTTATATGCCTTCCCTTTACTTTAGAAACGTTGGCCTTTTTGAAACTTCCTGCATGACGTCGGCGGATAAACTTTTAATTTTAATTTTTAATTTTTAATTTTAATTTTAAATAAATTAAAGTTTAAACTAAATCTTTAAAAAAATGTCTCCATCACCAGGGCACCTTTTTCGATGAAACAAAAAGCCAACTTGGGTTTTAAGAAAAACCCATTTCAAATCTACCATCCATGGTTTTAAATAAAACCTTTTGCAAAGCTTTCCTTGAAGCTCCTTTTGGAACCAAATGTCATGCATCCCTTCTTGAACCTTTGATCAAAAACCTTTGCATCTCATGAAGCTCTTTGTGAAACACAAACATAGTGCTTACTTACATAGATTCTTTTGGCATCAATGACAACTCTTAGCTTAGGGACTCAAAATGTCCAATAGATGCTTCCTTTTATAGCTTATGATTCTTGAATATGTTATTTTTGGCCTGATCTTGGCCTTACACTTGTCATCGTCTGGTTCGATCTTCTTTGTATGCTATCCAACTATTGTGACCTTGGATTTCTTATCATGATTTGTTTTTGACTTGAAGGGATCTCTCGTACTAAATGGATTTGGTGATATTTGTTTTTATTCTTCTACATAGTTAAACGGGGATCTTGTATATGTATATAATTTTTTATTTCCTACTTAACCTAGTCGTTGGATTATAACATTTGGGGTCGACTAGGCTGCTATAGTGAAATTCTTGATGGGAGACAAAGGGTTCCTTGACATTATGGTGAAGAGAAGAGATGGATTATGGGTGGGAAACATACGAAATGGCATTGATAACAATGTGGATATGAGGGAGGAGGGACAAATGAGATTTGATTTGCTTAGTGGATGGTGGAAATATGGTGCTATGTGGAGTGGACAATGACGATGGTCAAGAGAGAATGCCTAGAAGGAAGAGGGTAGTGGTATGTATGAGGAAGGACAGAATGGAAAACAAGATCTTGAAGCACCTATATGGTACTTCCATAACTATATTCCATCAGAGTGAACCCTCTATAACTATATTTTGTCGAAGCGCTAAGTGTGCAGCCTTTGATGAGCTAAAATAGTGTCTTGATATTCTTGCATTTTTTACATCTTTTGAATATGCAAAGCATAAAATGATCACGTTCATGTATCTTGCACTCCATTTCCCCTTTGGATGGATCACCTTTTACCATCATTATTTATAAATCAAGCAGACTCATGCATGGCCTTATTTTAGACCGGCTTATCTTGGTGCCTGCGTAGTACGCAATCACACTTAAAAGATCTGATTTTATTCTTTTTTACAAAGCTCATCACCCAAACAGTTTGTATCATCTCTACTTGGGTATAGTCTATGTGATTTTATTTGATAGTCTTCTTATTTAATCTCTTGATTGTTGCATGAATAAGTCATTTCTCTTGGTCTTTTTCCTATATTTCCAATTCATCTTATAGTGGTTGTTACTTGTCGCAACTTACTCCTATTTAATGGTTGTATCTATTAGTGATTCAAAACATTAGTCCAACTTGCATTGTTCTTAAGTTACTCTTTTCCTCTGGTCGTAGTCCACCAGATTTGCACATGGAATATCGTGCTTATTGGATCTACTAATTCACAATCGCAGTTGGATGGAACACGTGTCGCATACCTCTGTTTGATACTTTTAGACCTGCAATAACATTAGCTCTACAATATGGAACACATATGTCAATGGTGGTTTTGCACATTATAGTAGATATCCTAACATTTTATTGGTTAGTTTTTATACTCTAATAATAATCATTGAATTAGGGCTTTTATTCTTTATCGAATATTGATTTATTGAAGGATAATCACAACGATTTAGAAAAATTACTAACCTTTGGTTAATGTTTATCCCTCAATGACTTGCATACCTTGCTAATGGCTCATCATCTGATCAAACACACGGTCTTGTGTGTTCGTTCAATTTTCCAGACCTGCACCGTCATTTACTAATATTAATTCATTTTATGTTGGTGAAATAAACCATATCTCTTAACCTTCATGTGACTTGATCATGCGTGACCATTGGATCTGGTCGGGGTTAACCACTGTCATTAGATTTAGTAGAGCTATACTTTGTTTATTGGACCTTATTTTTTTTATAGTCATTAATAAGCGCAACCATTGGATCAAATCGAGGAAAAGTGTGACCATACTATTTGGATCAAATGTTAGTCAATCGACCATTTTGTCACCTTTTTAATTCAAACATCACCAGCAGATCTGTTAGGTAAGAACACGAACATCTGATTTGATAATATCACATCCTTCTTAATGGACGATGGTTTTGATAAAGCACAACCGTTGGATATTTACTTGGAATGAGCGTGGTCATTGGATTGACCCGCGATGTGCGCTCATGTCTTTTATGAGACCTTGATTAGATCATGGTCGTTAGATCTTGATAGGTCGTAACATGGTCGTTGATTTCTTTTTAATAACACTGACCATCCACAGTTGTTAGATCTTGACAGGTTCAAGCACTACCATCATATTGGGTCATAATTGTATGAATAGCACCACCATTGGATATTTCTTGATTAAGCACCACCGTTGGATCTGGGCTAAGTTCGAGCACAACCATTGATTTACTTTATCTCTTTGACTTGTCAACCTTTGATGGCTTTGTGAGATCATAGCCATTGGATCTAGGTGGGATCAAGCATGTCCATTGATTTCATTTGCTTTGGTTTCTCTTTTAAGCGAAGCACCACCGTTGGATCTTTCTAGATTGTACGTGACCATAGATTTTCATTAATTCTTTTTCAAAGGAGCCTCCATTTAATCTTTGAGCAACTTTCTTGAATTTCAACCATTAGATCAACCAGGCTTAAGCGCAACTATCATATCTGCTTTAATATGGGGGTATTTTACTTTGACTTGGATGAAAGCTTTTTAACGATCGATCATCTTGAGATGCACGCTACCATTGGATTAACTTGCGATCGAGCACCGTCATTGATATTCCTTGGTCCTGCACATGCTTTAATCATGAGTGCAAATAATTATTTTAGGCTAACCTTGGTGATTCATGGTAAAAGCACATCTGTTAGATCAACTCTTGATCAAGCACAGCCATGGATCTTTTGTAACCTGCAAGTTTGATAACCGAGGAAGGGTGCATTAATTTATTCCAATAATATTTGATTAAGTCGAAAGGGGGTAATTAATAACGTATTAAGACCCTTGCTAATGCATGATTAATTCAAGATTTACCTCCATGTTACCTAATACTTTTACCATTCTATTTCTTATATTTTGACTCAAGTGTTGTCGTCAGATCTTGGTGAGGATTGCCATAGTCATTGATCTTTTCCAACCTGTGGGGTTAGTTACCAAGGGGCACTTTATAAATTTTCAAAAGAGTGTGACCATTCGATTAAACTATAATCGAGCATTGCCCTTGGATCTTCTAAAATAGCTCAATGCTTAATTAAAGCAATTACCACTATACTTAGGCTTTTGAACTTTAGACCATGGTGCTTTAAAGACTAATTTATCAAAGTCAACGCATCCGTTCGATTTAACCTTGATGAAGTGTTACCCTTAGATTTGCATGATCTACATGTCTTTTTAATTGAGGGGGTGCATGCCTTTAAATTCAACCATATGCTTGAGACTTTAGGTTATGACATTTGATTTAAACATTATTTTTATCTTGGTCGATTTAACCATCGATTAGTGATGAGCAGCAGATATGATCATATTTTTTATATGTACTAATAGTTTTTGCGCGACAATAAATCATGAGTTGTATATTTTTATGAAACATGATTTATTTATTTAATGAAATCATGTGTATTATCTAATCCATGTGTGAAGTTTATTTTGTGTAGTTATTCCCCTAATTTTTTCATCTTTTGCTCAGTCCAGGTCCTACATGGACCTGGCACGGTTTTGCTCAATCATATTAAGGAATACGAAGATAGGTGCCTTACTAATGTAGGCATCTTACTGAGGTATACGCCTTACTAAGGTAGGCATCTTACTGAGGAAGGCACCTTACTGAGGTAGACGCCTTACTGAGGTAGGCACCTTACTCAGGCAGGCGCTCGGATTATGCATGGTGACCAAATGGCTGGAGAAGGACCCCGTTGACCACCGTTCCACGTCATTCGATGGGAAACCGATGATGAATGAAGTTGTCCATAACGGATGAACACGTAACTACTCATGAAGTAGAACCGTAACAAAATGGAAATCATCCAATTACCAAGAAATGACACAGAACTGATTATCATGCACCGATTACAGTAACTGAACTATACCATTTTAGACTATAACTGGGATGCCTATTATAACAAAACTACAACAGGAAGTCCTATGTATAGTATATAAACACATGAACCTCTTTTTGGTAGGGGAGGCATTTTCATAGAACATTATCACATGTAATACTTCATTGTACCATTAATAAAATCTTGAGAATTCTTTATTAGCATATTATCTTCGTGATTCATTGGGCGGGATCTGTTGGAGCTCGGGCCCACTCCAAGCAAGTATTCCTCCCTTGCTTCTTAGTTACTTTCATAGATTTAATTATGTATGGTAGTATGTTCATTTCTTAGATTAAATTTAATTATTTTAGAGCTATGTTATTTTTATGTACAGTGTGTTATTGCTTTCAGTGTGGTGTGTTTACTTTTACGTATTTATTTATGCAAGTTTTATTGGTATGGACAAATAAACCGTTGTTTTACAAACACCCCCTAATGATAGTTGAACAGATTCATCTCAAGAGTGGTAGTGTGAGTAGGTTCAACCGTGATACTTCAAAATTCTACGAGCTCCGTAGTTTTATAATATTAAATGTGAGTGTTGTGACAAATTTAGGACAAATTTTTTTTTTGGTAGATAAGATACTATAGCATTAATACCGGGTTTTACAGGTTGACCCAAAACCTTTTACAAAAATCAGCCCAGGGCTGTTGATGAACATATCCTTACTAAGGATCAAGGACAGATTTAACTAGTGTTTGGCATGCAAGATTTTGGCACCATTTTCGAGGAAGCGTCACTAGTAGACTGATTACATTACCCCTTAAAACCTCCTACTTGACCTTGTATGAGTTCACCAAGAAAAAGAGGACCCGACAGTCGTTTTATAAGACAGAGCCCATCAAAAAATTTGGAGTCAGCCGAAGACCTAGAGTTTGAATTAAATTCTCCTGACTCGTTACTAGCAGTCCACTAGAGTGAGCATCCTCACTTTGTGCAAAGTACCTCCTCATATCATCGACCTAGGAAAGAATGTATCATCCTAAACCCATTGTTTAAAAGAACACCCTCATAGGAATCCCTATTATGGAAAGTCGTAGAGGATCAGACCGTAACACCAGCTGACTTATAGGTTCTATTCAAAAAGTTTTAAATGACCGAAAGGCCATATAAGCTGCATTAGAGATCACATTTCCTAAAAAAATGGTTGAAGAAGTCTCATTTGGATTCAACTTCCCAATAGAGGAAGGAGCAGGGGAAACCAAGATGAAGAATATATCCCCTGCCCATCTCCCTACCTTCAAGGGATACCCAACCGAAGACCCTGACCTATTTTTGTTCAAATTTGATGTGTTGTGCAGGTCCATCGACTATAATTCAAATGCTCAGAAGCTAAAACTCTTTCCATTGACATTAGATGACTTAGATCTAAGATGGTTTATCAGGTTGCGAAACAAGCAAATCACCACATGGGAAGAGATGAGAAAGCTCTTTCTAGAGTAGTACCAAGACTTCGACAGAGCACGAGATTCTAGGGAGGAAGTCCTCAGCATGACACAGAAGGAGGATGAGTCTTTGGAAGAATATTGGGAGAGGTTCAATTTCAACCTGTAGTGATCTTCTCATGCAAAGCTAGGAGATAAGTCCCTCAAAAGCATTTTTTTGAGAGGACTCAATAATGAGTCATTGGAAGTGCTAAATATAATTTTGAGAGGAGACGTTTACCAGCACGCCATGGAAGACATCCAAAAATTATGTTGAAACTACTCACGAAGGAGAGGTAAGCCCACCTCCAGAATAGGGAAGGCGATCGCATTGGTCACAAAACAATGATAGGAAACATGTTGGAATATTTAAAGAGTGAAATGTTATCCTCTTTAGCACTACAATTGGATACGCTCTTTCTAGAGAAGAAGAAACAAGAGAATGTTGCAGCGTTGACCTATTTTGTCCAAAATACAGAGAAAAGCATGCTAGGAATGCGTGCCCAAAAAACAATGTCAGAGTATGCATGTTTACCAACAGAATCACAAAATATGAGTATATACCTGCAACTTCCCAATACCAAGGAGGATGTTGACATAAGAGAAGCCTATTTTGTAGGCAATCAAAGAAATTGGTAGCAAACCCTTATGGGGAATATGCCCACGAGGATATCGCCCTATGGAGGAGGACCATATATGCCATAAGTGCAGTCGTAACCACCCAATATGGGATGGTGGGGACCACCACCTTGGATGAACATACCTCTAGGAGCTGCATTTCCCAACCAGCAACCATGGATGTCATATCAGCACTCTGGGAAGTAGTGGAGGAACCATGTTCTATGGAACTTTGCTCCACAAAACATGGCACAAGTTCCACCTCAGTAAGACCTACCGACCCTCCCTGCGATGAGACCTGTGCAGTTACCAACACAGTCGACGGTGAACCTGAATAACAAGGTAAACTAGCTAGCATACCAAGTAGAGGGAGAGATGTATCTAATGTACCGTATTAGTTGTAATCCCATTCAACTTAGATCAAGAAATCAGTTAGGAGAAGAGGCACATCCCCTGATAGAAGAGGAGGAAGATGTAGGAGATTCCCCTCTTTTAGAAGAGGTGGAGGAAGAGAAAGTTCTTGAGAAAATAGAGGCTCCATTCCCTAAACGGTTGCAAGAACAGAGGAAGCCGACACAGTCAAAATTTGATATCCTCTCTAGCTTGAGGAATCTCATAGTCTTTATCCCACTTTTTCAAGCTATCCGAGATGTGCCCATATACACCAAAGTGATAAAAGAGTTATGTCTGAGGAACCCATAATGAAAGGCGATACAAACCATCAATGTCATGGGAAAGTTAGCCAACTTGATGATGGGGAATGTATGTCATCCTAATTATGCAGACCCAAGTAACCCAGTGTTAACAGTAAAATAGGAGGGCATTCACTAGAGAACACCTTAGTTGACCTGGATGCAGCCATCAATGTAATGCCATAGTAAACCATGTAGAAGTTGGATCTCATGAACCTAAAATCCACCAATATGGTGTTACAACTGGTCAATCGATCAACAGTAGCACTAGAAATAATGCTTGAGGACGTCATTGTGATAGTTGACGCATGGGAATATTCGACAAATTTCCTAGTGCTACAGTCTAAAATAGGACTGGGTGGTAATCCACTCATCCTAAGGACGCTATGGTTAGCTATGGTTGATGCCTATATTAGTTGTCATAATGGACTAATGATCATTTTTAATGGTCAGAACATCAAGAGATTGGTAATCTCTCCTGCACAGTCTGTGGACACGTTGGGAGAACCCACATCGAACAATCAAGAGGATAATTATTTATCTATGCTCTAATCGATGATGGCATTAATAAAGTTGGAGGAAGGAGCCAACGAATACGATGTCATCATGAGATTCTTTCAAGGAGAATCATCTCTCTCAGTTCCTAAGTCACTATTGGTCGATTCTTAGGACCACCACACTAGGCAAATTGAAATTGAGCCTGGTAGAACGTTGAATGTTAGCAGTGGGTTGACCCACACACAACTGATAGAGTTGAAGGAGCCCCTGATCAGACACCAGCAAGCATTCGCTTGGGGTTATTCTGATATAAATAAAATCAGCCTAGATATTTTCACTCATCGAATCTACTTGGAAGAATAGGCAACTCCAGTCAGACAACCACAAAGGATGAACCCAACCTTGAAAGAAATAGTCAAATATGAGTTACATAAGCTCTTGTCTATAGGGTTCATTTAACCAATCTCAAACAACGAATGGGTGTCATCACTAGTGGTGGTTCCCAATAAGAATAGGAAATGAAGGATCTACATTAATTATAGATCATTGAATAAAGCGACTAAGAAGGATCACTTCCCACTTCCCTTCATTGATTAGGCATTGGACATGCTGTCTGGGAGGAAATACTTCTCCTTTTTGGATGGATTCAACGAGTACAATCATATTTAGATCAGAGAGGAAGACCATAACAAAACAATGTTCACCTATCCATGGGGAACGTTTGCTTATAGAGTGCTGCCCTTCGAGTTATGCAACGCACCAGCCACCTTTCATAGGGTGGTGCTTAGCATATTTTTGGATATTATGGGGAGGCAGTTGAGGTATATATGGATAACTTCACCATTTATGGTGAAACATTTGAAGAAGCAACGACAAAATTGGAACGAGTGCTCCAAAGATGCGAAGAGAACAACTTATCCCTCAGCAATGAAAAATGCCTTATGATGATGCGTGAGGGCATAGTGTTGGGACAATATCTCTCGAAAGATGGAATTAAGGTGGATTAAAAGAAAATAGAAGTCATTAAAGACTTGTCCAGCCCAAAAATGTAGAGGGAAGTAAGGATTTTTCTCAGCTCTGTAGGGTACTACAGGTAATTTATCACCGATTTTAGTAAAATCGCCAAACCACTCCACACCTTTCAAATGCTAAAGAAGAAGCTGATTTCTACCCCAGTTTTATGGGGCCCAAATTGGATTGTCCTATTTAATATATATTGTGATGCATCCAATAATGCAATTGGAGAAGTCCTCGAGAAAAAATATGGTGAATAATTCTACACCATTTATTATGTCAGCAAGAACTTAGTAGGGGTTGAGCTCAATTACACGGTAATGGAGAAATTATTTCCCGTAGTGGTGCATGACATCAAGAAATTTTACCACTACATCACTAGGTACAAGATGTACGTTCACACGGACCATGCATCTATCAAGTACCTAATGAGTAAACCAACGATCAATGGCAGGATCATCAGCTGGCTTTTGCTGCTGTAGGAATTCGATATTACTATAGTTGACAAGCTCGAGAAGGACAATGTAGTCATGGACTTCCTATCCAGACTAATTCTAGTAGATCATGCAATGGTAGAGGACTAGTTCTCGGATGAACATTTGTTCATCATCAGCGAATAGAGATCATGGTATGCGGACATCACTAATTATCTGGCCATCAGTAGAACGTCCCCTGCTCTTTCATATCGAGAGAAGCAAGGTGTGATTGAAAAGAATGCTTTCTTTCAATGGATTGATGGCCTCCTATTCAAAATAGGGCTTGACCATATTTTGAGGTGTGTAGCAGAGCATGAGTTTTCAGAGATACTCAAAGCTTGTCATAACAAGCCATGTGGAGGGCACTTCTCGAGGAGGACTACATATAAGGTGTTACAGACCAGGTATTTTTGGCCCACTCTATTCAAATATGCAGCCACATACGCCATAAGGAGTGATGAATGCCAAAGAATGGGTAGGCCAAACCACAGGGATGAAATACCCCTTCAACCTCATGTACACATTGAGCCCTTCGATAAATGGGGTATGGATTTCATGGGACCCATCAACCCACCTTCAACCAGAAGGAGATATATTCTAGTCTACACATACTATGTTACTAAATGGGTTAAAGTCCAGATGTTGAGAGACTCCAAGGAGGGGACAGAAGCCGAATTCCTGTTCACCCATATTTTTATGAGGTTTGGGGTGCCCAAGGAGATAACAATGGAAAAAGGACCTGTTGAGTGGTATTTTCACCCAGTTGTGAAAGTACACTCTCCTTTAGGATTTGGGTTCCAAATCCCCTCTTGCAGAGAAGTTAAACAAATGACTTCTCCAAGGTCTCTCGTTGTATTTAGCATTTGCATATGTGTATTAGTAATCTCATATAAAGATATTCAATTTAAATGCTTGGAACACATTAGTGATTGCAAGTAACTATAAACAAGGGGCAATGTTGGTTTATTTCACCATGAAACTTTAGTGATTGTTCATTTTTATTTTTTTTGGATTTTGAATTTTTTAAAATGTTTATTTTAATGCCTAAAAATTTAACATAAGTGAAACTTTTTGGAAAAAAATAAAATGCAGAAAAAATGAAAATGAAATGTAGAAACTGAAAATAAAATGCATTCAGTATGATGCTATCCTATTTCGACAAAACCGAAGATGTGAGGTCTCCATGCATGCAACCTAACCTATTGGACCTGCCAAACAAGCACAATCTAGATAAGCTAAGTGTTGGTTCCTAGGGTACGAAATAAAATTCAAATTTCAAATATTCGCCTAATGTAACCCAAAAACATGGCATTAACATTATCTATAAATTCAAAATATGAAAGAATGAAAGAATAAATATTAAATCCATAGCATGCAAAGAAAATCTCCTTCTTTCTTGCCCATAAGATGCAAATTTTTGAAAACTTCTGCATTAAAAATATGTCATTTTATAATAGCAAAATTTTTGGTTTTCCCAAACCGATCTATAGAAGGAAAACAACTCAAACAGGCCCAGAATGGCATTTTTGCCTTCAGCTCTGCAACTCTGCTCGCAGCAGTTTCCAACCCTTTCTGTAGAAGAAGAAAAACTAGTCCAATGTGGAAGAAAATATCCAGAGAAACCCAGTGCTAAGGCCTTGCCTTCATTACTGCAATCTTCTCTGAAGAGTTTTCGCCCCCTCTGGCCTCTTTGAATGGTGTATTTAAACTTATGGAAAAATGTTGTTTCTCCTTCCATGACTATTCGTTTCATTTTCCAATGGTTGTTCGTTTCACCTTCCCTGACTGTGCGTTTCATTTTCCCATGGCTCTTCATTTCACCTTCCCTGACTGTTCGTTTCATTTTGTGGCCCTTCACTGTGAAAATATAACATGTCGTGATATCGTGACACTTTTTCTCTTTTGGCCGTGATAGTGCAACATGTCGCGATATCACGACACTTTTTCTCTTTTGGCCGCGAAACTGCAACATGTCGCGATATCGCAACACTTTTTCTCATTTGGCTGCGATGGTGCAACATGTCACGATATCGCGACACATTTTCCCTTTTGGCCGCGACGACGCAACATGTCGCGATATCGCGACAGTTTTTCTCTTTTAGCCGCAATGATGCAACATGTCGCGATATCGCGACACTTTTTCCCTTTTGGCCACGACAGTGCAACATGTCGTGATATCGTGACACTTTTTCTTTTTTGGCTGCGACGATGCAACATGTCGCGATATCGTGACACTTTTTCTTTCTTCTGTTTTGGTCGCGAAAATGCAACATGTCACGATATCGCGACACTTTTTCTCTTTTGGCCGCAATGGTGCAACATGTCGCGATATCGTGACACTTTTTCTCTTTTGGCCGCGATGGTGCAACATGTCGCGATATCGTTACACTTTTTCTATTTTGTCCGCGATGGTGCAACATGTCGCGATATCGTGACACTTTTACTCTTTTGTCCGCGATGGAGCAACATGTCGTGATATCATGACACTTTTTCTCTTTTGGCCGCGATGGTGCAACATGTCAAGATATCGCGACACTTTTTCTCTTTTGGCCGCGATAGTGCAACATGTCGCGATATCGTGACACTTTTTCTCCTTGTGGTTTTTTTGCTTTTTTCTCTGATCTTTAGCATATGGGCCACTTCGGTCTTCTTGGAACACATGCAAAAAATGTGGGTCCCCAATTTTGGGGTATGTTGTGGATCAGCCACAACAAATGGCGACTCTGTTGGGAAATGCTCCTGAGCATTTCGGTGAGAACTCAACCTAAAAACACAGACTCAAATACAAGCATCAGCAAATATCCCAAGAATGAAACTAGACAAGAAATACATGAAGCATTAGAATTATTAAACATCAGCTCGGTGTGTGCAATGTGCTTCATTCCCTATCGTTTGAAACTCGTTCAAATTTCCATTGTCAGTTTTACTTATGATTCGCATGCAAGGCTATGAATGATTTGTGCAGGATTTAACATATGACAACTATGCTAGAGATATAACAACCTGCTTTGCAAAGGCTCATATTTTCTAGTTTCATGAACAAACATATTAAAACTGTCAAACCCTCTTAGGACCAAATATATGTATACTGAATTAATTTACTAGATCCCAAAGTTGGTTATGTGCCGCTACCATCTTGAACCCATGTGCAAGTGTAAGTGAAATCAGAGATTTGGGGAATCAGATTCCCAACCTAAGCAAGATGGGAATTTGACCCTATCCTTACTACTCTGATCTAGAGTTCATTACCTCATCTTGAACAAAATGATTTAACCTGTTATGGATGAAATTGTTAGGCTAGCCTGTCTGTCTGAGCAGTCAGTGGTCTTGCTTTTAGATAAGACATGTTGCCACGCATGAGCATACTCCACTGCCAGCTAGGCATCTATAGCCCCGGTGGAGATTAACCCCATAATCCATGGTTTGGCTTTAATTTTGATTTCTTGGACCTTGGGGATGACTACCCATCCTTGCAAGGGACATGTAGTACGATCCTTCCAATCCAATATTAATGATGAAATGAAAAATATTTGCTTTGGAATTTCAATTTCTTGAGTGGGCAAAATAGAAGCTTTGGGGAATCGGATTCTCAACCTAAGCGAGATGAGAATTAGACCCTATCCTTACTACTCCATGAAGGTCAAATCAGAGCTTTGGGGAATTGGATCCTCAACCTAAGTTCGATGAGGATTTAACCCTAAGTTAACAAACCAAAAGTGTCCAAAGGACAAACACACAAAACTTAAAACCAAAATGAGATCCAATCTAAAACCAAAACACGAAAACCAAAAGTATATACAACTGTACAAAAAGTTTGGATTATCATTTTCTCGGATCCTAAACCTAGAATTCTTTAAAAGACATATGACATGATACGCATACCCAGTTTTGCGGGAATCCAACAAGATCAAACCAAACAAAGAAACAAACTTCCACTTGCCCCTCTCACCATACCAATTTGATTTAGTTTCATTGATAATCCTATGGTGGAGTTTCAAATTTTCAAATTGATTAAATAATGATTGATATTCAATTCCTTTATGTCTATTCTTTAAGATGTTCGTTCCGCACTTTGATTCATGGTGTAGAAATAAGCTTTCATTTTCATTCAATAAAGCCATAAAATTAATAATATTTGAATCAAACCATTCATTAGGCAAACCCTCATTCGAATTTTGCATGGTGAAACCAAAAAGATGAGATTTTACCTTTGGCATGCTTTCATTTGACCTTACTTGAAGAGGATTTGAAAATTCCTCTTTTCTCTCATGACATTCATCATTATGCAGCACTTGTTCTTTCTCCATGATTTGTTTATCAAAGGCACCAAACTTAGGTACCCAATTGAAAATATGCCCATCCCTTTCAAACCATAAGTCTTGTCTATCTAGGGGCGGGTTGACTAACACATTTTTGTGATCAATCACTTGGGTTGTTTTGGGTAACGTGAGATTTTCAATTGGATCATCAATGATATCAAACCCAAATGATTCAGGTTTTGTAATTTTCTCATTTTGAGATGGCATAATCATTGTAGCGCAAGTACGAGGATCAATATTTTCAATTTCTTTTCCTTCAAAGGGATCTAAAGCAAGTGACTCTCTTTCTTGGTTCATGGTTGTAGAATCCTTATCATGTTCCAAAATTTGATGAGATTCAAATTCCTCTTCCAAAACTTTCTCAAATTGTATAGGATTTATAGTATCCTCATGCGAGGAAGCAATTGAGTTATCCTGCATATTATTTGACGCAACAAGTTTTTTAGAAGATTCATATTGATAATATTCTTCCCATTTCTTCCACGAATCATAGTAATCATCTTCCAAGTTCAAGTCGTGACGCTCAAGCACTTCTTCTTCATCTTCTGATTCAATAACATGTTTCTCATCCAATTCATCTTCACCTTCCTTATATGGTCCAGTTATTTCCAAAAGTGGGTTATCTCTTGAATTCAAATTGGTAAAGCTATCATAATCCAAATTTGTAACCCCTGATTCAATTTTATCACAATTTGGAAGGTGTGGATCCTCTTGGTCATCACTCTCTTGATGATATAGAATTTCCATCGCCAAAATGTTGTCCTCTCCTTTCTGATGTTGGGGTGGACCCTTATTTGGCGCAAGTTCCAAATCATCCACTTGAGCTTGGATACAATGGGTATACATAGCAATTTCAAGACAATTCCTTTCATTATGCTCCTTTGTATCATGCAATCTACACCGCTTTTCCCATGCAAAATCAAAAATATTAAGAATGGAACTAGAGTGACTTGGTCCTGCAAAAGTATCTATCTGATTAGCAATAGGGGAAGGCACACCCCCATTGTTTGTCTTCGTATTCCATTGTCTCCCTCTATTGTTGAAATTTTGATTTGAGTGAGGGGCATGGGATTCATACTTTTGTTTTTGAACCAAATCATTACTCAATTTGTGAACCATCTTTTTGAGCTCTTCAACCTCTGAATAAATCTCTTTTGGTTGAGCTATGTTATTGCTATTTCCAGTAGGGTTTGCGTAATTGGTGAGATCTTGACTTAACATTTGAGTTGGATTTTGAGCCACTTGATTTACGTAGGGATTCACGCTTTGAATCGGAATTGGATTGGGTGCGTAAGTGGGTGTTGATGAATATGGTTGTTGATAAGGCAAAGCATTTATGCCTGATATTTGTGGTGCCATGATCTGATTCATCATAGGAGCTTGACCATATGGACCATATTGTCCTACCATAGGCATCTAGGAAAACCCATAACCCTGTGGTGTCATTTGTTGTTCAATGGTCATAGCTTCATTGTAGGCTAGAGCAAGCATGGTAACTTGAGGATTTCACCTTGCAAATATTGTCGTCATAGGATCCAACACCCCAAAATATATTTGCAAAGCTACTGTGGGATCAATGCCAAAATGTTGAATTGCTCTATTATAGCACTTTTGAAATCTCTGATTAAAAATTCGGATTGGCTCACCCTGGCCTCTTTTGCATGTAATGAACTGGTTATAGATGATTATGGGATCTAATGGTGATCTGAATTGGTTGACAAAAGCGTTCTCCATTTGCGTCCATGACATAATGGAACCAGTAGGTAAGAAAATGTACCATTCGTAGGCCACTGGGTCTAGGCTCATGGGGAAGAGTCTACAAGCCACATATTCATGTTGAACTTGCAATCTTATCAAAACATCCCTATAGGCCTGAATATGTTCTTCTGCGGTCCTTGGGCCATTCGGTTTGTATTCGGGCAAAAATCTCTCTATATTCTTAGGGATCTCATGAATATCCCCTACAATATTCAAAGGAATGTTATGGGCTCCATACCAAGGAGGTGGTGGAGGTTGGGCCATTTGATTCAAAATCAATGATGATAACCTTATAAGAACCCTGGAAAACTCTCAGTACCTCAAAAAAAACCTGCGACACACAGAAAATCCTGCAATTAATGAAATTCAAAGAATAACCTCAAAATCAATTTGTTAGTCATGAAAGAAGGAACCTTGACAAAGCAGTATTCTAAAAAATGTAAATTAGTTTCTGATTCACCAGATCGCATATGCGCAAGTGAAGAGCATACTCCTAGTGTTGTAGGCTTTCTGATTCACAAGATCGCATTACGCGCAGGTGAAGAGCATAATACCGACAACAAATACATTTTAGACAAAATAATTCCTTACAAATAAGCTTGAAATGACTAGCAAATATCAAACATGCAATGTATGAATAATCATGTTAGCATCAACCAAGAGGTGTATCCATTAAAATAAAATGAAAGTAATTGCATGGAGACAACCTCGTTAGTCAAGAAATTTTTTTTTTTTTTTTTTTTAAAGTCAAATCAAAACACATTATTCCTGTATGAACAATCAAAAAGCGTTAGAACAATGCATAGCAATTCATGTCCTCCTTTTAACCCTACAAGGTTGTATTGTTAAAAGAGGGCTAAAGAAAATAATCAATAGGGCATGAAATATTCAAAATTTAAATCCCTATAGCATTTAAATCACACTGAAATAAACCGGTTCGGGCCCTCCTTCTAGCGCCAATCTGTTGAGTGGTATTTTCACCCAGTTGTGAAAGTACACTCTCCTTTAGGATTTGGGTTCCAAATCCCCTCTTGCAAAGAAGTTAAACAAACGACTTCTCCAAGGTCTCCATTGTATTTAGCATTTGCATATGTGTATTAGTAATCTCATATAAAGATATTCAATTTAAATGCTTGGAACACCTTAGTGATTGCAAGTAACTGTAAACAAGGGGCAATGTTGGTTTATTTCACCATGAAACTTTAGTGATTGTTCATTTTTTTTTTTGGATTTTGAATTTTTTAAAATGTTTATTTTAATGCCTGAAAATTTAACATAAGTGAAACTTTCTGGAAAAAAATAAAATGCAGAAAAAATGAAAATGAAATGCAGAAACTGAAAATAAAATGCATTCAGTATGATGCTATCCTATTTTGAAAAAATCAAAGATGTGAGGTCTCCATGCATGCAACCTAACCTATTGGACCTACCAAACAAGCACAATCCGGATAAGCTAAGTGTTGGTTCCTAGGGTATGAAATAAAATTCAGATTTCAAATATTCGCCTAATGTAACCCAAAAACATGGCATTAACATTATCTATAAATTCGAAATCTGAAAAAATGAAAGAATAAACATTAAATCCATAGCATGCAAAGAAAATCTCCTTCTTTCTTGCCCACAAGATGCAAATTTTTGAAAACTTCTGCATTAAAAATATGTCATTTTACAATAGCAGAATTTTTGGTTTTCCCAAACTAGTCTATAGAAGGAAAACAACTCAAACAGGCCCAGAATGGCCTTTTCGCCTTCAGCTCTGCAACTCTGCTCGTAGCAGTTTCCAATCCTTTCTGTGGAAGAAGAAAAACCAATCCAATGTGGAATAAAATATCCAGAGAAACCCAGTGCTAAGGCCTTGCCTTCATTACTGCAATCTTCTCTGAAGAGTTTTCTCCCCCTCTGGCATCTTTGAATGGCGTATTTAAACTTTTGGAAAAACGTTGTTTCTCCTTCCATGACTATTCGCTTCATTTTCCAATGGCTATTTGGTTCACCTTCCCTGACTGCGCGTTTCATTTTCCCATGGCTCTTCGTTTCACCTTCCTTGACTGTTCATTTCATTTTGTGGCCCTTCGCCGTGAAAATATAACATGTCGCGATATCACGGCACTTTTTCTCTTTTGGCCACGACGATGCAACATGTCGCGATATCGCGACACTTTTTCTCTTTTGGCAGCGAAAACGCAACATGTCACGATATCGCGACACTTTTTCTCTTTTGGCAGCGAAAGCGCAACATGTCACGATATCGCGACACTTTTTCTCCTTTGGCCGTGATGGTGCAACATGTCGCGATATCACGACACTTTTTCCCTTTTGGCCGCGACGACGCAACATGTCGCGATATCGCGACACTTTTTCTCTTTTAGCCACGATGATGCAACATGTCGCGATATCGCGACACTTTTTCCCTTTTGGCCGTGATAGTGCAACATGTCGCGATATCGTGACACTTTTTCTTTTTTGGCTGCGACGATGCAACATGTCGCGATATCGCGACACTTTCTCTTTCTTTTGTTTTGGTCACGAAAATGCAACATGTCGCGATATCGCGACACTTTCTCTTTCTTTTGTTTTGGTCGCAAAAATGCAACATGTAGCAATATCGCGACACTTTTTCTTTTTGGCCGCGATGGTGCAACATGTCGCGATATCGCGACACTTTTTCTCTTTTGGCCGCGATGGTGCAACATGTCGCGATATCGCGACACTTTTTCTCTTTTGGCCGCGATGGTGCAACATGTCACGATATCGCGACACTTTTTCTCTTTTGGCCGCGATGGTGCAACATGTCGGATATCGCGACACTTTTTCTCTTTTGGCCGCGATGGAGCAACATGTCGCGATATCGCGACACTTTTTCTCTTTTTGCCGTGATGGTGCAACATGTCGCGATATCGCGACACTTTTTCTCTTTTGGCCGCGATAGTGCAACATGTCGCGATATCGCGACACTTTTTCTCCTTGTGGTTTTTTTGCTTTTTTCTCTGATCTTTAGCATATGGGCCACTTCGGTCTTCTTGGAATACATGCAAAAAATGTGGGTCCCCAATTTTGGGGTACATTGTGGATCAGCCACAACATTACCCCAATTTACCTCTAAGCTAATCGAGGAGCTGATGGAGCAGTACAGGGTTCAGCACAACAGGACTACCCCTACCATCCATAGGTGAATGGGCAGGTGGAAGTAACCAACAGGGAAATAGAGAACATCCTAACGAAAATTATGCAGCAACACAAGAAGGATTGGGCTACAAGATTACCGGAGGTAGTATTGGCATATAAAACAACGTGGAAATTGACCATAGGCTTTACACCCTTCCGATTGGTATATGGAAAATGTGCAATGATGTCCATCGAATTTTAGGTTAAGACAATCAGAATTGCGATAGAACTAGACCTGAGCCTAGATGAAGCACAAAAGGAACAAATTCGGCAATTGATCCAGTTGGACAAATTTCGAATGGACACCCTCCAAAGAATAGAAATCATGCAGAGGT
This sequence comes from Wollemia nobilis, assembly GCA_028583015.1. NCBI lineage: Eukaryota > Viridiplantae > Streptophyta > Pinopsida > Araucariales > Araucariaceae > Wollemia > Wollemia nobilis. The sequence goes on from JAQPPZ010017129.1 coordinate 3,236,374, forward strand.
AAAGGAAGCAGTGGCATGATCGCCACATTAAAACAAAATATTTCAAAGGAGACTGGGTACTATTGTATGATTCTAGGTTCCAAGAGTAGAAGGGAAAATTGATGCAAATATGGATGGGACCATACGAGGTGGTGGAAATAATCAAAAATAGTGTTGTGCGAGTCAAGACAATTGATGGCAGCAACACCATTCTAACAGGTAATGGCCACTGATTGCATTCATACCACATGTTTGAAATCTTACTGGTAGAATCTAGAGTAGGCATGGGGGAAACCCCATCCAAGTAAATTTTGCTAAAGTTCTCAACAACATGGTGGATGCATAGGTGCCCACCAAAAATAAATTAGTATAGTTCTTGTTTTTTAGCTTACTGTGTGTTTTGCAGGGACAATGCCCGCATGCAAGTTGTAGGCATCCTGAGAGCAGGGCCTAATAGGCATGGATTGTGTTTAACTATATTTTTTCTTTTTTTTCTTTTTCTTTTTGTATGGAAATGGCCTGATTACTCGAACAATAGGCATCTTGGGGAACAAGGCCTAGACTGGCTCAACATCCATGAACCTGCACAATAGGAGGATAGTGTTGATCCAAGCATGGAATGGGCACCAATTACCCATAAAGAAAAACTCATGCACCCCCGTGCCTGGACGAAGTGGACATTGATGTAGTATGAGGAGAATTTTAAGAGTCTTGATCAACCTCACATCAATAGACACGTCAGTCGTTGATGACTTTTCAATGAAGAAGGAACGCCTTACTCCGAAAGGGAGGCACCTTACTCCAGCACCTTACTACAGAAATGTGGTGCCTTACTCTGGCGCCTTACTCTGGAAGGGAGGTCCCTTACTTTGGTGCCTTACTCCGAAGGGGCGGTGCCTTACTTCGTGAAGAAGGAGCCACTCTGGAGCATTTTTTCAAAAAAAAAATTCAAGCTGGCGCCTTACTTTGGAAGGGAGGCACCTTACTTTGGAACCTTACTCTGAAAGGGAGGCACCTTACTATGGTTACTCCGAAAGGGAGGTGCCTTACTCTAATGCCTTACTCCGGAGGGGCGGTGCCGCCAAGGAGGCGCCACTCTGGAGCGTTCTTTATCAAAAAATAAAATGATGGTCAAGTGGTGCCTTACTAAGATAGGCGCCTTACTTTGGAACTTTAATTAGGCACCTTACTCAAGTAGGCACCTCGATTGACTCAAAATCACATGCGTAACTTAGCAGTACGTGGAGCAACCAAAGCCAACACCATCATCTCATGTGATGGAAATCTGAAAGCACCCAAAAATATTTTGAAATCATTGGGTAAGATCTCTGCACGTCCCAAGGCCAACTGTCGAGGAGATATGTGTCCCAACCTGAACCAGTAGGATCCATCGTATTTTTAGCATAGGACCTCGAGCGAACTAGAAATGCAGTACTCAAGGTGATGTAATTAGCACATTAGAAAAATATTATCGAGTACTAAATCAACATACTCCACACAGCACAAAATGACCAATCAGGTTTGCGCATGATTTTCCTTAGATATATACGTAATTTTTCATATGATATGATTCTCCAAAAATAATGTCGGTGCAAGAATTGAATTCACTCCTCATGCCTAATACGTCGTGCCAAAAGTTAATTTGGGTGGCATACCCTACCAACCCCAATGCGGAAACAATTTCTAGAATTAGGCGCCTGAGTTTATAAAAAGGTGCCTTACTGAGAGCAGAGCATCAAACCAGTCGAAATCAGTAGGGAATTCACCATGGGGGGACAATCGAAGAATCATGCACTCAAAAATCATGAGCCTAGTGGAATTGAGGGGATTAGGGAAGAATTTTGCAACCGATTCGAAGCAGTCGGGTGGATGAATTATTATCGCCTGGTCAGCCAAGACCAGGACGTAGAGGCAACAAAGGAGATTGCTATCATTGTGAGAGGAGTTGCCCAGTTGTGTGGACTGGTGATTCCAGTCACCCTAGATCACATTGCTTATGCCACCGACCTCCTCCTCACTAGGGAATGTACATATAAAGATGACGTGACAAAGCAGTACACAAAATTGTTTCTCGGACAGGGGAACATCCCATGCGACCAAGGGGGGCTCCCAAAGCAGAGACTCTTGATGCACCTGAAGAAGCTATTTGAGCAGGTTGTGAGATACTTCACATGCACTGGGAAGTATTCACACCTGAATGTGAACCATATGCAATTTTTGAACCATATGGTGCATGGGCGAGAAATTAACATCTTGTTCTATCTAGAAAATGCCTTGTAGGACGAGGCATCACGATATCAAAGAGGGGAGATCTCTGGCCTAGCCCACCATAGGTGAATTATAGCCCTAATACGCCATGCGAAGGAGCACAAGGGAAGCTCATCGACGATTGGGGTTGAACACTCTCATGTGCAATAGTAGGTGGCGGTCGAAGCAGAACAAGAGGTCGAGTTACGAGGAGCAATCGAAGAAGTTAGGGCTAAACCTTTCGATGCATCGGAGCAAGCGACAACAAAAGAAGGACACAATGTTGAACTAGGGAGAATTTCCAAAGAGGAATACCCCCAATTTTTACCAAATGCTACGGAGGAAGGGTAAATTTCTCTACCCACTTATATGGAGGAAAGGCCAAAATCCTCCAGCCCTGAATCCACAATACGACAAACATAATGTATACGTGATCGGAGATGACTACAATGTCTAATCCTCTCGAGTGAGGAAGAGGAGGAAGATGCAAAGCTCAACTTCGTGGTCCAAACCCTGTGGAATTTAGTCGCTTGCAGTTTGTAAGACCCATAGTCCTCGATGAGCCTACAACAGCAGTTTGAGGTGCCGATGGAAGAGGATCGTATTGGGAAGAGGAATAAATTCATGATGCAGACATTGTTCAAAGAATATAAGGATATGTCTATGAGAAGAATCCAGAGGCAGGAGGCCACCATCGCCCAATTTCAACAATTGATCCAACAACTCAAGGCAGAGAACCAGCAGTTTCAGGTCAGGGAGATTGAAAGGTGGGACGCCTCTACCCAAACTGATTGGGCAATTAAGGTACCCACAAACTCTCCAACCTCACTAGAGAGAGTAGTCTCATATGGGGTAGTTAGGTCAGATGCTCGAAATGAAGAATTAGAGGCAGGAGAAGGTTTGTGCACCTCTGATAGAGTAATTGCAGAGGAACAAGAGAATTCTATTTTTCAAAAAAAAACCCATGTTATCAACATCAATGATGATGAGGAGCCTTCAGGGCAGAACCAAGGGTAAAACCTTGAACCCAAGGCCAAGAAGGATTCTCTAGAGTGTTAGGTACCCGAAAGTGAGGGGCCACTACCCAAAGAACTAGAGGATCAGGCATCGAGCGACCAAAAAATAGGGGAAACAACCATGGGGGACTCCAGATCAGAAGGGCAAATCCCTAGATCATCTAACAGGGAGGCAGCCTCTATGGGAAAGGAAGATCTCCCCATGCAGGTTGTAATACCAAAGAAGAGAAAAGAGAATTCACATCAAACGACATAGAAGAGTGCCAAAAGAAAGGCTAGAGTGACATTTGTCAAACCAAACCCCCACTCGGACAAGGAATGGAAAGAAGGCGTACATGCCTTCACTGAATGAAAAGAAAAATTCAAAAATATCCGAGAGGATTTCAAGGTGGCAAAGGCAACTAAGAAAGTTGCCAAAAAATCCAAAAGAAGGCTTGGCATCTGTGTGAACCCTGCTACGAATGATCAATTTTGGGAGATCTATGGTTCGTCATAGTGTCGGCCCTCCAATATGAGGAAATGGCTAGAAATATGGGGGGTATATGGACCAGAGGTAGAGGCAGCAGCAGTCGCATAAGAAAATGCCAGCCTCACCCCCGAAGAACTTTGGTTGTACAAGACCAACATGGTTGTGTGAAAGAGGGACAACTTCAACATTCCCTTCGGAGAGCTATGCGCTCAACTCACTGACTTATGGCAGGAAGCAAAGGCAGCCTTCTAGAAGGGAGAAATGACTGTGGTATTAGCACCCAGCACAGGTGCTGGGACAAGCATGATAGGGAGGCGTAGCTAGTGTAACAAGAAGCCAACGTAGAACAAAGGCCAACCCAGCATAGTTGGAAGTCAGCGTAGCCGAATGTCAGCACAACCAAAGACTACCCCATAGCAGAAACGAAATCCTTAGAGTGAAGGGAAAGCCAAGGCCACTAGCAAGAAAAGGAAATTGGGGGAAGTGGCCTATACGAAGGAGGTTATTAGCGGTTTTAGGTTCCACAAGGGCATGGCACATATTAGGCATGGGGGGATGATGAGCACTAGATATGCTCATATTTTTTTTTATATGTACTAACGGTTTTTGCACGGCAATATATCATGAGTTGTATATTTTTATGAAACATTATGTATTTATTTAATGAAATCATGTGTATTATCTAATCCATGTGTGAAGTGTGTTTTGTGTAGTTATTCCCCTGATTTTGTCACCTTTTGCTCAGTCGAGGTCCTACATGGAGCTGGCACGGTTCCGCTCAATCAAATTAAGGCATACAGAGGTAGATGCCTTACTAAAGAAGGTGTCTTACTAAGGAAGGCGCCTTATTGAGGTAGGTGCCTTATTGAAGCAGACACCCGGATTATGCGTGTTGACCAAACGGCTGGAGAAGGACCCCGTTGACCATCGTTCCACGTCATCTAGGGAAATCGTTGATGAATAAAGTCGTCCTAGCCAGAATGGATGAACACGTAACTACTCACGAAGCAGAACCGTAACAAAACGCAAATCATCTTATTACTAGGAAACGATGTAGAATTGATTAACGCACACTAATTACAATAACTGAATTGTCCTAGTTTAGACTGTACTGGGATGCCAGTTGTAACAAAACTGCAACATGAAGTCTTGTGTGTAGTATATAAACACACGAACTTATCTATGGTAGGGGAGGCATTTTCATAGAACATTATCGCATGTAATACTTCACTATACCGTTAATAAAATATTGAGCGATCTTTACCAGCATATTGTCTTTGTGATTCGTTGGGCGGGATCTGCTGGAGCTCGAGCCCACTTCAAGCCAGTTTCCTCCCCTGCTTCTTAGTTACTTTCATAGACTTAATTATGTATGGTAGTATGTTCATTTCTTATATTAGATTTAACTATTTTAGAGTTGTGTTCTTTTTACATACGGTGTGTTATTGCTTTCAGTGTGGTGTGTTTACTTCTATGTATTTATTTATGTGTAAGTTTTATTGGTGTGGACGAATCAACCATTGTTTTACAAACACCCTCCAATGATAGTTAAACGGATTCATCTCAAGAGTGGTAGTGTGAGTAGTCGCAACCGTGACACTTCAAAAGTCTACGAGCTCCCTAGTTTGACAATTTTAAATGCGAGTGATGTGACAAATTTAGGACATATTTAACCAGTGTTTGGCACGCAACAATTAGATTATTAAAGTGCATCTGTCATATTAAGGAGGAAATGGGCGCTACCTCTAGATTTGCTCAAGGTGTTCGATATTTAATGAAAGGGGGCGCATACCTTTAAACAATTAATATTGGTTTAAGACCTTAGGGTCTCAGAATTTTGACCATGGCACTTACCTTGCCCTTGAAATGATTTCATCAAAACTTTACTTAGGCTAGAGGTGACCTCGGGTCCAAATGTTTTAATAATACTTTTAGATACCTTGGGATTTAGGGGTTTATCCATTTGACTTAGGCCCACAAGTTATGATTATTATTTTTAAAGGGAAGGCTCACATTAAATTCATGGATCAAAACCTTACTTTAAAAAGTCGGGTATTTTAATGGTTTGACCTTTGTAGTGGATACTTATTTAATTTGACCTTTATAGATTCTTTTAGGATAAAACAACAACTGTAAAAGAAATCCAAAAATGGCTAAGGTTAAGTTCATAAAACATATGGAAGTCAACTTCTCAGATAAAAATGCAACAGAGGCTAGCAACTTTTTCTAATTTTGTTGAAATCAAAAATTTTAAAATTGGGGGTTTCAGATGTTTAGTCAATTTTGGCTCCAACAGGTTGTCGGAATAATGTTAGCACATAGGAGCCTATGAAGATTAATACGTGTGATGGCAACAATTACAAGGTAAATACCAATCTATTCAAGATTATATTGATATTTTCCAATCCATGGAAGCAAAAGTAAGTATTCAAGATACTAAAAGACATTGAATGCTCAAGTATCATAGTAGGCTTCAATAGCACATTTGAGAGGACATGGACCTCTTTGAATTTAAGCCATTGGAAGAGACATATAAACTTCTTGTCCAATTAGAGCAAAAGCACAAAAACAAGTATTGAAAAGACGCATATAACAAAAATCAAAATACTAAGTACCAACCAAAGAAAGGTAAGAGAGAATCTCTAAAGAATAAAGACAAAGGGAGTCAGACCTAAAATCAGAATTGGAAGTAAAAAAACACCCACAAAAAGAATCCCTCGAAAGACAAGATTGGAAAATGGTGTAATTATCATAAGAGTAATTGGTATTCAAGGGAGGATTGTTGAGCAATTTAGTCAATGTTTGCTAAGTCGTAACCCTCTACATCCACTACATCATTGCCTCCACATCCATAGGATGAGGATAGATGGAAGCAAATTGTGGAAGCCAAACCAAATGTGACCATTGCCACCACACATGTTGCACTAGACGAGTTACAAGAAGAGTCATGAGCAGAGGAATGTTTGTTTCACACACAAATTTGGCTCAAGGGTAAGCCATGATATTTTATTGTTTATAGTGGGAGTCAAAAGAATCTGAATTTTACTTTGATGGTGAAGGATTTGAATCTCCCTATCACACCACACCCACAACCATATAATATTGGATGGTTATAATAGGAGAGAGACATTTATGACACTCAACAATGTCTCCTATCTTATGCCATCAAGCCCTTCAAAGATGAATTTTTGAGCTATTTGCCTTGGATTCAAATAAATATGGAACATGGAGACTCTGTATTGAGTATAGAGCTTTGAATAAAATCCTTATTGTCCACTTCCCAGATAGATGATTTGCTGGACCAACTTCATGGTGCAAATTTTTCCACCAAAAATGATCTCAAATCTGGTTATCATCAAATACGCATAGAGCCCATTGATGTATAGAAGGTTGAATTCAAATCCAAGGAGAGATTAGTTTAGTTGTTGGTTATGCCTTTTTGATTGACCAATGTACCTGCCACATTCATGAGGATGATGGATGGCATCCTGCATCCCTATACCAACTCATTTGTGGTGGTCTAATTAGATGACATTCTCATCTATAGTAAGACATGGGAGGAACATCTACATGTTCAATAGGTACTTCAGATTCTTTGAAAACAAGTTATATGTTAATTTGGAGAAGTGTTCATTTGGCATTATGAAGATTTAAGTATATTGTTGATAAAAAGAGATTCTATTTTGATCCTCAGAAGATTCAAGTAATTAGAGATCGGCCTACCCCAAAGACTCTAACAAAGCTTTACAACTTTTTGGGTCTTGTCAATTTCTATCGAAGATTTGTATTAGGGTTCTCACACATTGCTTGGCCACTATACCAAGTGATCAAAGGATGTGTCAATTCCAAGTTTCATTGGGGAGATACATAACAGAGTGAATTTGAGAGGTTAACAAACCAATTATGTTCAACTTCTACACTTTCTCTACCTGATTTGTGTCAACCTTTTTAGATTTTTATTGATGCATCAGACTATGCATTGGGAGCTATCCTCACACAACATGGGCATCCAATTGCCTACCACAATGAAACATTCAATGAGGCAGTTCAGAAATACGCCACATACAACAAAGAGCTTTATGCCACCAAGCATGTAAATAGTGGAAGCACTACATCTTGGGCAAGGAAACCGTCATCCATGCATATCACAACCTTTGGAGGTCACTCAAATGCAAAGTAAGCTAAAGAATAAATGTCATCAAAATGGGCCACATGTTTACAACAATTTCATTTAATCATTAAGCACAATAAAGGGAGTGTCAATTCAGCAGTAGATTGTTTGAGTTGACCTCTAATCATAGCACTAATCCCCATTCTTGTTTCATTTGGACATGATACTTCCAATTTGTCTACCTTATATGATGTAGATTTTTATTTTGTGTATGTATACTAAGATCTTTGTGTGGATAAGCATGTTTCTCCTATTTATTTACAAGATAACATCTTGTCACATGAGAGATATTTGTGTACCAACTAGTGAGCGCTTAAAGATGATTTGGGAAATGTATTTCAACAACATAGTAGGCCACTTCCAGGTGAAAAAGATGTTGATAACTCTTCAAAAGTACTTTTATTGGCCCATGAAAAATGATGTCGATATGTACATCAAGTCATGTACCACCTACGCTATTGCCAAACCAACCAACAAGAAGACTATATACCATTGCCATTGTCATCCAAACCTTGGGAATCTACTTCTATGAATTTCCTCTCAAGTTTGCCTACATCTAAGCATGGTAATGATTATGTTTTTATAATAGTTGATCATTTTTTAAATGGTTGTCATGATCCCTTGTAAGAAATCCATTTTAGCAAAGATGAATACTAAAACTCTATTTTAGTCGTGTGGCTCAACTTTGGCTTTGCCAACATCCATTATATCTAACAAGGATAGCAAATTTCTAAGCATCTTTTGGTCCGCCCTATGGAGCATGATGGACACCAAGTTGACCATATCCACAGCCTACCATCCTCGAATTGATGGCCAAACAAAAGTTGTGAATCGATTGATTATAAATCTTCGAATATATGATTGCAAGCATCCACGAGAATGGGGTGAGAGCTTCCCCTAAATTTAACATGAGTACAATCAAGCTCTACACAACTCTACCAAACAAATCTCATTTCATGTTTGTTACAGGTTCCAACCCTTGGCACCCACTGATATAGCTCTCCTTATGCAACCCATGGATATACTCGCCTCATGGACAAAAAGAAGTAGAAAAGGCAACAAGGTTTATGGAATAGATTCAACATATCCAAAAACAAGTTCATAACCTCTTGGACAAGACAAATAAAAAATACAAACAACACCACGACTAACATCAGGTCCCACATTAATTCAAGGTTGGAGATAAGGTATGCTTACGTATTCAAAAAGACACTTAAGAGGACCCCATTGGAAGATTAGACCTCTTTGTCATGGACCATACACTACCAAGGTGGTGGAAGAAAATGCCTTTGGATTGAATCTTCCATATTATCTTGGTTTGCATCTTCAATATTAAACTTCTCTAACCCTATCATCCACCTTCCACACTTTTGTGGTAGCAGAACAATTGGATATTGAAGAACTCAACCGGAACAGTTTAGTTCCAATGGAGGAGGATCAGATTGTTGACACATGGACTAAGACCACCAAAAGGTAATGCATTCAAATGTACAAAGTTATCAAGGTAGAACAACTTGGTCACCAAGGGAAATGACTCACAAAAAATCAGATAAAGAAACAATTTCTGCAACTAATGTGAACAGTTAACGCAATGGAGACCATTGCTTTTCAACGGAGGATGAATCATCCAAGCATGTGACCTTTTTTAGGTTTGGGATTAATGCTTGAAATTATCTTAAAGATAAATTATTATCTTAATTATATTGTTAGAAACATAACTTTGTGCAGAAGACTCCATTTTGATACATTCAAAAAACATTGGAAATATTAGATGGAGAACAACAAATTCAACCAACGACTCGTAAAAAAAAAACACTCCACAAACCTCAAAAATGTAAAACAAAATACTTACTAAAAATAGTGATAATCTATTTTTAGATTCTCATGTTCAAATTGTGTCTCTAGCTATGTTAACACAACAATAAAAAACTAAACACAAATGGACAAATTATATATATGTATAATTTTCTTTTTAATATATGGGTGACCTAACTCATAAAAAGTGAGCCACCACATTTCCATATGGAAGTCCTTCCATATTCAACATAGTGGATTTCCAATACATCAATTATCATATAAAGAAAGATGCACCCCCAACAGCAGAAAACATGAGTAATGGATGTAATGTTGTAACCTCACATTGCTTCTTAAAGAATGTTTCCATTGTACTCCGTTTTCTAAATAATAAAATTATTTTGTTATCTTCTTAAAAAATTGTACTCTCTTTTAAAATTGTTTTTCATTGTACTCTCTTTTCCAAACAATAAAAATCATTATGTTATCTTGTGCTTGTACTTATATATGGTGGTTTGTTATACTTTGTTATTTCTTAATTGTACTCATTCATAAACTTGAAATTGTAAGTTATAGATCAATCAAAATTTTAAATTTCGAATCACATAGGAACCTCTGCTTATATCCTAGGTACTTCAACAAACGACATATCCTGCCATTTGGACCAAATCCAATGGACCTTTAAATTTACTCACAAAATTTGAACTTTGAGCTATGGTGTAAAAGTCCTTGTTACCAACCATTTCCTCTTCCAAATATTTTGGCGGCTCTTCCAAACACAGAAGTACTAAAATGTCTCCATTAATAATTTTATGCACAAATCTCTGAATAAGCTATCAAATCAACTTAGAATACTTGTATCAACAGAACTATTTTTTTCACCAAATACACATAAGCATTAAATAGTTAATACAAGTCCTCCTTTCATGACAAAGTAGTTTCAAGCCTAGCTAGATCATTAACTTTAATGATGAAGGCTTGAGTACTCCGAAGAGAAGGTTCAGGAATCAAAGCCAAAGGAGGTAGGGTATTTACACTCCATGTGCAGATAGCACAACACAATACTTTTCATCGTTTGACTTAAAAGAATACAAAGTAGTCTGTTTATGAACCTTAAAAATTACTTTGACCTAACTAAACATGCTTTTTAGGCGGATACTTTCCATGGTTGACCCAAAAGAATACAAAGTAGTGTTCATGAACCTTAAAATTTACTTTGTACTACCTATTGGCCTAACTCAGCATGCTTTTAGTTTGAGGCTATCGGTAGATTGGATGCAAAGGCAATTTTTAAAAAATATATAAATAGACCACTTGTGTTTTGCACCCTAATCAACTTTCTTAGCATGCAATCGGTAGAATTGCGCTCTAAAACAATACATGATATTGAAACTAATTACCTTTAGTGGGTCAGTAGCTAATTAATGCAATACTAATTTTATATTAAAAACCAAGTCAGCACTGTTATTTGTGAGTATCATGTATGGCATGTTCACTAAACAAAATAAATATCATGTATGGCATGTGCCTTATCATTTAGTCTTCTTGAAGATGATGTTCATTCAGAAAGAATTCACAACAGCACAAAAATAAAAGCTTTTTATTACATTTTGATCACAGAATGCTTTCTAATGTAGCACAGTATTTTCCCTAATGACAATAAAGACGAGGGATTTCAAATTTGTTTGAAACAAATATATTGAAGAATATCAAAATAAATTTTGAACATAGAAAGCCGAGGCAAACATTTGGATTTCAAATTTGGTAGAAAAAAATATACTAGAGAATATCAAAGTACATTTTGATCACAGAATCAATGATAAAGCTCTGAGTCAAACTTTGAACACTTTCAAAGTTTTATAAGGATACATAAATCACATACAAGTGATTTCAGCTGCAAACCAATGCCTAGAGGTCTACAAATAGCCATACGTTGCACACTTAGATATAGCCATACGTTGCTATTTTTTTGCTTTCACTGATATAGCCGATATTCACTCATCCATTAAAAATATGAGCATCCACAAATCTTGAGCACAAGGACAGTGACTCATCTAGTTTAATCCAAAGTGACAAGTTTCATAACCTGCAACATTAAAAAACAAACACAAGTTCAGAAATCAACTAGATATATCAAACCATACTTGTAACTGCAATGCAATTTTAGCCTTAAATCTGTATCGTGTTAGAAACTAACCCCAAAGGAATTTGCATCCATAGAAGGTTCGTACACAACCAATCAACTCAATTTATAAAAACTGTGCTGGATATAACACTTGTGAATGTACAAAAGTTGAGACGAAAAAAATGAATAAAATCCTGCAACCTAGTGCGTATAACTAACTATGTCCCGGTTCTCAAGACAGTAAAGAATGTCCCATGAACTAATTAACCACATGCATTTGGGAGATAATTCAAATGGTCAAACACCATCCTGATGCAGGTTATACACAGGACAAGGTGGTGGAAATTCATTTAAAAAACAGTGGAATAAACATCCACCATCCCATACAGCTTATGGATGCACCAGGATAGTGAATTCAAACTCAAAAATGGTCTCTAAACTAGCAATGACTTTGATGCATGTCAAGTGCCTTAGTCAATAATATTCACAAAAACTGAGAAACTCAAGAAGTACTACAACCTAGTGGGAAAGGATACAAGTTTGGTTTCTGGAAGGCAGAACCTTTTTGATTCGAGCATTAAATCGACAGTTCAAAAATGCTCCAGAGGATGAAACTTTATATAAACCATTTTTTTAATACACTTTTAGGTTGTTTCCCTAGCTCCACCATATGTTGGTCCTGGATAGTTCCTGCCATCTTGATAACCCCCCTTTATTGCAGAACCCAATAGAAAACACAAATGTTTGAAGCAACTTGGCTATCCTACAAAATGACACAAAAACAGTTGAAATACATTCCTACAAATATAGACAAAGCCTGTACTATTGATGTGGGCTATGCCAAAGCTAAGTATCTAGGAATTTAAATCAGAGAATCTACATTGGATTTTGTCACATACCAAAGCAAAAACACAATAATATGTGAGAATCATGTGTGCACACGTACAAAGGACCTAAGTAGAAGTAGGATGAATGGCCAGTAAATTATACTATGTCAAAGGTGCAAATGCATTCCTACAAGCATAGACCAAAGCTCTGAAGTTTGAGGGCCAGTAATCCTATTCCCGTGTATGTCTCGTGTTTATGAGAAAACGTGAAAAAATAAATAAAAATTATTTTGGATTAGAAGAGGAATAAAAAAAAAAAACTGACATGAAGAAAATACTCACTTGGGTCCATAGCGATGAGCATTGCAGTTCCTCCAAAATCACAGGTTCCACCAATTCTTTTGTTCTTCTGCCAATAGCTATTGAAAGCATAAGAAGCATGGGCCATGACTGTGTCTGGTAGATAGCATGGACCATTGGGCTGGACAGATTTACAATCAGCACCAGTTCCACAAGCATAGTCCATGGCCTTTTGCAGCACTGAATTTGGCACAGTGGGTTTTGCTACACACCAAAGAGCATAACTAGGTGATATCGATGGGGGATTTGGGGTATAAGGAACGGTTGGATTAGAAGGTGGATATGGCGGTGTTGTAATTGGTGGGGTAGGAGAAGGAATATAGGGTGCAGGGTTAGTAGGAGGATAGTGCACGCAAGGTGGTGGGTAGTTTACAGTAGGGGGTGGAGGTGATGAGTACAGTGGCATAGTAGATGGAGGAGGATAGGGAAGGATAGGTGGTATCGGAGACTTACTAGGTGGATATGGATCAGCAGAAGGTTGAGGAAGAGGGGCAGCAGAGTAATATGAAGTGGGACTCTGGCCAGTTCCAGATATAGGGGGCGCTGTATTTATAGATGAATGGATAGGAGTAGATAAGGGAGTTGGCAGTGCAGGAAAAGGCCTAACAGATTTGAGGGATTTGAACTCAGAATCAGAGAGTTTGCCAGTCATGTCTATAGGATATACTTGAGACCCGTTTGGATAAAGCAACCCCCAGTTTCTTTCTTTGAGTGGCCCAGGTTTATTCTCCTCATTAAACAGGGCAAAAATATAAGTGGGTATGAACGCTCTCGGCCTTCTAGGAGTACCCAATGGTGTACTTGCTAACATTCTGGCAACTACCCTTCTATTGTAAGTGGTTGCCAAATCAACATTTGCTCCTACCGCCCCTGATGTAGGCCAACCTGTTTCACTGATTGCAATTTTGAGATTGGGGTACCCCAATTTCGCCATGGCAGCTATATTTGCATCCAACTGAGCTGATAACATGTCAGTGTACTGCAGTGCACCATCTTCCACCGGTGCCTTGACTTCTCCAAATGTGGCATACTCTAGTGGGATTTTATCAGCATTTGCTGACCATGCGAAGTACGGGTAAATGTTAACAAAATAGAAAGACTTTGTGTTGGAAAGGAAACGTAGCATAGACTTCATCACAATCTCTGCAATGTCATCTCTGAACTGTCCTGACGAAGGAGGGGAGGAAGATTTGAGACAATCCATGGCCACACTTGTAGTCACCTTAATTCTTTTGTTAAGGTTCCATCGGACAAGTGAACTGTGGATATTTTGCATTGCAGGAACCAGTTTAAGCCATCTATTCTGATTGTTGTAATCAGATAAGACTTCATTCCCAACAGTTATGGTGGTGATTTTTGTTGCAGGGTAGTGGGCTAGGACATTGTGTTTAACCCACTCGTCAGCCTTCAGTACACTGGAGGCAATAGTAGGGATCTCCTCATTCTTCACAGATATTACAATTGAGAGACCACTGTTCGCCAATGAATTGAGTACTTGGGGGTCACTATCATACAGTTTTACTTTGCCTACTTTAAGAGATTTCATTAGTGAAATAGATTCAGCAGAAGATGGAAGGTTGCTCCCCATTCTACCATAGTTGATACCAATAGAACTCCATTCTCTTACAGCGCCTGTATACCACAAGACACTGATTCAGAAAACTTGACTAGGAAGACAAGCTTATTTGAACAGAGAGGACCATAATCTGTACATACTAAGTTACTAAATGAGTAAGAACATGACAGAATGCACGTAAATTTGCTTGTTAACTTACAACAAACAAGAAACAACAAAATATTACAATCAAAATCCCAACAAAAACGTAATGATGCTGAAAAATTATATAAAGAAAGTTTCATTCCTGCTAAGGATCTCTTTATTCCACCTCGGGAAAGAGTTTTTTTTAACTTTAAAGAGCAAAAGAACAAAACGCTTCTAAATGAAAAGGCTTTCAACACAGAAGAACATTTTGATCATCTTCTAATAATCTATGTTCATTTAAATTTACACATCGGTACCACGATTTAAGGGAATCGACCATGATATGGGTTTACAATATAGGGAAGGGCTTACTGCCTAGTTATCTTTTCAAAGTAGAATATGTAAACTAAGAGCGCTCTAAAAAAAGAGTCGGAGCAAAGCAATGAAGTGGAAGAAACCTAATAGGTAAAAGAAGATGAAAATGGATACTGATACCCAGAATGATCTGATAATCATAATACCACAGCCCAAGAGAAAGTGCTTAGAACTATTCATACAAACCATACTTTTGACATAAAAACAGGCTGGCTATGAGACTATACTGATATATTCTGAGAACAGTGGACTAATATGAACTTATTAACTTGGAGCTGTCAATAGAGAGACTTCTTGTAAGTGCCATATAAATCCCACGGCTTCTTGAGGCATGGGTCATCAAGAGTCACGAGGGAGAGATGACTAGCTTGTAGCAGCTAATGTAGGAGCACCTGGAACTGAGTGGTTTCTACTTAAACTCCATGAAAACAGCAATTTCTAGAGACCCGATAGTATTAACTTAAGGGGCAATGCCAAGGCCCTTCAGAAGAAAATGATACATGAAGATGGCAGTAGAAAATCCTTTTGTCAATACACCAAAGCACTAGGCTGGTTCATTAAGACCCCTGGGCAATAGCACTAGTACTTGTAATGCCCACTGCTTAATCATCACCCAGTAACACGAACAGGTGAAGAAAACATAAAGGCAAAAGCACTGTGGAGTCTCCTGTCCTCAACATTCCATTCAATACAAAACCCCATATATTAACATGACATCAGTAAAATGCAGTTACTGAACAATCATACAGATACACCATCACAAAAACACAAGAAAACAACATGAACTGTTTACTGAAATGGTACAAGCAAAGCCCATTCCTTTCCAGTTGACACAAAAACCACTACTAAAAGCTGAGCTCAGTTTTTGTTATAACGCCATGCAACTTTTAACCAACCCTGAACATTCTACAAGTACAAATCATGAAATTGGTGGGCAACCAAAAAAGAAAAAGTTCCAGAACAACAAAAACCAGACCAAACCCATTACCAGTTGGATTCAGAAGCTCCACCACAAGGCACAAGACCGTCACAGAAGCCACAAAGGAGGCCATCTCCAACTTTTGCTCAACTGGACTCTCTCAACACCCAGCAAACCTAACATAAAGGAAACAAGTGAGGCTCCCCCTAAATCCTAGAAAGGAAACGTACTCTTGAACCCTGAAAAGACAAAAGTTACACTATGGGCCAAATAGTAAAAGTAAGTAAAAGAGGACGTCAGAACCTCTGACAAAATCACCACTAAATTTAGGAGTAGGAATTTGAACCTCTCAATCGCCCAACGGCTATATGCACACAAACCCAAAAGAAAGCATGTCAGATTCCGGACTCCAAGTCTGTCAGTCAAGTGAGCTGTGCCAACTGGAACTCACCACTACACGTATGGATATTTATAGAAAAACATCCCGTGAACTCTCCATTTCTGATAACAAACAATACAATTGATCAGATTCAAGGCCACAAAATTTAAATTTCAGTACGGTAAAAGGTTAAAAGATGCATGATGCCAGTGAAAATACTCCATTTTTCTTATAATTAATAATTTTGGGTACTTATCAAGAAAAGATCTAGGTTTAAATTTTAAGGGTATGTTTAATGAGGGTAAAGGTAATAGTCTAACTTGAATTCGTTAAGTGCACATTACCTGGGGATACCAACTTTGAGCTACCTGGATCTCCCTCACTCTTGAATACGTTCACAAAAGAGAGAAAGAAGTTATAAACACAGCTTCAATTATTTGACCTGTATTTAAAAATAAAAACCTCAAAAAAATGTTTAATAACATACCCAGTTACTTAATTAAAAATAATAATAATAATAATTCAAAGCCACCAAATTTCAATTTCAATACGGTAAAAGTGAAAAGATGCAGGTTGCCGGTGACAACCTGCATGGGGCCTCTCATGTGACGACGTATGTTACCACCCAAACAAGAGTACGATGTCGAACATCAAATAAAAAAGCATTGGGCAGAGTTACGGCATGTCAGTGTATTGGATTTTTTTTTTTTTTTTTTTTTTTTACCTCGTTCCATGTGTTGTTTCTTTGATTCTACAAATGTTTAAATTATTCTGGAACTTCTCTTGTTCTCTTTTCAACCAAGATATGATTGTGGAAATTCAATGAATAGGATATGGAGATTGGGTTCTTGAGATTGTGAATTGTGAATAGACAAGTCACAAGACAAGACTGAATCATCTGGCTGTGTATACTGAATAGGATTGATGCTTTTCTTACATTATTTGATTGATTAATTATCAATATCAATAAACAAAACGTTGGAGAATTCGATGCACCCTCTCAAGCAGGAAATCAATTCTCTGTTAAAGTTCTTTGTACAAAACTGGAGGCCACCCAATGTTTCTATATAAACTCAGTATAGATAGAGGCTACCCAATGTTTATATATATATATATATATAATATGGAGTGCAATTCATGACGTTGGAAATATAACTGGTATTGAGTCGGTATGTTGATCTTTCCAATTGTGACAATGTAACAAGGTAGATTGATCCACATAAGATCTTAGAAGGGAATTAATATTAATATAAGATGGGATGTTTTTTTTTTAATTAGTGTATGATAATGATTGTAAATGGAAGGTTTTTCATTTGTTTAAAAATGATCATTTAATTTTATAATAACTTAGAAATTAAGTTTTATTGAATGTTAAATTATATATATTTATATGTATATTCATAGTTACATTTATTTTTGCATATACTTATTAAAGTAACTTCTCTTGTTCTCTTTTCAACCAAGATATGATTGTGGAAATTCAATGAATAGGATATGGAGATTGGGTTATTGAGATTGTGAATTGTGAATAGACAAGTCACAAGACAAGACTGAATCATCTGGCTGTGTATACGGAATAGGATTGATGCTTTTCTTACATTATTTGATTGATTAATTATCAATATCAATAAACAAAACGTTGGAGAATTCGATGCACCCTCTCAAGCAGGAAATCAATTCTCTGTTAAAGTTCTTTGTACAAAACTGGAGGCCACCCAATGTTTCTATATAAACTCAGTATAGATAGAGGCTACCCAATGTTTATATATATATATATAATATGGAGTGCAATTCATGACGTTGGAAATATAACTGGTATTGAGTCGGTATGTTGATCTTTCCAATTGTGACAATGTAACAAGGTAGATTGATCCACATAAGATCTTAGAAGGGAATTAATATTAATATAAGATGGGATGTTTTTTTTTTAATTAGTGTATGATAATGATTGTAAATGGAAGGTTTTTCATTTGTTTAAAAATGATCATTTAATTTTATAATAACTTAGAAATTAAGTTTTATTGAATGTTAAATTATATATATTTATATGTATATTCATAGTTACATTTATTTTTGCATATACTTATTAAAGTTGTGGTTTGAACTTTAAATCTCAAAAAAAAAAAAAACTTAAGTTCCATATCTTAATATTATTCCTTGCAATAAACAGATGTGGTCTACCGTTAAAGATATCACTTGCATTATCGGTGATGTGATCCAGGTTGAATTCCCTCGAGTGATGTATAAAAAGTATTACTCAAATAAAAATTAAACATATTAAAATATTTAAGTTGATATATTTTTAAAATATTATTAAAAAATTCAAACTACAAGAATTAATTAAAGAATCTCTTACTATCCTTCAATTATTTATTAAATATAAATAGCATATATGTAAATGATAAATAGTATCCATTCAACAAGAATTTTGATTATTAGTGTGTTTGGTAAAATATTAGTATATGTATGATTCTTTAATGTGTTTTGAATTTTTATAAAATAATGTTTTTAGAATTTAAATTATTTTTAATTTATATAAATTTTTATTGTTTTTTAATTATTTTTGTTAAGTTGTTTTATTATTTAATATTATGTGTTTAGTTTTTTTTTTCGAAAAAAAAATTAATAGTTTTTATTTTAAAGTTTGAAAAAAGTTATAAAGAAAAATCATCTATGTAACCAAAAAAAAAATTATAAAGAGAATATTTTATACTTTTATATAAGTTTTTACTAAATAGTTCTATTAAGAATTGTTTTAAAATCTTAAATTTCTTTGAACATTTTATTAGACTTGATACATAAAAAACTATGAACAACATAGTGCCAACCTTCAATCATTTTACAAAGTGTCATTTTGACACTTTAGCTTCGGGACCATCGATCATCTTACATATATGACTTAAATTATCAATAGAGGTCCAAAAAGAACATAAAAAGTGTTCTAAACTACATTTTCTATCATGGAAACAAGTATCAACACGGGGCAAATTGTGGTGGAATCACAGTCTCACATACTACTCCTTTTAACCAAGTACCAACTAGAATATCCAAGGCAACTTTTAATAGACCATCTGCTTCCTCATTTAATTCTCTATAAATATGATTATAAGAGATATCTACAAATGATGCTTCTAGCAATTTTACCTACTCATAATAAGGTCTAAGAATGGTTATGCACAACGATGAATATTTGCAAATTGGACGAATATTTACATTTTCGAAAATGCAAATTGGTGAATTTGGGGGACCGTGGATGTTGGCCCTTTCGCTCGAAATTTTCGGGACAATTTTTAGGTGTCGATTCACCATGCGTTGATAATAGTATCACGATTTTTTTAAATTCGTCAACAATCCCGCCTAGATTGAGGACCCTTTTCGTCATAAAATTTTAAAATTTCTAAATTATCCCACCAAATTCGCCAAGTATACCACTATATATAATTAACATGTTAGTGATACTTTTTCATTTAAAATATTCAAACTATTAAAAAATCGAGAATTCCACCGAACTTCAATCGTGTGCAAAAACCAGTTGATCTAGAATACAACTCTACTCGGACCCAAATCGGACTCTGTTCTGCACCAGATCAATTTTCGGACCCTCTTCTACACCAGACGAATATATGGACCTTGTTTTGCACTAGATTGGACCATATTATGCATCACACCAAACCTTGTTATATACTAGATAAGACTAAACCCTGTTCTGCATCATATCAAACCATGTTATGCACCAAATTGAACCCTGTTTTGTATAAGATCGATATTCGAACCCCATTCTACACTAGGCCAAATTTCAAACCCTATTCTGCACCAGGCCAAATTTCAAACCCTATTGTGCACTAGGTCGATTTTCGGACCTTGTTCTACACTCGAACCATGTTCTACTTTCGAACAGATTACTAGACCCTGTTCTGCACCAAAATAGACTGTTAAACCACATTCTACACCAGGTTATTTGTCACTACTCTGTTTGCCATATTTTTCTCTATTTTGCCATGTTCTGCATGTTGTCCCATAGTTTCTCTCTTTTTGTTAAAACTCTTTGATTCTCTATTTCTAGTCCATTTTGTACTATAAAGTGGTATTTTTTGACATAGGTATCTCTAATTATTTTTTGACCATGTTCTGCACCAGATCGATATTCGAACCCTATTCTGCATCTGGACAGTTTTTGCTTTGTTCCCATGTTTTTCTCTATTTTGCCATGTTCTGCATGTTGTCCCCTATTTTCTCTCTTTTTGTTAAAACTCTTTGATTCTCTGTTTCTATTCAAATATGTTTCTCTGTTATAAGATTATAAATATGTAAACGCTTTAGTTCTCTAAATACATTGTGATGCTCTATTTTTTCAAAGACATTGTGATTCTTTGTTTCTAGTCTATTTTGTACTATAATCTAATATTTTTTGACAAACATATTTTTATTTTATTTTTTGCATACATAAGTTTTTTCTTAAATTGATTTGAATTTGTATATTAATTACTTTTGTGCTCTTATCAGTTACAAGTGCTATCACCAGAAAATGGAGTAGTGGCATAAACTGACAAAATCACAATAAAGCATGGCAGGAAACAGGTATGTATTTTCTACCAATTTGCTAAACATGGCCAACCACTTAACTAACAGATAACTATCTACTAAACAAAGGTGACAACTAACTACTAGAATACAAAGATCTCTAACAACTAACTAAACACTCAAATAACTTAACAACCTATTTCTAACATGGACATACTATGCCTCACGTGAATACAAAGTGCATGAAATAAGAAATTAATATAATAATATTTAATAATAAAATATTAACTTAGGCTTAAGTGGAGAAGCCTAAGTATCCTCAACACTCCTCCCAACCATAGAAGCATTGGACCCCAATGCTCTCAACAAATGTGAAAATTCATGGGCCATCTCATGGTGAGGAATATAGCGAGCCATGTGTGGAAAGTGACCACGACGTGCGACAAGGTAAGAAGTAGAAGAACCTTGTCTAGTGTGATGAGTCTTCATCTCGAAACTCTATCTGAAATAAGCGAAAGTTGACGATCAGGTGCCACTACTATTGTAGGATTGAAAATAGGATCAGGTACCAAAAGAGGATCCTGAAATGGTGTCTCTGAAAAGCGACGCTTATCCAAAGGAACCCAAACTCTGTCTCTAACCTATGATGAATGAGGATTGTGATGCTTACGCACCACTCTCTATTGCTCCTGCAAGTCCTATGGTATCTTGTCAAGAAGGCTCTACCAGTGCTCAATGAATGAAGTGAACTTCACTTGCTTCTCTATGTGTGCAATGGTGGAAGTGGGCAAAGCCAAAGGCAACTTCTATGGAACAAGTGGTTATGTAGCTAAAGGTGTACCTGAAATGATACCAATAGAGTGAATGGCATATTTATCATGAGTGAGAATGATGGGTTCCTTAACCACTTGCTCTTGTGATTGTTCATTAGGTGGGAGTGAAACTTCTTCATTTTCCTATGCCTTTGATGGTACTTGTTCTTCATTTTGTGTGGAACTTATGCAAGTAGGATCCAAAATGAGTGCTTGACTTAGTGGCTTCCTTACTTGCCTATAAATTAACATCAAATTGGATGTAGGTGTAGTGCTTTGTAATAAGTAGGTTTTATCATGTAACTCTAATGTATAGGTGTTCTTTTTAGCATGATAAACAGCATTCCTATCAAATTTATAGGGTTTACCTAGCAATAGTCCACAACAATCCATCTATGTGACATCACATCTGACTTTGTCCACAAACTTGTCACAAAAGAAAAATTCAAGGTGCAAGTGTGGGTGATGTTAGACGTGGAGTCTACATCTTTCCACCCAAGTACATATGGTTGGTGATGTGGCTTTATGGGAAGCTTCAACTTCTCCACAACGGACTTCACAATGAGGTTCTTTTGTGATCCGTTATCTATGATACGATCAACATAAAAATCATGTGTAAGGTGGGATCTAGTGACAAACAAATGGTCACGACCCCCTTAAGAAAATACATTTGACATATGGGTAACTTTGTTCAGTTTACCCTTTAAAGCAGGATACGCTTCTTCTATTCCTGTAGCCACAATGGGACCATCATGTGGTTCCTCATGTGTAGGTTGTACAAATAGGGATTTCTTCTTCTTGAATTTTTCAAAAGTAAAGCATTTGGATTTTACATGACCATGCTTTTTACAAAATTCATAATACATTGAAGAAGAAGGATCTTTAGAATGAAAGGAAGAAGAATATGCTTTAGGAGAAATGGGAGGAGAATAAGAATGAGGGGAAGAATGAGAATTGTTCTTCACCTTCTATTGATGTTGATTCCCGCCTCTAGAAGAGCTCTCCTATGATGAACGAGATTTGCGATATGCACCAATTTCCCCCCAAAACCCTTCAGAAGATATGCACCAATTTTCTCCTCTGCAAGAATGGCAAGGTTGAATGCCACATCCAAGGTGAGGAAAATATTAAATTTGATTTCCCTAAAAAATTGATCTTGCAAGCCACGAGTAAATTTATTAATTAAATCCTCTTATGAATCCTTCACACCAAGGAGTACCCTTAGCCTATTGAATTGAAAAATATAGTCAGAAACATACATACTATAGGCTTACCTCAATCTATACCACTTGGTAGTGAGGTCACTTTGGTAGTTTGGTGGAAAGAATGTGTTTTTCAAAATTTGGATCAATTCTTTCCAAGTCATGGTGGCATTATGGCTTTGTCTTTCTACAATTAAGACTTTTGCTAAGCTTGTAAGTTTGACTGTAGCAAATGCAACTTGTTCATCCTCAGGAATTTCATCATAAGCAAATCAAGTTTGCATATCCAAAATCAATGTAGATAAGACATCAGGATCCCTAGATTCGTCATACAATTTGACCTCACATTTGGCTTTACTAGCATGATTGTGATAATTTTTTATATCTCCATGAGTTAATTGCACCACAATGTCTTTTACTTTCTCTACTAAAATGTCTGCTGCAGTAGTAAGGTTTTCCATGTTTGATTTGAGGTCTTGAGCTATATTTTCAGAGTATATGCCAAACTAGGAGGATTACAAAAAGGATGCAAGAACTAATCTAAGTTCAGAAATTTTGATAAATTTTATAATGCACAATTTGCCTAGATTTTTACAATATTTTATCTTCCAAATTTTATAAAAATGGCTAATTTAAAGTGCTTTTACAAAATTAAATCAAATTTTGTAATTACAATTTAGCACTAAAAATTTGAAAAATTAGCCCTTACAATGCCAAAAACTAGTTTAAGAGGCAAAAATAAATGGTCAATTTTGCTAAAATTGCTGAAATTACAAAAACAATGTTAAAAATTGACTTAAAATCGAGAAAATTCACCTCCTTTGAAGTTTGTGTAGGTTTTGGCACCAAAAAAATAAAAATTTGAATTTCAAATTTCAAATTTTTTTGTCAATTCTGGTTTTCTCGACAAAAAAAATTGGTTTGTTTAAACCTTGGTCAACTGGGGTAGGATCGAACGATCTGATCACAACACCGAACAATCAACGGTCAGATTGCTAATGGTCAACAACACAAATACCAATTTCTTTCCTCGTAGGAAGCGATGCCAATAGGTCGCAACGGTCGATCGAGGCGGTTTATCCACCATAATTGACACGTAATGTGTCACAGCACCAACAAGACGCTTTGGCCTACGTGAAAGCGAGGCCAGTGGGTGACCAATGAGAGCTGGTCACCTTACATCGTGCACACAAAATATTTTAAACTCCCCAATACTCCCTGTGTGCACAATGTGGGATAATTCCCACAGACAAAAAAAATGACTTCCTTGCCTTCGAACACCGGCATAATGTACCATAAAATAAATTAATGTTTAAACCTTGCAAAAACCTTTATTTTTTCGTTGAAAAAATCAAACCTTGTCGAAAATTGTTTTCATTCACTGAAAACGGTTGAATTAGTTGGGGAAAATCAAAATCATGCTATGACACAATTTTATTCTTCGTGAAACTCCATTTATTGCTTAAATTAACTATCGAATCCACCAAAAAATTGATTTGTGCAGTCGAAAGGTGCAAATCTTAATCGGACATGCAAGACCTATTAGAAAGAGAGTTTTTTGACGTTGAGAAATGTCATCGAGAGCCAGAACTTGCTGTGAGGGGGTGGAATCTCTCCAACCACGCATTGTTAGCACCAAAAAGACCTTGTTAGATTTTTTTTTAAACTCGTCGATCCCTACCATATTTGTGTCTGTGATCTGTGTTGCATCGACGTGATCACGCATTGTTAGCACCAAAAAGACCTTGTTAGATTTTGTTTTAAACTCGTCGATCCCTACCATATTTGTGTCTGTGATCTGTGTTGCATCGACGTGATCACTTGTCAACCCTACGCTATAATCCTATGCTACAATGATCGAAAAATGCTCAACAAGCATCGCCTCAATTTAGGTGATGCGACGAGGGGCGTTCCATACTTCGTTCAATGTTAAAAAATACTGTGGGGGCGTTCGATCATCTTTTGATCATGGTGTTTAGCGACAACCAGGTGGACTACAGGATGTGGTCCACCTATAAAAGGCTAGCCTGTAGCTTGTAACGAAACGAGCAAGGATTTGGTGGAAAGGGGTTTTGGGAAGGATGTTGATGGGAGGTATAAGGGAAGTGTAGGATGGTGGAGTAATCTCTGACGATGGAGGCCAGTGTGGGTCACCGAACGGTGACTACCGATGATATGCTGGTGGGCTATCGGTATGCCAGTCAAGTACTACTGATTGAGTAGGGCAGAGCTCCTTAAAAATGGCCTTCTGCTAGTCGGTGGATACAACTCACCGATTGGGCGGTGGTGATGGTGGGTGGCTTAAACTACTACTTTACACCAAAATAAATCAAGGAAGCCTATTTTTGACTTTAGGCAATTAAAATATTAATATTAATAAAGTATTAATTTTAATATTTTTTGCATTCATTTGGAGTAGATAACCTCATAAACTCCCCAATAGATATGCAACTTTAGCTTGTCTATCAAATAGGCCACCGTTTAAGGAGAAGAATTTCCAAATAGGAGTTAACCTGATCTTCTTCCTCTTAGTGCAGAGGTAAATTTTGTCCTCTGCTACCTCAACTTAACCTGATGTTGTGGGTGGCTACAAGTCAATTCTAAAAAATACCTACCTAGGATCTTGATGAACTAGTTGTGAACTCCAACTAGACACCTAGCAAAAAGTGGATCAACTTGCCCTCCTTTCTGCCAAAACTTGCCCTTGGCAATCTGATACCAGTGATGTAGGAACTCAATGTGAAGTTGATTTCTTTATTGATGCAATGCAATATATAAAAAATATAAAAGAATCTCACGTGGTTAAGTGGTTGCAACAATTTTCCAAACATGGCCAACCACTTAACTAACAGATAACTATCTGCTAAACAAAGGTGACAACTAACTTCTAGAATATAAAGAAGATCTCTAACAACTAACTAAACACCCAAACAACTTAACAACCTATTTCTAACATGGGCATACTATGCCTCACGTGAATACAAAGTGCATGAAATAGGAAATTAATATAATAATAATAAATAATAAAATATTAACTTAGGCTTAAGTGGATAAGCCTAAGTATCCTCAACACACTTGAAGATAATCCTCAAAATGACATGTCAATTGAAAATGAAAGTGATAAATCAAATACATTACAAACTTCTTATGAATCTTCAAGCAAAAATTCTAAAAAGAGAAAGGCATCTAACTGGGCTATTGGAAGGGCATTTAAGAATGAATGGGCAAAAAAATTCCCTATATTGAGCCTGTCTTGATTGAAGACAACCAAGTCGATCAAAAAGTATGTAGATGCAAAATTTGTAGTTGGAAACTTGGTAAGGATCATAGGCTACAAAATAAGATAGATACAATAGAAAAACATGTTGGCAAATCTTATGTTAAAGTTACAGGAAGTGATGGTAAAATTAATAAAGAAGTTAGGTGGAAGGATGCATCAGAATGTATGCATGTTAGATATGTAATAGAATATGACAATCACTTAAAGCAACAACAATCTCTTGTTGAGAAAGGTGGAACGATTGAAGCCCAATTTCATAAAATTCATAAGACCACTTTAGCTTCAAAAAGTTTGCAGTTTGTTGTTGTATATAGTATTCTCAAAAAGGGTAGACCCATGTATGATTTTATTGATTATAAGCACCTATTTCAACTAGTTGATGTGCAAAACCTTCCTAGTTCCCATTGGTTAGATCGAAGTGGTTGGAAAATGGTAAAATGTCTATCATTAGTTGAGAAGGAAGACCTGAGGGAGCAAGTAAAACTTGCCAGATTAATTTCACTTTCTATTGATGAGGTGACGGTTGTGGACAACACATCCTAGATTTGCATGCATGTGTACACATTTCAAAATCATGTAAGGAGGCCTAGTTTTCTAGGATTACATAAGATGGTGGAAAGTTCAAATGCAGAAAATATATAATGTTGTTGTGACTAGTTTAAAGGATATTGTGGGAATGAATGATATAGACATAGCCACAAAGTTAATTTGTGTTGGAGCTGATGGTGCTGCTATTATGCAAGGGCACAAGAATGGTCTTTGTGTTCGACTCCAAACCTCAGTTTCCCCATATATGATACCCATTCATTGCATGGCTCATAGAGTGAATCTTGCATATAAAATCATGAGCACTTTTGAAAATGTTGCTAGAGTGGAAGACCTCATTCGTGAAATACATTCTTATTTTTCTTGCAATCCAAAAATATTTGTAGAGTTTCAATAGTTTGCACTAGGAGTTACAAAAGGAAAAAAATGTTAAAAGATGTGGATACAAGGTGGATTTCACTATATCAACCTACACATAGAGTTTTTATAGAATATCAATCATTAATGAGGTTTATGCACGTAAATCGTAGGGTAGTTGATAAGGCAAAATATTTGTTGTTTCGTTTGACTGACTTGGAAACCCTTTTAACCTTATGTGGTATTCTTCCAATGTTACAATAAATGAATAGATTGATTAAACTTGCACAAGAGAGATCCATCTATATCATTGATTTCATGAGGATGAGAAAGCAAATATGTATGATTATTGACAGGTTATATGTGTCCAAACCAGATTTTATAGATCCCTTGTTTGATAGTTGGAATACATTGACAAACATGAACAATCCAAATAGCTTTTTGAAGTTTAACATCAATGATCATCTTTGTATTAATGTTCGTGGAAATATGATAACTCTATATTGTTATGAAAGGCAATCAAGTATAGTTATGGATGATGTTGAACAAGTTTGTGTAACACATAATAGATTTGAAGTTGTTTTACACAATACTAAGAAAAATTGTTCAAAATAGTAGAATCATTGACAAGTGAGATAAGAGATCGGTTCAAAGAGATGAGTTGCTTGAGGCCATGGGTGTGGTTAACCCTTTGTTTTGGGGTCCTTGTATTGATTACAATTCTACACATGAGTTGTTTATTAAATATATGGGTATCCTTATTAAGCATTTTAGTAAAAGTGTGGAAGTCAATGGTGTTGAAATCAAAGGTATACTCAACAAAGATCTTTTAAAACAATAGTCATCACATTTTGGAAGAACAATGGTTGGGCAAACATCACTTTTGAGTAACATCCATGAGACTAGTTCCATTGCATGTTTGTGGTAAAAATTGTATCCAAGTAGTGTCTTACAAGATACGATTAGTGAATACTTTTGTTTATATGAATTATGTGAAACAATGATTTTGGGATCTATGGAAGATGAGAGAGTTTTCAATGCACTATATTTTGTTAAATCTAAGCTCCACAATAGGCTCGACAAAAATTTAGAAAATTGTTTAAGAATTTATGTGTCATCGTATCAGTTGGACAAATTTTTATATGATAGAGCATTGGCATACTGGAATTCCCTTGCAAGTAGAAGGGGTACCACGAATATAACCGATAAGGAGGATAATGATGCTTTCAATGATCAGATGGTGGAGACATAGATATTCACTATGCTTAATAGTGATTCTGGACAAGCTGATAAGTGTTTGTTTCAACTACCTGAATTGTAATTTTTCTATAATTTCATGGACATTGATAAACATGAATTTATTTGATAGCAGATTTCACAATATTGTTTCAGATTTATAAGATTTCAAAAAAATTGTTTATTCATAAATTGTATGTTTTATATCACACTATTGTTTTATAAATTGTATGTTTTATATCACATTATTGTTTTAAAAATTGTATGTTTTATATCATAGTGTCTCAACTACCTTCATTGATAAATCGTTATATTTTATGTTTTATATCATAGTATTGGTATTGTATTGTTAATGTATGAATATTAACCAACAATAATATTTCTTTTGTTGTTTGAGATGAACATAGTAAATAATATTGGCTAGAAATAAACTAAAAAAGCAACACAAAATTATAAATGCAAACAACCTTTGAATGATGGAAGACACAAAATTAGTAAATGTCTTTTTCATTAATTCAAATAGAAATATATTACATCGTACAAAATTGTTGACTGCTGTCAACTTGAAAGTATTTTACACTATTAAATATTTGATTGGGGGTTTGCTACCTCAATTTTCACTTGGAGTTGCCTTTTATTTTCCTTTATGTCCTTCTATGACACCCTCTTCTAGCAGTGCTCCAACTCTGACTAGGTTTTCACGTACTTTCACAATACTCCCCACCAATGCGGCTTCTTCTTTGTTTAGATCTTCGAGTATTATTGGAAGCATTTCTTTCACTTTTTTCTGCTCTAGTACGAGGTTCAGATCTTCGTTGAGCCTTTCCCTGATATATTTTCTTAAACGATTATTATCTGCTACTTTTGCTTGCATTTTTTTCTTCATTTCCATTGCATTTTGCAGAAATGTCTTCACCCTATTGATATTGACGTCCATGCTCTTAACTTGTACTTTTAAGTTATCAAAATTTGACTGCAAAATAGAAAATGAAAACATAATTCAAAATAGTTATATAAAAAATTATTACTTGTTTTAATGAAATATAAAAATTTAACTACAAAAGAAAATTGAAACATAAAAAATATTTTCTTACCTCAGCCACATCCCTTGCAACCTCAACAACTATAACTTTTTCCTTATCGAAAGCCCATTGGTTATAAAAATCTTGGGCTTCAACATTAATATTCTCTAATCTACTAACCATAATATTTAAAACATCATCATCATACACAACATCTGACTTCACTGATCCTGATGTGGCCTGATGTAGCAGGCCACCAAGATTTTTTGGTTCATATTGAACCAAAGAATAAATTGAATCTCTTTTTGTAAAATTCTTATACCGAGCATTAATTTCCTTTATAAGGACCTTGGCCCGATATTCCCAATCCTTCATCACTTGCAAATCTCTAAGCACAACCTATTTTACGGTTGCTTCAGTATTTTCAATCATTAAAACATTTTCATCAAAATTTACAATGTCATCCTCAGTTTGAGGATGAGGGTCATTTCCTTGAGGAGATGGCAATGATGTCTGCTCAATTAGAGGGGCTTCTGTTTGTTCTGCTTCACCCTGTGGATCATGAAGCACATTCATTGCCTTGAAGCCTAAAATATTGCCCTGCAATAGAAAATCATCATCGAGTTGGATATTATCCAATCCTACGGTTGAAACTTCTGGTGCCTGTGAAGTTGTGTTAAATATAAAAGACGACCACCCATACCCAAAACTTGGTGCTGGCCCCTGTGATCTCTATGAGAACCCATACCCATAACTTGTTGTTGCCCCACGTGATCTCTATGAAAAAAGTTGTTTTCCACCTCCAACACGCATATGGCCTCTCATTTGTGTAGGTTGTACATATCCTTGATGTGGTGGAAGCGGTGGTGGCATATGGCCTCTCATTTTCATAGGTTGTCATTGAGAGGTGACTAAAAATAGTAAAAAAAAATTGTTACAAAAATAAAATAGAAAAAAATCTTAATTCAAAGTAAATACACATTGATTTACCTAAAGATGATGAAATGTGTTGAATTTGGGTGTCAATGGGGGAGGGGCTGACCGCACTAGATTCAACCTGCACATTTTGTGCAAACCTAGGTGTACGAGAACCCCCAGGAGAAGCAACTTACCTTGAACATTTATGCGACCTCTATAATGGTGTCACTTCTGATCCAATGTCTTCAGAATCACCAATTTGTTTTGGCTTGTAACCCCTCATGGCAACATCCTGTTTATTCCTTGTGGTGGTTGCCCTACCCTACATTTAGATGAAAAGAAAAAAAGAAAATGTGCTAAAATATAAAATACTATTTCATGGTCAAATATGGACTTATTACCTTCAATTCCTTTGGTGTCATGGTAATGGCTTGTAGTGTTGCATGCACTACAGTTGGTATAGGAGTATTTTGAAAATTATGAAAACTTTCATAATAGAGTGCTAAAATGTAATTAACGCTACCCACAATGGGTTGTGTCTTGTTGGTTTGCAATTGCATGCCATGCAACTCAACCTTGATCCAATCCAAAATATACATGCACCAATCGAACCTCTCATGCTTCTCATAGCGAACAACATAGGCCAATGCCCAAAATAGAATTTTTGATCTTCCAAGAAGAATCAATCTTACCTGGAAGAACTCAATAATGGCCTTCAGAGTTGTATGGTTAACATCAGTGATTGTTAACCCTCTTTTTGACTTGGTAGTGAAAGCTGCAAAAAAAAAGATAACAATTTACAAATTTGAAATTTTGAACATTAATAGAATCTAAGTAACAAGAATTATACCTACCAAATATTCTAATCCGAGATTGTACGTTGTCTCGAGGTATCCTTTATCATCTGGAGACAGTTGGAACTTTGTTGACACTGGAGGACAATCACTAAAAGGAAGATCTATCAATCTCTTAATATTTGCAGGCGTGATGGTGAACGACATATTTCTATTTTATATTTTCATTTTGACTATGGCCTTGTCATGGTCATAACCGGCTATGATATGTTGCAAGAGGACTTTATCAATTTTGAATTGTGGTATTGAAACCAAGTTTGTCAAACCTACGTCATCTAACCATGAAAATTTCGAACCTGGGGTTGTTAACAAATCTAAAATTAAAGTGCAAGAAAGGTTCTTGAACTTTGGAGTAGGGGTGGAAGCGGTGGCCATTGCAAGAAGTTGGAAGCAGGAGAAATTGGATTGGGAAGGTTGTTGGTAACGGTTCGCTCTGGTCGGGTGTAGTCATAGAAATGAACTAGAAAAATGATAGTTGATGCCCTTTTATAGAGAGAATAGATAGGGTTGACACGTGGCAACATTGTATTGGACATGCAATATGGGTGACCGATCATGTGACATGTGGTAGTCGGTCCATGGGGGGAATGTTTTCAAAGCCAAAACTTTTTCTGCATTCAGACCATATTTTGCATTAGGTTCGATACCAAACCTTATTCTACATCAGGCACGATACTAGACCATTTTTTTCATTAGGCTCGATACCGGACTATTTTTTGCATTAGGACTGATACCGAACCATTTTCTACATTAGGCCTGATACTGGACCATATTATGCATTAGACCCTATACCAAACCATATTTTACATCAAGCCTGATATTGAACCCTATACTGCATCAGGCCCGATATCGAACCATATTCTACATCAGAACCAATACTGGACCATATTCTACATTAGGCACGATACCAAACCACATTCTACATCAAGTTGAACCATATTTTGCATACGATCTGAGATCGAACCACATTCTACATCAGGTCGGACCATACTCTACATCCAATTTGAGATCGAACCACATTCTGCATCAATTCAAACCATATTTTCCATTTGGTCCAATATCAGACAACATTCTGCATCAGGTCAGACTATATTCTTGATCTGGTCTAAGATTAGACCATATTATGCATCAAGTCAGATAATATTCTGGATCCGGTTCTAGATTAGATCATGATTTGTACCCGATTTGTGGTTGAAACTTGTTTTCCACCTAGTTTGGCCAAAACTTTGAAATTCGCTAATGTTTTATATTTTTTTTGTGAAAAAATAAGGTAATTCGCCATGTCCTCCTACATGAATTTGGCTAGGATTTTCCAGGGTTTCAAAATGGATTCGCCATTTTTTACAAGTACATTTCGGGTCCGACCCCTTATGCATAACCTTGGGTCTAAGTATCAAATTTTGCATTACCCACTAATATCAAATCCCATTACACCACCACTTTTGAGTCATCATAAAACTTAGAGTTTCATTATTCCATGTTCCTCTTAACAAAAATATCAAATCTGATGAGGCGGAACATTGCCTCATACAAAGACTGCTTTTGATAACTTTTTAAACTATTTGGAACCACTTATGATATGATTTTGTACTAATTTTAGTGATACTATGCATTATATGATGATGTTTGCATATTGGAATGATAAAGTGCATATGACCTGTTTTGACTGTTTATCTATGTTTTATAATCTGTTTCAGTTGTATTATTTAGTATATTTTGCATTAATTTAATGTTGTAATATTAAGGTGTTGCTATCTATTTGGTTTTGTGCTTCTTTCATAAGCTTTCCCCATCGTTTAACCATTTTAAATAACCAAAAGGCGCCAAAACTTTGTCAACAGTTTGACTGTGCAGAAAATAGGAACTTTTCCATACAAATTCCAATCAGCTGTACATATACAACATGGATTGGAATTTGTCCACTCCAGCTCATGCAAAATATGGAATCAGTCTTCTGGGCACTTATGGAGACTATTTCCATCGTCACAACTATTCTCATGCGCTTCTGGAGCATGAATTAATATAAACTCTGTTCTATTACCTGATATTCCGGAGCAACTCTAGAATAAGCATAGAAGACATAAATTTGGTCAAATGCATCTTTAATTATAGTAAAAGGGAGGTAAACGATGGTTGCAACTATTCTAGGGACATCCCTATCCTTTCCAACACCTGTCCCTCACCAGATAAAGCCAGCAACTGGAATGGATAAGGTTTAATGGATCAGATCCCTGCATTTTTAGGAAACACAGTCCTGCAACAGTTGTAACAGTCCTGTATTGAAGCACCAAACCTTATCACTGTTGTACCTTGCTTGTATAAATAAAATGCTCCCATTTGGTTGAGCATATAGGAGAATATAGGAAATAAGTGCTAGGAGATAGAGCAGTCCAAGTGTTGTAATTGTGTACTACAACAGATCAGTAGTCTGCAGAACTTCCCCTGCACTACTGATATGTTGATAATGAAATAAAGGTGCAATATTTGTCATTCATGTTTGCTTCTGAGTTCAGTGTGAAGATTTGATAGTGTAGAGCAAGTTTACTTTCCCCTCTTTTGGTTCAGGAAGCAAGGGCCACTTCCAGGTCCGAGAAGAGGGTTTTTACCTGACAGAATTCTGCTAATTTCTTGGTCGTAGTAGGTCAACAGAGATCCGACACTTTTTGCATAGTTAATATTGAATTAACTGCATCTAGCATGTGGCACATGAATGCATTATAGTTAAGTCATCTAGAATAGATTTTATAGCATATACTTTTATATTTCTAATTTGATTTCAGAATTTGCAATATTTTCATCGAATTTCTTGTATAATTTGTTACAATATTTGCTCCAACCTTTGATTTCATCATTTTTGAATCTTAGGTTTCATTTTCTAAAGTGACATTGTTTTCAATTTTGAAAATTTTCATTGTTGTTATAGTTAATTATGTGATTTCAATTTTTTTATTTCTATCAATTAAATTCTATCATTTTCAATTTTGCAATAGTTTAGATTTGTTTTTCCTGCAACTGTGTGAATTTCAATTATGAAAGGATAAGTAGGCACTCAGTTTTAGTTTCTAGGAGATTAAAAGGGACACCTGACACCCCAAAAACACTAACTATTCCATGAATAAGGCCATGATCTAGATGAACTAAAAATTAGTCTGTTAACCCCTGCTTTCGTATATAGCCTTGGACACCACCCTGGATTGACACATAATGATTAAATGATGAAGATTTGATGACACTCATCATTTTTGGCATCATTGTTAGGGACACTTAGGTGTTGTTAGGAGAGGTCTAGTAGTCCAGAAACTGTCCTATTTTAGGAAATAATTTTTGGAAACCTGAGGTTTAGTTTATTTAGTAAATAGGCATGAATGCATAGGCCAAGAGATGAAAGAGGAAGGTTTATCAGAATTGGCTCTTTTCCACCAAGGTGTTATTCATGATCAGGTGAAGATCTGCCTGTGTATGAACTTCCTGAAAGACTTAAAAGAGAATCATCTTCTTCATCAACTAAAATTGTAGGATCTTTGCAAGAAGAGCTCTTAGAGGCACTTGCTTCTAGACATACCCATAGGGCTGATCCATCTGAACCAGTTGAACAAATTAAAGTTGAGGAAGCACCTATGGCAGAACAAGGAGAACATGATAGGGATATTGTTGGTCATGATGTTGACAATCCTCCTATTAGAACTTTTGAATACCCTATTCATCTGAATCCTACTCAGAATGCTCCTATGAAAACAATTTCACCCTCAGTATTACCAATATTTAGGGGAGTTGTTTCTGAAGATCTTGATCAATTTTTGTTTGAATTCAAGGTCTTGTGTCAGACTTATGACTATGTCAATGATAACCAGAAACTGAAGTTATTTCCCTCTACACTTAAAGATGCAACCTTACGATGGTTTATGAGCCTTGAACCAGATTCAATCCGCACTTGGGATCAAATGGAAACTGCATTTTTGGATAAGTATCAGGAGTATTGTAGAGTGAGAAATAGGAAGGATGAGTTATTTCGGATAAGACAAGAAGAGGATGAAAACTTAGAGGATTATCTTGATAGATTTACCTTTATCCAAAAGAGATGTGGTCCTGTGGAAACTGACTTATTAAAAACTATATTTCTGAGAGGTTTGCAGGATGATTCTAGAGAAGTATTAGACTTAATGGGAAAAGGAGATATAAACCAACTTGATATTAATGATATTGTAGAGTTGTGCAGAAATTATTCCCGCACTAGGCAAAGAAGAAGGAAAAGGAATCCTGGTAATATTGATATAAAATATTTGATGGAGGAAATGGCTAATATGAAAACTGATATACTTGTTCAACTAAACACTGCTTTAGGAGAAAGGAATACAAGAGCCAATTCTTCACCACCCCTGTCTATCTATTGTCCTAGGTGCAGAAATAAGCATGCTCTGCAAGATTATCCTTTGGACAAGACTTCAATTTCAGCAATTTGTGGCATTTTCTCAAAGGAGCATAAAACTGATAAATGTCACCTTTTGCCCCATCTTCGGAGTGTTTTAGAAACCCAAGTTGAAGAACTTCATGCTATTGGGCAAAGGCCAGGAGGCAACTTCATACAAAACCAAAATGCCCCTCGCTTTTCTTCAAATTGGGGACAAAATCCTTGGAATATGCCATGGGCATATACCGAACCTCCTCCCCAAACTTGGAATCAATCTTGGGCAGCCCCTCAAGATTGGTCACATTCTGGTTGGAATCAGCCATGGCATTCAGTTAATCCATCTTGGGTACCAAATCAGTCAGGGCAAATATGGGGGCCACAATACCCATCCTATCAAGGGCAGCAGAGGTATCAATCACCAAATCAACACTTGCTGCCAGCCCCTAATCAAAATTTTTAGGGAAGAGTTCAACCACAACAAACACAACCAGTTAAGCAACCTCCACTTCCAGCTCAACCTATGGCTAACCCCAATAACAACAGACAAGCAACCCCTATTTATGGAGCTGAGTCTGAAGAGACTACTGCAGTCCATGTCCTTGACTGTAGTAACATCCAGTTACATTCAGGGAAGGTTTTACCTGACCCTGCACCACCCACTATTGAAGAAATTGATGGAAAGCAAGAATTTTCAAGTCCAAAAAAACCACAAACAGAGCAAAAAGAAGAAAAAATAGAAAGTTTACAAGGAAAAATTGAACCTGCCTTAGTAGACCTACCGTATCCTGAAAGGTTTGACCACACTATCACTGCTCCTGAATCAGAATTAATCATAGAATTGAGGAAAATGTCTATCTCACTCCCTTTGTTGTAGGCAATAAAGGATGTACCTCTGATTAGGAAAACCATTCAGGAGCTGTGTATTAGGAAACCTGGCAGGAAGAAGAAAGCCTTTCCTAAGACTGTACAAGTAGAAGGTAAGTTGGCTGACTTACTTTCTGGAAAACTAGTACCCCCTAAATATGGTGATCCAGGGAGTCCAACAATTACAATTACTATTGGGTTAGTTCAAATTCCAAATGTACTTATCGATTTAGGAGCTGCAATCAACGTGATGACTAAGGAAACCATGCAAAAATTGTAGCTCAATAACCTTAGTCCTACTACCACAGTTTTGGAAATGGCAGATAGGTCAGTGGCTAAACCGGAAGGAATTCTAGAGGATGTTGCCATTGAAGTGTCTTCTTGGGAATACCCTATAGATTTCTTAGTGTTGCAGCCTAGAAACTCAGCTAATGGCTATCCTATTATTCTAGGATGACCTTGGCTTGCCACTGCAGTTGCATTTATAGACTGCAGGTCAGGTGAGATGACCATTTCAAATGGTGTAGACCTAAAAAATATTTCCTTGTATCCACCAGCCCAACCTTCAACCAAATTTTTTGGACAGATATGGTATCCTGAGTTTGATGAAGAACAGGAAACTATTGTCACCTTGGCCACCATTGTAGTAAAAGAACATATTGAAGAACTTAATTCACCAGAAAGAGAAATCTTTGAACATGAAACAATTTTGGTGAAAACATTGCAAGAAGAAGGCCTTAGGGATGATCAAATTCTTGTCCATCATTTGTTATGGAAATATGAAGAACAAACTGCTGAACATCTATCATCTATTCCACTACAAGAAAGCTCCTTCACATTGCCACATGGATGGCATCATCATCTTCTGACTTCTTTCATCTATCCTATGCAAATGATCCCATCAAGTATCACATTTACACCAGAATCAAGAGTATTTCATACTCTGCAGCCACATCATTGTCCCTTAAATGCTTTAATCAGTAAATATGAGGTTGTCAACTCTGTTTATCCAGGGATTAAGCAGATTGAGATACAACCAAGAAAATTTTTGAACATTAATAGCTGGTTGACTAATGAGCAAGAAGCCAAATTATTTGTTGTTTTACAGAGACATGTTCAAGATTTTGCTTGGAGTTATAAGGACATGACTGGCATTCACCCTGATGTGTGTACACATAGGATATACACTGAAGATGTCAAACCAGTAAGACAACCACAAAGGCGTCTGAATCCCGCTCTGAAGGATATTGTTAAGGAAGAAATCGAAAAACTATTGGATGTAGGATTCATTTATCCAATTTCAGATAGTAGGTGGGTTTCACCATTGGTCATTGTTCCAAAGAAAAATGGGAAGATGAGAGTATGTGTGGACTACAGGGAATTGAATAAGGTCACACATAAAGATCACTTTCCATTACCATTTATAGACCAAGTGTTGGACACCCTTGCTGGTAAGAAATTTTTATGTTTCCTTGATGGTTTTAGTGGTTATAATCAGATCCAGGTTGCACCAGAAGACCAAGAAAAGACAACTTTCACATGTCCTTGGGGAACATTTGCTTACAGAGTATTACCCTTCGGTTTGTGCAATGCACCAACAACATTTCAGAGAGTTATTTTGGCTATCTTTTCTGATCTAACAAATGAAAGTGTAGAGATTTATATGGATGACTTCACAGTGTTTGGAGATACATTTGAATATACTTTAGAACAACTTGAAAAAGTTTTAATACGTTGTGAAACATATCATTTGTCTCTCGAATCTCGATAAATGTTTCTTGATGATGGAAGAAGGAATTGTTCTTGGACATCATATTTCTGCTTATGGAATTAAAGTTGATCCTAAAAAGGTAGAGGTCATCAAGAACCTTCCTCCTCCAAAAACTCAAACTGATGTCCGTAGTTTCTTAGGACATATTGGCTTTTATCATAGATTTATTGCTAATTTCAGTACCATTGCTAATCCAATGTTCGCATTGTTAACAAAGGATTCTGAATTTGTTTGGTCTGTTGGGTGTCAACAGTCCTTTGAAGTTTTAAAGGAAAAGTTAACAACTCCGCCTGTATTGAGAGGTCCTAATTGGGAGTTACCCTTCCATATTCAAACTGATGCTTCCAATACTGCTATTGGAGCTGCATTAGGGCAGATTGAAGATGGACAACACTATGCCATATACTACATTAGTAAAAATTTGACTAGAGCTGAAAAGAATTATACCACAACCGAGAAGGAATTTTTAGTTGTGGTGTATGCTATTAACAAATTTTGACACTATATCATAGGATATCCCATATTCATCCACACAGACCATGTTGCTATAAAGTATTTGATGAATAAACCCTTGGTTAGTGCACGAATTATTCATTGGTTAATACTATTGCAGGAATTTGATATTACTATAGTCAATAAACCAGGGAAGTCTAATGTAGTGGCAGATTTCTTGTCAAGATTGTCAAATGCAGATATGGAGGAATTGGTTGAGGATGCATTTCCTGATGAGAAATTGTTTGTTATTTTTGTACAATCTCCATGGTTTGCAGATATAGCTAATTATTTAGCTACAGGGAAGATTCCTCTTCACTTTACTCCTAAACAAAAGAAACAGTTGATCAAGCAAAGTTCTTCTTTTGAATGGATAGGAGGTTTATTGTTTAAATGCAGTCCTGACCATGTTTTGCGTAGGTGTGTTCGCAAGGATGAGGTATATGACATCCTACGAGCATGTCATGATGAACCATCAGGAGGGCATTATTCAGTGAAAAGTACCATTCGAAATATTTTGGGTACTGGTTACTACTGGCCATCCTTGCACAAAGATGTCAAAAGGTATGTCAAAAATTGTGATGCATGCCAAAGGATGGGTAAGCCTACTTTTACTAGTGAAATGCCTTTACAACCTCAATTAGGTACAGAACCATTTGAAAGGTGGGGGCTAGATTTTGTAGGACCCATTGATCCACCTTCCCAAGGGAAAGTGCATATCTTGGTATGTACTGATTATGTAACCAAGTGGGTAGAAGCCCATGCTTTTAAGCATGCCCGAGAAGAGAAAGTTGTTGATTTCCTGTATTCACAAATATTTCTACGATTTGGAGCCCCACATTCTATCACCACTGATCAGGGACCTCAGTTTACCTCAAAAGTTGTTGAAGCCTTTACAAAGTCTGTATGAAATCAAACACCAAAAATCCTCACCTTACCATCCGCAAGCCAATGGCCAAGTTGAAGTGACAAATAGGGAATTAGAGAGGATCTTAACCAAAACTGTAGCAGCCCATAGGAGGAATTGGGTGGAGAAGTTACCTGAAGCAATTTGGGCTTATAACACTACTTGGAAATCCACTACTAGATTTACTCCCTATGAATTGGTTTATGGTAAAAAGCCTCTTTTGCCTATTGAGTTTGAATTACTAACTCTTCGAACTACTTTAGAAGTTGGTATTGATTTGTCATAGGCACAAATGGACCGGATTCTATAGCTCAATGCATTGGATGAGCTACGGAGGGATGCATTGCACCAGACTGAGATGATCCAAGCACAATGCAAATTGTGGCATGATAGTCACATTCAACAAAGGAAGTTTCAACAAGGCGATTGGGCTTTGTTGTTTGACTCACGTTATGAAGACTATCCTGGAAAATTGTAGACTAGGTGGCTTGGACCATATCAGATTGAGGAAGTGTTTGCAAATGGAGTTGTACGTCTTTCACCAATAGATGATTCAAGAAGGAAAATGGTGGTTAACGGTCATCGTCTTCGGATATATCACAAACCGTTAACCAAGGAGGAGTTTCTCAAGCAAGTAGGAAACTTGGATGTATCAGTATTGGAAGAAACCACTTCTTCCAAGATGGACTCAATCAAGTGACATGAACCAAAATATATAAAAAAATGAAAAAAAAAAATATATATATAAAAATAATAATAATTCAGAATGTGAAAACCTCTTTGAGGTGCATCTGAATTGGGCTTACATGAAAACCGGTTTTTTGGCATGTTTGCCTCATGGACCCGCCACCATTCCATTCATTCTCACCATTGTTTCACTATTTACCATTCCATTCATTCTCACCTCTGTTTCACTATTTTCCAGATTGCACCTGTTACACTCTGAGGAGTCAACTTAAAATCAGCAGAAAACAACATTTGTACAAAATGTAGATGGAATGGTTTCTTCAGGTATGTGCCTTTTTCTATTTTAATATTGTAAATATTTATTATGTAGTGTATGATATCCCTAGTTAGTATAAAGCATACATAAGGTCTGGTTCCA
The DNA here is from genome assembly GCA_028583015.1 of Wollemia nobilis. Taxonomy (NCBI): domain Eukaryota; kingdom Viridiplantae; phylum Streptophyta; class Pinopsida; order Araucariales; family Araucariaceae; genus Wollemia; species Wollemia nobilis. The sequence continues at coordinate 3,277,032 of JAQPPZ010017129.1, forward strand.
GAAAGTTATCAAGGTAGTCTAAGGCAGAAAAGGCTCTTCAAATGCTCTTGAAAGGTACTGCTCTGGAACGAACCTGCTGCACATAACAAGTTTTCGAATGAAGAAGCTTTAGAATTAGTTTCGGAATGAAAAGGGTATATGCTCTAGAATGGACTATGCAATAAAACTGATTGGAATGAATTAACAAAAAGGTTAATTCATTAATCTCCGAAATCACGTGGCTAAAAAGTCAAATAAATTAAAATTTTTGAAGGTTTTGTGCCAATTGGGTTGGAAATAGTATTTGGAATGCAGGTTTCAAATTCAAGTTCCAAAGCAAATATTTGAGGGGGCATGGAGTTTCAAAAATTGTCGCATGTGACCAGTATGGCACACAACTCAAAGCCTGTTGAAAAGGAGGACTCTCGTAAAAATTTAATTATCCCATATCACTCCCGATAGCTGCAATTATACGATGACACGTAGTAACATCCGGTTGATGGTAACTTTTGCATGCAATGAATTGCCACCACGTGCCAAGTTCATGTTACCTAGCATGTTTGGAAGTTATTCTGGCACTGCACTCATTTACTCTTCACCCTCGAGCATTACTCTTTACAGACTCAAGTATTCCAAAGCTGAGAAACACCTGCAGTAAAATTTTTAGACCTAAGATACGCAGAACCCCAATCATTGATAATGGGAGGACAGAAGAATAAAATTGAGCTAGATAACATAGAATATTTGTAGAAATATGGGGAATGCATGCAAATTTTTATTGAAGGGGGATTTCTGCCCTTCTTGCGCAAGTTCGATGGGTATTCAGAAGGGTTGGCTATTGAGTTCGCACGTACCTTCCGCAACAACCAAATTCATATCAGTGGCATGACCATCCAGGTAAGCCCTAAAATTCTCAGCCAAGTTATTGAATTACCGTTGCATGGGGTTCAAATTGGAAAATCAGGGAAAATACTTTAGTTGAACTTGTAAATCAATTCAGGGGAAATGAGGATAGGCCCACTGAGTTTGTATTAAGTAATAATATCTGCAAGGGGGTCAAAAGAACAAGTTTACAACCTCCTTGGGATGAAGTTGCAGTATGGGTCATTAGGTTTTTGACCTGCGATGGGCAATTCCCTATCCTCTCAGGACATCATATGCGAATTTTAACCCATCTTCGTCACGACCGCTCAAACCCTGAACTGAAGGTAAATCTACCTCTGTACCTATACCAGGAGCTGGTAAATATGGCCAAAAAGTACCAAGCAGGAAAAGGGTCTCCCAAACACCATGGCCTAATCAAGATGATATGCAGACATCACTTCAGGGGAAACCCTAGAAGCTTTGATAGGTTTTTTCGTGCATGGAATGAGTTGATTGAGGAAGAGGCAGTTGAAAGCCCTGGATCTGAAGAAGAGGTAGAGGTTGAAGGACCTGAATCTGAAGCAGAAATAGAAATTGAAAGTTTTGAACATGAAATTGAAACTGAATCCTCTAAAAAGAAATTCCTTCCTCACCATAGGGACCTCCATCCTCCAGGACAAGGAAGCAAAGAGAGAAACAGTCTAAGATTGATCCTGTAGGTAAGAGGAGGAAGGTTACATTTTCTAAAAATGTAACTATTTTTCCCACTCAGTCCACTGAGCAATTTGGAAGTTCAAGCAGGGAAGGGCAGATGGAGAAGGGAACACCTGAAGCAGACCTTGCCCTAGGATTGACAAGCTCTATTTCACAATCTAAAAAGAAACAAAAGCAATCAACTTCGGGATTGAGAAGGTCTTCAAGACTTCAGAAATCCACCAACATAGGTGATGTGGAAAAGGAAGAAGGAACTGCACATGTTGATACCCTGTAGGTGGAAGAAACTATGGAGAAAGTTGAAGATATAAGTACCAAGGGCACGGATAGTGCAATAGATATGGCTATGCCTACAATGTCCCTCAATTACTCATCAGAATTAGAAGATAGAACCATAACAGAGGAAGCAGGGGGACACACCACTATTGCAGAAATGCCTGCACCACTTGTAGATTATCCTGATTCTGAGGAAGAATATGTAGCAGTTGAAGAAGGGAAGGATGATTTAAGCATCGAAGAGGAGAATGAAATGGATATAAAAACTCAGTTGCATGCAGCCAGGAGTGTAATTAAAACACAGACAGGATGGATTGAACAAAGTGAAGCTTCTTTGAAGGAAAAAGATGATATTATTGCTAAGTTATGGCAAGAGATAGAGGTTGTAAAGGCTAGACTCACACTTCTGGAGCAGCATCCTCCTCAGTCTGACTCTAGAGATGAATTAGCCAATATTCTGTTGAACTTGGCTGGTGATGCAGCCTTATCTAAGAGGAACTCACCAATTAGGGCAGCAATTGAAGAGGAAGAAGTTGCACAAGCACCACAACAAGTTGAAGATAGAACAAAGGATGAGCATCCAGGGACACAACAGATAACCGAATCAATAACACCTATAGAGGGAGAAATAATAGTACAAGAAGAGGTAATTCCATAGTCTCCTCAAAATCTTGTTAATTTGAATGCACCTAAGATTGAACTAGTAGAAATTGGAACACAGACAAAGCCCCCTGTAATTGAAAAGGTGGATGTAGGCATCCAAGTTAATGTCATTCCACAAATGCAACCAATAGTTAGGTCACCAGAAATAGTTACATTAGCAAAATATAATGAAGATGTGGCATATTGGATGGCAAGATGTCATCAATTAGAAGGAAAGGTCTCATCATTACAGACCTTAACAAAAGAGCTAGAACAAAAAAATTTAGAAATTGAAAAATTGAAGGAACAAGTGCAGGATGTATGCCAGATTGCAGAGTGTATGGTTCAGTGTCGGAGGCCAGCCAGATTCTATAGCTTAATGTTGAAATAAAAATACCTCCATTGGCAAACAATGAGGATCACCTCTAGCCTCTCTCACAAATTGGAAACACCTAGTGAGTTTCTAGAAGCTTTTTGGCAAAGTTCTGCAGAACACCAGAATTTGCTATGTGAATTGTTCCTGCATAATTTCTTTTTGCCAACCGAAGTTATCTTCCTTCCCCATGTCTTCACTGGTGATCTTCAGCTTAGGGATTTTCAGTCTACACTCCAGAATCAAATATATTGGGAGCAGGAAAAGAAAACCAGCAAGGCCATGGAATTACAGGCAGTTTTGCTCATTAGGCCTGTTCACCTGAACCATAGGACCTCCACCAGTGAGCACTATACTCTAATGAGGGATGACAGAGTAAGAAAAATGTATCTAGGGAACTTGCAGAAATGCATAGATGGTTTTCAAACTTTCTATGCAACATCTTTTGTTGATGCTTTATCAGCTTGCAAAAATAGGTGGGGAGAGTTACCTATATCACTACAGAAGAGAGAACCCATCTCACCAAATAACCTGATGTGGTCTAGAAGAAGGGCAGAATGTATAATCCAGACCATATTTGAGGTAAAGGAGCAGTGGATAGGTCTCAGGTACAGGAATCCAACAATTATCATCCATGTTCCATATTTCTTTGATAATGACCCTCAATCAGACGATCAATTCCAGGAGTGGCTCAGGGAAATCAAAGAGCACAAAGGATATTACAAAGTTGGAAGTAGACTATGGAAATATGTTGAACGCTATCTTGACATAGATCTTTGTGCTATTGTAGCAGAACAGAATGCATGAGGACATGCATTACAATAGGTTGGGGGAAATGATGAGGCAGAACATTGCCTCATACAAAGACTGCTTTTGATAACTTTTTAAACTATTTGGAACCACTTATGATATGATTTTGTACTAATTTTAGTGATACTATGCATTATATGATGATGTTTGCATATTGGAATGATAAAGTGCATATGACCTATTTTGACTATTTATCTATGTTTTATAATCTGTTTCAGTTGTATTATTTAGTATATTTTGCATTAATTTAATGTTGTAATATTAAGGTGCTGCTATCTATTTGGTTTTGTGCTTCTTTCATAAGATTTCCCCACCGTTTAACCATTTTAAATAACCAAAAGGTGCCAAAACTTTGTCAACAGTTTGACTGTGCAGAAAATAGGAACTTTTCCATACAAATTCCAGCCAACTGTACATATACAACATGGCTTGGAATTTGTCCACTCCAACTCATGCAAAATATGGAATCAGTCTTCTGGGCACTTATGGAGACTATTTTTACCATCACAACTATTCTCATGCGCTTCTGGAGCATGAATTAATATAAACTTTGTTTTGTTGCCTGATATTCTGGAGCAGCTCCGGAATAAGCGCAGAAGACATAAATTTGGTCAAATGCATCTTTAATTGTAGTAAAAGGGAGGTAAACGATGGTTGCAACTATTCTAGGGACATCCCTATCCTTTCCAACACCTGTCCCTCACCAGATAAAGCCAGAAACTAGAATGGATAAGGTTTAATGGATCAGATCCCTACATTTTTGGGAAACACAGTCCTGCAACAGTTGTAATAGTCCTGTATTGAAGCACCAAACCTTATCACTGTTGTACCTTGCTTGTATAAATAAAATGCTCCCATTTGGTTGAGCATATAGGAGAATATAGGATAAGATATAAGTGATAGGAGATAGAACTAGTCCAAGTGTTGTAATTGTGTACTGTAGCATATCAGTAGTCTGCAGAACTTCCCCTGCACTACTGATATGCTGATAATGAAATAAAGGTGCAATATTTGTCATTCATGTTTGCTTCTGAGTTCAGTGTGAGGATTTAATAGTGTAGAGCAAGTTTATTTGCCCTCTTTTGGTTCAGGAAGCAAGGGCCACTTCCAGGTCCAGAAGAGGGTTTTTACCTAACAGAATTCTGCTAATTTCCTGGTCGCAGCAGGTCAGCAAGAATCTGACAGCTTTTTGCATAGTTAATATTGAATTAAACTTCATCTAGCATGTGGCACATGAATGCATTATAGTTAAGTCATCTAGAATAGATTTTATAGCATAACATTTTCTGTTTCAAATTTGTTTCAGAATTTGCATATTTGCATCGAGAATTTCTTGTATAATTTGTTACAGATTTGCAATATTTGTTTACCAACCTTTGAATTTCATCATTGTCTTAGGTTTTATTTCGTGTGTGAAGTTTCAATTCTGAAAAGTTTCATTGTTGTTATAGTTAATTCTGTGATTTCAATTTTGTTTTTAATTTTAATCAATTAAATTTTGTCATTTTCAATTCTGCAATAGTTCAGATTTGCTTTTCCTACAACGTGTGAATTTCAATTATGCAAGGATAAGTAGGCACTCAGTTTTAGTTTCTAGGAGATTAAAAGGGACACCTGACACCCCCAAAACACTAATTGTTCCATGAATAAGGCCATGATCTAGATGAACTAAAAATCAGTCTGTTAACCCCTGCTTTCGTATATAGCCTTGGACACCACCCTGGATTGACACATAATGATTAAATGATGAAGATTTGATGACACTCATAAAAACCCATCTACTATGCCACATTATTTGTGCCTTCACCAAGACCTACTTTGAAAGTGTATTTGTGATTTTCATCATGATATAACACTCCTACCCCACATCTAATTTGACTACCTTGAGAAGCTCCATAATAAAAAAAATCCCAAGACTTCATAGTTCCATTATTAAACTGTAAACTTGCCTTATAACCTTTAATTTTGAAACTTGTTTTATGTTTTCATAAGTGTATTTAATATAAGATTGAACTTGTATATGTATAATTTCCTTGCTCTCAAACAACATAGAATTTCTTGCCAACCACAGACCCCATACCACTATTAATGGAATACACTTGTATTCCTTTAAGTCTTTGTATTTAAACAATTGATGCATATTCTCCAACAAATTACTTGTTGGTCATTATTCCTTCCCCCTAGTCATGGGTAGAATAGACCTCCACACTTCTCCTGAGAAATCACAAGGAACTAGTATATGACCCATTGTTTCTTCTTCATTTTTACATAGCCTACATTGACTTAGACCTTGCTAAGATATATTTTGCATAACATCCCATGTAAATGCCTTCTTAGCCAATGCTAACCAAGAAAAATTATGATTTTTAAGGTCACTTTCACCTTTCAAATCTTGCTCCACCACCAAAGGACCTCTTCATTATTATCTTCAAATATTGCTTGTATCCTTCCTTAGTTGTAAATTATCTCCTAGTTGTGTTCTTTGACCATACTATAGAGTCTTCTTTTTATCTTAGTCTTATAAAATCCCTTGTCATATCTCTTGTATAATTACTCCATTGATTTGTTTTATTTCCTTCCAAAAGTAATTCTTCTACTGAAAACCACCTCTAATTCCACAAACTAGTGTTGTACAAAAATTTTGCATTTATCAATACCTTAAGCCCTTATTTATGAAGGTGTTCTATTAAAATTTAAGGTAGTTGGTAATCTCTTCCACTCCCTAGCCTGGGATCTTTTCCTAGCATTACTTTCTTCCCTTTTCCTATTTTCCAAACCAAAAAATTACCTACAAATAGAAAAACTTTCACTGATGCTTTCTAAATGATAGAAGCATTGGTCATGGACTTGATAAGAAGTCCAATCCACTCTTAAAATGACATGGAACCCAAATATTTCTCCTTGATAATTATTGTATTCTTTGATTTTCTCAGTCATCGAATGTGGTGTGAACCAGGTAAATGAGGTAGATCATACCTCGTGTAAAGCGACATAGCAAGGCCAGTCTCAAGAGTGTGAGGTTCAACTCATTCAGGGACCTTTGGGATTTTGACAAAGGCTAGATCCTTTATAGGATGAGATCTTTGGCACACACTTTCCTAATCTAATAGCTTAGGGGGAAAAGGGTAAGAGAGAAATACAAATAGCAAAAGTAAAAACCTAATATAAAAAGGTGATGATGCATCAAAGATCAAATAAGATCTCCCTACACAACAACTTTAGACATAATGTGTCGACATTAACACTTTCTCTCCTCAACATAGATAAGCACAAAAATATCAAGATGCAAACACACACATAAAAGAGACAAGTCAAGGCATGAGATCCACATATGGACTCAAATTAGATGTGTAGGCCTCCAGTATATATATATATATATATATATATATATATATATATATACAAAAAGTATTACAAAAGGTTATGCCAAAATTCGGAATTCGGTTTCCCAAAAGACCACCTAGAAATACATGTATTGCTATACAAAGAGAAATGAAAGGAAAGCTTTACAAACTTGTCAATCCTTTACAAAGCTAATGCTTGTGTTATTTATAGTTACTTAGAGGAGATGTTCCTCCAAAACTTGTGCACATATTTCAAGAATGACTATTCTTCTGCGAGCCAAGTCACTTCTTGATTGAAGTTGTGTTCTTTTAAGTTCTTTAGATTTGGAATCATTAATGTTATGTTTTTTGAGTCATTGAATTCTCAACTTCCTCTAATATTTCCATATACCCTTCCTAGGGATTCCTAAAGTTTGAGTGTGGAAAATTAATATCGCTTGGCTCAAGGCTTTCTCCCAGTATAGCTCCTATAACTTGTCTTTAATGCACCAATTGCTTCCTTAGGTTGCCATGTCTTCCTTGTAGGAAGAGGAATGTTCCTAAAATATCCAAACATGGGTAACTTAACTCCCGAAAAGATTTTTATAATCCTCCTTCCTCTAAATATTTTTACAATCATATGATCTTGGGATTCTTAAACATGTTATGGTTGTAAAAAAATTTCTTCTTTTTTGAATTTGGTATTGTCAAATATTTTTCTCTTTTTGTACCTTCTAAGACTTTTGCCATCCTTTGACTTTCAAGATTATATATAATACAAGTTGTTAAAATTTTTTCCTTCTTCCTTTTGTTGGAACTTCAAATCAAGATTTCATTTATCTGATAAGACTCATTTCTTGGAATCTTGTCTTTTGACTCTTGATTGAAACTTTTGCTCGTACTCATCTAATACTTTTCTTGCTTCCTGCCCACTTTATCTCTGCTTGGTGATGCTTCAAGGAACTTCCCATGGTAATATTTTTGTGTAGTGAGAATTCACTATAGTCCTAGTAAATCATAGGGGATCTTCAGCTTGATGAAGATAAATAACCCAAAGAAGCTTGTCTTCTCCATTGGGCATGGAGTCAAATTTTTAATATCTAGCTAGTGATTGCATCTCTTTGTTGCTTTTGAAATCTTTGTAGATTCCACAAAATTTGGACGTACTCCTTAATGGCTAGGGCTTACTCTTGGGTGCCATGGATAATGCATGGAGTTCTAGTTGTTGGTTTCTACCTGTTTGGCGTATGCCATCATTATTGATGCCTTGCTTCTTGCTTGATTTTTGATGTTGTAAATTTACCTTAATGCGAGAATATTAGACCTCTTCATTTGGTGAGTGTGCCTAAATCACAAGGTCGATAAAAAATTTCTTCTTTTTCTTACCACGATCAGGATGACCTTTATAGATCGAGAAAGTTATATGACCTACGAAGAATTGACCATTATTTTTTGCAAAATATAAGTCTTCTAAAATGATGCTAATTATTTGTTTGGTCATCCTAGGTTTTTTTCTTGTTTCTCAATTTCTCTTGAACTTTATTTCCATAGGGATTAAATTACTTCTATCTTGGTGATAGTCCCTATGATCAGCAATCAATGAGATAGTGGTTGTCAACTCAGTTACAAACAAAAACAATTTGGTTTTTGAACCTACTCACATGGGTGATGGGCAGGTTGGTTCCTTCTATAAAAGAAGGGATCTCACTAAAGACAAAGCTCTTTTAGTTATTTCTAGTAAGATTTAGAAAATTTTATCAATAGTGAGATCAAAATTAGCTACCATAGGAAAGACTATAGAATATCATATTTTAGATTTGATGGGTCAACGTGACCTTGTGGCATGGGGAGATTCAAATTAGCCAACAACTTCTCTTGCAAACTCTCCCTTTTTAGCATTTTGGGTATCTTTGCAACATTTAGCATTTGAAAGATTGAGGGAGCTTTAGATCTTTTCATTTTGGCTTTCGACTATTGCTTTGCTCAATGTTTTATTTTTAATCCCTATAGAGGTAAAACTTGCTTGAAATGCTACAACTGGAATTCAAAGGGTAGGGCCTCCCTTATATAGGCTTGTTATTTGGGGAAGCTACCATAAAATTTCTCATCTTTGATTCAATTTTCTTTGGCGATCTTGTGACTCTATCAATGCAAGTGAATTAGCAATGATATGATTATGTATTACTTTGTAGTTGTTGTGTTGATTCCTAATACTCCTTATCCATGCAACTCATTTTCAAATATGAATGTGAATTGCCTAGTGTATTTTCTAAAACTACCATGAACAAGCACCTTGACCTTTCTACATGTCATTGCTTAGTCTAGTCAATGGCTATAAGAGTCCTAGCTTTATCGACTTTATTTATAAATGTTGTTTATTTACACTATGCTGCAATATTTTGGTTTATTTTTTATGCGCCAAACTTCTTATGTGTAAATCCATCAAAATTTGTAGTGTCCAGACCAAAGTGACCTAAATTTTTGCTTTTCCTATGTGTTCATTTTCTTTGACACACGATTTATTACTTTCCAAGATCATTGATAGGATAGCCTAGGCAAGGAGTGAGTCCCTAAACTTATGCAATATATTACATTGGGACTCAACAAGGGTAGCTATTTTACCTCTTTTGGTCGCCTCAACATTACTCCTAGGCAAACCAAAGGATGCCTAGTTAGTTTTTGGAGGCCCTTAGGGCCATATTTAGCCATGTGTATGGCTTGTTAACCTATTCCCTAGTTTGTCATATTTTCCACATATTTTGACCATCTCCCTAGGGTGCTAACTGATAGACTGGCTAGTTCATCAGACATCATGTTCGCTTTGCTTAAAGTGGGTGTGGTCGATCAAAACATTTCTCCAAAGTAAATCTAAATGATCTATGCATTTTGATATGGGTCATATTAGGAAGTTGATTCCTCATAATTTCTTGTGAGGGATCAATCTCTTTGGCCAAAGTTTCCAAATCTTATTATGAATGTATTAACATCAATGTTTCTTGTTGGCTTTAGTCATGAGTTTTATCATCTTCTTGATTGCTCTAATATTTTGTTGTAATAGTATTGTTCTCAAACCCCTCCATCAGGAGGGTAACAATTTTATCCTAGTTGATGATTGAATGTGAGGGAAGATAATCAAAACTTTGATGGGATTTTCCTCGAAGTGAAGTGACTAGTAGTCTGAGGGCCACATCTTGTACTATGATATTATGCAATTGATACAAGAAAACCATCTCTTGCAAGATATCTAGTACTCTGGTTGTACTTTCACAGTGTATTCTGGTAGGATCTCCAACACTATTGTAGCACTTCTATCATCCTAGGTAGGGGATAGTCTGGGTGGCAAAGTAGACATATTTGGGCCCTTGGGTCCTTTGGGTTGCTACAAAGTTGTCAAATGAATGTAGCTTGTGCTTTGGAAGTAGATGGATTGAGGCCTTCATCAAAGCCTCAATTTGATGTTCTTCTCAATGGATTTTTTTGGATGTTCATTCTTTTAAGAGTAAGTATTCCCCACATAAACTTAAACTTGATAAGAAATAAAACAAAATCAAGATGAATAAATAAGGCAAACACACAGTACACAATATTTCACTTGGGAAAACTCTTACTGGTAAAAATATAGCATAAGAACCTTTCTTCTAATTGTATAAACTCAACCACCTCCAATACAATAATACAATTCTATGTAAACCCTAATGCATATTGCATAAACTCAACTGTCTCTAATACAATAATGCAGTTCTCTCTTTTGTGTTCAAACCCTAATGCAAGTGCAAAATAAATAACAAAGGCACATGCATGGATTTTACAAAACCATGGGCACAATACCATGGGTTTAAAAATAACCCAAAAACAGCCCATCCAAAAAACATCATTTCCCCCCTTTATAACTATAAAACATGAAAAGTATCCAACATTATCCCACTTGTTGAATACTTTCCATTGGGGGCAACAACATTGTATTATCAACTGTTAAGGGCAACCATGCCCATTGATTTTCTACACCAAGAAAATTTTTGAGCACTCACAACCTTTGTTAATGAATCAACAACATTTTCTTTTCTATCAATTTTTCCAACACCCAATTCCTCTCAACCATTTCTCTCACAAAATGATACTAGATATCAATATATTTTGATCGAGCATGGAAAATAGGATTCTTGGCCAGAAAAATTACACTTTGACTATCATTGTCATTTCTCACAACCTTTTATATAAGATCGATTGTTGATCACTTCTATGCTATTTTGGAGGCTGTCGTACACAGTTTTGTAATCGTTCAAGCCAATTACCAAAACTGCCAAATCGATAAGTTCTTATAGATCACCTATTTTACCAAATTGGGTAATAACTCTATGTACGATGTACGATCTATGCGATCCAAAAGTACAACAAGGTAGTAATTGCAATTATCTTCTGCTCCAATCTCTCTCTGGGATGTTTTGTAGAGGTTTTAATAGCCTAACAAGATGGTTCCATTCACAGATAAAACTCCCAATCTAGGTTAGTAAGAGATTCCATTCAAGCAATTATGTCCAAAAATTGTATAGTCGGTCTTAGTACATCCTTGTCCACATTATCATTCTTCTAAATCATTCCCCATGATTCCACCAGTAACACTCTTCTCACAAAGCTGCAACAAAGTCTAGAACTAACATATAACAGTAAGAAAGGAAATTCATTCACATAATGATAATCCACAATGCATCAACCATACACAACAGGATCGTACACTGTCATCCACAACATTTGTTATTATCATTAATGGTTGTCAACTTAGTTACAATGTGGAAACTCTATCAATATCATAGCAATAACTCAAAAATATTACTATCTTTATACTCTAGCAACTAAGAACCAGTAAGCTAGTAGCCAGACCTACAAATTCAAAAATGGGGCCTTATATAACATTGTCCAAGTAGTTCCAAAGCAGTTCCTGAGACAATCCATTATTCACAACTGCCCAGTTACACCTGAATACAACATTTTGGCATTTTCCTAAGTTTACACCTTAGGTTAGCAAATCCATGTGACCTTTCATCTTGAAATTATATTTCCTTTGCATCTCATTGAATTTTGGTATGCCCTGTACAATTTGCAACTTCAGTTGTACGGTCTCCTATAAAATTTTCTCCCACTGTACGGTTCCACAAAACTAGAGCAAATCATCCCCAAAACTATCCAAAACTTAGCAAATCACTTCTTTTTCGGGAGGTGGATTTGCTACCTACATCTGCCCTCCCATTTACTTTAGTTGATGTCCTCAATAACTCATTCTGTTTCTTTTTAAGTGCTTCTAATCGAGCTACCTCAGCCTCCAAGTCCTTGACTTGGGTCTTATACATTTCCATTTCATTCCTTAACTTGGCTGCATAGCTCCTCATATCGATAGCTTTGGCTCTATGAAGGTTAGCCTTTTCCTTGGCAAATTTCATGAAATCCATCATTTGCTTTTCTCGGTCGGAGGTACTCTTAGTCAACTTATCATTCCAATGAGCTTCTACTCGAGCAACTGCTTGGAGTTCCTCATTCTTTCCATCGATGGTCTCCAAGTGATGTTTGATGTCAACTTCTAGAGCTCGAACCTAGTCTTATTTGATCCTTACTTGAGCTTGCTTCTCAATGACCATCTCATTGAGCTTCTTATTGTCCATCATCAGCTCCTCTATTTGCTTGGCCTGTGTAGTCATTTTTTCATTCTTTTTAGTCAACTGAGCTGACATCTGCTCATCCTTTACTTTAAGTTGTGCCTCCAACTCCTTGATCATGTCTTCTGCCATCTGGTAAATCTATCGCTTCTCCTCTTCGAGTGTTGTAATATTAGCTTCAGAATCTACTCTAAGGCTCGATAGATCCTCCTCCAATTTCTTTATTTTCTCTTATGTCGATGTTCTACTTTTTTGTAGTTCTTCTTCCAATGCGACCAATTCCTTTTTAGTGGATGCGGTCTCTTCTACCTGTTCCTCCTTGAGCCGATGGATTTTTGCCAACCCAACGCTCAGCCACTCTATCTAGTGTGTTAGGAAGTTCAACTTCCTTAGGGTAATGGACACTCCTGTAGCAACCCTTCTATACTCCACTTATGCCATATTTATTGGGCAGGTTGGATGACTTACTCGATCCAAATAAATCCTTGGGTCCTTCCTGTAGTTTGTGACCGTCCCTTCTGGAAAGTCTTCTCTTCCCAACATTGTTGTTAACTCTTTCCTGGGTAACCTCCATGGATATTGTGCATGGATATCAGCTATCTTCTTTGTTTACCCTTCACTATTAACCCATTCTGTTATGCACTCCAACTCGAGAGACACTTGTTGTTCCCACAACTTCAGTTCTCCTACATGGCCAATGCCGAATTCCATTCTTACACTATTCATCACATGGCCTAACTAAGCGAAAAAGTGGTCCACCTTATCTTCTATTCCCCGTGCCTCCTCTTCCATTGTAACTCTCTCAAACCATTGTATCTCCAAGAGATAACTAGATTGCATTCCCCGCCATTCTTCTTTTGTAGGAATCCTTAGTTCTTCTTCTCTAAGGTGGCTAGAGCTTCCTCCAAGATCTCTAAGTGCTCTCTCGATGTCTATATTTTCTCAAGGTGGATATTGTTTCTCTATTTTCTCCTCTCCCTCGCTATCAAAAATATTTATGATCTCCTTTTTAGATCGCTGCTCAACTTGCTCCTGAGCCTTTTCTATTTCAGATGACCCTCCTTGTGGTTCCTCTATATTTTCTTGAACTTATTCTTGTTCCTTGCCATCTACTTGTTTTTCCTTTGTCACATTCTCTTCTTGGATCTACTATGCATCCCCTGTTGTGACCTGCTAAGAAACAAATGCTTCATTTTATTATGGCACTTCTACATCCTTTGAAACTTCTTATCGACTAGAGCCTCCTGATACAATCTTGTACCGAATCTTCTTCTTGGGCTCTGCCACTATGGTACTTGATCCCACTCCTATTTCATCTTGGGTAGTGGCTACTCCATCGTGCCCTACCTCAATTCCTCTAAAGAAATCAAAGGCATCCATTTTATCAAAATGAGAAAAAAGCTTTGACGAGCATACTATTTTCTCTGCCTTTGCCCAACACAACTCATCTAGCTTCGTCGCTTCTAAATCTGACTCTTCCATTCTCCATACTTCTGGAGCTAGTTTACCTACCATTCTCTCTCGCTACCTTATCATCCTTATTTGTATAGGGCTACTCTTCCCTTCTTGCTCGAGAGGTTGCTCGTACTACCTTCTTGCAGGTACTTATTGTTCTAGTTACGACTCCAACCGTCTAGAACATTTTCTCTAATGATGTACATCGACATTCTCCTTTGGAGAAATGTCTTCCTAAGCTTCACTCCCGTGTCACTCACTCCTTATGCATGGTTTCTTTAGAGAAACCTTACCTATGGGTACAAATTTGATGAGCAAGGTGCAACCAAAGTATTGTCATTGTTGTCAACACAGTCAGGTTGATCAGTTGATGCAATGGATTGGAGTTGATTGATGAGCAAGGTGATGGACAGGAGTTGTTTGATGAGTAAGGTGCAGCCAAAGTATTGTCATTATTGTCAACACAGACAGAGGATCGGTTGATGCAATGGACAGGAGTGCAGAAGTCAATAGATAGATCAGTTGATGAAGTGAACAAGAGTTCAGAGGTCAGTCAGAACATGTACAATAAATTTCCAAGAAGACAGAAGTGGACCCGATTCAAGAAAATCAAAGAAAAAGACAAGTTAGAAAACTGTCGCGATATCGCGACATGTTTTCGTCACGATTTCGCGACAAAAGGAGAGAGAAAAAGGATTCAAGAGGAGAGAAGAAAATGTCATGATTTCGACGACATGGAGAAAGAAGCGGAAAACGAACAAGAGAGAAAACGATTTCACGACATGTTGGAGAAAGAAGTAAGAAAAGTGTGATTTCTGACATGTAGGAAGGAAGAAGTGGAAAAGTGTCACGATTTCATGACATGTGGGAGGAAAGAGCAAGGGAAAATCGATTTCCGACATGTGAGAAGGAAGAAGTGGAAAGTGCGATTTGTGACATGAATGGAGGAAAGGAGTTGAAAAAAGTGTCAGCGATTTCGCGACAATTAAAAGAAAGTGACGATTTCGGACAGTGAAAAGAAAGGACAAAAGGTGTAGCGATTTCGCTACATGTTCGAATTTCGAGGCCGAAGCAAAAGAAAGTGCAAAGGGAAAAAGTGTAGCGATTTCGCTACATGTTGGATTTTCGGAGGCCGAAGCAAAAGAAAGTGCAAGGAACAAAAATGTAGCGATATCGCTACATGTTGGAATTTCGCTAGTGCATGAAGAGAGAGTTGTACGGATGCAAAAGATGTCATGATTTTGCGACATGTTTAGAAAAAGATGTCGCGATTTCGTGACATGTTTCGATTTTGAGGCATGCAAAGAAAAGTGTACGACAAAAAAAGATGTCACGATTTCGTGACATGTTCCATTTTCGGGGAAGCGAAGGAAGAGAGGAGAGGAAAAGATGTCATGATTTCATGACATGTTCCATTTTCTGGGAAAGCAAGAAGAGGAGAGAGAAAAAGATGTCACGATTTCGTGACATGTTCCATTTTCGCTGGTGCATGCCGAAAAGTGTCACGATTTCGTGACGTGTTCCATTTTCGTGGGTGCATGCCAAGAAGAGGTCAAGAAGGCAAAAAGTGTCACGATTTCGTGACATGTCATGTTTTCGTTGGTGCTTGCGAAGTAGAGTGTACGAAAGCTGAGTATGTCATGATTTCATGACATGTAAGGTTTTCGTGGTAGCAAGCCAAAGAAGCATACATAGGGACAGTTGCAGAATAAAATCTTGCAGCAAAACAAGATCTGTTACAGGTGGGGTTACAGAAATGCTACACGTGTAACAAACTGACAGAATCTACAGTGGCCAAAAAAATCTGAAGAAGATCAGGCAGAATGTATTATTATAATAAGACAACTGTAGTAGGGTGCGTGGTGCGACGGTAAGAGCACGGGAAACGAGAAATACAAAAAGTATGGGCCGTAATAAAATATAATATATTGCAGTAAAAATACAAAAGCCGAGAAAGCGCAGATAGTATAGGCTGCATGCGTGTTAATGGCAGTTACAAAAGACTAGGGTTTTAAGATGAAAAATATTGTTTAAAATGACGTGTAGCCATAAAGAGGGAAGGTGCCGCTGACAAGGAAGAGAGAACGCCGAAATGAACAGATAAGGCTGTCAGAGCCGAAATAAACAGATAAAAGTCAGTCTGAGAGCAAATAGAGAACATGGGCAGAGAAGACGATTGAGCACGCAAAAGCGGTAAGAATGAACCGTAATGTTTTTAGCTCTGTGTGATAAAATATATATATAAGAAAAAGCCAAAGAAAGAAAGTGTTGGTCAAGTGAGAGAGAGAACTGCTGAGAGATAAGAGCGGTGAGGAAAGAGTGTTGCGGAAGGATAGAGAGTTAGTACTATGGACTGTAAAATAGCTTGAAGTATGCTGTAAGAAGGATAGTGTTGTGGGCTGTTAAAAAGAAGCAAGTATGCTGTAAGAGAGAATAACAGTGCTGTGATGGAGCTGTGAAGAGCTGCAAGAGCAAGCCATATGAAAGGGTTGTAAGTGTGCAGAAGGTAGAACTGTAAAAGAGTGTATGCTTCCATGAGATTGATTTGAGTTAAGCTAGACCAGTGAGGGTCTTGTAACACAGAAGGCATTTTTATGTCAATCAAAATTGAAAATAGAAATCCAAGTTGGTGCTTGGAATCAGGGGTTGGTGCTCCTTCCAGTTGGTGCTGGTAAATTAGGGGTTGGTGCTCCTTCCAGTGGATGCTGGTAAATTGATTGTAAAGTTGGTGCTTTGCAATGGCTGGATTTGGATGGGAGTCCAAGCAGTCTAGTTTGAGGAGTAGCCAAAACTGGTGAACCTCGTTACATCTTGTGTTATGTGATGCTCTCTTGTGGTACTTGTTGTTTCTGGTTTTAGCATTCATTTGTTTTGGCTTTAAGAGTTAAAGTTTTAAGTTTTAAATAGCTGCACTGATTCACCCCCCCTCTCAGTGCCATTGTAAGACTAACAATTGGTATCAGAGCCAAGTTCCCAGTTTTGGCTAAATCAGTCAGGGTTGATCTTGGATTAGTATACAATGGCTAAGAAGAATAGATCCTCCTCCAAAAAGGCATCCCAGTCAGTTTTAGTTTCTGTAGAAGAGAAATTTGAACCAGAAAAGGTAGAAGAAGTGAATCCTGAAGTTTGTGATGAAAATCTTGAGGCTGAAGTAGATCTTGAAGGAGAGTTGATATCTGCTCTTGAAGAGTTGAGTATAGAAAAGAAAAAGAACAAAAGAATGTCCAAGAAGTTAGAAGAATATGGGGATGAAATTGAAGATCTCTTCCTACAAGTTCAAAAGGCCAAGAAATCAGAAGAAGCCTTGAAGACTCACCTGGATGATGAGGATGATGTAAGCAACACAAGTAAAGAGGAATCTAACAAAGTTATTGTTGATCTAAAGCTGCAAGTAGAACAGTACAAAAGGATTGAAGATATTCTCAGGTCTCAAATCAATGAGAAAGAGATAGTATGTTGCCAACAAGAAGAAGAGATTGTTTCATTGAAGAAACAACTAAAAGAGGCCAATATAAATCTCAAATTTGAGAAAAGCACAGAGTTGCTAGATACAATGATAAATCAACAAAGAAGCTCCACGGCTAAGTTTGGTCTTGGATATGAAGCTGAACAACCTTCATCCTCCAAATATGCAGAGAAGAAGAAGTCCACGGTTGAAGGATTGAAAAAAGAAAAGTCTGAAGCTGAATCCTCAAAAGGAAGAAAATATCAAAGAAAATCTATAGCAAAGCAACCACAACAAAAGAGGTTCTCTCACTCTCACTCTTTTAATAATAATGCTTTTAATGGCTATTGTTCTAAATGCAACCACTTTGGTCACAAGGCAATTTATTGTGGACTGAACAAAAGATCAAAGAGTTTTGCTGATAAAACTACATCTGCTTTTCTGAGTGAACACCCTATGCAATGTTTTAATTGTAATGGCCATGGACACATAGCAAGGCTTTGTCCAAGCACTTCTGTATCCAACCTAAGGCAAGACAGGATGCTATACAGACAGGGAATTAAACATGTGCAATGTTTTAAATGTAATGGTCAAGGGCACATAGCAAGGTTCTGTCCAAGCACTTATGTATCTAATCTAATGCAAAACCCTAGATTTCATCAGACGCAAAGAATGCAATACAGATAGAGAATAAATCATGTGCACAGCAGAAAGGAAAATAATCATCCTTCAAGAATGCACAAGAGACAACCCCGCAAGAAAAATGTTCAAGTTCACGAACAGGGGCAAAATAGGGATGTAGTTGAAAAACTCAAGCCCAAGTTCAGGAAAGTCTGGAGAAAGACAGAAGAAAGGAATTCGTGTCTCCTTGGACGGAAGGAGATTACTCCTCTTCTGCATTAAGCAGCTCTAGGTGGCACATCCTCAGGGGGAGCAATCTTAAAATATTATTTTAATGCTCCTATGTATTTGGCCGGTTTTTTGAGGATGAAAGGTAAGCAGTCGGGTTATTGTTGTATAGCAATTAAAGTGTGTTGTCAGTTCTTGTAGTTGTTTTTGGAGGTGCCGTGAAGTGTGCTGTTTAATTTGAAGAGCTGTCACAATTGGTAGTGTTGAGATATGTCTCTGCTGTACTGTTGATAATTCTTCCACCAACTGTTCATAGCTACGGATCATAACAGTTCAAATTTTTTGGTTTAATGAAAGAATGCGTGTTTGCCCTAGCTGCATATACGTGTTTCGAGCAGCGTGTATTTGTTTTACACTTTGAGGTAAAGATTGCTAGATCCTTCTTGTCACCTTGGTAATATTATTCAATTCACAGACAGTTCGGTTTAACTGTTGATAAAATATCAATCCGAGGTTAAGAAGTTGAGGTTGAGTAAGGGGCTCTATGGTTGGCCATAAAGTGTTTGTCAAAATGTCTTCTCCTGATTTGCACAGTTAAAAGTAAAGTGTGATCTGCAGTATCTGTAGAAAACTCAGATCAGGTTTTAAATTTAAAAAGGAATCTGGTTGTGCTGCAGTACAGTATTTATTGCTTGCACTAAGTTGGCAGTAAATTTGCAGAGTTGGTACAAGTGTGAGTCACTTATCAATTTTGTTGAAAGATGTGAAATCTGCATGTTGAGTGAAGAAGCGTTGGGCAGAGGTGCCAAGTTTGACCCATGTTGTGGGCAATTTCGTCTTGGTCGTGATGCACGAGGATAGCAGCAATGAAAGCGCTTTAGCATTTGTGGTGGTGTTATTCACTTTCTCCAAAGGTTGGAGAACTAAGATTGGCCAAGGTATATCTTTTATTATTTGCTTGGAGTATTTTGAGTTGACTTGGCAAATATAATTGATGGAGGTATAAGGTTAAGTTGTCATATTTTGCTTTGACATTATCTTATTGGCATGTTTTGGTGGTTGTGTTTAAAGAAGTGGAGCTAAAAGGTGTAATAAAGGAAGTTTATTTTATTGCTCATTTATTTTTATTCTATCCCTAACTTGGTTGGAAGTTTGAGAGTTGTGTGTGGTGACAGCTTGAAGGTTCAATTATCTTCTACTCCAATAAGGTATGGACACATTCTTCTTATGAGTATGATTGGTGTATGTTTTCTGAAATAAGGTTGGAGTGAAAAGGTATTCTTCTAGGTATCCCTTGGCTAGGTGTAAATCCTATTTTCTGGTTTATTGAAGACTACTTATGCATTGTTATCCTTAAGGAGAGTTTTTGGTGAATGCATAATTTTTGGTTTGAGATAGTGGAAGCTTTGTGCACTAGGGTTTATATTTGTGAGTCTAGCTACTTGCATTGAGTTGGTGGAACCCTTGGTTGGCTGTTTTGAGTTTAATAGTTGAGATTGAGATTGGGAATTAAGTATAGAACATATTGAGTCTCTAACAATTCTCTGTATGTTTCTATGAGGTTGATGAATCACATTGGGTCTCTAACAATTCTCTTTGTGGGTTCATGCTAAGCGAGGTTCTAGTGAGAACTTGTGTGCTGATCTGGACAAGTTCTATGTGAGCTTATTAAGCAGGTTCTTAGTGAGTCTATGACAGAGTACAGAGGGTTGAGGCTCAGAAGACAGCGTGAACTGAAGAGGTCACTTATTCCCAAGATTTGACTAAGATTTGACTAGACATCGGGATCAAATTCTCAGGGGGAGCATTTATGGATCTGTTCATCATATTGCTCATGTTTATGCTTTTTGCTAACTGGATTAATTTTTTGCCTGAGAATGTTGTGCATGGACTAAGGGGAGTGTTGCAGCCGCCCTTTGGTATTATTGTCAAAGGGGGAGAAGAATTACAGGTAATTGCACGCAATTACGTGTGTTGCCAACAATTCCAAAGGGGGAGATTGATGAGCAAGGTGCAACCAAAGTATTGTCATTGTTGTCAACACAGTCAGGTTGATCAGTTGATGCAATGGATTGGAGTTGATTGATGAGCAAGGTGATGGACAGGAGTTGTTTGATGAGTAAGGTGCAGCCAAAGTATTGTCATTATTGTCAACACAGACAGAGGATCGGTTGATGCAATGGACAGGAGTGCAGAAGTCAATAGATAGATCAGTTGATGAAGTGAACAAGAGTTCAGAGGTCAGTCAGAACATGTACAGTAAATTTCCAAGAAGACAGAAGTGGCCCAGATTCAAAAAATCAAAGAAAAAGACAAGTTAGAAAACTGTCGCGATATCACGACATGTTTTCTGTCACGATTTCGCGACATAAAAGGAGAGAGAAAAAAAGTCGCGATATCGTGACATTCGTGATTTCGAGACATAAGAGGAGAGAGAAAGCTCAAGAAAACTATCACGATTTCGTGACATGTTGGAGGCAAAGAAGTAAGTGGAAAAACTGTCACGATTTCGTGACATGTTGGAGAGAAGCAAAGTGGAGAAAATGTCACGATTTCACGACATGTTGGTAGAGAAGGAAGCAAGTGGAAAAATGTCACGATTTCGTGACATGTTGGAGGAAAGAAGCAAGTGGAAAAAGTGTCGCGATTTCACGACATTTTGAGAGAAGGAAGCTAAGTGTGAAAAGTGTCACGATTTCGCGACATGTTGGACAAAGAGCTAAGAAAAGTGTCACGATTTCTGACATGTTGAAGAAGGAAGAAGGAAAAGTGTCACGATTTCGTTACATAAGTAGAAAGGATGAAGAAAAGTGTACGATTTCACAAAAGAAGAGAAAGGTACGATTACAGTAAAAGTGAAGGAAAAAGGTGTAGCGATTTCGCTACATTAGAATGGAGAAGAAATAAGTGAAGGAAAAAGTGTAGCGATTTCGCTACATGTTGGATTTTCGGAGGCGGAAGCAAGAGAAAGTGCCAAGGAACAAAAATGTAGCGATATCGCTACATGTTGGAATTTCGCTAGTGCATGAAGAGAGAGTTGTACGGATGCAAAAGATGTCACGATTTCGTGACATGTTTAAAAATTGGACATGTTTTGATTTCATTGAGGCATGCAAAGAAAAGTGTACGACAGAAAAAGATGTCACGATTTCATGACATGTTCCATTTTCGTGGGGAAGCGAAGAAGAGAGGAGAGAGAAAAGATGTCACGATTTCGTGACATGTTCCATTTTCCGAAGAGAAGAGGAGAGAAAATGATGTCGCGATTTCACGACATGTTCCATTTTTGGGAGAAAATGTTGTCGCGATTTCACGACGTGTTCCATTTTCGCGGGTGCATGCCAAGAAGAGGTCAAGAAGGCGAAAAGTGTCACGATTTCATGACATGTCATGTTTTCGCTGGTGCTTGCGAAGTAGAGTGTACGAAAGTGAGAATGTCACGATTTCACGACATGTAAGGTTTTCATGATAGCAAGCCGAAGAAGCATACATAGGGACAGTTGCAGAATAAAATCTTGCAGCAAAACAAGATCTGTTACAGGTGGGGTTACAGAAATGCTACACGTGTAACAAAGTGACAGAATCTACAATGGCCAAAAAAATCTGAAGAAGATCAGGCAGAATGTATTATTATAATAAGACAACTGTAGTAGGGTGCGCGGTGCGGCGGTAAGAGCGCGAGAAACGAGAAATACAAAAAGTATGGGCCGTAATAAAATATAATATATTGCAGTAAAAATACAAAAGCCGAGAAAGCGCAGATAGTAGGCTGCATGCGTGTTAATGGCAGTTACTAAAGACTAGGGTTTTAAGATGAAAAAATATTGTTTAAAATGACGTGTAGCCATAAAGAGGGAAGGTGCCACTGACAAGGAAGAGAGAACGCCGAAATGAACAGATAAGGCTGTCAGAGCCGAAATAAACAGAAAGGCTGTTAGAGCCGAAATAAACAGAAAAGCTGTCAGGGTGCAGAGAAGACGGGCTGAGCACGCATTAAGCAGAGCGGTAAGAATGAACCGTAAGGTTTTAGCTCATGTGTGATAAAAACATATATAAGAAAAAGCCAAAGAAAGAAAGAGGTTGGTCAAGTGAGAGAGAGAACTGCTGAGAGATAAGAGCGGTGAGGAAAGAGTGCTGCGGGAATATAGAGAGTTAGTACTGTGGACTGTAAAATAGCTTGAAGTATGCTGTAAGAAGGATAGTGTTGTGGGCTGTTAAAAGAAAGCAAGTATGTTGTAAGAGATAATAACAGTGTTGTGATGGAGCTGTGAAGAGCTGCAAGAGCAAGCCATATGAAAGGGTTGTAAGTGTGCAGAAGGTAGAACTGTAAAAGAGTGTATGCTTCCATGAGATTGATTTGAGTTAAGCTAGACCAGTGAGGGTCTTGTAACACAGAAGGCATTTTTATGTCAATCAAAATTGAAAATAGAAATCCAAGTTGGTGCTTGGAATCAGGGGTTGGTGCTCCTTCCAGTTGGTGCTAGGTAAATTAGGGGTTGGTGCTCCTTCCAGTGGATGTTGGTAAATTGATTGTAAAGTTGGTGCTTTGCAATGGCTGGATTTGGATGGGAGTCCAAGCAGTCTAGTTTGAGGAGTAGCCAAAACTGGTGAACCTCGTTACATCTTGTGTTATGTGATGCTCTCTTGTGGTACTTGTTGTTTCTGGTTTTAGCATTCATTTGTTTTGGCTTTAAGAGTTAAAGTTTTAAGTTTTAAATAGCTGCACTGATTCACCCCCCCCTCTCAGTGCCATTGTCAGACTAACAAAATTTTGCCCATCTCAATATTGTTGGTTGATATGGCCTAATTTATCTAGGCGGTGTTAACCCTGGGAACTGCATTCAGAAGCAATCCTATAGCCTGAAAGGCCATCCCAAAGATCTTTGGTCACTTTGTCAATGCTTCATGCATTTGTCTCTCTAGATAGGTACCCCAATCATATGGGAACCC
The DNA here is from genome assembly GCA_028583015.1 of Wollemia nobilis. Taxonomy (NCBI): domain Eukaryota; kingdom Viridiplantae; phylum Streptophyta; class Pinopsida; order Araucariales; family Araucariaceae; genus Wollemia; species Wollemia nobilis. The sequence goes on from JAQPPZ010017129.1 coordinate 3,300,360, forward strand.
TTGGGTAATACCTTCTACATACTGGGCCATCCTCATCAGCATCTCTGTTTCCCTTATATCACCTGACAGTCGAGCCATGACTGTGTTCATTGCACAAGTCCAGTGTTCATTTTGCAACTGGCTCTATTTTATTCCATGCATTCCTGCACTGGAAATATTTGCCTGACAGTGGTTAAGGTAGTTACTAGGCAGTATGCTTCAATTGGGTCTACCAATTTCTTTACTATCTCCATGCCTTTCGTTGGTAGCCCAAATGTTCTCCTGAATGCCTCTATCGACACTTCCACCTTCACTGACCTCTTTCCCACATTGACGTAGGTTGTCCTTGTCATTACATTATATGCCTGAACTATATGTAGAAGATAGTTCTAAAAATTATCTTATGAAACGGTGGAATATGTGCAATGACTAACACTTACGCACTCTCAAATGTCTTCCTTCAAGGATGAGACTTGTTCTTCTCATCTATCCACCATTTACTGCATGCTTTCACTCCATGCTGTACAAATATCATATTGGAAAATTCCACCTGGCATTCCTCTTGTCCAGTACTTAGGTGTTTCTCCTGCTGCGGTACATGCACTTCACTCCTAAATTCCCTCCATGAGGTAGTGTCTTGCACCATCCTTACCGCTCTGTACCTCGATGGTGTTCTATCCAGGTGTGCCCTCCAATGGTCTTGTATCCTCCATGGCCTATATCCTCCTCTCCTCCATGGATGATTACCATGCCTATCATGGGATTGAAACTAATGTCCAGAGTGCTACCGCGAGTATGCCTCTCTCTCATGAAGCGGACCTGGTGATCTCTCCACCCTATTTGCTGCAATCCACCTCAATCGACGTCCAAACTCCTCTATTGATATCATTCCTTCAACATCTCACCGATTGCACAACTCTCTCCTCCTTAATTAAGAATGTACCAAAAATCATACAACCCTCTGTGAAAGCGTACAATGTACGATTTTGAGTACTATGTATGGTTTTACCTTCCTCTGCTTCCTCTTAGATCGTACACCCTTTAGCAATTTTTCCCTTTTGACTTTGTCTATACTCTAACAGTTTTACAACGATGACTTGAAATCGTACAAGGTGCCAGTACTCCGTACGCTGCTTCCTGTTGGCTGCCCTCCCCTTTAAAACTTGTATGATTTCGTGCGTTTTCGTACGATCTGCTAAAAAACTTCCAAAAATGGCAAAAAGAATCACCCAACTTGTGCCCTTTCACCTGAAAATTGTACAATCTACCCAAAATCGTACAATACTTTTCTACTAACCCTCACTGCTAAAAAATCTCAAGATTTTGGCCTTTGTTCACAAATCTGACATCGACCTAGTTGCTGGAATGGCCTGATCTACCTTTCCCCGAGTTTTCTCAACAAATAATTCACTCCTCTCCCGATGCAATTTCCCTAACTTTGACAAATTTTTGGTTGTATGGTATGGTTGTACGATATTTATTTCATGCTTCCCACGTCTCCCAGCTTGTCTTTGCCATATTCTTCACTATTTGGGGTTTCAATCTTTTCTTTTCTTGCAAACCCACTAATTTCTACCACAAATCGTAGCTTCCTCCAGCTTTTATCTATAATTTCTATGCTCAAAATCTGTAAAATGACATATTCTAGTGTATTTGGCTGCAATATCTCATAAAATTTTGAATTCCCTCCTTTTGGAGAAAAAACCCCCAATTTCTCTCTTCTCGGGTTAATTTCGAAGTGGAAAAGAAATCCCTAGTACAAATTCGTAATGGGTCTGCAATATTCAAAAAATCGATGAAACGTTCTTGCCCATGCAGTTTCTTGTTCTCAATCGTACGCTTTTTCCCTTCAATCTCCTAAAAAAAAATTGATTTCTTGCTTGCTTGGTGAAAAAATTAATTAAGTCCCCTTTATTTTAAAGCGAGTGTCCAAAAACCTTAATAAAACCCTAAATTTTAAAAATAGGCACCAATTTGCATGCAGTTTCCAGTTCAACTGCTAGAGGATTGACAACTCAACATTTGATTTAAATTTTTGTCTTTTCCCCCTTATTTTCCTCCAACCGCTGCTTTTTTGCATGCCGCATTAAATGAGTTAGTTGGCAAATTGTACATCGTACGATCTAGATCGTACCGTATGATTTGCATGACATTCCTATCGTGTACGATTATCAGCTGCACGATTTCCCTCTTTTACTATACGATTTCATCACTTAGAGGAATTTTTGCTTTCTTTTCCTCCGGAGAGGTCGTCGTTTTTAGTTTTCAACCTCGCCCTTCTTAATTGCATTTCGATGGATTTTCACAACCAAGGCACAACTTTTTTTTTCATTTTTCATTTTTCTTTATCTCTTTTTTTTTCAATCCTAGTCTAATTATACTTACCTCCTGGGTAATCGTACAGTGACATTCACCTGTATGACCCCATACCAATCTTGGCCTCGAGGTTCGACCATCACATTTCGATTAGTGGTATCCTCTTGTACCTCTGCTTGACTAGTACCTGCCTGTGATGTTGTTGCTCATTCATTTGCCCTCCTGCAATGTATATAGTTCAATATTGTACATCGACAATTTGGAGTCTTGTCCCTTGGTAGGCCTTCTTCTCACTGTCTAGGTGATTGATCTTGAGGTGGTGGTGTCCTTACCACTCTAGTATCTTTTGAGCGACTTCTTCGCCTATCTCCACGGATCATTTTTGGCTCCAAACTTGGTGACCGGGTCCTTTGTTAGCCTAGGTTTCCGTCCTTTGTGAATTGTACCCTTCCTCTACCAGCAAGGCTTTGACCGCATGGGTATCTCCCCCTTCCACTTCTTCTAGGCATGAAACCTCCTCGTACTATCGATGACTCTTCTCTTACTCGGGGTAACCGCTAGTTACCTACTTCCCATTGGGGTCCTTTTCGGTTCAGGGGTGGTCGCCCTCCTCTATGTCTGCCAACCGCATTTCGTAACATACCTCTTAGTCGGAGTATATCCTATGGGTTCCTTACCCAATTCAAACATGCTAGCGGGTTATCACCTAGCCATCTAGGAGTAGGGGGTCAGAATCTTCCTCGTCCTCTACCTCATCTAATTGCAACATCACTCAGATTCCTATCATTTTTTGGTCGTCTACCTCGTCCTCTTTGTCTAATTCTTCCTCTTATTCCTCAGTCATCAGGAGTAATCTCTACAAACTCAATATTAGCTAGTGGACTTCGATTTGGTGATAATTGTCATAAGGTTCTGACTCTTTTATCAGCTCGTACCAAATGATGTCTCCATATTCTTTTCTCAAAGGATCTCTGGGGGGATGAAGATACCAATACTGCTCTATAATAGTCTGAAAAGTCTGTTTTAGAGCTAGAGTCATTCCAATCCTCTTCCCTCTATTCTGCCCAATCGATTGAAAAATTCATCACTCTTTCCAGTCGTCGAACTTCCCTCCTTTGTCTTCTCAACTGTTGGTGAGCTATTGTATATGCCTGTGTATCATTCTATGGTCTGTACTCAACCTGTCTTGGTCTCAATGCGCTGATTGGAATACTCCGATCCCTTTGAGGATTATGAGGATTCTTCGGTTCATCCTCATCTATACTAGGCTCTCTTACCCACCGTGACATTCTGTCATCACTAGAATATGATATACCTGCTACATTGTGATGCAATTCAGGTGATGTGGTGGTTTCCTCTATATCTCGCCAAAGTACTCCTACGTCCTCATTTATCGTAGGTTGCCTGCTTGGTGGAGATGGCAAACTTGTACTTGTGACTTCATTTCCTCCACCATTTCTTGGAGTTAATATTCAACCTCCTCAGGTTCACTTCCAATCTCTTACAATCTATCTGCCCTCTGTTCATCCAATATTTGTATGGTACCATCCAATTCTTGGATTACTTGTGCTCTCAGTCTCACATTGTGACCCCATAGTTTTTGATACTCTTCCTGCAATAATTGAGTTTGCATTCTCATTCTCTATTGTAATATCCCTATCTGAGCCAATGGGGAAAGTTTCGCTAGCTCTTCTTCTAGCCTGTCCTCCCTAGCATCCTCTAGCATTTCCATCTCAAATGTGTCCACTCTATCTTCATTGTGCACTGTCAGCCTTACCCTTCTTTACCTTTCGACTGTCTAGGTAGTTCCTTATGTTCTATCTATGGGTACCTCCTATTCGAAGCTCTTGGTAATAGTGCTCTCTTTTGATAGTCTTTTATTGCTGGAGGGATCTACTCTTCTCCCTCTATTATGGTCCCGTTAGCCTGTTTGATATGTACTCACACTCTTCTTCTTTCACCAGGTCTAGGTACCAACTCCCGTTCAATTATTGGTCGCCTCTCCTCCATTTCAGTGAAAAGTCATGCAAGTACAAAATTTGGCTCTTCTTATGGTAGACCTAGCTCACGATGAGCCTCGTTTTGAGCATCTGCTCATCTTTTTCGTTCGATCTCTTCTGAAGCAATGAATAAACACTATAATTTATAATGCTTCAACTTTAAGCCTTTTACAGTGTTGGGTACTTTTGTCCCATTCAAGTTTTGCAACCTGACTGCTCCATTATCCAATACTTCAATTACTTTATAAGGGCCAAGCCATAATGTCTTTAGTTTACCTGGCTTGATCTCCCTCTTCTCGTTAAACTTGAGAACCAAGTTCCCTGTACTAAGTTCCAACTTCCTCAAATGCTTTTCATGCCGCACATTTCGTCTCTTCTAGACTACCTCAATTGACCACTGTGCCATGACTCTTCTTTCATCTAGTTTGATCAGTGTCATCATTCATTCCTCCAAACTTTACTGATCTCCCAAGCGATGCTCTACCATAACTCTCAAGCTTGGTATCAAGAACTCGACTGGCACCACCGCTTCCTGACCATACATCAATTGGAAAGGGGTATGTTTCGTTGTTGGTTTAAAAGTTGTTCTATATGCCCACAAAATGGACGGTAACCTTTCCTCCTAGTCTGCTCCTTCTATCCCATAGGTTTTATACAGAGTTTATACTAAGACTTTATTAGTCGCTTCTGCCTGCCTGTTCGCTCTCGAGTAGTATGGACTAGATAATGAATGTAAAATACTAAACTCTGTTGTCAGCATCTTGATAATATCGTTAATGAAGTGTCCTCCTTGATCACTCGTTATTCATAGCGAAATACCAAATATTGTGATTACATGCTCGTACAAAAATTGTGTTGTACTTTTAATAAAATTATCAGGTAATGCTCTTGCTTCTACCCATTTTATGAGGTATTTTGTTGCCACTACGATATATCTACATTTCCATATTTGAGATGTCTTGAATGGTCCTATGAAGTCTAAGCCTTAACATTCGAACAACTCTTGTGGTTGTGATGGGTGTAAGGGTATAAAATCCCTCCTAACTGGTTTTCCTGCTCTTTGGCAAGTATCACAAGCTTTCACGTGTTCTTTTGCATCATTATACAATATGGGCCACCATAGACCTGCTAACAATATTTTCCTTGTAGTCGCATCTGGTCCCATATGTCCCCATGCTAAGCCTGTGTGGGCTTCTTTTAATATCGTATTAACTTCTTCCTCCATTACACATCTCCTCAAGATACCATCACTTCCTATCTTGTATAGCAATCCTGCTATTATCTGGAAAGGTGCTAACTTCATGATTATTTTCTTCTTATCAGTTTTCGTCATCTCTTGTGGCAACTCCCCTGTGGATAGATACTGGCCAACCAACTTGTACCATGATGGCACAACATTGATGGCAAATAACTATGCATATGAAAATTCATCAGGAACCCCTGTTCCTGCTGGTTCCCCTAATCGTATTCGAGACAACTGGTCTACAATCACATGCTTCTTTCCAGGTCTCACCACAACTCAGAATACGAACTCTTGGAGCGTCACGAGCCACCTACTAACTCGTCCTTGAATTATTGGTTTCTTTATTAAGTACAATAATGCTTGATGATCGACATAAAATGCAAAGGGGTTTGCCAATAGGTAATGCCTAAACTTTTGAACTGCATATACCATCCCCAAGGCTTCTCTTTTTGTACTATAATTTCTTTTTGGCCATGACAAAAGATGACTAGCAAAGAAAATCGGTTGATCCAGTTTAAATTGTCCTTCATGTGCCAATGCACATCCAATTGCAAAGTTTGAGGCATCAACATGGATGTGGAATTCCTTATCCTAACTAGGAAGCACCAAAATTGGGCTACTTATCAACTTAGCCTTTAACTCCTCAAAGGCTCCCTAGTGCTCCTTTGTCCATCTGAAAGGGATATTATTTTTTGTCAAAGAATCTAATGGGTAGCTTACATGTGCATAATTTTGGATAAACCTTCGGTAATATCCTATTGACCCAAGGAAAGTTTTAAGTGAACTCACATCAAAAGGTTCTTACATGTGTAATCTTACCCGAATAATATCTGGATCCGCCTTGAATCCTTCACTACACAAAATGTGTCCTAAAATTTTTGCATATGGTAGCATTAGAAAACTCTTTGTTGGGTTTAATTATATCTGTGCATTTCTACACATGCTCATGCATTCACTAAGAGCTGGAAGATGCTCCTTGATCTTCCCATAAATGGACCAATCATCCAAAAATGCTTTGAAATTCCTCGTCGCCAATTGGTCAAATATATATAGTATGATGCACTGGAATGTAGCTAGGGCATTATAGAGTCCAAATGGCATTTTATTATACACATAGATGCCATTCTCCACAACAAATGTGGTCTTCACTTATCCTTCTCAACGATGTTGATTTGATTGTATCTTGAGAATCCATCCAAAAATGAATAGATCTCATGTCCTGCAACTTATTCCAAGATAAAATTCGTGAATGGAATAGGAAATGGATCTTTAATGGTCACTGCGTTTAGACTCCTGAAGTCTATGCATATCCTTATCTTATCAACTTCTTTCTTCAAGGTGATTACTATAGGTGAAACCCATTCACTATTCGTCATCCTGAATATAATTCCTGCTTCCAACATCTTTTCTATTTCTGCATTCACCAATTCCGCATACTTTGGATTCATTCTATATGGTCTCCTTCTCATAGGTTGGGTGCCAGGAATTAGTGTAACCTTATGGACACATAACTCAGGTGGGATTCCTTTCAAATCCTTATATGTCCATGCAAAGACATCTTTGTACTCCAAGAATATCTTGAAAGCTACTGCCTTCAATACAGGATTCCAATCATCGCCATAGTGGACTATCCTAGGTTCATTCTCCATTCCTATATTAATATCCACTATCTTAGGTACTTCTAAAAGCACGAGGATACAAAAACAAAAAGGAAAAGCCAAGATGCGATGTAAACGAAACAAAAGATAACGCTAAATCCTATGAATTGAAAGTGCATGAAAGGAAAGAAGCATAAACGAATCGAAACCAAATAGAAAGCCAATATGGAAGACAACCCTTTTTATTAATATGCTTCAGAACTCGGTTACAATTTGCCTCCTCCATTTTTAGGGGCTAGGAGCGTTAAATGTGTTCTTGTCACATCAATGGATGCTATTCCTTCTTCCGCGTGCCCACATGTAAAGTGGGCGGACCAAACGTCGCCGCCGCTTGCGTTGATGAGTCTTGACTCCTTGTTGCTCCTCTAATGTTGAGACCCTACGTTCAAGGAAACAGGAAACAATCAGTAGCACCTGTAGATAAAATGAAACATGCAATCCCCACGCCTTCAATTAGTACATGCAAAATATAAATAAAACGATAACTGAAATAGATCCAAATGAACTGAAAACTTGACAGGGGCATAAAAACATCACCGGGAAGGCACTGCAAATGGAACAGTCAGAAAATTCACCACAGATTCGTATTCGCTCCGGGGCGGGACGAATAGACCTGCAACAAAGCGTCAAAAAGCACTGTCCCAAATGTCACATCCGGGAAGCTCCAAATCACCTGCAAAGTTGGGGGTTAGCTAAAAGGGGGTATTTTGGGAAGACCCAGAAGGTCAGATTTTCCCAATTTGGCCTCTATCACCGGGAATTTGATGATGCTACCTGCATGTTAGTAAAGGCGGGAAATGATAAAAACATGATAAAAAATGCTCAAAACGATGTGAAATTTGAATGACAACCTATCTAAGCAGCATAGAATCAGATGCAAAAATAATAGAAAGGAAATCTGCTACAGATTTCTAATCACTCCGAGGCGGGGCGATTAGAACTATAGCAGTGCGGGGGGCGCCCGGGGGCAGGACGCCCACCGTTTGGGGCCCGATTTCGGCACCAATCCACTTGGGATGGGTCCAAAACCTCTTGTGGGGTGTTGTCGAAAAATTTGGTAGGATGTTATGGCCAAATGTCGGGTTTTGGTTCCGGATTTGCGCTTCCAATAACCACCCTATGACCTCCCTTCCAAAAGAGATCAAGGATGTGAAAGGCACAAATCAAAAGGTGTGAGGATGTAAAATGGCAGCACTTCGTTGCTCAAAATGCTCCTTCTCTGTATCTTTTTGGGGTGAGAAGACTCACCATTTTATAGACCTGACGGTCTCTTTGGATGAGCATGCAGAGGCGCCACTTGGCAATCATGCCTTCCAAGGGGGGAGAAGATTCCTCCCTGATTAGGGGCTCCATGACTGCCCCTGTAATTGCCTCTAACGCTCAAAAATGCTCACTCACACTCCCATGCAATGAAGGAAGAGTTAAGTGGTGGATCTGAGCTGCCATTTGTCAAGATTTGACTTTTTGCCCGTCAAACCTGCTATTCGCCCCACCCTGGAGCGAATATTGCTAATCGTCCCTGGGTGGGGCGAGTACCGATTTGTAATCGTCCCTGGGTGGAACGAATAAGGAGCAGAGTGCCTGAAGGTGCCAAATTGACCTCTGACCTTCCAAAACTATTGTGAGAGTGGTTAGGACCACTTTTTAACCTCTGGGGGCTGCCCTGGGGGCTGTGTGTGTCAATGCGATCAGTGTTTGCAGTCACATAATCGGATTGGTGTTATTTTGGTGTCTACAGATGCCCCTTTTTGGGATGCGTTATGCGTGGCGTAGTGCTGAGCAAAAATAGATAACCAAAGCACTAATGATTAGGGTTTCTCAGTAACCTAACCAAATTTTGATGCCCCAAGTATGGAAAGGGCATGCATTCTTGAATCCTTGCTTCCGACGAGCGAAGGAACTCAATTCAAGTGTTAACCTTTTTCGGTGAGGTGTTACTTGATCTTGGACATTGATCAGTCATGAATAGGCAAAGGGCGCAACCTTTTGTCTATGGGAACCTTGAGTTCATGATTCATGAATGCCAAGTGTTTGATCAGCTTGTGATTATTGCTTGTTTGCTGCCCCAAGCAGGGGCGTGATTGTCTTTGTCAATGATTCTTTGAATGCATGCCATTTCCATGATTGGGTGTGTATTTGTTGATTGGTGACTAAGTGTGACTACCCCCTCAAGCGACGAATCGATGAGGGAATGACCTACATGAGAAAAGCGACGAGTCGCTTGACCCAAGATGACTTGTGTAAGGGTGCCTTTCAGATGTTTATCTTTGAATGTGTGTGTAGTTTCCCGACATTTAGACCTATTTTTGGTGGGTGTTTAACCCTTTTTGTGACGCCTTTTGGGGCTGAAATTGTCAAAAATCCGTCCTCCCGTGGAGCGGTCCAGCTATGGTAGCCTTCTTAGGGAGTAGGATAGTGACAATTTGTGACCCCGACGTCGGTTTTGCATGCCAAGAATGTCAGGCGCAAAGGCGCCTTTGTTCGGCAATGTTATTGCTATTTTTGGGTGGGTTTGGACCCTTTTTGGGACGTCGTTTGGGGATGAAATTCTCGACAATCCGTCCTCCCGTGGAGCGGTCCGGCTATGGTAGCCTTCTTAGGGAGTAGGATAGTGAGGATTTGTGACCTCGACGTCTATTTTGCATGCCCAAAATTTCAAGTGCAAAAGCACTCTTATTGGACAATTTTATTGCTTGTTTTTGTGCATTTTGGTGCAGTTTTTGTTGTTTTTGAAATTTTTGCTCTGTAATCATCCCAGGGTGGGGCGAATACCAGTTTAGTAATCATCCCAGGGTGGGACGAGTGCTAACTAGAGTGCTCATCCCAGGGAGGAATGATTACAGGCCTAAAAGCCTATTTAAGGGCCAAAACTAGGGTTTGGGCTCATTTGCATTCTATTTTTTTGGCGATTTGGAGCTCTGAGGAGGAGGAGGTCGATTCTGCGAAGCGAAGCGCTGCCAAATTTTTCCTGCCACCATGAGTGCACGAACCGGATCGAGCGGCAGAGCCGAAGCGAGACCGGTAAGTGCTCTTCCTCTTTATTTTGTTGTTTTATTTTATAGTTTAAAGCCGCAATGTGTCTCTTTTGTATTTGGTTTTTCGAGTTTTTGAAAAATGGAACCCTAAAAAGAATTTGTTTTGTTTTGTATGTGTGAATTTGTGTTTTGTATGGCTTCATTAGAACTTAGGTTGAAACCCTAGTGGAAACCATGTTTATTATTTTGCATTTGTAAACGAAAAGAAACCCTAGTTTAACAAAGATCAAAACGTAGCTTAAAAACTTAGTTTAAAACTTAGCTTAAAAACTTAGCTTAAAACCTATTTTTTTTTTTTTTTTTTTTATTATTTGTCAGTGTAGACTAAGGGTAAACCCTAGGTTAACTAAAAATTTTTATTTATTTTTTTTGTTTTTATTAATCATTAAACGTAGAGTTAAAAACCCTAGGAATTTTTTTTTTTTTTTATTTAAACAACAGACAAACCCAAAATTTTTTTTTTTTTTTTTTAATTTATCAGTTTGAACTAGAGTGAAAGACCCTAGGAACTAAAAAATTGTTTTTTTTTTAATTGTGTTTATCAGTTTAAACATAGAGTTAGAAACCCTAGTACAACCACACATTTTTTTTTTTTTAATTTTTTTATTTTATTTAAACGTAGAGTTAAAACCCTAGGTACTGACAACTATTTTTTGAATTGTTTTGAATTTTGTTGTTTGTTATTTGTCTATTTTTAGTTGTACATTGTTTTATGCATTTCTGTATATTCATGTTATTGTTGTACAGTTTATCATGTTTTTTAATGTTTTTGTCTTGTTTTCTTTGCAGGTTGTGAAGAGCCGGTACCGTGTGCCTACGATTTTCTCAGAAGCACGGGAGGCACTGACTTTGGCTGACTAGGAGTGGCTTGATGCCCTTGGGCTCAAGCATGTGACTCGGATGGAGCCTGTGGTCGGGGATCGGGCCTATCTGATGGCCCTGATCAACTTGTGGGATCCCTGGACCAACACCTTCCATCTCCCAATAGGGGAGATGACAGTGACCTTGGAGGACGTCTATCGGATTCTATGGATTTCGATAGACGGACTACCGATCAGGACGATGTCACGGGATCAGCGAACGTAGTGCTGACATGCTGCTTTGGGCATGGGGAGGAGGTGGGTGTGGATAGCCCAGTGGAGAGGGTAGAGGGTGACTGCCAGATTGGTGGCATTCTGGTACGATGGTGGCTAGAGAGGGGCATGTTGGGAGTGAGGCACGCAGTACTGATGGGCCTCATTTCCAACATGCTGCTACCCGACTCTTCGGGTGCGAGGTTCCCATGGAACCTGTTGGAGGTGGTCTTTCGGTTGGTGGATTGTCCGATGCATGAGCCCTTGATTATGAGGTGGGGGTAGACACTACTGGCATAGCTCTATGATGAGTTGTATGAGGTCCGCTATCGGAGGCGGAAGGGGATTGGCTGCAGCTATCTATTGTAGAGTTGGGCTTGGCAGCACATAGCGATGGAGAGGCCGATGGGGTTGTCATGGACTACTCGAGCAGAGATGGTGGATAGAGATATAGGATATGTGGCTCTATGGCGGTGGTCTGAGGAGCAGGGGTAGAGTCGATGGTGGGCAGGTGTCGTAGGGCACTATGTCGATGCCTTCGCTCGGCTTACTCCAGGGGAGGTGTTCTGGCGCCCATACCTGGACTGTCTAACCTGGCCTGAGGCTAGAGAGTGGCTCCGATGGGTGTGCAAGGGGAGATGGTTGATCGATGGCACGAGACCGAGCAGGAGTACTTCTCGTATGTTCGAGTGACATGATAGTTTGGGGTGCACCAGGGGTTGCCTAGTGAGCCCTTGATCTATCATCGTAGGGGGACGAGAGGACCTTGGCCTAGCCGATCATCGAGCCACTGGGGGAGGAGGCAGATATAGTTATTGACATGCCTGACGTGGATGACATCGGGGTGACGACTGAGTATGAGCAGTGGTGGACACTACGATGATGGCGGGGAGAGGGACCACTAGGAGGTGCAGAGGCAGCAGCAGAGAGGGGGGAGGGTGGAGAGGCACCAGGAGAGGGTTGGGGAGCTCCACTAGAGGATGCAGACATGGTGGAGGTGGATGATGTGGGTGAGGATTTTGGGGTTCTAGATCAGCCAGAGATGCAGGACGTCCCGGAGCAGTGGGAGCCAGAGCAGGCTACTATTTCGGAGATGCCAATGCCTCAGGCAGTCTCGGAGGACACGAAGGTAGGGTTGCATTGAGAATGCATGATTGGAGGGGCTACTCCGAAGGTGGGATGAGGAGCTCGAGGATGCATTACAGGAGAGGGATCTCCTACGAACGTAGCTAGTGAAGCGGGAGAATGCATTAGCGATGTATCACCGATGGGAGGGGGATACTGATGCTACGTGGGAGATGGATCTCTTATGGATGCAGCTGGCACAACATGATGATAATTTGGTGATGTACCATCAGTGGGAGATGGACTTGGTGCGGCATCGATTGGAGCTAGAGGTAGAGATTATCCACCTCGATGGGTGGGTCCCTGCGCTTAGTGGAGGTGGATCATCACACCACTTGAGAGGGAGTGATACTGAGCAGTCAACATCCTCTCGATGTAGGCGATTGGATGAGGGAGGCGCTAGTAGGCATGATGCGGGGGCTAGTAGCAGCCACCTTGAGGGGTCCCATAGGACCCACACCATGGGGGGTAGTTCCCGTCACACCGATCCTACATGATCATGGTGGCCGATGCCCTAGGCTTGGGGGTTTTTGAGTTTTTTGTTTTTGAGGTCAGAGGACCGGTTATTGTAGCCTACGAGCATTTTTGATGATATATATACAGATGACTTTATTTTATTTATACACGTGTCATGATTTGATGTTATGCACAATGATTGATGAATGTGTATGTATGCATGTTAATTTATATTGATGGATGCATATGTTATGATGAATGCAAATGTTTCTAATTTATATGATATGCAAATGGAATGGATGAATTGAATTTGTGATTTGTGGTGGTGGCACCATAGACTATTTAGAACTTATGGCTTTTTGTCCTAGGCGATTGTTGTGGTAAATGACTTTTTATGTATACATGTTATTTTTTGTATTTTTTGATGGTAATGCGAGGATGAAAGATAGCACAGTTGGTTTAGAATGTAGTTAAGGTTTTCTGAGACTCAGATGTTTTAACTAACTAGCCACGACTGTATTTTTATCTTACAAGACTTTTGGACAAGGTATGAATCGGACTTGTCTTTGACCAAGTTATTTCACATCCTTGTGTGTGCAATTGAGTTCATTTATGTGGTATTTGTCAGGATACCGCCAATGCCAGATAGGTTGTCAACCAAACCTGTACTGAGGATCACCTAATTAGCTCCACTAACTCCTTTGTTGTATTTAGTCAGATTAATCTGCGGTGCTATCTAGGATACCATAAGCTAGCTCATCCACATGCAAACATTGATCTGCACACAAGTTAATGTGACAGATATATCGTCATGCGGGAGGTTTGCCACCAGTGACCGATAGGTTATCCACCAAACCGATACTGAGGTTTACCTCATGACCCTTCGAATGCTGAGAGTTCCAGGGATTCAAGTTCGACTCCCTTCTTTTCTTCAATTGTATTGGGATACTTGCTCTTCTATAGTGATAAAAATCACTATTTATTTTTGTTTTTTCTTTTGAGCAAGGGATTTGAATATTGAGTGATGAGAATCACTATTGTATGTGCCTTTTGATGTATGCACTTTGGTGGTGATGTCAAATTTTGGAGTTTTGACTTTTGCAAATTTTTGATGTTTTGCAACTTTTTGAGAACTTGGGATTCTTGGGGAATTGGGTAGGGAAGATGCTTGTCCTTTTGCCAACTCTCAGCATTCTTGGGGTCATTCGCACAGGGGGATGAGCAAGATAACCTTTTCACTTATGGTGACCTGGATTGCTTTGCAGGTTTCATATTTCGTTCACACAACTTGGGAATTTTTTATGTGTTTTAACTTGTGTTGGGATGCTACGTAACAAGGTGTGATCCAAGTAGAACTCTACCTTTGTAAAATCTGTCTGACTTTGTACAATATTTGGCTAGAAAGCTAATGACAGCTGAATGACGAAAACTCTAGATACATTAGAAGACAACTGACTATGATATGGTGAAAATATGTGAATGGCATTTATTTTTGATGGACTATTTATAGAGTGGAGAAATGTGGAAAATGATGGATTTGCCGAGTAATTACAGTCTATGGTGCCTTTGACCTGTATGACCACAAATATGTAATGTATGGATGTGATGCTTAATGCAGCTATTATTTTTGTGTTTTTGATGGATTGATTTTTGTGAGTATGAAGATGAGATGCAAAAAGAGTTCTTTATTGTTGTGATGATTTTGAGCATGCATGGAAATGAGATGCAAATTTTTGTTATTTTTGATGATTTTATTGTTTTTGAATTTTCTTATTTTTGACCAAGCGATTGTGGGAACCCTTGGAGCTTTTGGTTTGACCAAAGGGATTATGGGTACCTTTGGGGCATTTTGGGATTGACCAAGCGATTATGAGAATCCTTGGAGCTTTTGGTTTGACCAAAGGGATTATGGGTACCTTTGGGGCATTTTGGGATTGACCAAGCGATTATGAGAATCCTTGGAGCTTTTGGTTTGACCAAAGGGATTATGGGAATCCTTGGAGCTTTTGGGATTGACCAAGCGATTATGAGAATCCTTGGAGCTTTTGGTTGACCAAGCGATTATGAGAATCCTTGGAGCTTTTGGTTTGACCAAGCGATTATGAGAATCCTTGGAGCTTTTGGTTTGGGCTATGGCTCTTTTAAATATGGAATGGCCTCAAATGACTGATGTTCAAGGGTTCTAGTTCCTTGATTCCATCAAGAGAGGCGAGCCGGTATGTTCCAGGTCCTATTTTACTATGGATGACATAAGGACCTAACCAGTTTGCCATGAACTTGTCCCTTAGATGGGGCGGCAAGTTAGAATTTTGTTGGTTCTCTTTTAAGACCAAGTCACCAACCTGAAAGTCCCTCAGGTGAACCTTCATGTTGTATGCTTTCTTAAGTCGCTCTTGATAGATACGTAAATGCTCGAGAGCATTAACGCGTCATTCATCGAGCAATGTAAGCTGGTCTAATCGGGCCTGTCGCATAGTGTCATCATCGATGAACTCTTGCATTGATATGCGTAGGGAAGGAATTTCCAACTCGAGAGGCATGACAACCTCGGAGCCATACACGAGCAAAAATGGAGTTGCCCTAGTGGGCGTCCGAATGCTAGTGCGATAAGCCCATAGGGCAAGTGGGATCTGAATGTGCCAATCCTTATGACTATCTACGACTATATTTTTGAGGATGGCAACTAGCATTTTGTTTGATGCCTTTGCTTGCCCATTTGCCTGCGGATAATAGGGTGTCAAAAAACTATGCTGAATTTTGTACTTTGTGGTCAAAGCACGCACGTCTTTGTTCTTGAATGACGTCCCATTATCCGAGATTATCTTGGATGGAATACCAAAATGACATATGATATTATGTAAAATGAACTCCGAAATGCGGGTTCCAGTCATAGAGGTAAGCGGAATTGCTTCCACCCATTTGGTGAAGTACTCTGTGGCCGTTATGATAAACGTGTGATGACCTGACGATGCAGGGGAGATCTTTTCGATTAGATCTAAGCCCCACTATGAAAATGGCCAAGCCGATTGGATCGGCTACAAGGCCTGAGAAGGTACGTGTGTCAAATTTGCATGGTGTTGACACTTCACGCACTTCCTTACATATGCGCAACAATCTCGCTCTAAATATGGCCAATAATAGCCCATGCAGAGAATGCGCTTTGCGATGGCCATACCATTGAAGTGGCCACCGCATGTACCATCGTGCGCTTGGGTGATCGCCCAAGTGGACTCCTGTTGGTCCAAGCAACGAAGGAGGATTCCTTCATAGCTGTGACGGTACAAAATGTCTCCTAACAAGACATGCTTTAGCCACTTTCTATTTGAATGATCATTTTGTGGCATGCGTCAATCCAAGTGGGAGGTTACCTAACTTGAGGTAGTCCCTTATGGGTGTATACCAATCCTGCTGATCGAAAACCTCGACAGTATGAATAGCCAATCCCTCTTGAAGTTCATCCCTAGCAAAAGCTGAGCGGGAAAGAACTTGTAAGAATAGCATTGTGTTGCTATTAAGGGGAGTAGGGGAGAACAAGGACCCCTAGTTGGCATGATTCAGACAATCATGGATTCGAGAGAACTTGTCCGGGGATGGTTCAATCTGGATCAAGTGGATTCTTGGCGTCAAGTCAGAGCTTGCACGCTCCATCATGGATTGCGATAGTGTTTTGACTTGAATGGTTGTCATATCACCAGAAATGTCTTACGGGATTAGTGACCCCAAGGAGGCCATAGTGTCCACAAAATGATTCGATGATCGAGGGAGTGCCTCGATGTCGTACCATTCAAGCTTTGCCAAGAATTTGTCCACAAGGGCTTTGTAGGCCTGTAGAATTGGGCATTTACATTGGAATACCCCTTTGACTTGGTTGACAATTAACAGCGAATCACCAAAGATGTTTAATCATTTGATGTTCATGGTGATTGTTGTCTGAAGACCTATGAGCAAGGCTTCATATTCTGCATTGTTGTTGGTGCACGGGAAATCTAATTTAAATGATAGAGGCATTGGAGCCCCTTGTGGTGTGAAGAATACAATTCCCATGCCACCTCCTTGCTCACATTTAGAACCATCAAAAAATAGGGTTATGTCGGCCTGTGACTCAGGCTCATCAGAATCTGGCGATTCTGAGACATGGAAGACCCCATCATCGGGTAGTTCTATGGTCAGAGGTTGATCATCTTCGAGAGGAGCCTCTGCTAGTTGATCGGCTATGACTTGACCTTTGATGGATTTCTGTCCAATGAACTCGATGTCAAACTCCATCAACAACATGATCCATTTCATCATGTGGCTACTATGATAAGTATGACTCATCATGTACCATAATGGATTCTCCTTAGACACAACATACGTCATGTTGCTCAGCATGTAATGGCATAGCTTTTTGGTAGCAAACACCACTGCCAAGCAGAGCTTCTCGACGTATGCATAGTTAAGTTCATAACTGACCAGGGTGCGGCTAAGATAGTAAGTAGCCTGTTCTTTGTGTAGTTCATTCTTCTGGGCTAACATGGCACCCAGTGCCACCTCAGTAGCTGAGATGTATAAGTAGAATGACACTCCTGGTCTAGGTGGTGCCAATACTGGCGGTGAAGCCAAGTATTGTTTAATGTCATCAAAGGTTGATTGGCACTCGTCATCCCAATGAAATGCTACCCCCTTGTGCAATAATTTATTCATGGGTCGGCACTTGTCAGATAGCTGCGCTATGAAGCGCTTGATTGACGCGACCTTTCCCTGTAGGCTTCTGAGCTGCTTGATGGTAGTTGGGGGAAGCATTTCAAGGATTGCCTTGACTTTGTTTGGGTCCACCTCGATGCCTCGCTTTGAGACTATGAAACCCAAGAGTTTTCTAGATGTGACGCCAAATACGCACTTCTTGGGATTCAGTTTGACTTTATGTTCCATGAGGCGATCGAGGATCTTGCTTAAGTCATCGAGATGATCCGGGCGCAAAAGAGATTTGGCCAACAAATCATCCATGTAATCTTCCAAAGTTTTATGCATGTGATCATGGAAGATGTATGTCATGGCACGTTGGTAGGTGGCGCCAGCATTTTTAAGGCCAAAGGGCATGACCTTATAACAAAATGTCCCCCAAGGCATTGTGAACGCCATTTTTAGTTGGTCCTCGAGATTGATACGAATCTGATTGTATCCCGAGAAACCATCCATGAGGGAAAGCATTTCATGGCCCGTTGTAGCGTCTACCAATGCATCGATGCTCGGCAAGGGGAAATCATCCTTAGGACTCACTTTGTTTAGATCTCAAAAATCAGTGCATATGCGAATCCTCCCATCAGGATTTTTGATGGGCACCATGTTGGACAGCCATGGTGGGTAATCCATGCAGATGACAAACTGTGCATCCAACAACTTTTGTAATTCATCTTTGACCATTAAGGCCACTGTTGGGTGCATCTTACGTAGTTTTTGCTTAACTGGCTTGACTGTCGGATCAAGCGTTAGATTATGCATGACTAGCTACGGATCTAGCCCCGACATGTCTTTGTAGGACCATGCAAAAACCTCCTTCTTCTCTTTGAGAAGGGCAATGTAGTCGGCTTGCTCTTCGGGGGATAGACTTACCCCCAGCTTGATTATCTATGGATTCATTGGATCCGAGCCGATGTCTACGTCAGTCGTCTCCTCGATCGACATGTGGGATCCATCCTCCAACTGGTGTGGAGTTGGGATCAAGTGGATATCATTTGCTGAGTTTAAATCTACGTTGGGAACCTCGGGTTCCTCTTCAGCATGGAAGATATCCTGAGTTGGCCCTGGGGTGAAATGAAGCATCTCACCGAAAGGCCAGTACTCTGATGGGGATGGTGGTGAATTGACGTGATCCCAGTCTATGGCATCTATGTCTAGATACAATGACTATGTTGGATCGGCCGGATTGTGGATGGGGGCGGTTAAGTCAATGGAGATCATGTTGATGAAATGATTTTGGTCTCCATTACCATGGGTGTGGTGACTCGAACATTCTGGATGATCTTTGTGCTCCGGATCTGGCTCTGGAGGTATTGGCATGAATGGATCGGCCCTATGTGTGGATAGGAGGATAGGGTCTACCCTCGACACTGATATCTCTATAGGGTCTCTGGGCGAAAGGTGTTCTCCGTATGCCCAAAGTGGTGGATTCAACACTTGGTCCCACTACGCTGGGTTTAGGTGCCACTCATGCCCTGGCACTATGTTTAGTTGTTCAAATATGTCATCAATATCCAGGGGGTATTGTTGCTGCATCTGCCGCATGTGATTGAGATATGCCATCTCAGTTTCATCTTCATAATCACTATCGGAGATCCAAAGGCCTTCGTTGGTTCCAACAACTGTTTGTGACATTAGAGGCTCGTCTTGCTCGAGCAAATTGATCTGGCCCCATTGGGGTTGTTCCGCTCTCTATGGGGGGACCTGATTTTCTTGAGGTGGCACTTGCTCGATTGGAGCATCCAAAGGGAACATTGCCAAGAGGCTTTCTTGATAATCATCCATGGGGGTCACTTGTGAGTGATTGCTATCCGATTCGAAGGGGTCCCATGGTGCTACCTCATATTCTCACTCATCTTCTGAAGATCCTTCCTGACCTTGTCTATACCCCTCTTGTAGGTGAGTTCTCAAACTTTCTCCTCTCTCGAGCGAAGGGAAAGGGTTGTTGAGGTCAACAAGGTTGGTCGTCAACAATGGGAGATAATCCCCCAATGTATATGTCGTGTTAGGGTTGGCATATGGATCTAATGCCAATCCACCCTTGTTGCCTATCCCTAGGCCTTGCATGTTCTCTACCAAGATGTCCAAGGGTAGGGGGTGGTTGAACCCTACTCCTGATTTGTCGTATGGCATTTGGTATCTTGGTTGGCAAAGAACACGCACTCCTTGCTCATATCTCGCCTAACCCATATCCATGCCAATTGCATTGGCCAAGGTATCTCAAAGCAAAGTCTGGGTTGGACAAATAGTTGACATCTTCTGCAAAGGGCTCTTCATCTTCGTCCTCTTGCATGTATGGTTCAATACCATGATCAAGGCCCCCATACACAAAGTTTGTCTGATTCGGTGGGTAGCCTAGAGGAACAATGGTACCGATGGGGAGGCGAGGTCTCCCCATGTCCTGCATGGACTCCAGTGTGGGTGTTGCTACAATATTCCACACCAGATACTCCCCTAGGCCCGTATTGGCCATTTCAATGGTGATTGTTGGTGGTTGAGGGGGAGGGAATGGAAGTTCTTCCTGAGTCCACTCCATGTCGGGTGAACTAGGAGCCTCGACTTCCATTCTGCTAGGCATCTCCTCAGTAGAGATGGTTGAGACTGATGGCGGTGCCTCTTCCAGAGGTTGCGCCTCTTCCAAAGGTTTCTTCCCTTTGTCCTTCTATGTGGCCACCATAGGTGGCATCGTTGGTGAAGGACCAGACGATGAAGATGGACCCGACTGGGGATTTGATGGACTTGTCAATGGGGATGCCTATGGAATCGGACCCTGTTTAGATGGATTCAACTAAAAATCCAAATGCATTGATGGAAGGGTCGATTGTGGCATTAGCTGCACCGTATTGCAATACTTGAAGGGTTCTAAGTCCATAGGGACTACATGCACCTGCCCTTCGAATGTATACTTTAAGCACTGATGAGCTATCGAAGGGACACACTTCATGTCCCTGATCCATGGCCGACCCAGCAAGATGTTATAGGCCATCTCACCCTCCAAGATGTGGCACAATGTAGGTATAGTCTTTTGCCCCACTTGGATGGGTAGGACAATTGTGCCAACTGTCGAGCATATTGCATCATTGAATGCTCGCAGTGTATAGGTGGAGGCCACTATGTGAGATGCGGGCAACTTTAGGTGCTTCAAGGCCGCTATTGTAATGATATTACTGGATGAGCCAGTGTCCACCAATACCCTCTTGTACGGAATCCCGTTGACCCACGCGATGACGTGCAGGGGTGGATCCGCCATGTCACCAACCACTGATTTCAATTCGTCCTCTCGAAAGGTGATGACTGGCTCAGTGCATCGTTTGACATGTCCCACGAAGTTGTTGAAGGAGTTTGCTTCATGGGGCTGCAACTCGATGGCTTTTAGTATCTCCATTAGAGCCTCCCGATGGGGCGTTGATTGTTGTATGAGCTCGTAGATGGAGAGCCTAGCCGACGTGGTCCTCAAACTCTGGGTGAGTTTGGTCCGAATTGTGGCCACTGGTCTAGGCAGAGGAGGTGGTGCAAGGTGTTATTGTGGTTGTGATGTTGTTGGCACCTCTCCTGTAGCTATTGCGGGGGCAGCTGTGCTCGGGTACCTCTTGTTTCGAGTCACTATACTGATCATCCCTACATACCCCTGCATGGGGCAGTTCTGTGTTACCTCATTGACTTGTAGGGTCTTTGCCTACGCATCATGGGTAGGCAAGGGGTCCTTAAAGACCTCCATTTGTTGGTTGCTTGGTGCCACGGGATTATCCACCGCTAATGTCTTGTTATCTATTAGGTCTTGCACCAAGCCTTTAAACTTCCAACATGCATTAAGGTCATGTCCCTTCCATCTGTGGAACCTACAATACAAGTCTTCCCTATAGCCCTTAGGTTTTGGTGCATTGGGGTCTATGGGTTGAATCTCGGGCAGGTTGATCAAGTTTGCCACTGACAAGCGGTCAAACAGGGAGTCTCTGGACTCTGTGTAAGGTGTGAATTGTCGCCTAGGGCGACGCTGCTGATTTTGTTCTTGCCTCTGATTTTCTCGGTCATAACTGTTAAGAGGCACCGCCTGATAGTTAGCCTTTTGGGGCTATGTTGCTTGTGCAGGCTTAGGGACGTTTATAGCAACTTGATTGACCGTAGTGGGTTTCTATTGCGTGGTCCCTATTTTGGTGTTCTTAGACCATTCTTTCTTCTTTGGCTTGGCTATCTCGCCATCCTGAATCTTGATCTCCTCAATGATTCTAGCTTGCGCTAGAGCTTCCTCTAAAGTGGCATATTGCTGCAGCTGCAATAGCATGAAGATCGATCTCAAATAGCTCTTTGAGAACATTTGGGTGAGGTCGGACATAGGAGGGAGGTAGGGCAGCTTTGAAAGCAAAGTCCTCCACCGGTTCCCATAGGCCACCATGGTTTCTTCCTCATACTACCTGAGGCTGGCTAGGTCGCTTAGTGATGCCTTCTTCTTGGTGTTGAAGGTGAAGCATTCGAGGAACGCATCCACTAGCTGATCTAAGTTACTAATGTTGTGCTTTGGCAATTGAGTGAACCAATCCGAGGCAGGGCCTACGAACGTGGTGATGAATGTTCTTAGCAACAAAGCATCATTGTCCTGAATGCCAAAGCATTGGCTCAAGAATCTAGTCACGTGCTCTTGGGCATCCTCCTCACCTCTAAAGATTGCCAACTGAGGCAGTTTAAAGTGTTCAGGGTAAGGGGGTGCCGGCACTGACGGATGCACAGGATGACTGTGGAGTTGGCGTAAAGTGGGCTTTTGGGGCCCAAAAGTCTTGGTCTCCACAGACTCCAAGCGCTCTAGCAGCGCTTTATATGCATCGAAAGATTTAATCTCTTCCTCCTTAGTTAGCTCCCATTGTGGGTTGTGGGAAACTTGAGGCCTATGGAGGGGTGGCCGGATAGCACCCCCTCTACCTTGGTAGGGCATTTCGGCCTGCTCTTCTTCTTGCTCATACTCCTCATAGGCTTCTTGAGGAGTTTCTAGATGAGACCTATAACCATGGGTGGGTCCCCACGGAGGGTGCCCATCATTGTTCCTGGGAGTGGCCTCCCGCTTAGGTCTAGGAGGTCTCGGAGGCAGCACTTGGTAAGGTCATGGAGACCTATCTCGTACCAAGGGGTTGCGCCTCTCATACGGTTCTGCTCTTTGGGTGCGAGGGGTTGGAACCCTCTCAGGCACAGTGTTATGGAGCAGCTCATCTGTTTGGCACCGAATGCGCTCTTTGCTAAGGTGATATAGATGCTCTAGCTATTGTTGGTCTTGCTCAAGCTGCATGATCTACGCTTGGTGGGCGGCATGTCTGGTGACTGCCAGGTCGATTTGTTTTACCATATTGAGTCTAGGAGGCCTAGATGCCTCTCCTATGCATTTATCTCGGTCGTGATGATCCGAGATCTCTATAGGTCACTTCCCAAGAATCCCATGATTGATCTTAAAAACAGAGGACAAGCGTCCCACCATGATTGCCACTGAAAGCACGAGGATATGAAAACAAAAAGGAAAAGCCAAGATGCGATGTGAACGAAACAAAAGATAACGCTAAATCCTATGAATTGAAAGTGCATGAAAGGAAAGAAGCATAAAAGAATCGAAACCAAATAGAAAGCCAATATGGAAGACAACACTTTTTATTAATATGCTTCAGAACTTGGTTACAATTCGCCTCCTCCATTTTTAGGGGCTAGGAGCGTTAAATGTGTTCTTGTCACATCAATGGATGCTATTCCTTCTTTCGCGTGCCCACATGTAAAGTGGGCGGACCAAACATCACCACCACTTGTGTTGATGAGTCTTGACTCCTTACTGATCCTCTAATGTTGATACCCTATGTTCAAGGAAACAAGAAACAGTCAGTAGCACCTATAGATAAAATGAAACATGCAATCCCCATGCCTTCAATTAGTACATGCAAAATATAAATAAAATGATAACTGAAATAGATCCAAATGAACTAAAAACTTGACAGGGGCATAAAAACATCACCGAGAAGGCACTACAAATGGAACAGTTAGAAAATTCACCATAGATTCGTATTCACTCCGGGGTGGGACGATTAGACCTGCAACAAAGCATCAAAAAGCATTGTCCCAAATGTCACATCCAGGAAGCTCCAAATCACCTACAAAGTTGGGGGTTAGCTAAAAGGGGGTATTTTGGGAAGACCCAAAAGGTCAGATTTTCCCAATTTGGCCTCTATCACTAGGAATTTGATGATGCTACCTGCATGTTAGTAAAGGCGAGAAATGATAAAAACATGATAAAAAATGCTCAAAACGATGTGAAATTTGAATGAAAACCTATCTAAGAAGCATAGAATCAGATGCAAAAATAATAGAAAGGAAATCTTCTACAGATTTCTAATCGCTCCGGGGGCGCAATGATTAGAACTGCAGTAGTGCGGGGGGCGCCCGGGGGCAGGACGCCCGTCGTTTAGGGCCCGATTTTGGCACCAATCCACTTGGGATGGGTCCAAAACCTCTTGTGGGGTGTTTTCGATAAATTTGGTAGGATGTTATGGCCAAATTTTAGGTTTTGGTTCCGAATTTGCCCTTCCAATAATCACCCAATGACCTCCTCTCCAAAAGAGATCAAGGATGTGAAAGGCACAAATCAAAAGGTGTGTGTGGATGTAAAATGGTAGCACTTCATTGCTCAAAATTCTCCTTCTCTGTATATTTTTGGGGTGAGAAGACTCACCATTTTATAGACCTGACGGTCTCTTTGGATGAGCATGCATAGGCGCCACTTGGCAATCATGCCTTCCAAGGGGGGAGAAGATTCCTCCCTGATTAGGGGCTCCATGACTGCCCTTGTAACTGCATCTAATGCTCAAAAATGCTCACTCACACTCCCATGCAATGAAGGAAGAGTTAAGTGGTGGATCTGAGCTACCATTTGTCAAGATTTGAATTTTTGCCCATCAAACCTGCTATTCGCCCCACCTTGGAGCGAATACTGCTAATCGCCCCTAGGTTGGGCGAGTACCAGTTTGTAATCGTCCCTAGGTGGAAAGAATAAGGAGAAGAGTGCCTGAAG
This sequence comes from Wollemia nobilis, assembly GCA_028583015.1. NCBI lineage: Eukaryota > Viridiplantae > Streptophyta > Pinopsida > Araucariales > Araucariaceae > Wollemia > Wollemia nobilis. Next base: position 3,325,000 of record JAQPPZ010017129.1, read on the forward strand.
GTGCCAAATTGACCTCTGACCTTCCAAAACTACTGTGAGAGTGGTTAGGACCACTGTTTAACCTCTGGGGGCTGCCCTTGGGGTTGTGTGTGTCAATGCGATCAGTGTTTGCAGTCACATAATCGGATTGGTGCTATTTTGGTGTCTACACCTTCATACTTGATACTTTTTGGCTCGCTTGTAGCTTTCATTACATTCTCAGGGTACGTTGGTCTTGTATAAATTTTTGCATCTCCTACTGTATACTCCACAAAGATTTTTGGAAACATCCACTTCTATTTTGTTTCCTTCTTAGTCTCTTTGCTTACTTTTGGTTTGTCTTGCTTTTCCTTGATCTCTTCTGACTCAATACATAGGTAGTTGGGCTGAAACATCTCATAATCCTCCATTTTCCAATGAAGAAGTCCACTATCAGATCGAGCTTCATCCTCACTACATTCATTTATGTACAACATTCCTTCTCCATCAAGTTCGTGTTCTTCATCCCCTGATGAGTTTTTCGATTCGTCAGTTGTAGGTACATCCTCACTAACTATTTTATTAGCTAAATTGATCATGTATTTATGCTGCCCCTTTTTTAAGGTGATCTAATTCTTTCCCCAATTATGATTAACCTTGGCCATTCATAGCCATCCTCTCCCTAAGAGAGCGTCATATGCAGGTTTCTGCATTGAAATCACAACAAATTCCAAGACAAATTCTTTCTTAGCTATCATTACTTGTTGTGCAGTCAAAACTCCTTTGATGTTAATATCATTATGGTCAGTCCCATACATTCTGAAGCTCGATGACCATAGTGATGGAGTGCCTAGTTCTAGCCAAGTCCTTTCGGGTAGCACATTAACACTGGAACCTTCGTCCATAATCACTTGTGTCAATTTGTGCCCAAAAATCTCCATATGCATTAATGCAGGCTTCTTTCCCACATCAATAATTAATATTGTAGGATCCATAAATTGGTCTTTTAATTCTTCCCGTACAATTGGTTGGCTCTCTACTTCCATCACCTTCTGTGGTTGCATCTCCTCCACCATTGCTTTCGATAATTCTAGGATCGCTTCGAAAAAAATAGATACTTTAAGATCTAATGTGGTATCTAATACATGTGCTTACATATGTTGCACAATTGTCTCCTATTCTGATGGTTTTAGTACTTCCTTTCGAGTGGTCGATTCTCCTTGCTTAACTTTCTTAGTTTATTCTTGCAGTATTTTCTTTGCTGCTTGCTAGCATTGCTTCTCTTTTGCTGGCTCTGGATACTTATCTTGTTTAGAATAATTTCTCGTCATGGCTAACACTTCCTGAGTTTCCTCTTTAACTTGAGGAACTTTGATGTCCAAATAGTTCACATTCTACGGGTTACTCGAACTCGCCTACTTTGGACAATTCTCCTCCTTGTGGTTCCCCGGACCACACCATCTACACATATGTGTAGTGCTTGCTTAAGGTGCTCCTTGAATCTGAGGTGCAAGACAATTCTTCATAAAATGCCCCCACTCTTGGAAATTACAACATTGTATGATTAGTCTACCCTCTGAGTCATACTGTAAGTGACTTTGTCCTTCTTGCCGATTACCCTGATTCTATCTGCCACCTCTTCTTATATTTATGTAATCGCCACTCGTTGCTTGTTGGCCACTCCCTTGGGCCTATGGTTTTTATTCCTGCTCCTGGATTGATAGTACCTATGGGCAGGTTCTTGCATTGTAGGTACAGAGCACTACGTCATGCCCATAACATTACAAATATGGCAATAGTCATTTTTTGGACACTTCATATTTGTATGTCACTTACTTTTGCATTATGTGCACCACAACTCATTCCTATCTGGTTTGATCTTTTGCTCTTTAACCATTTTATCAAAATCCTTGCGAAATGATGCTATCATCCTCTGAATAGTGTCTTCTTCTTCACTATCCGAATATTTCGATTTGGGATGAGACAAGATTCCCATATATGTATGTTTTGATTCACTCTCAAAGGTCTTTGCGTGTTTCAAATATTCCTCATATGTGTTCGATGGTACTCCCTTCATATTTTTCTTATATTTTGATAGTAACCCATCTACGAACCATCATTTTATTAACACATCTGCTAGTGGCATCTACATCTTATCGACTAACTACTTTAGTCGACGATTGTAGGATTTTATATCCTCATCTACTTTCTATTTTGTTATGCAAAGCTCAATGACTATGTCTCCATCATCCTTCAAAGGTCAAAATTCCTCAACGAATTTCTTCTAAATCTGATTCCAAGTATGAAAATCAACATTATTCTCTCTTTAGGTACCAGTCTATGGCCAATCCTCTCAAGGTGGTAGGAAATAGGACTACCCAATCCTATGGGCTATCTACACCATTTTATCTCCAAATGGTTATGTAATTTCCTACGTTTTGTGTGGGGTCTTCCTTACCCTCACCTAAAAATGGTGGACATATTTGTTTGGCTGCTCTGTTAGCCATCTTAGGAGAGTCGTCGCTCTCACTCGAGGTGTCCCATGGGATCTTTATTAGATTCCTCCTCGGGGGTGTCTTAATTCTATTGTTGTCAGAAGAATCAATTCAAGGTATCTTATTATGTCATGTCACTTAGTGACCAAATTCTCATGCGTCCTCACTCTGCGACCTTCTTCACTGATGTGATGGATATTGTCATGATCTATTCTCATGAGTCCTCACGTCCTGTTGCCTTGGTGTCTGACTCCCATCCTTTGCATCCTCTCACAACCTCATTGCCACTTCCTCAGGTCTTACCATCCATTCTCTATCATCGTGCATTTTCTCTTTGTCATCCATCTCTACGATCAGTGGGTCTTCCTCATCTTCTATCTCAATCAACAACGTGTCCAAGTCTCCTTCTTCGAATGTCCAAACTTGCTCTATCTCTGGTTTGTACATACTCTGATCTGAGTTACTCGTGTTTCCTCTTTGAGAAATCCTTATTCTTCTTCTTACTAGAATGTTCTCTCATGGTTCTCTTCTCCCACAACTTTGTGTACTGGTATCCGTCATAAAAAATCACCTTAAGTTGTTAGTCAAATTCGACCCGCTTTAACAAAAATTCCAAATTTGATAAGGCAATGGCACCAAATGTAACACAATGGTGGAGTATTCTTTATGGTGAGGGGTTTTCCAAAGGTCAGAATGATCCCTAGATAGAGCTTTATTCCAACTACCAAATTGAACAATCTTCCAGTTTCCCGAACTACCCTTGTATGAATTGTCGATCTCTTGTACGGTATTTAACACATACACTATACAATCTTAGATCATACAGTGATCAAGATGGTAATATATTGCACTCAAAAAAATTGATAGATGTTGTTTTGGAGGCTGTCGTACACATTTTTGTAATCATTCAAGCCGATTACCAAAACTGCCAAATCGGGTAAGTTCCTATCGATTGCTTGTTTTACCAAATCAAGTAATAACTCTGTGTACTATTTGTACGATGTACAATGTACGATATGTATGATATAATAGTATAGCAAGGTAGTAATTGCAATGCTCTTCTGCTCCAATCTCTATGGGATGTTTTGTAGAGGTTTTAACAGCCTAACAAGATGGTTCCATTCATAGACAAAACTCCCAATCCGGGTTAGTGAGAGATTCCATTCAAGCAATATGTCCAAAAATCATATAGTCAATCTCAGTACATCCTTTTACACATTATCATGCTTCTAGATCATTCCCCATGATTCCACCAGTAACACTCTTCTCACAAAGCTACAACAAAGACTAGAACTAACATATAACAGTAAGAAAGGAAATTCATTCATGCAATGATAATCCACAATACATCAACCATACACAACAGGACCGTACACTATCATCCACAACATCTATTATTATCATTAACAGATGTCAACTCAGTTACAATGTGGAAACTCTATCAATATCATAGCAATAACTCAAAAATATTACTATCTCTATACTCTAACAACTAAGAACTAGTAAGCTAGTAGCCAGACCTACAAATTTGAAAATGGGGCCTTATATAACATTGTACAGGACATTCCAAAATTTTTCCTAAGACAATCCATTATTCACAACTACCCAATTACAACTAAATATAATATTTTGGCATTTTCTTAAGTTTACACCTTAGGTTAGCAAATCCATGCGATCTTTCATCCTGAAATTATATTTCCTTTGCATCTCATTGAATTTTGGTACGCCCTGTATGATTTGCCACTGCTCTATATGTTTTGCCACTTCAATTGTACAATCTCCTGTATGATTTGCTCCCACTGTACGGTTCTACAAAACTAGAGCAAATCATCCTTAAAACTGTCCAAAACTTAGCAAATAACTTCTTTTTCTGGGAGGTGGATTTTCTGCCTACACTTCCAAAGACACCAACAAATACTATCCTCCTCTCCTCTCTCCTCTATATATTTTTGACATTGATTACGCTATCACCTTTTCAATCTCAAACTAAAATATATATAATGATGCAAATGATGATCCTAGTTAGGATACACATTTTGCATTACACTACTATTAGGTAACTAATGCTAGTAGATCTCTTATGGTTCCTCCTAGTCTACTTGTTACAAACATTAATTCTTGAGTTTAGTAGCCTTGGAACTCATTCTGCAAATTTCTAATGGTCTCTTCATGGGTTATAAAATAATCATCATAGTTATTCATGGCATTAGAAGTATGTATAATAGTTCCATGACTAATTCCAATTGGAATAAATACAAGTCTTGTTTTACTTTAACTATGTTGTTTCAACTGCTTGAGCATAAGTGCATTTTGCATACATTGTTTATCTATGTAGATGTTGGATATCATACTTATGTGACACTGAATTTACTTGTTGCATATCATGCCAAGGAGATCTATCAGTATACACTGATGATATTAGTTAGCACTTGCATTATATTAAATGACTAAGTTGGTAAATATCCATACATTAGCCCCTAATGCATGCTTACTTCACAATGATGCCATAATGCTAGCAATTTTTTTCTCAAGTCTACTCTTCATATCTATATATTATCCATCAAATCTTCTTTGCTTCATAATACCACCTTGCAAAAGCTTTTAGATGGTAACATCTTGTTGCTAAGCCCAAAATTTATATAATAAACAACCATAACACCCATCATATTGGCTTTTCCTATCTTAAAGAACCATGAATGGTTAGTGGATGATTCTTATGCACCTAACAATGACTAAAATCAACCCACAATTCTCTAAAATAAATTATACTCCTTCCACTATATGCTCATTATGGTAGAGCTCATGGATATCCACCATAATACAATGATGATTCTAAGATAGCATATTTCCTTATATGATGCTACTATGGCTCCTCTCTTCATGGTCCTGGTATTCCATAATTCCCTTGCATCATACCAAATCCAACTCATCAAAATAATCCACACCCAAATTCATTTCCTTATCTCTCAAGAAATGGGATGGTATATATTTTTTTATAGATGTACCAAATAAAGGAGATATGTCCTCCTAGATATCAGTAGCTTACTTTACCATAAATGCATACCTTCTACTTCCCTTGCTTCCTCCTCACCTCCCTATAAGCCTTTGAGGATAAAAGGTACATCTCTCCCCTGCTTCATGCATATATCGTAGCATATAGATACACCAAGTAAAGGAGAGAAATTTTTTATCCTCATCAACTTACAAGGTAGCTGTGAATCATATTTCATCCTCGACATCATCACTTGTCAACCCATATATCAGCTCAGACCATGTTACATTGCTCCCTTGGCTTGGCACCTTCACCCTCATAAACCATTACTCATAATACACTTAATTAAATCCAGGGCTTTGCATTTGCCAAGACAACATATTAATAAAACATACACTCCATAATTATTTATAAGTACCTCATGTCAAATTCCCACTCATTCATCCTTCATCACCTATGAAACCTCTCGTTACCATAAACATCCCTAAGATGATACCACCATGTGATTTGGGTGTTTAATACGTACATTATTATAGGATGCACTTGTTAGACATTGGGCTATCTTGTCAACATATCTCATTGGCACTTATGTTATTCAAAGTTATATAACCCTTTACATAACAATTTATACTTAAACCAAAAAAAGTAGTCAAATGTTGAGTCACCACGATATCCAAATGGGGCTCTACAGGTGACTTCATTGGGAAATCCTATTCCACTTCCCTAGCCCTGTCATAGGTCCCGGATCCTATCCCAACTTCCCTGGCACTTCCTTAACCCTTCCTCCTTGGTAGGATGGTGTTGTAGATGATCTCCTTGGGGGTGGGTGATCATTGCTCCACTGATATACCCATTTCCTTGCCCTTTTATGGGGTTTTCTTCTAGTGTTTGGGTTCTAGGATGGTTTTGGGTTCTTCCCTAGGTTTTCTTGGTTGTTTAGGGATTTCTTAGTTTTTCCCAGGTTTTTTTAGGTGTCATCTTATTTCTTGCCCATTATGGTTCTTTAGTTACGGATTGTTGTGGCTGTGGGAGAGTGGCTTCATGAGTAGTTTTACACAACATCCTTTTTTGGTCTGTTGGGAGACCATGTGATTTCTACTGTGACTCTGCTCTTTGGGTTTGATGTTGTGGGTCCTTGGGACCCTTTGGTTTGTTTGTTTCTGTCTTCTTACAGGACTTCCTCGATTGTTTCGCTAAAGCTATTCGTTGGCAGTGTTGAAGGATGTTTGGGATTTTTGGCTGCTTCCTTTCTATCTAAGCTCTAACGTCTGCAGTTGGGTTTCTCCGTGACTCCTTTATTTTGGGTTCCTTGAGAACTTTCTCGTCTCTTTCCTATGGTTTGCTACTCTACTTTTGTTGCTTTCTATGCTCGACTGGAATCTCATATGGCTCCTTTCTTCACTACATGAGGACTTCGTGGCTTGTGGAGTTTCTCAGTATTTTGATCCACTTTTAGGCTTGTGAGGGATGCAGCTTTCTTCAGTTTGCTTTATCCTATGGCGCACTTGTTTGTTTTCCATCTTTTCTTTAGCAAGATTTGTTGTAATTGCAGTCTCACTGCTCCACCCTCTAGTGTAGGGTGGTTTTTCTATATTTACTGGTTTTCCCCTATGTGGGATGTCAAATTTTTTTGGTTTCCTATTTCCCCTATGCGGATTGTTCATTTTCTTGCCTTTGGGATTGCTTCAAATTGTTGTTTTCTAACTAGGCAGATGTTTCAAATTGTTGTTTCCCACTTCCTGGGTGTTTTCCCGCTTCCTAGGTAGTTTCTCACTCCATGGGTATTTCAAATAGTAGTTTCCCACTTTATGGGAAATGCAATTTGATGTTTCCCATTTTTTTGGTGTTTCAAACTGTAGATTCCTGCTTCCTAGTTTCAACTGGTAGTTTCCCGCTTCTTGGGTGCTTCAAACAGTAGTTTCCCAATTCTTGGGTGTTCAAATTTGCAGTTTCCTGCCAAGAGGGCATTTCAAATTGATTTTTCCTGTTTCCTGGGCTTGCTTCACTATTCCTTCCTAAAGGCTTTCTTGGTGCCTTCTTGAAGGTTTTCCTATTGAATTTTCTCATGCCTGTCCTATTGTCCATCCTTGGAATTTTCCTGTTCTGTTTCATTGTAATCAGGTTTTGGGTCCCTTGATAAAAACCCATTTTTTATTTCAATTTAACCTACCAAAAAAAAATGTTGAGTCACCACAAGATGTATATATATACATCTACATGATAGTACATAATTGATTTGTGAATACTCAACAGAACCATCCCTTTCATTGATATAGCATATATACAATTATTTCTATGGATCCTGCCTCAATTACCTATCCTTCTTACACTTTGCATCATGTAACTGCAATTTTAACAATTGCTAACACCTTGCCTCTACTACCTTTTATCTCCATAATCAATATATATTATTTTGATCAAGTTCACTAACATTGTCCTTATGCACTATTAAATAAGATGAGCTTTGATCTTGTATATATGACAATACCCATTCTCTTGAATGGTACATACGGGCAATGATAAACTCCTCTCACTAAATATAATATCTCTCTCTTTTGTCCTCCTCTATTGAGACCCTTAGACCTTAGACATGCATGTAACATTGTCAGTGCCTTGCATAGTAAATCCTTAACTTCTTACATGTATACTTAGCAAAAAAGAAACGATGTTATATGCACTTACAAAAGGCTCCTCAAGGGACTCATACACCATGACATATGATTGATCAATATAGTCTCATCAAGCTATATCCCATCTTCCATCACTAGGATAAGTGACGTATGACATGATTATCCATGGCCCTAGCACAACATCTTTTTGTCTCTTTTTTACTTTAGGGGATACTTTGCCAACATTCAAACACTATAAAACTTCCTATTTTTTAGCACCCATAAATTGCACTCCATTCTTAGCATCCTTTCATAGACCATATTGACTTCTTAACACCCACATCTTGCATCAAGTGTCCTATCACATACCTACACACATCTTGTGTCAAGTGTCCTATCACAAACCCGCACGCATATTGTGTCAATTATCCCTAACATTTTAAGTTGATAGTATTCTTAATCATTTCCATGTATATGTTGTATCAAACATCCCTATAAAAACTGTTGTGTCTCAGTCATAATTATTCCTTTGCCATACGTCACGTAAAATTTTTAAAATAGTTCACCAAAATTATCAAGTATACAAAAATATCTCTAGTTTTTCTAAGTCTAATATTATATTACAATTAACTTAATTTCGCTTCATCCAATGCATGTCACATTTTAGAACTAATTTTTAAATTTTATTTTGAATGACAAAATTTGCCATTAAATCTATCTATACATAAACACACTAAAATTATCAAACACTCCCAAAATCATACCATTACTGCTCACGCACACTCATTTTATCAAACAAATCATCATATGGACATTGACGTCCAAATCCATGACCATCACATACTTATTTTAAATTTTTATCTTAATCAATTTATTTATAAAATCATCATAAACGAAAAGTCATCAAAAATGCTATATCATCACAAAATTATATAAATCAAAAGCAAATATTTTTCCTACATTATTCATATCGTCATATATGCATTATTACAATTTACCTAGGTTATTTTTATTTGTTCTCAATTTTTATAACGTCTAATTTATCATTCTTAAAACCTTCTCAACAAAAATAAATTAAAAATACTATAGCACTACAAAATCATGAAATTCATCCTTAAACATAATTCTTACATCAAATAACCTATCAATAATAATCTATCTCTTGATTACGTATTTATTCTATATTTTTATCATATAAAATTAATTAGCATCACACAATAATACCACTAACACAATATATCCAACCATCGAAATAGATATCTATATATATCATAAAAAAATAGTCATCTACATCTATAAATGAGTTAGTGTACCACAATAACAAATTTGGTGCACTCACCCATTAGTACATGTCATTAAATAGCATGCCACAAAGGCAAAATCAACATAACTAGTTATAAAACAACATCCAATACAAGTGCTCATCTCAAATCTGAGAGCTAGCATCTCCACTTTATGAGATCATCTCCCTTACCCTGAATGGTCATGGTGGTCACTATGGTGCAAACATACCAATTGAATATGATGTTGTTCTCATCCTCGAGTGATATCTAAAATGACTCTTCAAAGGAGAAGGTTGCCTATGATTGACAAACATGACCTGATGATATAATCATTTGTAATACTTTTATTGTTATGCACCTACTTGTGCTCACTCTAGTTGGTCCAACAAATGTTATACCAATGGATCATGACTCTACCTTTCTACTATAGTCATCTACACCCAAGCATTGTCCCTCTCCCACCACAACTTGGACACATTTCTTACTAACTGGTCTACTTTGGAAATCTTTGCATCCACTGCCCCTACAGGGTATCCCTCTTAGTCATGAGCTTATATATATCCCCTTATATGGTAGCTAGCCACCTCATTCAATCGGCTTGGATGTCATCCCTCCCACTCCATACCTGATCAAGCTTAGCCTATAAACTTACCATAATCTATTGAACCTGCCACTCTATATCATAACTGCTTTTAAGAATCTCAACCTAAGCCTCTAGACCTCTAATCCTTTATAGTAAAGAGACCCTCTAAAGGTCCTCTTGGCAAGTGCTACATCATGAGATCTCTTACTTAGCCCTAAACCAATTTTTCCCCCTATATCTAGAAAAATCACATCAAGAGGAGCTATCACTAGTGGCCTCTCCAACATTGTGGTTGGTATCACCTCAATCTCCTACCTCTATTATCACCTTCAACTAGCCTCCCTAAAATACCTTTGGGATACTAGCAAAACTTAACTCTACACTCAGACCTCCTATTTATTGTAAGTCATCCAAGTTGAGTTTTCTTATACCAATGAAAGTAGCCTGGCTAAACTCCCACATCATCAACCTCTAGTAATGACCTTATAGCATCATCAATGTCCTCAAAAAAACTAGTAAGGATCAATATGACCTCCAATCCATATCTCCTTGATTGCTTTCTTGTACCAAAAATCACCCATAGCGAGCACCTTTTACACCTTGTTGAATTATCAATGCACATGGTCATACCTATGGAGCTCCCCTTATGAGGGCTCACCAATCACCTCAACATTCACACTCATGCTAGATCAAAACCATCATCCTACTTCTCCAAGTTTTTATTCTATTGTCTCCATATAATTTGTCTAGCATGAATGTCATCAATAACTCGTTGTGCACGTCCCAATGATCCCCTATATGACTTGAATCCCTGCTCAAACTATTGGGTCCATCTAAAAGCTATGGATCTCTCAACATCATCAATTATTCTTGGTAGTCCCTAGGGGTGTTTTATATTAATGTACTCCCAACACAAAACTTGGAGTAGTGTACAACATGATAATCCATTTCCTTCGTCATAAACAACTCTATACAATACCCTATAAAATCATGTATCTTTGGACCCTAAGCAAACCTCATTTGTTGGTACCTCATTTGTGTGACTACCTCATAATATCCCCAAGGCATCCCCCTCCTACTCATATGGCCTACCAATAGGCTCAACATCACTACATAAAGGAGAGCTATGAATATATCAACCCACCCCAATAAGCGGTTGACATCAAGTCCTCTACTCATCGTATGAAAACTGAAATCACCCATCAACAACTATATAGACCTCCCCTTGTTCATGATTGTATAGGTTTGCATACCCTATTTGGGTACCTACAATATTTGCCACACATCCTTCAATGTGATGATCATCAATTTGGTAGGTAGCTTTAACGTGTTTGATTCTAGGTATCATTACTCTACCAATACGATTAGTAAAATATAACCAAACTCGACCTTGGGCATGAACACTAGATGTGCTAACCTGATTGCCTCTTTATGCACTACATTTGTAGGAGTAACAAAATCTAATAATATCTCTAGGAATTATGATAATATCTCCCAGCATACCAATATTTTGAATTGCATCAAAAACTATCTATCAACTACATAAAACCACCTAAAAACCTTACTCTAACTTTCCCTAGAAATATTTATAAAGTTACCCCAAGCCTTGGAAAAATCATTGCAATGAAATCACCATAGGCCTTGGAAAAACTACCCCATTGAAAAAATTACCACATGATGTGGTAGTTTTGTAAAAAAAAATATTTTATGATCGCCTAGTGGTTGCAAAAACACATTCATCAAAATCATCGAGTGCCTACAAAATTTCCTACTCTAAAATTAAATGTAATTTAAAGACCATAATATGAAACTTGAGGTAATATTTTAGGACATAGTTGTGGTGCGTTGACTCCTCCAACTACTACCCCTTGAATGATGTCTACACGATGCCTAGGACATCCTTGCTGAGTAATCAAAGTTCTTAAACCAATTCACTAATTAGAGATCAATTTCACTATTTGTAATGGTAAAAATGAATTATGTTCATCCCCTCCCACCATTTTATACCCCCTCGACCTTCCTCTATCAAATTTTCTCTTTTCATCCTATTTCCACCCTATCCCATTTAAGTTTCCTTAAGAACCCATGATTCCCCTCTAAAACTCAAGGGGCACCTTGGCAAGGGGTATTAAGTACAATTAGTGTTGCCCAGGTTCAATAAATATCTTCCAAGAAAACCAAATTTTCAAACTACTTACAAACTATTTTTATGGTATACCTTCTCAACCAACATATCAATAAAAAAAAAGTACTTTTTTCTTAAAATTGGGGGCATCTACTAGTATTTTTGATGGATTTACTACATAATAAATACATTAAAAAGGAGGAAAATGTAGATACCCAATTTTGGTACACCCAGACTCATAATAATCCATAGAGCATCCAAATAGATATAATAAACTATTCTAAACCAAAGCATGGGCATTTGTTATTCAATGACAAAATCATCCTTATATGTGGTAATTTTTCAATAATCAAATTTCTTACTAAACTAAAGTCCCCCAGCTCAATTTGACCCACAACGATCAAGACAATTGAATCTCCATGGTGATTTTGTTAGTAGACAACTTTTTTGGCATGAGCAAAATATGTGAGCCTATGATTTGTTACCCCTTAAGCTACTAGTCAACCATCATTAGGATCTTACCTTTAACTAACACATGCTTAAAACATTTGAAACTTTCCATTTTGGTGAAAATCTCCCTTGTTCTTTCATATTGCTTTTCAAAATTTTCCTCCCAGCCTCTTTCACAATGAAAGTTCCTCCTCCTCTCCCTAAGGATGTAAACATATATATAGAGGACATGGGGAGGTCCAAAAAAAAGAATTCCATACTCACAAATTTTTGTTTAGTTTATTTTCTTAGATCAATTAAGTATTGTCAATTTGTGATCAAGTCCTCAACATTTTGCTTGTGTTTGGTTGTTCCTATTTGGCATTGTAAGAATCTTGTGTTGGGGTAAAGAGAGAAGGTTTCAAATTATGCATTCTATATTGTAAACCTCTTCCCTCTTCTTAGACTCCTTGAGATGTTTTTGTTCCTTAACACATTTGTTACTTATATTTCTATATCTCTTTGCACATCGTATTGAAGTATTTATGCTAATTATTCTTTGCTACAATATTTTAATATTTTCCTTTTGCATCTCTAATTAACCCCTTTTGGTTGTAGTATTTTGAGGATTCTCCTTAGTATATTATTCATCCTCTCAAGTTTGGCTCTTCCCAATAGCATAATAGCTGTACTTCCTATTCCCTTTTATGTCACTAAATTTGTTACTCTATACTCCTTTTATAATCTTTCATACGATCGTGTAAATTTCCTATATTCCCTAAGCATTAAACTTCTAATTGTAGTGTTAGAGGACATATTTTGCTAAGGATCGACCTTCTAGAAGCTTCCTCAACAAGACTTAAACCATCCCCTCTATGTTTTCTGATTTTGTTTTTGGTTATCAAATACAAAATTTCGATAACATATGACAATTTTGTAACCTGTAATTTTTTCACATAAATGCTAGATACTTAAACCATGTATTAATGAATAATTTTTACTGACTTTGGAATTTACTTTATTTGACCATATCCTAACCACTTCTTTCAAGATTATCCTGTATTTTAGTTCTTTGTAATTTTTTATTCTCTATTATCTACTTTTTTGTCTGTAGCAATTTGTCTCCTAGAACAAAATTGCCACAACTTGTGGTGATTTTGACGATTATAATTTGTAACTTGCATATTTGGTGTTATTCCATTTCCAATAATTTAATTTGTTGTTTTGCATTGCTATCAACCTAAATTGGTCTCTATAATAATATTTTGCAAAGAATCATACTTTGTTGATATCATTTTGCTAAATGAAACAAAATTGCCCTTACCTATGGTGATTTTGTCGTAAATACCCAGATATATTATTTTATGTTTCTTATATGGTTTGATAAAGAACCAAAGGGGTTTGTTTTAGGCAGAAATTCCAATACTTTTTTAGCTTGGCATATCCCTTTAAAAAAAATTATGTTGCAATTTTTCTTAATTTTGCATGTTTTGACAAAATTGCATAGGTAACTCTATAGAGGTAATTTTTTAGTTTTGGTGAATTTGTTCATATTATAGAGTTGGGTTCTCTATGTCCCTACTAATTTTCTTCTTTATAAGATAGGTCTAAGTGTTGTTTATTATCTTAAAAGTTTTTGTGATATAACATTAAAAGGTGAAAATAAAAGAACCCTAGTATAACTAGAAAGTAGCCCTTTCAAATTTTGTTTTAGGTAATAAAAGCGAAAATCACTTAGTTTGCATCTAGGCTAGTCTTTTTTGTGCATATTTGTTGATCTCCAGCTTAAAAGATAGTTTTTTTTTCCAATAAACCTTAGTTTCATGCAAAGATAAGGATCACATAGAGAAATTCTTGTTTGATATCATCATTTATTTTATTGTATATTAGTGTAAATTCACAATCTTATAAAATCGAAATCCCTTTAGACATGAGACTCTAGGTGTGTGTTAAATTGATTCCACAAAACATAAGTACGCAAGGCTTCAAATCCTTACTCTCAAGGTGTGATCAAACATTAAGATAAGAAGAGCAAGTCCCACTTGTGTTCTTAAACTTTTTAATAAAATTTGATTTTTAACTATAATAAAAACACTAATGGTTTTTGAATTCCACGAGGGATGGATATTGTCAAGAACCAAGAAAACTCGAACACCTAATATCTTTACAACAAGTGCCCCTACTCATCACTTCATTAAGACTTCATGGTCTATATAAACATTTTGATTTAAAAAACTACCTATTTAATAAAAAATATTTTTAACTTAATCAAAACACTAATGTTTTTTGTATTTATACTTAGTGAATATTATCACATGAAGTATGAACGTGTCTTCTTAATATATATATGAAATTGGTTATATGGAATTGAAAAGAGCCTCATTATAGCATAACTACATAGTGGTATTACAACAATTTGACAACTATACATGTATTGCTTAACAATATTTAAACCTAAATCTCCTCCTTGAAAGTTGAGGGATATAAGTGGCTAATACCATTTGATAGTATGATTGGGTATTTAAATCTAAAAAACTTTTAAATTTTAAATTCTATATACCTATTATTATATTTCATTCATATCTAGAGAAAAAAATCCAAAATTTTAAGTATTAAGTCCACCTTCCTTCAAATATAAATATGTTTTATTTAAATTGTATTGAAGAGAAAAAATATTAAAAAATGTATATTATAAATATTAAAAATAATAATAAATTGTCAATGAGGCCTTGGTTCAATAGTGGAGACATATTGGTGACAACCTGGATCAAAATTTAAATCCCATGACACCAAAAGGGTTGTATAATTGTTGATAATAAAATAAATACAAATTTTAATGATAATAATATAATTATTTATTTTTGGGAAGAAATGAGAGTTTCACACCTTTAACCAAGGTTTAAATTTCATATGCAAATATTTTTTTTGATGAAAAGGTTATTTAATTAATAGTTAAAAGTCTTTTACAACAAAAAAAAGAGTGTGGGTGGAAAAATCACACCCCTGAGGAAACCACACTAATCCTAATAACGGATTAGGAAAGACAAAGCTAAAAAGAATTGGCCCCACTGCCAACACATCAAAACTGAGAACTAATTACTGTTGGGAATTTACCATGTACAAACAATACACAGCCTATGAAAAAAAAAATAATAATAGCGAAAATGGAGAAACAGTTCAAACCCTAGTTAAGCCCCCATAAGCAAAATAGGAAACAATGCAATAAATGACAAGCAATCACACAAATGTAAGAGACATAAGATATACGTGGTTTGGGCAGTGTACCCTACATCCACGGAGAAACAATCAGTCCTTTGTATTAGCAACAATACAACAATCTTCTCCACTTGTACAATGTCTCCTCCCCTCTCTTCCTCCAAACCATAAAAGAGCATTCACATCTAAGACGACCTTTATAGTACAAAATATATAGAGATTCGTGACTTTTCCACTACCTGAAACCACATAGTGGTGTCGAAATACAATGGGCCAAAACCATGGGTTGAAACCACCCATATGGTTATCACGTTCTTTTGACAAGTGTTTTTCACCAAGAAATACAGTTAAATTTTTAAAAAAATTAACTTCCTATTGTTGATCGTTGCCCATCAACAATATTTAATGGCCTTGGAACCCCAATATTTAATGGTAATTATTTCCTTTCTTATCAATTTGGCTCCATTACATAACAATTACAACCAAAAAGGCATTATGAAATGGAGCCTTTTGCTGACATCTCCTTATCCATCAGAGTGGGTGGCTCACCCCACCCATAAAAGTGATCATCACCCCATCCTGAAGCATGACTAATTAATATTTTAGTTTCATAAGGTTTAGAGCAATCAGTCAGAAATAAAAGTTTCACACTCTTAAATAAATTCCAAATTTTATATATGAATATCAATATTTAATAAAGTGATATAAATCCAATAAATTAAATTCCTAACTTTTGAAAAGACTAATTGTATACAAATGGTATAAACTCAACAAGTTAAAATGTTCAAGTTTCAAAAGAATCCAAAGTGATACTTTAGAGAATAAGTTTTTGAGGAATCATTAGCAAGTAGTCGTGTAAACCTTTATTTTTGCTTAAATGATACACCATTACGCCCAAGTATTGTATGTAAGCCATTGTATTCCATAAAATTATACAATTTTGAATGGGTCCATTTAAACTTGGCATAACTTCTCTAGCATGAAGCAACGACCTTCTTAGTGATTCCCTTCATGTACTTTTTTTTTGAGTAATACTTCTTATACACATCCACCATGGGGATTGAACCTAGGTCACATCACCAATAATGCAAGTGGTATCCTTTTTGGTAGACCACACTCACGGGGATCCCTTCATGTACTTTATGATGATATCGAACTATTGTAAGAGGCCCATCCATCTAAAGTGTTTTGTTTGTTGTAGTTTACTCTGTAACTGTAAATATTGTATTGGTGGTTGATTAGTATGGACTATTGTCTATTTATTAAAGATAAATTACCTCCATTTCCAATGCATAGAGTCCATTTTTATAGGTTGGATAATTCATGATTGTCCCACTAAACAACTATGAGTGATTGAAGACAAGTTTCTGCCCTTGCATCAAAATTGTACCCATAGCATACTCACTTGCATATGTATCAATTTTGAATGGTTGCTATAAGTTTGGAAAAGAAAATAGTAGAGCGCTACTGATTAATTACTTCAAAATATCAAATATTATTTGTTATATTTTTCCCAATGAAAATATTCACTTTTTGTAGCGATAGTGTAATGGAGTTGTTATAGTTGAGAAGGTTGTTATAAACTTTCTTATATATTGTACAACACTTATGAAACTTCTGGTTTTAGTCACTATTGATAGTTATGGTCACTTAAAAATTGCTTCTACCTTGGCTAGATCAATTCTCAGTTGTCCTTCTCCAATCACATGTCTTAAATAAGACAAGGATGTTTTTACAAATTCATGTTTTAGTATTTTTTACAATAAACTATTCTCCAAGGTTTTTAGAACTTGTAATTGTTTTCGATGATCTTTATAAGTCTGGTTGAAAATAAGTATATCATACAAGTATATTATGACAAATAAGTCCATATAATGGTAAAGTACATCATTCATTAATCTCATGAATGTGGCACGTGTATTACACAAACCAAATATGAGTACTAACCATTCATAAAGATCTTGCTTGGTTTTGAAGGTTGTCTTCCATATGTATTCTTCCTTCATTCTTACTTGATGGTAAATGCTTCTCAAATCCAACTTTATAAAGTATTTTGTATCCTATAGTTGATCCATCAAATAATCAATCCTAGAAAATGCATATATGTTCTTGATACTTATCTTGTTGAGTGCATGATAATCTATGCACATTCTCCAAGTACCATCTTTCTTTGAAACCATAAAAATTGGTGAACCACATGGGGATGTGCTTGGCCTGATGACTCCCTTCTCTAGCAAAGTGTGAATCTATTTCTTGACTTCAATACTCTCCATTAATGACTATGGCTATGTAATCCTCCAAGGTAGTAAAAAGTACTTACCTCTTAATATGGCTATGTAATCCTCCAATGTATTTCATCAACACCAACTAAAATTCCCAATACTATTGCTTATTTTCAAGACTTCGTAGTGTATTCTTGCACACTCTGGCATTTACCTTGTCTATAAAATGGGCATTTCATGAGTTGCTTGGATTAATTTCCAAAAGGATACAATTGTTCTCTTAAGTAGTCTTGAGAAATATTTCCACTTTTTGATGGGAATTTCTTTACCTAGTATCAAGGATTGAACATGGGTCTCCCACCATACTAGGGAATATCCTTCCATTTTTTACCTTGCAAAAGAAATCTTCTTCTTGTCAACAACTACTCCTTAGATGTTGAAGTAGACCTCAAGTTGTATTAGCCAATGATTCAACTTAACATTAATGTGTCCTTCAAATGAAGGGAATTCAATCTTGGCTTCCTGAAGAAACACACGCTTATATTGAGAGGGGGGTGAACTGTATAAGATACAAATTTTCTCTTTTCTTCCCAAAGCAATAACTTGAAATAATATCAATGCAGTAATGAAACAATGCACAAATCACCACACACATAAGAGACAAATATTTTACGTGGAAACACCCTCTCAAGAGAAAACCATGACAAAATATTGCTTATATTTTTCTTCAATAAATTTTGTGGGCACCAACCCACAGGAGACACCAATATCCTATACAAGTTCATGGGCACCAACCCACAGGAGACACCAATCCCCTATACAATTTCGTGGGCACCAACCCACAGGAGACACCAATCCCCTAGTACAAGTTTGTGGACACCAACCCATAAGAGACACCAATCCTCTATATAAGTTCGTGGGCACCAATCCCCTATACAAGTTTGTGGGCACCAACCCATAAGAGACACCAATCCCCTATAAAAGTTCATGGGCACCAACCCATAGGATACACCAATCTCCTTGAGGCTCCAACCTCATATCTGAAGGCACCAACCTTGATCAAAAAATAGAGAATGATATATTGGTGTTGGAAGCTTCAAATGGCCAAAATGTCCTTCACATTCATTAATTCTATCGCTTCCTCATATCTCACATTTATTATATTTAAAGGTAGCCCAAGTCTAGCACAAGATAACTTACTTGCATGTTGAATTGGAGATGCTAATACCTTTACTTTCACTCTTTTGTACTTCCATATTATGAAGCACTTCTCAAGATCTTCAAATTCTGATATTGAAACTTGCTCAGGTCTACTCCCAAATCTGATCCAAAACTCTGCTCAAATCTACTCCAATTTTGATCACCAACACTGCTCAAATCTGCTCCAAATCTGATCACAAATACTGCTCAAATCTGCTCAATAATTCTGCTCAAAATTTATTCCCAACACTACTCACATCTACTCCCAAAATATGATTATTAATGATATCCAGACTATTCACAATTTCACCTCATACATGACTACACACAATTTGCTCAAAATCTCTTTTTCACTCTTTTTGTTATCTCAAGAATCTCTCCCACATATCAGACCTTTTAAAATACTTTCAAAAACAACTTATCACTTCTATTGATTCAAAAACCTCTTACCACCTCAATTGGGCTCTTAGTCTTACTTTGGATGGCACTCAAACTTTTAGTAATATTCTTGTTCAAAGCAAAGGGCCAAATTTAAATTCAACAATGCATACCTTGTGATGACTATGATTATTTCACACTCCTTCAATGCTCAACCAACATTGTCCTTCTTCACAACTTCACGCAGACATCTTTGTTCAATGATCAACAAAATTGAAGCTTTCTCAACACTTGGTTCATTGCCCAATGTTCACTTTCATCCAAAGACGGTTCACCTTTCTTCAACAAATTTGTAAAAATAATATTCTTGGATGTTGTGTTGACATCCATGAATTATCTCTCTTCTGACGTAGATAGAATATTTCCAAACCGATAGTGCTTCCTCCTATATTCAACTGCATAGCCTCGATGTCTTTAACATCTTCTCCATCCAAATTGTCTTCTCAATGCAAATTTTTGGCAGGCAATTTTATGAGTGAATCAACTTTAACACTTTGAATTTCCCATTTGGAAAAACACTTACAACCAACAACGGTGATGTCGTTCTTCTCCAAATTTTATCAGAGAATTTGCATCTTATCACTTTTGCTTCACCCTTTCTTTGTTGGCCTATTTCAAATGTAACCGTTGTTCATAAAATCAAATGAAAGCTTTTGTAATGATTTGCTTACCATTGTCACTTGTTCCAGAACTCAACGTCTACAATAATGTGCACAATAACATGGTCATGTCCTCAACACTTTTGTTGCTCTTCTTAGCTCTATCCTTTTGTTCCTTCTTGCTACAATTTCTAGTCTTTGAATGATGGTTCCACTCTCACTTTCGTATCCAGTGCTATGAAAACTTCCTTCTACCACAAAGCTTCCCCTTTGTCGTGTCATCTTCACCTTAAACTCACCGTTTTTGCTTGGATGTTTTCAAGGATATTCGCTTCAATAATTTACCGGATGTGCACTTGTGTGTGTTCTTTTATTTCATCTACCAAACCTTGCATACACACAAATCAAGAGCTTCCACGCTATCCTTGGTGAGGATAATAGTCAAGAACTTCAATGCTCATATATTTCTTTTATTTCTATGACATATGATGTTTCATTTATTGGATGCAAGTTAGCATGTGCCCTAACTCACACTCTTATTCCTATTGCCTTTCCACACCAGCTTTCATTATAGAAACTTTGCACACTATCTTTGCACGAGCTCTTACACTTCAAATTTTCCAACAACAAGCATCACTTCCTTTTTGCACCAACGAAAATAGCAAGCATCACTTCTCTTTTGCATCAACAAAAATAGCAAGCATCACTTCTATGATGTCGTGGTCATGCTCCAATCTGCCCACCTCAACTTGACACCTACCACCTCCTACTCTTGTGCTTTCACCATGTTCGAGAAACGTAGATCACCATGTTGTCGTTGCTCGAATTATTCTTCGTCGTCGCTAAGCCAAAATTCACCTCTCATAGTGCTTCTTCTTCTCCAACAAATCTCCTTCCTCGTGTCTCACGATCATGGCATCATCCTTTTTTTTGAAATGAAATTCCACCTTGTTTTTATATCAAACTTTCACTTTGTGAAATATGTCGGCCCATGCACTTATAATAATAATCTTTTCACTTTGCCAAATATGTCGGTCCATGCACTCATAATAATATTTCAACCTTAGGCAAGGGTAAATATTTTTCACTTCAATAATAATTCAACCTTTGCCCATTGCACACATTAGAAATATTTAAATATTTCAACCTTTGATGTTACATCACCCTTGAAGAAAATATATTTACCTTGAATTATTCGTCCACCATTTCCATTTGCTATCAACCAAGTCGGCCTTTGACATCAATGAAAACTCAATAATTCTAACAATCTCCCCCTTTGTCATTGATGGCAACCTTGCAAAGAAAATTATCTTTTACTTCAATAGGATCACAAGTTGCTCCCCCTGACAAGCTACTTCCTTTTACTAAAACTCTCCCCCTTTGACATCAATGGCAAAGGCTCCTCGGGGCTGAAAGATAAGACACTTGACAACGCCCCCTTACTACCTGCTCTTCTTGAGGTATTCAATGATGATATGGGAGTGAAACTACTCCCAAATTACTATGCTCCTTTTCTTGTTCCATTTTATTTTTCCAAACTTTGGAGGTCATACCCTTTTGAACATTTTGACCATCCTCCTTTTTTCTTGACTTTGGAAGTTCAGGGAACACCGTTCTACACCATCTAGTTGTATGCCCAAAATTATTACATTTGTAACAAATGATGTTGTAGTCCATGAGAGGTGCAAATGAATTGAAATTCCTCTTGGTGAAGCCAAAATCATTCTTAGCACGGACCCTGCAATTTACAACTTTATGACCAAATTGGTTACATGAGAAACAATAACCATGGAAGAAATATTGAAACCTGTCTGATTGCCTTGGAGGATATTGTCGCATGGTTCTCTCATTGTTGTTTATGTGATGGACTTCATTCCTTGATGATGCTTTGTTTTCTTCCTCCTTGATGCTTCCACTTCTCAACACATCAACATAGGTCTTAGGCTCTTCTTTAATTATTTTCTTTGATGCCTCTATTCCTTTTGAGCTTGAATCCCCTTTTGTTTTCTTTGACTTTCTTCAAAACCAAGTCCAGTATTTATAGTCGAAGATCTCTGTGCTTTGATAATGTTATCCACGATTTTTGTGCTTTTCTCAAACCTATGTAGCTTATCATTTGATTTTTCCACTTCCTTCCTTAGAGAGACAACCTCATGTTCCAGTTTTTCACATTCCAACTCTTTTGCCTTTAACTTCTCAACCATACCTTCTTCAATTCACTTTGCCTCTTCAATTTTAACTTTCAAGTCGATGAGTTCTTGCGAAAGCTTTGCCTTTGTCTCCTCATTCTCTTGTATTTGAATCTTCAATCTTGAGTTTTTCTTTCTAAGCCTTTTCAACTCTTCAAGAGCAACAACAAGTTCCTCTTCTATGTCAACTATGGCTTCCTCTTCATTTTCTAGATCTCTCTCTTTTTCTTGGTTTTCTTCAACAAGAGCATCTTCTTTCTCCTCTATAGCCAAAAATAGGATTTCTTCTCTTTCACTATCAGAGAGGCTTTCATCACTATTGGAAGAACTGCTTGCTTCCTCAACATAAAGACTCTTCTTGTGCCTTTGAAAGATCTTATTTTCATGCTTGCTTTGACCGTGTCTATTTTTCTTTTCATGATAAAATTTTCTTTCTTTCTTTTTCTTGTATTCCTTTTCTTCTTCACTGCTACTACTTCCATCTTATGGGCAATTAGATGCATAGTGACCAATGTTACCACAATTAAAATATTTCATAGTATGCATACCTTTGTATTTTCTTGGACCCTTCTTATTTCTTCGCACAAAGTTAGCTTCTTCTCCGCTGCTTGATTCTTCACTTGACTCTGGTTCTTTATTATTTATCTTCTTTGAAGCTTTAAACGCGGCCTCCCATTTGGATGTTTGATATTTTTCAGTCCTCATCTCATAGGTTGTAATAATTTCGTGTAGCTCATCCATGCTTAAGGTTTTAAGATCCTTCATTTCTTCAATCGTTGAGACCTTTGCATCAAACCTCATGGGAAGTGACCTTAATATTTTCTGAACAATCTTAGAGTCTTCAATACTTTCTCCAAGTCCACGAATGGTGTTGACAACTTCATCAACATGGAGTAGATATTTGGCAATATCTTCCTCATCTTTCATCTTCAAATATTTGAACTTCCTCATGTGGGTTTGAAGTTTTGCCATTTTAACCTTGTCGTCTCCTTCATATGTTCTTTGTAACTTGTCCCAAATTTATTTTTCTGAGGTGCATTGCATGACTTTCACAAACTCTGATTCACATAACCCACTTAGTATTGCATTCATTGCCTTGGCATTATGTTCAAATGGTTTCTTGCCATTTTGATCCATGGGAGGGGTTGTAGGTGGTTTGAACCCATCCACAATAGATTTCCATATATCATAGCCATGTGCCATCAAATAGGTTTGCATCCTTACGCTCCAGAAGGCATAATTAGTCCCATCGAACAATGGAGCCCTATTTGATGAAAAACCTTCTTGGTAAGCCATGTGTGTTCTTGTAAGATCTTCCTTCAAGTTGTTAGGCTTTCATGAAGGAACCCGCTTTGATACCAATTGAAGAAACACATGCTTATACTGAGAGGGGGGGTGAACAGTATAAGATAAAACTTTTCTCTTTTCTTCCCAAAGCAATAACTTGAAATAATATCAATGCAGTAATGAAACAATGCACAAATCACCACACACATAAGAGACAAATATTTTATGTGGAAACACCCTCTCGGGAGAAAACCACGAAAAAATATTGCTTATATTTTTCTTCAATAAATTTTGTGGGCACCAACCCACAGGAGACACCAATCCCCTATACAAGTTCATGGGCACCAACCCACAGGAGACACCAATCCCCTATACAAGTTCATGGGCACCAACCCACAGGAGACACCAATCCCCTATACAAGTTCATGGGCACCAACCCACAGGAGACACCAATCCCCTATACAAGTTCATGGGCACCAACCCATAGGAGACACCAATTACCTATACAATTTCGTGGGCACCAACCCACAGGAGACACCAATCCCCTATACAAGTTCATGGGCACCAACCCACAGGAGACACCAATCTCCTTGAGGCTCCAACCTCAGATCTGAAGGCACCAACCTTGATCAACAAATAGAGAATGATATACTGGTGTTGGAAGCTTCAAATGGCCAAAATGTCCTTCACATTCATTAAGTTTATCACTTCCTCATGTCTCACATTTATTATATTTAAAGGTAGCCCAAGTCTAGCACAAGATAACTTACTTGCGTGTTGAATTGGAGACACTAATACCTTTACTTTCACTCTTTTGTACTTCCACATTATGAAGCACTTCTCAAGCTCTTCAAATTCTGATATTGAAACTTGCTCAGGTCTGCTCCCAAATTTGATCCAAAACTCTGCTCAAATTTACTCCAAATTTGATCACCAACACTGCTCAAATATGCTCCAAATCTGATCACAAATACTGCTCAAATCTTCTCAATAATTTTGCTCAAAATCTGTTCCCAACACTGCTCACATCTACTCCCAAAATATGATTATTAATGATATCTAGACTATTCACAATTTCACCTCATACATGACTGCACACAATTTCTCAAAATATCTTTTGCACTCTTTTCGTTATCTCAAGAATCTCTCCCACATATCAGACCTTTTAAAATACTTTCAAAAATAACTTATCACTTCTATTGATTCAAAAACCTCTTACCACCTCAACTGGGCTCTTAGTCTTACTTTGGATGGCACTCAAACGTTCAGTAATATTCTTGTTCAAAGCAAAGGGCCAAAT
This sequence comes from Wollemia nobilis, assembly GCA_028583015.1. NCBI lineage: Eukaryota > Viridiplantae > Streptophyta > Pinopsida > Araucariales > Araucariaceae > Wollemia > Wollemia nobilis. The sequence continues at coordinate 3,349,925 of JAQPPZ010017129.1, forward strand.
TTAAATTCAACAATGCATACCTTGTGATGGCTATGATTATTTCACACTCCTTCAATGCTCAACCAATGCTGTCCTTCTTCACAACTTCATGCAGACGTATTTGTTCAATGATCAACAAAATTGAAGCTTTCTCAACACTTGGTTCACTGCCCAATGTTCACTTTCATCCAAATACGGTTCACCTTTCTTCAACAAATTTGTAAAAATAATCTTCTTGGCTATTGTGTTGACATCCATGAATTATCTCTCTTCTGACACATATAGAAGATTTCCAAACCGATAGCGCTTCCTCCTATATTCAGTTGTGTAGCCTTGATGTCTTTAACGTCTTCTCCATCCAGCTTGTCTTCTCAATGCAAATTTTTGGCAAGAGATTTTATGAGTGAATCAACTTTAACACTTTGAATTTCCCATTTGGAAAAACACTTACAACCAACAATGGTGACATCGTTCTTCTTCAAATTTTATCAGAGAATTTACATCTTATCACTTTTGCTTCACCCTTTCTTTGTTGGCCTGTTTCAAATGTAACCATTGTTCATAAAATCAAATGAAAGCTTCTGTAATGATTTGCTTACCATTGTCACTTGTTCCAAAACTCAACATCTACAATAATGTGCACAATAACATGGTCATGGCCTCAATGCTTTTGTTGTTCTTCTTAGCTCTATCCTTTTATTCCTTCTTGTTGCAATTTCTAGTCTTCGAACGATGGTTCCACTCTCACTTTTGTATCCAGCGCTATGAAAACTTCCTTCTACCGCAAAGCTTCCCCTCTATCATGTCATCTTCACCTTAAACTCACCATTGTTTCTTGGATGTTTTCAAGGATATTCGCTTCAATCGTTCACCAGATGTGCGCTTGCGTGCGTTCTTTTATTTCATCTACCAAACCTTGCATACACACAAATCAAGAGCTTCCACATTGTCCTTGGTGAGGATAACAGTCAAGAACTTCAACGCTTATCGTCTTTATTTTATTTTGATGATACATGATGTTTTATTTTTTGAATACAGGTTAGCATGTGCCCTAACTCACACTCTTATTCCTGTTGCCTTTCCACACCAGCTTTCATTGCAAGACTTTGCACACTATCTTTGCACGAGCTCTTACACTTCAAATTTTCCAATAGCAAGCATCACTTCCTTTTTGCGCCAATAAAAGTGCCAATGAAAATAGCAAGCATCACTTCTATGATGTCGTGGTCATGCTCCAATCTGCCCACCTCAACTTGACACCTGCCACCTCCTGCTCTTGTGCTTTCACCATGTTCAAGAAACGTAGATCACCATGTTGTCATTGCTTGAATTCTTCTTCATCGTTGCTAAGCCAAAATTCACCTCTCGTAGTGCTTCTTCTTCTCCAACAAATCTCCTTCCTCGCGTCTCACAATCACAATGTCATCCTATTTTTTGAAATGAAATTCCACCTTGTTTTTATATCAAACTTTCACTTTGTGAAATATGTCGACCCATGCACTTATAATAATAATATTTTCACTTTGCCAAATATGTCGGTCCATGCACTCATAATAATATTTCAACCTTAGGCAAGGGTAAATATTTTTCACTTCAATAATAATTCAACCTTTGCCCATTGCACACATTAGAAATATTTAAATATTTTATTTAAATATTTCAACCTTTGATATTACATCACCCTTGAAGAAAATATATTTACCTTGAATTATTCATCCACCATTTCCATTTGCTATCAACCAAGTTGGCCTTTGACATCAATGAAAACTCAATAATTCTAACAATCTCCCCCTTTGTCATTAATGGCAACCCTGCAAAGAAAACCGTCTTTTACTTCAACAAGATCACAAGCTGCTCCCCCTGACAAGTGATGAGGCCCAAAAGTGCCTCATTATTGCACAATGTTTTACTACCATATGATAATTTAATTTCAAAATAGTTGACTAAAATATACTATTTGTTAAGTGTTTACATGATTTTATGTTAGGAATATTATATCTCTGTTTTTGACTATTTTTAACATTTTGTGACTGATTTTGCTTGATTAAGTAGCAAGTAAAAACATGCATTTCAATTAACCAAATGTGGTATGCTGATATCCATTAACTTATCAATGGTTTTTGAATGTTTTCCTGCCCTTCAACTTGTTTCAAATCCACATTGAAGCCAAAATTTTAGGACTGTCATAAATCTGAAAAATTGAAAAAAAACAGCCATATAAAAATCAGCAAGCTGTTACTTTATAAGAACATCTTGAAGTTGTCAAGCAAAGCATGAGGATATGAATAGAATGAGTTTAGAAGGACTACAAAAGACATCTGACCTATTTAGAAGCATTTCCACATGGTCTAAATAGGCGACAACGAGGTATAACAGAGCAGGGGCAATTGTGCAGCACTTTGTTACACTATTTCAGCATGGTTACTTGGTGAATGAAGTGTATAAATTCAGTAGCAACTTGATGTACTCCTTCATGTTGATATTTGAATAATTTTTCCATGTTCTAATTTGTTTGAATTTGCAATAAATGCCAATATTTTACAATTGTGCAGTGAACTGAAAAATGCAGTAATTTACCATGTAAATTCTAGCAAGCTACCAATGAATGGTAAGGCATGGAATTCACACATGGAGAGGAATTAAGGCTATTGCAATATGATCCTGAGGGCTAATACACTTGAGAAATGTAGGTCAAATAATTTGAAGAGCACACAGTTGTTCATTCCGAAGATCTTCGGAATGAATAAGACATCTTTGGAATGAGAAATACAGTCTCTTCGAAATGAGCCACTTATCTTCGAAATGAGAACAGAAAAGTGTTTTTTGAATTTTTGACTATTTTTTATAGTGGAAAAATGAAAATAATGTTGATGAGGTTAAGGGAAAATATCTCCCATATGATTTTTCCGTCCTTGCCATCCAAAGCCACCATTCATGAAAAAAATCAATTTTGATCCTCTTCTAGGATAAACACAGAAATAATTGCAGCATAATAGGAAGTTGTTTGCAAGATAGAAATGACATATTCTGAAGTGAAGAAATATGTGTGAGATATTTCCAGACTTCTTCCATGTACTCCCACCACTGAAGATGCTTTCTAAGGGCCAATGACTGCTACTGCAACACAACCTGTCCAGATTTGCATTTATTTCGGATCCAGAATTATTGGCAAATCACTGTAAAGTAGCACATAGGTTGATTTGAGCATGGGATATGTTGTAAATATTTATATAAATAACATAGCTCCCTCCTTGGTTGAGCCAGTTAGAAATTAGAATAGAGGAGAGTTTTCAATAGCATCAATTAGGACTGTACAGCAATTTTCTGTAACAATTTTTAGCATGTTCTGTCATCAATAAAAGTGCAGCTATTTTATCATTTTCTGTTCTGAGTTTTAATTATTTAATGAGTGCTTTTCACCTCCTTCTAGATCAGGAAGTATGGGCCCACTTTCAGATCTAGAATGAGGGATTTTATGGCAAGTTTTAATCTGTAATTTTCTTGCAGTGAGAATTAATAGATTGCTTGCCAAATTTCATTTTCTTGTTTTTATTTTGTATTATGTGATTTATGTTTTCTATTATGTTTGTGTACAACATTTGTGTGTATGTCAGCTGACAAATTATATTAAGCATTTTTCCTTTGCTTTCTATATTTTCCCTACTTTTCTATTTTAACAACTTTTCATTTTCAGCATATTTCATTTTCTTTGTCAATTCCTGTATGTGAAGCTTGACGACCTTTTGTGGCAAAGCATTGACAGGTGTTTTATTTCCAAGCATCACTTCCATTCTGCAAGAGTAAAATAGGTTTCAATTTTGCAAGTGTAATTTAGGATTTCATTTTAGCAACATTTCAATTTAGCAATTTCAATTATGTTATTTCAATTCTACAAAAGTAAATTAGATTTCAATTTAGCAATTTCAATTCATGCAATTGTAGTTAACTTTAATTTTTTGAAATTAGAATTAGTTTTTATTTCTTGCAAGTTTCCATTCTGCAGATTAGGTTTAGTGTGACACCAAAAGGCTAAACCAAATTTGTCTCACCCAATAAATGCTTAAAATCTGAATGCCTGAATTGTACTCTGCCCTAGCCTTCTATCATAGACAGCCTTGGACACTACCCTGGATTGATAAATCATTGAGATTAAATGATGAGACTCAATGACACTCATCAACAAGCTGCTTACTCTTACTAAAACTCTCCCCTTTGACATCAATGGCAAAGTCTCCTCGAGGTTGAAAGATAAGACACTTGACAATGCCCCCTTACTACTTGCTCTAACTGAGACATTCAATTATGAGATGGGAGTGAAACTACTCCCAACGTACAATGCTCCTTTTCTTGTTCTATTTTATTTGTCCAAACTTTGGAGGTCATATTCTTTTGAACAGCTTGACCATCCTCCTTACTTGATTTCAAAAGTTCAGGGAACACTGTTCTACACCATCTAGTTGTATGCCCAAAATTATTATATTTATAACAAATGATGTTGTAGTCCATGAGAGGTGCAAATGAATTGAAATTCCTATTGGTGAAGCCAAAACCATTCTTAGCATGGACCCTGCAATTTATAGCTTTATGACTAAATTGATTACATGATAAACAATAACCATGGAAGAAATATTGAAACTTGTCTGATTGCCATGGAGGATATTGTTGCATGGTTCTCTCATTGTTATTTTTGTGATGGACTTTGTTCCTTGATAATGCTTTTTTTTCTTCCTCCTTGATGCTTCCACTTCTCAACACATTAGCATAGGTCTTAGGATCTTCTTTAATTATTTTCTTTGATGCCTCTGTTCCTTTTGAGCTTGACTCCCCCTTTTGTTTTCTTTGACTTTCTTAAAAACGAAGTCCAGTCTTTATAGTCAAAGATATTTGTGCTTTGATAATGTTATCCATGATTTTTGTGCTTTTCTCAAACCTATGTAGCTTATCATTTGATTTTTCCACTTCCTTCCTTAGAGAGACAACCTCATGTTCCATTTTTCAGATTCCAACTCTTTTGCCTTTAATTGCTCAGCCATACCTTATTCAATTAGCTTTGCCTCTTCAATTTTAACTTTCAAGTCAATGAGTTCTTGTGAAAGCTTTGTCTTTGTCTCCTCGTTCTCTTGTATTTGAATCTTCAATCTTGAGTTTTTATTTCTAAGCATTTTCAACTCTTCAAGAGCAACAAGTTCCTCTTCTATGCCAACTATGGCTTCCTCTTCATGTTTTGGATCTCTCTCTTTTTATTGGTTTTATTCAAAAAGAGCATCTTCTTTCTCCTCTATAGCCAAAAATGTGATTTCTTTTCTTTCACTATTAGAGAGGCTTTCATCATTGCTGGAAGAACTGCTTGCTTCCTCAACATAAAGACTCTTCTTGTGAATCTGAAAGATCTTCTTTTCATGCTTTCTTTGACCGTGTCTGTTTTTCTTTTCATGAAAAAAAATTCTCTCTTTCTTTTTCTTGTATTCTTTTTCTTCTTAACTACTACTACTTCTAGCTTGTGGGCAATTAGATGCATAGTAACCAATTTTACCACAATTAAAACATTTCACAGTATGCATACCTTTGTGTTTTCTTGGACCCTTCTTATTTCTTTGCACAAAGTTAGCTTCTTCTTCGCTACTTGATTCTTCACTTGACTTTGGTTCTTTATTCTTTGTCTTATTTGAAGCTTTAAACATGGCCTCCTATTTGGATGTTTGATATTTTTCAGTCTTCATCTCATAGGTTGTAAGAATTTCGTGTAGCTCATCCATGCTTCAAGTTTTAATATATTTCATTTCTTCAATCGTTGAGACCGTTGCATCAAACCTCATGGGAAGTGACCTTAATATTTTTTGAACAATCTTAAAATCTTCAATACTTTCTCCAAGTCCACGAATGGTGTTGACAAATTCATCAACATAGAGTAGATATTTGGTAATATCTTCCTCATATTTCATCTTCAAATATTCAAACTTCCTCCTGTGGGTTTGAAGTTTTGCCATTTTAACCTTATCGTCTCCTTCATATGTTCTTTGTAACTTATCCCAAATTTCTTTTGTTGAGGTGCATTGCATGACTTTCACAAACTCTGATCATATAACCCACTTAGTATTGCATTCATTACCTTGGCATTATGTTCAAATGGTTTCTTGCCATTTTGATCTGTGGGAGGGTTTGTAGGTGGTTTGAACCCATCCATAATAGATTTCCATATATCATAGCCATGTTTCATCAAATAGGTTCGCATACTTATGCTCTAGAAGATATAATTAGTCCCATCGAACAATGGAGCCCTATTTGACGAAAAACCTTCTTGGTAACCCATGTGTGTTCCTGTAAGATCTTTCTTCAAGTTGTTAGGCTTTCACGAAGGAACCCGATTTGATACCAATTGAAAAAACATGCTTATAATGAGAGGGGGGTGAATAGTATAAGATAAAACTTTTCTCTTTTCTTCCCAAAGAAATAACTTGAAATAATATCAATGCAATAATGAAACAATGCACAAATCACCACACACATAAGAGACAAATATTTTACGTGGAAACACCCTTTCGAGAGAAAACCATGACAAAATATTGCTTATATTTTTCTTCAATAAATTTCGTGGGCACCAACCCATAGGAGACACCAATCCCCTATACAATTTCGTGGGCACCAACCCACAAGAGACATCAATCCCCTATACAAGTTCATGGGCACCAACCCATAGGATACATCAATCCCTTAGTACAAGTTCATGGGCACCAACCCACAAGAGAAACCAATCCCCTATACAAGTTTGTGGGCACCAACCCACAAGAGACACCAATCTCCTTGAGGATCCAACCTCAGATTCGAAGGCACCAATCTTGATCAAAAAATAGATAATGATATACTAGTGTTGGAAACTTCAAATGGCCAAAATGTCCTTCACATTCATTAAGTCTATCGCTTCCTCATATCTCACATTTATTATTTTAAAGGTAGCCTAAGTCTAGCATAATATAACTTACTTGCATGTTGAATTGGAGACACTAATACCTTCACTCTTTTGTACTTCCACATTGTGAAGGATTTCTCAAGCTCTTCAAATTCTGATATTGAAACTTGCTCAGGTCTGCTCTCAAATATGATCCAAAAATCTGCTCAAATCTGCTCCAAATTTGATCACCAACACTGCTTAAATTTACTCCAAATATGATCACAAATACTGCTCAAATTTTCTCAATAATTTTGCTCAAAATTTGTTCCAAACACTGCTCACATCTACTCCCAAAATCTGATTATTAATGATATCTAGATTGTTCACAATTTCACCTCATACATGACTACACACAATTTCCTCATAATCTCTTTTGCACTCTTTTCGTTATCTCAAGAGTCTCTCCCACATATCAGACCTTTTAAAATACTTTCAAAAATAACTTATCACTTCTATTGATTCAAAAACCTCTTACCACCTCAACTGGGCTCTTAGTCTTACTTTAGATGGCGCTCAAACGTTCACTAATATTCTTGTTCAAAGCAAAGGGCCAAATTTAAATTCAACAATGCATACCTTGTGACGACTATAATTATTTCACACTCCTTCAATGCTCAACCAACGTTGTCCTTCTTCACAATTTCACGCATACGTCTTTGTTCAATGATCAACAAAATTGAAGCTTTCTCAACACTTGGTTCACTGTCCAATGTTCGATTTCATCCAAAGACGGTTCGCATTTCTTCAAAAAAATTATGAAAATAATATTCTTGGTTGTTGTGTTGACATCTGTGAATTATCTCTCTTCTGACGTAGATAGAAGATTTCCAAACCGACAACGCTACCTCCTATATTCAGCTGCGTAGCCTCGATGTCTTTAACGTCTTCTCCATCCAGATTGTCTTCTCAATTCAAATTTTCGACAGGCAATTTTATGAGTGAATCAACTTTAACACTTTGAATTTCTCTTTTGGAAAAACACTTACAACAAACAACGGTGAAATCGTTCTTCTCCGAAGTTTATCAGAGAATTTACATCTTATCACTTTTGCTTCACCCTTTCTTTGCTGGCCTGTTTCAAATGTAATCGTTGTTCATAAAATCAAATGAAAGCTTCTGTAATGATTTGCTTACCATTGTCACTTGTTCCAGAATTCAACATCTACAATAATATGATCATGGCCTCAATGCTTTTGTTGTTCTTCTTAGCTCTATCCTTTTGTTCCTTCTTGCTGCAATTTCCAGTCTTCGAATGATGGTTCCACTCACTTTCATATCCAGCGCTATGAAAACTTCCTTTTGTCTCAAAGCTTTCCCTCTGCCGTGTCGTCTTCACATTAAACTCACCATTGTTGCTTAGATATTTTCAAGGATATTCGCTTCTATCGTTCATCGAAAGTGTGCTTGCGTGCGTTCTTTTATTTCATCTATTGAACCTTGCATACACACAAATTAAGAGCTTCCATGCTATCCTTGGTGAGGATAACAATCAAGGGCTTCAACGCTCGTCGTCTTTCTTTTATTTCGATGAAATATGATGTTTTGTTTGTCGGATGCAAGTTATTCTGTGCCCTAACTCACACTCTTATTCATGCTACCTTTACACACCAACTTTCGTTGCAAAACTTTGCACATTGTCTTTGCATGAGCTCTTACTCTTCAAATTTTCCAACAACAACCATCACTTCCTTTTTGCGCCAACAAAAATATCAAGCATCACTTCTATGATGTCGTGGTCATGCTCCAATCTACCTACCTCAACTTGACGCCTGCCACCTCCTGCTCTTGTGCTTTCACCACGTTCGAGAAACGTAGATCACCATGCTGTCGTTCTCAAATTCTTCTTCATCTTCGCTAAGCCGAAATTCACCTCTCGCAGCACTTCTTATTCTCCAATAAATCTCCTTCCTCACGTCTCACGATCACGGTGTCAACCTTTTTTTTTTAAATGAAATTCCACCTTGTTTTATATCAAACTTTCACTTTGTGAAATTTGTCAGCCCATGCACTTATAATAATAATCTTTTCACTTTGCCAAATATGTCTGTCCATGCACTCATACTAATATTTCAACTTTAGGCAAGGGTAAATATTTTTCACTTCAATAATAATTCAACCTATTTCCATTGCACACATTAGAAATATTTAAATCTTTTATTTAAATATTTCAACCTTTGATATTACATCACCCTTGAAGAAAATATATTTGCCTTGAATTATTTGTCCATCATTTCATTTGCTATCAACCAAGTCGGCCTTTGACATCAATGACAACTCAATAATTCTAACACTTCCACCTTAAATGATGCTTTGCTTGAACTCTCTCCTTACTCTAATAAACACCTATTCTTCCAAGACTCTTCTCGATTTGATTCTTCTTCTTTCTCCAACTCTTTCTTGAAACCAAACTTCTCTACCATCATGGACAACAATCTACTAATGGATGCATACAAGACTCGCTTGTTGACGACTAGACTTGGTATGTTTTCTTCCAACCAGGCAAATTTAGTTTTTGCATCATTTGTCTGGTCAACCATTGTAAATGCTCAAAGTTCCTTCTTCCACTTATTGGTACTAACTTCAAGTCGATATTATTCTAACTCTCCTTTCTTCTTCCACTTATTGGTGCTGACTTTAGGTCGATTTTATTCTAATTCTTCTTTTTTTTCCTCTTCTGAGAACGAGTTAGTGGCTTATATTCAATACACAAACATATTTAGAAATCTCTAAAATCATGAGGATTGTAACCTACGAGTTAGTGGCTTATAATCAATACACAAGCATGTTTAAGAATCTTTAAAACCATGAGAATTGTAACTTCTCTGATACCAATATGATGTGATATCTCTCGTCAACTACGTTGTTCATGATTTTTAAATATAGATTTTATATGTTACTTAAAAATTATATAGAAGTAAAAATGCAATACTGTAAATAAAATACTAGCATACACACAACACAATATTTATGGTAAAAAACCCCTTCTCCAAATAAAATTTCTAACATGAAAATGGTATTCAATCTCTTATTTTATTAAAAATGAAGTACAATCAACATTAGAAGTGATTGATCTACTTAGAATTATACTAAGCAATCACCTCCAAGGGCTAGGTGGATTGGTAATTGCTAGTCTGGCTGGGCACTTACCAAGAAGAGACCCAGGTTCAAACCTTAGGGGAAGCCTATTGCAAAGGTAGTAGTTTGATCCGAATCCTTTGAGTGCGCGCTAGATTGACGACGACAGTATGAATATACTTAACATAGGTTTGGTGGATGCAACCCATGTGGTTTGAACCCTGGGCGTACCAACTATTAAAAATAGTGTGGTTGTAACCAACTCTCTTATCAAGCAATAAAATAAAAATATACTAAGCAATATTTAATAGATTTGGTGGATGCAACCCATGTGGTTTGAACCCTGGTCTTACCAGCTACTAAAAATAGTGTGGTTGTAACCAACTCTCTTATCAAGCAAAAAAATAAAAATATACTGAGCAATATTTTTTGTTGTTGTTGTCTTCCATGAGATACGCTTCTTCTTTAAAAAAAAAACCACCTAGCCTTGGTTTTTGTTGTTGTTGTCTTCCATGAGATACACTTCTTCCTTTAAAAAAAAACACCTAGCCTTGGTAAGTGCAGGTGTGGTTGGGCACTTACCAAGAAGAGACCTAGGTTCAAACCTTGGGAGGGAAGCCAACCCTTTGTAAAGGTAGTAGTCTACTCTGAATCCTCTAAGTATGCGTCAGACCGACGATGACAGTACGAACCTTGAGCAATCGGTGATCCCCATCTCACGTCGGATCAACAAGAACGAGACGAATAAATTTGTTGGGAGCAGGGTTATGCATAAGCGCAAAATATCGTAAATTGATCCTATTTAGGTTTTTTTAAATTTTGAAAAGGCTAATTTTGGATCCTTTCACTGGGGGTCATTCGCCCGAAATTTACAGGGTGAAAGTTTTTTTGGGGTAAATTCACCCACCGTTGATAATCATGAACCTAACTTTATTTTAATTCGCCGACCTAAAATTACATATGATTTTGATTTTTCCGCCCAATTCGCCTTCAAATTATAAATGATTTTATATTTCCCGCCCAAATCGTCTTCAAATTATAAATGATTTTATTTTTCCCGCCCAAATCGCCTCATATACTACCCGTATATATATTGTACTGGGTACCGATAAATATACATCGAAAATAGCTTTGAAACAATGAAAAACTTGAGAATGTTGTAGTGACTGTCGAAATAAACCGATCGGTTGTAGATGAGTCTCCATCGGCGCAAGACGATTGGTTACAGAGTCGTGTCTATCAGCATAAGTCGATCGGTATCGGTTGCAGAGTCGTGTCTATTGACGTAAGCTGATCGGTATCAATTGTAGAGCCGTGTCTGTCGGCATAAGCCGATCGGTTGTAGAGTCGTGTCTGTCGACATAAGCCGATAAGTTGCAGTCGTGTCTATCAACATAAGTCGATCGGTTGCAGGGATTGTTGATCGACATTTATCTATTGGTTGCAGAGGTGTCGAACGACATTCCTGCAGCCGATCGTCATACTTGCAGCCGATCGTCATGACTGCAGCCGATCGGCATGCCTGCAACCGCTCGAAATTCCTGCAGCTGCTCGAAATTCCTGTAGTTGCTCGAAATTCCTACAGCCGCTCGTCACACTTGTAGCCGATCGACATTCCTACAACCGATTGGTATTCCTACAACCGATCGTCATACCTGCAACCGATCGTCATACCTGCAGCCGATCGTCATTCCTGCAGCTGATCAACGTTCCTGCATCCGATCAGCATGCCTGCAACCGATCGTCATTCCTACAGCCGATCGTCATGCTATCAGTTGTCATGTCGGCCTAAAGTCTTTCATATAGGCCTAACGCTTTTAAGTATGTCGTACATTTTTTAGATTTTGCAAACCGATATTCATATTCCCCAACACAGAAAAATTCGCCACGGTTTGAAAATTTTTGGAGACAAATTAATGAAAATCGCCACGGTTTGAAAATTTTTGGAAACAAATTATTGCAATTCGCCATGTATACTTCTACAAATATCAAAGGGTTCCAAGACAATTCGCCTTAATTTTATAAATAGATTTCGAGACCGACCCCTTATGCATAACCCTGGTTGAGAACAATCCCTATGGTTTGAACCCTGCGCTGACCAATTACTAAAATAATGCCCGGTACCCACTCTCCTTTGTAATTAAAAAATAAATAAATAAATAAATTATAAAACGTAGATTGGTTGTTAAGGAAGCTCAAATAATTTCAATAGTTACAACAACTATGGTTGCATATCCACATTCTATTCCGACCATTAAATTTGACGATTCGACTTTTACGAAACTTATTCGCTGTAAAATTTTGCAATTACAAGTTTATAATTTACGAAACTTATTCACTATAAAATTTTGCACTTACAAGTTTATAACAAAAATCGTGTCTATACTATTTTAGCTTTCTATAGACTTCTCAAATGTCCACATTCATACAAATACAAAGGTTTCAAACATTTTAATTTGTAAGGTTGTCAAAGTTATTTTTTCCTTTAAAAATTCTGCAACCACACAACAAATGGGTTAGGCTTAGTCCAAATTTTTATGATCAATGAATAAAAAAAGCAAGCAATGTTTTTATATTATAAAATTTATAATTACGGTTTTCTCTCCGCGATGGCTAATATTTTTTATTGAAAAAATCGTTAAGAATATCATTCATGACAAAGCTAAGGCTAAGCCTGACGTGTCGACAATGACCCATTCAAAATCATACTATCGCACAAGTTCATTTAAGCCATTCATGTATACCGTACCAATGAAACTGTTGACGTGGAATCTTGTCTCCTGTAAGCTTTACATGTTCTGTGTCTTTCTGTCACCAAATTTAAAAAATTGACATATCGTGATACGGCTAAAGCCCCATTCCTTTGTCATTTGCCAACCATGATGAATGACACTTGAAACAAAATAATGTTCAGACAACATTAGATATTATTAAAACAATAATATTTATTAAAGATTTGCCCTAACATGTGTTTAAATGCTTGGTTTAGACTGTGCTTTGGAATAGAATAATAACCTTTAGGAAAGGATAGAAATAAAAAAAATATATGTTTTATAGCAACTTGATCATTGGTCACATTGAAGTGCAGAGTCAGAAACATCAGATGACCAAAGAAACGCTATGTTTTTTTTTTTGAATCATTATATCAAAAGAAGTAACCCGTACAATTAGCCTCTCATTGTGCTGTCCAATTTATTGTTGAAACAGGGCACTTCAAGGTGAAATATAGATATCACCTCCTTTTATGTCTTTTGAGCAGGACAGGTAATACTAAACTCTCACTTTCAAAACCAGCAATCACTATCATGAAGTCAAAACCTAAGTTGCTGAAATATGTAACATAAATTGTAAAGTTTTGGAAACTTTAAGCATCAATTGCCGTAGATTTCATCCTATTTCTATGTAGTGGATCTCCACTATCCTAATCACTCAATTTATGCATCACTTTAGCATTCGACAATATATAATACAAGAAACAAGTACAATGATCTGTTAAGAAAGGCAGGCTGGTGTCTATACAACAGAAGACGATGAAAATGAACTGATAGCTCTTTTGGCTGCCATCACTTTGCTCACCAAGACCTTCCATTTCACCTCATCCTTTTTGTTTTGTTGTTGTACCTTCTCTTTGAAGTGCCTGCAACAAACAACATAATTTCTTCAACAACGACAAAAACAGCAACATTCTTTCCAGCAAATGTAATAACACAATTTGCACATGTAATGATAAAAATCCTACTTAGTATACCTGCAAAGAGGAACCTTGCAGGTGTCCGGTTCAGAACACATTCTTGAGTGAAGTTCAAGTAGTTGCCACATTCTCTTACAATGTACACATCCACCAGGGACTCTGGTCTTACAACCAGCAAAGTGTCTAACCAAGGATTCCAGCCCTTTGCATGCTGGGTAATTGCAGGGCCCCTGAGTCTCATCAAGATCCTTGTCATGGGGGCCTATTGTACGACAACCATCTCTACATATGTGAAGTAGTGCTTCCATGGCATCATATAGCTGTAGGTATATCTTTTTCTCCTCTATCTTTCGAAGCCTTTCTTGCTTTCTCTGTAAATTGAAAGCAAACAACAAATCAGAAATTGAAATTGGGTCAAATGTCCCAGAACTAAACTACGCCAATGGAACTGAAGTGTCTGATAAAGCATAATCACCAACCAACCAGACATTTAGCTTCACATAAAACCAATTTTTTCCGATTCTGCTTTACCCTAACCATCTGTGTAAGTAAACTTCTATAATTGGGTGTCTATGCTTACAGAGTCAGCCTCGACAACGGATTCCAAGAGTTCTTGTTCCAGCTTAGGATTGGACTGTCGCATCACCTTCCATCCGTCTGATTTGGAAACTGTTTTGAAGTTCTTGAGAATAACACGCATACATAATAGATTCAAGCGTGATGCATCACATAATCTTGCTAGTTGTAATATATCAATTACATTATCTGTTGCAAGTATTCCATGCTCCAAATTCTCCGTGCAAACTAATTTCAAGGATGGAACCGAAAAAACATGTGAGAGTACGAGAAGATGGAGGGCAAATTTCTTCATGTCTTCTGGCTCATACCTGGACCACCATAACGAATGCTCCAAAGGTTAGGCCTCTTAGAATGATTGAGAACACAGAAAGCAAAAACCAAATCCAATCCCTATGAACAGACCTTTATTGCTGCATTTGAATAGGAATTCTCAGTCGCAAGACCAAATTCACAATAGTCAGAGTTCTAAAAATTACAAATTTACACATCCTTATGACACAGCTGAGCCACAAAACAAAAAAAGTTGGCCTAACACATTGGACCCCTTGTTTGTTACCAGGTTGATGACTTCACAATTTCAGTTTATCTTAATATATAGAGCGCCAACGCTCAAAATGCTTTATAGCTGAAATTCTCAAAACAAATTCCTTTATTGACAGAAAAATGCAATTTTTCCTTGGGACCAATTAGATTCCCAATTTTCTATGCAAATTTCATTCACATATGAATATGCTGCAGCAGAGGAGAAAACTGATCATGTGCATTGACTAATCTTAACCTCTTGGATTCAAAGGCATAAGTTTCATTATTCTATATCCATTAGCATGGCTTCTACAATTTCAGAGAGAATGCCTCATTCATATTTCCAATGACTGCATCTGAAATCTTGCAAATTCTACTCGTACATAATTTGTAAATTGATGCATTTCTCTTAATAGACAATTGTTATAATTGACTTAGGCACAAACATTTTCCAACTAGTAGCTCTATCTCCATTTTGTTGTCTTTCATGTCCTCGTCTGCTTGTGAAGGCAAATTGATGATCAGGGTTGTTTTAAGACAATCACAAAAGCAAAATTTGGCATTTTTACCGTCAAGAAAATTTTGAAGTAGAGGTTCAAAGAAAATTGAGAAAGTATGGTTTTAGAGAGTCAAACAGGATTTGTACAGCAATCCTAAAAATCACGAGTTTTGGAGAGGCATACTGGCTTTCTATGGCTATCCTGAAAATTTCAAACAAATTATTTGCCAGCGTCTATAAATCCCCTTTCCTCGTGGTGATCGTGCTTTTTTTGCATCCCTTGCAGATTCAGATTTTATTGAGCATTAACACCTTCTTTGCCCTGGATTAGAAGGAGCTATCAACTTTGTAAATATTAGATTCTTCCAGGAGATAATCATCCAGTCTCCAGAAATGTATTTGGTAATAATATTACACATCCAACCTGTTTGAAATAGCACTATAATAGCAAAAGAGAACCATATCTCAATTGGTTCTTTGAATATTTTCCATGACAGACCTCTAAACCAGGGATTCGTTGGTGGTATGTTGTTATTCCTTCTTTTCTTTTATCGTTTATCAAGTCAAATGCATTCTAGTAAGATAGAGAGTGTTGATGTAGCCACTGGTTACGAACTATGAAATGGTAACAAAGTATGAGAATTCTATGATGTGTGTTGTGTCTAAGAAAAAGAATTATGTAGTTTTTATATTGAAAGTTGTTTCAAAAGAAAAAGCAATTATGAAGTCATGCATATCAATATAACTGTTAACACAAGATGAACAGAGCATCTGGATCATGGTTTAGTTGAAGACTTGACATACAATACCTACATTAATGTCCCAGTTTTTATGGTCCTTACCTTAATTGTTTTTAATCAAGATATGACAAGTTGAACTTTCACAATGATATTTCAAGTTTCATATCTCTGTATTTTTTTCTTTCACCTACTAGAGATCTACTTTGGTACAGCTTCTGAAATCATAGAAACAGCATTGATCTTATTGAAAAAAAAAATTGTTATGAAAAGCATGATGCCTCAGGCTGAATTTGTTTTTTAATGGATTTTCATTTTTAAAAGGTGTACATTGTAATGCATATTTATGTAACTGCTAAGCATAACAGAGGATTCTGATGGGGATCTGATTAAAAAGGTCAAGAAGTACATGTGCTGAAAGATGTTGCCATAAGGGAATATATGGTACTCCGCCATAGTTCATGATTTATTTCTAGTGTCTTCTGACTATCTAAACATTAAAAAGGATGTTTCAAATTTTGCACTGTAGGTTTATATGGATTGACAAGACCCCAATTTACCAGAGTGTATCCAATGTGAAGCAAAACAGAATTCTTCTTAATGAGACATGCTGGCTAGGCCAGGACTGAAAAACTTACCTTTTTACCTTTACCTGCAACAGATTTTGACTTGACACTGATACTAATTCCATACCCAAGGGGGGCTTATATCCCAATCTATATGTGACTTGAACTTAACACTGATTCAGATTTGATACTGACGCCTTGAGTTTCATGTACAGATTAGACATGCTGGCTAGGCTGGTACCTCAGAACTAACTCTTACCTTCACTTGTATCAAATACCTAGTAGATCTCTTACAGCAAACCTCCACAAGATTCACTGATCAAGATCCAATACAGATCGGATTTCATATACCAAGTGGGTATATGCTTGACTAGGTTGGGCGTCTAAAATATCACCCTTACTTTTGCCTATATCAGATTTGATGATATCCATACCTCTATAGCTACGTATGTGAGCCAAAATGATAGGTTAAGAGTTCACCCAAAGATTAAACTGCAAAATTCAATGCAGAAAACTCAAACAGCCTACAATATCAATCAAACCTAAGTTTTTCAACAAACAATCAAGAAACAGGTCTCCTAAACTCAAATTAAAGCAAGTTTTCTTTGCGAATTGAAGATGAAAGATCACCTGGATGAATAAAGGAAACGTATGAAAACCCGGGCAGCATCATAGGGAACTCCTGTAATTGAGAAACTCCGATGCCGAGATTTCCCCTTCTGTTGCTTCATCAGGTGTTTCAGGACGGGAGAAGCAACGCTCTATGCAAAACCGGAAAATTTCCGAGAACATTAGAAATTACTAGAAATCTTGATTAGAAAGAGTGCTTGAAATTTAAATCCTCTCTAAGAAAAACCCATTCAAATTCTCAGAAATTTCGAAATAACACCATACTGTATTAAAATTGATAAAAATCTTTGCCGCTATCCGGAACTCAAACCCTCGGAAAAATGAATTCATGAAATTCAAAGCTTTATTAACCTAAGATTCGAAACCGCAGTACCTTTGTTCTCTGTTTTCACTTAATTGTATGGAAAATCCTAAGTTTTAAATAATTATAGATTTAATGCAGATATACACATACCAGGACGTTCGAATGAGCTCTTATAACTCTGCCATCATCTGTGAAGATACGGACATCAGCTTGGTAGCCCTCTTGGAAGAGGTTATCCCAAGTATCTACCGTTTCTTTCGGCACACAACTATAACCGGCATGCCTGTTGCAGGATCGCGTGACTGAAAAAACGTTCCGCGAATATTGATGGCGATAATATGCCGATGTTGGCTGAGGAGGAGGTTTCGGAAAATCTTTGCGAGAAATCGAACGGCTCAGCGACGGATTTACGGAAACCTCGGATGTTTCCAAGCGGCTAACAGTCGCGCAATTCTCTTTCAAGAGTTGCAGCGACTGCTCGTATGACGGCGGAGATGCAGACATCCATGACGAATCGAACTCGGAGGCAGGTTGAGCCATAGACATCTACGAGCATAATATAATAGAAGCAAATCTGCATGAGAATTATAGATAAGCTATGAAGGACGAGATTTGAACGCAGGAACTAAATATAAAAACAAGAAAGAAAAAAATTTGGTCCAGGGGTCATTTTCGTCAAATTGCTTTAAAAAATTGAAGAAAGATCAGATTTTTAGCAAATTGCGATGAAGTTCGAAGATAAATCGGTAGACTTTACAAACATACCCGTGACTTCACTTTTAAATAGTTCCGAAACCAATAATGCGGCAGACAGCTCTTCTTCACGGATTTATTGCGGCGAAATGTCACCGACGAGCCTGTAAAACGAGAGAAACTTCAGATCGGCGGCCTCTGTAATTCAATACAAGAAACGCATTTCGAAATACGTTTTTTTTGCAAGAGTACATCCTAAAGACTATCACGAAACATCATTATTCTGTCGATGATCAGAGCGGTTACTCTATATTCGGCATTCAACTGCAGAATACGCTGAAGTTTTTGCAGTTTACGTTGGCTGTTACTTCATGCTGTAATAATTGGTGTAAGAAAAACAAGGACAGATGAAGGATAAATTAAAAAAACGTTCCCGTCCCCATGACTCTTGTACCTGCCCTCATTTAAAATAGTATAAAAGAAACAGAGGATTAACATTTACGATAAATCCATGGCATTCTTCCATCAAATAACAGATTTTGCTCAATTCTTTATAACAAAACGCGACCTTTTCCTACAACAACACACCTAAACCTGCTCTTCTTACAGATTTTTCAGGTATTACTCTCCATTCAAAGGTCAACTTCGCAAAAAAAAAATTATAACAGCATGACATTTTCAAACATTATTATTTTTTTAAATAGTTTTCAAGCATTTTTACCGCAGCTATTCTTTAAAAGAACGCATCTTCAATAGATCTTCAGGCCTATTATTGTTTTCAAATTGCTATTTTAACACACACTGGAATTTGCAGTACCTAAAACGCGTTCTTCATCCCCGCATCAACTCGAACCTGAAGCCACCGTCCCAGGACCGAAACAAAAGCACAAATGTTCCCCCGCGAACTTAATTCCGCCCCGTCAACGACACAACTTCATTCAAAACAATAACGAAAAAACTCTCTAGGCTTTGATCATACAATCGGATCGAACCTATTAAATTCTTGTCTGCACGTTCTAAATCAGGGGAAAACTACATTTGTCCCAATCCAATTTCATGGGAAATAATCGCAAGCTCTTGACAATCCGATGATCCAGCCGCGCATTTAATTCCGCATCCTTCGTACTCGGACAAAGAATTCCACCTTCGGTGGATCCACTATAAGACCCACCAATCCTTTCTTAATGCTAAATCAACGCAGGTGGCCCCATCGTATAAATTTGACAGAAAGAAAGGTCTCGGGTTCGACCCCTTCCACGCGCTAAAAATACCCGTATGGCGCGTGTTTAATTCGACCTCAGCCAATAAATAAATAAACAAATACACAAAGCATATTCCAGCTCAGCCAACAGTGTCATTGTTGCATTGACGGGGGCGACGATAAGGTCGGAAATCTGCCACGTGTCATGCAACTTGTCCCGTATATCTTTATTACTACACGAAGAATAAAGGGCAAAGGCGGGGGGCGGCGAAAGAATCCGGCTTTGGCACAATAATTATGATTTAATTAATTAATTAATGAATTTAATTTAGAAAAAGCGATCATAAACACCGGCCTTTCTTCTTTAATCGCCGACAATTGGCCGACGGTGGGCACCGCCAAATACGTTGTGGACTTCCCAACGTCATGGATTTGTTGTCTCTAGCGCAGTTCGTCTAAAATAATATGCCTGCTAATAGGGCCAGGTGGACGGTGCAGATTTATTATGCAACCCCATCATTGTTGTGGTGCAATTTAGTTGACGGGCGTTACGGTTTATTGGATATTTAAGACTAAAGGGGGTTTGCAGAAATGGTGGAGATTGAGTCCGAACATATTGGAATGGATCAGTGCATGTTAATACGGCCAGATGGACGGTGCAGAATTATTACGCACCACCATCATTATTGTGGTGCAATTTAATTGACGTGGCGTTAGGGGTTTATTGGATATTTAAGCCGAAATTCAGTTTTTGGAGATTGTGGACGTTGATTCCGAACATGTGGGAATGAGTCACACCATGTGGCGAGGTGTGCTTCCGGAAGGTAGGACCATGGACGGATCCACTGGCGAATCGGACTCATGAGTCCAGGGTTTTGCCCAGGGACTCGGTTTTTGGAATATAATCAGTTGGAGTATTTGTAGGTGGGTTGTCTTGGTTTAATTATTGAATGAATATAAGGATTGTTGACTTCTTTTTTATTGAATGAATTAAGGTTTTTAAAAGTTTTTTATACAAAAAAATTGATTTGAACCAAAGGTTCTTGTTTTGGCTCGTTTTCAAGAGATCTAAGATTCAAACCAGGACGTAGGGAAGTGTGTGAGAGGTGGGTGTGTGATGGTCACAAGGTTTCTATAAAAAAATAAACCATAAAATAAATTTTATTTTATATTTAATTAAATTTTAATTTATTTTTTAATATAAATTATATAATTTTTAAAATTAATTTTAATTTGAATGATAGATTTAATAATTATAATGTAAAATGTAACTATGAGTTTTATATTAAGTTATATATATTTTTAAATATAAAAACTTTTATTTTAATTAATAAATAATAGAATGTATAAATATTTTAAATATATTTTATAAAATTTATATTATGATGTTTAAAATTTTATTTTTATATTAATTATTAAAATACATAATATAATTCAAGTGTTTAATTTTCATAAATTTATACTTATGTGTTCAAATTCAATTATTTTTATATAAAATTATTAATCTTTAATAAAGATTAAATATGAATATTTAATTATTATATGTATTAAATAAAATAATAATTAATGCATTACATTTAATATTTGTTAAAATGTTATGAGGTTGATTTATAAAAAAATTTGATCTTTAAAGAGCAGAATAAAAGTCTTGTCTTATATTTGTCAAATTGTTCTAATACAATTGTAAAAATGTAACTTTAGAAAAAAAAAAAATTCAATTTAATAAAACCAATTAAAAATATATAATGTTTATATAAAAAATAAAATTTTATGTAACTAATTAAAAATTATAATATTAATATGAAAGATAACTTTATTCTTAATTTAATAAAAGTAAAAGGTAAAGTAGTTTTTAACATGCATAAACCATAAGTTGTATAAAAAGATTCTAATACATGATGTCAGTGTTTTTTTAACTAAATTTTAATTATCAAAATATTATGTACAACTCTATTTTTTATTAAATTTTAATTATAAATTTTCTATTTAAAATCTTAAAATAATAATATTTGAAAAGAAGGTGGGTGAGTGTGTGAGGGGTGGGTATGTGTTCATTAAAAAATAATAATAAAAATAATTATTAACATATAAATATTAATATTTTTGAAACAATTAAAATATCAAAAATATTTTTGATATTTTTGAAAATATAATCTAGTGTTGTGGTCTACCGGCAAGAACGCCACTTGTATTATTGGTGATGTGACTCGGGTTCAACCTCCATGGCAGATATGTATATGTATAAGAAGTATTTACTCAATATAAAATGTATATGTATAAGAAGTATTTACTCAATAAAAATATAATCCTGTCCATTAAAAAAACGGTGGTATGAGAAACTCATCATTATTTTTAAATTATAATTGTTTCAGTTTCAATAAAACTATCAAAATAACAATAAATGGTGGTATGAGAAATAAATATAATATGATTTATATTAAATTAAACTTTATTATTTTTATTGGTTAATTTCTTCTATTCTAGAAGAAAGAGATCTAAAATTTTGGCAGATAATATATGTATAATATAGGTGGGGTTGAAACAAAAAGATTGATTCTAGTCCCATATAACACAACAAATAAAAAATATATATTATCAAAAATTTTAAGGAAGATTATTTTATTTGTATATATATATATATATATAATCTCATATAACATAAAAATATATATTATCAAAAAATTTAAGAAAATTCATTTTATTTATGTATATTATTTAAAGTGGATTTTTAATAACGTTTAATATTATGTTTAAATATGATATGTAACTAAAATTTATTAATAATGGCACTAACTAATACATAGTTTTTGTTTAATGTTTTTTTATTAAATTTGTTTTTATAAACAAATAATATTAAGCTTTCATTACCTATGTCATGACTACTATTGATGATTAAATTTTTCTAAGAAATTATAATTTATAGTTTTATTTTTATTTTTTTATTAGTGTTAATATTTCTCAATCTTCTACTCAACTTAGCACAAAATAAGTTAATTGAATTAAATTGATCTTCATTTTATATATACACATTTTAATAAAAGTTAAATACTTATAAATAAATTTAACAAGAATCAATTATTAGGCTCTTCGTTTAGGAGACCCAAGTTCAAACCATAACAAGGTGTATTTAAAAAAAGAAAATCACTCAATATTTTAATGAAGATAATACAAATAATCATATATAGTATAAGTTAATTTAAATTGATTTTTTTTTTCCTAAACTAATAAGATTGCATTATAGTACGACATTAAAAGAGTCATGAGATGTTGGATAATTTGTTTCAAAGCTAGAGGATTAAGCATTCTATGGAAGATTGGTCTAATAATTATTTATTAAATTTGTGGCTTGAAAAAATAACATTTTCAAAATAAATCTTAAAATCACATTTGAGTTTAATTTCATATTGATGTCTTTTTTATTAAATGTTTATAGCATGGTTTTTGTCATAGGAAAAATTTATTGATGTCTCTCTTATTAAATGTTTATAGCATGGTTTTTGTCATAGGAAAAACTTAAGTGTGAAGCATGTGTTAGATGCTTGGTTACAAGATTTGAACACGTGTGGGGGTGTTCCAAAACAATGAAGTTAACACAAAGGATTTAAATTGATTCATGCTAAGATGAAAATGTTCAAAATTTGGGTTCATCACACTTAATTATCCAAAATATTTTAGGGTAGTAAAGTAAAAATTCTGGGACTCCTTGTACTCATAGGACTTCTTAGAGGTACCAATATAGACAAGGAAAAAAGATAGAGATTGTTATTAATGTTTTAAGAAAAAGAAAGCTCAATAATAACATTATGTTGTAGGTCCATCAATTATGGATGAAGGTAGTATCTTGAAAATGCCTACATATTTATAGATAAGAAATTAAAGACGAGCCAATTATAATTTATATTTTTATAAAATTTAAATTAAAGAAATGCAACATTCTATCTCTTAATGAAAATGATACCAATAATTTAATATAGGAAAATTATTAGTTTTTAAGAAAGAAAAATATGATAAAAAAAAAGTTAAATATGATCTAAGTGACCTAATCACAAATTTAAATTAATGATGATTTAATGAAGATGACCTTAATAAAACTATATATATTCTATAATATTATGAACCTACTAAATTCAATTCCCACAAGTACTATTCTATATTATAATACCATTATACAATTAATAAAAATGTTGTAAGTATGATGTAAGGTGAATAACAACCTCTTCCACTTTTATATAATCAATGAATTATATAAATAAAATGAATCCAAGACATTTAAGAGCAATGGATTGTATATGTATCAGGTTTATTAGAATTCAAATCTTAACATTTATATATGCAAGACATTTAAGAGCAATGAATTGTATATGTATAAGATTTATTAGAATTCAAATCCTAATATTTATGTATCCAAAATATCTAAGAGCAATAGATTGTACACAAATTTATTAGAATTTAAATTCTAAGGCAAATTCATAATAATAATAAAGTGAATTGTAATAATACTATTATATAAAAATTAGTGAAATATATTTAATAAAAATAAATAAATGTAAATGTTATTTTTATTTGTCATAGTAAAATTATTTTCAACTTTTAAAGTTAAAAAGTATTATTAAAAACTACATTTTTAATTAAAAAAATTATTTGGTTAGTGTAAGAAACCCTTTCGGGCTGAGCATTCCCATCCTAACCATGACCCCTTCGGTTTTGATAAATATTTTTAATATTATTATTATTATTTTTTAAAACCAACTCATCTTAATATCTACCTTCAAACGAGTGCCCTTGTAGGATGTGATATAGTTTTGGGCTCTCATTCCAAAGACCAAGTACAAAGCACACAATGATATAAAAGAAGAAGAGTATCATATTCTCCTCTTTAATATATATATATATATGGTGAGGGGTTCATTAATGTGGAAAAAAAGTGAGTGGTGTAGTAGAGTTGGTGTGAGGCGGCATGCAACCACATTCAATCACACTAGTTTACCATAAACCCTTGGGTGAGGGCTAGGTGGAACCTAGGTTCAAACCTTGGAGGCATGTTCAATCTGAGCAAAGGTAGTAACCTAAGTCAGTAGATTGTGCATCAACTTGATGATGATAGCGGTACCAACCTCAAGCCACTAGAGGTCTCCTTCAAAGACGAGATAAAGGTTATAATGATAGAATCATGATTTGATGTTACGATCTAAGGCAATACAACTTAACCAATTGTTAAAAAGGAAAAGTAGTTACCTATTCTTTTATATATATATATGGAAATAAATTTCATTATAAGCATATGTTACTAGGAATATAGTTTTAAATTCTCATTCAATTAACCCAAGTTCAAGCAATGCTAGGTGTGTGAGGTATATATAAAAAAATGTTTGTCCTTGTCAGGAATATAATTTTGGGTTCTCATTCGATTGATCCAAGTTCAAGTAATGATAGGTGTGTGAGCCTATATATAAAAAAATGTTTGTCCTTGTCAAAACACCCTAATAACATATCGCTGATGTTTCATCTCAATTGCCTTAATTTAAATTAAGAACCTCGCCCAGCCAATGGCATTTCTTTAAAAAAAAATGTCTACTTCGTAGAGTTTTCATTACGTACAAATTACGGCCTTGGCAGAGCTTTCATTGCGTATAAATTACGTCCTCATATCTATTCATACCGTGTTGTATTTATCTGTACTAAATGTTTCCTCATCTTTGAATGTGCCACAAAATTTAGTTTTTAATTGAGCGGTCGGAATTGTCACCCACAGATATTTCGATCTTCGATAGATAACGACGCAAGGAAAAATTCAATTGTTATCAACCAAGCTCGACCCTCCGTGTTCAAATCACATGATTCATTTTCCCTGGTAACAGCTCAAACTGTTTCACATCAGACATGACGAGTGACAACAGTTGTACAACTACTTATCACCATGAACACCAATGCTCTTCCCAGGCTGGCAACCCAAGGTTTTTCTTCTCGGAGGACTTTTGATAAGACAAATCCGTACCATACCCCTTGCAGAAAGAGACAGAACCTTCCATAAGCCTCGCTGTGGGGTATCACGGTATGGTCCAGAAATGGGCCTTGCTCTGAAAAAAATGGACGACAGTCCCTCACTCTGAAAAGCAAGGGGCCACTTCAAGTCTGCCATTTTCAAGATGGCGCTACGAATATTTGCTTTTTTGTTGTTTATAAGGAAGGAGACTCCCGTTAAACACGTCAATGTGGTTTGGTGCATGAACATCGACGTCATCATTAACCTTAGTATAGTTTTCTTTTAAATTTTAGTGCGTAATGTCTTCGTGATAAATGTTTTTAATTCACCGCTTCACCTAAACCTAGCTTGTCGTATGATTCCCTCGTCAAACGCTTGTGGAGCTTCCAAGGGTCGACGTCGCCGAAGACCCACCCGCTTGCCTTTTACGAGGTTATTGGCTGGGAAGAGGTGTGGGCGTGATTTAACACATGGGAGGAGAGGGATTTTGTTTTGTTCGTCCGGCTTTTTTCTTACAGAGGCTTGTGTCGGACGGAAGGTAATATCTGAATCGTCAAACCCTGCTGCTGTCTATACTTGAGTAGGCTCTATGCTAATTTTAGTTCTTTCACGTGTGCTAAGTATTTATTATTATTTTAAGATATGCTAGATTATAATGGTTATTGTTTAATATTATTTTTAGGATGGTTTGATACATTATTGTTTAATATTATTTTTAGGATGGTTTGATGGGTTAGTAGATTGGTAGTTGTGTGGACATTTATTAAGAAAATATACAGGTTTAAACTTTAGGGGCATCCCTATTGTAAAGGTAGTAGTTTAATCTGAATCTTGGTAGACAAGACATTTACCAAGAAGAGACTTAAGTTTAAACCTGGAGGGCATGCCTGTTGCAAATGTAGTAGTTTGATCTAAATCCTTTGAGTGTGCGTTAGACCAACATTTACCAAGAAGAGACCTAGGTTTAAACCTTGGAGGCATGCTTATTGCAAAGGTAGTAGTCTGATCTTAATCCTCTAAGTGCGCGCTAGATCGTAGAAATCCCTAACGACCAGTGGTCCTCTCATGCTAGGTCAACAACAATGAAATGGTATAGGCTTATTGGGGTTAGTTCCCCACGCTGGGTCAACAACAACAAGGTGGTATAGGCTTGTTGGAGGGTTAACAACAACAAGATGGTATAGGTTTATTGAGGTTAGTCCCCCACACTGGGTCAACAACAACGAGGTGGTATAGGCTTGTTGGAGGGGTTAACAACAACAAGATGATATAGGTTTGTTGAGAGCAGTCCACGTGGTTTGAGACCTACACTTGGCAGTTACTAAAAATAGTGTAGATGTAACCAACTCCCTTATGTATCAAAAAAAAAAAAAAAAAAAAATTATTTTATTGAGTTTTTACTTATCATAGTTTGTTTATGAAAAAATTAAAATTTATATAAAGGCTTAGGAATAAATATGCATTCTTGAAGTTACAAGCTTGTTCTTGTGATAAGAGTTTTGGCTTTTCTTTGAAAGATTCAAGGTTCAAACTCCACTCAATATAAAGAGATCAATTAAAAATAATAATTAAACATACTTAATAGTGTATTTTAAGTCAATCACATTTAAAATTAAATTAATAATGTTTTTTGAAATATAAGACAATCACATGCAAATTATAATGTTTGAAATTTAAGTCAATCCTATGTAAACTATTTTTTTTTCTCTTTTTTTAATATGGGTTGGTAACACACTTTGCCCACCTTTTGTTCGAGTGGTATGATTTTGGATTAAACTTGAATTTTGTAATTATAGACCTTAGGTTGTTAGGTAAAGACGAAGTCAAGGGAACCCTTGATACTACATGTAATTGAAGTGGGGCAGCCCATCACAAACACTCTAGTGACTATTAATTGACCTATTTTAAAGTAAAATTTTAGGGTAGAACATGAGTTTTTTAAAGGGTTTTGATCCTTAGATACTATTATTATTATTTTTATTTTTTTTAATATATAGGAATCAAAAACTACCTTTATTTTTTGAACAACCGGTTACAAGGTCAAGTCGAATTGCCTACGATTGTAGCATCAAATCATGGTGCTATCACTATAATCCCTATCTCGCCTCGATAAACACGGCTTGGAGTGAGGGAGACCCTCGATAGCTCGGGGTTGATACGATCGTCATCAAGCTGACACACACTCAGTGAACTCAGGTCAAACTACTACCTCTGCCCTAGATTGGGCATGCCCACGATTGTTTTAATGTGGAAGGAAATTTCATTATAGGAATATGCCACTAGAAATAAACAGCTTGTATAAGAACATCATCACATGAACCGGTTAAAAAGCAAAAGGCCCAACTACCCCATACACCTTTTCATGGGTTGGTAACTCGTTATAATTTTCTACATCTTTTATGGGTTCGAAACTTGTTCTTGTTACCATTATAACCTTCACTTGCATCGAGTAAACTTTTTAATGTAATTGATGGTACTAGCTTGACACACCCTCCATGACACTAACGTGACACACCCTCCATGACACTAACGTGACACACCCTCCGACACTACAAAACTTGAGGGATTGAAACCGTGGTCTTTGCACTCCCACAAGAACGTTTTGAACATTAAACCAAGCCCATACTATTATGGTGTCTACACCCTCCGACACTACAAAACTTGAGGGATTGAAACCGTGGTCTTTGCACTCCCACAAGAACGTTTTGAACATTAAACCAAGCCCATACTATTATGGTGTCTCCATAAGGATAATTTGTTTTTTCTTTTCTTTGAATAAAACACAAATTATGAAATAATCTAATTCCCTTATAGTTTAAACTCGGATCCCTTAAATAAAAACTAAAAATCATACCATTACAATGTCTAAAAGAAGTAATTTATCTTTTCACAAGTGCACACACCACGGTCCACCGTAGTTTGAACCCAAAACTCTAACTACGAGGGTGTCCATAAACACCATAAACAAAATTTTAAAATATACATTATTTAAAAAACCTAAATTCAAATCATAACAAAATGTATATACATAATTATATATGCATATTTGTATTAATAAACTCAAAAAAATTAAAGTAAAGCATCTGTAAACTATGTTTATAATGGATATTGCAGTGTTAACTAGTAATGATACATTCAAAACTTCACCGTCTGATACAAAACAATATAAATGCATGTTGTTTTTAGTATTTTTATAAAATTCCTATATGGTATACGGATCTTTTTATAGAGCATATATATAAATAAATAAAGGAATCAATAATATTTGTTGTTTGATAGAAAGTAAGTATATTTTACTTGAAATATTTGTGGTTGTAGTGTAGTTGGTGAAAGTCTTGGGTGTTGGTAGAAGTCGACCCAGGTTTTATTTTCACTGTGTCTACCTTGCATATACAAGGTGTAGTTGGGAATGTCCTATTTGTTGGTAGATGTCGACAAGGTTCCACCCTGTTGATATCTAAATGGTTGTGTGTTACTCCCCTATTGACAGGTGTAGTTCTTTGCCTTATGAGGGGTCATGGTTGTGAGGGGACTGCTCAACCCTATGCGTCTTGGGTGTTGGTAGAGGTCGAACCAGGTTTTATTTTCACTGTGTCTACCTTGCATATACAAGGTGTAGTTGGGAATGTCCTATGTGTTGGTAGATGTCGACAAAGCTTCACCCTGTTGATACCTAAATGGTTGTGTGTTACTCCCCTATTGACAAGTGTAATTCTTGGCCTTATGAAGGGTCATGGTTGTGAGGGGACTGCTCAACCCTATGCGTCGGTCGTAAAAGTTTATCACACTAACCACACAAATTTTAAATATATTTTACTTGATATTTTGTGTAGATTTTATGATTAATTTTTTTTTTATCTTATTAATAATTTTTTCTTTTTTAATTGATTTTATCATATTAAAATGGTTATTTTTTTTATATTATACACACAATAATTATGTGAGACCACTTTTTTCAATGAGTTTGAGGGGTCTCACTCCATTTATATTGAGTGGGGTTTAAACCTTGGACCTCCCAAAGAGAGCCCAAAGTCTTTACTAATTGCAACTATTATATGAAACTGCTTTAACTAAGCTTTGTTTCCTAGTAAATCTATTAAAACCTATAATTATTTTATATTAATATAATCTTTTTCCATTATATGAAATTAAAATGGGATTTTGTCTATATCTTATCATTACCACATAAATATTACAATAATATTATTATTTTTTTTAATAATATTAATATTTTTACAATTATATATACATATGCACTGTTATTCCATCACATGTCCACCATCTATAAGAAAATAATGAGAATTACAATATTTTTAAATATTTAGATAATTTATTATAAAAAAATAAAAATCATTTTAATATTAGTAGAACTCAAACCTTTAACCTTTTCATATCAAGAGTTCTATCGCTCATCACTCTACTAAAACCTCATGATCATTTTATTAAAATTGTTTCACATTATTATCATTATTTTCTCTCTTTTAATTGGTATATGGACTGAAATAACTCACATTCTTATTATTTATTACTTTGTAACTACATAGTGACCTTACAACACCATTACCAATTTTTTTTTGTGAAAATCATATATCATATATATGTATTGCCTAACGATTTAAGTCCCCTCTTTCAAAATTAAGTCATTTGATCAATTAAAATCATATCATTTAATCACGTCAACATCATCTTATTTATTATAAAACTTTAATTTATTGAATATTTCTTATAAAATTTATATTAAAAAGTCATCAAGAGTACAATATTTTAAACTTTAGGTAATTTATATAGAAAACTCAAAATCATTTAATTTATGAAAGGTGTCTTACAAGAAGATCTAGCACTATATATTTGTTGGCAATCGAACCGGCCTAGATACAGGTTTTTTAGGTCTGCAATGCCCTAGGCCTGCTGCTAAGCATTGAATGCCCGAAGGAAAGGAATGTCCTCCATGGCAATCTTGAGTAGGGCTGGTTTCGAAAATAAAAATGGGGTTTTTGAGATAAGGGTTAGGAATATACTAAAAGGGATAAAATAACTGAAAGGAATGGGAAATGGCTAAAAGCACAAAATACGGTATGATGGATCAAAAGCACAATAGACAGTCTAACTACTTGAACCAACAATAATCAAAACAATAGATTTTTAACAGAAACCAGTATTAAATTCTCTGAACTATGTAAACTCCAACAAGTATTCCAAGGACTAGTCTTCTATTGACAGCGAAATCCAAAAAACAGAATTAAATTGTGCGATAAAGGGACTAATTTTATAGAAATTACATAATAAAAGTCATACACAGAGATAGAGAACTCATAACCAAAGCCAGAAGCCTTTATTTTGAAAGCAAATTTTGAAGTACAGAACTGCTTCTCTAACAGAAGTTATCCATCATTGGTTACAGAGAAGAAGCCAACTTTTATAGAAGAATTCTGTTGTTTAGAACATTAATGTCCAACCATTCCCATGACACGTAAATTTTATCTCGATGATGACTTGAAATAATCCATTCGGGATTTTCAGATAACTGAACATTGAAGACAAAAGGTTTCAGAAATGACTTGAAACAGTCAATTCGAATTTACAGAATGCAACTTGGAGTCGGTTCGAATTGTCTATGGTAGATTTGCAACAATTTATCTTAGTCACTTGTTTGAGGAGTTCGCTCCACTAGTGGAGTGCTTTACATTTTGACCAAATTGACCCCTTTTGCCTCGGTTGCTTTTACATTTTTGCCTTGGAGAGGCGCTCCGCTTATGGAGCACTTTTGAAGGGTCGCTCCACCTATTGAGCGCTTTTGGATAGGTGCTCCACCTATGGAGCGCTTTTGGAGGGGAACTCCACCTGTGGAGCCCTTTTGAAGGGGCGCTCCACCTGTGGAGCGCTTTTGAGATTTGACCACTTGTTGACCTTTTAGGAGTTTGTCATTCGCATTTATGTTCTTGTTTTCACTTTGCTTCACCTTTGCTTTGGAGATGTACTCCACTTGTGGAGCGTTTTGTTCTTTAACCATATTGACTTTTATACTTGCCTCTTTTACACTTGTTTCTGTTGTTTTAGAATGTCGCTCCATGGGTGGAGCGCTTTGGGAGTTCACTCTAGGAGAGGAGTGCCTACAACTTTGATTATATTTTGAAAATTTTCATACTTAGCTGTATTTTCCTATTTTTACTCTTTTTGGCCTTTTGCTCCCTTTGCCAGGGTGACTTCATATCTTTAACAGAAAAACATACTCAAGTGCCTAAGTGCTGGAAATTACAACCGTATGTGCAAACATGAAAAAGAGGATTTAAAGACAAAAAATAAAGAAGCAAAACCATCACAAAAATACCCATGCTAAAACATTCACAATTTTGCATGCAACATAACAGAGAAAAGTACAGAAAAGTAGAGGAACCACATAATGCAATAGAACACAGTTTTAAACCAGAAGAGACAGCCGGTGAAAGCACAACAACATAACAACACCTTAACCATTTTTTGGAAAAAGGGAAGTTTTTACAATGAATGGTCTCAAAACTGTATACAATATGAAATTTAACAAGGTGTGGCAAAATTGGCAACACGTCTGGCGGCTCGTGGGGCATTGAGCCTGCCTCAATGTGAAGATCCCAAACCTTATCCTTGGGTAGCAGAGTCCTGCTTACTCTCAGAGTCTTCAGATTGCTCCTCTAATTTTTCTTCATTACTGTTGGACTCCTTATCTTCTTATTCTCCATCTTTTGATTCTTCTTCTTCTGTCCCTTCTTCCTGTTCTTGTATCTCTCGATGATGACTTGAAATAATCCATTCGAGATTTTCAGATAACTGAACATTGAAGACATAAGGTTTCGGCAATGACTTGAAACAGTCAATTCGAATTTACAAAATGTAACTTGGATTCGGTTCGAACTATCTATGGTAGATTTGCAAAAATTTCTTAGTCACTTGTTTGAGGAGTTCACTCCACTAGTGGAGCGCTTTACATTTTGACCAAATTGACCCTTTCTACCTTGGTTGCTTTGACATTTCTGCCTTGGAGAGGCACTCCACTTATGGAGCGCTTTTGAAGGGTCGCTCCACCTATGGAGCACTTTTGAATAGGCGCTCCACCTATGGAGCGCTTTTGGAGGGGAACTCCACCTATGGAGTGCTTTTGAAGGGGCGCTTCATCTGTGGATCGCTTTTGAGATTTGACCATTTGTTGACCTTTTAGGAGTTTGTCGTTCGCATTTATGTTCTTGTTTTCACTTTGCTTCGCCTTTGCTCTGGAGATGCGCTCCACTTGTGGAGCGTTTTGTCCTTTGACCATATTGACTTTTATACTTGCCTCTTTTACAATTGTTTATGTTGTTTTAGAATGTATCTCCATGGGTGGAGCACTTTGGGAGTTCACTCTAGGAGAGGATTGCCTACAACTTTGATTATGTTTTGAAAATTTTCATACTTAGCCGTATTTTCCTATTTTTACTCTTTTTTGGCCTTTTGCTCCCTTTGCCAGGATGACTTCATATCTTTAACAGAAAAACATACTCAAGTGCCTAAGTGTTGGAAATTACAACCGTATGTGCAAATATGAAAAAGAGGATTTAAAGAAAAAAAAGAAGCAAAACCATCACAAAAATACGCATGCTAAAACATTCACAATTTTGCATGCAACATAACAGAGAAAAGTACAGAAAAGCAGAGGAACCACATAATGCAATAGAACACAGTTTTAAACCAGAAGAGATAGCCGATGAAAGCACAACAACATAACAACACCTTAACCAGTTTTTGGAAAAAGGGATTTTTTTCCAATGAATGGTCTCAAAATTGTATACAATATGAAATTTAACAAGGTGTGGCAAAATTGGCAACACATCTGGCGGCTTGTGGGGCATTGAGCCTGCCTCAATGTGAAGATCCTAGACCTTATCCTTGGGTAGCAGAGTCCTCCTTACTCTCAGAGTCTTCGGATTGCTCCTCTAATTTTTCTTCATTGTTGTTGGACTCCTTATCTTCTTCTTCTCCATATTCTGATTCTTCTTCTTTCGTCCCTTCTTCCTGTTCTTATGTCTCTTGATGATGAATTGAAATAATCCATTCGATATTTTTTAGATAACTGAACATTGAAGACAGAAGGTTTCGGCAATGACTTGAAACAGTCAATTCGAATTTACAAAATGCAACTTGGAGTCGGTTTGAACTGTCTATGGTAGATTTGCAACAATTTCTCTTAGTCACTTGTTTGAGGAGTTCACTCCACTAGTGGAGCGCTTTACATTTTGATCAAATTGACCCTTTTTGCCTTGGTTGCTTTGAAATTTCTGCCTTGGAGAGGCGCTCCGCTTATGGAGCACTTTTGAAGGGTCGCTTCACCTATGGAGTGCTTTTGAATAGGCGCTCCACCTATGGAGTGCTTTTGGAGGGGAACTCCACCTATGGAGCGGTTTTGAAGGGATGCTCCATTTGTGGAGCGCTTTTGAGATTTGACCATTTGTTGACCTTTTAGGAGTTTGTCATTCGTATTTATGTTCTTGTTTTCACTTTGCTTCGCCTTTGCTTTGGAGATGCACTCCACTTGTGGAGCGTTTTGTCCTTTGACCATATTAAATTTTATACTTGCCTCTTTTACACTTGTTTCTGCTGTTTTAGAATGTCGCTCCATG
Source organism: Wollemia nobilis (assembly GCA_028583015.1). Taxonomy (NCBI): domain Eukaryota; kingdom Viridiplantae; phylum Streptophyta; class Pinopsida; order Araucariales; family Araucariaceae; genus Wollemia; species Wollemia nobilis. Next base: position 3,383,960 of record JAQPPZ010017129.1, read on the forward strand.
GGTGGAGCACTTTGGGAGGTCACTCCAGGAGAGGAGTTCCTACAAATTTGATTATGTTTTGAAAATTTTCATACTTAGCCGTATTTTCCTATTTTTACTCTTTTTTGGCCTTTTGTTTCCTTTGCCAGGGTGACTTCATATCTTTAATAGAAAAACGTACTCAAGTGCCTAAGTGCTGGAAATTACAACCGTACGTGCAAACATGAAAAAGAGGATTTAAAGACAAAAAATAAAGAAGCAAAACCATCACAAAAATACCCATGCTAAAACATTCACAATTTTGCATGCAACATGACAAAGAAAAGTACAGAAAAGCAGAGGAACCACATAATGCAATAGAACACAATTTTAAACCAGAAGAGATAGCTGGTGAAAGCACAACAACATAACAACACCTTAACCATTTTTTGGAAAAAGGGAATTTTTTTACAATGAATGGTCTCAAAATTGTATACAATATGAAATTTAACAAGGTGTGGTAAAATTGGCAACACGTGTGGCAACTCGTGGGGAATTGAGCTTGCCTCAATGTGAAGATCCCATACCTTATCCTTGGGTAGTAGAGTCCTCCTTACTCTCAGAGTCTTCGGATTGCTCCTCTAATTTTTCTTCATTGCTGTTGGACTCCTTATCTTTTTCTTCTCCATCTTCTAATTCTTCTTCTTTGGTCCCTTCTTCCTGTTCTTATATCTCTCGATGATGACTTGAAACAATCAATTCGGGCTTTTTAGATAACTGAGCATTGAAGACAGAAGGTTTCGACAATGACTTGAAACAGTCAATTCGAATTTACAGAATGCAACTTGGAGTCGGTTCGAACTGTCCATGGTAGATTTGCAATGGTTTCTCTTAGTCACTTGTTTGAGGAGTTCGCTCCACTAGTGGAGCGCTTTACATTTTGACCAAATTGACCCTTTATGCCTTGGTCTCTTTTACATTTCTTGCCTTGGAGAGGCGCTCCCTATGGAGCACTTTTGAAGAGGCGCTCCACCTATGGAGCGCTTTTGAATAGGTGCTCCACCTATGGAGCGCTTTTGAATAGGTGCTCCACCTATGGAGCGCTTTTGAAGGGCGCTCCACCTGTGGAGCGCTTTGAGATTTGACCATTTGTTGACCTTTTAGGAGTTTGTCTTTTGCATTTATGTTCTTGTTTTCACTTTGCTTTGCCTTTGCTTTGGAGATGCGCTCCACTAGTGGAGCGCTTTGGAGAGGCGCTCCACTAGTGGAGCGTTTTGTCCTTTGACCATATTGACTTTTATACTTACCTCTTTTACACTTGTTTCTGTTATTTTTAGAATGTCGCTCCATGGGTGGAGCGCTTTGGGAGTTCGCTCCAGGAGAGGAGCGCCTACAACTCTGACTATGTTTAGATTTATACTTAGCCGTATTTTCCTATTTTTACTCTTTTTTGGCCTTTTGCTCCCTCTATCGGAGCGACTTCATATCTTTAATAGAAAAACGTACTCAAGTGCCTAAGTGCTGGAAATTACAACCGTATGTGCAAATATGAAAAAGAGGATTTAAAGACAAAAAATAAGGAAGCGAAACCATCAAAAAAATGCCCATGCTAAAACATTCACAATTTTGCATGCAACATAACAGGGAAAAGTACAGAAAATGTAGAGAAAAGTACAGAAAAGAAGAGGAACCACATAATGCAATAGAATACAGTTTTAAACTAGAAGAGACAATCGATGAAAGCACAACAACATAACAACACCTTAACCATTTTTCTATGGAAAAAGAGAAGTTTTTACAATGAATGGTCTCAAAACTGTATACAATATGAAATTTAACAAGGTGTGGCAAAATTGGCAACACATCTGGCGGCTCATGGGGCATTGAGCCTGCCTCAATGTGAAGATCCCAGACCTTATCCTTGGGTAGCAGAGTCCTCCTTACTCTCAGAGTCTTCAGACTGCTCCTCTAATTTTTCTTCATTATTGTTGGACTCCTTATCTTCTTCTTCTCCATATTCTGATTCTTCTTCTTCTGTCCCTTCTTCCTGTTCTTCTGTCTCTCGAGCCTTTGAATCTGACTCACTTTCAGTTTCCTTTTCTTTGTCTTGCTTGGGCGGTTGAGGGAGATATTTGTCCAAAGACTTGTTAAAAACATGCTTGTATACTGTGGAAGCATCAACCCAACGCTCCAAAGGGAAATTCAACTGCTTCTGAAGCTCTTGGATTAGGCAACGGTATGTCTCGATGCGCTCTACATCAACAAATTCCAATATTCTTTCGAACTCCTGTAAACAAGATTCGATCTGGGCATATTTGGCCATGAAGAGAATTACCTATGCATCAGGAGTTGGGACTTCCCAAGCATCAATGTCTTCGGCACTATCAACGAATGTTGACCATACGGGCTCTAACTCCTCAACCGATGGGATGGGTCCTTCCAGGTCAGTGAAGCCCGGCACGTCGATTTTGGCCAAGGTATCGAAATATCTCAGCGAAACTTCTCTTTCTTGCATAAGGGAGTCCGAGAGCAGGCGAGCTTTTTTGGCTAGCTCAACCTTTGTGAAGAAGTAGTGCAGAGTTGTCTTTGCCATCGACCATGACCGAGCCAGATCGCTCATAGGGGTAAGGCGGATAGGCATATCTTCAATTTTTCTAAGTTGTGTGGCCAAGTCCAACCAATAGTTGACGTCTGCCTGAGCGGATTCCAGGATTGGATTACCGACAACAATTGCCTCGTGCGCTTCTTTAAAAAATATCTAGACTGTAACTCCCTTTTTTGCTCTTGCCATGAACTCTCCCAAGAACTGTAGACGCATCTCTTTGAGGTGCTCCTTAGAGAAAAGAAAAGGTTGCTCCATTCTTTCTGATAACTTAGCCTGCAACTCATTTCTTTGGATAGTGAGCACCTGTATCTCCTGGTTTGCCTGGGTGCATGCCCTCACATGGTTATCGCATAGCTTGGACGCTTCATTATTTTCATCCTCAAGCAACTAAACTCATTCCTTCAACTACTCGATCTCAGACTCCAACGCCTCAACCTATTTCTTTGACTTAGACTCCAGGGCTTCAATCTGCCTTCTCACCGTTGCTAGGGCCTCTTCGAGCTCATCATTTTTGGACTGCACTTTGAAGAAGCGGTCCTTGTAATACTCGCCATGAGCATAAATAGAGCCCATGCCAACTTGGACATCCCCCATATTTTGTGCAGTGTTCATCCTGGCCACATCTTCCTCAGTATGGCGGAAGGCATAATCCATCGGGGTCATTTCCCCCAAGGGCTTCTGGACTAGCGGTATCTTCTCAATGGTATGCAGCTTCATCATCTCTGGATCAATAATGCAAGCCTTCTGAGTCTGCGCTAGAGCCTGTGCTTCTCTCTTTCTATGATCCCTTAGATAGCGCATCGTATTCATGCATGCCTTGCGGATGCTCTGCATGATAGCGAGCTGTTGAGTCATTTCCAGCTCAGACTCCAATGGCTCCTGAACGCCTATTCCAAGGACTGGCGTGAAGGGAAGAAGTGGGAGAGGGGGCTCAAAATCGTACATTGCATGGGAAGTGGGAGGGGAAGCGACTATGCTAACCCTCAGAGGTGCTTGGGTCTGGACTACCATAGTGAAAATTGTGGGTTTGGGTGTTGAGAAATCAGTAGACCCTGAAGACAGGGTGAGAGGAGGTGACATAGAAAAAGGGCTCACTTCTGTGATAGAGATTAAAAAAGTATTAAGGTTCCCCATGAAGGACTTGAAAGTTATAGATGAAGGAAAAGAAGATGATGTAGATGATGGCACAGATAATGTCGAGAAAACTGAAATGAAGGGAAACGTGGATTGGAGCAATGGGGGTGCACTTGATACAGGGGGCACTGAAACTATTACTAAAATAGGCTTTTTAGGTGTCGAGCAAACAGACATCGGGATTACAAAAACTGGTAATGTAGATGGGGAAGAAGAAGGGGGAGGAGATGAATGCGTACCTTCGAGCTTCGTGATTAAGGGAGCCGAGGAAGATGGGCGTTGCACCTCCGTTTCTCCTTTCTCCTCTGTGTCTGGCGCGTCTGCTTCCCCTTTCTCCTCTGTGTTTGGCGCGTCTGCTTCCCCTTTCTCCTCCATATCTGGCGCGTCCATGTCGACGAGCCCCATGTCTTCATCTCTTTGCTCTTCAACCTACGTTGCCACAGCCATTTCGGCAAAGCTCGCCGAAGGGGTCTCAAACGCTGACTGAACGATCATCCTGAAGGGCTTCTTCGTGTTGGTGCGTGGCTTCTTTGTGACTTGCTGCAAGAGAGGCGTTTCAGCCTTTCTCTTGGAGGGGGCGCTCTCCTTATGATGAGGCCCTGGCTTCTTCCCGCCAATACATAATGGGTCGCCCAAAATGGCTTTGCCCTTTCCTTGCACCTCATGCCTTGGGTCTGCCAGATCATCTACTTCATCAAGGTTGCATCCACCATGGGGAACAATATCACCAAATGAAAGGGGTTGATAAGTATTTATGTTCTCATCGTAAAACTTTGAGAACTTATCATCAATAGCCAGTGGGTTGTTCGAGGATGTCTTATCATTGTGGACCCTCATGATCCACCACTATTTAATTTTATCCTCTGACCACTACGGATGTCTGACCCTCATTGTCGCTAAAACAGCCCTGGGCAGTCTCTGCTCTGAATTGACTGTCGGGTTATACTCGGTCTCCATGGTGTAAAAATCTAGCCAAGGAGGCAAGGGCTTCATTTCGTCGATGTGCCACTCCAGTTCGAGGCCCAACGGATTATTACGTTGCTTCTCCATGTTGGGGCAAGGGCAAAAGTGAAAATATTTCACCCCGAGGTGCCTCTGGATGATGCCAAGTGGGTCCCATCTCCAGTGGTGGGGAAGTTCAACCAACCCGTAGTCAGAAAGTGTCACTATCAGCACCACATTCTGGCCACACTACATTATCTTGATATCTTCGAACTCAAACGATGTTGAAACTATGACTTTTCTTCCTCGACCTTTCCCATACGCCTCATTAGTGAAGTCGAGCTATCGGGCGACCTCCATGGAAAAAATATAGGGCATGGTGTAATAGGGTAACAAAAAAGGCTTTTCTGTAAACCCGTAGAGCCTGATAACCAAACCCTGGGTGAGCAAAAAAGTATCTCCCAATCGCTCATCTACCACCTTGTCCTTCAACTCCATAGGAACTCGCTCGTAGTGGCCATATATCAGCTCCAGTGCTGGCCCGAGGAAAACCTGGTTGAAGACGTAGTATGATTCATCTCTGGACAAGTTGTTCATCCAGAGATAAACTGGCAATGCTCTGCCCTCCTCATCTGTCTATTTTTTCGTGATGTACAGGAATTTTTGGTGCAAGTGCCAGAAAAAGTACCACACCAAGAGGGAGCAGAGTCTGAACTGGTCTGCTCTACGGTTCTGAACATAGGCCAGACATCCATGCAACTGTCATGCCAGAAACTCTACCTAATCATAGAAAATAGGAATAGCACCCGACCTGACTTTGGAGGGGAAATAAATTTCATTCTCCAATATGGCTTGCGCCATGGAGACTTGCCAGTCAGAGACCCACTCATCTGTTGCAAGCCCCATTACCCATGCCAGAATGGAGTAGATGTCAGGCTGGGCGAATTCTGCTAGGGGCTTCGGTAGTTGGGGCAATTCGTCAGATGATGTCGCACCTCCTAGCTGCTCCCTTACAAAGTTGCACATCTCCGACGTCGGCTGATACCTAGCACCCTCTTCCTCGATCTGGATTTTCCTCGAGATAAAGTCGGATGAGTGCTTCCTCCCATAGGTGAAAGCATCCCGGACAGCATCGGTTATGATGGCGAACAATGCTTCTGACTTGGCATTTCGCATCGTCCTTGACTGGGCATCATAGAACCATGAGACAGCCTGTACAAACTCTGAACAGTGGTGTACAGGCGTGCACATGTAGAAGAACAGGTGCGAATGGTAGACGACAGCCAGCGGGTTCTCGATCGGGTCCTCCCTATGTGCCTTCTCTACGTCCTGGTGCAATTGCTCCATATCTTTGTTTGTCACCAGGCAATCCCGGTACCGAAAGAGATTATTCTGTGGGGCTATCAACAATGCTGGTTTCCTCTCACGCTTTCGTGGCTTCTTCTGCTTCTTTGAGCTAGACTCTCCAGTAGGTGCCACCTTTTCCTTGGGCGCCTTTTCCTTCGATACCCTCTCCTTAGTCTCATCTTTTATTTTACCCATGGCTGTCGAATGCACTGATGTAGTTCACACTCTGGACCGATAGAAGTTCTGGACGTAGACAGGGCGCTAGGGCAATGGAGAAATTGGAAATGCTTCAGAGGGTTCAAAATTCTTTTGATAAATCTACCACCTTGTACCCAGGGCACCTAAAAATAATGTTGATAGAGGTCGTGCATGCAAACGTGCATCTTTAATTACCCACGTGCGGGTGGTTGCCTTTGGAAATGATAAATAATGATGGTGGACAAGGACACTTCCTTGGGGCACATGCTGCTTATTGGGAGGGGAGCCCGTACGAATCTTCTAGAGGACACATTTTAGCTGATAGAGGGTGAGAATGCTTTGATTGGATAGTCGTACGATCCTCTCTTTAAAATACTGCACTTTAGGGTTTAGAACATGCTTTTGAAAACTAACTTATCTCTCCATGACACTTGGCACAATCTGAAAGGATGGGCTAAAATAAAAAAAAATAAAAAAACTTTTGAGGGGGAGGGGGACGCTCGCTCCCTAGGTGGAGCACTTTTAGGGAAGCGCTCCATAAGTGGAGCGCTTTTAAAATTTAAAGGAAATCATCCCCCCTCCTTTTTTTTATAAGCTCCCAACATGGAGTGCACTTTTGGAAGCACTCCCTAGTGGAGCACTTTAGAAATTTAAGGAAAACACTCCCCTTTCTTTTAATGCTCCACGAGTGGAGCGCCTTATAGGGAAAGCATTCCCTATGTGGAGCGCTTGGAGAAAGTGCTCCCTGGGACATAAGCCTTTTTTTTTAAGCTATGCTCGAAAAACTGGAGTGACAGGCAACTGTACAGACTTTGAAAGAGATTATATACATGAGAAATACCTGGTGGATCAACGATCTTCCTCAGAGCTCGATGGGTGATAAGATTTCAAAAGAAAGTCATTCACTAAAATCGGGAGAGTGAAACCCTCCATATCTTACAGAATGAATGAGTTGAGTTGGTTAACATTGGAGACTCGAAATGGGCCTTCCTAGAAGGCGTCAAACTTCTTATGGTTCCTCGGCTTGGACTTGTTTTCATTCCACTTTAAGACCAAATCTCCGACAATGAAGGTTCGGTCGGAAGTCTTTTTCCGAACCAGCATTTGGTGGATTCGGTGTGCTTGGCGAAGGCTTCATAAGCTTTCTCTCTTTCTTCCTCTAACTATAGCAACTATGCTAACCTCTCATCCATCGGATTGAATTGGCCCTCTTCGATGTCGAGCCACTTAAGCAACTGCAACATGGGCAGCTCGATGTGCGTGGGTAAGACTGCATCTTTCCCATACACCAGTGAGTAGGGTGAAGTTTTGATTGATCACTTGATAGAAATGCGGTCGGTCCAAAGCGACTGGTCCAAGAGTAGGTGCCAGCTCCACTTATTTTTTTGCAACATCCTCTTCAATATCCATAGTAGGTTCTTGTTTGTGGATTCTGCCAGTCCATTGCCCTACGGGTAATAGTTAGACGAGGTTTTCAAATAGATTCCATACCTGATTGTAAAATCATAGATCTTTGCACCGGTGAAAGGGGAGCCATTATCAGACATGATGGCTTTAGGTACACCGAAGCGAGTGATCAGTCCTTCAAGGAAGGAGATAACCACTTCTTGGTCAGCTTGCTTGGTCAAAATTGCTTTTGACCATCGAGTGAAGTAGTCTATGGTGGTCAAAATGTATTTGTGGTCGATGGAGGAGTTGGGATTGATGATCTCGATAAAGTCTAGACCCCACTATTGGAATGGGGATTCCACTTGGATGGGGTGGAGAGGAAGTGATGCATTCCTAGTCCTGCTCGAGTAGCATTGGCAACTATCACAATGTTGGCTGACTTTGAAAGCATCGAAGAAAAGGGTGGGCCAATAATAGCCCACTTTGATGATCTTCAACGCCATCGGTCTACCAACAAAATGTCCTCCCAAAATCCTGGAGTGAAACTCCTCCAAGATTTTTGCCTTCTCCGACTCCTTGATACATCTCAGGAGAACTCCATCGATGGTATGATAAAATAGTACATTAGGCGTTGGGACATACCTGCCAGCCTGCAGGTGAAATCTCCTTCTTTGCGAAGCATTGAAGTGAGAAGGGCATCTACCCATGTCAAAGTATTTAACCAGATCATCTATCCAATATGGACTATCAACCGATAGATTGGCGAGATTGCTATCGGGTGTAGGGTTGTCCGAGTCGGGGTTCATAGTTTTAGCCATGGCATTTTTAGCCAACTCTTGGCAGAGTGCTCTACCTCGGACTAACTTGGTGGGGCGCACCTCGATGTCGAACTCTTGGATCTTAGTAACCCATCCAACTCTCCTATTGCCCAACTCACCTTGGATGATGAAATTTTGAACATCTGGGTGTATCACGTACACTATCATTTTGCTCTGAGAGATGAAATGTCGGAACTTCTGGAGTGACCTCATCATCGCATGCACTTGTCATTCAATGAAATTGAACTTTTCTTCATGTGGCTAGATGATTTGGCTGAGGAACGCTATCGAGCGCTCATCTCCATCTTTGCCCTTCTATGTCAGAATAGTTGCATAGCTTTCTAGCTCCCTGACTGCATATAAGATAAAATCTCATGAATAGTCGGGGTTGATGAGGATGGGAGCTTGGGCGATCCGCTCCTTAATTTCTTGAAAAGCCTACCTCCTTTCATCGGTCCACTTGAATTCGGCATCCTTCTTCAGGAGCTTGGCCATCGACTTTATCACTTGAGCAAAGTCGATGATGAACTTCTTAACGAAGTTTATCTATCCAAAAAAGGACTATAAGGCTTTTTTATTTATTGGTAGTGGAAGGTGGAGAAGCGCCTCAGCTCGAGCGGGATCAACAGTTAACCCCTTTTCAGAGATTAAATGCCCGAGTAGCTTTCCTTCTTTCACTACGAAGATTGATTTCTTGGGGTTGATGGAGACCCCAAACTCTCGATATTTTTCAAAAACTTATCGTAAATGTAGGCCGTGTTCCTCCCTCTTATGGGAGAAGACTATCATGTCATCTAAGTAAATCATGATGACATGATTCAACAGTTCACCAAAGGTGAGGTCCATCGCTCTCTAGAAAGTCGCTCCGACATTTGAAAGGTCGAAGGGCATGCGTTGGTAGGTGAAGGTCCCCCACTTGGTGGTGAACGCAGTCTTGTGTTGGTCTTCATCCTTGACCCAAATATGGTTGTAGTCGGAGAAGCCATCTAGCAAGGAAAATCTCTATGCTCCTGCCACCACATGAAGGATTTGATCGATCTGAGGTAGCGGGTAGTGATCTTTGAGCGATGCTTGGTTGAGATTTTGAAAATCAATGCACAAGCAGATGTCACCATTCTTCTTTCGTACTAGAACAAGGTTGGCCACCCAGGAGGAATGCTTGATCGGGTATATGATCTTTGCTTCAAGCATTTTTAGAAGCTTGACCCTCATCAACATTTTGATCTTTGGGTTGATGGGTCACTGCTTCTACCTGAATGGTCTGACCCCTTCCTCCAGCTCGATGGTGTGTTGGATGATATTCTTATCGTACCCCCTTAGATCTTGGTAACACCAAGCGATGATGTTGGGGTACTCTTTGCACAGAGTGTGAATCTACTGAAGCTCTTTAGCTATGCAGTCGACCCCTACCTTGATAACCTTTCCTGGCTCTAACTCTAGGTCCATGAACTCTTTCTAGTCCACCTTGATCTTGTGGCCGATAGACCTATCATTTCGGTCGAAGAGACTTTCCAGCATGATCAGACCCTTCGAGATGTGGTTATTTTTCAACTGAATCAATCCCTCATGGTCTTCCTCATTTAGAGTCCGCTCTTCGATGGAGGATGCTTCATTCACCAAGAAATTAACAAGTTGTTCATCATTGTCGAACACCTACCAATGGAGTTTTTTATCAGGCACAGAAGGCCTATAGATCAGCCTCACCATCTTTGGCTTATGCATCATATCATCCATCGGTGAAAATCGGGCACCGATGGAGGCTAAGATATCCGTAAGCTTGTTTTGCTCTCATAAAATTGACTTGATGTTCAATGCGGTGAAGGATTCGAGTAAATCCCACACCTTGTTGTGGTACACCTTCAAATAGTGTTGCTTGGAGATGCACTTACTAGTAACCTAGTTGTAGATCAATTTAGAATCCCCGAATATCTACAACTGCTTAATGCCGAGCTTTTTGGCTTTCTTGAGTTCGAGGCACAAAGCCTCATACTCTACTGCATTATTTGTATAGCTCCATGCGAGCCTGTACGAATAAGTCTTTTATTCACCTGATGGAGAAATGAGGGTGATGCCAGATCTTGCACCATTCTTGCATCGTGCACCATCGAAGTACAGTTTCCATAGCTGGTCGGGTGTTGGGGACTCTTCTACAGGTGCTTCTATTTCAGCATTTTTAGGCTTTGTCAGTGAATAGCAACCCAAATCGGTCCTGATGACAGCATTAAAATCAGTCATGGAGAACTCATCTTCAACTTGGAGCTCACCAAGAGATTCTTCCATCAAGTCCACCATTTGCATTTCTTCTATCATCAGGTTGACAGAGATCGAGCCCTTCTCTTCATCTTCAAGTTTTTCAACATGAAAAGTGGTAGGCTTCTCATTGAAGAGCTTAAATTTGTTCCCCTTGAATGGGATCTCCAAGTGTGAGTAGTCGAGGGAGAGATAGCCTCCCAACTTAGCGGTGAATTCTCGTGAGAGGCACATACTAAAGTATGGCTCTAAGTCGACCACCATGATCTCTTGGATGATCGTGACCTACGACATCTTGTGGAGTTGGATGGGAACATCTTTGATAACTCCTACCATCTTCACGGGAGTTTCATCTAGTTGCAGCACTCCAAGGCTACTCCGGGTATACTCCATGCCCATGATTTCACACACTGCTTTGGGCATGATGGTTGTCATGGTGCCTGAGTCGATCATGCAGTTATGCATGATCCATCCTTCCATCCGAAGGGAAAGGTAGAATGGTGGGGGCCGATTCTTACCTATGGTCGAAGTTGTCAGCGGTGATGCAAACACCATCTGTGTCGGCCTACTCTCCTTATCTTTAGCAGACTTGAGAGACTCCTGCAAAAGGTCAACTTGACCTAGGAGTTGGAGAGCATCATAAAGGCTTACCTTAGTCAAGGCCTTCTTCATTTCTTTGACTATGTTGTACATCGAAGTGCTTGGTTCTCCTACTCCCTTTGCAGATTCATACATTTTTTGGTACTATTGTGTGGCATCAACCCGCTGGCGCTTGGTCAATGAGGGATATTTGAGTTTCTCCCTAGCCTGGTCTTGTGTCTTGGCCTACGACTGAGAAGTCGGAGCTCTAGGTTGGAGCACCTTTTCTCTAGTGCGAGGCGGCAGGTAGTCCTTCAACAAGTTGGATGGCTTCGAGGTCGTTGCTGGATTGGAAGCTTTTGTCGGAGGCTAGGGCTTTTGGCTCCATGGCTTGGGTGGCGTTGGTACCTTCAATGGCTCCATCTGAGCTGGATCTACCTCAATAGACTTCTTCCCAACTCTAGTGAGGACTGAGACTTGCTCGATAGAAGACATCATAAAATTATGACCAGCTTCCCTGATCATGTTGACTTGTTCGTAAGCACCATCGGATAGTGTCTGAACATAGTTGAGGTGCACCATGCAGGTCTCTTCACTATGTGGATCATTGCACGTGGTACACCAATATGCTGGGTCTAAAACGTTGGCCTCTCCATTGCTCATCACAGCTAAATTTCTTTTGGGTTGTCGATGAGTGGATGATGCTTGCTCTTTCATGATCGGGGGAGGAGGGAATCTTCTCTGCTGGAAGCCCTGGTCATCCTACCTCCTTCTCATGACGGTCATCTGATTCACCATCGTCTTCATGTATGCCTTTACCTCTTGCAATTCTTTGGCCTGAGCTTCATTTACAGCTGCCTGATTGGCGGTTGCCTGACTTGCGGATAATGGCAATGGAGTCAACGATGTAGGTAATATCGGATATTGGATAGGAGCTGGAAGTTGAGGGATGATAGGTGCTTGATATGGTGGCATAGGTGCTTGGAATTGTGGAGTGGGTACCGCTTGATACTGAGGGGTTGGATTCCATGGTTGGCTAGGATACATCTGAGATGTAGGCGAAGTGGATGTGCTTGGGTACATATTTTATGGGAAGTCTGGGTAAATCGGAGTCATCACCTTGGGAGGTAACTTCTCGATAGCTATCAGGTCAGCTTTCGCCTTCTATGCTTGCTCATATAGAGTAGGGAATGTACTGATATTAGCATGTCGGATGCTCATGCTAATATTTAAGTGAAAAGCTCTCAAGTAATAGAACGTGACCTGCTTAGGTGTGGGTCGAAGGCCGTCGGTGACTCTCTACTAGGTTCGAGTGAACCTGACATTGAAGTCAGCTATCTCTTCCTAAGGATGCCTTTGAATAGTGGTGAACTAGTGCAATAGAGAGAAGGGGTCTGCTTGTTCATTGAAGCCCCTTATAAGTTGGCCCGCTAGTTGGTCCCATGAGGTGATGGTGTCGGGCGAAAGCGACCGATACCAGTAGAGGAGCTTACCTCTCAGAGAAAGAACCAACAACTTCACCATGATATCTTCTTTGGTGATTTGGTGAATAGTTGCTAATCCTACAATGTCTTGGATGTGCTCATGCACCGTCTTTCCCATGTCATCATAAGTAGGTAGAGCTTTGAGGGCTGTAGGAGGTACTGTGTGTTGAGCCTGTAGGGCAAGGGGTCCCATATGATTCCAAGTTGGGAATAACCTAGGTGGAGTCGGTTGTGCCATATGGGGTGGCGGATTGGTATGGAGTGATGGAGGTGGTAGAACTTGTTGAGCCAAAATGGTCGGAACACTCGGAGCACCTGGTTGAACGTTCGGTGGAGCAAGAGTATACTGATGATCCAGAGAATTTGATGGATTTGGGGGTAAGCTAGTCATTGTGCTATCAGGAGTTGGAGTCTATGTAGCAATGAGAGCTTCCTATGAAGATGTCCCGTCTAGCGGGTTATTCGGCCTGACCACCCTAGGATGTTCTCCTAGAGCATCGATGTCAAGCTCATAGAACTCAATTTCTTCTTCCTGTTCCCCCGTTCAAAACCCCCAAACCCCACACAAAAAAACACAAATTTTAAACACCCACACAAAGAAAGGGGTATCCGAGTTCAACAGAGTCACCAGATGTTCATATTTGATAGTAATAAGATGAACATCACTTCTTAATACTGTTTTAACGTGGAACGTTTGCGTCCCATCGAGCGTGCCAAAAACTATTGGTAATCGAACCGGCCTAGATACAGGTTTTCTAAGTCTGCAGTGCCCTAGGCCCGCTACCAAGCATTGAATGCCCAAAGGAAAGGAATGTCCTCCATGGCAATCTCCAGTAGGGTTGGTTCCAAAAATAAAAATGGGGGTTTTGAGATAAGGGTTAGGAAGATACTGAAAGGGATAAAATAACTGAAAGGAATGGGAAATGGCTAAAATCTAAAAATACGGGGTGATGGACCGGAAGCACGATAGACAGTCTAACTACTTGAACCAACAACAATCAAAACAATAGACTTTTAATAGAAACCAATATTAAATTCTCTGAACTATGTAAACTCCAGCAAGTATTCCAGGGACTAGTCCTCTATTGACAATGAAATCCAGAAAATAGAATTAAACTGTGTGATAAAGAGACTAATTTAATAGAAATTACAGAATAGAAGTCATACACAGAGATAGAGAACTCAAAACTGGAGCTAGAAGCCTTTATTTTGGAAGCATATTTTGAAGTACAAAGCTGCTTCTCTAGCAAAAGTTATCCATCCTTGGTTACAGAGAAGAAGCCGACTTTTATAGAAGAATTATTTCGCTTAAAACATTAATGCCCAACCACTCCCGTGATAGGCAGATTTGATCTCGATGATGACTTGAAATAGTCAATTCGAGCTTTTTAGATAACTGAGCATTGAAGACAGAAGGTTCCGACAATGACTTGAAACAGTCAATTCAGATTTATAGAATGCAACTTGGAGTCGGTTCGAATGGTCAATGGTAGATTTGCAATAGTTTCTCTTAGTCACTTGTTTGAGGAGTTCGCTCCACTAGTGGAGCGCTTGGGAGAGGCGCTCCACTAGTGGAGCGCTTTACATTTTGACCAAATTGACCCTTTCTGCCTTGGTCGCTTTTACATTTCTTGCCTTGGAGAGGCGCTCCACCTGTGGAGCACTTTTGAAGGGGCGCTCCACCTGTGGAGCGCTTTTGAAGGGGCGCTCCACCTATGGAGCGCTTTTGAATGGGTGCCCCACCTATGGAGCACTTTTGAAGGGCTCTCCACCTATGGAGCACTTTTGAAGGGGCGCTCCACCTGTGGAGCGCTTTTGAGATTTGACCATTTGTTGACCTTTTAGGAGTTTGTCTTTTGCATTTATGTTTTTGTTTTCACTTTGCTTCACCTTTGCTTTGGAGATGCGCTCCACTAGTGGAGCGCTTTGGAGAGGCGCTCCACTAGTGGAGCGCTTTGCCCTTTGACCATATTGACTTTTATACTTGCCTCTTTTACACTTGTTTGCTATCGTTTTAGAATGTCGCTCCATGGGTGGAGCGCTTTGGGAGTTCGCTCCAGGAGAGGAGCACCTACAACTCTGACTATGTTTAGATTTTCATACTTAGCCGTATTTTCCTATTTTTACTCTTTTTTGGCCTTTCGCTCCCTCTGCCAGAGCGACTTCATATCTTTAACAGAAAAACGTACTCAAGTGCCTAAGTGCTGGAAATTACAGCCGTATGTGCAAATATGAAAAAGAGGATTTAAAGACAAAAAATAAGGAAGCGAAACCATCAGAAAAATGCCCATGCTAAAACATTCACAATTTTGCATGCAACATAATGGGAAAAAGTACAAATTATGTAGAGAAAAGTACATAAAAGTAGAGGAACCACATAATGCAATAGAATACAGTTTTAAACCAGAAGAGACAACTGGTGAAAGCACAACAACATAACAACACCTTAACCATTTTTCTATGGAAAAAGAGAAGTTTTTACAATGAATGGTCTCAAAACTGTATACAATACGAATTTTAACAAGGTGTGGCAAAATTGGCAACAATACTTTATGGTTTTAACCTCATGAGTAAATGACAATGTCATTTGTCATATCCTCATAGTGACACTTCTATAATATACCTTAGTTTTAGGCCATCTCATCCTGTTTTATGTCATGTTCTACACAAATTTAATATGGATTTAATATGGGCTTGACTTTAATATATAAATACTTTTTTATAATATTATATATTTAAAAAACAAAAAATAAGTATTTTTATTTTCTCTTAACTAATGATTCATAAAAAATGAAAAGGGATAAACTTTAAGGGAAGGATAAAGCATAGATGCCTTAAGGTCTTACACCAATTCCTACGTTTCTTTTTTTTTGTATTCTTATGAGTAAATAACACTTTGTTAAAATGTATTAATTTGTATTCATTTTAAAAATTAGGTTCATTATTAGCCTTAGTGTCTCCATATTAAAATAAAGTATCTATTTCTAATCTTAGATCCTCTTGGGCATTATTTTTATATGTTTAGGATTAAAATCCTAAAACATTTCATTTTTTGAGCACATGGACTCTTCCTAAGCCATTTCTAGCCTTAGGGTCAATGAAAGTGTCCTTGGTTGACTAATGCTTATGTTAAAATAATTTTAAACATAAACAAGGTATAAATATAATGTCAAAAGTCTCGAGAGAGATACCATAGTGGTAGGTCCTTGGATTTATATCCAGAAGACCCAAGTTCAAACCTCGATATGAGGGGACCAGTACCCCTCATAAAAACTTGAGTTTTTAACTCAAAATTTGCCAACGAGTCCTTGGTTCAATGGTTGGGATAAATAGTGGATGTAGCCCACACCAAGCTTTAAATATTGATGACATAAAATAGATCAATGTGACTAAATCAATGTAAAAGGAAAAGGGTAACCCTTTCACAACCACTTTTAAATAAATATAATGTCAAATAGGCCATTGAAAACAAAAATTCAAGAATTTCAATTTGTATCTTCTAATAAAGCACTTAGATAACTTGTGATACTCTACTTTTTCTTACAAATCATTTGAATCCACTTTTAAACCTATTTAAACATCACTCAAATATAATAGTAAGGGGACTAATATGCTTATCATACTATTACTTCTTGGTCTATATAGGGTTGTTGTAAAATTGGTATTGAAGATTTCCATATCTTATCTTTCTCCTTTATCCTTGGTCAATATTCATTCTCTAAATTGTATTCTTACCTCAAATTCATAACAAGGGTCCATTAGTCAAGCAAACTATCATCAAAGAAGATCATAAAATGAGTTGAGCAAGGTTATAGGGCTAGGCACCTCTCTAAGAGGTAAGTAACTTTATTTTTCATCTCTTGTAACTTTATCTTTTTACTTAGCATTTTACTTGCACTTTAGTTGTATTACAATTACTTTACTCAAAAATTCCTATACTAGGTTTTTGTATGTGCTTATCCATAAACACGTGTGTGTGTGTGCATGTGTGCAAGCATGCTATCATTACCTTACCCATATACCCCTCTACTTAATACCTTAGGATATACCTTCTACTTCTAACCTAAGTTGGATTTTTAGAGTATAGTGTGTAATTGAAACAACACATTACACAAATCAAATAGTAAAAGAAAACTAAAAGTCAAAATAGAATGATAAAGGAACATAAGGATGGAATAATTTTATTAGATACCCAAAGATTGATAATACAAGATCATACACAATAATACAATGGATTGATGGAAGAGGTGTTTAAATACCTTTAATAATTACATAGCCCTTAATTGACATACATAAAGGTTAAGGTATAATAGAAATACCTGTACAAAGTTAATTTCATGGGGTTATAGGCGTATATGAAATCTGATCTCATGCTAACCTAATGTTAGCTTATAGGTTTACACAAAAGATACATCATACAATCTTGACCTTATCCAATGATGAAATATTACACACTTCAACACCTCCCATAATCTAAACTAAGAAGCCAAGAATATAAGACATTACAAATCCCCCTACACCCCAATGGAAGCTATATCACACTGGAGGAGGACCCATTAAAATCACCCATTTTATATGGATGACTAATTTTGATCTTAAATTCTACTTTAACATTCTATAGTCTCCATGGGTAGTTTTTGGTAGCATAACCTTCTCTCTTATAATATTGTATCGACCCAAATTTTTCGTGCCCTTACCTTCAGGCTAAAGGATCCGTGCCCGGAAGGGGGATGCGAGAAGGATGAGACGATACCTCGGACTGAGAGGCCCTTTGAAGGTCGCGCCTCTCGGGGGAGGGGTATCAGGGTGAATTTTTGACGGATGGTGGGGTTCACCAGGAAACTTTGAGTGGCAGTTTCCACGCCTAGGTTGAGAATGGGTTTGATGTGTTCAATTTTATGCTTAATCATTCAAATTCCTAGGTTTGGCCAAATGAATCTAAGCTATTCTATATGCAAATGCTAGTTTATATGAATACAGAAAGCATGAATAAATGTTAAATACAGAAAATATGCTAAATGAGAAAGAACATACCTGATTCCGGATGTCTGATGAAGATTCTGAAGCTTGTAGAAGTCCAGATCGTCTCGAATCGACAGAATCATCTGAAATTACAGAATCATCCCAGATCAGTCGATCATCTGAGATCAGATGAGATCATCGTCGATCTAGCGAATTCGTCAAAAACCTGCAATCACAGAAACAGACACCAAAAACCAAAAATGCAATTGCAAAAGAAAGGGGAAATGATAGAAATGATAGTATAAATGCTAGAATGACAACTCCAGATAACAGATTAAAGGAAATGCATTATTTTAATGACTTATTTTGACTTTATCATGCATCTATGCTAAATGAGGTGAACTCCAAGATGCAGAATAAGAATAAACCAAACTAATGCAGAACAAAACAAGGAAGAAAGGACAGAAAATGCAAACTCAGGGCACTGATTGCCCCCAATCTTGACTGCAGTCGAAATCGCCTGCAATCGTACGAAATCATCGTGGATGTCGACAGGATCGTCCGAAATCATACGGGATCGTCTGCGATGATCCGAGCTTGCTCCAGCTAAAAAATAGTAAGGTTCCTGCAAGAAAACTTGAAAATGCAATGCAAACAATGATGCGAAGGTGTTCTAATGCACGAAAAACTAAAGTTGCAAGGAAATTCAGCCAGGGGGAAAGTCAGGGAAAATCCTAAGTTTAAATAGGATTTAGGGAGAGGTTAGGAGGTTGGAGATCATCCCAATCTAGGAGATCTCCAACGAGGAATCTCTAACTACGCAGACACGCTTTCTGCCCAAGTTAGAGAAGTTGTTGAAACAGAAGCTAATTATGAAAAATTAGTTTTGGGACGAAATCGTCTGGACGTTCTGCTCTAGACGAATTCGTCCGATCTGAGACGATTTCATCTGATCGACGACGATATCGTCCAACGGTCACAACAAATCCTAAAAATGGCATGGAAAATGAGGGGAGTGGTTAACAGGAGGTTAACGGGCGGTTTCGGGGTTAAAATTCAAATTTTAATCTTTTTACTAAGGTTTAACTGCGCCAATTTTAGGGTGCTACATTTTGCCCCCTCTTTAGCAAATTTTTCGAAGAAAATGCGTTAAAGACGAGTTCTTCTCGCTTTACGAGAAAGCAAAAATTTATTCCAATTTTTAGACGATGATTCTAGGTCGAATCGTACGACTGCTTACTATGGTGCCCCCTCCGTGTTTTTACCCAAATCGAACGTTTGAGGTAAAAGCATGAAAAAGCAAAATTTTAAAATGTTGTTAATTGTTTTTAAATAAAATTAAGAAAAATAGGGTAAAACCCTAATTCATTTTTACTGTTCATTTTCTCTGGTTTCTAGAGCTCTATAGACAAAATGGTAGAGACGGCGCACAGATCGACGGAGGTCCAGCGTGGGCTACGGGTAAGGATCTAAACTTAGTGTAGCATGTTTTTAATTGAATTTATTTGATTTTTTAGTTGAATTTTAAGTGATTTTTGGGCATCACGGCCATTTTTGGGCCGTCGACGACGTCGGGATGAAATCGTCCCGATTTCATCAAAATCGTCCCTAGATCATCGATTTCGTCTGAGGGCGAAATCGACGATATAGGGGCGATCTCGTCCAATAAGGGACGATTCCCAAATTGTGAAATCGGAGACGATTTCATCCTACTAAGGACGAAATGACTGAATTTAGGATGATATCGTCCAATAGTGGATGATATCATCATTTTTATGAAATTAAACTTTTTATTGCATTTAATTGATTTGTTTATTAATGAATTTTATTGTTTTGTTGTTTATTTTGCAGAGGGGTTTGCTAAAGAGTCGAGAATGGAAATACGGGGGTCTAAGGGATGATGTGGCCACGCTCGATCAGGTAGAGCGAGACCAGCTAGCAGAGGTTGGACTACAGCATGTGGCAGAGATGCCACAAATACCGACAGACATGGGGCTACTGACAACCCTAGCAGAGAGATGGTATCCGGGTTCATCTTGCTTTCGATTACCGATAGGGGAGATGGCTCCCACTTTGGAGGATGTATGGAGGATCTTGAGGATCCCCATACAGGGACGGTTGATGACTCCTACGGCCAATCAGGGCCAGGCTATGATGCGGCTATGCGGTGACCCGAGCTTCACCCTGGAGAAGGGCGGAGTGAACATCGAGTCACACGAATAGATGCCTAGGGCATCTAGGTTGACTCAAGTTTTGGTAGGGGTAGTAGGTGGTCTTCTGCTATGCCACCAGAGTGGGTGCAGACTACCATGGCTCCTTATAGATGTGGTCTACGACATGAGAGACCACGGGTATAGATTTGCTTGGGGAGCTTTGTACTATGCCAACTGTATAGGATCCTTCATGGGGTCGTATACAAGGGCGGTCGATGTCTAGTTTTGACATCTCTACTACAGGTTTGGTGTTGGGAGCACATCACGATGCGAAGGCCGGTAGGGCTTCCACTAATAGGGGTTGACCGAGAGAGGCCCCAAGTTTTCTATTGGTGGCTCCAGAGAGGGTCACGATGGATAGATCTGCCGATGTCACGGAGGTTACTAGATGACCTCATCCTAGACCAGATCACCTAGAGGCCATGGAGAGAGCATCCAGGGTGGGGAGAGGATAGACAGGAGTTGGCTCGCATCAAGCGAGTCTACTGGCTGAGGATGGAGTGGGGAGAGGTAGAGCTCCACCGCTACGACCGAGTTTTGAGATAGTTCGGTCTACAATAGGGGATCCCTTCTCTCAAGGATTACGAGTACTCCCAGACTATCTGAGATAACACTACACTGAGCGGGGCTCCAGACATGCAACGATTCTAGAGTCAAGACATAGATGATGCCCCCATTCAGCTAGTGGATGGGGATGATACTGGGGTAGTAGATGGATATGATGCCTGGTACGTAGGCATCCACCCTCCTCGGATGATGAGGGCATAGGGTCCGATGCATGTTATTGTGCATCGAATGGGGAGGCAGTGCGAGTAGCCATTGAGGCAGCGCGGGGTCATGGAGGGAGAGAGCAACGATGGTCTCCATAGGAGAGACACCAGAGGAGGCCACCTCCGAGCTAAGGTGCAAACACTTTGAGATGAGGCTACATGGCTCAGGGCATGGAGCAGAGGGGCAAGCACTCGAGATCTAGCATGGGCTATTGCCCAGATCACATTCTACCAGGGGCTATACTACCAGGTGGTGCCAGCGGAGCAGAGGGTACCACTACCAGCTCATATTGTAGAGCCTATCATGATGGGGTCATCGAGGACATCATCACGATCGACATCGAGGACTCATGACACCACATGGACTGTGATGGGGCCACCTCCTCCACCTCAGGGCGGGAGAGGAGATGAGGCTGAGAGCTCGAGGGCTTCTCGAGGCTAGCCGCTCACTACACTAGAGACTGTATTATATTATTATTATTATTTTGAGAGGATTGAGTATGCCGAGGTATAGATTGTGGCATACCAATCCAGTTTTGATATGATGTACATAATTTTGTTGATATATATATATGATATTTTTGATGATATGACTTGTGTATATGTTTGTATGATGCTTTAATGTTTTGAATTGTTGATTGATGATTCATGTAATTATGTCGTTTGGAAATATTATAATTTTATGTCATGCTTTAAAATTTAAATGAAATAATCTGATGTAAACAAATTGGTTGTTTGTGGTATGATTTGATGAAAAATAAAAGGGACTTTTAACAATAATTTCAAAGGACATTGTCGTTGTTATATGACCATTTCATGGAGTCGCCGCTCGCTAGGTCGTCAAGCTAATCCCAGTATAGAAATATTGTTAAAAGTAAAAGAGTGCTTAAGAGACTGTCTTAAGGCTTTGTGTTGTGATGATGAAAATGATGATGATGATGATTTGTTTTCAGATTTCCATGAAAATATTATGCATGAAATATATTAAAAATGATTTTTGCTAGGCATAAATTCCTAAGTGTGATAAATTTTTTGAATAATTCCCTAGGAATTATACCATCATTGCAAAATTGAATGTTGACATAATGAAATGAAATAGAAATAGTGTTCGTTCTTTTTAAAGCATAATTGTGTAACATAATGATTTAAGTCATATGTTTTTATGATTTAAATAAATGGGAAATAAAATTAGAACAATGGTTTGCGCTAGGCATAGAATTATAGGTATAGACTTATACCATCATCGCGAAATCCAAAGAAGAAATTGATATAATAGTTTTATTGCATGGTTGATTTTTGATTTTGAAATAAACAGAAAATATAAGATGAGGACTTGCGCTAGGCATAAAATTCCAATTTAAGTTTTGGAACTATACCATCGTCGCGAAAGTCAAAAAATATAAATGTGGTTTTATTGCATGTTTTGAAAGAAGTTTTGGATTTTTGAAAAGAAATGTATGTAATTGTTGTAACATAAAACAGATGAAATCATTCCAGAAGATTTGCATAAATATTTTAAATTATCTCAAAGACAAAATTTAGATTTATAAGGAACCCCATGTGCATATGTGAGTTCATTGCCGATCTTGATCTATCATAATGATACAAAATCTCTCAAATACAAATGTGTGTGCAATTGTATTGTTCATTTACCAATTTTGAGCAAGATAATTTGATACAAGTAATTTGAATTAACCAAATAAGTGTTCGTTGACCATGATTTATATGCATATAACCGTACTAGACTACTATGTAAGTCGGGTCATCAAGAGCTAGCTAATCCATAAGCAGACATAGGTCTATACAAAAGAAGGTCGCTAATGTAACAGACATATCACCATGCTAGGAATTACCCAAGGCCAAGCGGGTTGGGCACAAACCACCTGTTATGGGGCTTACCTCACAGTTTTTGAATAATTGAGAATTCCAAGGATTCAAGCTCATTCACCCTTCTTTTCTTTTCAAGGGGTAGGGAAAAGGGATTTTATTGCTTTTGCTCTTTTTCTTTTCTTCTTTTTTTTTTTTTTGTATTTTTGCTTGATATTTGAGATAATGCTGAAATATTGTTGAGATGGTACAAAATGATACTGAAATAATGCTTCTTTTTCTCATGATTTTTCTTGATTTTTCTTTTTCTTTTTCTTCCTATACTAGGGATACTTGCTCGGATTGGTTGTAGAGCAAGGGATTTTTATTCTGGGTAGGGGTGAGCTTGTCCTTTTGTCAATTCTCAAAGATTCTAGACCATGTGCATGATAGGATAGCAGGGGAAACTTTTCGCTCAAGAAACCACTTCTACTATGTAGCATCATATTGAATTTGCAATGAAATCATTTTAATGTGAAAAGATATACTTGGTTTAAGTAAATAACAAGATCAATTCTCTATGCTCAAAACTTTATTTAATTCAACTTGTGGACTTTGATATAAGAGAGATTAATAATCATACCAAATAAAATCAAGATATTTATTCATGTGAGTGTGAAAGTGAGGGATTCCAAATAAATGCTAATTTATCCAAAATAATTGAAAATATAAGTGCAATACTTCAAGAATTGATAAGTGCAAAAATAATAAAAATGTTTTTGAAGATTTTGATGATTTTGATTTTTTTATATTTTGGTTTTAATTTATGAATTGAGAGAATAAATAATATTGTTGTTTTTGAAATTTTTATATGTTTTATTAAAATGAAATAATATGCAAAATATATACAAATGATGAAATGACCAGATTTATGCATAATAGCGTTTAAGATGCATAATGTTCATGGGTTCTTTAAGATCTTTACCATCTAAGGTAGCTAATTTGTATGCTCCCGATCCAAATTTAGCAGTGATAATATATGGTCCAAGCCAGTTGGGCTCAAATTTACCTTTAAGGTCTTTAGTGGCATTAGTATTTTTTTTATTTTCTTTTAAGACAAGGTCGTCGATCTCAAAGGATCGATGATGAACTTTCTTGAGGTATGCTCGTTTAAGCTTGTTTTGGTAGGCACGAAGATGCTCCAAAGCATTGATGCGCTTCTCATCTAGGAGTTCCAGCTGACTGAGTCTGCCAGCACGATATTCATCTCCTACTTCAGTATCTTGAAGTAGTAGAGCCAAAGAAGGAACTTCTAATTCAAAGGGAAAAACAGCTTCAACGCCATAAACCAAAACAAAAGGTGAAGTGCCCGTGGGAGTGCGAACGCTAGTTCGATAAGCCCACAAAGTAGGATATAATTGGATGTGCCAATCTCGGCCAGATTTATTGACCAATATTTTAAGGATTTTAATTAATGTTTTATTAGATGCTTCTGCTTGGCCATTACCATGAGGATAATAGGGAGTGGACCAACGATGTTGAATTTTATATTTTTGACATAATTTCTTGACATCTTTATTTTTGAAACAAGTTCCATTATCCGAGATGAGATTTGCAGGAATTCCAAACCTACAAATAATTTGATTAAAAATAAATTTGGAAACTTGGGTTCCAGTGCAAGAAGCTAAGGGCATAGCTTCAACCCACTTCATAAAATACTCGATGGCGGTTATGATGAATTTGTGTCCATCAGATGACACAGGATTTATTTTTCCAATGATGTCTAAGCCCCATTTTGAAAAGGGCCAAGGAGATGAAATAGCCTGCAGTTCTTGTGCAGGGGCATGGACAAGGTCAGCATGTTTCTGGCACTTGTCGCAATGGCGCACATAATCATGTGCATCATTCTCCATGGTGGGCCAAAAATATCCTATCCTAAGGAGCTTTTTAGCAATGGCGCTACCACTAAAGTGTCCCCCACAAGATCCATCATGGGCTTCACTCAAAGCTGATCTAGATTCTTCTAGATTCAAACATCTCAATAGGATACCTTCAAAAGATCTCCTATATAAGGTATTGCCAATTATTACGAAGCGACTTGCTCGTCTACGTAATAACCGACGTTGGTTTCTATTAAAACCTTCAGGGAAGGTCCCATTTTGAAGAAAATTAAATATATCAATGTACCAAGGTTCAGGAGTAGTTTCATTGATTAGAAACACATCCAAAGGTTCTAAGCATGATTTATTTGAAGTGGGTTCCTGGAGTCGATGAATAATGATGGTAGCATATTCATCATCTAACTCCAAGGGCAAAAGAGATGCAGTTGCAGCCATAGCGTCAGCCGCACGGTTGCTAGTTCTAGGAATAGCTTCCAAGGTAACTTGATCAAATAAAGATATTAATTGTAAAACATATGCTTTATATGGGCGCAATTTATCATCTCTGGTCTGATAAACATCATTGATTTGATTTATAACAAGTTGAGAATCACCAAAAACTAATAGATTTTTAATTTTTAGTGCCAAGGCAGCTCGTAATCCAAGGATTAGAGCCTCATATTCAGCAGTGTTATTAGTACAAGCAAACATTAATTTAAAGGACAAAGGTATAATATGTTTTTGTGGAGATATTAAAATAATACCTGCACCAGCCCCACTCATGCATCGGGCTCCATCAAAGTATAGGGACCATTGCTCTGGATGGTCTGCCTCTAGTTTAAGGCATTCATCAGGAAACTCAATGATGAGGGGATGGGTAGACTCTAAGGGTGCAGCAACTAATTGATCTGCTATGATTTGACCCTTAACAGACTTTTGTCCTATAAACGTGAGTTCAAACTCGCTTAGCGCAAGAACCCACTTTGTTGTGCGACCAGATAAATAAGGTCGACTCATGAGATACCGCAAGGGATCAGATTTAGCAATAACATACATTTTTTGATTGAGCATATAATGGCATAATTTCTGTGTAGAAAATATGACTGCTAGACATAACTTTTCTAATGCTGTGTAGCGGGTTTCATAACTGATTAAGGTTCTGCTAATATAATAATTAGCACGCTCTCTTTTCTCATCATCAAGTTGAGCTAACATAGCTCCTAAAGCAAAATCTGAAGCAAAAATATACAAGATAAATGGGCGATCAGGTCTAGGTGGTGAAAGCACAGGTGGGTTAAGAAGATATTGTTTGAGGAGTTCAAATGCTTCCTTACATTCGTCGTCCCAATAGAAAGAGACATCCTTCTTAAGAAGCTTAAGAAAGGGTCCTGTTTTATCCGCCAACTTATCGATGAAGCGACGGATAGCTTGAAGCTTACCTTGTAAACTTCGTAATTCAGATATATTTGTGGGTGCAGGCATATCAGTGATAGCCACAATCTTGAGAGGGTCAATTTTGATGCCACGTAAAGAAACTATAACCCCCAATAATTTATCAGACTTAACTCCGAATATACATTTGGCTGGATTTAATCGGATAAGATATTCCCTTAACCGATCAAATACTTTTCTCAAGTCATCTAAATGATCATCTTCATTAATAGAATGAGCTATAATATCATCTACATAATCATGTAGTATATCATGCATCATATCATGAAAGATATAAGTCATGGCTCGTTGATATGTTGCACCTGCATTCTTCAAACCAAATGGCATCACTTTCCAACAAAAGGTACCCCAAGGGGTAATAAAGGTTGTTTTAGCCTGATCTTTAGGAGCTATCCTGATCTGATTATAGCCAAAAAATCCATCCATTAAGGATATCATTCCACTCCCAATAGTAAAATCAATGATTTGATCCATGTTGGGAAGAGGAAAATCATCTTTAGGGCATGCAACATTAATATCTCTAAAGTCTGTGCAAACCCTAACTTTGGTAGCTTCTTTCTTAGTTATTGGAACTACATTCGAGATCCATTCAGCATAATCAATAGCTTGTATAAAAATAACATTCAAGAGTTTTTCTAACTCCCCTTTGACTAGTAAGGCCACTTTAGGATGCATTTTTCTAAGTTTTTGTTTAACAGGTTTAGCATCCGGATGGACTACTAGGTGATGCATGACTACAGAAGGGTCTAAACCTGGCATATCTTCATATGTCCAAGTGAAGACATCTTCATATTCTTTAAGGAATGCAATGTATTTATCTTGTTTTTCTTGACTCAATTCTGATCCAATGTTGATTATGTGAGGATTATCCTCGGTTCCAATGTTAACTTTTATGACGTTTTCTACTTCCATGTGTAGATCTCTCTCAAAATTAGGTGGGGCGGGTGAAACGCCCAATTCTTGTAATTCTTCCAAGGTTAGCTTGGATAATTCATCTTGAGGAGTCGTGGCCTCAAGCTGGGCTATACTAGGTATAGAGCCATCAAAATAAAATTCGTTGTGTAACAATTCTTCAACGGAGACATCATGGAAGATATCTCCCTCCAACTCATCGTCGGATTCAACAATCATCTCAGGGTAAGCTATGGATAGCATATTACATGTAAATGGCTTATTTGTTAGACGCAAAGCATCACGTCCATCCAAATAATCTTGGTAACATATGAGTTGATCATCATCTTCAAATGGGAAGGGCTGACCCTTACTAGGAAATAGGCCCACACCACATCGGGCGGGCCACGGTTCTACCTCAAAAGGTTCTTTCATACCATCTTGGAAAGGTCCCAAACCTTTCCCTTTATATCCCAATTTAAGCATTATAGGTTTAGCTTTAATATACTCATTAGTAAAATAACATCGAGCATATCCATCATAATGAGTCTTGATGTTTCTGGGTATTCTTCCCTAGTCATATCCCTTATAAATAAAGGCACAACTCCCGACTTGGTAAATACTTCCCATAGGCTGTGGGAGGCCCAAGGTACGAGGAGATGGTGGCAAATTATTTAAAATAAGGGAATCTTGCATAGAAGCATTTGTTTTTTTTGATATAAGAATTTTAGATAAATCGGGTAAGAGCTCATCAGTAAGAGCGTAAGAGGTAGAAGGATCATTTCCTACATCTTTTGATGTGGAAAATATGCCTTTGGTGGATGTAGACAATGTAGAGGTGTCGATAGATGGGTCTATAGGTATGGAAATTATAGGAGTAGAACAAGAAGCATTGGTTGTGGGTTTAGGATCTTTCTGAGGTCCTAATGTGGTTTGTTTAGAGGATGGTTGAGCTATATGTAAAGGTGGAATTGATGGAGAAGAAGTAGATGATGTTATGGGTGTGTGTTTCACATGTTTAGATGGAGAATGAGAATTAGGATGTGTGGATGACAGAGCAGGGCAAAATTGAACTCCAACAGGTTCTGCCAAAGCACACATATCAAAGGGTCTAGGATCACCATGAATGGTAACCAACTGATTTTTAAATTCGAATTTGACACATTGATGTAAAGTTGAGGGAACAGCCCGCATCGCGTTGATCCAAGGGTGACCCAAGAGTATATTGTACGATGCAGGGCAATGTACAATAAACACGGTCGTATCTAAGGTTCTTGGACCAACTTGCAATGGGATGGTGATAACTCCACACGTTTCTTGTGTTTCGTCATTGAAAGCTTTTATGATCATATCAGTTCTTTTCATTTCATCACTTCTAAACCCAAATCTTTGGTAGAAGTCAAAAGTGCAAATGTTTAAAGATGAACCATTATCAATCAAGACTCGTTTGACTGCTACATCTCCTATTAGGGCAGTAATATATAAGGGGTTATCCTTATGTAAACTATGTTGTGGTATATCTCTATCCCGAAAGTCAATACAATCGACTTCTCGAGTTATTATAGTATTGGTCATGGCTTCAGGTTGAATGTCTTGTGGTACCATCATTTGGCTTAATGTGAGCATTAGTTCATCTCTATGTGTAGGAGAAGATCTTAAAAGGTCCAAAAGGGAAATTCGAGCTGTAATATTTGATAGTTGCTCATTAATATTATAAGGAGGTTTAGGTTGAACATTAGGTGCATGATTCCCTTTATTAGGAACTTTCAAAACAAATGGAGCTGATCCATCATTCTGAGTTTGATCTTGTTGAGAATTTTGAGCCTGTTGTCTAGTAACAGCTCCGATGGTACCCACAATATTATTTTGCGGATGATGAATAGGTCTTGGTCTAGCATTTATAGCTTGTTCATTAGAAAGTAATTGGTGAGAAGATGGTCTAGTAGTGACTCTTCTTGGAAATGGTTCTTTCGGAACCATAGAATTTGTGATAGGTTGAATAGTATCCGATTCATCTTCAGAACTATTCGATTGATTTGATGTGATTTCCATATCACTTTCAGTCTCATATTCTGTATCACTAATATCAGATATCCGAATATTATGTAGAGGCCTGGTCGTAACCACGGATAAAGTTGTGTCAAATATTTGTAGATCATGAGCAGGTAAATGTCCACTAATAGTCCCTACATATCGGGTAGGAGGGGGAACATTATGATGCTCAATTTGATTAGCCACCTCTTTACCATGCTTTGGTAAAGGATGTTGAAATATGTCTAATGATTGATTGGCATTTGATTCTGATTTTGGGGGATGTTCTTTTGAGCATTATTAGGAGGATTTTGTTTAGGTTGGAAGGCTTGCACCTCCATCTCATTATTATCAATTAAGTCTTGTATTTTATGTTTTAATCTTTTACAAGAGTTGGTAGAGTGTCCAGGTCCTCTATGGAAATCACAGTGTAAATCAGCTCTGTATCCGGGTATAGTTGGATCAGGTTCCCGGATATTTGGTAATTGAATCAAACCTCATTCTAATAATTATGGTAGAATAGTTGATAGAGGTTGATTTAACCTAGTAAATTCTCGAGGAGGTTTATCAGGAGGTTTCAGTATAAACTTCTTTGTTGTCTTTGTAGCATTGACATTAGCAATATTTCTGCTATCAGTGACTCCATCACCCACAACTTGTTTATTCTTATATTGATTTCTGGATGTTTTCTCATCATCTTTCTTCTTAAGCTGACCTCTCCTAATGAGAGCATCTTCCACTCTTCGAGCTAAGTCTATAGCCTGATCGAAGGTGGTCAAGGTAGCAGTTGATAACTCATAGGATAATTGTTCTTGTAAATTATTAATAAAGATGTCCAACATCTCCCTATAAGGTAACACAAAGTGCAATTTTCCTATCAACTGTCTCCACCGAGCTAGGAAATCAGCAAAGCATTCATCTTTGTCTTGTTTTAAGTTGTACAAATCTTTAATGGTCACATGCCTTTCGATGTAGGCACTAAATTGATGGACAAAAGACTCGGTTGTTTCTTCAAAATTCCTCAAAGAATGAGTGGGTAATTGATAATACCACTCTAATGCCATTCCTCCTAAACTTTTTGGGAACATTTTTAGTAATAACAAGTCATCATGTGATATATCATGACATGCTATCCTAAACATACGAAGATGCTCTATGGGATCTTCGGTTCCTTTGTATATAGGTAGGACAGGCATAGGAAAGTGTTTAGGATATGGCTGTGCTACGACTATAGGATCTAAAGGCTGACTACACATCTCTCGATAATTGTACGAGGGATGGTAGGGATCTATCTGGTCCATGCGGGAAACTAGTTGTTTCACCATGGCTTCAAGATTACTAGTTTGTCCACCATATTGGTTCGGTGGCACATGAGTATGGGATTTGTGAGCGTATGATGGCGTGACATAAGGATTAGATGCTATATTGCTATTATGTAAAGTGTTGGTAGGAAGGGTATTATGAAGAAGATTTGTAGCAGTATTATGTTGTATCCCAGATTGTTGGAAATTGATGTTTGGCTTTGTTTTGGGCTTTTGTTGATTTGAGGTATATTGATCAATAGCTTGGCAAAATAAAGTAGTGAATGAAGGTTTCTTTTGTGTGGGAATGATTCTAGGCTTAGTAACAGGCTCTTTAGGTGGTTGGGTAACCTGTTGTTGTTGCATGTTCTAGATTATAGCGGCCATATCCAAATTGGATGGTCCAACTTGATCACTTTCTTGATCAACGAAGGACAAAGGATTAGTGCGTGTGTGATATACTTCTTCTAGGGTTGCTTGAGTGTCACTAATTTGATCCTTGTCCATATGGACTGCTCTATTAAGAGCACCAATATTATTATTGAGGAACTTCCAGAAATGTTCCATGTTCTCAAAAGTAACAGCTCCACTTGGAGACATTTTAGGGGATGAGGATCCTTCCTCTCTAACAGTTTCTTCTTGTTCATTTCCTACAACAAACTCTTCTTCTTGCTGGTCTAGGGTTCCTTCTTCCTGAATTGGATCTTCAGGAAGGACATTTGGGTTATTTAATGGTTTTCCTAACCAATCTTCTTCTACTTCAGTCTGTTTTCCATTCCTAAGTCTAGTCATTGTGCTTAAACTTAGATTTCAGCAAATATATATACTTATATATATATATATATATGCAACAAGTTTGAGAGGTATATATTTTAATTATATACCTACTATAATACTTAAAAGAAAATGTTTTGATTTTGTTATATTTTTTTTTGTTTTTTGTTTTTATAATATTATAAAGATAACAAACAACATACTAAATGCAAGAAATAATAATAATAAAAGAAATGATCTAGTTTTCTATAAATAGTTTATGAATATCATTAATAGGATCAAGTTCATCAGGAGTCATGAAATGCTCCTCTTCAAATTGGAAATGTTCTTTCAAGAATTTGATAAAGTGTGCTATAGTGATATTATCTATTTTAGACTCTGACTTGTAGAAATAAAGTTCATGGCAATACTCTCGATATAACACAGCTCTAGGAACTCTATTCCATCTCTTTCTATCCGTAAGAACGACCTCTTGATCCTCTATACGAGATAGAAATTTATGTACTACAACTGCATTCTCGAGGTATTCCTCAAAGGTGTACAATTCGGAAGACACAAGGGCTCTCTTATCAGCTAACCACCTATGGCAAGCTCTCTGAAGTTCATGGTACAAAGTCACCTGATCAAGATCCAGGATTCTATCTAGGACAAACCTCTTAATTTGCCTAAGTTCTGTTGACCTAGATGAAATAATACCCAATCTCCTATCAAGTTCGTCCCACAAAGGTTGGACTCTATCTGTTTGAGGTACTCTAAGCACAGAAGTAATTTCTATGGCTGCTAATTGATTTTCAACATTTATGGTGACAGCTCATCTTTTATTATAATCTACCATCTAAATATGATGTGCAAACTTAACAATTTTCTAATGATTCTAGATGTTCTTTAATAATGCATTTATATTTATATATATTTTTTTTTGTTTTCAAAAGGTTTTTAGTTTCACGTCGGGTTCACCAAAATGTATCGACCCAAATTTTTCATGCCCTTACCTTCAGGCTAAAGGATCCATGCCCGAAAGGGGGATGCGAGAAGGATGAGACGATACCTCGGACTGAGAGGCCCTTTGAAGGTCGCGCCTCTCGAGGGAGGGGTATCAGGGTGAATTTTTGATGGATGGTGGGGTTCACCAGGAAACTTTGAGTGGCAGTTTCCATGCCTAGGTTGAGAATGGGTTTGATGTGTTCATTTTTATACTTAATCATTCAAATTCCTAGGTTTGGCCAAATGAATCTAAGCTATTCTATATGCAAATGCTAGTTTATATGAATACAGAAAGCATGAATAAATGTAAATACATAGAAAATATGCTAAATGAGAAAGAACATACCTGATTTTGGATGTCTGATGAAGATTCTGAAGCTTGTAGAAGTCCAGATCATCTCGAATCTGATAGAATCATCTGAAATTGAATCATCTAGATCATAGATCATCTGAGATCAGATGAGATCATCGTCGACCTGATGAATTCGTTAGAAACCTGCAATCATAGAAATAGATACCAAAAACCAAAAATGCAATTGCAAAAGAAAGGGGAAATGATAGAAATGACAGTAAATTTGCTAGAATGATAACTCCAGATAACAATTAAAGGAAATGCATTATTTTAATGATTTATTTTAACTTTATCATGCATTTAAGCTAAATGAGGTGAACTCCAAGATGCAGAATAAGAATAAACCAAACTAATGCAGAACAAAACAAGAAATAAAGGATAGAAAATGCAAACTCAGGGCACTGATTGCCCCCAATCTTGACTGTAGTCGAAATCGCCTGCAATCGTACGAAATCATCTCGGATGTCGACAGGATCGTCCGAAATCGTACAAGATCATCTGCGATGATCCGAGCTTGCTCCAGCTGAAAAATAGTAAAGTTCCTGCAAGAAAACTTGAAAGTATGCAATGCAAACAATGATGCGAAGGTGTTCTAATGCACGAAAAACTAAAGTTGCAGAGAAATTCAGCCAGGGGGAAAGTCAGGGGAAATCCTAAGTTTAAATAGGATTTAGGGAGAGGTTAGGAGGTTGGAGATCATCCCAATCTGGGAGATCTCCAATGGGGGAGTCTCTAACTGCGTAGACACGCTTTCTGCCCAAGTTAGAGAAGCTGTTGAAACAGAAGCTAATTATGAAAAATTAGTTTTGGGACGAAATCGTCTGGACGTTCTGCTCCAGATGAATTCGTCCGATCTGAGATGATTTCATCTGATCGACGACGATATCGTCCAACGGTCACAACAAATCCTAAAAATGGCATGAAAAATGAGGGGAGCGGTTGAACGGGCGGTTTCAGGGTTAAAATTCAAATTTTAATCTTTTTACTAAGGTTTAACTGCGCCAATTTTAGGGTGCTACAAATATATACTTGAATTATTTAAAAAATTGACTCATTCTTGGGCTATTTGATTTTCACATATGTTGATTTCAAAGTATTTATACGAGCATTACATGATATGAGTCACCACAATTTCTTGTAGCTATTAGAAAGAGAACTAGAAGAGATAAGAGCTCATAAAAAATAGCTAATTTTGCTACTTCAAAATAGGAACAACATAAACCATTAGTCTAAGAAGAGATATTACAGAGAATAATTTTAACACATTCTAAATATTCCTTATTAGTGCCTCCAAAATATGCAATACTAAGTTTGATTTCCTTATAGATTGTAATATAGTTCTTAACATTATCAAATTCAACCTTTTTGAGAGAAGCAAGCTTTAAATTTAACTGACTATCCTTCGAAATGTTCAACTTCCCATATAAAGATATCAACTTGGTCCACACCTTGGTGGAATAATGGTTTTCTTTGATTAGAAAAGTAAACTTGATAAATAATAATGGAATAATCCAAGAGCCTCATCCTTATGCTATCAATTTGCTTAATCATGAACATAAATTATATCCTTTCTTGAAGATGCATCAAAGGTTCTTACTTTGTAACATAGTGATCGTTTGAGTTGACAATATATTGTAATTACACCCATACAAGTAGATAAAAAAAAACTTAAGGATCCATTACACTTAAATTTGTTTCCCACACTACCACAAGTTCTTAGATAAATGCCACTAGTGCAAAGGGATTGAAAAATCTAACAATCTAAAAAATGGGTTCAAAATGTTTTCATGTGGAAATATTATAACCTCCAAAAGTTTAATCATATTATAAACTTAAGAA
Source organism: Wollemia nobilis (assembly GCA_028583015.1). Lineage (NCBI taxonomy): Eukaryota > Viridiplantae > Streptophyta > Pinopsida > Araucariales > Araucariaceae > Wollemia > Wollemia nobilis. Next base: position 3,417,919 of record JAQPPZ010017129.1, read on the forward strand.
AATAGCAACATATAAGCCTTTCAAACCTTAAAAATACTATTTTTTAATCTTAATCTACCACTTGGTGCTTTTTGATTCATACAAGAATTATATTAGACTTCCACCATCTACTTTCCTTTGTTCCTTGTGACTATATGAAAGTTGAACACTTGTTTTTGTTTTGATTGGATAGTTTGCATTATATATTTAAAATATTATTTTATGCCATATAATATCCATGTTGAACCCCATGTTGGTTGGCATCTCATTCATAATTTTTAATATGTGAAGTGGGTGGGCAGGAGTCAAAATCATGCCACCCAATTGTGTACAACCTAGGCTAGATACGATATCCAAGATCCCACACAAATAAACATGAAAAAATAGCATACCTCCAATAGATGAATAACATAATGTGTTGTTGTGGGTGTATAGTGGTATTTCAAAATAGAGGGGCAATAATTGAACTTGCAACACCTAGAATTATAATCCTAATTCCAACTCATTCTAGCTAGACAAGATGTCCATGCTATCAATGATGGAAGGAACTTTGTTCATTGGAAATAAGGCCACCTTTCACCAATAAAAAATAACAAAAACCTATATTAATGGAATGTAGAGGAAAATGGGGCAACAAATGTTAAATCCGTAACCTCTTGTATGATAAGTATCCAATGTAACCACACTAGCTAGCAAACAAGGGATATAGATAAGAAGAGAGTCTTCAATAATTCTTGAAGGCCTTGGTAAGTTATTAATTTTCATAGAATGAAGAGAAAAAGATAATTCCATGGAGGGATTTTTACCTCAAAAACTATTCCTAACAAGAGAACCACGATGTGTCCAATGACCGTTTGATCAACATTCACAAATGGGATAGGTGATGTGGCATGGCCTTGGTCAATATCCTTGGAAAATGGTATATCCTATTGCGTTATGTAGAAATATAAATCCTTTAACAATTATTTATGTTAAAGAAATACTTCAAAAAAATTATAACCTATCCATGAATTATTTTATCGTAGGAAGAGATTCTAAACTCCACTCTCTACAATTATCCTAACTTATGGATTGCTACAAAACAATGTATAAATATTGTAGACCTTTGAGGCATAGATTACATCCATGTCCACCATAGTGAGATTACACTAGTGTTTTCTAACCAATCAACTCTCATATCTTAGTAGGATAATTGAAGTTGATTGTGCATTATGTTTTTATTGTATTGAAGGGCAATAATATGATAAATTTTTAAGAGCTTTGAAGTGGACTATCATATAGGTTTCTATTGGATACTAGTCCAACTGTTAAAGTATATTTTAAGCAATTCAAGCTTATTCTACTAATTTAGTTCAATGAAGAAAAGTATCATGGTGGTGATCATGTATTATGTTTATGCTATTGTACAACAATCCTACATCATTCTTAACAACATACAAATAATTGACTCAAATATTATAAGAGGAAAACAACTTTTAATATGGTATAAGACTCAACTTCTAATCATGAAATGTCTATGCCAATACAATAATTAATATTCTATAAAAGAATAAAGTATTCCTTATATTAGGAAGGTACAAAGTTTAGATCCTATGCAAATAAATACAATTAAAAGAAACGATACTACAATATTCATCTTGTTATAATGACATTTAACTAGATTCACGTACTTAAACTTAATAATCATGATATAATTATTATTCACTAGCTATAACAACATTCATCATAACAAAAGGATTCATCACTTCCATTTTTTACAATAAGTACAATATTTATGTCATATCAAATTAATCCATGTCCATTATTGTCATGCATTATTATATACTAGATATTGTATAGTACAATTATCATGCTCAAGATGTTAAATAATATTACATTCAAGTAGTAACCAGGTGTTGTAGGTGAGTTGGAGAGGAGAGGACAATCCTCTAAGGGAGGTCCCAGGTTCAAATCTTTGCCCTACCAAAAAGTTGAATTGGGTACCCAAAATCCAATTGATAATATTGGTGCGAGTAGGGCCGAGCATGAATCTCGGGTGAATTTGACGGTTTAGAACCCCTTGTTTGTGGTCTCTCAGACCAAGGCAGCCCCACAAGGGGTTTTTTGCTTAAAAAAAATATATTACATTCAAGTTGTCCTTCTAAAAGAAATGTTCACTTTTCATATAATGATTACATTATATTTTTCACACTAAATGTACTACTATGTTTAGTGAGAGTATGATTTGCTTGCCACAACATAATAGATGAAAGGCATCATTTAAGTTCTTTGCTACCCAACCAAATAGATACTTGAACAAGTATCCTTAACTTCACAAGGGAGTTCCAACCCTTCATGAAGGAGTAGATACATGAAACCAAATCTAGGTAGAGAGACCCAATTTTGTAATGTAATCACATACATACATTCTCATCCATATAATTGTGAGCATATAGTTATAGCTAGATCTAGTCTTAATGATAGGTGATCAAATTTCATTTCCAGGTGATACATATACTATGTATATCTATAATACTCCATTCATGGTTTACACTCAACCTAAAGTATTACAACTAGTCCATGGTATCCTAGCCAGTTACTCTAACCTCTCTCTATCCATCTAGATTGGTTGACTTAACTTTAAGATATTCATGCACTTTTAATTGAAAGATGCAAACATAATTTTATTATATAACAAAAATGCATCAATACCAAAGATTAGCTATTTAAGTGTACATTCATGAAATAAAATAACAACCATCAAGTGACATAGAAAACCTAGATGCAAGGGAGTTTATAATTTTAAATGTTTAACAAGACTTATACATGCTACTTTATAACAACCTTCCTAATTATATAGGTCAATATACAAGTAGAACAATATACACTTGTTCTTATTGATTGCTAAGTAGTAGTTTAATTGAGACAATAACTTATTAAAAAAACCAACTCTTCTTTCTAATTTATTGTTAAAAATAGTCATCCATTTACAATAGAAATTTTATTGAAATGCAAATAGACTCAACAATAATTGAATGCAAATAGACTCAATGACAATTTTATTGAATACAAAAAGACTTAACAAAAAAATCATCTTTCATTCTATATTATAGTCATAACAACAATAAAACAAGTTTTAATTTTTCTATTTCCTATCACTATAATGCTGGAATGAACCAATCATAATTGTTTTTCAAGAGTGCATTTTATATATAATAGGGAAAAACTAGTGTTTTATTATCATGTCCATGTTTTATCATAGCAGTCAAGCTTGAATGTAGTGTAATTAAGTAGTTATCCTTAACCATTCAACTTCATGGTAGATGACAAGCAAAATCTCTTCTAAAACCTTTTAATGCATACCAATGAAAATTTAAAGAAGGAAATTTTATAACATGATAGAGTGATATATTTATTGAGCAAGTTCAAAACAATATTCCATGGACATAATTGTTGGAAATTGTGATACTGAACGAGACAAAAATTTGAACAGGATAAGAATAAGATAAAAAGTAGAATAGGACAAGAATGGCAAAAATAAAAATAAGACAATTGAAATTGCAAGTGAAAATTAAAAAGGAAAAAATATTCTCACCTAGATTTGGAGAGAATTTGAAGCACCAAGAGACTCTTGAGACAACTAGGATATATATATATATATATATATATATATATAAGGCATCGTGTTGAAGTAGAATGTACATATTTGAAGATTAGTGAAGTGTTTTTTGTAGGGTTTTGTACAATTTTTTTTTTGTTCATTTTTCATTTTTATTTTTTAATGTTGTGTTAATATTTATTTTAGAATACTACTACATCTCATATATTGGTGCAAGAACCTAGACATGGTATATTAGAGAGTTAGAGAGCTTGAGAATTTGACTCTATTTAACTAGAGAGTTCATAATTTAAGTTTCTAGAGGAAAAATTCATATTTTAAGTATTGTTGTAGCTATCATGGATCATGGTAATGCTTCACTATGCATCCCAAAATTGAAAAGAAAAAATTATGAATATACGTACATAAAGATGAGGCTTTGCTAATAGCCAAGGAAGTGAGGAGTGTTATGGAAAATGGATACAAGGAACCTATATATTGGAGTATTTTATCAACCATAGAAAAAAATAACATGGAGGAAGCACAAAGAAAAGATGCCTTAGCCTTGTATTATATACATGCAGCTCTTTATACAAGTATTTTTCTAAGAATTTTAAGTGTTAAGACTACCAATGGATATTGGGACACCTTGAAGACAATCTACCAAGGGCCAACTCAAGTGAAATTAATAAATTTATAGATATTAAAGAAAAAATTTGAAATCTAAGAACAAAGGACAATGAAAATGCGAGAGATTATTGTGTAAGGGTGCATGACATTGTGTACAAAATTAATATCTACAGTGAAGAACCAACATAAAAATATGTTAAAAAGGTGTTAAGAACATTGACATCAAAGTGCAATAATTATACAATAATTATTGAATAAAGTAAATATTTGAAGAAGTCGAAGTTTGCTGAATTGGTAGGATAAATTATGTCCCATGATGAAAGGATTAAAAATAGTGAAGAATAAAACTTGGAACAATATTTTGCTTCCAAGATAAAAGTATTAAAAAATAATGGATCTATATCAAGATTCAATTCCCAAGGTCAAAGAGGGGAGTAGAGAAATCAACATTCTACAAGAGGAAGAGGCTATGGTAGAAGAGGAGGTTTAAGTGAAAGAGTTAGAGATAAATTTATGGATAAGAGAAATGCTTGATGCCACTATTAAAAAGGTATGAATATAGAGAATGTAGAATAGAGGAAATAATTGGAGGAAAAAATGTAAAAATTTTCACATGAATAAGGTGATAGATCAATAACTTTATTCTTATTGTATAACATCGTAGAATTTTTAACTAAAGAGTCTTGGTTCTTAGATTTTGGTGGTAATAAGGAGTTGTCCATGGAGTTGGATGATTCATCTAAGATCAAGATAAAATTTGGAGATGACAAAATATTTGATCTTGAATAAAAAGGAACCTAACAATTTAACACAAAATATGGAAATAAAAATATCCAAACTACTTATTTCATACCAAGTTTTAAGCATAAATCTTAGAGAAAAACTACAAATTGGTATTTGAGAATAAGGAGTGAATCATCTATGATAAAGCAAGTGAGAACCAAGCACTAGTTTTTGTACCTATGAAAAAAACATATTGTTTCCTTTGAAAGTTGGAGGAGAAGATAACAATCTATGTCACAAAACCATTGAGGGCAATAACTAGTTATGGCATCAAAGGTATGGTCACCTATAATTTTTGAAGCTTGTATTTGTTGAATGCTAAAGGAATGGTCCATGGACTACCTTATGTAGAAGCAATAAGTAAAGTGTGTGATGGTTGCACAATGGAAAAATATCATGGAGAGAGATTTCCAAAAGGAAAAGCATGGATAGCATCATCTCCCTTATAGTTTATTCATTTAGATATTTGTGGTATAATGAACACACCAAGTGTTGGTAAATCCTTCCACTTTATCACTTTTATTTATGATTATACTAGAAAAACTTTGGTATAATTTTTTAAGAACAAGAGTGATATTTTTGAAGTATCTAAGAGCTTCAAATACATAGTAGAGAATGAAAGTAGAGGTAGAACAAAAAAATTAAGGAGTTATTGCGGTGGTGAGTATTATTCCAAAAGAATCAATCAATTTTATATTGAGCATGGGATAATAAGGAAATTGATGATAATTTATACACTTGAATGAAATGGAGTGGTAGAAAGAAAGAATATGACAACTTTGGAGATGACAAGAAGCATGGTACTAGCAAGAGGTTGTTGGTAATCATCTATGGGTTGAAGTAGTTGCAATAGTAGTGTACATAATCAATAGAAGTCTCACAATTATAGTAAAGGATATGAATCCTCATGAGGTATGGTATGGAAATAAGCCTTTGGTAAGTCACTTGAGAGTGTTTGGTTGTTTGGATTATGTTCATGTTGAATATAAGAAAAGGAAGAAGTTATATCCAAAGAGTCAAGCATACATTTTTGTTGGTTATTTTGAAGAAATCAAGGGGTATTAATGTTATAACCCCAAACATGGACAATGCATTGTTTCTAGAGATGTAATTTTGATGAAGATATAATACTGTTAGAATTATTAAGCATATTGAGTTGTCATTGATGTCAAAGGGTACATGAGGCATAAATATTTTGATGTCAAAGGTGCATGGTTGTCAAGGCAAAAATATTCCCCATGGTTTTGATAGCAAGCAATGAACAAAAATTCAAGGTAAAAGAAGTTATTTTTCTAAGAGAAGGGTTATAATATTTAAATTTTAAATTTAAATATTATGAAGAAAGACAAAAGTTTAAAATGCTTGGGATTAAATATTGAAATAAAATGACATGGTTTAATTTGAAGGGAGGCAAAAGGTTAAAAGCTATTATTATAATATTTTTTAAAATATTATAATATAAACAAGTGTAAGGTTAAAAGGCACCAATGTAAAATCAAAAAGCAAATACAACTTTGACGTTTCCAAGGAGTAATCAAAATGCATATTTAAATGAGGGTAAATAATTCATTGAGCTAAGGTTTTGAATGTGCGCCAATCAAAATATGTTCACACAAAGTTCGCAGAGGGCAGAAGAAAAGAAAGGGGAAGTGCACATGTCATTTGAGGTAGAGCTAAAATCAAATACAAATAGAATACATGTTCGTAGTTCCATCTAGGTGGCTAGCCTACATAACAGACTGTCCCTATGCTAAGATGTGGGCAAGAAGGAGGTCACGGGGTCAATTCGCAATGACTCCATTTTGGTTGAAATTTTGGTCAAAGAAATTTCAAAATACGTTGAAGAGGCTATTCACGTGCTTTAAGTTTCATGTGGGCAGCTAGCTCAAGTGGCAACCTAGCTTGCACTAGGGCATGGGCAAGCAAGAGGTGGTAGGTTCGATTCACGGTAGTTGTGTGTTGGTAAGGGAAAAATTTTGATTAAAATTTATTTTAGGAGTTATAAGGTATGCATCATGTTTGATTATGTTAGGGAGACATAAGGTGTGCTAGAATTAATTATATTTTACATATTATTTGGAGTCATAAGGTATATAGTGATTAATTGAAAATTAAATTTCAGATATTGTGTAAGGGAGTATAAAGTTTAACTTATTTTGTGCATTAGTAAAGGAGATATAAGGTGTATGAGGTTGAATTAAAATTTATCATTTGCACATTATGTTATTGGGTGTTATGAGGTATTTTGGGGTATATTAAAAATTATTTTTGTGTATTGTGAAAGTAGGAGTTATAAGGTGTGATTATGGTTTATTTGTTGATTGTATTCTTTGCATGATAGAAAAGGGAAAATTTGAGGGGTTTTGTTCATTATTGAAAGCTTTATTTTGGAGACTAAAAAGGAGTTATAAAACATAATTTTCAAGCCTTATTATGCACATATTTTGAGAAGGGTTTTAATGTGGATGATTTGAAAGAGAAATTTACTAACTAGTTTTTGAAGTGGCACAAGAAAGAGAAATTATTTTTGAGACAGGTTTTGAAAGTACATCATCATCAAGGTAGTTTTAGAGGTATGTGATTTAACTCTTTCTTAAGGAGGTTTTGTTTGAGGAAAATATTTTTGATGTCATATGATTAAAGGTATAAGGATTGAATTGATGTGCATTAGTGATTGATTGAAGTTGGGAGTACTTGTGAATTATTGTTGAATGAAAAAGTAAATATGTGCAAAGGTTTGGAAAAATACTAGCAAGGGTTTGAAAGCAAATTTGTGCATTATTGTGATTAATGTTGGAAAGAAATTTGCAAGGATTATAGATCAGATTTGAAAGCAAAATTTGTGCATGATTCATGTTTGATAAGCAAGGCAAATTTATGCATTTGAGATTGATTTTGAAATGAATGGTTAGTGGATTGAAATTGAAAATATATGAGCATTGTGTGTATGCAAGATTTGTGCAATGTTATGAGCATATTTGAGCAGGTGTTATGAGTATATTTGAGCAAGTGTTATGAGAAAATTTGAGCAGGTGTTATGAGAAGATTTGAGCAGGTGTTATGAGCAGATTTGAACAAGTGTTATGAGTATATTTGATCAGATTTGAGAGTAGGTTTTGATGAGCGAGCCTTGTGTGTAGGTTTGGAGTAGATTGAGCAGGTTTGGTGAGTAGATTTGAGCAAGCCTTGTGTGTAGGATTGAAGCATATTTGAGCAGATTTAAGAGTAGGTTTTGGAGCAATTTTAAGCAAGCCTTGTGTGTAGGCTTGAAGCAAATTTTAACAAGCCTTGTGTGTAGGCTTGGAGCAAATTTGAGAAAATTTGTAATCAAGCCTTGTGTGTAGGCTTGGAGCAAATTTGAACAAGCCTTGTGTGTAGGCTTGGATAAGATTTGAGCAGAGTTGAGAGTAGATTTTGGAGTAAACTTGAGCAAGCCTTGTGTATAGGTTTGGAGAATATTTGAGCAGGTTTTGGTGAGCAAATTTGAGAAAGCCTTGTGTGTAGGCTTGGAGTAGATTAGAGAAAATGTTATTGGTGTCTCATATGGATAGATGTCCATGAACTAGAGTAAATGGGATTGGTGTCTCCTATGGATAGAGGTCCACAAAAACTAAAGCAGAGGGGATTGGTGTCTCTTGTGGAGTGGTGTCCACAAAACCTAAAGGAGAGGGGATTGGTGTCTCCTGTGGAGTGATGTCCATAAAACTAGAAGTAGAGGATATTGGTGTCTCATGTGGAGTGGTATCCACAAAACCAAAGTAGAGGGGATTGGTGTCTCCTATGGAGTGGTGTCCATGAAATTGAGCATAGGGGATTGGTGTCTCCTTTGGGTTGGTGCCCATAAACATTGTAATAGGGAATTGGTTCCCAAGAGATTTGTTGAGAAAAATTATAAGAAATATTTTTTCTGTGGATGTATCCCACATTGGGTGAACCACATTAAATCTATGTCTCTTATGTGTGTGATGATCTATGCATTGTTTTATTATTAAATTGATAATATTCGATGATATTGCTTTGGAAAGAAAAGTAAAAGTTTGATCTTATACTGTTCACCCCCCCTCTTAGTATAAGCTTATGTTATTCAAATACATGAACAAAAAATAGAAAATATTAAGAAGAAAATCATAATTGAAGATGTTATTGTATCATAAACATCATGGAGACACAAGCATATCTTTAAAAAAATAAAAAAAAGGAAATATAATATTACAAGCACGTCTAAGTTTCCAAATATTGGACCAGGATTTTTATAGAATGTTCACAAGTAACCTAGAATAATCCCTAGAACAAATGCAAATATAATAATAAGATAATATGGTGAACTTTACACTATTGTATAAGATTAAAGAATAGCCTTCAAGTTTTGAAGAAGCACCAAATCCATGAAAGAAGAAATGAATACAATTGAGAAGAATGATACTTGGGAGTCGTGTGAACTTCCAAAGCACAAAGAGCTAATGGAGTGAATTGGGTGTTCAATACCAAGTACAATAGTAATGAATCAACTAAAAGGTATAAATCAAGACTACTGGCAAAGGGGTATGCACCAAAAATTGGCATAGATTATGATGAGATATATGTACCTATTGTAAGGCAAGATACAATAAAAATAGTCTTAGCCTTGGTAGCCCAAAAAATATGGATTATGTACATCAACTTGATGTAAAGAGAGCATATTTCAATGGCATATTGAAGGAGAAATATACATGTTCAACCATAAAAATTTGAATTGGAATGTAAAGAAGAGCATTCTTACAAGTGAAAAAAGTATTATGGGGATTAAAATAAGAAACAAGGGCATGTCATTCAGTAATTGAACTATGATTTTTGAAGTGTGGATTTATGAGGATTATGGATGAGCCTACATTTTACTATAAAAGGGAAGGCAAGGATATTTTAATTATTTGGTTGTATGTATTATAGAAATTTCATCAAGAATGAAGAGAGAGATTAAGCAATCCATGATGCAAGAATTTGAAATAAGTGTTTTGGGTTTGTTGCATTATCTTCTTGGAATAAAGGTACATAAAACATATGATCAGATCTTTATTTGCCAATTTAAATACACATGATATGTTGGAGAAGTTTAGAATGGAAATATGTAAATATATTTCTACCCCACTTGCACAAGGTAAAATAATGTGTAAGGATGATTGAAGTGGAAGAGTGGTTTAGAAGAAGTATAAAATTTGACCGATAATCTTATTTACTTGACAATAATAAGACTAGATATTGCATATGCAATCTCTTTGGTTTCAAGAATCTTGAACAAGCCATTAGAGGATCATATGAGAACAACTAAGATAATTACGGGGTATGTGAAAGAAACATTAAATTTTGGAATCCATTATACTTCAACCAATAATATTGAGTTGGTTGGATGCAAAGATTCAAACTAGGAGGCTAAATTGTTGATGAAAAATCTACAACAAAAAATTATTTTAATTGGGAAATAGATTGGTAACGTTGGTTGGGCATAGTGATTTAGACTAAAAGGCTCGATTTTTGGTAGGGAATCTATACTAGAAATTTATTTTTCATTGGAAAATGGATTGGTAACTTGAAGTTGAAGATATAATTTATAATTGCACTCTCAACAATAGATGTAGAGTATATAGTAGCTACATCAACAAGCACACAAATATTGTAGTTGAGGAAAATATTAGAAGACCTTGGTGAAAAGCAAGGACGACCAAGAAATATTTTTCTAGCACAAGAGCAATTCAACACAAGTGGAATTGCAAGTAATAATTAAAAAAAAATTCTCAACAAGATTTGAAGAGAATGTGAAGTACTAAGAAACTCTTGAAACTACCCGTAGATTCAAGAACCTTACACATGCACAAGGGGGAATCTGCTGGAATATTTGCATCCCCACTTGAGGACCTCTTTCTAAAGGAGGCCTCAAAGATATGAGAATATTTAACCGAGTAGACCCTACTTAATATATAAAATAAGGTGACTATGTGTGTTGTATTGAGGTTTTGGATCACTAATCTAACTCTTTATCGAGCCTTGAAAAGATAAAGTTTATTCAAAACTAAAGTAAATATCATCTAAGATGCATGCTATGTGTAAACACAAAAAATGCAGGAATAGAAAAGCTAACCTAGTATGCCTTTTTGCTTCAAGTGATGTCTATGCTAAGAGATTTTTATTTTAAGGGAAATAAGAGAAATTTGCAACAAGTAAGCTAACTTAGAATGCAAGCTATATGCTTTTCAATTTTTGCCTAAGCGCATCTTGAAAGAAAAAGATCTATGTTAAAATTCCTTAATTTCCCAAAAGTAAATGTGATTTAAATAGGCAATTTATTAAAATGGTAGGTGCCAAGTGGTAGGGTTACCTAAAATGGTGTTTGATAAAATTCACCACTATTTGTCAAATTTACCACTAGTGTTTTTGACAATGACTGATATTTTTGAAACTTGCAAAAAGAGACCAAACAAAATTAGGGTTTTAAATTTTGGGGGTCTGTCTAAATGCAGAGAGGTGATAGGCTATCTTCCCAACTGATCAAACCCCCTTGTAAAACATATTTTAATATGATTTGAACCTTTTTGGGATGGATGCAATCCCTATTAAATTCGCCATTGAGTGGTAAATTTTCCAATGGTATTTTTGATAAGGTGTGGCATTTTTGCTCTATGTATTTCCAAAGAGTCAAATTTTCCAATGGCTATAGGTAGTGACAATTTTGTTCTATGACAAGAAGAATGGAGAAAGAGAAATGCTAAGAGGATATATAGTCTTAGCACATGCTCCTCATCCCAAGATGATGCTCTTGCTCCAATGCCCTATTTGCCTTGCTTGAATTACCCCAAATGCTTGATGAAGATGCTCCAAATGAGAGAATGATAGAATACTATTGAGAGAGAAAACATGAAAAATTTGGCAAAATATCATTAGTTTCAATTGCTTATGGAATGCTTGCCCTAAGGGCTACATTTATAAATTTTTTTAGGGATTGAGAGAGAAATTGGGTGAGATGCTCTTAGGATTTTTTTGAATTTTGTAGGTCTGGTTCATTGCTGGAGCATGCAAGGTTAGAGGAGGTAGTGGGGTGAAGGATTTCGTGTGCCTTTGGCTCATGTAAAAATATTTTGGCCATTTTGGTAAATTTTCCACTATGTCAAAATTGCCATTGCTATTTTTTTCATTGATTGACAATTTTAACCAATGGTCAATTTGGTTGGTCTGAGGTCTAAAAAATAATATTTTTAAAAAATGCCACTAAGTTGCACATTTACTACTAGCATTTTTGATAATGAGTGGCAATTTTTACAGGGGTTGAGGATGATGCCCAAATTGCTAGGGTTGAACTGATTGACTGTCTATTGATGACTAATATGATGTTTGATATATTTTATTTTGATAGTGTGTCAAAATTGGGTGTCTACACAACCAAAATATATCCTATTTTATATGTGTGTGTGTATATATCTATCTATACAAGTAGAGGGTATTGCATTAAAGTAGAATGTACAAATTGAAATATTGATGAAGTGTTTATTGAAGGTTGTGCAATTTTATTTTGTATTTTTTTTCTCCTTTCTATGCCATATTAATATCTATTTAAGAGTACCACCACATCTCATAATAACAACCTCTACCTAAATTACATTGCATCCAACTACCATCTTACTCAAAAAGGCTCTAAAATAGGCATTAGAAAATAAAAGGTTAACCTTGCCTTGTTTTGACAACCAAAACATTTATACCACTTAATCATTTATGATGGGTATTTTTATATATCACTTAGAATAAGAGGGTAAATAAGAATATTTTGAATTCATCATCGCTTACAACTAACATAAGGTCAATTTTTCTAAGAAAATTTACTAGAGATGTATGAAACACTTGTCCTCCATCTTTAAACCTTGCCAATCCTAAGCTAAAATTAACTACAACCAAGTCTTTGAATATTGAAACTTTGATAGTCTACCTTAGAAGGACCAAACAATGATGCAAGTTAGAAATTACAACATGCAATAGCTTCCCACTATATGGAAGGGTAAACAAGCCTCCATATTATTTTATAAACCTTGGTAACAATTGAATTTTCTATATTCAAAAGAAGCAAAATCAAACACAAAGGCTATGACTGATACTTCCTATTGATTTAGACATCAGTTCTAGATTTTGAATCAAACAAGAAATTTTGTATTGAAATTAAAATGAACTTTGACAGTAGAAAATTATTTAGAAATATGCATGGAGTGAATACTGAGCCTAGAGTGGTTCTTACTATATTCTTTCTCCCAATTTCTTAAAGTTTCTAATTTTTCCTCTCTTCCCCCCTTCCTCATACCTTGGGTTTCTCCTAAATAAGACTTATTAGGGAATGCAACAATTTTCCATCCTCTATTTTTGTTTCTATGGCAAAATGGATTTCAATTCTGGTTTACCCTTTATGCATGGTAAAGAAAGAAAATCTTCTAGGTTCTACCCACTCTATATCAAGCCTCCAAGTTCACAACTCATGACCCAATGCATGAAAGTAAAGCTCATCCTAAAGGAATGTACAAGGGGTAAGATAGTTTCAAGTTTGGTGCCCAACAAAAAGAAGTATCACACTTTATGCGATATTTTATTTTTGTCCCTATGCATGGTCAAAAGAATGTATTTTTACAATTCAACAAACATTTCACTTCTACATGCTTATTGACTAATTAAATATTCTATTTTATTTCAATGTAACTAAATGCATCTAATTTATTTTTATTTTAAAAGCAACCACAAGATTCAACATATGTATATCTTTTAACTTACAAACAAAACTCTAGAACTATGTAGTCATGTTTATTCAAATAGTAATTGGTGTCACATAAAAATGCATAGGGTGCAAATTTGTGTGGGTCCTCTAGCTTGCCTTCTTCACATGGATCTACTACCTTCTCTAGAATATAATTTCCCTCTTTTAATTCCTAGAGGGTGATTGATCCACTTGCAATTTTTTAAACTAGTCTATTTCAATCATCTACTTTAACAAATAATTGTAAATTGGACAAAAACTTAAATTTAATCAAATTCAACTTAATATAAAAAGTGATGCTTCAATATGAAATTTTGGGGATGTGTCACAAAATCAATATTATGAACAACAATATTAAATGCCTTCTCCACCACCTTTAGGTTGTGGAACAAACACTAAGATTAAAAAATGGTGGAAAATGTAAGCCTTGAATTTAAAAATATGAAATACCAAATGACAAAAAATCATACATAAGTGAATAGTAATTCTTGGTAACTAGGGCAATCATTCTTCTAAGATAAAAAGTGATTGTTCTATCACTATGACCAAAAATATTGTTGGCTTTTAAGCCTAACTATATTAAAATATCATAGGTCCCAATATAAATAAGCCATTATATATATATATATATATATATATATATATATATATATATATATATATATAATTTACATGGTGGAATCGATAGCCACCACAAATCCGGGCAGGTTGTCTAGCTTTTTATGGCCGCCACAGTATTCTACATTGTCCACCCCAGAAGCCGCCACACAGATCTTCGTGCAGTCCGCCCCTATAACCACCATGCCACAATCATTTTAAACCTTTTACACCACTGAAAGCACCAGGAAAGGGACAAGCGTTCAGTCCGACGAGGCCCAAGATTTGAACCTTGGACCTCCACAATAAGCCATAATATTATAGGTTGAAATATCATTAGTTAAGAGTAAAATTATATATGAGCAATCAAATATATATCCAGGCCAATATAATAATGAAATAACATTCACTTATAATATCAAATATGAATGTAAATGGCCAAAATAATTCATGTACATGCATGAAGAATACTTACAATTCTAAATTGCTCAAAATTTGTATACAAGATTTATTACTAATGCTTACTATGTGGTGATCGCTACAAATCATTTTCCCTCACATTGTATGGAGCTTGGTCTACATAATATAAACATAGTAATGTAACTCTTCAACACTTTTCTATTGCACTCCTTACATATCCAGGAGATGTAACCTTTCCTATTTTTTTTCTTTGGCTTCTCATATTTCTATTTGTTTACTAGAATCTTCACTGTTTTCTTACATGCATACTTGACTCTATGACATTTGTACACTTCTACATGACTCTTACTCTCCTACATGCACTCCTAATACAAGACACTTATGCACATCCTCATTTTACATATTTTCACACTTACATACATGATACTTGTGCACATTCTCTCAATATACACTTGCACTCTTACTTACATGACACTTGTGCATATCCTACACATTGCACTCTTACATGACACTTGTGCATATCTTGCACATTGCACTCTTACATGATACTTGTGCATATCCTACACATTAACACTTACATAAAGGAAAATATAAATTAGTCATCTAAACTATAGACTCAAACCCTAATCAACTACATATTTACATTTATACCATGAAGATACCATAGGGGTACATTAACATGTACCAAATAATGTAATATTATTCAACACCCCCTTATATTACATTATTTGGTTATTGAAGACTTTAGTCTTCAATATTCATCTTTGATCTTTGTCTTCATCCTTAATCAACTTCTTTTAGGCCTTTATCTGAATCTTTAGTATACGATCCTTATTTGGATTTTTGATTCATTTATTCTATAATATTTCCTTTTGTACTTTACTCTATTTTCTTCTTTGCTTTTATTTTCTTCATCTTTAGTTGTGATATACCCGGTGATGTATCTTATAAATACATTCTAGATTCTAATGATTCCTCGTTGAAGCTAACATAGGCTTCATTCAAATTATATGAGTCACATGTGTCATCTTTCTTCTCTTGTCTTTCTCCTTGAAATATCTCAAAGCTAATTAGTGATATATACATCATTAAGCATTCTTATGAGGAAAATATTATGGTGTTTTGTGAATTCCACCATGTTCTAAAATTTTTTCCATGAAGATAAGTTATAAGTGTTGTGAACTTTTCATCTTTCACATCATTGAGAAATAAAGACAAATTTTCTTTTAAAATATTTTATATCTGCTTCTTTCAATCAAAATCATCTATTAAGTTTTGATAATAAAATTTAACTTGTTTACTATTTATTTACTATCTTCATTAAATGCATTTTTTATAGTTTCTTCCATGATATGCAATTCAATGATTCAATTTCTCTGAAATTAAAATCCATATATATCTAGAATTAATAAATTGCAAATTTAATAAACTTCTCAATAATCACTCAAATAAGAAATTTTAAAATTTTAAAATTTCTAAATTTTTTTTGTAGTAATCCTTTTAACTCCCTATTAAATTAAATTTACAAAATTTCAAAATTTCTTCAAATTCAACTGTTGTCATTAAAAAGCCTTCAAAAACTCTTTAATAACTTCAAAAACTTTAAAAATAAATCTTCAAAATTTTAATGCTTCAAATAACTTCAAATCTCAAACTTTAGAAAATCAAATCCAAATCAAATAAACCTTAAATCCTATTTGAAGTAGAAAACCTTATCACTCCATACTTTAATTAAAAAACTTAAAAATAAAAAAAATTGAAATATTAATTTCAAACTATAGTAGAAAAACTTATAACTCCTAATAACCAAATCATAATAAAACCTTATAACTCGAACTAAATAATTAAAGTACCTGAGATAATAATATTCTAGCTCGTCTTTAATTTTACATTAAGGTAATATCACTTACCTTTTTCTCCACCTTGTTGGCTTGCTTAACATCTTTGTAGACTACTACGAACTTTGATATTCCTCTTGATGCTTTAAATAACTTTCAACACTTGTTGAAAGATGTCTACATGGAATTCAAATGAGCATAAGATCAAGATTTAGTAAAGACATTATATTATACATTAAAATTATTATTTCATGAGCATTAGATTCCACATCGCAATGAATGTTTCATTAGCATTTCAATTAATGCTTTGTAAAACCTTTCACTTGCCTCTCTTCTTTGCTTTTTAGAAGACTAGTATGCTGACTACGTTCTATAATTTTTGTGCTATTCTGCAAGTCTCTTCCTTAGACTTTCAACTCTCCCTTAAACATTCTCTCCCTTATACATTCTTCTCTCCTAGAAGAAATCAATCTCGATAGGGTTGCTTCCTATTTATTTTTGCTTTGTATTTACATAAAGTAATTACTAGGTCTACATACATGTTGAATAAGGTCTACTTAAGAACTCACTTAGCCGTATGATTTTTCTTGACTAAAGGATTTCCTAAGATCTACTTGGGCTCTTTTATATTGTGCTTTCACTTGTATGCTTTTTGAAAGCTATTCAAATGATTTCTATGGTGTTCTCTTCGATTAACCACATATTGAATGCTATTTAGTCTCTTTCTACTCCTTGAGTTCTCTTATGTGAGTACTTATTGAGTGCTATTCTCATTGCCTAAGTTATTTTTATGTGAGCACTTCTTGAGTTCTATTCAGGTGCTACCATTCCTTATTGTACACCAACCAAACTTGACCACTTCTTTTTTATGCTAGGGCACCACCAAACTTAGGTATTCATCCTCTATGCTTGGTCACTTCTAAGGTTGTGCACTTCTTTTGTAATATTTACTAGACCTAAGAACCTCTCCTCTATGATTGGTCTCTTCCAAGCTGATGCACTTCTACTTTGTTTACCAAATTTAGATGCTTCTCCTCTATGCTTGGTCTCTTCCAAGCTAGTGCACTTCTACTCTAAAATTTACCAGACTTGGCCAATTCTATTCTATGATTTAACTCTTCCAAGCTATGATGCTTATCCTTTGTGCTTGCGCTTTATTAGGCTCGAGTGATTCTACTCTATGCTTGAGCTTTATCAAGATCGAGCAATTCTGCTTTGCACTTGGATTTCTATCAGGGTCAATGTAATTATTCTATACTTGGGAACTACCAGGGCCCTTTCTTCTTTAATATTACTCCAATATTTCTTTGAGTAAACTTATATGTAAAATAATATTTCAATATTAGTAGAAAGTTACAATTTTATTCTTTCTACTACACTCTAGATTTTATCCAAGTTATCTTAAAATATCCAATCTTTGAAAGCTTATATTGCTTCTCAATCCTTGGAATATTTGATGCTTCTCAATTATCTGGGAGATTTTATGCTCCTCAATACTATGATGTCTTAGGTCACACCTAATAATAATAATATGATTCTCCTCTTTTCTAGAGAATCCAAAATCAATATCAAGATGACTATGAATGTCCCATCATATCCAACTATTTTTTGAGTTGGCTCTCTCAATCAATTCAAGCTGAGTCCTAGTCTTCATTTGTTTTTATTGAACCAAGTGGAAATACCCTAACATCCAAATTAGGGTGACTATTATTTTTCCCCTCAATATCTACTCAACTATAGAGTCCGAATCTTCACAACTTTCAAAGTGGATAGACTCTAATATTATGGTGGCTTTGAAATATAACTCTATAAAAAATGGATAGAGTTAAGTGGTAGCTCTAATACCACTATTGTATTTTAAGCTTAACTATCTCAAAATATCACAGGTCCCAATATAAATAAGCCATAATATTATAGGTCAAAATATCAATAATTAAGAGTAGAATTATATATATGAGCAATAAAATATATATCCATGCCAATATAATAATGAAATAACATTCACTTATAATATCAAATATGAATGTAAATGGCCAAAATAATTCATGTACATGCATGAATAATACTTACAATAATAAATTTCTCAAAATTTATATACAAGCTTTATTATCAATGCTTGCTATGTGGTGATCACTACAGATCATTATCCCTTACATTGTATAGAGCTTTGCATCCATAATATAGACATGGTAATGTGACTCTTCAATACTTATCTACTGAACTCCTCACATATCTGGGAGATGTAACCTTTTCAATTCTTGACCTTTTGCTTCTCATCTTGCCACTTGTATACTAGACTCTTAATTCTCTTCTTACATGCATACTTGACTCTATGACACTTGCACACTTTTGCATGACTCTTACTCTCCTACATGCACTCCTAATACAAGACACTTATGCACATCCTCACTTTACATATTTGCACACTTACATACATGACAATTGTGCACATTATCTCAATACACACTTGCACTTTTACTTACATGATACTTGTGCATATCCTGCATAATGCACTTTTACATGACACTTGTGCATATCCTACACATTGCACTCTTACATGGCACTTGTGCATATCCTACACATTGACACTTACATAAAAGATAAATATAAATCACTCATACAAACTATAGACTCAAACCCTAATCTATTACATATTTACATTTGTATGATGAAGGTACCATAGGGGTACATTAGCATGTATGAAATAATGTAATATTATTTAATAAATACCAATGCCTAGACTTGCTAATAAAGTTAACAATTTAGATTTAAGGAAATGAATCAATGAACCTTTGGATCCTTATAATTTTTTAATTGGTTATATAAGATTGAAATGGGCCTTGCCCATATTACATCATAACCATGAAGTGGTATTACAAAAACTTAAAAATTATGAATGTATCACTTGGAAATATTTGAACCTAGCTCTCCTCCTTGAAAGTCAAGAAACTTAACCAATTGAACTCATGCCATTTGATATTTGGATCCTCACACTACAAACATTACATTACCTCAATTGTTGCCTCTTTTGTATGATCGAGTGCAAAATGTACAAATAATAATCAAAATATGTGAAGCAATTTTAAGGATTGATTAGATTTAAATGTAGATGATAATACCAAAGTATCAAATAGATCTTCCAAAGGAACCATCTTGGCTATTTCTACAAATTTTCTTGAGGGATCTATCACAACTTTTATCGAATTGGTGGCTCTTCTTACCTATGAATTTGGGGATATAATTAATCATAATTATGTATTAAGTGAATTTGAAATAATAAAATAAAGGCATGAAAAATCATTGAGAATTTTTTTAGATAAGGTGAAAAGGGATTGAAAATCCAACTAAGTGTTCTATTATTTACAATTCAATTTATAGGCACTAATGGCCCAAAATACATAACCAAACCCATCAAATCATGAATTTGATCCAATATGCTTAACCATAAGCTACAAAAGTGCAAGGGAGAATGCACATAACTTCTAAGTTAAGAGAAAATGAATAATGCTAACTATAAGATCCATTTTAGCTATCTTGAAGTACACACTTCCTACTTTGAGTTCACACTTACTAACTAACACTCTAAATGACAACTAGAAGATAACTAGTGCCCACAAGTGCATGTGAGAAGGAGACTCACTTACAATTATTAATTTGCAAGAAATAAACTATGCAATCCTAGCTAGGAACTACCAGAGGGGTCATATGAAATATCAAACATCAAACCTCATCATAAGGGAAGGTCCTTAGTTATCAATCTAAGTATAACATAGATAATTCAATCCTTAGGATAATATTTATGAAATCACTCTCTCCACCTAAGAAGCACTCTTGCCACCTAATTGAAATGGATCAAAAGGCAATTCCAACTTAATTTCTCATAAAATTCTATAGCACATTCTAGAACTATAGTAAAATATGAAAAGGATGAAGATATAATAAAATCAAATCCAAATATTAATGCAAACATTTCTAAATTTATTGGAAAAAGAAATAAACATTATATATATTTAATGAATAAATATCAAGAAGAACAAAGATAATATCATGAAAATTGGATCACCCTATAATTATGTGGTACATATAAATGTTGAAAAAATGAATAAGAAATACCTAACCAAGGCTTTTGAAGTTTGATGAAAGTAGACCTATTCCAAAATGGCAGTATATTTTACTTTTTACATGGTATTTAAGGAAATGATTTCGATAACTATAGATATTTTAGAAAATATATGTATAATATTTTATTGAGATAATTTTTTGAATTTGATACACTAAAAAAGGAATAATAATAATAATAATAATAATAATATGATGCTTTTCTTTTAAAACATGTGATTACAACTGACAACCCTCACCACCTCATAAAATAAAAGTTTAATGTTTATAGGAATCCATTATATAACCATCAAGTTGTCTATACAGATCTATTTAAAGCCAATAATATCTCCTTATATAACTTATTTATGAGGTCCGAGGTGTAGACCAATTGGTTCATCCAAACCCCATAAGGGGGTGGAGGTCCAAGGTTCAAATCTCGGGCCTCGTCGGATTGAATGCTTGTCCCTTTCCTAGTGCTTTCAATGGCGTAAAAGGTTTAAAATGATTGTGGAATGGTGGTTATAGGGGCGGACTGCAAGAAGATCTGTGTGGCGGCTTTTGGGATGGATAGCGTAGAATACTATGGCGGCCATAAAATATGGACAACCTGCCCGAATTCATGGTGGCTACCGATTCCAACATGCAAATTTAAAAAAAATAAAAATAAAAAATAACTTATTTATGGTGATATAAACTACATCATTGGTTATATGGATGTAAGTTACTCATACAATATGGAAAAAGGTAACAAATATTCTCTCAAAATATTCAAATAGAGTTTTATAAAGTGTCAAAAAATGGGACATACATGTAATCTATAAAAATCAATGGTAAAACATAAGTGAGTTTAGTTTTTATAATTATAAAAGGGAATTTGCTGATAAAATTGACATATCAAGACAAAAGAACATTCTCAAAAGTCAAGACAATTTTCTTGAACTTCAAGATAATATTTCCAAATAAAAGTAAGAAGATCCTACACACATTATCTTCTAGATGATAAAATATTTTATTGTGAACTTAGTGAATTGTTCAAAGAAAATCCTTACAAATAATCATGTGAAAAATTCCAAGATCCTAAACAATTATAAGATAAAATTAAATATTATATAATAAGGTAATATACTCATTTATTTTTAGTTCCAAAGACTTGTCAAGTTATTCTACCTGTACATTGTGTTTACCTTTTAACCAACCCTATACAAGAAAAATTAAATGCATAAATCATTGCATATATACTAACTTAAAAACCCCAATCTACAATTCACTTGTCATGTTTCACTTGATAATGTATTGCAACCTCATAAGTGGAACAAAACCTAGATTTTTATCCCATTGTGATGACCATCTTCTTCATACATTCTATCCTTGTTCGTCACCACAATGGATTATCTCTAACTATTTCTCAACATTGACTTTCTCTACTCATCCACCTAAGACATGGACCAAGGGTCAAACACTGATTTTCAATCTTAGTAATGGATAATAATCCAAGAAAACATATTTATTACAAAATCTTATGAAAAGAAAGATAATATTTATTACAAAAATTATTATACCTTACATCATTCTAGAGGATACTAGATCTAATACCTAAAAAAATCATTCACTTGATGGAAATAAATTGGAGGAGTGTACTCACATATTTGTTATATTTTCCATACATCGATGATATTGTTGGGGGTCTCACACTACAAATGGCAAGCTATGTGGATAAAATATAAATATGAGGTTCAAAAAATAAAAATGTTAAGAAACAAAAAAATGCATGTGTTACAAATAAAAAATATGCATATTTAATTTTTTTTGTTAAGCCTAGCATCAATCTTCCTAAAATGCATACATGTTGTGCACTATGAAATGTATGTAGAATTTAGAAAACATGGGTGCAATTTTAAATTCTATTCATTTCATAATGAGCTTGTGTTTTATAGATCTATTCTTTGCACACATTTTATCAACGTGGAGTAGTTAATGACCAAGGGAGGTTGAATTGATTAGGTAATATAACTCTCTAGAACTTAAGGATTTTATATTCAAAATCTACAACATAATTAGTGCATTACATGTTTTAAGTGAAGAGTAAAATTTATGTATAATAAATCTATTTTTTATTTTTAATAAAGATCAATTAGTAGAAAAATATGTATTCATGACTTGCTTAAAAATAATAATATAACTAGAGGTCGTATTGAGTTATAA
The DNA here is from genome assembly GCA_028583015.1 of Wollemia nobilis. Lineage (NCBI taxonomy): Eukaryota > Viridiplantae > Streptophyta > Pinopsida > Araucariales > Araucariaceae > Wollemia > Wollemia nobilis. Next base: position 3,440,804 of record JAQPPZ010017129.1, read on the forward strand.
CAAGCAAATTTTAGCCAACCATACTTGAAACCTCTAGAATTACAATAGGAAAATTATATGGTAAACCTTATTTAAAAGAATGTACCATGTATTTGTATTAAAAAAGGATCATTAACATTTACATTGCAACTAGTGGAAAACCTTGCCCTCCTTGCATGGGACATGAGTGGACTAACTTACTTAGTCCTTGAGTAGGATTACACCAAATTATGTATTCTAAATATATTCCTACCCAATTTGAGTCTTTTCTCATTTCCCATGTTATCCATGACATATCCTATAGTATTTTGGCATTTATGTGATGTATAAGAAATAATAAAATAAATCACATAGTTGTTTTATCTAAAAATCAATGTGCAAAACCATCTAGTTTTAAGTGGTGATGGTGAACCATTGATTCCACTTGGGATTTCTAATGACATGTTAGTAAACCCTAACATATTTTGGTGCACAATCATCTTAATTTATGGTCATGAGGTATGTTCCTAAAGGGACCAAGTATCCACTATTGATCTAAGGGTAGGGTTTATGGCTTATATTTCATATTTTTACTCTATCAAGCCATCATTTTCAAATATATATCAACATCAAACTATTTGTGAATAAAAAATTTGCATTTGTGTCACTTTTTGTTTGCTTTCATTTTGATCTATGAAGACATCCATTGGAGAAGATCATGGTACTCTATCAAAATCAAATAGGTCATCTAGCAATCAACATAGTAGGTTGTTTAATGTTTTCTAATTCACCTAAGAGGTTTCTAGGTAGCATCCTTCCTTTTGATTGGTCTTTATGCAATCTTAATTGATTTTAGAAAAAATATACTTTAGCTATACTTTAGAAGTTGTATGTTGGATGGACTTTATATTCAATTTTATTAAAAATAAAAATAAGCATTCTCTATTCTACATCAGGAAAGTTTGCTATGGTTGTAATCTTTATATGAATAAACACTCAATATTAGTTTTTTTTTTAACTTATTGTAGTGTTATTATTATTACTTTATCTATATTTTTTATAGTAATTAGAGTAATATTTGATTTCCTATTGATTAGAGAAGATATATTTAGATCAAATACTAATTTATTATTTGTGTCAAATTTAGTGATTATATTTTAGTCTAATTGATGTGAAATCACTTATTATGTTATTTTTATCAACCAATCATGTTTGCCAAGGTTTTACTTGCTTCTTAGGATTTTTATTTTTAGCTCAAGCCTAGGTTTAGCTTTTAGTTCTCCTTCCATAACGGATGGAATTGGTTCAACAACTAGTAAATTAAAGACTAAATTTAGAAAATAAATTCCTACCTCATTCTATTGCTTCCAAAACAAAAAGTGCAAAGGAAGAAAAGATGAATACGATGATAATTTTGAATAATAAGAAGTTAATACTAAGGGTTTTAAGGATAATGATCATGATATACTTCCTATATACATTTAGGAAAACCTTGACCAAAACAATCATCAAGAAATTCCATTTATAAAACCTCTTCCCATGATTTTAGATAAACTTGGTAAGAGGTATCCATAAATTTTTATTGATTATAAGAGAAACAAGAAAGCCATTTGGCCATTTATAAGATTTTGAGTCAGTGCATAATCTGACACATGGTATACAACCACATTAGAATATTTCTAGTTTTAAAAATACTATGACACATCATCACTTAAAGTAGTGATGACATCTACTCAAATATAATAAAAAGTAGGTAAATGTGCTAGATGTTGCTTTAATAGTATTTCCCATCCCTACCACTTTCTATTCAACATGAGATGGAAAAATAAATGCAGGAGGTATTTTTCAATAATAATAATATATATTATTATTAAATCCTTGTATATCTCCCACTCTCATTTCATTGATATTAATAATCCCAACCTCCTCTTCTAGATTCACTCAAAAGGTAGGTTCCCATATCAAAAGACCCCACTATTAGAAACTATAAACACCAAAATCTAACTCCTATGATAGAAATTGTTAATTTAAGCAGGGTAGTACCAATTTTTTTATGATGATAGTGGAAAGACGTAATATTTCATTGATAAATTTATAACCTTATATCATAAGTGGATTTCTCATGATTCGACCCTATTAAGATTTTCACTAGGTCTCTTATAGGAAATGCTTTAGATAGGTATGTAGCCCTACCCAAGTGTTTTGTTAATAACTTTGATGTATTTATCAAAAAAATTATGTAGGATTTTGATGATAAGCTAACTCCTATTGAGGTTACGAGTTACTTTCTAAGTTTCAAACAAGTTCTTCAAAATTCTGTAACTTATTATCATAAGAAGTGGAATAAAATGAAATATAATGCCAATGTAATTATAAATGAAGATGGATCAAATTCTATTATTTTTAATGGATTGAATATTTTAAATAAAGCAAAATTCCATGAAAACAACCCTTTTAGTCTCCCATAATTATAGAAGATAATCAATATTGCTAAGAAATTTGAATGAAAATACTAATCCCACCAAGATTCCAAAGGTGAAGAATCCAAAGAAGAATGTTATATATGTTGGGATGTGTAACATTAACACACATGAATTAGAAATAACAAGTACCCCAATTGACATTTTAATTAATGTTGATGATATACCTAAAGTCTGAATGCCTTAGTGGACATTTAGTGATATCAAAATAATTTTGTTGGCTTTTTAGCCAGATTATCTCAAGTCCCAATATTTCGTATCTCGAGTAGACTCAAATATAAGAGCAATAAATATATTAATTGACCATTATAATTAACAATAATATTTATGAGAATGACAATAATATGAATATAAATGACCAATTTCATTCATGCAATAAAATAAAGAATACTTATAGTAGAATTGCTCAAAATATGCATACAAGCTTCAATATTAATGCTTGAATGTAATCTTTAATTTCTCATACATTTCATGGAGCTTTTTATCCATTATATAACCTTAGAAAGATGACTCTTCAATACTTGACTATTGCACTCTTCACATATCTACAAGTAATAATATTTCCTATTTCATACATAAGATAAACCTCACATGACATTTGGCTTCTCATTTTGCCACTCGTATACATGACCCTTGAATATTTATTTACTTCCACACTTTACTCTATGATACTTTCATGCTCCTATATACACACTTGACACTTGCACACTTCTACATGCACACTATAATACATGATACTTGCATAATTTCTTACACTACACACTTGCACACATAATTACAAGAAACTTGCGCACATCTTGCCCATAGACACTTATAGAAAGGGGAAATATAAATCATACTACTAAACTATATACTTGAATCCTATTATAATATTTACATATTTACAATTATACCATAAGGTGCCATGGGGGCACATTAACATGTACCAAATAATGTAATATTCTTCAACACCCCTATATAATACATTATTTGGTTATTGAAGACTTTAGTCTTCAATATTTGGTTCTTGCTTTTGTTATTATGAATTATTTCCTATTTTTATTTGAAATTTGTAACATCAATACCTTCAAATGTTTTTGAAGAATTTTTATTTTTATCCTTTTCATAATTATCTTCATTTTTATCTTTAATCAAAATTCTTGTTGTAAGAGCTCTAATTTCATTTCCTTCTATAAATTCTTTTATCTCTTGAATTTCTTGGACTAAAGTGCCTTTTTTATTTTCTTCTCTTGATTGTATCTATTATTGTTGACCATATCTATACTGAGGCTGGTATTGCTTTGATTGGAAATTCTAAAAAAGTCTATTCATTTGATTTCCTTGATTCAAAGAATTATATCTACATAAATTTGTAGTATGACCCTTTTTTATGCATATGGGACAAAATCCTTATTTCCATCTAGATTGTGACTTTGGTGTTGTTGTAGTATTACTTGGTACATTCTCCTCAAATACCAAAATATTATTACTCATTTCATCTTTGACTAAATTTTCCACCTCATATTCTTGAAGAATATTAACTAAGTCATCAAATCTTATTTTCTATTTAGTACTTGAAGTGAAGTAACTAAATGTTTGTAACTCTTTGGAAGTGCTCTTAATGTAACTTGAATAAGAAACTTGTCTTCTACCTTTTCTCCTAGAGTCAATAGTTGTACCATTATATCTGCTACTTTAAAAAAAAAGAGTTCTATAATCTCTCCATTATTAAACTTCAATTAACATAATTGAGATTGTAAATTCAAGATGGTTGGTTTGTTCTTTCCTTCAAATATTTTACATAACTTCTCCAAAGTATTTGTAGAAGTTTTTTCTCCACTTAAGTATGGTTATATTTAATCAATTATCCCAAATGTAATCAACATAAGGGCTTTTGCATCACTTTCTTCAAACTTTTATTTTTCTCTTTCATCTTCACTAGGCTTTTTCTTTGTTCCATTCACTATTTCCCAAAGTTTTTCTACAATAAGAATTGATTTCATTTTGTTTTTCCATGATGCAAAATTTGGGCCTTTTAAAATTTGAGATTCAGAAAGGAAATTTTATTATTTGACATAATGGAACTCATAGAAAACTTTAATCAAATTTACAAATCAATAATTTGAAGTAGGAATCCTTTTTTTTCCCAAATTGATCTAATTTAATTTGTAAATTTTCAAATATAATTTTTAAATTTCTTTTTGGAGTAGAAATTCCTATCTCTCTTAATTTTTTTAATATATTAACTTAAAAAAAATTGTAAAAAATTTGTGCAAATATAAAATATAAAATTATCAAAATTTTTACTTTTAAAAAATATTGGAGTTGAATTCCTTTTAACTCCCAACTTTAATTTTATAATTTCAATGGAGTTAATTCCTTTTAACTTCCAAATTTATTTTTATAATTCAAAGTCCCTAAGTTTACAAACTTCAAATTTAAATAATCAACTTAGGTCTTTCCTTCTAGCACCCAATATAATATTTCAAAATTTAAGGTAATGTAACTTACCTTATTCTTCTATGTTGAATTAGGCCATGAACTCTTTGTTGACCACTTTGCTTTAGATATGAGTGCCTTCTTCTCCATGTATCCAAAGAAATGTTTAATAAATTATAACAATTCTACATCCCTAGTCTAAGATGACTGCTATCGAATGATTAGGAATTACACTCATATGTAACATTCTGGATTCTCTCAGAGGTAGGTGCAATATCTCCAAACAATAATATATCCTTTTAAAATTCTCTTTTATACTCAAGCAATGACTTTGTAGTGTTCTCTTCTTATTCAATCCATAGCTTTTCTCATAGGAAAATGCTATCTTCTCAGGTGGATTAGACTTCATGCTTGGTTGTAGCTTTGCTCTTAAACAAATGGTCTTCTTCTTAGGTAGATTAGAATTTACACTCAATAAGTTTCTACCAATATTTTGCTTATATCTATGGCACTCAAAAGTTAAATCCTCCTTCTACTTTGAATATTCTACTAATGAACTTCTTATCCTCCAATGCAATGCTTATGGAATTTTCATCCTCCAATGCTTTGAATGTAATGCTTATGGAATTTTGGTTCTCTAATGGTGGCTTAGACCACTATTTATTTTTGGTTCTATTTTTCCAAAGAATCGTATCAAATTTAGGTGACTCATATTTTCCCCTCATCAATTCTCTCACATACAATTTTTATCTTGTGACAGTATCTTCTTTTGGATGTTATTTTCAAAATTACCTTTTAATAGAGTCCTTGTCTTCACTTATCTTAGGACCGAATGGATAGACTTCAACATAAACGAAAACATCTTCAAATATAGGAAGCTTTACAATGTCTCCCTTTTATATATCTACAAATTCAAGATTTGCAACAATAGAAATCTACATTTTTTTCACATGAATCATAATTTAAATTCACACCAAATACTTCTTTCAATGCTAGATTTAGAGTCTACTTGAAGTATCTCTAATACCACTACTGGATTTTTAGCTAAATTATATCAGGTCTCGATATTTTAGATTTTGAGTAGACTCAAATTCAAGAGCAATAAATATATTAAATGGTCATAATAGTTAACAATAATATTTATGAAAATAACAATAATACAAATATAAATGACCAATATTATTCATAAAAGAAAAATTATAGTAGGATTGCTCAAAATATGCATACAAGCTTCAATATTAAAGCTTGAATATAATCCTCAATTTCTCATACATTTCACGGAGCTTTGTCTCAATTATATAACCTTAGAAAGGTAGATCTTCAATACTTGACTATTGTCCTTCTCACATATCTAGGAGTTGCAACCTTTCTTATTCCATACATAAGAAAAACCTCACATGATCTTTGGCTTCGTATCTTGCCACTTGTATACATGACTCTTGATTATCTATTTACTTCCACACTTTACTTTATGAAACTTGCACACTCCTACATGCACACTTAACAATTGCATACTTATACATGCACACTCTAAAATATAATACTTGTATGCTTTCTTTCACTACACACTTGCACACATAATTACATGACACTCATGCACATCCTGCACATAGACATTTATATAAAGGAGAAATATAAATTACACTCCTAAAATATAGATAAAAACCCTGTTCTAATATTTATATATTTACAATTGTACCATAAGGTACCATTGGGGTTGTTGTATCCTCAAAATCCAACTTGATTTTACACCCCCCCCCATTTTAAAAAAATTACTATTTTGGGCAATTTGTTATCTTTGGCCAAAAGCTACCTATTTTTAGTAGGTCACCAAAAGAGCCTGGATAGCCCTCTAAATTTACTCACATTATTATATTTCACATATTAGACCTTATAGAAAATATCAACACCTATCCATGTCCAAAAAGTCATTAAATTCCAAATTTTCTTTCTTCCAATTTTTCTAAAAAAACACAATTCCATTTTTCGGGGCACTAGATGAAGGAATTAGGGCTCGATAACACACTAAAATCTCTTCAAGGATTCTAAAAAAACCTTACCATGACATTGTCCTCCTCTTTATCTAGCTCCATGTAAAATTTCAATCCGATCGAACGATCGGATCAAAAATTGTCCTTCGAAAGATAAGCTATTATGGGCCATTTTTTAGATTCAATTAAGAGATAGTGAGAGGCCATCATCCAACTATGATAATTGCAGTTATAAAAGATTATTATTATCAAGATTTATCTAACAGGTATTTTGACCAACTTAGACCACTACCACACTATAAATAATAACCACTACATGCACAATTAATAATATGGGCCATCATGAAGATAGTTGTAGTTATGGGCCATCATCAAAAACAGTTGCAGTTTTCGCAATTATGGACTACCATCAAGCTTTGAATGAGAACCAATTTGTAGGATTTATGAGAGAGTTTCTATGATAGAAAAATCATCAAGTTTTTGCACAGTAATTTTGCAAGAGGTATACCAGTGTGCCCATCCTTATCAGTTGTATTTTTCTGTCTTGTCTAGTCACTTTTTTTTTTTCTTCCCTATTATTATGTAGGTTTTGCTGGGGAGGTACCCAGTTAAATAATTTTAACAAAGAGTTGTGGTTCTTTATTGCATCATTTGAATGGAGAATTTGTTTATACTGGTTTAGTGAGATCTAATTATTCTGATTAGACTTCTATTGTAATGATTTGTTATTTAGTACAATTCTATTTCCTCCTTTTAGCAATTCTATGTGTAATTTTATGTGTTATCCCATTTACATGTTACATCATTTGAATGTGTAAATGACGTATTATTTCGTTGGCATGTTGAGTCATTTCTATTACGTTATTTGAATGGATGTGATTGGCTTAGTTTTATCTTCTTCCCCTTCTATCTTCATCATTTTTAAAGTCTAGCTACAATTATCCAATGGATAAGGCATCAGTCTACAACTTGAAGCACTAGCATGGAATTACTTTTGAACTTGGTTAAATTTTATGTTACAGTTTTATTTCGTTTTACAAATCTAGATGAGCATGGGCATATAAGAAATATTGTAGGCTCACCTTTGGGGTTTCCTTACTCTACGTAGTTTGTCTAGAGTCTTAGGATAATTGTTTCTCGAATTAAAGAGGTGGATCCACCAAAGTCCATAGTGTTGATTAGATTAGGGAAGTCTTGCATCATGACAAATCTATTAAGGGTGAAAGAATTTCCCCCAATAATTTTTGGTGTTATTGTCGAGGACAATTCTAAAACTTTTTTGTGTGGCAGTAGTTAGCCAATAATTTTTGGTGGCTTAGTACTATTTTGTGTTTATATTTCTCATTGTCTTTTCGAGATTGAAATTTATGAGATTTGAGTGAATATTAGGCTGAGCAATCTTGGCCTAAGTATTATTAAAAATATTATTCATGCTTTGCACATCTGTGCTGGCGACTCCAAATGAACTCAAAAATTTAAAAATCAAAGAAGGATCTGGATCTGACATCTACAAGAAGTGGAAAAAAAGTGCTTGTTGGAGTACCAAATCCTAAGGTATTCTTCAGATCTCATGAAAATTTTTTAGTTCATGTTATTCCTGTTTTTAATCCAAATCTTGGTTTAATCGATACTCCTACTATGACTCAAATAAATGTAGTAAATCAATATATAGTGAGTATGGAATCCCCTAATGTAAACCTGAATGTCAATGCCAATCAAAATATCAATGCTAACCAAAATGTCAATCAGTGGAGAACCAATAGATATAGAGTTTTTGTTTTACCTACAAATTTGAATCCTCTCTCTAGTAAAGCTCATAAGTACTTACATAAATATCAAGGAAACAATGCTATAACTGGTGAAGATTATATTAGGGATTTTTGTATGCCATGGATAGTCTTGAAGTAGATTATGAAGATGTTGTCCTTAGACTGTTCTTTCAAACTTTAGAGAAAAATGCTTGAGAATGGTTTAAAAACCTTGGAACTGGTACTATCCATAATTTTTAAGAGTTAGAGCTCACTCTCCTTAGGAAATATGAAGAGAGGAAGAATGAATAGTTCTTGCTGACATAATTGGCTACCATGAAAAAGAAAGAAAATGAACTAGTGGAAGATTTCAATAGAATATTATTTAAGACCAAAAATAAAATTCCAATAGCATTGAGGCCAAATAATGATTAGTCCATTTTTTGCTACGAAAATTCTTTCCTTGGATAGTTCAGTTACAAGCCGAGACAACAAGCAAAAACCACCATTGATATATGTATGGAAAGAGCTATTGAAATAGAGAGAGATATAATTGATAACGATAATATGAAAGCATGCTCTTTAGATACCAATCAACCTAAAATGAAGCCCAAAAAGGTTGAGTTATCTATCCCTAAGAAAACATATCAGGATCCTATGAACAAAATAGCTAATCAGTTGAGTGAGATGTTTACTACTTTGAATAATAGGTAGGCTAGACTTGAAAAGGTAAGGACAACGTTGAAAAAACTACACAAGGTAATAACAGACAACAAGAAGATAACATGTCTCCTTTTAGAAGGAATTTTAATAGAAAATAGAATAACAATTGAAATGAAGAGGGAAACAAGAACCGAAATGGAAATTGAAAGAAGAAATAAATAGAGAGATATATATTTTGTTCCAAATCCTATGCCACAAAATAATATAGCATAAGATCATAACTTTTATTGCTCTACTTGTGATAACCTTGTTTATTGTGGTATTTATTTAAGTAAGCATTCTAATGTTGATTTAAATGTTGAATCTAAAGATGAAGATATTAGAATTAATGTATGTTGGACTTGTATCGCTCCAAATTTTTCGCATCCTTACCTTCAGGTTATAGGATCCGTGCCCGTAAGGAGGATGGGAAAAGGATGTCGCGGTACCTCAGACTGAGAGGACTTGCGAAGGTCCCGCCTCTCAAGGGAGGTGTATATTGGTGATTTTTCGACGGATGGTGGGTTCACCAAGAAACATTTAATGGCGTTTCCACGCCTAGGTTTGGAATGTGTTTTTATGTGTTCATTTTTAGCCTTAAGCATTCATATCCTAGGTTTGGCCAAATGAATCTAAATTAATCTATATGAAAGTGCAGATTTAATGAATACAGAAAACAAATTTAAAGACAAAAAATAGAGAAATTACAGAATACAAACGAAGAATACCTGATCCGGATGTCTGATGGAGATTCTGATGTTTGAAGCAGTCAGGATCGCCTCTGATTTGACAGAATCGTCTGAGATCTGACAAGATCGTCTGAGATCTGACGAATTCGTCAGAGACCTGCAAACAGAAAAATAGATGCAAAATACAAAGAATACCACTGTGATAACAGAGGGAAACAACACAAAATGACAATATGAATACTAAACAATAGTTATGAATAGAAATTCAAACAAATTATGATATTCTAATGAGAAATTATGATCTTATCATGCAACCTAAGCTATATGGGTGAACTCCAAATGCAAAATAACATAAAATACTGAATAAAATTGCTAATTACAACATAAAACAAAGAAAAAGGGGAGAAGAAATGCAAACTTCAGGCACTGATTGCCTCAATGTTGACTGTAGTCAAAATCGTCCCACATTGGTACGAAATCGTCTCTGATTCGACAAGATCGCCTCCGATCTGAACAGGTTCGTCGACGACGATGAAATCTTGCTCCGACTGAAAAACACTAAGGTACCTGCAACAAAATTGGTATAGGACTACTGCAAGTGTGAATTTGGGATGATTTAACGTGTATGAAGTTAAGTTACAGAGAATTTCAGCCAGGGGTTGGGAAGGGAAGGTCCTAAGGATTAAATAGGCTTAGGGGAGTAGTTAGGAGGTTGGAGATCATCCCTATTTGGGAGATCTCCAACGGGGGAGGGTCCCTAACGACGCAGACACGCTTCTGCCCGGATTAGAGGCCCGTTGGAATAGAAGCTAATTGTGCAAAATCAGTTTTGCGACAAGATCGTCTGGACGTCCTAGCCTGCACGAAATCATCAGATCTGGGGCGATATCGTCTGATCGGCGACGATATCGTCAAACGGTCAAAACAACCTCTAAAAATGGCGCGAAAAAGGGGGAAACGGATTACCCGACGGTTAACGGCGGTTTGGGAGGTTAAAATTTGAATTTAAATTATTTACTAAGGTGAATGTAATTATTATAATTTCACTACGCCAATTTTAGGGTGCTACATTTTGCCCCCTCTTTAGCGAATTTTCCGAAGAAAATGCGTTAAAGATGAGTTCTTCTCGATCTACGAGAAAGCAAAAATTATTCCCATTTTTAGGCGACGATTCTTGGTCGAATCGTACGATAGCTTACTATGGTGCCCCTCCGTGTTTTTACCCAAATCGAACGTTTGAGGTAAAAACGTGAAAAAGCAAAAATTATTTTTGAATAAAATTAAGAAAAATAGGGTAAAACCCTAATTCATTTTTACTGTTCATTTTTACTGGTTTTAGAGCTCTGAAGCAAAAATGGTGGAGACGACGCACAGATCAACAGAGGTCCGACGCGGTCTACGAGTAAGAGTCTAGACTTAACTTAGAATGCTTTAATTTGATTTTACATGCTTTTTAGGTGAATTTTAGATGAATTTTGAGCATCGCGGCCATTTTTGGGCCGTCGACGTCGTCGGGACGAAATCGTCCCGATTTCGACGAAATCGTCTCAATTTTGCCAATTTCGTCTAAGGGCGAAATCGGCGAAAGGGGGACGATTTTGTCAATTAGGGACGATTTCGGCTTGCAAAATCGGAGACGATTATGCTCAAATTTGGGACGATATCGTCCAATAGTGGACGATATCATCAATTGCATAAAATTGAACTTATTTTACTTGCATTTTTAAATACTTGAATTGTTTATTAATGATTGTTTGTTGTTTTGTTGTTTATGTTGCGAGAGGTTTGCTAAAGAGCAGGGAATGGAAGTATGGAGGTTTGAGAGATGACTTGGCCGCTCTTACACAGGCAGAGGGATCAGTCTGGCACAGGCCGCTTAAAGATGTGGAGAGATGCCACAAGTGTCTACAGATATGGGGCTACTGATAGCCCTAGCAGAGAGATGGTATCCGGGTTCTTCATGTTTTTGGCTACCTACAGGGGAGATGACTCCCACTTTAGAGGATGTATGGAGGATTCTAAGAATCCCCATACAAGGACGATTGATCACTCCTACGGCCAATCAGGGCCATGCTATGGGACGATTGTGTGGTGACCCGAGCTTCACCCTGGAGAAGGGCAGAGTTAATATCGAGGCACTGCGTCAGATGCCTGGGGCATCTAGACTCACACGGGTTCTAGCTGGAGTAGTTGGTGGACTTCTGCTGTGCCACCAGAGCGGGTGCAGGGTGCCATGGATGCTGGCAGATGTGATCTACGACATGCGAGACCATGGGTACAGGTTCTCTTGGGGCAGCTTTGTACTATGTCGATTGTACAGGATCCTATATGGGGTCATGTACAAGGGCGGCCGATGTCTGGTGATGACATCGCTCCTACAGGTTTGGTGCTGGGAGCACATTGCAGTGCGGAGGCCGATAGGGCTTCCTCTGATAGGGATTGATGGGGAGAGGCCCCGAGTCTTCTACTGGTGGCTCCGGAGAGGGTCACATGATGGATCGACCTTCCTATGTCCCGGAGACTGCTAGATGACCTAGTCCCAGACTAGATCACCTAGAGGCCATGGAGGGAGCATCCAGGGTGGGCCGAGGATGGACAGGAGTTGGCTCACGTTAGGCGAGTGTGTTGGCTTCGGATGGAGAGGGGAGAGGTGGAGCTCCACCGCTATGACCGAGTTTTGTGATAGTTCGGTCTACAGTAGGGGATCCCATCTCTCAGGGATTATGAGTTTTCTCGGACTGTCCGGGATAACACCACAGTGAGCGGGGCTCCAGACATGCAGCGCTTCTAGAGTCAAGACTCAGACGATGCCCCCATTCAGCCAATGGATGGGGACGACGTAGGGGTAGCCGATGGCTACGATGCCTGGTACGTAGGCATCCGCCCTCCTCGGATGACGAGGGCTCAGGGTCCGATACACGTAGTTGTGCATCGGATAGGGAGGCGATACCAGGCGGCTATGGAGGCGGCCCAGGGTCACGGCGAGAGAGAGCTGAGGAGGCCGCATGCACAGGAGAGGCCACGACAGAGGGAGAGGAGGGAGGCGAGACCCCCTTCTCCATAGAGAGAGAGGCCACCATCGCCCGATAAGGGCAAGGGTGTAGACACTGGGGAGAGCAGCGAGCACGCCTACTCTCCGAGCCGAGATTGCCCGCTGCTAGGTGCAGACACTACAGGATGAGGCTACACGCCAGCATTTGGGGCAGGTGGAGGAGCGAGCACTCGGATTTAGCACGGGCTATCACCCAGATTACATTCTATCCAGACTCTATACTACTCATGGTGCCAGAGGAGGATAGCATGCTTACAAGACATAGTGAGAGCCGATCGATGATGGGGTCATCTAGGACATCATCACGATCGAGCATCTAGGACTCACAGACAACACATGGACTATGATGGGGCCACCTCCTCCACCTCAAGGGGGGAGGAGATGAGGGCTGAGAGCTCGAGGGGCTCTCGAGACAAAATTACTATTATTTGATTAGGGGATTGAGTATGCCAAGATGTAGATTGTGGCATATCAATCCATTTTTGATATGATGTATACATATATTTGTGATATATATATAGATGAGATATTTTTGATCATATGACTTGTGTTATGTGTATGTTTATGATGCTTTTATGTTTGATTAATTAATTTGATAATTGGATTGAGGATTCATGAAATTATGTCATTTTGAAAATTTATAACTTTGATGTCATGCGGTAATATTTTAAATGAAATAATCTGATGTAACAAATTGATTGTTTGTAATGTGATGTGATAAAAATAAAAAGAGACTTCTAACAATAATTTCAAAGGACATTGTCGCTATTATAGACCATTTCATGGAGTCGCTGCTCACTCGGTCGTCAAGCTAATCCCAGCTATAGAAATATTGTTAAAAGTAAAAGAGTGCTTAAGAGACTGTCTTAAGACTTTGGTGCAATGGTGCAAATGATGATGATGATGGTTTGTTTTCAGATTTTCATAAAAAATAGTATGCATGAAATAATGATTTTTGCTAGGTATAAATTCCTAAGTGTGATAAATTTTTTTGAATAATTCCCTAGGAATTATACCATCATTGCAAAATTGAAGGTTGACATAATGACATGAAATAATGAAAATGTGTTTGCTTTTAAAAGCATAATTTGTGTAACATAATGAATTAAGTCATATGGTTTTCATGATTTTTAAATAAATGGGGAATAAAAATTGTTACAATGATTTGCGCTAGGCATAGAATATGTAGGTATAGACTTATACCATCATCGCGAAAATCAAAAAGAGATAGTTTTATTGCATGGTTGATTTTTAATAAATAGAAAATATGAAGATGAGGACTTGCGCTAGGCATAAAATTCCAATTTTGGTTTTGGAACTATACCATCGTCGCGAAAGTCGACAAAAGTTTTATATATATATGTTTTGATTGTATATTTTTGAAAGAAATTTTTGATTTTTCTATTATATAGTTGTCTTTATGCTAAACAACTGTACTTGAATTATTCCAAACAAGTTGCAAAAAGAATATTTCAAAGTATTTTGAAGACAAAAGTTAGATTTATAAGGAATCCCATGTGCATATGTGAATTCATTTCCGATCTTGATTTATCATAATGATACACAAAATCTCTCAAATACAAATGTGTGTGCAATTGCTTTGTGCATTTACCAGCTTTGAGCAAGATAATATGATACAAGTGATTTGAAGAAACCAAATAAGTGTTCATTAACCATGATGTAGATGCATATAACCATACTAGACTACTATGTAGGTCGGATTATCAAGAGCTAGCTAATCCATAAGCAGACATAGGTCTGTACAAAAGAAGGTCGCTAATGTGACAGACATATCACCACGCTAGGAGTTACCCAAGGCCAAGCAGGTTGGGCACAAACCACCTGCTATGGGGCTTACCTCACAGTTTTCGAATAATTGAGAATTCCAGGGATTCAAGCTCATCAACCCTTCTTTTCTTTTCAAAGGGTAGGGAAAGGGATTTTATTGCTTTCTTGCTTTCTGCTTTCTTTTGCTTTTCTTTTGAACTTTGCTTCTTTTTCTTTTTGTATTTTTTTTGCTTGATTTTTGAGATAGTGCTTGAAATATTGCTGTAATGATATAAAATAACATTTTTCTTTTCTCTTTTTTTCTTGAACTTTTCTTTTCTTTTTCTTTGCTAGGGATACTTGCTCGGATTAGCTGTAGAGCAAGGGATTTTTATTCTGGGGTGGGGTGAGCTTGTCCTTTTGCCAATTCTCAAAGATTCTAGACCATGTGCATGATAGGATAGCAGGGGAAACTTTTCGCTCAAGAAATCACTTCTACTATGTAGCAAAACATGGAAATTACAAATATAATCATTTTATTGTGAAAAGATGTGCTTGGTTTAAGTAAATAACAAGATCAATTCTCTATGCTCAAACTTTATTTAATTGAATTTTGTGGACTTTGATATAAGAGAGATTAGTAATCATGCCATATAAAATCAAGATATTTATTTTTGTGAGTGTGCAAGTGAGGGATTCCAAATAAATGCTAATTTATCCAAAATAATTTGAAACATATAACTGCAACATTTGTAAGAAAATATATATAAATACTTTTGAGAAGTTTTGAGAATGTTGACTCTCTCTTTCTTCTTTATATTGTTTTGGTTTCGAAAGAGTCAAGCATATTGTTGTTTTTATATTTTTATCATTATTTTGTTTTTTTTATTTTTGTTTTTGAACAAAAATTTAACAAGTGCCATAAATAAATGCAACAAATAGTTTTGAAGATTTTGATGATTATGAATGTTTTTGGTGTTTTTGAATTTATAAATTTGAAAGAAATACAAGATAGTGATATATACAAGGATGAAATGACCAAATTTATACATAGTAACGTTTAAGATGCAAAATATTCATGGGTTCTTTAAGTTCTTTACCATCTAAGGTAGATAATTTGTATGCTCCTGATTCAAATTTAGCAATAATAATGTATGGTCCAAGCCGCTTGGGCTCAAATTTACCTTTAAGGTCCTTAGTTGCATTTGTATTTTTTTGGTTTTCTTTTAAAACAAGGTCGCCGATCTCAAAGGATCGATGACGAACTTTTTTAGCATATGATCTTTTAAGCTTGTTTTGGTAGGCACGGAGATGCTCCAAAGCATTGATGCATTTTTCATCTAGGAGTTCCAACTGACTGAGTCTGCCAGCTCGATATTCATCTCCTACTTCAGTATCTTGAAGTAGTAGAGCCAAAGAAGGAACTTCTAATTCAAAGGGAAAACTGCTTCAGTACCGTAAACCAAAACAAATGGTGAAGTTCCCGTGGGGGTTCGAACACTAGTTCGATAGGCCCACAAGGCCGGATATAATTGAATGTGCCAGTCACGACCAGCTTTATTGACCAATATTTTGAGAATTTTGATTAAGGTTTTGTTAGATGCTTCTCGCTTGACCATTACCCCGAGGATAATAGGGAGTGGACCAACGATGTTGAATCTTATATTTTTGGCATAATTTTTTAACATCTTTATTTTTGAAACAAGTTCCATTGTCAGAGATGAGATTTGCAAGAATTTCGAACCTGCAAATGATTTGATTAAAAATAAATTTAGAGACTTGTGTGCCAGTGCAGGAAGCTAAAGGCATAGCTTCAACCCACTTCGTGAAATACTCAGTGGCGGTTATGATGAACTTGTGTCCATCAGATGACACAAGATTGATTTTGCCAATAATATCTAAGCCCCATTTAGAAAAGGGCCAAGGAGATGAAATAGCCTGTAGCTCTTGTGCAGGCGCATGGACAAGGTCAGCATGTTTTTGGCACTTGTCGCAATGGCGCACATACTCATGTGCATCCGTTTCCATGGTAGGCCAAAAGTATCCTATCCGAAGGAGCTTTTTAGCAATGACGCTACCACTAAAGTGTCCTCCACAAGATCCATCGTGGGCTTCACTCAAGGCTAATTTAGACTCTTCTAAGTTTAAACATCTTAATAGGATACCTTCAAAAGATCTCCTATATAAAGTATTGCCAATTATTACAAATCGACTTGCTCGTCTACGTAATAACCGACGCTGGTTGCTATTAGAATTGGCAGGGAAAGTCCCATTTTGGAGAAAATCAAATATGTCCGTATACCAAGGTTCAGGAGTAGTTTCATTGATTAGAAACACATCCAAAGGCTCTAAGCATGATTTATTTGAAGCGGGTTCCTAGAGTCGACGAATAATGATAGTGGCATATTCGTCATCTAACTCCAAGGGCAGGAGAGATGCAGCTGCGGCCATAGCATCAGCTGCACGGTTGCTAGTTCGAGGAATAGCTTCCAAGGTAACTTGATCAAATAGAGACATTAATTGTAAAACATAGGCCTTATATGGGCATAGTTTATCATCTCTGGTCTGATAAACTTCATTAATTTGGTTTATAACCAGTTGAGAATCACCAAAAACTAAAAGATGTTTAATTTTTAGTGCTAAGGCAGCTCGTAATCCAAGGATTAGAGCTTCATACTCAACAGTATTGTTGGTGCAAGCAAATGTCAATTTGAAGGACAGAGGAATAAGATGTTTTTGCGAGGATATTAAAATAATACCCGCACCAGCCCCACTCATGCATCGGGCTCCATCAAAGTATAAGGACCATTGTTCAATATGGTCTGCCTCTAATTGAAGGCATTCATCAGAAACTCGATGATGAGGGGATGGGTAGACTCTAAGGGTGCAGCAACTAATTGATCTGCTATGATTTGACCCTTAACAGACTTTTGTCCTATGAATGTGAGATCAAACTCGCTTAGAGCAAGAACCCACTTGGCTGTGCGACCCGATAAATAAGGTCGACTCATGAGATACCTTAAGGGATCGTATTTAGCAATGACATAAGTTTTTTGACTAAGCATATAATGTCATAATTTTTGCGTAGCAAACACGACTGCTAGACATAGTTTCTCTAATGTTGTATAGCGGGTTTCATAACTGATGAAGGTTCGGCTAATATAATAATTAGCACGTTCTCTCTTTTCATCATCAAGTTGAGCTAACATAGCTCCTAAGGCATAATCAAGCTGAAATATATAGGAGAAATGGGCGATCAGGTTTAGGTGGTGAAAGCACAGGTGGATTAAGGAGGTATTGTTTGAGAAGTTCAAAAGCTTCTCTACATTCGGTGTCCCAATTAAAAGGGACATCCTTCTTAAGGAGTTTAAGAAAGGGACCGGTTTTGTCCGCCAGCTTATCGATGAAGCGACGGATAGCTTGAAGTTTACCTTGTAAACTTCGTAACTCAGATATATTAGTAGGTGCGGGCATATCAATGATGGCCGCAATCTTGAGAGGGTCGATTTCAATACCACGTAAAGAAACTAAAACCCCTAATAGTTTGCCGGACTTAACTCCGAATATGCATTTTGCTGGATTTAATCGAATAAGATATTCTCGTAATCGATTAAAAACTTTTCTCAAATCATCTAAATGATTATCTTCAATAATAGAGCGAGCTATAATATCATCTACATAATCATGTAGGATATCATGCATCATATCATGAAAAATATAGGTCATAGCTCGTTGATAAGTTGCACCTACGTTCTTTAAGCCAAATGGCATCACTTTCCAATAAAAGGTACCCTAGGGGGTAATAAAGGTTATTTTAGCCTGATCTTCAGGAGCTATCCTGATCTGATTATAACCGGAGAATCCATCCATTAAGGACATCATCCCACTCCCGATAGTAAAGTCAATGATTTGATCCATGTTTGGAAGAGGAAAGTCATCTTTAGGGCATGCAACGTTAATATCTCTAAAATCTGTGCAAACCCTAACTTTGGTAGCTTCTTTCTTGGTGACTGGAACTACATTTGAGATCCATTCAAGGATAATCAATAGCTTGTATAAAGATAACATTCAAGAGTTTTTCTAACTCCCCTTTGACTAGCGGAGCCACTTTGGGATGCATTTTTCTAAGTTTTTGTTTAACAGGTTTAGCATCCGGATGGACCACTAGATGATGCATGACTACATAAGGGTCTAGACCTGGCATATCTTCATATGTCCAAGCGAAGACATCTTCATACTCTTTAAGGAATGCAATGTATTGTTCTTGTTTTTCTTGACTTAATTCTGATCCAATATTGATTATGTGAGGATTATCCTCAGCTCCAATATTAATTTTAATGACGTTTTCTACCTCCATGTGTAGATCTCTTTCAAAATTAGGTGGGGCGGGTGAAACACCCAATTCTTGTAATTCTTGTAAGGTTAATTTAGATAATTCATCTTGAGGATTAGTGGCCTCAAGTTGGGCTATAGTTGGTATAGAACCATCAAAATAAAATCCATTGTGTAACATCTCTTCAACGGAGACATCATGGAAGATATCTCCTTCCAACTCTTCATCGGGTCAGCAATCATTTCAGGGTAAGCTATGGATAGCATGTTACATGAAAACGACTGATTTTTAAGAGGCAAATCATCACACCTATCCAAATAATCTTGATAACATATGAGATGATCATCATCTTCAAAAGGAAAGGGTTGACCCTTACTAGGAAATAGGCCCACACCACAACGGGCAGGCCACGGTTCTACCTCGAAAGGTTCTTTCATGCCATTTTGGAAAGGTCCCAAGCCTTTCCCTTTATATCCCATTTTAAGCATCATGGGTTTAGCTTTAATATAATCATTGGTAAAATAACACCGAGCGTATCCCTCATGATGAGTTTTGATATTCCGAGGGATTCTTCCCTACTCATATCCTTTATAAATGAAGGCACAACTCCCGACTTGGTAAGTACTTCCCATAGGTTGTGGGAGGCCCAAAGTACGAGGAGATGGCGGCAATTTATTTAAAAGAATTGAATCTTGCATGAAAGCATTTGTTTTTTCTGATATTAAGGTTGTGGATAAATCTGGTAAAAGTTCATCGAAAAGGGCATAAGATGTAGAAGGCTTATTCCCTATATCTTGAGATGTGGAAGGTATGATAGTTGTGTTTATAGGTTTTGAATTTATAGGGATAGAACATGAAGGATTGGTTGTAGATTTAAGATCTTTTTGAGGTTCTAGAGTGATTTGTTTAGAGGATTGTTGATCTATATAGGAGGATGAAATTAATGGAGGGGAAATAGGTGAAGTTATGGGTGTGTGTTTCACAGTTTTAGATGAAAAATAAGAACTAGGATGTGTGGATGACAGAGCAGGGCAAAATTGCACTCCAACGGGTTCTGCCAAAGCACACATATCAAAGGGTCTAGGGTCACCATGGATAGTGACCAACTGATTTTTAAACTCAAATTTAACACATTGGTGTAAAGTTGATGGGACCGCTCGCATCGCATTGATCCAAGGGTCACCCAAAAGTATATTGTACGATGTCGGGCAATGTACAATAAACACGGTTGTTTCTAGGGTTCTAGGACCAACTTGCAATGGGAGGGTAATAACTCCACACGTTTCTTGTGTTTCGTCATTAAAAGCTTTGATAATCATATCAGTTTTCTTCATTTCATCACTTCTAAAGCCAAATCTTTGGTAGAAGTCAAAAGTGCAAATGTTTAGAGATGAGCCATTATCAATCAAGACTCGTTTGACAGCTACATCTCCAATTAGAGCAGTAATGTATAAGGGATTATCCTTATGTAAACTGTGTTGTGGGATATCTTTATCCCGAAAGTCAATACAATCAACCTCTCGAGTGATGATAGTATTGGCCATAGCTTCAGGTTGGATGTTTTGAGGTACCATCATTTGGCTTAATGTAAGCATCAACTCATCCCTATGGGTGGGAGAGGATCTTAATAAATCCAAAAGGGAAATTCTGGCCGTAGTATTGGATAATTGCTCATTAATATTGTAAGGGGGTTTAGGTTGAACATTAGGAGCATGATTCCCTTTATTGGGATTTTTCAAAACGAATGGAGCCGATCCATCATTCTGATTTGGTTCTTGTTGGGAATTTTGAGCTTGTTGTCGGGTGACGACTCCGATGGTACCTACAATGTTATATTGAAGACGTTGAACTGGTCTCGGTCTAGCATTGATGGCTTGTTCATTAGAAAGGAATATATTAGAAGAAGGTCGAGTAGTAACTCTTCTAGGAAATGGTTCTTCTGGAACCATAGCATCTCGTGACGGGTTGAATAGGATCCGATTCATTTTCAGAACTATTCGATTGGTTTGAAGTAATGTCCACTTCACTTTCAGTATCTAATTCTATATCACTAGAATCAGAAGTTTGGAAATTATGTAAGGGCCTGGTCGTAACCAGGGATAAGGTTGTGTCAAATATTTTAGGATCCTGAATAGGTAATTGTCTGCTAATGGTTCCTACATATCGGTAGGAGGGGGAACATTATGATGTTCGATTTGATTGGCTACCTCTTTACCATGTCTTGGTAAAGGGTGTTGAAATATGTCTAATGTTTGATTAGCATTTTGATTTTGATTTTGGGGAACGGTCTTTTGAGTATTATTAGGAGGGTTTTGTTTAGGTTGGAAGGCTTGCACTTCCATTTCATTATTATCAATCAAATCTTGTATTTTATGTTTCAACCTTTTACAAGCATTGGTAGAGTGTCCAGGTCCTCTATGGAAATCACAGTGTAAGTCAGCTCTGTATCCGGGTATAGTTGGATCAGGTTCCTGGATAGCTGGTAATTGGATCAAACCTCTTTCGAGTAATTGAGGTAAAATAGTTGATAAGGGTTGATTTAATCTAGTAAATTCTCGAGGAGGCTTATCAGAGGTTTCAATATAAATTTTTTTGTTGTCTTCGTTGCATTGATATTAGCAACATTTTTGCTATCAATGACTCCATCACCGACAACTTGTTTGTTTTTATATTGATTTCTGGATGTTTTCTCATCATCCTTCTTCCTAAGTTGGCCTCTCCTAATGAGGGCATCTTCTACTCTTCGAGCTAAATCTATAGCTTGATCGAAGGTAGTTAAAGTAGCAGTTGATAGCTCATAAGATATTTGTTCTTGTAAATTATTGATAAAAATGTCCAACATTTCCCTATAAGGTAGCACAAAGTGCAGTTTTCCTGTCAATTGCCTCCATCTAGCTAAGAAATCGGCAAAACATTCATCCTTGTCTTGTTTTAAATTGTATAGATCTTTAATGGTTACATGCCTCTCGATGTAGGCACTAAATTGATGGACAAATGATTCAACTTGCTTCTTCAAAGTTTCTCAAAGAATGAGTGGGCAATTGATAGTACCACTCTAATGCCATTCCACCTAAACTTTTCGGGAACATTTTTAGTAATAGCAAGTCATCATGTGATATATCATGACATGCTATCCTAAACATGCGAAGATGCTCTATGGGATCTTTGGTTCCTTTATATATAGGCAAGATGGGCATGGGAAAATGCTTAGGGTATGGTTGAGCTACAACTATGGGATCCAAAGGTTGACTACATATCTCTCGATAATTATACGAGGGACGGTAGGGATCTATCTGGTCCATACGTGAAGCTAACTGTTTCACCATGGCTTCCAGATTACTAGTTTGCCCCCCATATTGGTTTGGTAGGGCATTGACATGGGTTTTATGAGCATATGATGGAGGGACATGAAGATTAGATGCCATGTTACTATTGTGTAAATTATTGGTAGGAAAAGTGTTATGAAGGAACTTTGAAGTTGTATTATGATGTATTCCAGATTGTTGAAAATTGGTATTTGGCTTCGTTTTAGGTTTTTGTTTACTTGAAGCATATTGCTCAATAGTTTGGCGGAATAAAGTAGTGAAGGAAGGTTTCTTTTGTGTGGGAATGATTTTAGGTTGAATAACATGTTCCTTAGGAGGTTGGGTAGCCTGTTGTTTTGACATGTTTTGCATCATAGTGACCATATCTCGTATTGGATGGCCCAACCTTATCACTTTCTTGATCAATGAAAGACAAGGGATTAGTGCGCACATCATACATATATTCCATGGCTGCTTGAGTGTTACTAATTTGCCCTTTATCAATACGAACTGCCACATTAAGGGCGTCAATATTATCATCGAGAAATTTCTGGAGATGATCTACGTTGTCAAAAGCAATAGTTCCATCTGGAGCTACTCTAGGGGATGAGGGTCCATCCTCTTTAACACTTCCTTCTTGTTCATTATCTTCACCTAGGTCATCTTCTGGTTGAGCTAGAGTTTTTCCTTCCGAAGTTGGATCTTCAGGAAGGACATTTGGGTCTCTAGTTGTATCTTGTAACCAATCTTCTTCTTCTCCTAAAGTTTCTTTACCATTCCTAAGTTTAGGCATGGTGCTAAATTTTGATTTCAGCAAATATATATATATATATATATATATATATATATGCAACAAGTTTAAGAGGTATATATTTATTATATACCTACTACAATATTTGAAATGAAATGTTTAAGTTTTTGCTATGTTTTTTAGTTTTTCTTTGTTTTTGAAATAATATTGTAAAGACAATCAACACAATAAATGCAAGAAATAAGACTGAAAGTAATAATCTAGTTTTCTATAAACAATTTATAAATATCATTAATAGGCTCGAGTTGTTCAGGAGTCATGAAGTGTTCTTCTTCAAATTGAAAGTTTTCTTTTAAAAATTTAATGAAAAGAGCTATAGTGATATTATCTGTCTCAGATGCTGGTTGATAGAAGTAAAGCTCGTGGCAATACTCTCGATATAACACAGCTCGAGGAACTCTATTCCATCTTTCCCTATCTGTAAGAACAACCTCTTGGTCTTCTACAAGACCTAGGAACTGGTGTACAATGGCTGCGTTCTCGAGGTATTCCTCGAAGGTGAACAATTCTGAAGATACAAGAGCTCTCCTATAAGCTAACCATCTATGGCAGGTCTCTCAAGTTCATGATAAAAGACAAGTTGATGAGGATCCAAGATTCTATCTAGGACTAGCCTCTTGATTTGCTTAAGTTGTGTTGACCTAGATGAGATGACACTAAGTCTCCTATCAAGTTCATTCCACAAGAGTTGATTTCTATCTGTTTCAGGCACACTAAGTACATAATTGACTTCTATGGCTGCCAATTGGTTTTCTACATTTATAGTAACTGCTAATATTTTCTTAGGAGCTACCATCTAAACATGATATTAAACTTAAATGATCTAAAATGCATCTATGTTTTAGTTGTTCTATTTTTTTTTTTGTTTTCAAAAGGTTTACAATGCATTCACGTCGGGTTCACCAAAATGTATCGCTCCAAATTTTTTGCATCCTTACCTTCAGGCTATAGGATCCGTGCCCGAAAGGAGGATGGGAAAAGGATGTCGCGGTACCTCGGACCGAGAGGACTTGCGAAGGTCCCGCCTCTCAAGGGAGGTGTATATTGGTGATTTTTCGACGGATGGTGGGTTCACCAAGAAACATTTAATGGCAGTTTCCACGCCTAGGTTTGGAATGTGTTTTTATGTGTTCATTTTTAGCCTTAAGCATTCATATCCTAGGTTTGGCCAAATGAATCTAAATTAATCTATATGAAAGTGCAGATTTAATGAATACAGAAAATAGATTTAAAGACAGAAAATAGAGAAATTACAGAATACAAACGAAGAATACCTGATCCGGATGTCTGATGGAGATTCTGATGTTTGAAGCAATCAGGATCGCCTGGATTTGACAGAATCATCCGAGATCGGACAAGATCGTCTGAGATCCGACGAATTTAAATTCTAGACCCGCAAAAAAAAAATAGATGCCAAAATACAAAGAATACCACTATGATGATAGAGGGAAACAACACAAAATGACAATATGAATACTAAACAATAGTTATGAATAGAAATTCAAACAAATTATGATATTCTAATGAGAAATTATGATCTTATCATGCAACCTAAGCTATATGGGTGAACTCCAAATGCAAAATAACATAAAATATTGAATAAAATTGCTAATTACAACATAAAACAATAAAAAAAAGGGAGAAGAAATGCAAACTTTAGGCACTCGATTGCCTCAATGTTGACTCGTAATCAAATCGTCCCACATTGGTACGAAATCGTCTCTCGATTCGACAGGATCGCCTCCGATCTCGAACAGGTTCGTCGACGACGATGAAATCTTGCTCCGACTGAAAAACACTAAGGTACCTGCAACAAAATTGGTATAGGACTACTGCAAGTGTGAATTTGGGATGATTTAACGTGTATGAAGTTAAGTTACAGAGAATTTCAGCCAGGGGTTGGGAAGGGAAGGTCCTAAGGATTAAATAGGCTTAGGGGAGTAGTTAGGAGGTTGGAGATCATCCCTATTTGGGAGATCTCCAACCGGGGAGGGTCCCTAACGGCGCAGACACGCTTCTGCCCGGATTAGAGGCCCGTTGGAACAGAAGCTAATTGTGCAAAATTAGTTTTGCGACAAGATCGTCTGGACGTCCTAGCCCAGACGAAATCGTCGGATCTGGGGCGATATCGTCTGATCGGCGACGATATCATCAAACGGTCAAAACAACCTCTAAAAATGGCACGAAAAAGGGGGAAACGGATTACCCGACGGTTAACGGGCGGTTTGGGAGGTTAAAATTTGAATTTAAATTATTTACTAAGGTGAATGTAATTATTACAATTTCACTGCGCCAATTTTAGGGTGCTACAGGACTCAGCAGGATGAAACCAGAGAATAGAAATTTGAAAGGGACATGGATATATGTGACAATAATCTTAAGCAAATAGCCTTAGTATTTGGAGAGACATCAACCTCAAGTGAGACTTCTAATACCAGATGTGATATAATGAAGCAAGGAAATCTTATAAGGTTGAGTATTTAGAAAGAATAGATGTTATCAATATTAGGAATAGGATAGTGGAAGACAAAATTGATGAAGGGCCTACACAAAAGGAGAAAACTATGGGAGTTATTTAATAGAAAAAGGTAAATCAGACAAAGTTGCAAATGATTCTTGAAGAGCCTAAAGTAGATGAAATTATACAAAAACAACATAATGATCTAGTTAATCAAATAATTAGAAAGGAAATTGATGATAAGAAAGATCCATTTGATTTAGATTTAGAGGTTTCCAAATAGAAAGTCAACATAACTTTTGGAGAATTAATGACTATTCCAAAATATCAGTATCAGGTATGTAGAGCCTTGAAATTAACTAATCTTTCAGGAGGACAGTCTAAAACCCCCATAGACCTTGAAAATAATGCAGTCAGAGCCCCATATTTAGTTGAACCATTTTACATAATACTAAGGTATACATCAAGCTATGGAGACCAATATGTTATTCATAATTGCATGCTTGATAGTAGTGATTCTATGAATGTGATGTCAAAACATGTAGTTGATTAGTTAGGTTTGATTTATTAAAAAGAGGAGCCCCCTATTTTTGTCATGGATAATATGAGAGTACCTTGTGTAGGCATTATCACTAGACTTCTTGTCTATATCGAAAAATATCCTAAGAAAGGTGTGGTAATGGATGTTGCAATTTTAGATATGAACCCTTTATTTTCCATATTACTCTCTAGGCATTAGGTAGAGCAACTAGTTGGTACTATTCACTTGGATTGGTCATATGCCACTATTCCAATGTAGGGTAAGCAAAAAGTGATATTGAAAGGAGAACCCTTCAACAAGTATTTAGTTGAATATAGAGATCCTAATGATAATATGGTTAATATCAGGAATTATATTAAGGAAAATGACATGGGGGTTTACTCTATATAGCATTCTCCTTTCTTGTTGGAAGATGCTAAGAATATGGATCCAAAATTGAAGGCTGAAGCAAATGCAAAAACTAATGGAATTCTAACTTATGAGTTATGGCTTATGACCTTTGATGGGATAAAATATAAAGTAGAACCAGGAGCTAGAGTACTATTTATAGACATCAATGGTAGCTATCTTGGCATACCATATAGGTTAGAATTTTTTTGTACAAATAATGTTGTAAAGTATGAAGCTTTATTTCTAGGGTTAAGGAAATCCAAGGAATTGGGTATTAATTACCTCAAAGTTAGTGGGGATGCTGAGATAATAATTCAATAGATCAAAGGGAGATATCAAACAAAACATCCTAGATTAAAATAATATAAACATGCAGTGTTGTATGAAATAGATAGATTTTTAGCTTTTGATCTACAATTTATTCGTAGAGCATAGAATCACAATGCTAATTTGTTGGCCATTAATTCTTCTGGAGTAAAAAACCTTGAGATAGATACTTGGTTTATGGAAAGGTTTCCAACCATATCTATTTAAAATCCATCTATCCCAGATAATGTGGCATATTTACAAGTTTTGCATGATGATATACATATAAATGATTTTATGACTACGCAAAATGAATATTTTGATGTTATTTGTGATGAAAGTGATGAAGAAAAATTGAAGTATATTATTGGAGAGCCTACATAAGTCATATAATTGAAGACCAACAGGATACCTAGGGGGATGGTATCTTTACAGAGCTTTTTTGACGAGTTTTATAGAGCATACAAACCTCTAGTTCAAGAATCTGAGGTAGATGAAGTTAATATTAGAACAGAGGAAGAGCCTAAGATTGTTAGTATCAATAAAGCTCTATCAAGAAAAGAGAAGCAACAATATATCAAATTTTTGAAAAAGAACATGGATATTTTTGCTTAGAGTTATGAAGATATGAAGACCTTTAATACAAAGGTAATGACTCACATAATACCACTTCAAAAAGATACCAAGACTTTCAGGAAAAAACAAAGGAAGTTCAATCCCACTTTGCATCCAATTATCCAGAAAGAAGTGCAGAAGTTACTGGATACCAAGATAATCAGGGAGGTGAGATTTTCTACTTGGTTGGAAAACCTGGTTCTAGTTAGAAAAATAATGGTGAGATCAGGCTTTGTGTAGATTTTAAGAATATGAATAAGATCTCTCTCAAAGAATACTATCCACTTCCAAATATAGATCAATTGCTTCAAGTAGTGGTTGGGTCATTGATAATGTATTTATTGGATGGCTTTTTAGGTTACAATACGATTGTAGTGAATCCAGAAGATAGACACAAAACAACTGTCACTACACCATGGGGAATATTTGAATATCTTAGGATACCCTTTGGATTGATGAATGAAGGGGTAACATTTAAGAGAGCAGTGGATGTTGCATTTAAGGGATTGTTGTTCAAGATAGTGGTAATATATCTTAATGATATTATAGTTTTTTCAAAAATTCCTAAAGATCATTTTGTAGATCTAACTCAAGTGTTTGATAGGTGCAAAGAGTTTGGCATATCTTTGAATCCTAGAAAATGTGTGTTTGGGGATACACAAAGTAAACTGCTTGGGCATATTATTTCAAAATATGGGATGAGCATTGATCCACAAAGAGTAGAAGCCATTGCTAAAATTCCCCCTCCTAAGAATATTAATGGAGTTAGATCATTCTATGGAAAGATGAAATTTATTAGGAGGTTTATCACTGATTTTGCTCAGATTGCCAAACTAATAAATAATATGATCAAGAAAAATGGGGAAATAAGGTGGATAGAGAAAAATACTGTTTCTTTTCAGAAGATCAAAGATACAATCACTTAAGCTCTGGTATTGAATTGCCCTGATTACTCAAGAGATTTCAAAATCTACTCATTTGCCACAGAACACACTATTGTTGTAGTTCTAGCTCAGAAGGATGAAGAAAAAAATGAAAGGCATAGAGCCTTTATGAGTACATAATTGAAGGGTGCTAAATTGAAATACTTTATGCTAGAAAAAAAGCTTATGCATTAATCAGAGCATTAGATCATTTTAAATGTATATTTGGATCCAACAAGGTAATAGCTTGTATTTCCTACATTTTTGTTAAAGATATTTTCACTCAACCTAAACCTTTAGGCAATCCTACAAGATGGATGTCTAAGTTATTACAGTGTGATGTAGAATTTAAAAAAGTAAATATTGTTAGAGGACAAGGACTAGAAAAGTATCTAGCTAAAGGGGAGGCTATAAATAACACTATTGCAATGGATGAGCAACAAGAAGCTAGATAAATTGATAATTTTGATTGCCAGTGGTATGATGGCATTATGTTTTACCTTCAAAACTTTTCATTTCCAAAAGACATATCCAAAAATAAAAGGAGATCTATCAAGCAATTGGCCCAAAGGTATTACATTCAAGAAGGTAGACTATATTGGAGGCATCTAGATGGTGTGTTGCTTCTCTGTTTGTTTGAGAAAGAGATCCCTCAAGTACTAAAATAATATCATTCTGGCTTTTGTGGGGGTCACTTTGCTCCAAAGGATACTGCTCACAATATCATGAAAGCTGGTTATTATTGGCCCTCTCTATTTAAGGATGTTTACCAATTTTTTAGAAGTTGTCATAAGTGTCAGATTTTTGTAAGAAAGAAGAATTTGCCATCCATTCCATTGAAGCTAGTGATTGTGGAAGCTCCTTTTACTCAATTGGGAATAGATCTCATAGGTGATATTAACCCCAATTATTCTAAAGGTCATAAGTGAATCATTAAAGCAAAAAACTATTTTATCAAGTGGGTAAAAGCAACACCTCTCAATAAATCCACTATAAAAATGATCATCAAGTTTTTAGAAGAGCACATATTGACAAGATTTGTGATTTCCAAGATGATAATCACAAACAATGGTAACTACTTAACTTATTTTGAGATGATTAAATTTTGTGCTAGGTACAACATAGAGCTTTCTCATTCTACAAATTACTATCCTCAAGGGAATGGTTTAGCAAAATCCTCAAAGAAGAATTTGATCACTAAAATCAAAAGGGCATTAGGAAAAAACAAAAGAAACTGGGATAGTGAGCTGAAGTATGCTTTATGGGTTGACAAAATATATATCAAAAGAAGCACATAAAAGTCTTCCTATGAACTAGTATATGGTGAGAATGCTCTACTACCCCCTTAGGTGGAAAGTCATGTTTTATCTTTACTTCTTTAGGATCATGAAAATCCAAATGTTTTGCAAAGAAGAGTTGATCAAATTGTAAAGTTGTAGGAAGATAGAAAGAATGCACTAATGAATATGACTTAGCAAGATCACAAAATAATGCAGTTGTTCAACAAGAAAGCCAGAGGTAAACCTTTTTAGGGAGGAGATATAGTTCTGTATTGGGATCCAAAAAATGATAAGCATGGTGAAAAAGGGAAATGGTAGCCTAAATATCTTGGCCCCCATCAAATCCTATAAAATGTAGGCCAACATACTTACAAATTGTAAACTCTAGATGGTGCGGAGTTTTCAATTCCTATAAATGGCCAACATTTGAAATTATATCATTCAAAACTAAGGCTTGAGAAGCCACAAAAAAAAGTGTGTTTCAATCTTTTTCTTTTTAGGTGATTAAGGTTTCAATTTTTAGGTGATTGAGTCTTTTTAGGTGATTAGGCAAGTTTTTGTGGTTTGCTAGAGATTCTAGAATTCTCAGGTGATTCATGTTCAAAAGTATTTTTCAACACAAGTCCCATTTTAAGCCTGTGTTGGATCCTCAAAATCCAACTTGAGTTTGCCCCCCCCTTTTAAAAAAATATATTATTTTTGGCCAAAAGCTACCCTATTTTTAGTAAGTCACCAAAAGATCCCGAATAGCCCTTTAAATTAATACACATTATTGCATTTTCCACATTAAACCTCGTAGAAAATATAAACACCTATCCATGTCTAAAAAGTCATCAAATTCCAAATTTTCTTTCTTTCAAATTTTCTAAAAGATACAAAATCCCATTTTTGGGGTACTAGATTAAGGAATTAGGGCCTGATAACACACTAAAAAATATTTAAGGCTTCTACAGAAACCTTGCCATGACATTTTCCTCCTCTTTATCTAGCTCCATGTAAAATTTCAAGTCAATCCAATGGTCAAATAAAAAATTATGTCCCTTCGAAAGATAGGCTATTATGGGCCATTTTTGAGATTTAATTAAGAGATAGTGAGAGGCCATCATTCAACTCCAATAATTGCAGTTATAAAAGATTATTATTATCATGATTTATGTAATAGGTATTTTTGACCAACTTAGACCACTACCACACTACAAATAAGAACCACTATAAGCACAATTAATAATATAGGGCCATGATAAAAATAATTACAATTTTTGTAATTATGGACCATCATCAAGCTTTGAATGAAAACCAATTTATAGGCTATATGAGAGAGTTGCTGTAGTAGAAAAAATCATCAAGTTTTTGCACAGTAATTTTGCAAGAGGTATACCAGTGTGCCCATCCTTGTCGGTTGTATTTTCCTTTGTGTGTCTTGTCTAGTCACCCTTTTTTTTTCTTCCCCATTATTGTGTAGGTTTTACTGAGGATATGCCCATTCTATTGAGATCATTTCCAGTGGCTGATGCTGGAAGATAGGAGGCTCTTTGTTACATAATTTGAACAAAGAGTTGCAATTCTCTATTGCATCATTTGAATGGAGAATTTATTTGTATAGGTTTAGTGAGATATGATTATTTTGATAAGACTCTCATTGTAAGTATTTGTTGTTTAATGTAATCATGTTTCCTCCTTTAAGTAGTTCTATGTATAATTTTATGTGTTCTCCCATTTACATGTTATATAATTTGAATGTGTAAATGGTATCTTTTTTTGCCGACATGTTGAATCATTTCTATTACATTATTTGAATGGATGTGATTGTCTCAGTTTTATCTTCCCTCCCTTTTATCTTCATCATATTTTAAGTCTAGCTACAATTTCCCAATGGATAAGGCATTGGTATACAACTTGAAGCACTAGTTGGGAGTTACTTCAAACTTGGTCAAATTTTATGTTACAGTTTTATTTTATTTTTGTAAATCTAGATGAGAATGAGCATATAAGAAATATTTTAGGCTCACCTCTAGGGTTTCCTTACCCTACTCAATCTATCTAGTCTTAGGATAATATTTTCCCGAGTTAAAGAGGTGGATCCACCAGAGTCCACAAAACTGATTGGATTAGAAAAATCTTGCAGTGTGACAAATATATTAAGGGTGCAGGAATTTCCCCCAACAAGGGTATATTAGCATGTAAAAAATAATGTAATATCTCCAACAAATTTTATGAGTCACCAAGATTAGAGCACATATATTTAATCCCAATATTAAGGTGCCATAATGATATGATCATAATAAGTTCTATTTTTAGAATGGTATTTGGGGACACCATCATAGTGACTACATAGACCTTAGTCATTATATATATACTCAAATAGTAGGTCCAAAATTTGATTTTTAAAATCATCCAACAAGAACAAATATAAGGATGAAGGATAGATAAAGGTTTAGGCTTATGATATATAACCATATTTAAACCCAACTTTTGAGGATATACAACAACCACTTCCTTTATCATAGTGCATAAGTTGGAGCCTTTAGCTCTAATTATAATCAGTAGACACCCCCTAGTAACCAAAACACTCCTAAAATAATGAAGGAATAATCAAAGGAGGGATCATGTAATCAACATTATTGGCTAGTTCAAAATCAAAATCTACATAATGCTTAACAAACATAAACTTCTCACTTATGGGTTCTAAAGTAATCAATGAAGAGTTTCATAACTTATACAAAGGTTTCAATCTCATGGATGAATATTAACTTTTTTGGCCTATGGGGTTTGGAGTAAATGGTGAGAAATGAAGAATTTTACATCATAAAATAGGTTTAAATTTCATAGGTGAACCTTAACATTTTTTTCCATGCAGCTTGTGATAAATGGTGAAGAGTGACAAATTTCACATTATATACCATGGTTCCAATACCACTGTTGAATCTTAATATTTAACCCAAGGTATTTTGAGCAAGTATTGGTAAGGAAAGAGTTTCACATCATAAATAAAGGTTCCAATCCTAAGCTAAACCTCAATATTTGTTATTCTAATACCACTATATGGGTTTTTAAAATACATTGGTAACACTATAATAATGTACTATGAAAGAGATCCATTTTAATCCCATATAACCAATTAAAAAACCAAAACATAAACTAAACATGTAAATCAAGTCAATACCCAACCTAGGGGTGGTAATGAGTTTGTTTATACCTACCCTATAGTTGCTAGATTTATCAATGTTTTGGATGTTAACCTCAAATACATAGAGTATATCGATAAATAAATAACTACTATCACTAGAAGTATACCTTAATATAAAAAAAACATCCATCTAAAGAATACAAGAAAGAAAAGGAAAATCAAAAGCCTAAGCAATTTTTTTAAGCATAGATTAACCCATCCTTTAGTATTAGTGAAGAACACAAGCTTATACTGAGATGGGTGGTGAACAGTATAAGACCACTTTTTACTTTTCTTTTCCAATCAATATTATGCAATTTAAAGATAGCAATATCAATAGCAATAATCAAAGCAATGCAAAAATCACCACACATAATAGAGACACTGCAATTTACGTGGTTCACCCAATGTGGACTAATCCATGGAGAAAATATTTCACTAAATTTTTCTCAATCAATCTCTTGGGAATTCTTTCCCTATTACAATGTTTATGGACCTCTATCTAATGGAGATACCAATCTCCTGATTAAGTTTGTGGAACTCTATCCATAGGAGAACTCCTTTCCCCTCTTTCTCTGGCTGGTGATATTCTAGAACTGCTACCTCCACTGCACTGGCTAATGGATATCTATCCACTAAAGACTCTTGTCCTCACTTAGAAGACCTATCCTCACTACCCTAGCTAATGGACCTCTATCCACTGGAGACTATTGTCCTCTATACTCTAACACCTCCAAAGCTCTATCTAAAATTTGCACTAAACATAGTTTGTTGATCTAGGAAAAAGTTGCTCAATATCTATCATCAAATTTGCACTAAACATAGTCCTTTGGTCTAGCACAAATCTTCTCAATCTCTGTCTCCGATATGGCACAAATCTATCCTCAAATTTGCACCAAATTTGTCCTTGAATCTATACTAAACATAGTCCTTTGGTCTACCACAAATAATTCCTCAATCTTTATCCTCAAGCATTAACTCAAAGCTCGAATCAATCTCAAATAAACTCTGTTGGATCTGACCCAAATCTTAACTCAAGGTTTGAACAAATCAATCAATTCTGCTCATAATCCTTCTCAAGACATGTCTCAAATCTGTCTTGTAAGCTTAAACAAAAGCTCACACTAATCTGTCCACAAGTCCTCTCTAGAACTTGTCCAATCTACTCAATAAGTCCTCTCAGTAACTTAACCAAATTTTCTCAATAAGTCCTCACAAAAACTTAACCAAATCTACTCAAAAACTGTATTGTAAGCTTCCACAAAAGATTACTCAAATCTGTCCACAAGTATTCTCAAATACTTACCTCAAATCTGCTCAACAAATTCACACAAGAACTTTTCCAATCTCATAGAAAAATAAAGAGAATTTTTAGAGACTCAATATGCTCTATACTCATCACAATAATCAATAACTTTCAATAAATCTTTCAGAAACATAAAGAGAATTGTTAGAGACTCAATATGCTTCAACTCAATACTCAATTACTTTATTAATTCAATTCATAATATAGAATAGTTTGTTTTATGGAACTTGAACAATCACTTCACACACCCACTTGACTAGGCTCAACCAACTCTTCTCAACCAATCACTTAATAAAATAATCCTTGCCCACAAACCCTAGTCCAAGTTCTTTGTTCAACAACTCCAACAACAATGCTTATAAAACAAGGTTTTAATAACAACTCTTTATTCCAAAAAACCTTGAAGCATTAACTCAAACACACTCAATAAGGAAGCCCTAACAAAATCCTTTTCACTCTAAACTTGTTTTCAAAAAACCAATCAATCAACTCAACTATGGAAGAATGTGCTCATACCTTTTTCTTGATGATGATGGAATATCATAAATCTACCAAAACCACAAACACTTCTTTGCCAAGCTCAAGGAAATTATAATATGATAAATATTTCTCACAATGTAATTTAAAAACTCAATTACACCTTATCACTCCATCTATAAAAACAACCATCAACATACATAAAATATTTTCCAATAACACCTTATAATCTCCCAACTAAAATAAATTTAACATCCACTAAAATTTAACTCAAAAACCTTTTTAATTAAATTTTAATGGCAAGAAGAACTTTGGCAATAATCAAATCCACTTTCCTTATAACTCCAATAACATAAATCAATTACCAAACAAGAAACCTTTCATATACCCTTATAACTCTAAATAACACCTTATGAAAACATTAGGCAAATAAAATATTTAATAAAAATTACCTTTGCCACTAGTGGGATTCGAACCCCCAATCACTACCTCCTCGTGCACCCTAGCCGCGGGCTTGCACACCATGTATGCTAGATGCACGCTTGGAAGGTTAAGAGCACCTCGTGCTCTTTCTTCCAAGTATGGCACTCTAAACGAGCATGTACCAAAATTTTTCTCCTCAACACTCAAGACAAACACGTCAACAACTTTCACGTGAATCTATCGTGGTCACTTCGAATTCTAACACTCTTGCAAAATGCACACTGCCAATGGACCACACTGTCCATGTGAGTGAGGCCTTAAGCCCTCTCCTTTCATCTTCTTCCTGGCGCTAAAAAAATGAATTATTTTTCTTCTTCCTCAATCATTGCATGAAAATACTCTTTGCTCGGTCGCATGAAAAAAATAGTCAAAGAAGGGTAAGTTTTGAATGCCCCTTTGGCATATTATTTATACAAAAAATTCACCATATGACTTAGACGTCGACGCTCCATTAAATGTGATGATGTTGGTGGTTTTATAACCTTTATAATTTATAAATTATTTAAATTATAAAATATTTAAATTTTAGGTCCGAGGTGTAGACCAATTGGTTCATCCAAACTCCATAAGGGGGGTGGAGGTCCAAGGTTCAAATCTTGGGCCTCGTCGGACTAAATGCTTGTCCATTTCCTGGTGCTTTCAGTGGCATAAAAGGTTTAAAAATGATTGTGGCATGGTGGTTATAGGGGTGGACTGCGCAAAGATCTGTGTGGCGGCTTCGGGGCGGACAACACAGAATATTGTGGCGACCATAAAAGCTGGACAACCTGCCCAGATTCGTGGTGACTACCGATTCCACCATGTATTCAAAAAAACAACAAAAACAAAATTTAAATTTTATAAATTATATTTATAAACCTTTGAATTTAATAAAAATTAAAGCCTCCTTGAGATAAAATTTAAACCTTTATTTGTACTTCATTGATTTGATGAAAATTAATCTGCCACCATGGTTTTAATAAAAACCTTTATAAAAATTATTTTGACAATTTTTCTTCAACTCTTCGCATTGCTCCTGGTGTCAATGATGGTGTACTCCATGGTATTAATGACATCTTCATGTGTTCACTTTGGTATCAATGACAACTTCTCACCTTGACATCGATGACAACTAAATGAGCTCAAAATATCCAACAATTAGCAATGATAATTCTCATCATATCATCGAGTAGCCTACTAAGGATGGACTTTCTACAATCAAACCTATGGAAACCCCTAAATATTATTCTCTCCAAGAAACACCATCCGATCATGGTGTTTCATTTACCTCTCACTAGACAAAGGAGTCATTATTAAGTAATGAAACTAAGCATTCCAAGCATGGGATATTATAGAGGAGTTGCATATAGCTACATTAAGATTTTACACTTAGAATTTGTTGGGACTAAGATTTAAATGAACAAGATGGGATAATAATATTGATACAAATGTGTTACATATATAGGTAGGAGGCCTGTATGATAAATGACAAGTGTCAATACAAACTGACAAGTGTCAAAATAGAGGCATAGTGCACTTTAATTCTAACATTACCCCTTAAAGTGCACTATCCTAACTAAATAAAAAAACAAGTCAACATTAGGTAACATTCCCCTTTAAGGTTGACTTCTCTAAAAGCAACCTATCATCCTCTTTTAATGCTAACTTGGTCTAGGCTCATGCTCTTTGCGTTTGGTTCTCCAATTGTGAATAATGCTAGATTTACTATGTATACATCTCGGTATGTTGCCTCAGGGTCAACCACTTCCACGGGTCTGTTGCCACTGGGTCAGCCATCTAAGTGCCTTAGGGTCATCATGGGTGCCTCAGGGTCAGCCACTTCTGGGTCTGTTGCCTCTGCAGGTCATCCTCAGAGGATGTTGTCTCTTGTAGGTCACTGACTAGATCCACCATGAATATAAAATCCCTCCTCATGGTGAAATCAATCTAGAAGGTGTCGGTCTCTGCCAAAAATGCACCTTAATACATAAGAAAAATGAGCCATGAAATACAATAAAATAAGCCATAGAAGCCAAATATGGAGGAGAAGAAGTGTTGAGTGGTATTTTCACCCGATTGTGAAAACACACTCTCCGATAGGATTCGAATTCGAAATCCTCTCTTGCAAAGAAACTAAATAAATAATTTCTCCAAGGTCTCCGCTAAGTTAGCATTTTACATAAATAATAATATTCAATTTAAATGCTTGGAACACCTCAGTGGTTGCAAGTAACTGTAAACAAGGGGCACTGTGGTTTATTTTATTTTGAAGCTTTAATGATTTTTCATTAATCAGAATGAACACAATGTGAATTGATATTAACGATGAAATATTTTATTTTCAAATTTCGGTATATTTTCAAGTATTTTATTTCAACGACTGTAAATTAAACTAAAGTTAAATTTTCAAGAAAATAAAAGTGCAGAGAATAAAAGAAATGAAAATAAAATGCAAAGAAACTAAAACTAAAGTACATTCAGAGGGCTACGATCCTAATTTGACAAAACCAAAGATAATGAGGTTTTTTGCATACAACCTAACCTATTGAACCTGCAAAACACGCACAATCCAGATAATTTAGGTGCTGGTTTCTGAGGTTTTACTGTAGTTTTCAGATTTAGACATTCGCATGAAGCAACCAAGAGAACTTGCATTAAACTTCACCTATAAGCCTAAAAATCTGAAAAGGGAAAAGATAAACATTCAATCTTGCATGCAGAAAATAACTCCTTATTTCTTATCAATGAGGTGCAACTCTCTGAATTTTCTGTATTAAAAATTTATCATTTTACAATAACAGAAGTCTCTAGTTTTCTCAAAACCAAAAAAAGGGGAAGAAAAACACTCCAAAAGTAGGCCCAGAATGGCTTTTTGCCTTCGGCTCTGTAACTCTACTTACAACAATTTCTGACCTCTATATCAATCTGTGCTTCTACTTTTAAACTTTTTGGCAATGCTCTCTGTTTTGCCCTGTGATACTTCGCTTCATCTCCCAGATCGCTTTGTTTCATCTTCCCTGCCTCTTCGTTGTTTTTAACTTTCTGCTCGACGTCGAAACGTTTGATATTCTTTATGAACTGTAACACTTCCCATGATTCTTACACCTTTATGCCATGTGTTCAATGCTACCCCTGTATTTTTTGTAATGGCCCATTGTGAATCATGACAAAAACAAGACATGTCACGATATCGCGACGTTTTTATACCCACAGCTTTATTCGTCTTTAAGCACCGCGAAAATGAGACATGTCACGATATCGTGACATTTTTCTGTTAGCAGCCTTGTTCACCTTCATGCATCACGAAAATGAGACGTCATGATATCGCGATGTTTTTCTCCTTCGGGCCGCGTGGATGCAACCTGTCATAAAATCATGACATTTTTCTCCTTCGCTGTGTCTTGTTGTACTTAGCCACAAAAACACATGTCACAAAATCGTGAAACTTTTTCATTCTGTACCATCTCGCTGCTTTCTATCACGAAATCGTGACACTTTTTTATTTCGTACCATCTCGCTGCTTTTTGTCGCAAAATCATGACGCTTTTCTCTTTTGGGCTATGCAGATGCAATCTATCGCAAAATCATGATGTTTTTCTCTTTAGCTCTATCTTCCTACCTTTGGTCACGAAAATCCAACATGTCACGATATCGTGACACTTTTTCTCTATGTTCACTTTGGCTGCTCCAGGTCACGAAACTCCGACATGTCGTGATATCGTGACATTTTTTCTGTTTGCCCTTCATCTCGTCTTCAGATCACGAAAACATGACATGTCACGATATCATGACAACTTTAGTGCCTTGCTCTGTTTGACTAGTTTGACCATGATTTCATGATATGTTGCGATATCGCGACATCTTTCACTTTGTCTTTCTCTCTCCTCTGTGAACCGCGATTTCATGACATGTCACGATATCGCGACATTTTTCACTTTGTCTTTCTATCTCCACTTTGAATCGCGAAAACGCAACATGTCGTGATATCGCGACACTTTTTCCTGTACAATCGCAAAAATGCAACATGTCACGATATCGCGACACTTTTCTTTTTTCTTCCGCGATGGAGAAACATGTCGCGATATTGCAAAACTTTTTCTTTTTAGCCACGATGGAGCAACATGTCGCGATATCGCAACACTTTTTCTTTTTTTTATTCGTGATGGAGCAACATGTCACGATATCGCGACAACTTTTTATTTTTGGCTTTTATTTTCTCTTTTAACATCTGGGCCACTGCAACCTTCTTGGAAAGTGTGCAAAAAAGGTGGGTCCCCAATTTTGGGGTGTGTTGTGGAGCAACCACAACAAATGGAGACTCTGCTGGGAAATGCTCCTGAGCATTTCGATGAGAACCTAACCTGAAAAAAAAATACATACTTGAATACAGGCATTAGCACATAAAACATAAACAAATGTCGATAGATAAAAAATACATGAAACATTAGAATCATTAAGTATCAGCTCGGTGTGTGCAATGTGTTCCATTTTCTATCGTTTGAAATTGATCAACATTCCATTGTCAATTTTACATGAATGCATATGTGAGATTATGGATGATTTGTGTAACCTGATAAATATGCTTAGAGATTTTGCCTTTATAAAGGCTTAGACCTTCTAGTATCATACACAAACATCTAAGATTATCAAACCCTCTTAGGCAACTATATGTATAATAAATTGCTTTATTAGATCCCCAAAGTTGGTTATGAGTCACTACTATCTTGAACCCATGTGCAAGTGAAAGTGAAATCAGAGCTTTGGGAAATCAGACTCCCAACTGTTGGTCCGACTTTCATACACACCCTGTGAAGAATGAGCATAAAACTCTGATAACACTTATACGGGATAAATCCCACTCACTTTAGGATCTAGCTGGTTATCCAAGGTGTGAGTTACAGAGTCGGGTCGAATGTCAATTCACTCTTTTTTGCTTCTGGAATAGTTTTCAATATGGACTGTCTATTACCTTACAACGGGCTCACTGAACTTGTTCAAGAATGTTCAAAAGTTGTCACTTGTTGACAATCAGATTTAAAATTAATTCTTTGATCTAGCTCTTATGGGTCAGCAGATTTAAATAAAAGACAAAATTAAAAGAAAATAAAAATGGATCATTTCACGGTAAAACAAAGAGGGTAGGGTAAGGCAGAAAGAGAAGTTTATCAAACTTAACTGTAAAACAAAACTACCAATTTTATTTATACTATCAGCTTCACAACAGAACAAATCAAAGAAGAAAGTGTCCAGCTTTCTAAGATCACTTTCTACTAAGAGCATAAGGCAGAGATGGAACAGATCTAACAAAAAATTATAAACCGAAGGGAAGTCGGTTAAAATTGATATCTTTCACCGACAGCCTAGCTCGCACAGTGAGGACAGAGCAATTAGAACAGACTTGAACCTTAAATCTATAATTTTCCCTAGCATACAATAGAACAAATGAAGCCTAACAACATATTTAATCTTGATAACACGATTCACAAATATATTTAATAAACTTTAAAGAAACGGATAACAAAAGAAGATGAACTTATCACAATCTGCAAAAGATTAGGCTCCCGGCCATGCTATCACAGAAAACAAAAGCACATCAACTCCAAGTCCAGAAAATAAAGTATTTAACAAAATTTGCAAGAAATTGCTTCAATAGCCTTTTATTTCTAAGTTTTCGCCTCCTGCGATTACATTGAGAAGAAGTATTTATAGACTCAGGACAGACCCTGATATTTTAGAAATATCTTCTTCTCCAACCGTAAATCTTATCATCTTAAACCCTAGGACCCGGGTTTTACAATATAAAGCCATTTAAAACAAAGTCGGATAAAACTTAACCACTCGCAAATCGGTGCAATCACTTGCCATAAATGGAGAAGATAGAATTCGAATGCCACTTGCATTCACCCGCAACTGTGAGTAAATGCCCTCATTAATTCCCTCAGGTAATCTGGATGAGTCACCACTTCTCTGACATTTCATCTCCGCAGAGCCATCCCTGAGTTGAAAATATCTGCAAGCCATTAATTCTGCCATAAATTTTCATTAAATGCATTCATCGGAAAATTCGGTAACTATGTGTAGATATTTCCATTTTTCGGCCAATTCTCGACATACTCCATTAAATGGGCAGCAGCTTAGTCACCGTAAAGTCTCTTTGCGGCTAGATCTGTAAAAATTGGATGAAACAACAATTCTCGGCATCTTTTCTTTCAATATGGCCGTCTTTGATTAATTTGCACTAAGCTTTATCTTTATGGCCATTTCTCCGTTATCATGTAAGTGCCAGATGGCTTCCTGCATGAAAGACAAAAGATGGATTAGTATTTTAAAATTATTAAATCAAAAGCTTAAATATTAAAATGAAGCCCTAAAGTTCACTTGCATGTCGGCTCTAATCATCTGATACGTGGCTTGCAGTGCTTTGACACGTGTCACAAAATCGTGACACGTGTCCATTTCCAGCTGTCTTTTCATTTCGGGCTCTTTCTGTCAAGGTCACGAAATGCGACATGTCACGATTTCGCGACATGTCACGAAATCGCGACATCCCCTCCTGCCCTTTCGCCTATGGCCGCAAAATGCGACATGTCACGATTTTGCGACATGTCACGAAATCGCGCCTCTTCTAACTTCACACTTTTCCTCCATAGCTACGAAACGTGACATGTCACGATTTCGCGACATGTCACGAAATCGTGACCTCTCTTGCCTTCGGCGTTCCTTTTCAAACTTTATCACGATTTCGTGACGTCGCGAAATCGCGACGTCACGATTTTGTGACGTCTCCTTGCCTTAGCTATTTTTTCGATTTGGACACTTCTTTCTTTCTCTTTTCTTTCCTCCTTTTACTTCCTATCACGATTTTGCATGTCACGAAATCGCGACATCCTCCCTCCTCTTTCCAAAACGTCGCGATTTCGTGACATGTTTCTCACTTGCTTCCTTCTGCCTCCACTTGCCGCGAAATCGTGACCATTTCATGCCTTAGTCGATTTTTCCCTCTCAGCCGTGAAAATGCGACATGTCACGATTTTGCGACATTCCGTACAACTTCGCCTTCTCTCTCCAAACTCATCACGATTTCGTGACATGTCGTGATTTCTCTCTTTTCTTTCAATTTCGCAGATATCGCGACATTTCATTTCGCATTCGCGACTTTCGCATTTCGCATTCACATTTCCATTGTCGCGATATCGCGACATTTCCAATTTCGCGATATCGCGACATTTCTAAAAATTGAAATTTCGCGATATCGCGACATTTTCAAAAAATTTCGCGATATCCACATTTCCAAAAATTTCGCGATATCGCGACATTTCCAAAAGCGATTACATTTAAAGAAGTGAATTTTCCAAAAAGGAAAGTTTTGATTTTCTATGAATTTATCTATTCTGTTTTCCCGCATTTTTTTCATACCATTGAAAGATTTTCTTTATCCATGAATGATTCTAGCATGTAAAAAGTGAAGTCTGAGATAACAAAGCCAGAATGCAAGAATACTTGGATACTTTGACACAGGCAAAACTTGAAGAAGAAAGAGGCAAGTAAAAATTTGGAATTAAAACCTGAAAATCATCAAGAGGGTCCCTACTGCAAAAATGAAAGCTCAAAGTTTTCAAAGGATGGAAATTCATTTTTCAGTGGGGGTGTGTTGCTTCTCAACAAATGGCGATATCTATGGGTAAAATAGTAGCATTATTTTAGAACCCAGGACTCTAGTTTCAAAACAACATAGACCATGCATCAAGCCTTGCCACAGATATTCTTCAAAATAAATTGACTACTAACTGATAGTTGTTAAAATTTCCCAAGGACATACTAGGCTGAATTACTTAAGGAAGATTTCTGATGTGCAATTACAAGCGTATAAAACTTTCTTCAAGAATGACTGGATCGAATGTTGAACTCTCGGATTGATCAGCCTTTTCTAGATTGTAAAAAGGGGAAACCGAGTAGAGCTCGGTTTACTAGTTTAGCCTTTTACAAACTCCGACGGAGTTACCCTTTAGATTTACACGACCCAAATTTACAACTGTAAGGTAGAATCTACAACTTGGTAGAAGAAAAACATCTTTTGAAATCTTGGCTGCCTCTTTCATTATATAACTCTTTTTTTTTTTTCTTTTTATCTTTTTTATATATATATATATATTGGAAATAACAGAGTGCCAATTCAACTTTCATCTCTTTCTTTTGAAATACATCAACATCTGAAAAGCCTTAGAAAGAATAACAATTTTCTTTTAACATTTCATCAATCTGGAACTGCTTCAGCCTAGGCACTGATAGCCTCTATGGATACTCAAATAATTACATGAATCATAGTCCCCTCTTATAACCAACTTTTCTTGGATTCCCTAGGAGTTTCTCCAACCAAACAGAATAGCAGTTTCTTTATAATTAAAACAACTGTGGCAAGCAAGACACAAAATCCAATCATCCTTTCACTGTTGTTCGACTAAAAAATAGTTCCACTGTTCAGCTTCAAACAGACTATCTCACAATTATGATAATGAACACTGGATTGATCAGCTCAGAATAAAAACAATTTTTGGAAGGCTGACTTTTTTATTGATGCTCAAGCAAAGGTTAAAGAACAGAATTTTAAAAGCCAAAGAACTTTGTACAGACTTCCAAGGATAAACACATGCCTCTAAAACAAAATAAAATAAAACTGCACAGACTTTAAAATAAAACTGTACAGGCAGCAAAGAAAACAAAACTAT
The DNA here is from genome assembly GCA_028583015.1 of Wollemia nobilis. Taxonomy (NCBI): domain Eukaryota; kingdom Viridiplantae; phylum Streptophyta; class Pinopsida; order Araucariales; family Araucariaceae; genus Wollemia; species Wollemia nobilis. The sequence goes on from JAQPPZ010017129.1 coordinate 3,484,708, forward strand.
AGGGTTATTTACAAAGGAAACAAAATAAACATACATTAAAGGAAATGAAATAAAACAAGCAGCTATTTACAAAGGAAATAAACACTTAAATAAAAATAAAATAAACTTAAAAACAACACTAAAAAAGGAAATAGAATACATAAATGAACAAAGGAAAACGTATTCTACAAAGGAAATAAAATAAAAACAAAAAAATAAAAACTAAAACAAAACATTAAAAAACTAAAAAAAACTAACATTTAAATAAATAAACTAAAACATAAATAAAATACAGAATTAAAATTAAACTAAACTAAACAACTATACAGACATTAAAAGTAAACTAAACTAAAAACTAAAATAAACTAAAAACTGCAGAGTTATTTACAATGTATACACATGTTACAACTTCTTTATGACTCATTCAAATGATACATTGGACGGAACAACCGAGAAATAATGTTTTAAGTATTGACCATTAACAAGGAGGTCCAAAAAATTACCATCAAGGTCTTGTAAACGAAATGCATTATTACCCGTAATCTCAAGCAATCTGGTAGGGGCCTATCCACTAGTGGCTGCAACTTTGTATGCTTACCCTTCTTCTCATGGGCCTTGTCCCATAGAAGCACCAAGTCTCGCCATCCGAAAGCTTTCACTTTGGCCCTCTTGTCAAACCAGCGCTTGACGGTTTCTTGGTGCCGATTGAAGTGTTCCAGGGCTTGGAGTCTTTCATCCTGCAAGTTAGTTAGATCTAAAACACGGGCCTCTGCATCTGCTTGATCCTCAAAATAGTCTAAGACAAATTGGTAAGTAGGTAACTTCAGAGAGATGGGAACAATTGGCTGGGTACCATACAACAAAGCAAAAGGAGAAGTTTTAAGAGCCACTTTATATTTTATCCGGTCAGCCCAAAGTGCATATTTCAATAATGTATGCCACTGCCTGGGTTTGTCTGCTGTAGATTTCTTAATGGCATTCATTAAATTCTTGTTTGTGGACTCAGCCAGTCCATTGCCTTGGGGATAATAGTTGGATGAGAATCTGATAACTATCCCCATCCGGTATGCCCATTCTGCAAACTCCAATGATTGGAAGGCTGGTCCATTATCACACACCAAATTCAGAGGAACCCCAAACCTAGTTATGACATTTGACTCTAGAAATTCAATCACTTCATGAGCTGTACTTCTTGTGGTGGTTGCTGCTTCAACCCATCTTGTGCAGTAATCAGTAGTCGTTAGAACATACTTATGCCCTACTGAAGAATTTGGATTAATCACTCCCACAAAATCAAGTCCCCATTGCATGAAAGGTTTATTTATTACAACAGGCTGCAATGGTAGAGCCCGGTTGGCCTCTTTGGCTGCAAAAGTTTGGCACTGATGGCAGGTTCTTACATGCTGATGTGCATCTTTAAATAGTGTAGGCCAGTAATAGCCTCGCTCTCAATATTTTATGCGCAATGAGCAGATCCTGATGAATGCCCTACCCCTAACTTTTCATGAAAACTGGACATGACTTCATTGACTTCACCCCGAGAAATGCATCTCAAGAAAATGCCAGCATAATTCTCTCTGTACAAATTACCTGCTTTGAGGAGATAATGAGCAGCTTTCAGTTTTAATGCTCTCCTTTGGGTTCTGTTCAAGTGAGACGGGCAAATTCCAAATTGCAGCAGATGAATAATATCTCCATACCACTCATCAGATTCAGAATTTAACTGATTAACTTCTTCCCGTATAGGTACTTTAGCAATGTGTCGGGACAAACCAAGTCCTATGATCAATTTAGCAGGCCGAATCTCTAAGTCATACTCTTGCAGCCTTGTAACCCAATTACCCCTCGTTCACCCAACTCATTCGACTTAGAAGGTATTTAACAACTGGTCCTGGAACTATAGCATGAATTCTGCTTCTTAATATATAGTGCCTGAACTGCTTAACCGCTCTCACCAAGGCATAAGCTTGTTTGTCTAAACGAGAATATTTCAGCTCAACCCCTTCAAATTGGTACTCTTGAAAGCAATTGGATGTTCTCCGGTTTCCCTCCGTTGGGTCAGAACTGCAGCAAGTGTGTGTTCAGAAGAGAAGGTGTACAGATAAAAATCTGCACTGAAGTCTGGGCTTACCAGAACTGGTGCTTGTTTGATGGCTGTCTTGATTTCTTGGAAGGCTGTTTTAGCTTCTGTGGTCCAGAAAATCTGAGCAGTTTGCTTTAGCATGTCATTCATTGGCTTGACTATCTCTGCAAAACCGGAGATGAACTTCCTGACAAAGTTAATTTTTCCAAAGAAGGACCTCAACTCTTTCTTGGAGTTGGGAAATGGTATGCCGGATATGGCTTCAACTCTGCCCGGATCCATGGAAATGCCATCTTTTGTGACCAAGTGCCCAAGGAGCTTTCCTTCTGTTACACCAAAAATGCACTTCTTCGGATTCAAAGAAATGCCAAACTCCCTGCATTTATTAAACACAGACTCCAAGTGTTTTACATGGTCAAACCGAGATTTAGAGAAGACTGTTAAATCATCCATGTAAACAACAATGCATTTACCCATAAGGCCCTTGAAAGCATGATCCATTGCTCGTTGAAATGTAGCTCCGACATTTATTAATCCAAATGGCATCCTCTTGTAAGCAAAAGTTCCCCACTTAGTTGTGAAAGCAGTTTTCATTCTGTCTTCCTTCTCAACCAATATCTGATTATACCCTGAGAAACCATCCAGGAAAGACATCATCTCCGAACCATTGACAATCTGCAAGCACCTCATCCATGGAAGGCAGAGGGTAATTATCTTTTTCAGATGCCTTGTTTAAATTTCTAAAATCCACACACAGGCGGATCTCTCCATTTTTCTTTCTGACTGGCACCAGATTGGCCACCCAAGTAGAATGCCTGATGGGAAAAATAATGGCTGCACTCAATAGTTTTTCTACTTCTTTCTGGATGAGGGGCTCTAACAGAGCATTGACATGCCTCTGTTTTTGCCTGAAAGGTTTGCAAAATTCTTTTAAAGGTATAATGTGAGTGTAAACTTTAGGATCAAATACCTTTAAGTCTTTGTATGACCAGGCCATAACATCCTTGGACCTGTGAAGAAAATCAATCATACTTCTTTTTATTTCTGGATCACAGTTCTTAGCCAACTTGATGTGCCTGGGATCTTCTTCAGTCCCTATGTTCAGGTTTTCAGTCTCACTGTCTGTGGCACCCACATAATCCTTAGAATTCACCTTTTGCTTGATTTTGTCAACATCAAAGAGCCGCTCCAGCTCCACCATTCCTTTTGGAATTCTATTGTCCTTCAACCTCATTATTCCCCTGTCATCATCTAACTGCTCCAGTAGGGTATCCCTTTGGCCCTCATCGATTATAGCATTTTCAAATGTGTTAGTACTCTGCAAAAAGTTTACAATCTGTTGATCATCAGAGAAAACCTGAAAATTATCTATATTGTTTGGAACTGAAGGACAAGGGACTAACTCAATTGAAAACTTGTTCCATTTAAATTCTTCCAATGGTTTTAAACTTGCAACTGAAGAAGCCAAGACATCTGCATGTGAATTCTCGCTCTCCGGGTATGTGTGTCAGATTAAAAGCATCAAAGTCTTTTACAAGATCCCAAGCCCGATGTTTGTATCCTTTTAAATAAGATGCTTTACACTCGAATTTACCTTTGACTTGATTAGCCACCAATTCCAAATCAGTAAAAACTTGAATATTTCTTGCTCCTTTGTCCAAAGCAAATTTCAAACCTAAAACCGGAGCTTCATACTCTGCTAAATTATTTGTACAAGGGAACTGTAGGTGGTAAGACATAAAATATGTCCGACTTTCGTGCCCTTTGAGGACTCGCCCCTGTTCCGTAACCCCGTTTAGATCTAGCCCCATCCACATGAAGTGTCCGGACTTCATTAGTATGTACATGATGAGCTTTATTAAACTTGTTAATCTGTCCCGTTGTTAAATTGTAGACTCCAATATCTACCTCCTCGCAATATTTACAGTTTCATTCTCTCGCATTGTATTCTGTAATTGTATGCTTGTACCTGGGTTCTCTTTCAACCCGTAATTGATTTGCCACTCCTTTCCACGGCAACCACATGTGTGAAAAATCTGTTGCCAAGTATCCGTTCAGAGATCTAGACCAATCCCTACTCAACAAGGATCCCGTACCCCACAGGGATATCCACAACCTGAATTTCAATTTTATGTTGAGCCCTTGGCTCAGATGCTAATTGGATATGAATATTTTGAAGCTCTCCAACAACTTTAACCTCTGATTTGTCCAATTGGACAACTCTCCTTTCAGACTTCATTGGGGTCAGACCCAACTCGTCGACAAATGGCCAAAGGCATAACATTAGCAGATGCACCCGAATCTACCAAACAATTGTGTAAGTTCTTCCCAAAAATACGGACAGTCAGTAAAAAGGGGGAACTTCAGTTTTTTCTTTGTACATGGCTAGATTGGCATTTGCTATTTTCTTCCCTTTGTCCACAGGTTTAGTAGTGGGGCCAGAGTATGTTTTTATCAGATTGTCTCTCTCGCTTTGAAATCTGTGCCAACTCATGTAGAGTAATGTTGGCCTTAATCTTTTTCATATCCTCCACTATGTTATATCCTTTATTAAGTGGAGGGACAAAAGCATCCGGTCCTCTCAAATTCCCTCCCTTTGGTGGAGATGGATTATTGCTTGGAGAGGGGTCGGGAGGAACATTGTGAGAGTTGTCCAGAGGGGTTGATGTAGTATTAGGCTCCGGATTCCTCGTTCCTCAAGGTTGTAATTATCTCTTCTCGTACCGCTGGAAAGCCCGCACCTCATCCATAGGCATTTCAACTACATTCTCAGATTCATCCGGGAAAGTGAAAGAATCCAGGACCATAGCTGCACTGTGGCCGGATGAACTTGGGCCATCAACAGTTCTTTGATTTTTTGGAGAGATCAAATCCCCAGACAAGGCTTCAAATGCATTGCAAAATTCTAGACAATCCAACTCCCCATGCTGAGAAGTGGCATGTATTCTACACCAGTTGGGCAGAGCTAAATCACAAATATTCACATCATGGCCTTTACCCTTGTAATATTTATTAGGTTCATACGGGGGCCGGTTGAATCTGTTCGGTTGATATGAATACCTGTTGGAGTTGTCCCTAGTAGAAACTTGCCTTTTAAAACTCAAGAAATCATTGGCCAGCTTTCGAACAATCTTTGAGACTTCTTCAACTCTTGCATTGTCAGCCTCTTTGCCTCGGGTTCTCGTACATTCTCAACAAGTGCTACAAGCCAATGGATTTGCCGATGGTAGAGTCTCGACAAACCGGCAAGATCATCCCGATGTGGAATAGGATTGAACACAGGGGCAGCTTGTGCAACCAGAGGAATTTGCTGAGCATTTAAAGGTTGGGGTCCCAACTGTCTTTCCAGAATCAAAGCTTCTTTATAAGCTTCTGTCAAATTAGTAATAGTGGGATCTCTCTTCAAGAAGACAGAGGTCATGGGATCCAGAGAGTTTCTAAAGATCTCTAATGCTAGGTCAGCATTCGGTACATAATATCCAGTAAGTCTACCATAAGCTTTCTGGAATCTAACATTATAAGATCTGATAGATTCACTTAATTCTCTTTTGATGCCGGAAAACTGCTGGTACAATATACTAGGATCTATCACTTCACCGAACCGTGACACAAAAACTTTTTCTAAGTCATTCCAACTGGTGACAAAATCATTAGTGAGGTTTAGAAACCAATCATAAGCTCCCTCCTGGAGAGTGAACGGGAATAGTCTACAGGCAACATCCTCATGCTGTACATTTAATAATTTCAAAGCATTCTTGAATGCAACCAAATGTTCTTCTCGCAGTTCTTGTCCCATCATGTTTATATCTGGGGAGATATCTTTCCGGATTTCTGGGTAGGTCATGGGCTATACCCAAAATATTCAAAGCAGTGGAGCCCAACCAATTTGCCATTACTACTTGGTTGATAGTGATATTCTGAGTTGTGGTTGGAGTAACTATCAGCGGTGATAAAACTGTTTCAGACAGAGACTTGGCCCTTCTGAGGCTACTTCTTCTCGGAGTTTCTAATTCAGGGACAAGGAGCTCTCCAGCTCGGGGTGGGACCTTGTTACCCTGTATGTAGAATCCAGCTTTTCACAAGCACTTACAAACTTACAATCCTTAATAGAGTACTGAACTTGAGGTCTTCTTTTCGGCAATCTTAAAATTTGTACTGACAACTTACAATACTGATCGGAGTTCACATGGCCCTCCTTCTAGCGCCATTTTTAAATGTTGGTCCGAATTTTATACACACCTTGTGGAGAATGAGCACAAAACTCTGATAACACTTATACGGGATAAATCCCACTCACTTTAGGATCTAGCTGGTTATCCAAGGTGTGAGTTACAGAGTCGGGTCGAATGTCAATTCACTCTTTTTCGCTTCTGGAATAGTTTTCAATATGGACTGTCTATTACCTTACAACGGGCTCACTGAACTTGCTCAGTAATGTTCAAAAGTTGTCACTTGTTGACAATCAGATTTAAAATTAATTCTTTGATCTAGCTCTTATGGGTCAACAGATTTAAATAAAAGACAAATTTAAAAGAAAATAAAAATGGATCATTTCACGGTAAAACAAAGAGGGTAGGGTAAGGCGGAAAGAGAAGTTTATCAAACTTAACTGTAAAACGAAACTACCAATTTTATTTATACTATCAGCTTCACAACAGAACAAATCAAAGAAGAAAGTGTCCAGCTTTCTAAGATCACTTTCTACTAAGAGCATAAGGCAGAGATGGAACAGATCTAACAGAAAATTATAAACCGAAGGGAAGTCGGTTAAAATTGATATCTTTCACCGGCAACCTAGCTCGCACAGTGAGGACAGAGCAATTAGAACAGACTTGAACCTTAAATCTGTAATTTTCCCTAGCATACAATAGAACAAATGAAGCCTAACAACATATTTAATCTTGATAACACAGATTCACAAAATATATTTAATAAACTTTAAAGAAATGGATAACAAAAGAAGATGAACTTATCACAATCTGCAAAAGATTAGGCTCCTGGCCATGCTATCACAGAAAACAAAAGCACATCAACTCCAAGTCCGTAAATAAAGTATTTAACAAAATTTGCAAGAAATTGCTTCAATAGCCTTTTATTTCTAAGTTTTCGCCTCCTGTGATTACATTGAGAAGAAGTATTTATAGACTCAGGACAGACCCTGATCTTTTCAGAAATATCTTCTTCTCCAACCGTAAATCTTATCATCTTAAACCCTAGGACCCGGGTTTTACAATATAAAGCCATTTAAAACAAAGTCCGGATAAAACTTAACCATTCTGCAAATCAATGCAGTCACTTGCCATAAATGGAGAAGATAGAATTCGAATGCCACTTGCATTCACCCGCAACTGTGAGTAAATGCCCTCATTAATTCCCTCGGGTAATCTGGATGAGTCACCACTTCTCTGACATTTCATCTCCGCAGAGCCATCCCTGAGTTGAAAATATCTGCAAGCTATTAATTCTGCCATAAATTTTCATTAAATGCATTCACCGGCAAATTTCGGTAACTGTGTGCAGATATTTCCACTTTTCGGCCAATTCTCGACATACTCCATTAAATGGGCAGTAGCTTAGTCACCGTAAAGTCTCTTTGCGGCTAGATCTGTAAAAATTGGATGAAACAACAATTTCCGGCATCTTTTCTTTCAATATGGCTGTCTTTGATTAATTTGCACTAAGCTTTATCTTTATGGCCATTTCTCCGTTATCATGCAAGTGCCAGATGGCCTCCTGCATGAAAGACAAACAAGGATTAGTATTTTAAAATTATTAAAACAAAAGCTTAAATATTAAAATGAAGCCCTAAAGTTCACTTGCATGTCGGCTCTAATCATCTGATACGTGGCTTGCAGTGTTTTGACACGTGTCACAAAATCGTGACACGTGTCCATTTCCACTGTCTTTGCATTTCGGGCTCTTTCTCGCCAGGGTCACAAAATGCGACATGTCGCGATTTCGCGACATGTCACGAAATCGCGACATCCCCTACTACACACTTTCCCTCATGCCGCAAAACCGACATGTCACGATTTCGTGACATGTCACGAAATCGCGCCTCTTGTCTAGCCTTAGCAACTTTTCGCTCCATAGGCTGTGAAAACGCGACATGTCACGATTTCACGACATGTCATGAAATCGCGACCATCTCTTGCCTTCGGCGTTCCTTTTCAAACTTTGTCACGATTTCGCGACGTCTCCCTGCCTTAGCTATTTTTTCGATTTGGACACTTCTTTCTTTCTACTTTCTCTTGCCTCCTTTTTCTTGACCTGTCACGATTTCGTGACATGTCGCGAAATCGTGACTCCGTACGCCTCGGGCCTCCTTGTCGAAAACGTCGCGATTTCATGACATGTTTCTCACTTGCTTCCTTCTGCCTCCACCTCGCGAAAATGCGACATGTCGCGATTTCGCGACATGTCACGAAATCGCGACCATTTCATGCCTTAGTCGATTTTTCTCTCTCTCAGCCACGAAAATGCGACATGTCACGATTTCACGACATTTCGTACAACTTCGCCTTCTCTTTCGTGACATGTCGCGATTTCGCGACGTTCCGTACGATCTTGCTTTCTCTCTCCTAATCGGTAGCGATTTCGCGACATTTCAAAAAATGGAAGTGTCGCGATATCACGACATTTCTAAAAATGGAAAGTGTCGCGATTTCGCTACGCTTTTTGGACTTAGCTGATTTTCTGAAAACCTGTCGCGATTTCGCGACATTTTCGTAAATGGAAGTGTCGCGATTTCGCGACTTTGCCAAAAATGGAAAGTTTTGATTTTCAATGAATTTATCTATCTGTTTTCTGCATTTTTTTCATACCGGTGTAAGATTTTCTTTATCCATGAATGATTCTAGCATGTAAAAAGTGAAGTCTGAGATAACAAAGCCATAATGCAAGAATACTTGGATACTTTGACACAGCAAAACTTGAAGAAGAAAGAGGCAAGTAAAAATTTGGAATTAAACCTGAAAATCATCAAGAGGGTCCCTACTGCAAAAATGAAAGCTCAAAGTTACCAAAGGATGAAAATTCATTTTTCAGTGGGGGTGTGTTGCTTCTCAACACCAACCTAATCGAGATGGGAGTTTAACCCTATCCTACTACTCTGATTTGGAATTCATTACCTCACTTTGAGCAAAATAATTTAACCAGTTATGGATGAAATGGTCATGCTAGTCTATCCATTTGAACAGTCAGTGGTCTTGTTTTTAGACAAGACATGCTTCCACACATGGGCATACTTAACCCCATAATCCATGATTTAGCTTTATTTATTTATTTCTTGGACCTTGGGGATGACTACCCATATTTTGTAGAGGACATGTAGTACGATCCTTCCAATCCAATATAAATATGAAATGGAAAATATTTAGTTTTTATTTCTTGGACCTTTGGGATGATTACCCATCCTTTGCAGAGGACATGTAGTACGATCCTTCCAATCCAAGATTTATGAAATGGGAAATATTTAGTTTTATTTCTTTGACCTTGGGGATGACTACCCATCCTTTGCAGAGGACATATAGTATGATCTTTCCAATCCAAGATTTATGATAAAATGAGACATAGGAGCTTTGGGGAATCAGATTCTCAACCTAGGCAAGATGATAATTATGCCCTATCCTTATTACTCCATGTAGGTCAAATCAGAGCTTTGGGGAGTTGTATCCTCAACCTAAGTTTGATGAGGATTTAACCCTATCCTTACTACTCTGATTTTAGGCTTTAAGCTTTATGGAAGTGGTAAAAACCACTATTTTAAGGATCATGTTGCATAATAGGATAGACATGAAATACTTCTTTCGCTTGACCTTTTCTTCCAAGCAAGGTTTTGATCATTTTGCTCAAGATCCTTTTTAATGTGTATAAAATGTGCTTGGTTCTAGATATCTCGGGCCTCAGTTCCCAACCTTAGGATTTTTTTATTATTTATGTTATAGCATAACCCTAAGAGGATTTGACACACTTTAATGATTTGTATCTGAAATGCATATGCAACTAATATGGCATGTATATGCAAAGTGAGTTGTAATATGAATGCATTGCCATTTGAATTGTAGATGGAGTATTGCCATAAAAAATATAAAACTGACTACTTCATGCACCACAAGTTTCAAACTATATTACTAAACTGTTTGTGTTTCTTACGGAGCTTTCTACAACATAATTCCAATGTTCCATATTTCCCCGATCTAAAGCATAAGTTAGCATCTCAAGACAACTTTTTCATCATTTTTTTTTATAGACAAACAAAACATGTCAAATAAATACACAACTTAAATTATAAAAAGAAACAAAAACTTGAAAATTCATACCAAAACAGAAAGATATAATTCCAATATCCTACGACTTAAGGGCTAAAATAGTGCTTTAAAACATGCCCATTAACTGGTAACGTCAGATCCTTCCCGTCTAAAGTTCTTAATCTGAAGGTATTTTTCCCTAGGATTTCCGAAATCTAATAAGGGCCTAACCAAAGACAATCAAATTTTTGATGATTCCCCTTTTCTTCATGTCTTTTATCCCACAGTAAGACCAAATCCAAAATTTTGAAGGACTTAATTTTAGCTCTTCTGTCAAACCATATTTTAACAACATCTTGGTTTTTACTCATGTGAATCATGGCTTCGTCCCTTTTTTCATCAAGGTGCAGTAAATGACTTAATCTAGCTTCAGTGTGGTTATCTGTTCCCAAGTATTCTTGCATGAAATGCAAGGTTTGCAGCTTCAAGTTTGCAGGAAAGATTGGGTCTTGTCCATAGACCAAATGATAGGGTGTGTTTCCTATTGAATCTTTTATTCTGGTCCTATCTATCCAAAGAGCAAACTTTAACTGGCTGTGCCAATCTCGAGGGTTCTTTTCCAGTAATTTCTTAATGATATTCAACAAATTTTTGTTTGAGGATTCAGCAAAACCATTTCCTTGAGGGTGATAATTAGATGCAAATTTTAAAATTACTTTATTGTCGTATGCCCAATCTACAAATTGCATGGAAACAAAAGCTTTACCATTATCACTAACGGTAGAATCGGGCATTCCAAATCTTGTTATGATGTGATCCTCAAGGAATTTTATTACAACATCTGTAGTGACATGTTTTGTAGGAATTGCTTCCATCCACATTGTACAATAATCTATAGCTGTTAGTATGAATTTATGGGAATCTAAAGACTTTGGGTTAATAACCCCAATGAAATCTAATCCCCATTGTGCGAATGGTCTCATCTCAACTATAGGTTGTAATGGCATGGCTGCATTTCTTTATCTGTTGGCAGCTACTTGACAAATGTGGCAAGATATCACATGGGCATGTGCATCTTTAAAAATATGAGGCCAATAGTATCCTACTCTCAGGATTTGATGTGATGTGGCATTTGCCGCACTATGGCCAGTTCCATATTTCCCATGAAATTCCTGTAGAACCTTGGTAGCTTCTACTTTATTCAGGCATCTGAAGTAGATCCCCTCATGATTTTTCCTGTACAGAACACTAGATCTAATTAGATAATTAATAGATTTAAGTCTTAAAGCCCTTCTTTGAGTGGAATTCAAATTGGGTGGACACTTACCGTTTAATAGAAAATGCACAATGTCAACATACCAGTCATCCTTAGAAATGTATTCTGCCTTTGAATATTGGCATGTCATTTGCGGATTATTCTCAGCGATTGCCTTCACAAGTCCTTGTCCTCAAACTAGTTTCATAGGTTGGATTTCAAGATCAAATTCTTGGATGGTAGAACTCCATTTACCTCTTTTCTCGCCTAGCTTATTCTGTAAAAACATAGTCTTGACAGCAGGGTCAGGCACAACGGCAAAAACTCTACTGTGCACAATGTAATGTCGAAATTTTTTTACCATTTTAAATAGTGCATACATCTACTTATCGAGGATGGAATACCTCAATTGAGCATCTTTTAGAGGAGCACTTAAAAATGCTATGGGATTTTTAGTGCTATCTTCACCTTTCTGAGTCAATACACTCACAACAGAGTGTCTCGATGTGAAAGCATAAATATAGAAAGGTTTAGAATAGTCTAGACTTATGAGGGTAGGAGCTCTGGAAATGGCATCCTTAATGTTTTGAAAGGCCACCCTACTTTCCTCGTTCCATCTGACATCTACATCCTTCTTGAGCATCTTGTTCAACGGTTTGGCTATCTCAGCGAAGCTTGAAATAAACTTCCTCACAAAATTAATTTGCCCAAAGAAAGATCTCAAATCCTTTTTACTACCCGAGAGAGGCAAGTTTTGGATAGCTTCTATCCTTTCTGGGTCAATGGATCTACCTTCTTTTGAAATTATGTGACCAAGTAGTCTTCCTTCTGTTACTCCAAAGATGCATTTTTTTGGATTTAAAGAAATTCCATGCTCTCTACATCTTTGAAGAACCTTTTTCAAATCCTTGACATGGTCTTCTCTTTTATTTGAAAATATTGGAATATCATCCACATACACAATGATACACTTGCCTATAAGCCCTTTGAATGCATAGTCCATGGCGTGTTGAAATGCTGCACCAGCATTTAACAGTCCAAACGACATTCTTCTGTAGGCAAATGTCCCCCATTTTGTTGTGAAGGCTGTTTTTATCCTGTCATTGGGATGAATAAGAATTTGATTATATCCAAAATATCCATCAAGAAAATACATCATTTCAGATCCATTCACTGTTTGTAAAATTTCATCAATGGATGGCAATGGATAGTTATCCTTTTGAGAGGCCTTGTTAAAATTTAAAAAATCTATACATAGCCTAATCTCTCCATTCTTCTTTCTTACTGGAATGAGGTTAGCAACCCAAGTTGAGTGCCTAATAGGAAAAATAATCTTTGCTTCCAATAATCTCTTGACCTCCTTTTCTATTAAGGGCTCCAATAGCGGGTTAACAACTCGTTATCTTTGTCTGAAAGGCTTGGAGTTTGGATTTAGAGGGATGGTATGTGTAATGATGTTTTGGTTGTATGTTTTCAATTCGTTATAATTCCAAGCAATGCAATCCATGTAGTGTTTTAGTGCATGTATTATATTTTCTCTTTCTTTAGCTGTACATGCCTTTGCGATGTACACTTCCCGTGGATTGTCTGCACTCCCTAGATTAATTACATCACATGCATATTTGGGGAGTGGAACCTTTTTTTCTTTCCTGGTCTTGTATCCCATATCGAACATTTTCTCCAATGAAACTATGTCTTTAGGTATTTTGTTGGATTGATATGTAGTTTCACTTTCGTTTTCTGCTTCTTCTTGCCATCTTTGCTTCTCATCAATAACCTGGTTTTCAAAAATACCTGAGTTCATGACAAATTTGAAAATGTGTCTGTCGTTTTCAAAAACTTGGAAATTCTTGACATTATCAGGTATCGATGGACAAGGAACTAATTCGATGGAGAACTTTTTACACATTTTTACATCAACTGGATTTAACATGCCTGCGGTGACTACAAGAGAATCTGCTATGCGATTTCCTCTTCTAGAAATAAGGGCTATATTGAAAGCATCGAATTCCTCAATAAGGTCCATTACTCTAGTTCTATAAAGGCTCAGTCTCTTATCGTGACATGTATATTGTCCTTTAATCTGTTTGACTACCAGTTCAGAATCTCCCAATACTTTCAAGCATTTAACCTTTTTTGCTCAACGCCAGTTGTAAACCAAAAATTAATGCTTCATATTCTGCCATGTTGTTCATGCAAGGAAATTGCAATCTATAGGAAACCAATAATGGTTTACTTCTTGGACAAGTGAGCTCAACTCCGGCTCCTGCTCCTTGTTTGGATTTGGATCCATCAAACCTAAGAAACCATATGAAATCATTTTCCTCAAGAGAGCTACCATGAAATGTTTCCCCTTTAGGCTCTTCAGTAGCCTCTTCAACATCAAATGCATAAACCCCCAATTCTGGCTCAGAAAATTGAACTTCATTTGGCTTATTAAATTTAGTTATGATTTCCTTAAGCCTCGGTTCATTTTCTACTTTGATTTGATTTGCTATTCCTTTCCAAGGTAGCCACATATGTGAGCAATCGGTTGAAAAATAGCCATTCAAGGTTTTCATCCAATCCCTTGCAAGTAGCATTCCATATCTACTTGGGATATTAACAACCAGAATGTCGATCACTTGTTGGACCCTAGGTTCAGAAAATGGCGGGACATCCCATCTCTCCTTTCGTAAAATCAAATGAGACTCAACTTCCTTTCCCTTCCATACTTGATTAGGTGAGTTCAGAGCCTTTATCAATGCTTCTTTTTGGCCAGGCAACCTGGCCGCTTCTAAGAATGAAAGGCTTGATTTGGACTTCTTTAGATCCTCCACTATGTCATAGTTTGATTTTTCAAGTTTGACTGTCTTCTGCATGTCATTAGACATGTCTATTCTAAGTGGAGGAGGAGGATTATTATCTGCCTTAGTATCTGAAGGAAGGATAGAGTTATTTGGTGGTGTTGATGATGTTTTAAGGGCTTTAGATTTACTTCTCAAATGATATCCATGATTCCCCTTTCTAAAATCTCAAAAATATTGCACCTTCTGTTCCAAAATTTCATCCTCTTCTTCCTCACTCTCACCTTCTTGATGGTATAAAGTTTCCACCACCATAATGTTATCATCTTGATGTTGGGGTGGACCCTCATTTAGCACAAGTTCCAAGTCATCTAATTGGGCTTGGAGACAATGAGTGTATCTAGTAATTTTAGGATAATTCCTCTCATTGTGCTATTTTGTATTATGCAATCTGCACCCCTTTTCCCATGCAAAATCAGAAAGATTCAAAAAGGAACTGGATTGACTGGGTCCTACAAAATTATCTAGTTGATTGGCAATAGGGGTAGGTACTCCTCCATTGTATGGTTTTGTGTTCCAATGTCTCCCTCTATTGTTAAAATTTTGATTTGAGTGAGGGGCATGGGACTCATACTTCTGTTTTTGAACCATGTCATTACTCAGTTTATGAACTATATTCTTAAGCTCTTCAACATCCGAATAAATCTCTTTCGGTGGAGCTACATTATTGTTAGTTCTCGTTGGGTTTGCATAATTCATGGGATCTTGATTTAACATTTGAGTCATATTTTGAGGAATTTGATTCATATATGGATTTACACTTTGGATCGGATTTGGATTTGGGAAAGGAACTATAGCTTGAGAATTAACCTAGTTGGTTCCTTGCATAGTCGATTGACTATTTTGCAAAAATGCGAGAACTGGTGGAATGGATGCGATCGGTTGGATTGGAATGGGTGCATAGGTAGGTGTTGGTGGATATGGTTGTTGATATGTGAAAGCATTCATGTTTGGCATTTGCGGTGCCTTGATCTGATTTACCATGGGAGCTTGACCATATGGAGCATATTGTTCCATCATAGGCATCTGGGGAAACCCATAGCCTTGTGGTGTCATTTGCTGCTCGATGGTCATAGCTTCATTGTAAGCTAAGGCGAGCATGGTGACTTGAGGATTTTACCTAGCAAACATCACTGTCATTGGATCCAATGCCCCAAAATAGATTTGTAAAGCTACTGCGAGGTCTATGGCAAAATGTCGAACTGCTCTATTATAATATTTTTGGAATCTCTGATTAAAGGTTCTGATTGGTTCACCCTGGCTCCTTTTGCATGTAATAAATTGATTATAGATGGTTTCGGGATCCAAAGGTGACCTAAACTGATTGACAAAGGCATTCTTCATTTGTGTCCATGAAGTGATCGAGCCAGTAGGTAGGCAAATATACCATTCATAGGCCACTAGGTCTAGGCTCATGGGAAAAATTCTACAAGCCACATCTTCATGTTGAACTTGCAATCTTACAAGAATGTCCCTATAGGCCTGGATATGCTCCTCTACAATCCTTGGGCCATCTGGTTTATATTTGGGCAAGAATATTTCTATGTTCTTATGGATTTCATGGATATCCCTTGCAATATTCAAAGGAATATTATTAGCTCTATACCAAGGAGCTATCGGAGGTGGGCCATATGATTTAAGATTGATGAAGATAACCCTACAAGAACGGTGGAAATGGTACTGACAATAGGTACATTGGTGGCAATTGATACCACCAGTGTAGGTCCGCTCGATGCTTCTGAAATAAAGAGGTCTTCTATGACAAGGCTATCTGATGGGTTCATAGCTTGCTTGGTTTTATTTCTTGGAGTCTTACAAGTGAGTGTAAGGTCATGAAATATGGTTTCCCCAGTTGTTCTGGACCTAGTTATGATCTGACACGATGGGTCCATCTTGCATAACGAAACTCCCGATACCTCCAAGAGAATCTGCAACACAACAAAAATGCTGCAGTTATAACCGTTACTGAGATTGAAAGAATAACATTAAATCAAAACATATTATTTTTGTATGAACAATCAAACAGCATTAGAATGATGTATATGAATTTCTTACCAAAATCGAATACAGTAAACCAGTAAATGAGCTCAAAATATCCAACAATTAGCAATGATAATTCTCATCATATCATCAAGTAGCCTACTAAGGGTGGGCTTTCTACAATCAAACCTATGGAAACCCCTAAATATTATTCTCTCCAAGAAACACCATCCAATCATGGTGTTTCATTTACCTCTCACTAGATAAAGGAGTCATTATTAAGTAATGAAACTAAGCATTCCAAGCATGGGATATTATAGAGGAGTTGCATATAGCTACATTAAGATTTTACACTTAGAATTTGTTGGGACTAAGATTTAAATGAACAATATGGGATAATATTATTGATACAAATGTGTTACATATATAGGCAGGAGGCCTATATGATAAATGACAAGTGTCAATACAAACTGACAAGTGTCAAAACAGAGGCATAGTGCACTTTAATTCTAACATTACCCCTTAAAGTGCACTATCCTAACTAAATAAAAAACAAGTCAACATTAGGTAACATTCCCCCTTAAGGTTGACTTCTCTAAAAGCGACCTATCATCCTCTTTTATTGCTAACTTGGTCTAGGCTCATTCTCTTTGCGTTTGGCTCTCCAATTGTGAATAATGCTAGATTTACTATGTATACATCTCGGTATGTTGCCTCAGGGTCAACCACTTCCATGAGTCTATTGCCACTGGGTCAGCCATCTAAGTGCCTTAGGGTCATCATGGGTGCCTCAAGGTTAGCCACTTCTGGGTCTGTTGCCTCTGCAGGTCATCCTCAGAGGATGTTGCCTCTTGTAGGTCACTGACTAGATCCACCATGAATATCAAATCCCTCCTCATGGTGAAATCAATCTAGAAGGTGTCGGTATCTGTCAAAAATGCACCTTAATACATAAGAAAAATGAGCCATGAAATACAATAAAATGAGCCATAGAAGCCAAATATGGAGGAGAAGAAGTGTTGACTGGTATTTTCACCCGATTGTGAAAACACACTCTCTGATAGGATCCGAGTTCGAAATCCTCTCTTGCAAAGAAACTAAATAAATAATTTCTCCAAGGTCTTCCCTAAGTTAGCATTTTACATAAATAATAATATTCAATTTAAATGCTTGGAACACCTCAGTGGTTGCAAGTAACTGTAAACAAGGGGCACTGTGGTTTATTTTATTTTGAAGCTTTAATGATTTTTCATTAATCAGAATGAACTCAATGTGAATTGATATTAACGATGAAATATTTTATTTTCAAATTTCGATAGATTTTCAAGTATTTTATTTCAACGACTGTAAATTAAACTAAAGTTAAATTTTCGAGAAAATAAAAGTGCAGAGAATAAAAGAAATGAAAATAAAATGCAAAGAAACTAAAACTAAAGTACATTCAGAGGGCTAGGATCCTATTTTGACAAAACCAAAGATAATGAAGTTTTTTGCATACAACCTAACCTATTGAACCTGCAAAACACGCACAATCCAGATAAGTTAGGTGTTGGTTTCTAGGGTTTTACTGTAGTTTTCATATTTAGACATTCGCATGAAGCAACCAAGAGAACTTGAATTAAACTTCACTTATAAGCCTAGAAATTTAAAAAGGGGAAAGATAAAAATTCAATATTGCATGCAAAAAATAACTCCTTTCTTGTCAATGAGGTGCAACTCTCTAAATTTTTTGTATTAAAAATTGATCATTTTACAATAACAGAAGTCTCTAGTTTTCTCAAAACCAAAAAAAAGGGAAGAAAAACACTCCAAAAGCAGGCCCATAATGGCTTTTTGCCTTCGGCTTTGCAACTCTTCTTGCAGTGATTTCTGACCTCTGTACCAATCTGTGCTTCTACTTTTAAACTTTTTGGCAATGCTCTCTGTTTTTCCTTGTGACGCTTTGTTTCATCTCCTAGATTGCTTCGTTTCATCTTCCCTGCCTCTTCGTCATTTTTGACTTTCTGCTCGATGTCGAAACATTTGATCTTCTCTGTGAACTGTAACGCTTATCATGATTCTTACACCTTTATGCCATGTGTTCAATGTTGCCCCTGTATTTTTTGTAATGGCCTGTCATGAATTACGACAAAAACAAGACATGTCACGATATCGCGACATTTTTATACCATAACTTTATTCATCTTTAAGCACCATGAAAATGAGACATGTCGTGATATCGCGATGTTTTTTTGTCAACAACCTTGTTTGCCTTCATGCATCGCAAAAATGAGACATGTCATGATATCATGACATTTTTCTCCTTCGGGCCGCATGGATGCAACTTGTCGCAAAATCGTGACATTTTTCTCCTTCACTGTGTTTTGTTGTACTTAGCCATAAAAACACGACATGTCGTGAAATCGTGACACTTTTTCATTTTTTACCATCTCGCTGCTTTCTATCATGAAATCATGACACTTTTTCATTTTGTACCATCTCGTTGCTTTCTATCATGAAATCGTGACGCTTTTCTCTTTCGGGTTGTGCAAATGCAATCTATCGCAAAATCGTGACATTTTTCTCTTTAGCTCTATCTTCCTGCCTTTGGTCGCGAAAATCCAACATGTCACGATATCGTGACACTTTTCCTCTATGTTCACTTTGGTTGCTCCAGGTCATGAAACTTCGACATGTCGTGATATCGCGATGTTTTTTCTATTTGCCCTTCATCTCGTATTCAGATCGCGAAAACATGACATGTGATATCGCGACAACTTTAGTGCCTTGTGGTTTGACCACGATTTCATGACATGTCGCGATATCGCGACATATTTCACTTTGTCTTTGTCTCTCTTTGTGAACCATGATTTCATGACATGTCGCGATATCGTGACATTTTTCACTTTGTCTTTCTCTCTCCACTTTGAATCGTGAAAATGCAACATGTCGCGATATCGCGATACTTTTTTCTATATGGTCACGAAAATGCAACATGTCACAATATCGCGACACTTTTCTTTTTTCTGCTGCGATGGAGCAACATGTCGTGATATCGTGACACTTTTTCTTTTTAGCCACGATGGAGCAACATGTCGTGATATCGCGACACTTTTTCTTTTTTTTTGCCTCGATGGAGCAACATGTAACGATATTGCGACAACTTTTTATTTTTGGCTTTTATTTGCTCTTTTAACATCTGGGCCACTGCAACCTTCTTGGAAAGTGTGCAAAAAAGGTGGGTCCCCAATTTTTGGGTGTGTTGTGGAGCAGCCGCAACAAGAAGAAAGAAGAATAGAAGAGAATCTTCTGAAGTATCTTCATCTGTAGTCTTCAAAAGTAGATCCGAAAAAACTTTGGATAGAGTCTAGGGTGTCTATGTTTGTAGTCCCTAGGATAAGTGTCCTTATGGTAGTCACCTCATCTTACTAGAATGCATGGGTTACCAACCGTTGCATCCGCCAAGTAGATGGAGGGTACTACTAGATACTAGGTTCACTTACAAGTGCCTTGGGAGTGTCGGGTACAACCGAAAGTGCAGTCCAAGGTAGATAAAATTTGAGGCTAAAAAACTCAATTGAAATAGCCTCAAAATTACAAATGGACACCACCAATGTGTCCGTCATGGAAAAATATTTTCGACGACTATAAATACCCCTATACTTGGGTTTGAATGGGGCCTTCAACTTGCCAAAAAAATAGTAGCATGCCTCTCTAGGCAGCAAAATAAACCTCAAGAATAAAAAATTCCCGGCATCGCACTTTGGTGGCATAAAAACAGTCTCAGTTTCCCTCGTAGGGGAATTACATGGGCCATGTGGGCCTTCCATTCTCCATGTTGGCCTTACAATTCCACTTAACTATCAATGTGGAAAATTATCTAGCACACAACAGTTCGGCCGACAGTTCAAGACAAGAATTTTTTTTTTAATCTAGTGCATAGCAGTTCAGTCGACAGTTTGGCAGTAAATCTCGTCGCTATCATCGCTCAGCTAGAAAATATGGTAAACTGACAGTGTGCATGAGTTAGCCATAGGAAATGCATTTTTGCTATGATAAAGGCGCCAAATCGGAGAGATCGAAGCATCTTGCAATTCACAGCGGGCTCCACGACTTTCACGGAGCGGAATAAATTATTAGGGGTTTTTGGATGTTCCAATGCTTCCACCGAGCATGAGCAAACGACCTCAAAATAGTCCGTCAATATCTTCATCAATGCCATGCGAGCAAACTGGAACACTGTCATTAGTCCAACCACGATGTCGATGATCCTCAACAATCATGATCAGATCGTCACGGAGCGGTGTAATTTATTAAAACTAGAGTTGCGAACATGCCATAAACGCCAGGCAGTAGCCAGGAAAACCGTCGTAGCTAGAACTTTTGGATTCAATATCTTTGCCATTTATGTTGTGCTAGAGACACCGAAAATTGTGCAGGATGTTATTTTGAAGCAACAAATAGTATTTCAACTTGCAAATCATTGGTACTTCCTTCGTATAACTCCAACTCTACATAGCTACAACACAGCTCGACTCAAACAAATGTACCAAAAATTACCATAGTCATCGTATTATGAGGTAGAAGACAAATTCGACCTCTACTTTCATACACCATTATTATTCCAGTACCTCACAACGTAGTAATCACTAGCCCAAAAAAATTTGGCAAACTTGCTCATACCAACATCTGTAATCTCCTTGCAGGACCTCAATTTCAGATTCCTCAAATTCTTGCAATGAACACCAACCAAAAACAACCCCTCGTCATTGATTCCCACCGTCTTTCGATCGCATCGCAGGGCAAGCTTGGAAACATAATCAAACCGCCGAAACAGAGCAAGTATGATAGATCCAACCTCTGCTCGCTCATCCAGCGACAACCACTGTCGGCTCTGCCCTTCCACCCGGTGCCACCTCTTGCACGAAAAAGTTCATGTTCGGTTTCCAGCAATCAAAATACTTCAAAAATCTAAGAAAAAACATAGCATTGTTCTCTCTTGGGAGTCCATCGAAATTCTTTGAATTTGATATATCTGCAGGTCGGGGTTGTGCAGCGTAGGCTACACAAGAGACATCATCATCTGAATCAAATTTTGATTTCGAGGAAGAGGAAATTGCAAGCAAATTAGTTGCATCGGGCAAGAAAGGACATTCTATTGCAACTTTAAATAATGGTGTGGCAGAACCAAGTGATGACAACAGTGAAGATGAGTCGTCTGATGAGGAGCCTGTAGCCAAGGCTCAAAAACTAAAAACTAAGAAACCTGCTGTCTTTCAGCTTCGACGTCAATTGGAGGCAAAGTAACCATGAACACGATGATGGCAGACAATGAACATGTTCAAGCTGCCTTGCATTGGATTTAGTAGAAGTCTAGTGCGCGCTGCTCATTATCAATGCACAAACTATTGTTGACTGTCGTTGATATAAAAACCAGTTTGAGTTTTTTTATTTACTTCGGCGTGCGTTGCTCATTATCAACGCACAAACTATTGTTGACTGTCGCTTCACTGAAGTTATTAGTGATTATCATCCACAACAACACCCGGGATTTCCACGTGGATATTGTGCTGACGGATTACCCAAAAACAGATGCCTCCAAGGCTATTCAACTCATAAAAAAATCACCAGATCTAGGGCCAAGGCATGACAGAGGATGGTATTTAAGTCACAGGCATTGTAAATCTACAAAAAAAACACCCTCACAACACATATCATCCAGTTTGCAAAATCGTCAAAAAATAAGGTGCTCCACTCCCAATACAGTATTGTGGTAGCCGATACAAAGAAGGGCTGAAGGGAAACCAGAGTTGCCTAAGAATTCTAATAAGGATGAAAAAGATGAAGATTCAGAAACCCCTAAGGAAATAAGTCTGAAATCTGCACATGTTATCTCCTAATTTCAGCCATTAATTTCTTCAACGTCAGGTTTCTGATCCATCCATTTAGGATGGAGAGCATACTCCCTCAGTATCCAAAAAAAAATGTTGAAAAATAAGAAAAAAAATGAGGGGGATAAAGGGGGAGGGAGTATTTCCATGAGGGAAATCCCCCCTCAGTATGCTCTCCATTTAGGATGGAGAGCATACTCCCTCAGTATCCAAAAAAAAATATTGAAAAAAAAAAGGCATGTCCTCAAATGGCGAGGATTGTCCTCTATGGAGTTTCTAGTTTTTGATCCACTCAATGAGTGGAGAGCATACTCCCTAACTCCATAAACCAAACTCCTTAACCCTAAGGTCCCTCAGGTGGATCTCATCACTCTGATACTAGATGTTGGGACTAAGATTTAAATGAACAAGATGGGCTAATATTATTGATACAAATGTGTTACATATATAGGCAGGAGGCCTATATGATAAATGACAAGTGTCAATACAAAATGACAAGTGTCAACTCACCACTCTGATACCAGATGTTGGGACTAAGATTTAAATGAACAAGATGGGATAATATTATTGATACAAATGTGTTACATATATAGGCAGGAGGCCTATATGATAAATGACAAGTGTCAATACAAACTTACAAGTGTCAAAACAGAGGCCTAGTGCACTTTAATTCTAACAGAATTTCCTAGAACTTATCCTTATTAATTATAAATATTGAAGGTTCTTGATAAAATAAAACTTCTAAATTCTAAAACTCTTAATTATATGCATACTAGCCCAAGGTCCTATGAAATACAATATATCCAATGAAGAAGTAAAAACATGTATATAGATTCTTATAACAATTTAGGTATTGGTGCTAAGGTTTCCTCTAAAGCCAATGGTTATTGTTGATTATCTTGCAAGGTATGATTATCCACTCGTAATGATCATTGTGGTTATAAGGAAATGCTTTTCCATGTAGCCTTGGTCAATGAAGGTAGTGGGATGTGTTTTATGTCAATGTCTCTAGTAGAATTTTTATAAATAAATTCTCAACATGTATTATCTACAAGAAATATATATTTGCCTACAATGGTAATCCCTAAGACCTAGTAGATTGTATGTGGATTCTTATTTCAATTATGTTTGTTTAAAATTTGGCACACTCAAAACAATAGATTAAACTTAAAAAAATAAACAATTATGATTAAAGCTATCCAAAAAATTATATAAGGGTGGCTCCTTATTTGTGATGGCATTTTTTGTATTTCTCTAAAAGTATTCTGGTAAAACTGAAATGAAAAGATATTGATACAAAAACTATTCATGATTTGTGATTAATTTATTGCTCTTATCCTAAGGTATCACTACAAGGTATTTAGAATTGAATGACAAGTTAATTAAATATCAAATCACACTAACATAGAAATGAGGTTAGGTTAAAGGATCTGGTCCATTTGTCAAAGTGCTCCCTTAGGAGGGTGGAGACCACGATTTGAATCCCTTAAGCCTTGTAGAACTAGAGGGCATGTCACACCAGCATCATCGTCTACGTTAAAATTTTTACCATGGAAACTGGAGGTTATATTGGTAGTAAGGAGCAGGATTCGAACCCACAAAGAGGTGATAAAAAATGTAACGAATTACCAATTCCTCGAGTATATGCAAAAAAAAACATAGAAATACAGTAACATTAACAACATTAACAAAGAAAGTGAAAATAAATACTAGCATTGCATAAATATCATAATTTTTTTTAAGATGATTGCATTACCACTTTTGTAAATGAAACACACCTTCAATATTATATGATTCAAAATTTAGAACTCTTTTTCTTTTGGTTCATCTCTTAATTAAAATAATTGTTGGTTATTCAAGATAATTGAATGTAACTATATTTTAACTATCTTCTAATTGAGCACCCCTAGCTATTAGCTATACTATAACTAACTAATACTAACTAACTAACATAACTAATTATATTTTAATTAACATAATAGGGAAATAGACAGTTCACAAGACAAACACAAATTTGAGCAAATTTTTTTCCACTAGTGGATAAGCATAGACCATGAGCACAATAAGTAGTAGATCCATTTTATTATTTCTCCTTGATGGTCCTCTTCCTCTAGCTTGACCAAATATGTAACTATTAATTAAAGTATTTGAGGTTAAGCATATCCACACCAAACAATTTGACATCAACTAGGTTATTTTCTTGTCATATCATGTTGCCATAACCAATCAATAGGTTAGTTAACTCTATCATTGATTTTTGGTTGGAATGAGTTCTATGAATTTCATGAGGGTCTCTTCATTCTTAGCTTCAAAATTCAAGAAAATATTGTTCTAGTAATTTTCCATTTCTTCAAATGCAAGTGTAATTGTTTTCTTTGAGAGTTTCTCTTAATTCACGCACATCATAACATCTAAGGTTTTGATAGGATCATCTATCTTTAGGATAATATCATTAGTCATATCCTTGAACTTGACATATTCGTTTACAACTTGGATTAGACTTCATTTCTCACTTTAGTTTGAGCTCTCCACAAGACTAGATTACCATGCTAATCCATACAATCTACACCAACCTTTTCCCATTCTTTTGTTTTAGCATTTGAAGGTTTTATAAGTGATTGAAAACAAGGCTTATATATCTCAATCTCTTTCTAGGCATCATTATTGTTTTAGTATAATTTGGACATGAGTTCTATATGTTTGAGGTAGAAAGGCCATGCCTGTTCCACACTCAAGATAGACCTATTATTAATATTATCCATAAAATCCATTAGGGAATTACCAATAGATGCAACATTATTCATCTTCTCAAAGTCCAATTGATTTCAAATAGTACTTCCAATAGCAACTTGATATTTAATATCTAGGGCTTTCTTATCTTTTTATATTACCTCTAAAATTTTACTTTATGGAAATTGTAAGATTTTCACTAAATTGATTCCTCAATATATCCTATTTAGATTCTCCATCTTCTATTATATTTCCTTTCTATATGCCATGATTTATGATGATATTAAAAAAAAATTCTACCTCAAACTTCATATATATATTCACAAGGTCCTTCATATTATCCTCTATCAATTTAATAAAATATTTTACAAGCCATGTATTTCCATGTACAAATCAATAATGGTTATGTGAAAGTATTTTTGGTTTATCTTTTATTCCACCATATTACCCTATTTTATAATAATTTTTTTGACTACTAAACACTTATTCACTATGTTGGACAAAAAAATTGACTTCACTATTTTTATCTTTGTATGAATTGTTATGCTGCTAAAAAAAATAGATAAATCAATTTATTTTCTCAGTTTTTAAATGTTGGTCCTCCTTTAAGACTTGGGATATAAAGTCATCATCATCTTCTCAAATTCTCTTTATTAGTGTCAAAGCTTGGTCTAGTTTATAATCTCTCTTGGCTTCCACAATTTCATTCCCTATTGTATTATAGCTTAATTGGGAGTTTCTTCAGTATCCTTGTCCTTAAGTTATTCTTATTTGACCTCTTAGGTAAGGATGAATTTATCTCTTTCATATTCTAATCATATTTACTATTATCTCCATTGTTACCATTAGCAATGCATCAAACCTAAAGCTCTTTTTTTGGAGGAAACTATGATGTGTCTTCTATAAATCATCTTATGATGATAATAGACGCGAAGAATATTGTTTCCTAGGAGAATTAAATTGAGCTTTCTCTTCTTTGGATATTTCTTTGAGCTCTTATCTTAGAGGTGAAAATTTTGTAACAACAATGCTAAGTATTATAATATTTTTCAAAATTGGCTTCATCACTAGGAAATAATTCCTCAATTGTGACTTCTTATATACCCCTTAACAACTTCATAATTGAGGTAGTATGCACACGCTAGGTAGTATCTCTAGAAAAATATTTCTTCAAGATTTCACTTGATGAATAGGAATATTCCTCCTCTTCCTTTGAGATATTTTATTTAAATAATATCATGCCAACCTATCACTTTAATCCATATGATTTGTAGATCCTTAGATGCCATCATAATTTACCTAGAAGTATTCTCTAGTATCCCTATGATTGAAACAAACTTCTAGTCTTCGAGGATAATTTGCTATGATGACACCTGACATGTCATCATAAAGTCTTTTACCAACCCTTCATAATTAAACAATTGGATCTACCCTTCTAGAATACTAAGGCCTCCAAAATAACTATAAGTATAGTGAATACTAATAAAATGAAATTGTACTAAGACCTTAAGGTGCTTCCTAGTACATTTTTTATGAAATGGATGTACTAGTTAGAAAAACCCCTAAGAAAAATAATATTAGTCATCTTTATTGGTAGCACTACTAGATTACTTATATTCCAAATACCTAGTTATAAGTGAATTTATCTTCCTATATAACCCAATCAATATATGAGTAAATTACCTTCATTGATTTTTTGATAACCTTGTATTTAGGGTTATGCATAAGGGGTTGGACCTGAAATGTACTTGTAAAAAATGGTGAATATATTTCAAAACCCTACGAATCCTAGCCAACTTCATGTAGGAGGATATGGTGAATTACCTTATTTAAAAAAAAAAAATTATAAAACATTGGTGAATTTAAGGCTTCTATCCATATCAAGTGGAAAATGAGATTCGACCATGGGTCTATGCAAAAAATGGTTCAGCCTCGAACCAGGTGTAGAAAATGGTCTAATCTCATAATATGGTATTGGTTGTGGAGCTTGATTCTATCTCTATTTTGGAGGTCTTATTTTCAGCTACACTTGGACCCCCTCCACGAAGGGGAGGTGTAGGGGGAAATACCCCTTACTATGTCACCAAAAATAGATGTATTTTTCCCTTTGTAAAATAGGGTCTGGTAGTCCATTCGGATGTAAAATAGTGATAAAATATTAGTTTGGTGTAGAATAGGGTCTGATAGTTTGTCTAAAAGTAGAATATGGTCTAAAAATCATATTGGTGTATAACAAGATTTGATAATCAACTTTGTGCGTAACAGGATCCAGTTTGGTGCAAAATAAGGTTAAAAATTATCCTAGTGTAGAATAGGGTCCAAAAATTAACCTGGTGTAAAAACAAGGTTCAGATATAGACCTGGTGCATAACAAGACCTGGTCTGGTGCAAAAAAAGATCTAAATATCAACCTGGTACAAAACAGGGTACAACCTAGTGTAAAATAGGATCTAAAATTTGGTATGGTGCAGAACATGATCTGGAAATAGGCCTAGTGTAGAATAGGGTTTAGTAGTCTGTCTTGATGCAAATCAGGATTCAGATATTGATATGGTGTAGAATAGGATCTGGATATCAGTTTGGTGTAGAATAGGGTTTGGATATCAGTTTAGTGCAGAATAGGGTTCAAAAATTGTCTTGGTGTAGAATAGGGTCCAAAAATTGGCTTGTTGCAGAATAGGGTCCAAAAATTGGCCTGGTGCAAAATAGGGTCCAAAAATTGGCCTGGTACAGAATAGGGTCCGCATATCGACCTAGTGCAAAATAGGGTTCGGATATCATCCTGGTGCAAAACAAGGTCTAGTTTGGTATAAAATAGGGTTTAGATATCGACCTAGTGCAGAACAGGGTCCGGTCTGGTGTAAAATAGGGTTTGGATATCGACTTGGTGCATAACATGGTTTGACCTGGTGTAAAACAGGGTCCAAAAATCAACCTAGTGTAGAACAGGGTCCAAAAATTGGCTTGGTGTAAAATAGGATCTCATAGTTCATATGGATGCAAATCAAGGTTCGAATATCAATCTGGTGTAGAATAGGGTTTGGTAGTCTGTTCGCAAGCAGAATAGGGTCCAAAAATTGGCCTAGTGTAGAAAAGGGTCCAAATATCAGTCTAGTGCAGAAAAGGGTCTCGATATCGATCTGGTGCAAAAAAGGGTCTGGATATCAGTCTGGTGCAGAACAGGGTTTGGCTTGGTGCATAACATGATCTAGTCTATTGCAAAAATAGGTTTGATCTAGTGCAGAATAGGGTTTGATATTGTCTAGTGCTAAACAAGATTTGATTTGGTGTAGAATAGGGTCTAGTATTATGTAGTGTTAAATAGGATCAGTCTGGTTCCAAAATGTGTTCAATTTGGTACAAAAATAGGTTTGATATGGTGCAGAATTGGGTTGGGATATCCATCTAGTGTAGAACAGGATCCAAAAATTAAAAAAAATATTGTTAGGGTGTTAATTATATATAGTGGTATACTTGGCAAATTGGGCGGGATAATTTAGAAAATTTAAAATTTTATGGCAAAAAGGGTCCTCTATTTAGGTGGGATTGCTGGGGAATTTAAAAAAAAAAATCCGTAATGCTATTATCAATGCACGGTGAACCGAAACCTAAAAAAAATTTGTTCGGGTCCCCCAAAATAGAAAATTAGAATATTTGAAAATGTAAATATTAGCCCAATTGGTGAATATTTTTTGGTGTGCATAACCTTGCTTGTATTGCTACCTCCCATGAGATTATTAAATGTATGCATTAGATAATCATAATGCACAATGGTGCCTTACTCCCACCAATTCTTTGCAAAAAACTTGGAAAAATATTGAGGCATTGGGGGACCTTGACAAGTCAAATTTCTTGTTCCTAGATGAATGCATTAGGGAAAATCTAGTATATATTAAATATAAGAATACATATAAAATGTATTCATATCCTGAATAGATAATTGTTGATTAAATAATTCTTTAGAAATTTTAAATTTTCAATCAATAGGTCTCTCTTTATCAAATATGAATTTGAAGTAATGGGCATATCTATAAGTTGAAATACCAAGACTACTCCTCCCTGTCAATTATTTTGAGAAACACATTAGCATCAACAACTACCTCCTTGAAGTCACCTCTGGGAGTCTTCTCAATCAACTAGAGGTTCTTTCTCTTAGTACTCTTCATCTAATTCCTTCTATGATGAGGATTAACATAATGCTTCAATATTATTTGTCCTATGATTGTTATTTTATTGTTATGTAAAATGTGAGTCTTCATTGTTCACATTGGAGTTCTAGATATAGGAAATTCTAGATGAATTTTTAGATTTATTGTTAGCTAGAGTTTGTTAGTAGTCATCTCAAGTTAGATATCTTTTATTTTTCTAATATCACCTCTTCTATAATAGTATTTTATTGTGATCCAAGCAATAATTTTCAGTGTAACAATGACATATCCTATACCTATTTAAATATAAATCATGAATAAAACATTCAATGTATTAGCTCCCACATTAGTGGTATTAGAGTATACTCATTCCTAGCTCTTGGTCCAGGTTTTTGTAGTGTTGTCATAGACATTGAGAGAATGTATGAACTTCCTTGGCTAAAGTTTAACTTTGACTGGGCCTGCTCATTAAGGTTGACATAGAATAATAGTGCATGTGTATTTCTCTAGTAGGATTCTCATTAATACCAATCTTGGTGGCTCAAGATATCTCATAGTTATCCATCACCAAATAAAAGTTCCAAGATTTATCTTGAAGGAGAGATTTGTGATATTTTGGAAACAATTTTTTTCCATTCTGAAATTGCTCACGTTAACTTCTTTTATTTCATAGATATATCGACAAAGAAATTTTTGAGGTGTCAAGATGCTTTCATTTAAGGTAGTCTCTTTTCCTATCTATCCTATGCATTGTTCTTGTACCTTTTGAGGACACCATCACTTAGTTTTAGTAACGATGTTAGATGTCACATCGATCACTTAGTCAAATAGTTTTTCCTAATTCACATTAGGATTTTTACTAGAAAATAATCGCAATATTTTTTGGTTGTCTATTGCTACTGTTTTTATTTTTCTATTCAGCATAAGGTGTACCGCACCTTCTTTAGCAAGCATTCTTCTATTCATGGAATCACACCATGGCACCACTAGAATCATCACCATCAAAATTGCATAGACTTGGATGTCACCTAGGTGGTGCTACTATTTTATGCCGACTCATGACCTAAAAATATGAGTCATTGACTATTTTTTGGTGCCATTGCACAATCATCTTGTGTGATTTAAAATGTTAATTATGCATAGCTAGAGACTAAATTTTCAATGACTATAGCCATATTGGTCCTATAGTAGACCATATAACCTGACATCATTTACATACTTGGGCCATGTATAAATTGTCTAAGCATTTTATTGCTTCATTGTTGATGGGCGCTTTATCATGTTGTGCACCCATAAATGTGTCTTCTTGGAATGTTTAACCAACATGTTTTTCTTCAAATATTGGCCTCAATGAGCCAATATTTATTTGTAGACATCTTCCTTTCAACAATGTTCATACACCTTTCTAGTTGAATCATCTATTTTTGGTGTGTGTCAATTTTCAACAAAGAGTTGTATGGCATCACCATAAATGATGACGTACCCCATCCTATATTTCTAACAAAAAATATTGAATTCCTATAGGTTTCCCCTTGCACATGTGAAAATCTCATGCAAATATAGTTGTGCCATACTCTAACATCATGTCTCGTATAGGTAAGGTATAAAGTGACCATTGGAGCCCATCCAAGGCATGACCATTGGCACCCTTCCAAGATGTGACCGTTGGTGCTTGTCCAAATTCAAATCACTAAGAATTTTTAGTGACTGTTAGCATTGCTCAAGTCTAAATAATTTTTCAATGGGAGAGTTGCTTGGCTCTATTTAAAACATATAACAATTGTGCAAAAGTATAAGTTCAAGGAGGAGGTTTATCTAATTTCATAGATATTTATAAGTTCAAGAAGGAGGTTTATTTACTTTTATATTAATTAAATAATTCCATTGATATTTTGTAGTGTATGCATTTAAAAAACATATTATGCACCATTAGTGCATAATGTTTCCAAACAATCATTTCATGCATCAAATAAGAATATCGTAATTTCTTTTTAGTGCATGAATATTTACCAAGTAACCTTTGTATACACAAAATTATGCTTGAATTGGTAATTCTAAAATTGTATTCTCTCACCTCTCATAGCTAGTGGTTTGGATTTTTATCACAAATAGTTAGATAGTTCATCCAACTAACTAGGTAAATCTGTATGGAACCCATTTGCATATGGAAGTACCACTATTAGACAACACTGTCTTCATAAAAAATTTGGATAGGCATCTCCATGCTCATCATAACTTAGCATGTCACCTATATGCATGTCAGTGGCATAAATCTCTTTGATGACATCCTGAAATCATATTTCTACACTTGCTTTGATCTCGACCTAGTTGTTGTCAACCATGGTACATAGCATGGGGCCAAACATCTATAGAAAAAATCAATAATTATCTCACTAATTAGTGCTCACCTCATATTTTTTCTTCTTCACCTTATTTTCTAGAAAATAAAACCTATGCTAAACCTTAACCTTCCTAATTATACATCCTTTTGGCACACCCATAATATTTGATTTAGCATTTCATGGTATATTAATGCACTCTTTTTCCGAATTCTCCACTTTCTTCATGTTGAGACGTATTTAGAAGCAGACTTTTAGTTCACAACAATGACCCTTATATTATATTCCATCAACCTTTTTGAATTATTAGGTCATAATTTGGGTTCTTCTTCTGATCATGGGAATCAATTAGGTACTTCATATTTGGAGTTTTCATTCTCTCTTTATTTTTAATACCATGGACCTTTTGATTTGATTCCTCCATTCATAGAAATAGAGGGTGCTCCTATAGTTGAAGTTATGTCATAGATTTCATGCAGTGCTTCTGATTTAAGTGTTGTCCAAGATATTCAAATTTTATTTTCTTTGACAACATGCCTCACCCACAAATTTAGGACTTTAGAATTTTGTTTTGAAAGCATTGGAGTCCAATTCTGCCATTGTGTGGGGAATGATAAGGATTAACATAATACTTAGGTGTTATTTGTCCTAGGATTGTTCTTAAATTGCTATGTAAAATGTGAGCCTTCATTACTCATGTTGGAGTTCTATATACAATATATTATTAATTTTTCAGATTTAGTGTTAGGTAGAGTTTGTTAGTAGTCATATCAAATTAGCTCTTTGTTATTTGCCTAATCTTACCTCTTCTAGAATAGTCTTATATTGTGATATGGGTAATATTATACAATATAACAGTGGCATATCCTATGCCTATTTAAACACCAATAATGAATAAAGCATTAATCTTATTAGCTCCCACATCATTCAAATATATTACAAGCACTATTGTTATGTCCCTTCCCACCTCTTTGATGCCCTTTTATTTTTATACCACTACAAGTACTTACTCAAAATAAATTAGTTTAAAATCTAAAGAGATAACATGTGGTTTGATATTGGGGAACACTTTTCCTTGTATATGAGGATGTCTCCATTGACAAGATTCAAAAATTGCATAGATAATAAAATCAACTTAGGGAATTCAAATGTACATTCAAATATTCTGATTCTAACAATATATGCATTCTTGAGTTTCCTATACTTTATTTTTATCTATACTTATCTCACTAGCACTTTATAATAACTCATATCCAATTTTGGAATTGTACTTTCCTTCAATTATAATCCCACCTTAGTATCTTCCTTTGAGTTGCACTTGAACTTCACACTTTTGTATGAAAAGGAAAAATCCTTGGAGCCTTGGGCATAGTCTTAAAATTTCTTGCATTCATCTATAAAACTTTGAAGTGTAATACTTATCCAACAAGATCACTATGTTGTGTTCCTAATTTTAATTAAGGCATGCAAACTAACTCAAACGTGAACTAAGAATTTAAACATGATATGATTACTTGTAAATACAATCCCACACTAGAAGTTCATACAAATAGACAAGAATTAGAATATTTACAAATAATTTAGGTGTAAAACAGATAATGTAAGAACAAAATTATGAATGAATTTGGGTGTCATATGGGAGACATATGCCCACATATACAAGTTCTAATAAATATTCATCAAGGTACTTGATCAATCTCAATATGTGTGAAAAGGTAGTATAGAAGGTGAATGTTGACTAACATAAGGAGACAATCAACAAATGAAAGTATATAATATAACCCCACATCAAGGATCCATAGCATACATAAAATATTTTGCAATGTAGGAGTAGATAGCATGGGGTATGACTCACGAGTAACACTGAAAGTTTAACTTATGATGATTTCCATCAATATAAGTTCACACGATAAGCCCATAAAAGACTTGGAAAAAATTTATAAGTGAAGAATTATCATTTTTGGAGGATAAACCAACAACAAGACTTTTCTTTTAAAAGGAAAAACTCAACACCCATGCCCATAGAGGTAAGCTTGCAATAATTTTGCATAGGAGACATAAATGTTTTGAATGGGATAAAAATATGCAAGTAGAAAAGCATTGGAAGACAAAAATTGAATGGGAGAGTGGTAAAAGTAAGTATATTTCTTGGCAAGGAAGGACCCACAAAATTTTTCACTTAGGACTTAGAAAGTTTCTAATTATAAGATACAAGTAGAAAATGGAAGGATGAAAAAAAAAACTAATGATAGTGATTTATTTACCCATAGACCAACTCATAGGCCAAACACTCATAACTTATATATGATGCTTAGATATTTATAGGAAAGGGAAATATACTTATTCATTTATAGGAGGAAAAATGACAAATGAAAAGGCAAGATAATAAGAAAATAATTATACAAAATCTAAAAATTAAAAAGAGAACTAATGACTTCTAAGACCCACAAAGTGCTTCATTATGGTAATTATAACAAGAAAACATTCAAAAGAAAAATGAGTACTACCTAGCATAGAAATAAATAATTTATGGTTGTAATAAAATGGGCATGTAGACCAAGTAAGAGATAAAAACCTTACTAACCCCTAACAACCAAAAATTCTAAATCAGGCATGACTATAGGAAGAACACAAAAATAAATGGATAATACATGTATGGTTAATTTATGGATTCAAGAAAATAAAATAAATTAGCTAAAAATAAATTTTCTTTTATAGTAAACAAGTCATGTGTAGAATTAAATGCTTGCATGTTAAGAGTCATGTTGTTAAAGTTAGACAAAAATATTGTGGGAACACAAAGTGTGAAGTATACATTGATATGAATACTAGACAAAAAATTTGATGTCAATTAGGTATCTATGTACAAGGTATCCCTATAACGGATTTAAAGCATGCACATAAGTTGTAGAGTATATGATGACCTTTGCGCTTGACTACTTTAATGACAAAAGTGTAAGGTGCATCTCTTCATCTAAAATCCATAATTAAATCAGAATTTTTCTCTTAATTGTAACATGTTTCCTTTATTTTCTATACAAAATCACTTTTATAGATAAATGCATCTTTGTCAATGTCTCTTTTTAAGAGGATTTTCTAAGTCAGGGTCCCACGTTTTGAAAACTTGGTAAATTTTACACTATCATCTGGTTCTAACTAGTATCAATCACCATTTTTTATGCTCAAAGATTCCAACATCACTAATTCATTGATCAACTCCAAATCCATTTATACCTATTGTAGTCTATCTTTATCATTTTTTAAAATATGCACATCATTTATAGAGAGGAGAAAAATACTAAAATAAGATTTACTCCAAGAATGGATTTAAATGTTTCCCATTATAGGACAATATGAGAAAGGTACCTCTAAGATAACAAAGATAAATTAAATTTTAATCTACCATGCTATTAACCTTGAGATTTCTAAGCCATAAGGATTCATAATTATCATGCGCTTTGTGTTTCTAATTATCACTATCCCATAGTAGGACTAGGTCCCCTTCTTGGATCTTCTTTTTATTGATCCCTTTATCAAATAATATTTTTACCTATGATTGATGCTTGATTAATATTTAGTAGGAATCCTTCCTTATTTCTTCTAGCTTGATCAACTTATGGAAATTTTCTTTGAAATGATTCCCCTTCTTCAATATAAATATATCAACCAAAAGTTGAGTAGAGGGCAAGTTAATGTTGATAGGTAGAACGACTTATTTTCCATAAAAAAAATTAAATGAAGAAACCACTAATTTGTTCTTGATAGTTATTCTATCAACCCAATGTGAAAATGGAAACTTTTTATGCCAAGCTTGTCAATTATTGTTAATAGTATTTTTAAGGATCCTAATTATAATTTTATTGAAAGACTCTATCAAATAATTGCTTTGAGGCTAGTAATCTAAGGAAGACCCTACAATTATATTGTTAGATCTATAAAAAAATAGTAGGCAAGAAATAAGTGGCACTAGTTGATACCATTTTCATAGGGACCCAAAACACTGGCATCAATTGTTCTTAGAAAAAATCAATAATAGTTGAAGCCTTATAGTCCATGGTTAGATACATCAATCCAACATGTGAAGTAATATATCATAGTAAGGATATATACATGATTACGGCTGGATAAAGGTTTTACTGGCCTTATGAAATCCATGGTCCATTGTCTAAATTGTAGCATGTGTGGTGGTATTCTCGATGGGGGTGGTGATGATAGATTTAAAGCTAATTATTCACTGTTGGTATGCAAAAACAACAACCATACAATTGTACAATCCAAATAATACAACTCAATAAAATGTACATTATGTTATCTACAATCACAAATCGTATAGTGTATAATTGTATAGTTACAAATGTACAATGTCACTTGACTGTATGGTTACAAAATAATTTAGTCTAGTAAAAATATTCAATTGGAAATCCGTTAACCGTATCATTTTTTCAACTATAATTGTTCAATTGGCAACTATTCTACTCAACAATCTGTTCAATTTATAAATTCATGCAATATTAAATAATAACTAGTTGAATGTATAGTTTTATACCTATTGTATGATTCATAAACCATCATGCTACAAGTCAATAATTATCCATACCACAATCTACCTAAGCCTTTACTTCTCTTAGAAAAGTACTAATTACGTGGATATTATTGTCATATGATCATAAATATCATTCAAACTTGGTATACTCTTATTGTATGTTTGTTGCAATAGTCTATTCCAAATTGTATAGTTTTTGGGTTGTCATTCTACCATGAATCCTAGTCTAACAATGCATGCAATAATAATTAAATCCCATATATAGCATTATTATTAGAAAAAATCCATTATCCACACATGCACACACATATCTAGTTCAAATAAGATCCATATTGATCATGGATGCTACACACAACAATTGTACATTATAGGTAATGCACATATCCATTATGCTTGAATATTCTTGGCATAATTACCTATGCATAAAATTATTCCTACAATCCTTATACACACAAACTATAACCATGAATCATAATTCCTATTCCATGAACCATTCTCTAAACTATCACATGAATAACCATAAGAAAAATGAACGGGGGGACTTATAATGCGTGTCTAGGTAGTTCTTGAGCGGTTCCTGAGACAACACATTATTTACAACTACCACCTTGTAACTATCATTTCTAATGTTTTATTTAATTTCTCTAAAGTCTAATTTGATTTTTATCAAATTACATGTGACATGCATTTTGCCTAATTTTATTAAATTTTAGTTTCATTCCAATTTATATTTTATCTTATGTACATTTTAATCAAAATTGCACAAAAATTTCCATTGTACGATTTTATTTCTTCTTTTTCTAGGAGGTGGATTTGTTGCTTGTAGCCACCAAAATCTAGCCACTTGTCGTCCATCCATAAATTCCCGCCACTTTTACCCATTATATATATATATATATATATTTGTTTAATATATATTTAAATAATAATATTTTTATATATTTAATAAATATATGTATATTTATATGAATTAATCCCAACCATCCATCATGATCTAATCCCAACCATTCATCCACCTTAATCCATGCCACATACCCAAATTTAATCTCCACCCTCCATCATGTTTTAATATTGACCACACAAATTGTGTCGTTGAAACCCTAATATGCCCTAGGAGAGATTATAAAGAGGAGTCATTTTGATGACTCAACCCTTGAGTCTTTTATGTTAAGGAGTTCTCCCTAAGTCCTCAAGCATCCAAGCCCTCTCACCATTATCCATATTCCATCGCTCATCGTCACTTTTGCATCTATCATTGCTCACCTTGCATGAACCAGATCTGCTTCTATAGATTTTGTTTCACTCCTAGAATGCCCCTTCAAGTTCCTCGAGCACCTCTGGGTACCTTCTATCATCATCGAGCACCTCCAGGCACCTCCTATCATCACCAAGCACCTTTAGGTGCCTCCTATCATCATAAAGCACCTCTGGGCACCTTCTACCATCATCGAGTGCCTCTAGACATCTTCTACCATCACCGAGCACCTACGGGTGTTCACAGTCCTAGTTTTGTAGCCCTACTACCCCTCGGGTATCACTAGGGTATCTGTGCATCACTTTATACAACAACAATGAAGATCATAAGACTACAAATCAGCGTAGGACAAGGTAAATAGTTTATGTGTATTTATTTTATTCCTACATTACTGCTTTCAATATTATTTTGCAACATCTAGGGTTAGTAATCATATTTTTAGAGGGTCTCACATAGTGGAGCCCTCACAGGTATTATTGACTATTTGTATGTTGTCTATTGTTTGAAGGTACATGGATCATATTATTGGTAGCTACTGAAGCTAGAGTGGTCCTACATAGGATATCAAGAAGCCCACTCACCTTTTTTGGGATCAGATCGAATGTGAAGACACCACCATTCTTTGTTTACTAGGGTTTCAAAGAACCCTAGTGTATTGTAATCATTGTATCAAGTGTAATAAGTTATGTAACCCCACATTTGGGGCACATTTTATTGTAACATTGAAGATCCACCGGTGTTATAATAAAAGTTTATTTCATTGTGCAATTTTATGTGTTGCATTGCTTATTTAATTTTATAAGTTCATTGTTTGGTGTTGTTCGAATTTGCATTCACAAATGGTGATCATGGTGGGACCCACAATGGGTTATTTATGCTAATTATCTTGTCATTAATTCACTGCTTTTTATCTTCTATCTTGCAGGTTTTTCATAGGTCACATAAATTTTGTAGAACTAGTTTCTGAGAAGTCGCAAAAGTTGCAAAAAGTGTGCAGATACCCTACGACACTCATGGGACATTCAAGAAATGCCTAGGTGCATTTCATAGGTTCCTAGAGGCATTTCATAGAGAGGAGGAAAAATACGTAGGCTTATCTGTAAGTCTACTATAAAACCCTAACCTCTTTGATTTACGTATTTTCATGTTTTTATAGATTTATGGCTAAAAAGAACATCATTAATAATCTATCAAAAGCAAGCATTTTAATCTACATTTCTAGACATTAGAATAATTCTTGGCATCCATTTTTTTTGCATCCACATTCAATCATAAATCACACATTTCCATTTAAAGGTTTCATTGTTTTCTGGTGTGTTGCAACTGCATTTCTGGTTTCATATGAATGGTTAATTGCATAAAATAGTTTACATTATAGGGTTAGGAATTTATCCTTTTGCTGGTCTAAGTAATAACATAATTACAATATTGAAAGTATCCCCGAATTTAGTGATTCAATGCAAAATAGTAGACAAACCCTCCTCTATTTAAGAGCGGTCTTAAGTCGTGTACTCTACTTCTTTTGGAAAAATCAATATTTCTTGTGTTGGCTTCTAATTTAGACTAGTGAAATCAGTTATTTCTGATATTGTATGTACACCATAATAAATTGGAAACATTAAAAGGAATCACACACTGCACATATCACTTTTAACAGTAATGTGTTGGATTTCATCACCAACCATTGCTTGAGATCTGGTGATGGTGGGTTTCATCTCCATCCACCAATCTATGACCCTAGACACCATAGGTTATCCTCGAGCAAACTTGTTAGATTTCATCACTAGTAAGAATATTTTTGCCCATCCTATCCATAGTGTTTACCCATTTTAATTCAAACTAGTGCATTGAAACACACAAAACCAAAAAAAAGAGAAACATTAACACGAGATAATCAAAGAACCAGGTAAGACACACTTTGTTGCATAAAAATAGGATTGGATTGCCTGTTTGATTTTGTGAGTTTTTCATTACGTATTTCATTTTCAACATATTTTATATTTGGTTCATTAGTTTATGGTATTAACAAGAAATCAAGCTAAAATAATGAATCAAATATCCACCAATCAAATCACTTTAATAATGGAGTGTTCATCATCACCTTCCACCACCACTTCCATGATCAATCCCCCTAGTGTGATATAGGAAAGTCATTCAAATTTGTCTACAGGTCCCTCACACATTGTGTCATCCACATCATTTCATATGGCCATACCCCAAATAGAATCATCTTCACCAACCATTGACCACCATATCACCCACATAGACATGGCATGAGTGGAAGCTCTTTTGAAATCCACTAACTATGTCTTAGAGTCAGTCCCCAACTCACCTAGACATGATCCTTCTTTACAATAGGAAATTATCTCCTCCCAAATTTCAAGCTTTACTTAGGTTTAGAATAATCCTCTTTTTGAAGTATTTGTTGTACCTTCCCAATATTTTTCCATGCCCCAATCATCATGTGCCCAAAGCACATCCATCCCATCCTCATATACCTCAATCTATGGTAACCCCTTGTATGAAGCACATGTTAATGCTACTTCACAAGTACCTAGGTCCATGCCATCTAGTGTCTCCCATCAAGTTGTAATTCCCATTACAAATACCTCATCAATACCATCCAAATCCATTCCATAAACCACTGATAGGTAAATACATGAGACATGGGAACATCTCAAAAAATTGCTTAAGAAGTGATAGAATGCTCAAAAACAAGTTCAAGTGAACCCTAAGCCTCAACCTGTTTCCACTCAACCCATCTTCATTAGCCAAAGTCCATCTTGGGTACCACAATATTCTGTGGTTTTCATTCCAACACTATTGCCAACCCATACTCATTCTATTCCCATTGGCCAACCTATCCAAAGCCCTCATACATCATCCCCATATCTTAATTCACAATTATTCCTTCATCAACCACATCATCATCAACATAAATCTACTCTACCAAGTCATCATCACCTCATCACACCTCAACATATTTCCACCTTGCCATCATAAAATAATTAAGTGATTCAAGGCTTCCACATTCTTAGGGAGGACCCTCGAATCTAGGGTATGCAATAACATATTGATAGTTTGATGCAACATACTCCTGGTATGATAAACTATAATCCTACCCTACGTTAACTAATCAATCAACCAATTCATCCTTCGATACCATCACCGCCATATTCGATAGATTTCACAATACCAAAGTTTGATAAATTTAAAGGGATGGATAACCCTAAAGAGCATGTGAGCTCATTTGTTCATTCTTGTTTTTAGAATTTAAAGTAATGATACTCTAATTCTTAGAACCTTCCCTCAAACATTAGTAGGAGATGATGTAGAATGGTATAACCATTTACCCAATCATAGTATTTATACTTTTGAGTAATTGGTTGACCAATTTATTGAAATATTCTCCCTCAATATAAGAAAGAAAGTCTCATTATCTAATATCTATGATCTAAAACAATATGATGATGAGTTTTTCTATGAATTTGGTAACCGTTGGAGGGCCTTTATCACCAAATTGCCATTTACCCTACCAACGGAAGAGCTGACCCTATTGTTCACTAAGAGTTGCTTAAAACCCATCTCTTGGTTATTGAAATTACAACATAGATTATTTGATGAAGCTCTTACCCAGGATAGCACAATTAAGGAGATAAAAATCCAAGGAGTTCTTAAGCCTAAGAAGAAAGAATTGTAAAATAAGGGCCAATATAAAGAAAATTATTCTAGCCAATCAAAATCCAATTAGGCCAATCTGACCAACTCATCCAATCAAGTAAATCAAGTGGTTATGAGCCAACTAGTAATGGCTCAACAAAAACCCATGCAACAACAACCATGACAAATTGAATATCATGTGGTTCCCTCAACTACTCAATCAAGTCAAAACATAGTGCCAACTATGGAAAATTGACCTTGTCGATAATTTGTTCAATAGCCCCATCAATATACCCCATTGGTTGAATCTTATACCTCCATTTTCTGTAGGTTATATGACATAAATCAACTTCCCTTGCCTGAGGTAAGACCTTATGATCTCACTAAATGTGGTAAACACTATAAGGAGCATTTACTTTATTCTTATCATAGATAGAATGGGTATGAAATTAATAACTGCCATCAATTTAAAGATAGAATACAAGACCTTATTGAGTTAAGAGCTATCAAACTTGACAGTCCTCTAGCTCAACAAATAAAAATCTTAGAATCTTTCAAACACCACTTCCTTATTATAAGGATGCACAACCAATAATAGGAGGATAAAATACCAAGATTCCTCCTAATCAGGTTAATCATGTTTAACAGTACTAAGGTTTTGTGGGTGCTATTCATGTAGTAACCCGAGGTAAACAATAATGCTCCAATCAACAAAATTCTCAACAACAGTCTAGTCATCCACCCATACCTCCACAACCAAGTGTGTCTCAACCTGCCACATCATCATATCCTATCTAATTTTCCACCAATCCTTCCAAGCCAATCCATATTTTACCCCATCCATATCAACCCATTCATCCTTCCAATCATCCATCTAGGTCAATCATCTCATTGAGCAGTCGATTAACCACAAGCTTAAAAATGGCTTCAACCAAACTATCTATATATGAGATAATCCAACAATCTCCTCCACATCGTGAAGCATTAATGGATATTCTAAAATCCATTGAACTTCAATCTCAAGATGCTAATGCATTTAATAATTTTGTGGGGAATATTCAAACATGTATGGAACCCTTTATTACTTTCTATGATTTTGAAATCAAACCAATATCATCGGAATCAGTGGATCCTCCATTACATATTATGGTTCAAATTTATAGGAAGCCTTTCAAAAGAGTTTTAATTTATACTAGCTCCTCCATAAACATCATCACCACATTCACCCTTCAACATCTCAAGCTTCCACTAGATCACATAACCAAATCCTCATTCACCTTGAAAGCATTTAACGATGCTCTCTGCTCCACAGTTGGCATTGTTGTTTTGCCCATCAAAGTGGGGGTCAAAATATTGCATACTATGTTCCACATATTGGAAGGGTCCATGGCATATAATGTACTCCTTGGATGCCCTTGGATGAGGGAAATGAGATGTGTCCCATCCATATTACATCAATTCTTGAAATATGTACATGAGGGATAAGTACATTGCATACCAAAGAATATTGAACTATTTAAGTATTGCAACTTTATCTCAAACCCCTATGAGTCCATGTTACCTTCCACTCATCTATTCCTTACTTCATACTCCACTTCATCATCCACCCCATCCATATCATCATCTAAAGCCCCTATTCTTGAGGAGCTCCCAATCACCAATTTTCATCAAGCCTCCACTCCCATACCCCCATCCTCATCACCATTGACTACATGCACATGTGGTCAAACCCAATAAACATTATCCACATTATTAACAACATCACATTCCATAATCACTCCTTCCAAATCATCATCATCTACTCAACCAAATTCATCTTCATCCACATCAACCAATGTATCACAAGT
The DNA here is from genome assembly GCA_028583015.1 of Wollemia nobilis. Classification (NCBI taxonomy): domain Eukaryota; kingdom Viridiplantae; phylum Streptophyta; class Pinopsida; order Araucariales; family Araucariaceae; genus Wollemia; species Wollemia nobilis. The sequence goes on from JAQPPZ010017129.1 coordinate 3,527,492, forward strand.
CAAAATGATAGATTGTGAGATACCATCAGCCAACCATGAGTTAGTTCCATCCACATCCAACTCATCCACATCATCCCAAGTTGAGGTCCACCTCACTAGTTCTCGTATTGGTGAATATGTGGTCCAAGATATTACAACTACACCACTTAATATTCAAACTAAAAAGGACTAAGATCACCCACATGACCCATCCTTATCTATAGGAGTGGTATATAACATGGGTTCAATACGTAGTAGCATTAATTTTATGTATGGGGGACATGATTCATCGTCCAATCTAGTTACCCTAGATAAACCCAAATTACCAACACCTACCAATATACAACATATGTCAGATTTTTCATCTTGATATTTTCACATTATTAATTGGTAAGGATGATGCAGGAGCATCCAGTGGTAGCACAACAATATTGCATCACCAAAAACAAAAGAAATAAGAAAAATATTCTAAGTCTTGAAAAGTGTCATGATATCGTGACATAAAATGTGTCGCGATATCGCGACGTGGTTTGAACAAAGGCAAGAGCAAAGGAAAGTGTCATGATATCATGACATAACAGATGTTGCGATATTGCGACGTGTTTTAAACAAAGACAAGAGCAAAGGAAAGTGTCGCGATATCGCGACAAGTTTTAAAAAAAATCCGAGGCAAAGGAAAGTGTCACGATATCATGACATATTGGTGAAGAAGGACAAAATCCAAAAAAGTGTCACGATATCATGACATATTGACAAAGGAGAAAAGCGTCGCAATATCGTGACATGTTACTTTTTCATGAACCATTACATAACGACAATATGACAGTTACCAGAAGTCGTTACAGCAGTTCCAGGGGATCGTTGCAGCGGTTATAGGGACAGTTACGAACGACGGTTACAGCAAGAATTTATCGTTATAAAAGGAGGTTGCTCAAAGGATTTAAGAAGTCTAGAAATACGAATACTGTGGATTTATTTCTTTCTATACTTTGTAAATATTTCCATGTTCTCTGAATAAAATTGAGTTTTCTCTTGCTATTAAATTTGGCTCCCTATCAAAGGACATGGCCTAGGATGACATGAACAAGGAGTGCATGAGATTATCGATGTATCATATTGAGAAATGCATGACCATTCAGGTTTAGGTTATCATCCACTTTCATCCACCTCTTCTCTTAAACAAGCTTTTCAAAGCTTAAATTTAAATTTAGGAGAAGATATCCATCACATAGATGACTCCAAAGATGAAGTCTATGAAGAATTCAACCTCATGTTAATTATCTCTAATGAATTTGAAGAGGAATCAGACCCCATCATTCCACACACTGAATAGGATGAGTTTTATCTCAAAACATTCCCCATCCATCAGCCCATCTTTCACTTGCTTATTCTAAAATAGAGGCCCAACCCAACTGATGAACCAACATATCCATTCCATTAATCCATCTCATCAGCCATTTTGTTTGTAATATATGTACATTAAAACAAAATTCAAAAATTAAAAAAAAAATCAAAAACAAATTTCAAAAATTCAAAAAAAAAAATCAAAAATCAAAATTCGAATTCAAATTAAAAAATAAAAATAAAAAAAAATAAAAAAAAAATTGCATGTACATTACATTTATTTGTGTTTCTTGTTGCTGTCCAGGTTTAATAGAGTTCTAGCATAAATTTTAGCCAAAAGGATCCATTCCATTCACTTTTTCCACCCATCCATTTTTCCTTTAAGTCAACATGAATCCTGTTGACTTATTCACCCCACTCCGTAATCCATACGATTTAGAAAAGCCAATTCCTATTGACATGCGTATTATTGATATGGACCAGATTTCCTCACCACCATCCTTTTTTGAGTTTGTTCTATCTGAGGAATTGTTAAGGGCTTTAGCCAACTACATTCCTCCATCACCTCCACCTTCATATTCACCTTCAGATCCTGAGGTTTTCTAAGCAAATATAGATGGGGATAAGTCAAAAGAGTTTGATGACCTCATAGACAAAATTCATCTAATCCCAACTCCCCATAAATTTGAGGAAGGTTCTCACATGTCTATTGAAGATACTATTTATGTGAAACTTAGTTCAGACATCGACAATACCCAAATTAGCAAGCTTGAAAAAAGCTTATCCAAATATGAACAAGAGCAATTAATTTCTCTCCTCAAGAGGAAGAAGGGATTTTTTACATGGTCCTACAAAGACATGCCTGATCTTGACTCTAATTTGGTTGTCCAAAATCTCACCTTAAACTTTGATGCTAAGCCGATCAAACAAAAACTTAGAAGGATGCATCTTACCATTGCCCTCTTGGTCAAATAAGAGCTTAAAAATCTATTAGATGTGGGTTTCATTGTCCTCATTGACTATCCTGAGTGGCTCTCAAACATGGTTCTCGTTCGCAAGCCTAATGGGATTATATGCATTTGCACTAAATTTTGAGATCTTAACAAAGTGTGTCCTTTTTCTCTTCCAAACATTGATACTCTTGTTGACACCTATGCTGGACATGAAATGCTTTCTCTAATGGATGGTTTTTAGGATACAACCAAATTCAAATAAATCTTAATGGCCAACACAAAACAACATTCACTACACCTTGGGGGACTTTTTGTTACAAGGTGATGTCCTTTGGCCTTAAAAATGTAGGTGCCACTTATCAACGTGCCATGACATACATCTTCCATGATTACATGATTAAGATCATCGAATACTATGTGGATGGTCTCTTGGAAAAATCCAAAAATTGACAAGAGCACATTGGTGTATTGGAGAAAGTCTTTGATTGACTTCTAGTACATAATGTAAGGTTGAGCCCCAAGAAATGTATCTTTGGTGTTACATATGGAAAACTACTAGGGTTCATTATCTCCAAAAGAGGCATCGAGGTGAATCCAAACAAATTCAAGGCCATAATGGAAATGCCTCCCCAAAAAACTTGAAGAAATTACATAGTTTACAAGGAAATATTCAATCAATCCATTGTTTCATTGCATAACTTTCTGACAAATGAAGGTCATTCAATCACTGGCTAAAAAAGGAGGTGCCATTTTCATGTATAGATGAATGTAAAAAATCCTTTGATGATATTAAGCAATACATGGCTTCTCCATCAGTTTTAGGTCCTCCTCGTCCTAGGGTCCCCTTTCATCTATATGTTTTAGAAATGAACTTTGCATTAGGGATAATGTTTGCACAAAATAATGAAAAAAATCGAGAGCAAGCTGTCTATTACATTAGTTGAAAATTAATAGGCTATGAGATTAGACACTTATGTGTAAAAATTATGCTTAGCAGTGGTTTTTTCCACTAAGAAACTTAGACATTACATGCTTAGTCACACCACATATATCATAGCTAGAGAAAATCCTTTACGTTATATGATATCTCACACTTACAATAACACTCATACCACTAAATGGATAATGCTTCTCACTGAATTTTAACTTGAGTTTATAATTCAAAAATCCATTAAAGGTAAGGTTATAGCCGATTAACTTGTAGAAGCTCCACTACCTAGTGATCATCCTTTGATTATTGAGCTCCTAGATGATTTGGTATTCACTATCACTAAACAAGAAGAAGATGTCATTCTAGAGGAATACGTTGATATCACATTATTATTTGATGGTTCTAAGTGCAAAAAAGGTTAAGGTGTTGGATTTGTGTTTCATACACCCCAGGGGTTGCCTATCCCCTTATCATTTAAACTAGACTTCCAATGCACAAACAACAATGCAGAGTATGAAGCCTTAATATTAGGTTTTCAAGTAGCTATAACTATGGGCATTAAGCGTATTAGGATATTTGGTGATTCTTAACTTGTCAAATAGGTAACATGAGAAAACCAATGCAAAGAGCCTACCATTAAGCTTTACCATGAAGTAGTAATGAAATTGCTCTCTAAGTTTGATTGGTATGAAATTGATAGTTTTCTACATTTGACTAATAGAATTGCAAATGCGATGGCCTCTCTTGGATCATTGATTCCAAAGGATACCTTAGGAGAGGTACAACCCCTCATACTTACAATGATATCTAAATATGCATTTGTCATGGACTACTAAACACACTTTCAAGAAAAAGGTATCTCGTTTTACTCTCTTGGGGTATGTGTTTTATAGACGTGGTTATGATGGAATCCTCCTTCATTGTATCAAGTTTCCAAAAAAAAAAAGAGCCATAACTGAAGCTCATGATGGTACTTGTTGTGGTAATTTTAGTGGAATTACCATTGCAAAGCATATTCTATGCATGGGTTATTATTGTCCCATAATAGAACGAGATTGTTGCATATATGTCAAACATTGTAAGCAATGCCAAGAACATGCTAATTTAACTCATGTACCATCATAGGCATTACAGGCTATTCAAAGCCTGTGGCCCTTTTTATAATGGGGTCTAGATTTAATCAAAAAAATATCACCTTCTTTCTCGAGACAACACACATTCATTATCACAACCACTGAACACTTCACAAAGTGGGTTGAGGTAATTCCTCTCACCGAGACGACATGACCTAGAATTGTGGATTTTATACTTCATCATATCATTTATCATTTTAGTATACCCTCAAAAAACATCTTAGATAATGGCAAGTCTTTCAAGAACAAGGATGTTTGAGCACTTTACAAGAAGTATAACATCCAACATAGGTTCTCGACTCCTTATTACCCATGAGCAAATGGACAAGTTGAGGCTACCAATAAGACCTTATTTTCTATTCTCAAGAAACTTGTTAAAGAAAATCATAGAGATTAGCATATACAAATTTCCTTGGCATTATGGGTTTATCAAAAAAGCATCTGTACGCCTACTAGGTCAATGCTATTTTTATTGATTATTGGAGCCAAAGCAATCATGCCTCTTGAGCTTGAGATCCCCTCATTGTGAATTTTATTATAGGAATTCATAGATGATGATACTGTTAGACAAGAACATATTGACCAACTTACATTCCTTTATGAGAGGTAATTCAATGATTTAGAGCATTTACAAGTATATCAAGACCACCTTAAAGGTTCTTATAATGCTAAATTTTATCTACATGAATTTCAAGTAGATCTTGTCCTTAAAGAGAATCAACAAAACACCAATGCATTACTGCACCTTCATGATAAATTCATGGCTAATTGGTTAGGTCCATACATTGTTAATCAAATAGAGGATAAAGGTACTTATAGGCTTGCCAAACTAGAGGGAGTTGAAGAGACCGAACCACTTAATTTTTTACACTTGATATTATTATATGCATAATGTGATATATATATATATATATATATATATATATATATATATATATATATATATATATATATCTGTGTGTGTGTGTGTACATGGCTATTACACAAAAATAACATTGCATTGCACACATATCATTTCACATATTGCATTTCATACACACATTTGCATAAAACTCATTTCATTTCATACAATTGCATTTCATACATTGCATTCACACCATCATTTTCACACATTTCATATTTCATATTAGGGATCATTTATTTAGTTTAGATATAAATTGGTCAAATAAAGTCATGTTGCCTTAATCAGGGGCACCTTCAAATTCATTTCATTTACACCATTCTAAAATACCATTTTCAAAGCCACATTTCCATAATTCCTAGGTGTTTTCGATCACTCAGCCAATCCTAGTGTTTTAAGCAAACCATAAATACATGTCGAGCTTTCTTTAGGACCAAGACACAATTTTCACTAAGAAAATCTTGAGTTCTTGGAATTGACTCCAAAACATTCTTGAACCAAACACAATTCACATATCTTAAAAATATCTTGTGTCAAAGAGAGATAACACCATACTTGGTTTGAATCTTGAAATGAAAAGGGTAGTCCTTGCTTATCCCATCATGCAACATAGTCCAAAAAAATAGTGGTTTTTACCAGTATCACAATTTTAAAATAAAAGAAAGAGTAGGGAAAAACCACTAAAAACTCTAAATTTTTTACATCACACACCACTTATCCTCAAGCTATAAGGATAGTACTACATTTCTAGTTAGACGGTTAGGTAGTCATCCGTAAAGCCTAAAAGTCAAATCCTTGAACTATGGAGCTGGTCTCCACCAGAGCTATAGATGCTTGACTAGAAGTGGACTATGCTCATGTGTGACAACACATCTAACTTAAAGAAACTTTTGACCGCACATAAGGATAAGCTAGCTTCTTGGTCTCATCCATAATAGGTCACACCCAATTTACTCAATATGAGTTAATGAGCTCACTTGTATACACATTGTTCTTGATTACTTCAAGTCATTACCATGCTCATGATTTGGTAAATAAATTCACTACAAACACATTTGGTCTTAGAGACATTAGGTAGTATTTAGTGAGTTTGTTTGATATCACTAGTGTGTTTGATTCTCTACAAAACAATCAGTAATGATCTTCCACTTCACATACCACCATTTTGGTGCCCATGATTAAAAAACAATTATCAATATGGTCAAGCAAAAATCTAAACTACAAATGATCATTAGTGCATTAGTTCATTTGCATTCATCCATATCATCATTACATTATCATTAATCACATATACACATGCATTCATATAAACATCCACACAAATTCATAACACAAAAGTAAAAGCCATGCATATATTGAATAACACAAGCTTATATTGAGAGGGGGGGTGAACAGTATAAAACCCAATTTTTACTTTCTTTCCAAATCAATATCAATTAGTGTCCTTAATTGCAATATCCAAATATAGTAATGTGCATTAATGACATAGATAGCAATAGTAAGCAAGAGAACAAATCACCACATACAATTGAGACACAAGATTTAACGTGGTGCACCCAATGTGGGTGTATCGCTCCAAATTTTTTGCATCCCTACCTTCAGGCTATAGGATCCATGTCCGAAAGGAGGATGGGAAAAGGATGGCACAATACCTCGGACTGAGAGGCCTTGCAAAGGTCCCGCCTCTCGAGGGAGGTGTATTATGGTGATTTTTCGACGGATGGTGGGTTCACCAGGAAACATTTAGTGGCAGTTTCCATGCCTAGGTTGGGAATGTGTTTTATGTGTTCGGTTTTATCCTTAAACATTCAAGTCCTAGGTTTGGAAAAATGAATCTAAATTGCTTTATATGAAGATGTAGATTAAATGAATATAGAAAAGTAGATTAAGACAAAAACAAAAGAAAGTAAGCAAAATTAAAAAGTCATACCTAATCCGGATGTCTTATGAAGATTCTAATTTTTGAAGCAGTCAGGATCGCCTCTGATTTGATAGTATCATCTACTATCAGACAGAATCATCTGAGATTCGATGAATTCATCAGAGACCTGCAATCAAAGAAGTAGACACAAAACACAGAAAATACAACAATGCTAACATGGGGAAACAATGTAAAATGCCAATAACAATATCAAACTAAAAATTATAAATAGAAACATGAATGCATCATACTGATTTAATGAAAATTATAAGTTAATTATGCATTTGATCTAGATGGGTGAACTACAAGATGCAAGATAGCATAAAATAATAAATGAACTAGCTAATTACAGAATAAAATAGTAGAGTGAAGATGAAGAAATGCAAACTCTGGGCACTGATTGCCCCAATGTTGGTTGTAGTCGAAATCGTCTCGCATTGGTACGAAATCGTCTCTGATTCGACAGGATCGCCTCCGATCTGAACAGGATCATCTACGACGATGTAAGCTTGCTCCGGCTGAAAAATACTAAGGTACCTGCAAAAAAATTTGGATAGAACTAATGCAAATAGCAATTTAGGATGTTTTAATGTGTGTGAAGTCAAGTTACAGGAATTATCAGCCAGGGGGATGCTAAGGGGAGGGTCTAGGATTAAATAGGCTTAGGGGGGAAGTTAGGAGGTTGGAGATCATACCTATTTGGGAGATCTCCAACGGGGAGGGTCTCTAACGGCGTAGAAATGCTTATACCTGGATTAGAGACACCGTTGGAACAGAGACTAATTGTGCAAAATCAGTTTTGGGACAAGATCATCTGGACGTCCTAGCCCAGACGAAATCGTCCAATCTGACGCGATATCGTCTGATGATGATATCGTCAAACGGTCAAAACAAACTCTAAAAATGGCATGGGAAAGGAGGAAACATATTACATGGCGGTTTGAGAGCGATTTTGGAGGTTAAAATTTGAATTTGAATTATTTACTAGAGTAAATGTAATTATTAAGGTTTTACTACACCAATTTTAGAGTGCTACATTTTGCCCCCTCTTTAGTGAATTTTTTAAAGAAAATGCGTTAAAGATGAGTTTTTCTCGATTTATGAGATAGCAAAAATTATTCCCATTTTTAGGCAATGATTCTTGGTTGTGGTGCCCCCTCCATGTTTTTACCCAAATCGAACGTTTGAGGTAAAAACGCGAAAAAACAAAATTTTAAAATGTTTTTAATTGTGTTTTGAATAAAATTAAGAAAAATAGGGTAAAACCCTAATTCATTTTTGCTATTCATGTTTCTAGTTTTTAGAGCTCTGCAAGACAAGATGGTGCCCCCATTCAGCCAGTGGATGGAGACGATGCAGGGGTAGTCGACGACTATGATGCCTGGTACGCAGGCATCTGCCCTTCTCGGATGACGAGGGCTCAGGGTCTGATTCATGTAGTTGTGCGTCAGATGGGGAGGTGGCACCAAACGGCTATGGAGGCGACCTAGGGTCACGGAGGGAGAGAGCTGAGGAGAGCACAGGCACAGCAGAGGCCACGACAATAAGAGAGGAGGGAGGAGAGACCCCCTTCTTCGTAGAGAGAGAGGCCACCATCACCCGATAAGGGCAAGGGTGTCGACATTAGGGAGAGCAGTGAGATAGCAACTCTTTGAGTGGAGACAGTCTGTCTCCAGGCACAGGTGTAGACCCTATAGGAGGAGGCTGCATGACATCGAGCTGAGGTGACATAGCTCAGAGATGAGATTGCATGCCTCAGAGCATAGGGCAAAGGGGCGAGCACTCAGGAGCTGGCATGGGCTATTGCCCAGATCACTTTCTATCAAACACTATACTACTATATGGTGCTAGAGGAGGAGAGATTACCACTGTTGACTAACATCGCAGATCCGATCAGGATAGGGTCGTCAAGGACTTCGTCCCGATCGACGACTAGGACTCGTTGTACCACACATACTATGATGGGGCCACCTCGTCCACCTTAGGGCAGGGGAGGAGATGAGGCTGAGAGCTTGAGGGGTTCTCGAGGCTAGACTACTGCATGACACTGTACAGATTGAGACATAGTTTCTATTATTTTTGATAGAGGATTGAGTATGCCGAGGTACAGATTGTGGCATACCAATCCAGTTTTGATATGATGTATATATATTTGTGATATATATAGATGAGATATTTTTTGATCATATGACTTGTCTTATGTATTTTTATGATGCTTTAAAATTTTTTGATTGATTGATTTGATGATTCATGTAATTATGTCATTGGAAATATTATGGTTGAAATGTCATGTTTTTAAAATTTAAATAAAATAATCTGATGTAACAAATTGGTTGTTTGTGATGTGATGTGATAAAATATAAAAAGAGACTTCTAACAATAATTTCAAAGGACATTGTCGCTATTATAGACCATTTCATGGAGTCGCCGCTGACTCGATCGTCAAACTAATCCCAATATAGAAATATTGTTAAAAGTAAAAGAATGCTTAAGAGACTGTCTTAAGACTTTGGTGCAATGGTGCAAAAGATGATGATGATGGTTTGTTTTTAGATTTTCATAAAAATAGTATGCATGAAATAATGTTAAAATGATTTTTGCTAGGCATAAATTCCTAAGTGTGATAAATTTTTTGGATAATTCCCTAGGAATTATACCATCATTACAAAATTGAAGGTTGACATAATGACATGAAATAGTGATAATGTGCATGCTTTTTGTTTTGAAAACATAATTGTATAACAGAATGATTTAAGTCATATGGTTTTCATTGTGGCATACCAATCGAGTTTTGATATGATGTATATATATTTGTGATATATATAGATGAGATATTTTTTGATCATATGAATTGTCTTATGTATTTTTATGATGCTTTAAAATTTTTTGATTGATTGATTTGATGATTCATGTAATTATGTCATTGGAAATATTATGGTTGAAATGTCATGTTTTTAAAATTTAAATGAAATAATTTGATGTAACAAATTGGTTGTTTGTGATGTGATGTGATAAAAGATAAAAAGAGACTTCTAACAATAATTTCAAAGGACATTGTCGCTATTATAGACAATTTCATGGAGTCGCCGCTGACTCGATCGTCAAACTAATCCCAGTATAGAAATATTGTTAAAAGTAAAAGAATGCTTAAGAGACTGTCTTAAGACTTTGGTGCAAATGATGATGATGATGGTTTGTTTTCAGATTTTCATAAAAATAGTATGCATGAAATAATGTTAAAATGATTTTTGCTAGGCATAAATTCCTAAGTGTGATAAATTTTTTGGATAATTCCCTAGGAATTATACCATCATTGCAAAATTGAAGGTTGACATAATGACATGAAATAGTGATAATGTGCATGCTTTTTGTTTTGAAAACATAATTGTATAACAAAATGATTTAAGTCATATGGTTTTCATGATTTTTAAATGAATGGGTAATAAAAATTGGTACAATGGTTTTCCCTAGGCATAGAATATGTAGGTATAGACTTATACCATCATTGCAAAATCCAAAAAGAGATAGTTTTATTGCATGGTTGATTTTTGATAAACAGAAAATATGAAGATAAGGACTTGCGCTAGGCATAAAATTTCAATTTTGGTTTTGGAACTATACCATCATTGCGAAAGTCGACAATATGTATATATGTGTTTAGATTGTATGGTTTTTGAAAGAAATTTTGATGTTTTTGATTATGCATGTAGTTGTCTTTATACTAAACAACTGTACTTTAAAGAAGAAAATGAATTTATTCTAAACAATTTGCAAAAATATTTCAAAGTATCTTAAAGACAAAATTTATATTTATAGGGAATCCCATGTGCATAGGTGAGTTCATTTCCAATCTTGATTTATCATAATGATACACAAAATCTCTCAAATACAAATGTGTGTGCAATTGCTATGTTCATTTACCAGTTTGAGCAAGATAATATGATACAAGTGATTTGAATGAACCAAATAAGTGTTCATTAACTATGATTTAGATGCATATAACCATACTAGACTACTATGTAAGTCGGATTATCAAGAGCTAGCTAATCCATAAGCAGACATAGGTCTATACAAAAGAAGGTCGCTAATGTGACAGACATATCACCACGCTAGGAGTTACCCAAGGCCAAGTAGGTTGGGCACAAACCACCTGTTATGGGGCTTACCTCACAGTTTTCGAATAATTGAGAATTCCAGGGATTCAAGCTCCTCAACCTTTCTTTTCTTTTCAAAGGGTAGGGAAAGGGATTTTATTGCTTTTGCTTTTGCTTTCATTTCTTTCTTTTGCTTTCTTTTGTATTTTTTTGCTTGATAATGCTGTAATGATAAAAATAATATTTTTCTTTTTTTCTCTTTTTCTTGAACTTTGCTTTTTCTTTTTGTGCTAGGGATACTTGCTCGGATTAGCTGTAGAGCAAGGGAGTTTTATTCTGGGTAGGGGTGAGCTTGTCCTTTTGCCAATTCTCAAATATTCTAGACCATGTGCATGATAGGATAGCAAGGGAAACTTTTCGCTCAATAAACCACTTCTACTATGTAGCAAAGCATGGAAATTACAAATATAATCATTTTATTGTGAAAGGATGTGCTTGCTTTAAGTAAATAACAAGATAAATTCTCTATGCTCAAACTTTATTTAATTGAATTTTGTGAACTTTGATATAAGAGAGATTAGTAATCATGCCAGATAAAATCAAGATATTTATTTTTGTGAGTGTGAAAGTGCGGGATTCCAAATAAATGCTAATTTATCCAAAATAATTTGAAACATATAACTGCAAAATTTGTAAGAATAAATATATATAAATACTTTTTGAGAAGTTTTGAAAATGTTGTCTCTCTCTTTCTTCTTTATGTTGTTTTGGTTTCGAAAGAGTCAAGAATATTGATGTTTTTTTTTTATTTTCATTATTATTTTTTTTGTTTTTTGAAAGAATTAACAAGTGCCATAAATAAATGCAACAAATAGTTTTGAAGATTTTGATGATTATGAATGTTTTTGGTGTTTTTGAATTTATAAATTGAAAGAAATACAAAATAGTGATGTTGAAATATTTTAAACAAATATATACAAGGATGAAATGACCAAATTTATACATAGTAATGTTTAAGATGCAAAATATTCATGGGTTATTTGAGTTCTTTACCATCTAAGGTAGATAATTTGTATGCTCCTGATTCAAACTTAGCAGTGATAATGTATGGTCCAAGCTAGTTGGGCTCAAATTTACCTTTAAGGCTTGTAGTTGCATTAGTATTTTTTTGATTTTGAGGATTTTGATTTTTTTGTATTTTAATTTTAATTTATGAATTGAAATTGGTGGTATATACAAGATGATCTATATACACTATACAAGGTTATTTGAGTATAGCATGTCTAAGGTTGCTTCAAAATCAAAGGAGGTTTTGAAGGATAATTTGGTTGTGTTGAAGGTAAGAACAAAAGGTGATGAATAAAAGGTAGTGATAACAAAAGCTTTGTTATAATGTAGAATAATGTAGCAAAAAATTTTACTTTTATATGTGTAAAATTGATCATGTTACAAAATAAAATATCATAAATATAAGAAAGTTCTTCATTCTTATTATTATATTCCAAGTTTTGATAAGATGGAGAAAGTATATGTGAAAGATATGCATGAGTGTTATTTGGTAAACAAAGATGATCATATATGGATAAAGAAAAGTGATGGATAGAAAATAATTGTGACAATGGAGAATGTATAGAACTTGATGTTTCAACCGTTAAATATTCTTCAAATGGTGTTGGGTCATTATGTATGGTAACAATTTTACTTGCAAGTTCAAATTTCAAATATTGGTGAAGAGTGGAAGGGACAACCTTCATCGTATGAATCCCAAGATTTCTGAAAAGTGGGTTGTAATATGAAGGGCAATATGCTACATAAAACAAAGTATCCAGGATCTTGGATCCAATATTAAAGGGAAGAATTATAGTACCTTGAACTTCTTGAATTTCATTGTTAAAATATTTTATAATAACATTTGATTCATTAAAATATTCTTCCTTTGTTTTGAATTTTTGGAATAATTGATAAGTGCATAAATTAAGAGAGAAGCCATTATCTTCCATGATAGTTCTAACAGGTGTTTCTTTACTAGATCCTGAACTGTAAAGATAGTAGTTTTCTTGTGGAGTAGAGGAAAGAATCTCCTCATCATAGAATGAAATATGGTTAACCTCAAGAGGGTTTACATCATTAATTATGTTCTTAGAGAAAATATGATGAGGAACAAATTGTTGGCTAGGTATTTTGAACAAAATTTCCTTGTGATAAATTTGTAATACTTCTAAAAGGGATATCTTTGCTTGAGGATTAATCACTTGTTGTTGGCTATCAAAGGGGATTTCAGATTGAAAATTTGATTTTAAATATGAGCTTTCTATGCTTACATTCCATTTTGTATCATTCTCTAGAGCCAAAGATAGTTTTGAAGGTTGGTCAAATGAGGAATCCATATCTTGAATATCAGATTGATTTGATTGAACTTGAGGTTGCTCATTTGTAGTTTCTGTTACAATATTAGTAATATCACCATGATGGGACACATTAACATGCAATATTTTATTGGTTTCTTGTTGTTGATAATCGAATAGGGGTTCTTGGGAGGTCCCCATGTCTTGATTGATTATTGGTATTTGTTGTGTAGGAGTTTGATTGTTTACTAGATATTTATAATCAGTTGTAGATTGTAATTCCTTTATATTAAAAAGACCCTTATCAATAAAATATTGAATTGAACATCTTAAATATTTACAATTTTGTGTCATATGTCCATCCACTCTATGATATTCACAATGTAGCTTAGGTTTAAACCAATATTTTGTGGTATCAGGTTGTCTTATGGAAGGGAGTTCAATCCTATTTGTGTCAAGTAAATACTTGAGAATTATATCCATTGGTTGATTGAGCTTAGTAAATTTACGTGATGAAGGTTTTCGAGAGGTTTTTGATATGTGCCTTAGTAGTTCAGTCATAAAAGGGCCCAATGGTTTCTCACCTCTACTTTCTTTATTATGGGTAGAATGATGACAGGAAGATTGCGAAGCATGAGGTGAGTACATGGTAGAATTGGAAGAATAAGTATTTTCTTGTTGAAATGGATGTGTTGTATTAAGAGAAGAATATTGAAAAGGTGGCGGAGGATTGTATGTGGAACGATAGACATAATATGGATATATGGGAGAATAGATAATATCGTTATGAATAGGATTGGCAAGGGGATTGTTTTGTTGGGTTATGGATGAAAAATAAGAAGAGTGTGATGGAGGTGATGTTGAATAGGGATGAGGTTGGTCATAATCAACAAATGTATTTGGCTGAATTCTTCCAACATTACTGATGGGCTCATATGAATTTGAGTAAAAACTCATGGTTTGTTTAGTACTTCTAAAAGTAATATTTAATATTTACTATTTAGAATTGAATCTAAAACATACAAACTTGAAATGATGATTTTGCTACTTTTTTTTTGTATACATATATATATATATATATATATATATATATATATATATATATATATTTTGAATCAAAAAGATGGCTATGTTATTCACGTCGAGTTCACCAAAATGTATCACTCCAAATTTTTCTCATCCCTACCTTCAGGCTATAGGATCCGTGCCTGGAAGGAGGATGGGAAAAGGATGGCACGGTACCTCAGACTGAGAGGCCTTGCGAAGGTCCAACATCTCTAGGGAGGTGTATTATGGTGATTTTTCAATGGATGGTGGGTTCACCAGGAAACATTTAGTGGCAGTTTCCATGCTTAGGTTGGGAATGTGTTTTATGTGTTCGGTTTTATCCTTAAACATTCAAGTCCTAGGTTTGGCCAAATGAATCTAAATTGCTTTATATGAAGATGTAGATTAAATGAATATAGAAAAGCATATTAAGACAAAAAATAGAGAAAGTAAGAAAAAATAAAAAGTCATACCTGATCCGGATGTCTGATGAAGATTCTAATTTTTGAAGAAGTCAGGATCACCTTTGATTTGATAGTATCATCTGCTATCAGACAGAATCATTTGAGATTCAACGAATTCATCAGATGAATCTGTTAGATACCTGCAATCAGATAAGTAGACACAAAACACAAAAAATACAACAATGCTAACATGGGGAAACATTATAAAATGCCAATAACAATATCAAACTAAAAATTATAAACAGAAACATGAATGCATCATACTGATTTAATGACAATTATAAGTTAATTATGCATTTGATCTAGATGGGTGAACTCCAAGATGCAAGATAGCATAAAATAATAAATGAACTAGCTAATTGCAGAATAAAACAGTAGATTGAAGATGAAGAAATGCAAACTATGGGCACTGATTGCCCCAATGTTGACTGTAGTCAAAATCGTCTCACATTGGTATGAAATCATCTCTGATTCAACAGGATCACCTCCGATCTGAATAGGATCATCTACGACGATGTAAGCTTGCTCCGGCTAAAAAATACTAAGGTACCTACAACAAAATTTGGATAGAACTAATGCAAATAGCAATTTAGGATGTCTTAATGCGTGTGAAGTCAAGTTATAGGAATTATCAGCCAGGGGGATGTTAAGGGGAGGGTCTAGGATTAAATAGGCTTAGGGGGGAAGTTAGGAGGTTGGAGATCATCCCTATTTGGGAGATCTCCAATGGGGAGGGTCTCTAACGGCGTAGACATGCTTCTGCCCGGATTAGAGACACCGTTGGAACAGAGACTAATTATGCAAAATTAGTTTTAGGACAAGATCGTCTGGATGTCCTAGCCCAAATGAAATCATCCAATCTGAGGTGATATCGTCTGATCGGTGATGATATAATAAAACGGTAAAAACAAACTCTAAAAATGGCATGGGAAAGGAGGAAACAGATTACACGACAGTTTGGGAGCGATTTTGGAGGTTAAAATTTGAATTGAATTATTTACTAGAGTAAATGTAATTATTAAGGTTTTACTACGCCAATTTTAGGGTGCTACAGTGGGGTACTCCACAAGATAATATTATTATAATTTTTCATAAAGAAATAGGGATCCTTATCCTAATACAAATGAATACTTTGATCTACTCAAATCTAGGCTATCCATTTGTCTACTCAGCAAGGCAATTCACTGATCTGCTCAGCTAGGCAATCCACTGATCTTCTCAAGTAGGCAATCCACTGATCTGCTCAGGTAGGCAATCTTGATTTCTTAGGTAGGCAATCCATTGATCTTCTCAACAAGGCAATTCATTGATATGCTTAGCTAGAAATCCATTGATATGCTCAGGTAGGAATCTTGATCTGCTCAAGTGTGCAATCCACTGATATGCTTAGCAAGACAATTCACTGATATGCTCAGCTAGGAAATCCAATGATATTCTTAGGTAGGTAATCCTAATCTACTTAGCAAGGCAATTCATTGATCTGATCAACTAGGCAATCCACTGATCTATTCAACTAGGCAATCTACTAATATGCTTCTGCAAGCTCACTAAGAACCTACTCAAAATTTGCTTCATCAAGCTCACCAAGAACTTGCTTAAATATGCTCTAGCAATCTCACCAAGAACTTGCTCAAATATGCTCCAGCAAGCTCACAAAAACTTGCTCAAAATTTTCTCTAGCAAGCTCACTAAGAACTTGCTCAAATCTGCTCAACAAGCTCACCAAGAACTTGCTCAAAATCTGTCCACAAATCTATCCAAAAGCCTTCTTAAAGGCTCAATCAATCATGCACAAAATCTACCACAAATCTATCCAAAAATCTATCCAAAAGCCTTCTCAAAGGCTCAATAAATCATGCACAAAAGCTGCCACAAATATGTCTAGAAATATATCCCAAAAGCCTTCTCAAAGGCTCAATCAATCATGCACAAAAGTTGCCACAAATCTATCCAGAAATCTATCCCAAAAGCCTTCTCAAAGGCTCAATCAATCACGCTCAAGTAGCACTCAAATCTCATCCATAAATCTATGAAGTCAAGGCTCAATGATGAACTCAAAAATTAATGGCAATGCACTCTAAAATAGATGAGAACAATGATCCCCAATGATCTCAACTCAAATCAGAATATAGAATAGTTTGTTTCATGGAACTTGAACAACCACTTCACTCATTCACTTGACTAGGCTTAAACAACTCTACTCAACCAATCACAACAAGGAACAACTCTTTCTCACATTACCTAGTCCAAGCATGTATCAACTAACTCAAAATGTTTCCAAAAATGCTTAACCACAAATCTCACATAACAATGATACTCATGTTCTCCTCTAACTCAAGTTCAAGTTCTTTGTACAACCAATGGGTTTCAACAATAATGCTTATAAAATAAGGTTTAATCACAACTCTCAAACTAGAAAACCTTGAAGCATTCAACCAACCACTTTAGAAAAGGAAACCACAATAAATCCTTTTATTTCCAATGATATTTCAGAAATCAACCACCATAAACAAAGTCAATGGAGAATATTGCTCATACCTTTTTTATGCCTTCTTAGTTGTCCACTAAATTTGACACACTCAAAAAAATTTCTTTTTCAAATTTCAATAAGGGTTAGGTATCATGATTAATAAAATAACAATAATATCCAAATAACACCTTATTACTCCTACTCAATAAAATACATCATGTCCCCTCATGAAAGAATTAATCCTCTTTGAAAAAGAACAAAGCAACCTTCACTTTTGAACCTCTTTAAAAAATCAGAAATATCTCTTTACACACACCTTATTTCTCCCTCTAAGTAAGTTAATAAAATAGCCCTTGAAATAAGCTTTCCAAAGATATATAATATGATATACTTCCAAAAATAAAATCACCAAAAATCTCTCTTTTTCTTAAGGTGCATCATAACCCTTATTTCTCCTAGGGCAACTTTAGAAAAATAAAATATTAAAAAATATTAACTTGCCTCTGTCCCTAATGAGATTCGATCCCTTGACGCCTCCTTGATTAGTGTATTAACCATAGCCAAGCCATCGTTGGACCACATTCCCTCACGTGTTCAAATGGGCACAAACCAAAACAAATACCTCAATATTCTATGCCCTTCGAAAACTCAAAAATGCTTCGAGCGTTTCAACATAGCAAGCATCCTCGACAAGACTCGATCGTAGGACATCCTGCTTCTTACATAGTGCATGAACCACTAGGCCAAATATGCCTATGTTTTTGGTTAGCCTCTATGAATGATTCTTCAATGGATCTGAATTTCGTAAACCCTTCACACGCCTATTTACACACACTTCAACACACAGTCTCTTTTTCGCATTACATTATCAATTCGAATGCATTCGAAAATCGAGGACAAGGATTTATCGAAACTTTTGGTGGCATATATATATGTATTTCCTCCTTTATTTAGACATTGGCACTATTATTTTTAATATATGCCTTTCCTCCTTTCTTTAGACGTCGACGCTATAATTTTATTTTTAATTTTAAAAATTAAATTTTAATTTTAAATAATTTAAAATTTAAACTAAATATTTAAAATTAAATATCTCCATCACCGGGGCACATTTTTTGATGAAACGAAAAGCCAACCTGGATTTTAAGAAAAATCCATTTCAAATATGCCATCCATGGTTTTAAATAAAACCTTTTAGTTTGCCTACCTTGGTTTTCACAAAAACCCTATATATATCCATTCTCTCCAAAATATCATAAATGATATTTTATGAAGTGATTTTGACATCAAAACTAAAGTGTGATCCATGTGACATCAATGATCCATGTTATATCAATGAAAACATAAAATAACTCAAATTTCCAACAATCTCCCCCTTTTTCATTGATGGCAATACCTCTAATGCAAATCATCACAATCACTGCAAAAACCATCTCTAAGAATCAAAGCTGCTCCCTTGACTCAATAATCTCTATGGAGGTTGCTCCCCCTAACTCAATACTCTCTTTGGAGGCTGCTCCCCCTAACTCAATGCTCTCTTTGGAGGCTGCTCCCCCTAACTCAAATATCTCCCCCTTTGACATCAATGGTAAAAGGGACACCTATGGGGATAAAAGATATGACTCTTATGCATAGCCCCATCACCACATTCTCTCTTGAGGTGGTTAATTTTGGGGTGGGAGTACTTTTACTCCCATATTACATTGTTTCTTTCCTCTGTCAACTTCCTTCCATATTTTTTTGATATCCTTCTCTTGATGAATTACTTGATCTTTTTGTATTGAACCTATTTGACCTTCTTGCATTGAAACTGATTGACCTTCTTCTCTTAAATTTGTTTGGAATTGAGTGCTACACCATTTTACAATATGTTCAAAGTTATTGTAATTAAAACACTTGATATTGTAGCCTTTGGATGGTGCCCATATCCTGAATTCTTTCTTGAAATAATTTCCATATCCATTCCTTTCCTGAACCCTGTATTATGAAGTTCTATTTTTCATAATCATTATGACCATGACTTCTAAATTCTGTAGCTCTAAATACAAAACCATGTTGCTCATTTTATTTGCACTGAGAAGCTCTATGACCAATCCTGTTGCATGAGAAGCAATGTCCCTAAAAACCATACTTTCTTCCTTTGAAGTTCCTTGTAGCAAAATCAAACTTCTTTGATCCATGAACCTGGTAGTGTATATCCTTGTGTCCAAATCCATTACAAGAAAAAAATGTCCTTGAAAATCCCTTTGTTCATGCCTTGGTTCCTCATACATTTCTTGACCATTATCCTTGTGATCATTTTTGACTTGTGCATTGTATCCTTGAACCTTCTTTGTAGTATCTAAATCCTCTTCCTTAATTTCTTCATTTCTTTCCTTTTCAAGAATTTATTTTCCTTTTGAACTTAATTCACCTATCTCAAAACAAGATCCAAAATGAATTTTTGGAGTCATAGAAACTTTGGAACTTTCTTCATAAAACTTAGGTGCTTCCTTGCTTTCATTTTTTAGAACTTCCTTTCCTTTTGAGTGTGATTTTTTTTGGATATAAGATACAACCTTAAAATATGTTTCCACTCCTTTTTGAACCTTTTCATCTAATGTGTCATGTCTTGCCATTATTACCCTTAGTTATTCATTCATCCTATCCTCTATCCTTTTTGCATTTTGAAGCTCATATCTTAGATTACTGATTGTTTGAAGTAGTTATTCTTTGATTTTGACATCTGTTTGAATATTTTTTTTAAGATTCCTATATTAAAATTTTAGCCTTTTGAATTTTGATTTTTGTTTTCTTGGCTCATCCTCTTCTTTTTCTATTACCAAAAGTGAGTCTTCTTCATCTTCACTGTCACTGACATTATCATAATCTTCTATAGAAAACAAAATTTCATGATTTATTTGACCATGCTTATTTCCTTGATGTGTCATCTCATATTCACTATCACTAAAATCATTATAATCTCCTATAGCAAACAAACTCTCATGATTTCTTTGACCATGCCTATTTCCTTGATGTATCATCTCATCTTCACTATCATTGAAGCCATTACAATATCCTAATCTGTGATTTGTTTGACCACACACAAAGCACTATTCTCTTTCACCTTCTATTCCTAGGAATAGATGTTCTTCCTTTTCATCATATGAATTGTCTCTATCACTGTGATCTGAGCTATCACTTGCTTCTTCAATGTAGAAATTTTTCTTTGTCCTACGAAAACTTTTCTTCTTCTCATACCTACTTTTCTTGTATTTGTCATCTTTGTCATGCTTATGCTTTCCATATTATTTTCTTTTGTGACCCTATTTTTCATAATCACTATTTTCTTCATGTGGACACTTGTTTGCATAGTGACCAAAATCACCACACTTGTAGCATTTGACTTTCTTCATATCTTTGTAATTCCTTGAGTTCTTTTTCCTTTTGATGAAGTTAGCTTCCTCATCATTATTTGAATCTCAATCTATCTCTAGAATTTTTCTTTTATTTTTATTTGAAGCCTTGAATGCAATTTATTTTATTGGAACCTCATGCTTACTTATCCTCATCTCATAAGCTATGACAGTTCCTTGTAGTTCTTCCATTGTTAGCTTGTTGATATCCATTGTTTCTTCTATTGCTAAAACCTTTGCATCATACTTCATGGGAAGTGATCTCAAAACCTTTTGAGTAACTTTTGATTCTTTCATCTGAAATCCTCGACCTCTCATGGTGTTAGTAATGTCATCAACTCAAAGTAAAAACTTAACTATATCTTCAAAACCTTCCATTTTCAATTCCTCAAATATTTTTCTATGAGTTTGTAGTTTTGCCAACTTTACCTTAGAATATCCTTCATAGGTATTCCACAACTTGGTCCACATTTCATTAGCTGAATTACATACCATTACCTTTGCAAAATTTGTCTCACATAGCCCACTCAAAATACAATTCATTGCCTTTGCATTGATCTCAACCAATTTTTTGATAGTCTTATCTACCTCGGGATCACCTTCAACCTTATACTTTTTTTCAACCATCTGCCATACCTCATATCCTTGTGATATCAAGTAGTTCTTCATTCTCATGCTCCAAAAAGCATAATTGTTACCATCAAACAATGAAGCCTTATTTGTAGATGATCCATTTTGTGAAGCCATATGTGTTCTTGTAAAATCTACCCTCAAACTATTTGCCTTTTTGAAGTAACCTGATCTAATACCAATTGAAGAACACAAGCTTATACTGATAGGGGGAGGGTGAACATTATAGTGCCCAATTTTTACTTTCTTACCAAATCAATATCAATTAGTGTCCTTAATTGCAATATCCAAATATAGCAATGTGCATTAATGACATAGATAGCAATAGTAAGGAAGAGCACAATTGACCACACACAATTGAGATACAAGATTTACCATGGTTCCCCAAATGTGGGTTACTCCATATGATAATATTCTTATAATATTTCACAAAGAAATAGGGATCCTTATCCCAATACAAATGATTACTTTGATCTGCTCAAATCTAGGCTATCCACTGATCTACTCAACAAGGCAATTCACTGATCTACTCAGCTAAGCAATCCACTGATCTGCTCAGGTAGGCAATACACCGATTTGCTCAGGTAGGCAATCATGATATGCTCAGGTAGGTATTCCACTAATCTACTCAAAAAGGTAATTCATTGATCTTCTTAGCTAGGCAATCCACTAATCTTCTCAAGTAGGTAATCCTGATCTACTCAGGTAGGCAATCAACTGATCTACTCAGCAAGGTAATTCACTAATCTTCTTAGCTAGGAAATCCACTGATCTACTTAGGTAGGCAATCCTAATCTTCTCAAAAAGGAAATTCATTGATCTACTCAGCTAGGCAATCCACTAATCTACTTAGCTAGGAAATCCACTAATTTGCTTTAGCAAGCTCACCAAAAACATGCTCAAAATATTCTTCAGCAAGCTCACCAAGAACTTGCTTAAATATGCTCTAGCAAGCTCACCAAGAACTTGCTCAAATCTGCTCCAGCAAGCTCACCAAGAACTTGCTCAAAATTTGCTCTAGCAAGCTCACCAAGAACTTGCTCAAATCTGCTCAACAAGCTCACCAAGAACTTGCTCAAAATCTATCCACAAATCTATCCAAAAATCTATCCAAAAGCCTTCTCAAAGGCTCAATAAATCATGCACAAAAGCTGCCACAAATCTATCCAAAAATATATCCAAAAGCCTTCTCAAAGGCTCAATCAATCATTCAAAAAATTTCCGCAAATATGTCCAAAAATCTATCCCAAAAGCCTTCTCAAAGGCTCAATCAATCATGCATAAAAGCTATCACAAATCTATCCTAAAATATATCCTAAAAGCCTTCTCAAAGGCTCAATCAATCATGCTCAAGTAGCACTTAAATATCATCCACAAATATATGAAATCCATTGATATGCTTAGGTATGAAATCCATTGATATGCTCAGGTAGGAAATCTTGATCTACTCAAGTGTGCAATCCACTGATATGCTTAGCAAGACAATTCACTGATATGATTAGCTAGAAAATCCACTGATATTCTTAGGTAGGTAATCCTAATCTGCTCAGCAAGGCAATTCATTGATCTGATCAACTAGGCAATCCACTGATCTATTCAACTAGGCAATCTACTGATCTGCTTCTGCAAGCTCACTAAGAACCTACTCAAAATTTGCTTCATCAAGCTCACCAAGAACTTGCTTAAATATGCTCTAGCAATATCACCAAGAACTTGCTCAAATATGCTCCAGCAAGCTCACAAAAACTTGCTCAAAATTTGCTCTAGCAAGCTCACTAAGAACCTGCTCAAATCTGCTTAGCAAGGTCACCAAGAACTTACTCAAAATATGTCCACAAATCTATCCAAAAGCCTTCTTAAAGGCTCAATCAACCATGCACAAAATCAGCCACAAATCTGTCCAAAAATCTATCCAAAAGCCTTCTCAAAGGATCAATAAATCATGCATAAAAGCTGCCACAAATATGTCTAGAAATATATCCCAAAAGCCTTCTCAAAGGCTCAATCAATCATGCACAAAAGCTGCCACAAATCTGTCCAAAAATCTATCCCAAAAGCCTTCTCAAAGGCTCAATTAATCATGCTCAAGTAGCACTCAAATCTCATCCATAAATCTATGAAGTCAAGGCTCAATGATGAACTCAACAATGAATGGCAATGCACTCTACAATGGATGGAAACAATGATCCACAATGATCTCAACTCAAATCAGATTATAGAATAGTTTGTTTCATGGAATTTGAACAACCACTTCACTCATTCACTTGACTAGGCTCAAACAACTCTACTCAACCAATCACAACAAGGAACATTTCTTTCTCACAATACCTAGTCCAAGCATGTATAAACCAACTCAAAATATTTACAATAATACTTAAACACAAATATCACATAACAATGATACTCATGTTCTCCTCTAATTCAAGTTCAAGTTCTTTGTACAACAATGGGTTTCAAAAATAATGCTTATAAAATAAGGTTTAATCACAACTCTCAAACTAGAAAACCTTGAAGCATTCAACCAACCACTTTCAAAAAGGAAACCACAATCAATCCTTTTCTCTCCAATGATATTTCAAAAATCAACCACCATAAACAAAGTCAATGGAAAATATTGCTCATACCTTTTTGATGCCTTATTAGTTGTCCACTAAATCTGCCACACTCAACAAACTTTCTTTTTCAACTTTCAATAAGGGTTAGGAATCATGGTTAATAACACAACATTAATATCCAAATAACATCTTATTACTCCTACTCAATAAAATACATCATGTCCCCTCATGAAAGAATTAATTCTCTTTGAAAAAGAACAAAGCAACCTTCACTTTTTAACCTCTTTAAAAAATCAGAAATATCTCTTTACACACACCTTATTTCTCTCTCTAAGAAAGTTAATCAAATATCCCTCGAAATAAGATTTCCAACGATATATAATTTGATATGCTTCCAAAAATAAAATCACCTGAAATCTCTCTTTTTCTTAAGGTGCATCATAACCCTTATTTCTCCTAGGGCAACTTTAGAAAAATAAAATTTTAAAAAATATTAACTTGCCTTTGTCCCTGATGAGATTCGATCCCTTAATGCCTCATCACTCAATGCCTTAACCATGGCCAAGAAATCATTGGGCCACACACCCTCATGTGTTCAAAGGGGTACAAACCAAAACAAATACCTCAATATTCTATGCCCTTCGAAAACTCAAAAATGCTTCGAGCATTTCAACACAGCAAGCATCCCTGGAAAGACTCGAACACATGACCTCCTTCTTCTTACACAATGCACAAACCACTAGGACAAAGGTTCCTATGCATTTGGTTATCCTCCACGAACAATTCTTCAATGGACCCAAATTTTGTAAACCCTTCACACGCCTCTTTACACACGCTTCAACACATAGGCTCTTTTCGCATTACATTATCAATTTGAATGCATTCGAAAATTGAGGACAAGGATTTATCAAAAATTTTGGTGGCATATATATATATATATATATATATATATTCCTTTCCTCATTTATTTAGTCATCGGTGCTATTGTTTTTAATATATTCCTTTCCTCATTTCTTTAGACGTCGGCTCTATAATTTTATTTTTAATTTTATAAATTAAATTTAAATTTTAAATAATTTAAAATTTAAACTAAATATTTAAAATTAATATCTCCATCACCAGGGCACCTTTTTCGATGAAACGAAAAGCCAACTTGAATTTTAAGAAAAATCCATTTCAAATCTGCCATCCATGGTTTTAAATAAAACCTTTTATTTTTCCTGCCTTGGTTTTCACAAAAACCCTGTATATATCCATGCTGTCCAAAATATCATAAATGATATTTTATGAAGTGCTTTTGCCACCAAAACTCAAATGTGATCCATGTGACATCAATGACAACATAAAATAACTCAAATTGCCTACATCTATATATATATATATATATATATATATTGAAACGACTAGAAGTTGACATTTGATCTAACAACAAGTAATAAACACAAGTCATTCAGAAATATATATTTTATTCATGATCAATTTTGTATAGGTTACAAATAGGGAGGATTTCCCTTTTTCCTTTCATGAATACATAATAAGTCTGATGCCTTCTTCTGATGTCCCTCAGTGTAGGTGGGCTTCTTTGTATGTGGGCCATCGTCGGGTTGTAGTTGTAGCTGCTTTTCCTCCTTGCTCCTATGCTAGGCCTGCAAAAGGGTGTTAGTACGATGGGGGGCTTGCCTTAGTCAGGCCCCATGATTATGAAGATGAAATGACTATAAAAATAGAGCAAAACATGTGATAAACTATGCAGAAGGTAATAATAGGATGAAAGGGAGCTTACCTCCCAAATCTGGAGTGATTTGGGGCCTCTAGACCCAATTTGCCACCCGAGGGGTGAACTGAGGCCGGATTCGTGGGGCAAGGGGCGATTTGAGCTGTGATGCCTCTTCTACAAAATCCTTCTGGTGGGTCGACTCCTAGGTAGTTGGGGTGCCTCTGTGTACCATTGAAATCTGACTATGTGCATCGAGAAGTGACTGTTCAATATTGGCTTTCCATTTTAGCAGAGTAACTGTACTTTGTTGAATTTTGTGAGATCTTTAAATTGGGGTTTGGGACCCATTATTTATAGGCAAAAGCAAGGTGCAGGGGGTGGGGTTTGATTGACTAAACCTAGGTTTGATTCTGACTAGGGTTAGGTTAAGAAATGCAAGGTGGCAACATTACATTCCTTATGAGAAATATCTCATCCTCACACATGTGTGAGGATGGATTAGGGCTAATCCTGATTAGGAGGTGTTTAAGTCAATTTAGGACATGATTAAAGAAATATCCTAACAAACCCTAATTTCACACATGTGGGAGGATGTAATTAGTGTTAATCAAGATTAAAGGTTCTTTTAATCAAATTTGCCCTAAAAAGGTGACTTAAGTGAAGTCAACATTAAATTAGATTTTAGGTATTGACTTATTAATTGTTTTGGTCAACTAATACCCCGTGGGGGCCTCAATTGAGTGCAAATTGGTTGTCGGATGATATCCCAATGCACGAGATGTGATTTTGAAGGCTTATGAGGGTTTAGGACCTAAAATCGATGAAGTAGTATACGGGAGTCTACACGATGCTATGACAATCTATGGTGATCTACGCATGACTACGCATGACTACAGCCATCTACGTATGACTACGCATGACTACAACAATCTACACATGTCTAGGAGGATCTACAATAGTCTACGCTGGTCTACGATAGCCTAGGGGTACCTAGGATGGCCTATGTAAACCTACAAGTGTCCAGAAGGATCTACAAGTATGTAGGTATAGCAGTGTGCAACTTTTGGGTGTCTACATTTACCCCTTTTTGTACTATACTATGTGGAACACAGTTTAATACAAAAATGTGAAGGGTTTGTGTAGAAGGAAAAGGGATAGAAGGAAAATAATGGGATCCAATCAAAGGTATGTAGCCGCTCGAAGCGTGACCATACAACATTGACTGGATAGCCAAGAAGGAGAAGGGAAAAGAATGGGATCCAATCAAAGGTATGTAGCCACTCGAAGCGTGACCATACAACATTGACTAGATAGCCAAGAAGAGAAGGGAAAATAATGGGATCCAATCAAAGGTATGTAGCCACTCAAAGCGTGACCATACAACATTGACTAGATAGCCAAGAAGAGAAGAGAAAATAATGGGATCCAATCAAAGGTATGTAGTCACTCAAAGCGTGACCATACAACATTGACTAGATAGCCAAGAAGAGAAGGGAAAATAATGGGATCCAATCAAAGGTATGTAGCCGCTCGAAGCGTGACCATACAACATTGACTGGATAGCCAAGAAGAGAAGGGAAAAAGAAAAAGAGAGAAAAGAAAAGGAAAAGAGGAAAGAAATAAAAACAATGTCGGTAAAAAGGAAATGGATGATTGCGGATGCAATGAAGTGATTTTGCTGAGTCCATATGACATTTACGATGCCATACTAGTTGCTTGAGAACGACAACTTTTGACTGCTTTGCTTTTGCGACCAGATCAACGTGGTCCAAAAGTATGAATAGGACAAAAGCCTATCTAAATTTTTGTTGTTGATTGATTGATGAGAACATGGTGACAAGTGTCAAACCATTTGAACTAAGTTGACATTTAGCTTATTCAAACATGTCATTCATGATGCTCCATGAATTCTAGATATAAATACTCTAAATGTTGCACCAGGATCATGTCAAACGTATCATCCGTTATGTACTCGACGTACAAGAATGCTAGATTGACTTCTCCATTGTCACGCATAGCTCTCCTGATGTAACCCATGTCTGATTGTGATTGAGATTATTTCGTATGATAATCTTCAGCAAAAAATTTTGTAGACAAATGTGCTAATCGCACTTTTGGATTTTCGATGTTTTGGTTGCATGCAAAACTGACTTTGGATATGAATACCCCCTCAAACGAGGAATCAACAATGAGGTGAATGGAATGCGGTGATTTGATGATGCAGCGATTGATAAAAATATCAATGCATGATGATTATGAGTGCAAATGAAGGTAAAAGGTAATTTTGGAAGGTTCCTAGGGTTTTAGGGGACATTTGCCTGCTTTCCTAGGGTTTTGGGAGCATTTTGGGGTGTTTTGGTTGAATTCACCACCTAGGGGGCGATTTTGACCTAAATCGCCACCCGAGGGGTGAATTGGGTTCAGTTCGCCCCTCGGGGGGTGAATTGGTGGATAAAGTATATTTAAGCCCTAATTTGCATGTGGGGGGCTCATTTTGATGGTGCACGAGATTGGAAAGTGACTTGTGAGAGCATTCGACGACACGAGAGGAGCACGGGTGACGATTGTGAGGGCGACGATGATGAGAGGATGCAAAGTGGCTGGCAGCAGGCATGGGGATCCACCGGTAAGTGATCTTTTGCCTTGTTTTATTTTTGTTTTATTTTTTTGAGAAAATGTGAATAAGGGAGGGGGAGGTTTTCATCCCGATTTAATTTTTTTTGCAATTTTTAATTAAAATTTAAATACGAAGTGACAAATAAGCCAAATGGGTATCCAAAAGCGCGATCGGTTTTTGAATTAGACTTGTTTTGATGCCGATTTGACCGGGTGAAGGGTAGAGTAGGTGTAAGGTTTGACCATCAGTTTTTGGAAGTAACGGTGTACTGACATTGATATGTTTTTGCATTTTGTCTGCTAAAGTGGGAAATGGGTATCCTATTTTGCAACTGTTATATTTTTTTGACTTCGTTTGATGTGATTTTAGAATTTGTCACTTTTAGGAGTAATTTATCAAACCTAGACTATTAGATTTGACATGTTAGGGGTAAAATTTTGGAAAACTGATGAAACTTTCATCGTAGAAGGGCAAAATGGGTGTCCAAAAATGTTGTTTGTTTTGATGAATGACTGCATTTGGCCTACCTTTGATTTACGTGCCAAGGTGTAGATTAATGTTAAATTGAAAATGAGCTATAGGGAGCCCGATTTAGACTGTACTCAACGTCTGTTTGAACTTTCACCACTAAGTGGGCAAATGGGTATCCAAAAATATGACTATTATTTTTGAATTATGTCTACTGACGTGTGTTCGATTTTGATGTATTTATGATAGAGTTGACTTTTAGATCTGTGTAGATTGGTATGTTGTTTTTGAATTTTGTCGACACATTTATCGATAAGTGGGCAAATGGGTATCCAAAAATGATATTTATTTTTGTAGATGTTGTTGTTTGGCTTATGTTTGATTTGCATGTCAATTAATAGGTAGTTGTAAATTTGAACTGGGCTGTTGGGAGTCCAAATGATGTTGTTTGTCACGTCAGTTTGAAATTTTGCCATGAAATGTCAAAATGGGTGTCCAAATGTGTGACTATTATGTCGATGTTTGTTGTCGTGTGTTTTGTGCATTGTCTAACATCGAAGTGCGTGTCAAATTAAATGTCTTTAATTTGCAAATTTTGATTGATGCAGTTTGATTTGATTGTATTGTTATGTGAGTTACTGATGTGTGGTTTGTTGTGTTTTGGACAGGTGAAGATGCTTGAGCCCCATCATCGGGTGAGGAAATTCAAGGAGGGTTTTGAGGAATTGATGAAGACTGAGGACGAGTTACGGTGGTTGGATGACATACATTTCTGGGGTGTGTGGGAATGTAAGAGTATCCACACTAATAGAGCGTATGTGTCTGCACTATGTGAGTGGTGGGATGCAGATAAGAACACTTTTCATTTTCCCACTGGGGAAATGACTGTGACTTTGGAAGATGTATATCGTATTTATCGGCTACCGATTGAGGGAGTACCTATGAGGGCCACCGTAGCTGAGAGCAAGGATGTTGTGTTGGAGAGATTCTTTGGGGTAGCATGGAGAGAAATTGATATCTCTAAGATAGATTATGAGTGGTTGTGGGTAAAGAATAAGATATCAGAGCGATAGTGTGTAGCGATGATGATGATCTCAACATACGCTCTACCTGATAGTTTTGGGGTGTTGTTTACCTAGAACATGTTGGATATAGTGAGTGATCTGGTGGAGAGGAAAGTTGTGTTTGCATGGGCACCTGCACTATTGGCCCAAATGTATCATGAGTTATACGATGTTGTTCGGGGTAGGAGGATAGGACTGAGTGTGATTCCCTTGCTGTAGGTATGGGCATGGGAGCACATATCTATTGAGAGGCCATCTTTGCTGCCTAACCCTGTACATGTGGAGGGCAAAGAGTATTTGCCCTATGCTCTTAGATGGAGTACAGAGGCGGAGCAGGGCATTAAGAGGCCGCATGAGGGTGACCTGCTATTTTGGAGGGGTAAGTTTGAGGATGCTACTCCTGAGGACATCATATGGAGACCCTGGTTGGGTGGAGTGAGTTGGGATGAGGATGATGAGCAGCTACGAGCCATCAGATAGGGTAGATGGTTGGTGGGGAGGTATACTCGGTAGACTGAGTACTTTTAGTTTGACCGAGTGAGGAGGTAGTTTGGTTTGCAGTAGGATGTCCCTGGGACTCCTGTAACTTACTTCAGGTGACGGGGAGATAGAGGAGAGTGGCCTGTGGTGCTACCATGGGTTGGAGAGAGGGATCCTCCTATGGATATCCCAGCTATAGGGGATGCTGGGATGACTTCAAAGTTTGATGCATGGTGGGCTTGGTAGAGTTGGGTGCCTGGGAGGGGTGTGATTGATCGATGGGTGGCACCTAATGTTGGGGTACCTCCATCGGTGGGGAGGATGGGTAGGAGAGCTCGGGCCGAGGATGTGGCTGTCGATGTAGGGGAGGTTCCTCTATGGTGCTCACGATGTCGCTTGGGTGGTGGAGCGAGTACCCAAGACATGAGGGTGGAGGAGGTGCATGTGGATGTAGATGCTGGTATGGGATAGGCTACTGGGGCCGAGGTGGAGGGAGGTGTTGCTACTATTGTGGGTGACATGGATGACACCATTGATATTGGTGTATTCATGGATGCGGCACAACAGATTCCTATTGATATCCCCACGAGGGGGGATGCAACGGATGAGGCACGAGAGCTACAAGATAGAGTTCGTCAGTTGGAGGCTGAGGTAGGAGGTAGAGGCGAAGGCTAGATATGGTTAGGTAGGGGACTAAGATGGAGTAGTTGAGGGTCACAATGTTGAGGCAGGCTTAGACGATTATGAAGTTATTGGTCGTGAAGACTACTAGGAAGTTATTGTGTGAGACTTCTCTATTGGTGCACGGGATTCCTCTTCTCGACTATATATAGGTGGTGTCACAGTTGAGGACATCGATCATGAGTGTGAGTGCCCTCTCATCATAGTCAATGCAACACTGCTACGATGGTGGAGATAGGTGCTAGAGCTGAGGTGCAGGAGCAGCCTACTATGGATCCAGTTCCAGAGTTTGGGGTAGAGTCAAGCCATGCTATGGAGATGCGAGTGATCCGTGAGGGATGTGGGGAGACTCGTGATGATAGTTAGGAGTTATATCTTTGATTGTAGCCTACGGGCATTTTGGATGCTTATATGTGATGGGCATGGTCCCAGGTTGTAGCCTTCGGGTATTTTTTTGATGATGATATATATACCTTGATTTTGGCTGTTATATATGATTTGTGATTTTGATGGTTTGGAATGTATTGAGTTTATATTTGCGTAGATAGCACAATATAGTTCGTAGGTATGTATGATTAATAGATACATATGTGTGAATGGTTTAGATCTATTATCATTCTTTCATATGAATGAATTGTAGAATAGTATGCATGATTATGTTTCGAATGCGGTGTGATGTGATATCGAATGTGAT
Organism: Wollemia nobilis; assembly: GCA_028583015.1. Classification (NCBI taxonomy): domain Eukaryota; kingdom Viridiplantae; phylum Streptophyta; class Pinopsida; order Araucariales; family Araucariaceae; genus Wollemia; species Wollemia nobilis. Next base: position 3,559,375 of record JAQPPZ010017129.1, read on the forward strand.
GTTGTAATGAATGTACATAGAGTAAATGCAATGTTATAATTTGATTTTGGAATGTATGTAGCATGAATGCATAATGTGATTCGATTTCATGAATGCATGTAGGATGAATGCATAACTATAAGGTGTATCAAATGTATATGACATAGATGCATGGATGCATGTATGGACTTACTGAAATGCGCCAAGGAAGCACTTGTATTGTGGCATTTACCTGTATGGATGCGATCCATTCCATGATTTCAGGGATGGTGGATAATGTAAGGCATGTGTAATGGTTTTGACTAACATAGTTATGACAATCAAATCTCAAACCCTTAGCTATACAAGTTTTGTGGCAACTTATAACATAATCGGGCTGGTTCAAAGTCTATCTTGGACCTATGTGTGTGAATGTGTAAGGTTCATTTATCCATTTTGAGGGAGGTAGGATTAACCCATTGTAGATGCTACCGGACTAGCTAGCTCATCCATCCACAACAGTGATCTATACAAAAGTGAGATGCTAATGTGAGAGATGTGTTGTCACCCGTAAGACTATTCCACTGGTAGGCAGGCTCTTGGAGCCTATTGCTAGCGATGGAAATCATCCCATGGTGTTATGTTGAACCTAAGGACCAAAGGCGATAAGCATAACATGGGTGATATCAAGAGGTATTTCCTTTTGTTTTCTGCCCCTGTTCTAGTGTTGACCTATTTGATTGTAGTGCTCTTTTCTTCTTTTTTTTATTTTTTCTTTTTTTTCTTTTGTGGTGCTCTTTTTGTATGGGCGATGAAGTTTGTTTTCTACCCAATCATTTATTTTTGCTTATGCTTGATCCCTTTGTTTATCCCTAGGTCGTATGTTGACCATGCAGGTGATAGGACGAGTAGGGGATACCATTCGCTAGATGGCGATATCTACTCAAGATGTCCTCTTTCCTAAGCTCAAAATTGTTTAATGTGTAACCTGTTGTGAGTGATCCATGAGAGAAGTTGAACCAGCCTAAAGGACCATAAGAAGAATGTACAAAACTCAGTAGCTATGGGTGACACTGGATTGCCTGAACTACGAAGTAGTCAAAATTAAACACGACACCTATGTATACCCTGATCCTAAAAAGGGGGAATGGACATCCAGGTGGTGATGCTAACAAGTGCATGTATTACTCCTACTGAGGCGCATTTTGAGGGAGAATGTACAAACATGAATTAAAATTCTAACTATAAAGCATATGAATATGTGCAATGGATGTAACTGTAAATGATGCAAGTGGGGGAATGCAATATCTACAAGAGGAAAGTTATGTTGTGTAGAAGGAGAATTTTAGAAAAACCTATTTACAGATGAGTAAAGTGTGCAATGATGACAAAAAGCGTGATGCTAGGATCATGGTTGCCCCAACGTGTGGGGTGTGTGTGTAGTAGATGTATAAGTTGTGAGCTGTATAGATGTATGTAATAGTCACCAAGTGAAGAAAGATGTGAGAGTGGAATGTACAGGTGGAAGAAGTGAGAAGAAGTGGACATTGGTAACCAATCAAGAAAAGGGGATCACCAAAAGCCAACAAAGATAGGAGAGAAGAAATGAATCAACGTATGTAAGAAGTAGAAGAATGAGATAGAAGAAGAAGAGTAACTAAAACTACTATTGGAGAAAAATGGCGTGGGTCCGGTCGGGAGTGGGATGGTGAAGTGATGATGCGGCTTGGGTTGCGATTACTACTATAATTGGACATGTTGTGGATGTAATGGGATGGTGTTGTTAGGGTACTACGGGGTGGCAATGTTCTAGAGGTAATGTGATGTGGGGGACTTAGAAGTTGGCTAAATGGAAGAGAACGCTCTGGTGATGGGGTACGCTCACCGTGCAACATGTTGTGCACCAGGGTTTCGAATGATCTGCACTCTTCGATATCATGACCTGGCTGGTGATGGTAAATGCAAAATTGATTCTCATTGTAGTTGTGTGGCTTAGGACGTGAGGGATCAATGGGCCGAATCTTGGGTAGGTCAATAAGGCCCTGATGCATGAGATGATGGAACATTTCGGAGAACGGCATGTGTGGGATAGGCATAGGATAAATGTATGGGTCTACTGGAGGTGAGTGAGGCCTGGGTGAAGGATGATCTGGTAATGGAGGCATGGGTCTAGGTTCTAGCATGGGTCGAGTCTAGGGTCGAAGGAGGGGTCTACATGGCGGTGAGGATGGACGGGTCGTGGGAGACTATCGTGGGTGAACGTGGCAATGATAGTGGCTCATCTGCAACTCCAGAGCTTCGATACGAGAGATGAGATGTTGTATCTCATGGTGTGGTGGTGATGGTATTGGGGAAGGAGGTGATCGAGATTCCAATGTGAATGGAATGACCCGATGCATGGTAGAAAATGGATGTGGCTGGGATGATGAAGCAGCAGAGTGGAATGACTATGGTGAGTGCAAGCATTGCTGGGATGGTATGCCTCACAGTGGTGAAGGTGGTGTCTTGAGGACCGATGGCATAGGTGATGGCTCTAAGAGATGATGCAAATGGGAAGGGGGCATGTTTGCATGACCAACTTGAGTAGCTTGGGCCACACGGGCTTGCAAATCCTAGGCATAGGTAGACTCACCATTGGGAAGCGGAGTGGGTAGAAATGTAGGGCGAGGTGAATGAGGTGTATACTCCCTATTAGGTGGGTGGTAGGATCCTATGGGATGATGGGGGTGATTTATGGGTGAATAGTGACATCTGAGATCATCAGACGGATGGGAGGGTGACCCCTGTGCTTGGGGTTGGGTGGATTCCTCTTTGTCATCGAAAGAGGATAGGGTGATCTGGCTATCTCCAGAGTGTGGTGAATAGGATGAACCTCGATGGTGAGGGGAATGGTGTCGAGGTGAGGTATGATGACCTAAATGGGATGAATGTGAGGAGCGCCTGGTATGAAGGGCAGTTGGTGGTCGGGCTAGATCAGCCGGTGTGATGGGTTTTTGTTGTGGTTGTGGATGGTCTTGCATGGTGGTAGGTGAGGCTATTGTAGAGCTCTCCTACTGATGATGTGAGTCCTACAAAAGGAAAGATAAATACCTAGAGCATAAAAATGGTAGAAAGGTGAAACGTACATGTATAAAGAAATAATAAAGCAAAAATAATAGATTCACATGGTGATGTGCTTAGTGATTTACTACTAGTGCTATGTGACACTCATGATGGTGAATGTGTTTGTGCATCATGCATTGAATGCACGAAGGTGCAAGATGTTGATGGGTTCAGGATCATTAAGGCCTTCAAGATTGGCTAGACGATATGCTCCTAAACCATATTTATGTGTGACCATGAATGGGCCCAACCAGTTTGGGGTGAATTTATCATGCTACTGGTGAGGCTGACTCATGATTTGTTGGTTCTCTTTGAGAACCAGGTCACCAATATTAAACTCGTACTGATGTACCTTACTATTGTAGGCACGATGAAGGCGATCTTGATAGACTCGTGTGTGCTCGATTGCATGAATGCGACGCTCATCGAGGAGTGTTAGTTGATCTAGACGAGCTTGGCGAGCAGTGTCATCATCAATGAAATCCTTCATAGATATCCTGTAATGAAGGTATCTCAAGCTCAAGGGGCATGATAGCTTCTACCCCATAGACGAGTGAAAAGGGTGTTGCCCCAGTAGGAGTATGGATGCTCGTACGATATGCCCACAAGGCTAGGGGTATTTGATTATGCCAATCCCGATGGGATTCTACTATAGTTTTATGGAGGATGGAACAGATGGTTTTGTTGGTGGCCTCTACCTGGCCATTTCCTTGAGGGTAATATGGGGTAGAAAAGCTATGGTGTATGTGAAATTTGTTACACAGGGCTCGAACAGTCTTGTTTTTAAAATATTTCCCATTATCTAAAATGATTTGGGAGGGAATTCCAAAGTGGCATATGATATGCTCCATGATGAACGTTGCAATTTTGGCTCCTGTAGTTTGGACCAGTGGGATGGCTTCGACCCACTTGGTAAAATATTCAATTGTTATGATGATAAATTTGTGATTGCTAGAGGAAGTAGGTGTAATTTTTCCAATTAGATCCAAGACCCCATTGGGAGAAGGGCCACATGGACTGGATTGGTTGAAGTGCTTGGGATGGTAAATGTGTTAGGTTGGCATGTTGTTGGCATTTGATGCAACGTTTGACATACTCGCAATAATCTTGCTCCATTTTGGGCTAGTAGTAACCCATACGGAGGATGCATTTAGTGATTGCCATGCCACTAAAGTGGCCACCACAAGTACCATCATGGGTTTCTTGTACAACCCATTGTGATTCTTGTGGTTCTAGGCAACGCAGGAGTATGCCATCATAGCTACGATGGTAAAGGATGTCCCCCAACAAGGTATAGTGGATCACTCTTTGTTTAAAGGTTCGGCATTGGGCATGGGGTATATCACATGGTAGGAAACCTAGCTTGATGTAGTCTTTCATTTGTGAGAACCATGGATCATGGGGTTCAGTATTTACCACATACACACCACCATCATCTGTAGGGGGTGTGGGTGATATAGCAGATCGAGTAAGCGTATGGATAGATATAGATGTTGTATCGGATGTTGGGTTTTGTGGGATGAGGGACCCTAAGGAGGCCATAGTGTCTACAAAATGGTTTGATGATCATGGAGCGACTTCGAGGGCATACCACTCAAATTGGGATAGGAGTTGTTGGGCGATTTTCTTGTATTGTTGGAGAACTGGGCAATTGCATAGCCAGAGTTCCTACACTTGATTGACTATCAAAAGTGAATCACCTATGATGTGGAGGCATTTGATGTGCATAGAGTGTGCTTGTTTCAGTCCTAGGATTAGGGCTTCATATTCTGTGTTGTTATTAGTACAAAGGAAGTCGAGTTTGAATGAAAATGGTAGCGGTTCTCCTTCTGGTGTAAAGAAGACAATGCCTGCACCCCCAGCGTGGAGACACCTAGAACCATCAAAGAACATGGTGAGGTCAGCCATAAATTTTGGTTTGACGTATTCCTCATATTTGGTTATGTGGAAGATGGAATCATCGGGGAGTTGAATGAGTAGGGGTTGATTATCAGTCAATGGAGCTTCAGCCAGTTGGTCGGTGATGACTTGTCCTTTGATAGACTTTTGAGATACGAATTCTAGGTCAAACTCGGTTAGGAGCATGATCCATTTGGCTGTGCGTGAATTGTGATAACTCTTGTTCATCATGTACCGTAGGGGATTGTCTCGGGTGATGACAAAAGTTGTGTGGTTTAGCATGTAGTGTCATAATTTTTGAGTAGCAAATACGACTACTAAGCATAGTTTCTCCATATATCCGTATCTCATCTCATAACTAACTAGTGTGCGACTGATGTAGTAGATGGCTTGCTCTTTGTCGAGCACATTTTTTTGGGCTAGGAGTGTACCTAGTGCGAGTTATGTGGCTGAAATGTATAGAGTCAGTGGTAATTTTGGGTGCGGTGGTGACATAACCGGTGGTGATGTAAGGTAAGTTTTGATAGCATCAAATGCTCCTTGACATTTATCATCCCATTTGAAGTTTACTCCTTTTTGGAGGAGATGATTGAATGGTTGACATTTATCTGATAATTGTGCTATGAATCTACGAATGGAGGTAATCTTGCCCTGGAGGTTGCGCAATTGCTTTAGTGTGGTAGGAGGAGGCATCTCAATGATGGCTTTTACCTTACTAGGATCAACCTCAATGCCTCATTGAGAGACAATGAATCCTAATATTTTTCTTGATGTAACACCGAACACGCACTTCTTAGGATTGAGGCTAGTGTAGCACCCTAAAATTGGCGCAATAAACCTTAGCAAATAATTAAAATTACCTTAGTAATAATTCAAAATTCAAATTTTAACCCCGAACCGCCTGTTAAACCGCTTTCCTCGTTTTTCATGCCATTTTTAGGATTTGTTGTGACCGTTGGACGATATCGTCGCCGATCAGACGATATCGCCTCAGATCGGACGAATTCGTCTGGAGCAGAACGTCCAGACGATTTCGTCCCAAAACTGATTTTTCATAATTAGCTTCTGTTTCAACGACGTCTCTAACCGGGGCAAAAGCGTGTCTACGTGGTTAGAGACTTCCCCATTGGAGATCTCCCAAATTGGGATGATCTCCAACCTCCCAACCTCCTTCCTATGCCTATTTAATCTTAGGCCCTCCCCTTGACATTCCCCTGGCTGAATTTTACTGCACTTCGAGTTTTACATGCATTAGAATGTCTTAGACTACTGTTTGCCTTTGTCCCTTTTCGAATTTTCTTGCAGGAACTTTGTCATTCTTCAATCGGAGCAAGCTCAGATCGTCGTAGACGATCCTGTACGATCTCGGACGATCACGCCACAATTCAAGACGATTATGTATTTTGTAGACGATTTTGACTACAGCCAACATTGGGGGCAAATCCATGCCCTGAGTTTGCATTCTTTGTCCATTATCTACTGTTTTGCTTTGCATTAGTTAGATTTATTACTATTTTGCATCTTGGAGTTCACCTCATGTAGCCTAGATGCATGATAAAGTCAAAGTTAGTCATTAAAACAATGCATTTTACTTAATTTGTTATCTAAAGTTGTCATTCTAGCATTCATACTTTCATTTCTATCATTTTCCCTTGCTTTTGCAATTGTATTTTTTGTTCTTGGTATCCATTTCTGTAGTTGCAGGTCTCTGACAAAATCGTCAGACGATTTCGTCAGATTAGAGACGATCTCGTCAGATTAGAGACGATCTCGTCAGATTAGAGACGATCTTGTCAGATTAGAGACGATCTTGTCAGATCAGTAGATCAGGGACGATCCTGTCAGATCAGAGATGATCCTGTCAAATTCCAGACGATCTGGACTGCTTCAAAAATTAGAACCTCCATCAGACATCCGGAATCAGGTATGGCTTTTCTCATCTAGTATATTCTCTATATTTTCTATTTAAATTTGTTTTCGTATTCATTTAAATCTGCATTTCATATAGAATAGTTTAGATTCATTTGGCCAAACCTAGGAATTGAATGATTAAAGCATAAAAATGAACACATCAAACACATTCCCAACCTAGGCGTGGAAACTGCCATTCAAAAGTTTCCTGGTGAACCCCACCATCCATCAAAAATTCACCCTTATACACCTCCCCCGAGAGGCGGGACCTTCAAAGGGCCTCTCAGTCCGAGGTATTGTCCCATCCTTTTCACATCCCCCTTTCGGGCACGGATCCTATAGCCTGAAGGTAAGGGTGCGAAAAATTTGGAGCGATACATTTTGGTGAACCCGACGTGAATAACATAGGCATCTTTCTGATTCAAAAATATAAAAAAACAAAAATATATATATATATATATGTATACAAAAAAAAAAAGTAGCAAAATCATCATTTCAAGTTTGTATGTTTTAGATTCAATTCTAAATAGTAGATACTAAATATTACTTTTAGAAGTACTAAAGAAACCATGAGTTTTTACTCAAATCAATATGAGCCCATCAGTAATGTTGGAAGAATTCAGCCAAATACATTTGTTGATTATGACCAACCTCATCCCTATTCAACATCACCTCCATCACACTTTTCTCATTTTTCATCCTTACCCCAACAGGACAATCCCTTTTCCAATCCTCTTCATAACGATATTATCTATTCTCCCATATATCCATATTATGTCTATCAATCCACATACAATCCTCCTCCACCATTTCAATATTCTTCTTTCAATACAACACATCCATTTCAACAAGAAAATACTTATTCTTCCAATTCTACCATGCACTCACCTCATACTTCGCAATCTTCCTATCATCATTCTACCCATAATAAAGAAAGTAGAGGTGAGAAACCATTAGGCCCTTTTATGACTGAATTCCTAAGGCACGTATCAAAAACCTCTCGAAAACCTTCATCACGTAAATTTACTAAGCTCAATCAACCAATGGATATAATTCTCAAGTATTTACTTGACACAAATAGGATTGAACTCCCTTCCATAAGACAACCTGATACCACAACAGATTGGTTTAAACCTGAGCTACATTGTGAATATCATAGAGTAGATGGACATATGACACAAAATTGTAAAGATTTAAGATGTGCAATTCAAGATTTGATTGATGAGGGTCTTTTTAATATAAAGGAATTACAATCTACAACTGATTATAAATCTCCAGTAAACAATCAAACTCCTACACAACAAATACCAATAATCAATCAAGACATGGGGATCTCCCAAGAACCCCTATTCAATTATCAACAACAAGAAACCAATCAAATATTGCATGTTAATGTGTCCCATCATGATGATATTACTAATATTGTAACAAAAACTACAAATGAGCAACCTCAAGTTCAATCAACTCAATCCGATATTCAAGATATGGATTCCTCATTTGACCAACCTTCAAAACTATCTTTGGCTCTAGAGAATGATCCAAAATGGAATGTAAGCATAGAAAGCTCATCTTTAGAATCAAAATCTCAATCTGAAATCCACTTTGATAGCCAACAACAAGTGATTAATCCTCAAGCAAAGATATCCCTTTTAGAAGTATTACAAAGTTCTCATAAGGAAACTTTGTTCAAGATACCTAGCCAACAATTTGTTCCTCATCATATTTTCTCTAAGAACATAATTAATGGTGTAAACCCTCTTGAGGTTAACCATATTTCATTCTATGATGAGGAGATTCCTTCCTCTACTCCACAAGAAGACTACTATCTTTACATTACAGGATCTAGTAAAGAAACACCTGTTAAAACTATCATGGTAGATAATGGCTCCTCTCTTAATTTATGCACTTATCAATTATTCCAAAAACTCAAATCAAAGGAAGAAGATCTTAATGAATCAAATGTTATTATAAAATCTTTTAACAATGAAATTCAAGAAGCTCAAGGTACTATAATTCTTCCCCTCAATATTGGATCCAAGATCCTGGATACTTTGTTTTATGTAGCATATTGCCCTTCACCTTACAACCTACTTCTCAGAAGTCCTTGGATTCATACGATGAGGGTTGTCCCTTCCACTCTTCACCAATGTTTGAAGTTTGAACTTGCAAATAAAATTGTTACCATACATGGTGACCCAACACCATTTGAAGAATATTTAACGGTTGAAACATCAAGTTCTATACATTCTCTATTGTCACAATTATCTTCTATCCATCACTTTTCTTCATCCATATATGATCATCCTTGTTTACCAAATAACACCCATGCATATACTTTCACATATGCTCCCTCCATCTTATCAAGACTTGGAAGATAGTGATAAGAATGAAGAACCTTCTTATCCTTCTGACATTTTATTTTGTAACATGATCAATTTTACACATATAAAAGTCAAATCTTTTGCTACATTATTCTACATTATAACAAAGCTTTTGTTATCACTACCTTTTATTCATCACCTTTTGTTCTTACCTTCAACACAACCAAATTATCCTTCAAAACCTCCTTTGATTTTGAAGCAACCTTAGACATGCTATACTCAAATAACCTTGTATAGTGTATATAGATCATCTTGTATATACCACCAATTCCATCATCTAAAAATTCATATAAAAATAAAAAAATTCAAAAAAACAATCACATTGTATATCTTTCAATTCATAAATTAAAATCAAAATATAAAAAAACATCAAAATCATCAAAATCTTCAAAAACATCTTTTATTTTTATACTTCTCAATTTGTGAAGTATTGCAGTTATATTTTCAATTATTTTGGATAAATTAGCATTTATTTGGAATCCCACACTTTCACACTCACATGAATAAATATCTTGATTTTATTTGGTATGATTATTAATCTCTCTTATATCAAAGTCCACAATTCAATTAAATAAAGTTTTGAGCATAGAGAACTGATCTTGTTATTTACTTAAACCAAGCATATCCTTTCACAATAAAATGATTTCATTGCACATGTCCATACTATGCTACATAGTAGAAGTGGTTTCTTGAGCGAAAAGTTTCCCCTGCTATCCTATCATGCACATGGTCTAGAATCTTTGAGAATTGACAAAAGGACAAGCTCACCCCTACCTGGAATAAAAATCCCTTGCTCTACAGCTAATCCGAGCAAGTATCCCTAGCATAGGAAGAAAAGAAAAGTTCAAGAAAAAGAGAAAAAGAAAAAGGTTATTTTAGCATTATCTCAAATATCAAGCAAAAATACAAAAATACAAAAATACAAAAGAAAAAGAAAAAAGAAGCAAAAGAGAAAAGCAAAAGCAAAAGCAATAAAATCCCTTTCCCTACCCATTGAAAAGAAAAGAAGGGTTGATGAGCTTGAATCCCTGGAATTCTCAATTATTCGAAAACTGTGAGGTAAGCCCCATAACAGGTGGTTTGTGCCCAACCCGCTTGGCCTTGGGTAACTCCTAGCGTGGTGATATGTCCGTCACATTAGCGACCTTCTTTTGTACAGACCTATGTCTGCTTATGGATTAGCTAGCTCTTGATAACCTGACTTACATAGTAGTCTGGTACGGTTATATGCATCTAAATCATGGTTAATGAACACTTATTTGGTTAATTCAAATCACTTGTATCAAATTATCTTGCTCAAAATTGGTAAATGAACAATACAATTGCACACACATTTGTATTTGAGAGATTTTGTATCATTATGATAAATCAAGATCGGTAATGAACTCACATTTGCACATGAGGATTCCTTATAAATCTACATTTCTCTTTGAGATAATTTAAAATATTTTTGTAACTCTTTTCGGAATAATTTTATCCTTTTATTTCAGAATTCTTGTTTTGTATAAAAGCAATTACATACATCTTCTCACAAAATCTCAAAAATAAAGTTTTCATATTATTATTTTTCTATTTATCAAAGATCAAAAATGCATCTTGCAATAAAACCAACAATCTATTTTCTTCTTTGGATTTCGCGATGATGGTATAAGTCTATACCTATAATTCTATGCCTAGCGCAAACCATCGTTCTAATTTTCTTTTCCCTTTATTTTAAAACAAAATTCATCAAAACATGTGACTTGCATCATTATGTTACACAATTATGCTTTACAAACAAACAAACACTTATTCTATTTCATGTCATTATGTCAAACTTCAATCTTGCAACCATGGTATAAATTCTAAGGAATTGTTCAAAATTTTATCACACTTAGGAATTTATGCCTAGCAAAAATCATTTTTTAAAATATTTCATGCATAATATTTTCATGGAAATCTGAAAACAAATCACCATCATCATCATCATTTGCATCATCACAACAAAGTCTTAAGACAGTCTCTTAAGCACTCTTTTACTTTTAGCAATATTTCTATACCGGGATTAGCTTGACGACCGAGTGAGCGGTGACTCCATGAAATGGTCTATAATAGCGACAATGTCCTTTGAAATTATTGTTAGAAGTCCCTTTTATTTTTATCAAATTATCCCACAAACAACCAATTTGTTTACATCAGATTATTTCATTTAAATTTTAAAAGCATGACATTCAAACCATAATATTTCCAAACGACATAATTACATGAATCATCAAATCAATCACATCAAAACATTAAAGCATCATACAAACACATAAGACAAGTCATATGATCAAAAATATCTCATCTATATATATATCAACAATATATACATCATCTCAAAACTGGATCGGTATGCCACAATGCATACCTCGGCATACTCAATCCTCTATCAAAAATAATAAACACTATGTATCAATACGTGCGGTACGGTCTGTAGCAACTAGCCTCGAGAACCCCTCGAGCTCTCAGCCTCATCTCCTCCCCCGCCCTGAGGTGGACGAGGTGGCCCCATCGTAGTCCGTGTGGTGCTATGAGTCCTGGACTCTGATCGTGATGATGTCCTCGATGACCTCATCACGACAGGCTCCGCAATGGGGGCCGACAACGGTAACCTCTGCCCCTCTAGCACCATATGGTGGTATAGCGTCTGATAGAATGTGATCTGGGCAATAGCCCATGCTAGGTCCCGAGTGCTCGCCCCTCCGCTCCATGCTCTGAGGCGTGCGACCTCATCTTGCAAGGACTGCACCTGAGCCTGGAGACGAACAGTCTCTACCCAGAGAGTAGCCATCTCGCTACTCTCTCCTACCTCGACACCCTTGCCCTTATCGGGCGATGGTGGCCTCTCTCTCCATGGAGAAGGGGGTCTCTCCTCCCTCCTCTCCCACTGCCATGGCCTCTGCTGAGCCTGTGGCCTCCTCTGCTCTCTCCCATCGTGACCCTGTGCCGCCTCAATGGCCGCCTGGCGTTGCCTCCCCATCCGACGCACAACTGCATGAATCGGACCCTGAGCCCTCGTCATCCGAGGAGGGCGGATGCCTGAGTACCAGGCATCATAGCCGTCAGCAACCCCTACATCATCCCCATCCACTGGCTGAATGGGGGCATCATCCGCATCCTCACTCCAGAAGCGCTACATATCTGGAGCCCCACTGACTGTAGTGTTATCCCAGACGGTCCAGGAAAACTCGTAGTCCCTGAGAGATGGGATCCCCTATTGTAGACCGAACTGCCTCAAAACTCGGTCATAGCGATGGAGCTCCACCTCTCCCCTCTCCATCCTCAGCCAACAGGTTCGCCTAACGTGAGCCAGCTCCTGTCCATCCTCGGCCCACCCTGGATGATCTCTCCAAGGCCTCCAGGTGATCTGGTCGGAGACAAGGTCGTCAAGTAGTCTCCGGGACATTGGCAGATCTATCCATCATTGTGACCCTCTTCGGAGCCACCAGTAGAAAACTCGGGGCCTCTCCCCATCAATCCCTATCAGTGGGAGCCCTACCAGCCTCTGCACCATGATGTGCTCCCAGCACCAAACTTGTAGTAGTGATGTCATGACCAGACATCGACCGCCCTTGTATACGACCCCATGTAGGATCCTATACAATCGGCATAGTACAAAGCTCCCCCAAGCAAACCTGTACCCGTGGTCTCTCATGTCGCAGACCACATCTCATCGGTAGTCTACATCCACTCTGATGGCATAGCAATAGACCACCTACCACCCCAGCCAAAACTTGTGTCAGTCTAGATGCCCCAGGCATCTGGCGTAGCGACTCGATGTTCACTCCGCCCTTCTCCAGGGCGAAGCTCGGATCTTCGCATAGTCGCATCATCACGTGGCCCTGATTGGCCATGGGAGTTATTAGCCATCCTTGTATGGGGATCCTCAAAATCCTCCATACATCCTCCAATGTGGGAGTCATCTCCCCTGTCGGTAACCGAAAACAAGAAGAACCCGGATACCACCTCTCTGCTAGGGCTGTCAATAGCCCCATATCTATAGAAACCTGTGGCATATCTGCCACATGCTGCAAGCCGACTTGAGCCAACTGATCTCGCTCTACCTGAGATAGAGTGGCCAAGTCATCCCTCAGCCCATCGTATTTCCATTCTCGGCTCTTTAGTAATCCTCTCTGCAACATAAACAACAAAACAATAAAAATCATTAATAAAACAAGTGATTAAAAATGCAAGTAAAACAAGTTCAATTTCATACAAATGATGATATCGTCCACTATTGGATGATATCGTCCAAAATTTGAGCAAATTCATCTCCGATTTTGCAAGAGGGAATCATCCCTTATTGTACGAAATCGTCCCCATATCGTCGATTTCGCCCTTGGACGAAATCGGCGATATCGAGACGATTTCGACGAAATTGAGACGATTTCGTCCCGACGACGTCGACGGCCCAAAAATGGCCGCGATGCTCAAAAATCATTCAAAATTAATCTAAAAAGCATGAAATTCAAAATTAAAGCATTCTAAATTAAGTTTGGACCCTTACCCGTAGCCCGCGTCGGACCTCTATCGATCTGTGCAGTTGTCTCGACCATCTTGTCTGCAGAGCTCTAGAAACCAGGAAAATGAACAGTAACAATGAATTAGGGTTTTACCCTATTTTTCTTAATTTTATTCAAAAACAATTAACAACATTTTAAAATTTTGCTTTTTCGCGTTTTTACCTCAAACGTTCGATTTGGGTAAAAACACGGAGGGGGCACCATAGTAAGTTGTCGTACGATTCGACCTAGAATCGTCGCCTAAAAATGGGAATAATTTTTGCTTTCTCGTAGATCGAGAAGAACTCATCTTTAACGCATTTTCTTTGGAAAATTCGCTAAAGAGGGGGCAAAATGTAGCACCCTAAAATTGGCGCGATAAACCTTAGCAAATAATTAAAATTACCTTAGTAATAATTCAAAATTCAAATTTTAACCCCGAACCACTTTGTTAAACCGCTTTCCTCATTTTTCGTGCCATTTTTAGGATTTGTTGTGACCGTTGGACGATATCGTCGCCGATCAGACGATATCGCCTCAGATCGGACGAATTCGTCTGGAGAAGAACGTCCAGACGATTTCGTCCCAAAACTGATTTTTCATAATTAGCTTTTGTTTCAACGACGTCTCTAACCTGGGCAAAAGCGTGTCTGCGCGGTTAGAGACTTCCCTCATTGGAGATCTCCCAAATTGGGATGATCTCCAACCTCCCAACCTCCTTCCTATGCCTATTTAATCTTAGGCCCTCCCCTTGACATTCCCCTGGCTGAATTTTACTGCACTTCGAGTTTTACATGCATTAGAATGTCTTAGACTACCGTTTGCCTTTGTCCCTTTTCAAATTTTCTTGCGGGAACTTTGTCATTCTTCAGTCGGAGCAAGCTCAGATCGTCGTAGATGATCCTGTACGATCTCGGACGATCACGCCACAATTCAAGACGATTATGTATTTTGTAGACGATTTCGACTGCAGCCAACATTGGGGGCAAATCCGGTGCCCTGAGTTTGCATTCTTTGTCCATTATCTATTGTTTTGCTTTGCATTAGTTAGACTTATTACTATTTTGCATCTTGGAGTTCACCTCATGTAGCCTAGATGCATGATAAAGTCAAAGTTAGTCATTAAAACAATGCATTTTACTTAATTTGTTATCTAAAGTTGTCATTCTAGCATTCATACTTTCATTTCTATCATTTTCCCTTGCTTTTGCAATTGTATTTTTTGTTCTTGGTATCCATTTCTGTAGTTGCAGGTCTCTAACGAAATCGTCAGATGATCTCGTCAAATTAGAGACGATCTCGTCAGATTAGAGACGATCTTGTCAGATTAGAGACGATCTTGTCAGATCAGTAGATCAGGGACGATCCTGTCAGATCAGAGACGATCCTGTCAAATTCCAGACGATCTGGACTGCTTCAAAAATTAGAACCTCCATCAGACATCCGGAATCAGGTATGGCTTTTCTCATCTAGCATATTCTCTGTATTTTCTATTTAATTCTGTTTTTTGTATTCATTTAAATCTGCATTTCATATAGAACAGTTTAGATTCATTTGGCCAAACCTAGGAATTGAATGATTAAAGCATAAAAATGAACACATCAAACACATTCCCAACCTAGGCATGGAAACTGCCATTCAAAAGTTTCATGGTGAACCCACCATCCGTCAAAAATTCACCTTTATACACCTCCCCCGAGAGGCGGGACCTTCAAAGGGCCTCTCAGTCCGAGGTATTGTCCCATCCTTTTCACATCCCCCCTTCGGGCACGGATCCTATAGCCTGAAGGTAAGGGTGCAAAAAATTTGGAGCGATACAGAGGCGCACGTTGTGTTCAAGCAATCGATCAAAAATCATACAGAGATCCTCAAGATGGATGGTATGTTTCTTTGATTTGGCTATGAGGTCATCTACATAGTCTTCCACATTTTTGTGCATTAAATCATGGAATATTTAGGTCATGGCTCGTTGGTAGGTTGCCCTAGTGTTTTTAAGGCCAAATGACATGACCTTGTAATAAAATGTCCTCTAGGGTGTTGTGAAGGAGGTTTTGTGTTGATCGGTTGGGTTGATTCTGATTTTATTCTACCATGAAACTCCATCCATTAGGGAAATCATTTCGTGACCCATGATAGAGTCAATGAGGGAGTAAATGTTGGGTAGAGGGAAATTGTCTTTGAGACAAGCTTTGTTTAGGTTGCAAAAATTTGTACAGGCACAAACATCACCGGATGGCTTGGGGATAGGGTCCATACTGGATACCCACTCGGGATAGTCAATGGGTGCTATGAAATCAATGTCTAAAAGCTTTTGGAGCTCAAATTTTACTATCAATATGACAGTTGGATGCATGCATCGTAACTTTTATCTTACTGGTTTGGCATTGGGATCTAGTATGAGATTATGAACCACTACAACAGGGTCAAGTATTGGTATATCTTTGTAAGACCATGCAAATAATTTTATATATTTGCAAAGGAAATCTATGAAGGCAATGCACTCCTTCGATGAGAGGCTAGCAGCTAATTTGAGAATGTGCAAATTTTTTGGATCATCACCAATTTCTACATTGATAGTATCTTCGATGAGCATGCGATATCCATCACGTAACTATTCAGGGATAGAAATGAGGTTGAAGTCATCAATGGCTTTACTGAGCTTGTATTCATCATCTATATAAATGCCCGTGTGATGGACCTGAGGGGTTTGGGCTGACATGGATGAGGAAGGGGTATTTACCATCCTCAAGACATGAGGTGAAAGCAAGAAGTCTCCAAGCACGGGTATGTGTGAGATCGATAAAGTTTGGATTTAGGGTATCATATCGAATTTGTTGGTGATTGTAATAAAGGGGAAAGCGTAGGTCTACCTCAACCATGTTGATCGATGTTGTAGGTGAAGTAGATGGGGTAGAATCTGGTGAGGGAGGTTGGATAGTTTGTGCATGTCCTAAGAGACTCAAGGGAGGTCACAAGACAACTGGCAATGAAAGGGGATGAGAGGCTACTCTCTGTAACTATCTATGTATAGGTGAGAATATAGGTAAGCATATCAATGGCAGATCAGGTGAGACTGGATCTGACTCTATCGATGGTGGATCAGGTAGGATGGGGTCTAGCTCTATCGATGGTGTAACTAGGGATAAGAAAATGAAGTGTTCTGCCAATATTTTCATATCACAAAATAAGGATATATCGAACATAGGGGATTCTTTAAAGAAATAACAGGGAACAATGATGGTTGATGTGGGTGAAGGCTTGTCTTCTAGCATATCCATGTCAATGTACTCTTCCAAGGTATGTGTCGGATGAGGAGGATTATGTAAGGATAAATCTTGGATCTTCTCCTCTAATGTATAGATGACAGTTGAGTGATAACCTAGACCAATTTTGTTAGTGGGTGATTAGACATGACGGTTAAAGGGTGTACACAGCCCTTGCTCATAACAGACTAGCCAAGACCCATGCCAATAAAAATTCTATAGGTAGTGCAAGGCAAATTGAGGGTTGGCTAGGTGTGTAATTGCATCACTAGAGCTAGATTGTGGTGGTGGAGAAGTTGGTGGGGGAATTGAGGAGTCGACTCCTACATACACAAAATTGGTATAATTATCAAGGCTTCCTAGTTGGACAACGGTTCCAATAGTCAACATTGAGGTTGAGGGATGGCCAAAATATCATGTAGATGGATAGGGGTGCCACATACGTGGGCATCACGTACACTATAGTCTCTTAGGCCATTGTTTGTCATGAAGATGGATATGCGCAGTGTGGCATGCTCTAGTGACTGGGGTGGCATATCTAAATCAGATGAGGAAGGAGAAAGTTGGGATTCTCTAATGGTAGTAGCTGAAGGGTGTGGAGGTTGTTCACCCAAGCTAGATGTTGGTTGTTCAATTTCATGATGTTTGGTTGTTGTGGTTTGAATAAGACATGTCTTCTATGTAGAGGAAGACATTGGTGGAGGTGCAGGGATGCGTTGAGACATGAATGTTTTTGGTTTCGATCAAAATAAAATATGAGGTGTTTGTGGTGTAGGAAGGATAGGGGCTTCCATATGCAAGGGTGGAGGAGGTAATATAGTCAGCTGTGTGATGGGTGGAAATGGTGGTTGCGACACCACAGGTGGAAATTAGAATGGTATAGGTTGGAAGGATTATGGAGGCCATAAGGACAATCGTGAGGAAGCCATGGTATCAGTTTTAGGTCCCTTAGAAGACAATGTTAATGATGCAGATATTGAGGCTTGTGTGTTGATGAACACTAGGATGTTTGGTGGAAATTGTGGAAGATACTGACGCTCCTACTGACTGGTGAGAAGATACAGGGGAGAATTAGGAGGATGAGAATGAAGGTGCAGGGGGAAGGTCTACAATATTACAAAACTTAAAGGGGTCTCCATCGGCTAGGACATAGTGAACAAGTTCATTGTGGACGTACTTGAGGCAATGGTGCAATGTGGATGGGACACAATGCATGTCTATAATCCAAGGGTGACCAAGGAGAATATTGTATTGCATTTCTCCTTGGATGATGTGAAATAGGATGGGGATCGTATGAATGCCTATGCAAATAGGTAAAACTATGGATCCTATGGTAGGTCTCATGGAACCATCGAAAGCATGTAGGTCTAGGGAAGGTGTGGTGAAATGGGCTAGAGGGAGGTATAGATGATGCAAGGATATTGTGGATATGATGCTAATGGATGAGCTCATGTCAACGAGTACTTGCTTGTAGGTAATATCACTAATATTAGCTTGTATATGGATGGGAATATCGGCTCATTCACCAATGAGTTCCATTATCTTGTGGTCATGGAAAGTAATTGAATATTGGAGGCATCGTGAGATGTTCCCTATGAATTTGAGAAAGGCATTTGTGTCATGTGTTTCTAAGTCAATGGAACATAGGATGCCATTCAATGCCTCGTGATGGGGTTGAGACTACTGAAGGAGATTGAATATGGATAGCTGCATGGGGGCATTACGTAGCTGATGGGTTAGACTACCACAGATGGTAATCACATTTTGAGGTGGTGGTGGTATGGTATTAGGCATTTGGGGTTTTTGTGGGGACATAAACTAGATAGGGGGACAAACAATAGGTGTTGTATGGCGTAATGAATACCATTGGTTCCTCATAGTAAGGTTGATCATACCTATTATACCACATGATGGAGGATCACGTTGGACATTTTTGACTTGGTGAGGTGGCACTGGAGGATTTTTTAGAGGTCTAGGGGTATTGGGTCCCTTGTGATCTGATAGAGGGTTTTGGAAAATCCCTACGTTTTGGTTTTGTAGGGCTAGAGGGTTTGCTACCTTAATAGTGCCCCTATTGATTAGGTCTTGAACTTGCCCTGAAAGGAGTGATACAAATCGATATTATGGCTATGCTACCTATGGAAAGGATAGAAGAGCTGCTTGTTATAGTCATGAGGCTTGGGTGAATTTGGATCCAATGGGTGGATCCCAGATAGAACAAGATGGTTGCCCTTGTACATTTTGTGGAACAGGGCTGGTAACGGTTCAGATAAGGGTGTGATTTTGCACGGTGGAGCCTATGGGTGCATGCTTGGATATGGCTATGGTCGAGGTGGGGTAGAAATATTAGCTTGGAGTGCTTGCAGTTGTGGTGTATATGGTGGAGGAGTCGATACTAGTGCTAGGGTAGCAGCTACGACTTGGTTGGTTTATGGTGGCCATGGGTAAGGTTGATTTGGTGTGGGTCTATTGAAGTGAAAGTTGGAGTTATAGTTGGACTTGCCTCTCAACTTAATCTTCCCAAACTGAATCTTAATGTCTTCGATCACTTTTTATTGTGAGATGGCATCTTTAAAAGTATGACTTTGGTGAAGCTGGAGGGATGTGGAAATGTGTTTGTGGCAACTCTTGGGAAAGAGTGTCACAAGCTCCGATGTGGGGAAGCTATGGGTGAGGTCATGGATAATTGCTCTCCATATAAAAACAAACTATGTAATGGGTTCATCGTCCACCTGTCGTAAGGCGTAGACATCAAAAAATGTGGTCTTTTTCTTGATTTTGATGGAAAAGTTCTCTAAGAAGGAATTGGCCAGCTGCTCAAAGGTATACAGGCTATGGTGTGGGAGCAATGTTGTACCAATCTAGTGTTGGCCTAGTGAGAGATAGAGAGAAGGTAAGCAACATAAGAGGATTACTACTATGAAGCTAGTAGTAAAATGAACGGTAGTTGCTCACATGTTCTCTCGAGTCTTCCTTATCTCTATACTTGTTGAATTTTTGTATTTTGAAGCGATAGGGATAGGGAGAAATGGGAACTAATGGGTGAACTGGCTCATTACATAGTTCATCATAATAGGGCTTTTGTGGCCCATAGCTAGAGGTGTGTAGGTTCAACATTTTGACTTCATCTCATAAGAGTTGAAGTTCGGATGTCATAGGAATCGAGGGTTGGGCTATGGTAGGATGACCCTGTGGATGTGGTGGATATTGGTATTGTTGTTCTTCACAATAATATGGGAATATTTTTGTGCCTAATCATGGTAAGGTGGGTACTGGGTGACATGTGTTGTCATGTCTATAGGCACACTAGGTTGTGGGGTAGGTGTCTATTGCAGGTAGTAATACTACGACTATGAGGTATATGGTTGTGGCACAAGTACTTGTTGATTTGGAGTCTACTGTACTAGTTGAGCCATGGGTGGAGATGACCAAACTAGAGGAGGCATAAAGAAGCTAGGTACAACTGGTGGTAGTGTATTTGTCAGTACTACTAGTGCTATAGGTGGTCGAGATGAGGTATCAAAAGATGGGATTTTTCCCTACCCTAGATTGTAGGAAGTAGGGAAGCTAAACTATGTATAATTATTTGGTTGAGTGGGTGGATAAGCTATCAGTGTTGGTCCATAGGTAGGATTGAGATTGGTAGTGGGAGCCTAAAAAGGAATAGGTGGCAGTATCATAAAGGTCATCGTAGGCAAAGGTATCTCCAAATATTGGGTGTCGTACACTCTGGATGCCTGAGAGATAGGTGGGAAAGCTGCTAAAAAAGTGGGATAAGCTATCAAAGTAGGATCTTGGGTTGAGGGAAAAGTATATGTGTACACCCTCACTTGGGTTTGTGCATATTGTATCTTAAGGGACTGCTGGAAGATGCCCTCAGATATGGTGAATAACAACTCTTGGGAAGATGATGGTTGGTACTACTATGAAGAGTATGGGTGTGAGGTTTGAGGGAATGCTTGTGATTCCTGTTGGGTAGAGATTTGTTGTGCAGTTTTGAAGTATGGTTTTTGGCATCCTATAGTGGAGGATGGGTTAGACACCATTTCTATGGTAGGGACGAATGATGCGACCTCAAGACAGGTATGGTTTAGGAGGGAGGAATCATTCTCAAATAGGGATTGAGATAGACTTTGGAAGAAGGGATGTGCAAATATGGGTAAAGTAGGCATGAAATACTCATATATGGTGAAGGGTGGAGGAGTTTGTCTTGGTGCTATGTAGATCACATAGTCACAGAACATGTTCGATGGATTAGGTGAGGATGGGACTGCAAGGAGCGGGTAATCCTCTACAAGGGAAGTAGCAAGGATTTCACTCAAAGTTGATGTCTCCTTGTGAGGCATCATGTATGTGAATGGTACATCATATTCTATGTGTGAATCAAATGTGCCTATGATATTCTCCTTCATGATCAAAGGAGTAAGAGTGGGTTGACTAGAGGAAGGGGGTGGCCATTCCTCCATAGAGCATGCTTTCTCACGCGCTCTACTACAGGTAACCATAGGCATAGTTGCATGCAAAAAAGAGGTTTTAGGAGTAAACCCTATGTGATGTAGGATCAACTATGTCTAATATAAGTGTAAAGTAAGTGACATGTTGTGTGTAGCAAAACAATATATAGTGCAATGTGTTTAGACCGGTCTATGATCATGCAAATAATGGTAGACCGAAATCAATTCTAAATGCTAAGAAAGTAAAAGTGTTTTGTTCGTTTCATGTGTTGTAATGTTGATACTCCCTATGTAGAATCATATATAATGGAGTGAATACTGTAACAAGTCGAGAATATCGTCAATATCAAACCTCTTGCAACACCCAAATATGCATAGGATAGAATGGCACCGCAACATGCGAATGGTGACCTGTATGGAAGGCACAGTAAAATGATATCCTCAAGGGATGGAACTCACTATGCTGAAGCAAGTTCACAATATCCTCTCATGAAAAGAGGTGGTAATGTCTACGATATGCTAGGCATGGTCAACAACCCCATGTGTTTGCTTCACCCTCGATCGGGCTTAGTCAATAGCAAAAATTACCATATCCACAAATTATACGAGCCTTGTGGATGAAGGAGCTAATCCTATCCCACTCCGTAGGTAATTGTTGGTGATGAAATCCAAGGCCCAGTCACAAAAGGGGAATTTTTTGGTGATGAAATCTAGAAAACTACTCCTATGGGGCTGTTAGGTGTCTAGGGGGTGAGCTGATGGAGAGTCAAACTTGATCCATAACAGTCTCAAGTGATGGATTGGGGATGAAGTCCAATCTCACCACTTGTTTAAATACCATGTGAGTGTGTGTGGATTTATGTTTCGCTAATGATGTATGCAAGGTAAGAAACTAACTAGTTGCCTTTTCAAAATAAAACTAATCCTAATGCCTTTTTGAAATCAAATGATTAGATAACTTATATTCTTTGTAAAGAAATGGGCTAGTCCTAAATACCTTTATAAAACAAATTAATCTACTTTGAAAAGCATAGAAACATGCAATACAAGTGTGTGAAATAAAAGGGATTAGAAAACCCTAACTTGAACTATAGATTACAATATGCTTCAGAAATTAAATGACATGGAGTAGGGGATTAAGAAAACCTAATGTTAAACTTTTGACATGTGCATTTCTTTTAGCGATAGATGCTATAAATGAAGGGGGAAATAAGGTAGGCTTTGTACTACATGCAAACAAAAATAAAATGTAAATTTATTTGTAAAATAAACTTAAAGAAGTTGTTGGAAAGTTGCAGGTCTTGAAACTTTAGAGAAATTTAACAATCCTACGAACTTGAAATGAAAGCAAATCTAAACCTAGGAGTTGTTATTTGACTAGTGCATGCTTTGGGCTTTCAAAATATTATAAAATAGAGGTGTAAAGTGAGGCATACCTACATTTTTATGCTATGGGGGGTTTGCTTGACCCCTGAAAGAGTCACCCCTATGGATTTGGGTGTTTTTTAGGCTTTTATGCTCAAATCACCACCTGAGGGATGAATTGTATTTTGAAGGCTAAGATCTAATATATGAAAGTTTAGAAGGCCTTTGGAGGTTGTAGGAAGGCCTGAGAAACCAAGATTGTGAGGTTTTGGGGCTCTTAGATGCAAATCACCACCTAGGGGGTGAATTGGTACTGATTCACTGGTCAGGGGGTGAATTCAATGTAGAAGCTCCAAATCTAAAATTTTATGGCCTAGGGTGGTTCCTAGGGCTTTGGAGATCTCTGTGAAAAATAGATATGGTACCTAAAAACATAGAAAATAAAGGACAAAGTTAGATTCAATTGCAATAGTTAACCTAGCATTATCCATTGTGGGGATCCCACTAGGCGTGCCTGAATGAAAATGACCAAAGTTGATATTTGATCTAACAACAAGTAATAAACACAAGTCATTCATAAATATATATTTTATTCATGATTAATTTTGTAGAAGTTACAAATAGGGAGGATTTTCATTTTTCCTCTCATGAATACACAATAAGCCTGATACCTTCTTCTGATGTCCCTTAGTGTATGTGGGCTTATTTGTATGTGGGCGACCACCAGGTTGTAGTTGTAGCTACTTTCCCTCCTTGCTTCTGTGCTAGGCTTGCAAAAGGGTGTTAGTACGATGGGGGGCTTGCCTTAGTCAGGACCAATTATTATGAAGAAAAAATTACTATAAAAGTAGAGCAAAATATGTGATAAACTATGTAGAAGGTAATAATAGGATGAAAGGAAACTTACCTCCCAAATATGGAGTGATTTGGGGCCTCTAGACCCAATTCGCCACTCGGGGGATGAACTAAGGCCAGATTCACGAGGCAAGGGGTGACTTGAGCTATGATGCTTCTTCTACAAAATATTTTCAGTGGGTTAACTCCTAGGCAGCTAGGGTACCTCTGTATACCATTGAAATACGACTGTGTACACCGAGAAGTGACTATTCAATATTGGCTTTCCATTTCAGTAGAGTTACTGTATTTTTTTGAATTTTATGGGATATTTTATTTGGGTTTTGGGACCCATTATTTATAGGCAAAAACAAGGTTCAAGGGGTGGGGTTTGATTGACTAAACCTAGGTTTGATTCTGACTAGGGTTAGGTTAAGAAATGCAAGGTGGCAAAATTACATTCCTTATGATAAATATCTCATCCTCACACTTGTGTGAGGATAGATTAGGGCTAATCCTTATTATGAGGTGTTTAAGTCAATTTAAGACATGATTAAAGAAATATCCTAACAAACCCTGATTTCACACATGTGGGAGGATGTAATTAGTGTTAATCAAGATTAAAGGTTCTTTTAATCAAATTTGCCCTAAAAAGGTGACTTAGGTAAAGTCAACATTAAATTAGATTTTAGGTATTGACTTATTAATTGTTTTGGTCAACTAATACCCCATGGGGGCCTCAATTGAGTGCAAATTGGTTGTCGGATGATATCCCAATGCACGGGATGTGATTTTGAAGGCTTATGAGGGTTTAGGACCTAAAATCTAGTGAAGTAGTATACAAGAGTCTACACGATGCTATGATAATCTATGGTAATATACGCACAACTACGCATGACTACAACTATCTATGTATGACTACGCATGACTATAGTAATCTATGCATGTCTAAGAGGATCTAAAATAGTCTACGCTGGTCTATGATAGCCTAGGGGTACCTAGGATGACCTATGTAAACCTACAAGTGTACAGAAGGATCTACAAGTACATAGGTATAACAATGTGCAACTTTTGGGTGTCTACATATATATAATCACATGTACAATGAATGTCCAAAGGCTATACACAATGGAGAACCAAGGCTCATATAAAAAAAGTGCATCTAAGCATTAGATAATGCCCATAGGCAGACCCTTGTGACCTGAAATGGGCCCTAGATCTAGAGACACTATGCCTAGATTTACTATGCCTAATAGAAACCGTTATAAAAGAAGAAGGTTGATGAAGCAGCCCAATATGGTATCACATGAGAAGATCCTCTAAATATTGGATATATGCCTCCCAAGATCAAAGGTGTAGTATGCCATACCACTGATGAGTTTCCCTCTATGCTATCTCTACCTGGAGCCTCGCTATACTATCTACTTCTCCACTTGTCATCGTTTGTACCTCCAACTCTATTCACATCCAAGCTATCTCTATATCTTGCTTTACCACCATCTATCAAAGTTGGTCCTGCTTAGCCTTCTACCTCACCCAATCCTCATCAATATAATCTTGAGGTCTCTCTATAACCTTCTCCATATCATCATTACCACCATCATCACCCCTAATATTTGGAGGCTACTATATTGCATCCCTCACAAACCTTACTTGACTACTGGACCAATGATATATCTAACATCAAGGGGCCTCATATACCTCCTCATATCTGCTACCCTCCTCAAATATCTAGTTTGGTACTCATATAGGTTGTGAAGTAAACCAAGCCTCATACTCCATTGTGGTCCTAACATCATCCACATCTGGAAGATCTATCTCCTCATCATCCATATAGTCTACCTGTAACTCCTTCACACAAGGTAGGTTTTATTCATTCGATCGATGCCTATAGAGCATTGGACCCTTCAAAACTCCTCACCTCAACCCAAAATACCATAGCACCCATGAGAACTAGATCAACTCCATATCACTCCCATGCCCCCCAATCACACATCTAGCCTATTGAGTCCTCCACATCTGCTCTTTATCACTAGGCCACCTAGACTCTTGCCATGGCCTCCAATACACTTGATCAGGTGTCAACCATTCCCACAAATCCCTACACTCTTTGCAACTATGACCAAGATATTTGACTATACATCCTTAACCACTCACCATCTCAAAGCATAGGGATGATTCCTATCCCAGTCCTTGCAAGGCAACACCATGATATGAGCCACATTGAAGTGCTCCCAGCCCCAACACTATAACCCAACTCCTTTTGTATCTATCTTCTCACCTCATATAGCTCCATATAAATTTATTCCAGTAGCATAGGTGTCCATGCATATGCCCGTATCTTCAATCATGTCGTACACTAGCCTAATCATATTCCATGGAAACTGACACCTGATGTTGTTAGGGGCCAATATATTGGCCAATTAAAAAATGATTAAGGTGGGAAACACCTCCAACACCTTCCTTGCATACATAGCCAAATATATTATCCCTCCACCTTAGATATTCACATCCATCCATACATATCTAAAAACCTACCTCAACTCATACTCCTTATCGTGTCCAACTTGGACACACAATTCCTCCACTTGCACTCAGAAGATGTGATATACATCTTCCAGTGTCACAATCATCTCCTCTATCGGGAGCTAGAAAGTTCCCCTATTTAGGTAACATCTCTCAGCCAATTCTGAGAGATGCCTCTCATCCACCCTCACCACCTCAATCTATGATACCCCAACCAATCCCATATCCTCCAACTTATCCCACTCAGTCTTTTGCAAGGCCTTTCTTAATCCTGGTATAATCAGTGAGAATTGGTGTTGACCCTCCAAGATCGATAATTGTAGTACAACACAAATAGAAAATACATTAACATCACATGCATTGTAAAAAAATTGAAAAAATCTAAACAAGAGTGCCAAGAGCACTTACCTTAGCCACCTACACCTCCATGCCTACTACTGTATCCACTCCCTCCATAACTATTGCCTCAATTCACCCTCATTTAAACTCACTCCTTCACTCCTTAGATTCTACTTTTGGAACTTGCAAATGCAAGAATGAATCCAAAATTAATCCCTGTAAACCTTTTATATCTATTTTTGGTACACTCAAATGCCCATTGGTATTTGTAGAGTGCAGTCAAACGCTGCCTTGCATTTACCATGTGGTAGATGCTCTCCCATGGCTATGCCTACTATGGATTTTGGCTGGTGTTTGGCTATAGAATACTGCAAAAAATATCAAAATAGCTCAAAAATGTAGTTTACCTCCATAGAATCACCTCAAATTTCATTTATGCATCAATTTCATCATTGTAGACACCTAAAATATGTCATGTTTAGGGAGACTACTCACATGGGCACATTCATAGGTCATGTTACTAAACCTTGGGACCTTCCAAGTATCAAAAGTGGTTTTTACCACTCATTTGGGGCATTCTTAGCCCATCCAAGCCTGGCTTCTATGGACCAGAGTGGATGGATCCTAGCCACTGCAGCTCAGAGTGGCCAAACCTTAGCTATTGTTGATGACAATGGCTAAACCTTAAATACATTTTGCTGCTAATCTAGCCTAATATCGGGTAGAAGTTGTAGTCTGCATGTAATAAGACTAAGTGGGGTCAACTTTGCATTCCTCCTCATAGCCAATATACATGAAAGACTCAATTTCAGATTTAAACATTAGTTAACTGCCCTTCAAGGGTAGAAAAAAGCTCAAATTCTCATGGTAACATCCAGTGTGCATGAGGGATTCAATCCTAGGGTTTAAACATTGACCTAGGGCTTAAAACACTTTATAAGGTACAAACCTGTTGGTCCGGCTTTCATGCACACCCCGGGAAGGATGAAGCAAGGAAGCCCCGGAGACACCCACGGGACGGATCCCACTCACTTTAGGATCTAGCTGGTTATCCAAGGTGCGAGTTACAGAGTTGGGTCGAATGGCAATTCACTCTTTTCCACTTCTGGAATAGATTTCAATATGGACTGCTCTGTTACCTTACAGGGGGTTCTTGAACTTGTTCAAGTAGTTGCAAAAGTTGTTGACAATCAGATTTAACTTGAATTCTAGATCTAGCTCTCATGGGTCAACAGATTTAAATAAAAGACAAACAAAGAAAATAAAAATGGATCATTCACCGAAAGCAAAGAGAGGGTAGGGTAAGGCAGAAAAGAGAAGCTTATCAAACATCAACTGTAAAACCCCAAACTATCAATCTTATCTATGCTACTAGCTTCACAATAGAACAAATCAAAGAAGAAAGTGTCCAGTCAGTCTAAGATCACTTTCAACTAAGAGCACAAGGCAGAGTGAAACAGATCTAGCAAAAAATTATAAATCCAAGGGCAGCTGGTTAAAACTGGTATCTTTCACCGGCAGCCTAGCTCACACAGTGAAGACAGAGCAATTAGAACAAACTTACACCTCAAATCTGTAATTTCCCCTAGCAGACAAGAGAACAACTGAAGCCTAACAACATATTTAAACTTGATAATGGCAGATTTACAACGATATATCTAACAAACTTTAAATGGAACGGATAACAAAAGAAGATACACTTATCACACTCGCAAAATATTAGGCTCCCCGGCCATGCTATCACAGTAAAAGCTAAAGCACATCAACTCCAAGTCCGAAAACAAAGGATTTCACAAAATTTGCAAGAAATTGCTTATAAGCCTTTTATTTCTAAGTCTCCGCCTCCCGCGATTACATTTAGAATCTGTATTTATAGACTCAGGACAGACCCTGATCTTTTCAAAATATCTTCCTCAAACCCTAAATCTTATCGCACTTAAACCCTAGGACCCGGGTTTTACAATAAAAATCCATTTAAAATCAAAGTCCGGATAGAACTTAACCCTTCGGCAAATCTGTGCAGTCAACTGCCATAAATGGAGAAGATAAAATCAAATGCAACTTGCATTCATCCGCAGCTGCAAATAAATGCCTCCATTAATTCTGCTGGTGAGCCGGATGAGTCACCACTTCTCCATCAGATCTGATCTCCGTAAAGCCATCCCTGGTTGAAATTGTCTTCATGCTATCAAGTCTGCAATAAATTTGCTCATTGAATGCTCTCACCGGCTTCTTCTCCTCTAGCATGGCGGTCCTTGACTAAATCCGCACTTTAACTTTGCCTTTATGGCCTTTCCCGGTTGTCCCGTAAGTGCCAGATGGAATCCTGCATGAAAGACAAAAAGATTATATTAGCTCTTTAATAAACATTAAATCCAAGCTTAAAACATTAAAAACAGATTAAAAACCACAAAATAAGCTTGCATGTCGGCTTCTGTTTGTCTCATTCACGCTTTGACACGTGTCGCTACCCCAGGATGCCTTCTGTTTCAGCTCGAAATGCACTTTCGGGCCCTCTGAAGACTTTCTCTCTCCTATCGCGATTCTCGCGACATGTCGCGATTTCGTGACATGTCCGGAAATCGCGACGTCTCCATCGGCAACTTCTCTCCCTCGGCGCGCAGGACATGTCACAGATTTCGTGACATGTCACGAAATCGCGACCTTCCTGGCCTCCGTACGCTTTCTTGATTTTACAGCCGCGATTCTAGAACACGTCGCGATATCGCCGACATTCTCGTACCTGCAGTTGACCCGCGTTGACCGCGATTTTGGAACATGTTTGCGACTTAGCCGATTTTTCATCCTCCTCCCCCACTTTCTCTCTCCTGAATGCGACATGTCGCAAAAATCCGCCTTTCACGACTTGCTTCTCTCTCCAAAAACTCGCGATTTCGCGACATGTCGCGAAATCGCGACCTTCCTGGCACTTAGCCGATTTTCATGCATTTTCATTTACCCGTCGCGATATCGCGACATTTCTGAAAATGGAAGTGTCGCGATATCGCGACACTACCAAAAATGGAAAGTTTGATTTTTCATGAATTTATGCAACTGTTTTTTGGATTTTCTCGGTACCGGTGCAGGATTTTCTTTGTGCATGAATGATTTCTAGCATGTAAAAGTTAAGTCCAAGAAAACACCGGCTAGAAAAATAGGAAAAGCACAACTTAAAAAGGAAACAAGCAAAATTGGATTTAAAATTGGAAAGGATCAAGAGGGTCCCTGCTGCAAAAATGAAAGTTCAGAATTTTCTAAGGATGGAATCTCATTTTTCAGTGGGGGTGTGTTGCTTCTCAACAAATGGCGATATCTACGGGTAAAATAGTAGCACTATTTTAGAACCCAAGACTCTGGTTTCAAAACAAAAAGACCATGCATCATGCCTTGCCACAGACATACTAGGCTGAATTACTTCCAGGAAGATTTCTGATGTGCAATTTCAAAGGGTATAGAACTTTCTTCAAGGATGACTGAATTGAATGCTGAACTCTGGACTGATCAACTTTTCTAGATTGTAAAAGGGGAAACCGAGTAGAGCTCTGTTTACTAGTTTAGCCTTTTACAGCCTAGACAGAGTTACCCTTTAGATTTACACGACCCAATTTACAACTGTAGGGCAGAATCTAATATTGGCTGCCTCTTTTTATGTAATTCTTTTCTTCTTTTTTTTTTTTTTTTTATATCTCTCCCTCTGAAATATATCAATATCTGAGATGCTTTTAGGGAAATCACAATTTTCTTCTATCATTTGATCAATCTGGAACTGTTTCAGTCTAGGCATTGATAGCCTCTGTGGATACCCAAATAATTACATGACATAGTCCCCTCTCATAACCAGCTTTTCTTGGATTCCCTGGGAGTTCCTCCAACTAAACAACATAGCAGTTTTTCTATTATTAAAACAACTGTGGCAAGTAAGACACAAGATCCAATCATCTCTCTACCTTTGTCCTGAATAACAAAATAATTCTACAGTTCAGTGCAAGCAGACTATCTCAATTAGAATGGTGAACAGCATGGGCATTGGATTGTGGATTTATCAGCTAGGAATAAAACAATTTTCAGCAGGCTGACTTTTCATTGATTGCTCAGGCAAAGGTTAAAGGACAAAATTTTAAAAGCTGAAGGACTTTGTACAGGCATCCAAGGACAGGCACAGGCTTGAAAAGCAAAACAGAATCAAACTGTACAGACTAAAACACAGAACTGTACAGGCAGCAAAGAAAAAGAAGCAAAGCAACTAAAACTCTAAACTGCAGCAAAGCTAAACTGCAACAGCATAGACATAAACTAAAGCAACTGAAAACTGCACAGCTGTACAGACAAAGGAATAAAACAAACCGCAAGGCTATTTACAAAGGATGCAAAGCACAGCTGTACAGGCAGCAAAATTAAGCTAGAACAAATAAACTAAGAACTGAAGCAAATAAATTAAAACTGCACAGACAACAAAAGAATCAAAGAACACTGCACAAAGAGCAAGGATTAATCTAACAAACAAACCTGTACAGACAACACCCAATTAAAACTAAAAAGAAGCAACTAAAGCAACTGTACAGAGCTATTAAAAGAACTAAACTAGAACAAAATAAAACTGGGAGAGCTATTCACAATATGTACACATGTTACAACTTCTTTATAGCTTACTCAAATGATACATTGGATGGAACAGCAGAGAAATAATGTTTCAAGTACTGGCCATTAACAGGGAGGTCCAAAAAATTACCATCCAGGTCTTGCAAGCGGAAAGCATTGTTACCCAATATTTCAGCAATTTGGTAGGGGCCTATCCACAGTGGTTGCAACTTTGTGTGCTTACCCTTCTTCTCATGGGCCTTGTCCCACAGAAGCACTAAGTCCGCCAGCCTGAAAGCCTTCACCTTGGCTCTCTTGTCAAACCACCGCTTGACAGCTTTCTTGGTGTCTCGTCGAAGTGCTCCAGGGCTTGGAGTCTTTCATCCTGCAAGTTAGTCAAATCTAAAACATGAGCTTCAGCATCATCATGATCTTCAAAATAATCTAAGGCAAATTGGTAGGTGGGCAACTTCAAGGAGATGGGAACAATTGGCCGGGTTCCATACAACAAAACAAAGGGAGAGGTCTTAAGAGCCACTTTGTGTGTTATCCGGTCAGCCCACAGTGCATATTTCAACAATGTATGCCACCGCTCGGGTTTGTCTCGTCGCAGACTTTTTGATGGCATTCATTAAGTTCTTGTTTGTTGACTCAACCTACCCATTGCCTTGGGGATAGTAGTTGGATGAGAATCGATAACTATCCCCATCCGGTATGCCCAATCTGCAAACTCCAATGATTGGAAGGCCGGCCCATTATCACAGCACCAAATTCGGGGGAACCCCAAATCTAGTTATGACATTTGATTCAAGAAAATCAATAACTTCCCGGGCTGTACTTCTTGTAGTGGCTGCCGCTTCAACCCACCTTGTGCAATAGTCGTAGGTCGTCAAGACATATTTATGCCCTGCCGAGGAATTTGGGTTAATGACTCCCACAAAATCAAGTCCCCACTGCATGAAAGGTTTGTTTATCACAACTGGTTGCAATGGCAGAGCTCGGTTTGCCTCTTTGGCTGCAAATGTCTGGCACTGATGGCAGGTTCTGACATGTTGATGTGCATCCTTAAAAAGTGTAGGCCAATAATAGCCTGCTCTTAATATTTTATGTGCAGTAGCAGATCCCGATGAATGCCCCGCCCCTAGTTTTTCATGAAAACTAGCCATGACTTCACCGACTTCACCGGGAGAAATGCACCTTAGGAAGATGCCAAGATAATTCTCCCCGTACGTAGTACCCGCCTTGAGGAGATAGTGAGCAGCTTTTAACTTTAATGCTCTCCTTTGAGTTCTGTTCAAATGGGATGGGCAAACTCCAAACCGTAGCAGTATGAATGATATCCCCATACCAATCATCGATTCGTAGTTTAATTGATTAACTTCCCGCCGTGGAGGCACTTCAAGCAATGTGCCCGGACAAGCCAAGTCCTCTCGATCGCTTTAGCAGGCCTAATCTCCAAGTCATACTCTTGCAACCTCGGTGACCCAATTGCCCCTCGCTCACCCAACTCATTCTGACTTAGAAGGTACTTCACAACTGGTCCGGCACTATGGCATGAGTTTTGCTTCCGAG
Source organism: Wollemia nobilis (assembly GCA_028583015.1). Taxonomy (NCBI): domain Eukaryota; kingdom Viridiplantae; phylum Streptophyta; class Pinopsida; order Araucariales; family Araucariaceae; genus Wollemia; species Wollemia nobilis. The sequence goes on from JAQPPZ010017129.1 coordinate 3,592,080, forward strand.
TATATAATGTCCGAACCGCTTCACCGCCCTTACCAAAGCATAAGCCTCGTTTGTCTAATCTGGAATATTTCAGTTCAGCTCCCTTCAAATTAGTGCTCTTAAAAGCAATTGGATGTTCTCCTGTATCTCTCCGTTGAGTCAGCACTGCAGCAAGTGTATGTTCGTAAGAGAATGTGTACAGATAGAAATCTGCACTAAAATCTGGGCTTACTAAGACTGGTGCTTGTTTAATGGTTGTCTTGATTTCTTGAAAAGCAGCCTTAGCTTCAGTGGTCCAGGCAATCTGGGCAGTTTGCTTTAACATATCATTCATTGGTTTAACTATCTCTGCAAAGCCTGAGATAAACTTTCTGACAAAGTTAATCTTTCCAAAGAATGATCTCAACTCTTTCTTGGAGTTGGGAAATGGTATGCCAGATATGGCCTCAACTCTGCCTGGATCCATAGAAATGCCATCCTTTGTGACCAAATGCCCAAGCAGTTTGCCTTCTGTTACACCAAATATGCATTTCTTTGGATTCAAAGAGATGCCAAACTCTCTGCACTTGTTAAACACAGACTCTAAATGCTTGACATGGTCAAATCTGGATTTGGAAAAGACTCGTTAGATCATCCATGTAAACTACAATACATTTGCCCATAAGCCCCTTGAAGGCATGGTCCATTGCTCTCTCGAAATGTTGCTCCTGCATTTATTAAACCAAATGGCATCCTCTTGTAAGCAAAAGTACCCCACTTAGTTGTAAAAGCAGTCTTCATTCTATCCTCCTTCTCAACTAGAATCTGATTATAGCCTGAGAAGCCATCCAAGAAAGACATCATCTCTGAGCCATTAACAATCTGCAGGACTTCATCCATAGAAGGCAGGGGATAGTTGTCCTTTTCAGATGCTTTGTTCAGATTCCTAAAATCCACACAAAGGCGGATCTCCCCATTTTTCTTCCCCGACCGGCACCAGCATTTGCCACCCAAGTAGAATGCCCGATAGGAAAAATAATTGCCGCACTCAAGAGCTTTTCCACTTCTTTCTGAATAAGGGGTTCTAACAGAGCATTAACATGCCTCTATTTTTGTCTGAAAGGCTTGCAAGATTCTTTCAAAGGTATGATGTGGGTGTAAACTTTTGGATCAAATACCTTTAAATCCTTGTATGACCAGGCCATTACATCCTTGGACTTGTGCAGGAAATCAATCATATTTCTCTTTATCTCTCGGATCACAATCCTTTGCCAACTTGATGTTCCTTGGATCCTCTTCAGCTCCTACATTCAAATTTTCAGTCTCATTGTCTCGTGGTGCCCACATAATCCTCGGAATTCACCCTTTGCCCGATCTTGTCAACATCGAATAGCCTCTCCAGCTCTACCATTCCCTTTGGGATTCTCTTGTCCTTCAATCTCATGATTCCCCCGTCATCATCTAGCTGCTCCATCAGTGGTGTCCCTTTGGCCCTCATCAATTATAGCATTCTCAAAGGTATTGGTACTCTGCAGAAAGTTCACAATCTGTTGATCATCTGAGAAAACTTGAAAGCTATCTATATTGTTTGGAACTGAAGGACAGGGAACTAGCTCAATTGAAAACTTATCCAACTTAAAATCTTCCAATGGCTTTAAACTTGCAACTGAAGATGCCAAGACATCTCGCATGTGAATTTTGTTCCCCGGGTATATGTGTTAAGTTAAATGCATCAAAGCCTTCCACAAGATCCCAAGCTCGTGCTTGTATCCCTTCGGATAAGAGGCTTTACACCGAAACTTACCCCCGACCCGGCTTGCCACTAATTCTCGAATCGCTGAAAACTTGAATGTTCTTCACATTTCTATCCAATGCAAATTTTAAACCTAAAATCGTAGCTTCATACTCGCTAAATTATTAGTACATGGGAACTCGCAGCGGTAAGACATAAAAAATGTCCGACTTTGAGGCCCTTTGAGGACTCGCCCTGCTCCTAACCCCGCTACATCCGGCTCCATCCACATGAAGTGTCCAAACTTCATTAGTATGTACAGGATGAGCTTTGTTAAATTTATTATTGTGCCCAGTTGTTAAATTGTAGACACCAATGTCTACCTCTCGCAATATTGACAGCCTCATTTGCAGCATTGTACTCGTAATGGTGTGCTTGTACCGGGTTCTCTCGTCAACCCGCAATTGATTAGCCACACCCTTCCATGGCAACCACATGTGTGAAAAGTCTCGTTGCCGGATATCCATTCGGAGACTTAGACCAATCCCTACTCAACAACATTCCATACCCCACTCGGGATATCCACAACTTGGATTTCGATCTTATGTTGAGCCCTTGGCTCGGATGCCAATTGAATGTGAATGTTTTGCAGCTCTCCCACAACCTTAACTTCTGACTTGTCCAATTGGACAACTCTCCTCTCAGACTTCATTGGGGTCAGCCCCAACTGCTGACAAATTGCCAGTGGCATGACATTAGCAGATGCACCTGAATCCACCAAACAATTATGTAAGTTCTTCCCAAAAATTCTGACAGTCAATAAAAATGGGGGAACTTCAGTCTTTTCCTTGTACATGGCCAGATTGGCATTGGCTATTTTCTTCCCTTTATCCACAGATTTAGCAGCAGGGCCAGAGTATGTCTTTATCAGATTGTCTCTCTGCTCTGAAATCTGTGCCAACTCATGCAGAGTAATGTTGGCCTTAATATTTTTCATGTCTTCCACTATGTTATATCCTTTGTTAAGTGGAGGAACAACAACATCTGGTACTCTTTGAGCTCCTCCCTTTGGTGGAGGTGGATTATTGCTTGGAGAGGGGTCAGGAGGAATATTATGAGAATTGTCAGGAGGAGTTGATGTGGTATTTGGCTCGGATTCCCTGTTCCTCAGGTTGTAGTTATCTCTTCTGTACCGCTGGAAAGCCCGTACTTCATCCATGGGCATTTCAACTACATTCTCAGATTCATCCGGGAAAGAAAAAGAATCCAAGACCATAGCTGCACTGTGTCCAGATGAACTTGGGCCCTCAGCAGTTCTTTGATTTTCAGGGGAGATCAAATCTCCTGACAAAGCTTCAAATGCATTGCAAAATTCCACACAATCTAATTCCCCATGCTGAGAAGTGGCATGAATTCTCGCACCAGTTGGGCAAGGCTAAGTCACAAATGTTCACATCATGAGCTTTACCCTTGTAATCTTTATTAGGTTCATATGGGGGCCTCGTTAAATCTGTTTGGTTGATATGAATATCTGTTGGGATTGTCTCCAGTAGAAGTTTGCCTTTTAAAACTCAAAAAATCATTGGCCAGCTTCTGAACAATCTTTGAGACTTCTTCAATCCTAGCATTGTCAGCCTCTTTTACCGGGTTCTGTACATTCTCAACAGGTGCAGCAGCCACTGGTGCTGCTGATGGTAAAGTCTGACAAACTGGCAGCATCATCTGATGTGGGATAGGATTGAACACAGGAGCAGCTTGAGTGATCAGAGGAGTTTGTTGAATATTTAAAGGTTGGGGTCCCAACTGTCTTTCCAGGATTAAAGCTTCTTTATAAGCTTCTGTCAAGTTGGTAACAGTGGCATCCCTCTTCAAGAAGACAGAGGTCATGGGATCTAAAGAATTTCTGAAGATCTCTAGTGCCAGGTCAGCATTCGGCACATAATAGCCAGTGAGTCTACCATAAGCTTTCTGGAATCTGACATTATAGGATCTGATAGACTCATTCAGTTCTCTTTTGATGCTAGAAAACTCGCCGATATAAAATGTCGGGATCTATCACTTCCCCGAACCGTGACACAAAGACTTTTTCTAAGTCATTCCAACCGGTGATGGAATCATTGGTAAGATTTAGAAACCAATCATAGGCTCCCTCCTCGGAGAGTGAAAGGGAAGAGTCTCGCAGGCAACATCCTCATGTCGTACATTTAATAACTTCAATGCATTCTTGAATGCAATTAAGTGTTCCTCTCAGCTTCTTGTCCCATCATGTTTATACCTAGGGAGGTATCTTTCTCGGATTTCTCGGGCAAGTCATGGGCTATACCCGTAATGTTCAAAGCTGTGGAGCCCAACCAATTTGCCATAGCTAATGGATTAACAGGGATATTCTGAGCTCTGGTTGGAGTGACTATCAATGGTGATAAAACTGTCTGTGATAGAGATGTGGCCCTTCTGTGGCTACTTCTTCTCGGAGTTTCTAATTCAGGGACAAGGAGCTCTCCAGTCGGGGTGGGACCTTGTTACCCCCGTATGTAGAATCCAGCTCACAGTGTACCGACAAACTCTGCAGCTCCGAACAGTGTTCTCGTATTTTAGCAAGTTGAAATATCAGACCGACAACCGCACCGACAACACCGCACCGACAATTTAAAAACCGCACCGACAATTTACAAAATCGTACCGACAATTTACAAACGCCGACAATTAAAACCCCGACAATTTAAAAACCCCCGACAATTTAGAACAAAATACCGACAATTTACAAAATTGTCCTGAGTTCACTGTGGGTCCTTCAAAATGTTGCTGTTATGCCCTTACAATACTTGAACTGAGTTCAAGCCCTCCTTCTAGCGCCAATTAGGTGTTGGTCCAGCTTTCATGCACACCCCGGGAAGGATGAAGCAAGGAAGCCCCGGAGACACCCACGGGACGGATCCCACTCACTTTAGGATCTAGCTGGTTATCCAAGGTGCGAGTTACAGAGTTGGGTCGAATGGCAATTCACTCTTTTCCACTTCTGAAATAGATTTCAATATGGACTCGCTCCGTTACCTTACAGGGGGTTCTTGAACTTGTTCAAGCAGTTGCAAAAGTTGTTGACAATAGATTTAACTTGAATTCTAGATCTAGCTCTCATGGGTCAGCAGATTTAAATAAAAGACAAACAAAGAAAATAAAAATGGATCATTCACCGAAAGCAAAGAGAGGGTAGGGTAAGGCAGAAAAGAGAAGCTTATCAAACATCAACTGTAAAACCCTAAACTATCAATTTTATCTATGCTACTAGCTTCACAACAGAACAAATCAAAGAAGAAAGTGTCCAACTAGCCTAAGATCACTTTCAACTAAGAGCACAAGGCATAGTGAAACAGATCTAGCAAAAAATTATAAATCCAAGGGCAACTGGTTAAAATCGGTATCTTTCACCGACAGCCTAGCTCACACAAGGAAGACAGAGCAATTAGAACAAACTTACACCTCAAATCAGTAATTTCCCCTAGCAGTACAAGAGAACAACCGAAGCCTAACAACGATATTTAAACTTGATAACTGCAGATTTACAGCATATATCTAATAAACTTTAAATGGAACGGATAACAAAAGAAGATACACTTATCACACTCGCAAAAGATTAGGCTCCCCGGCCATGCTATCACGTAAAAGCTAAAGCACATCAACTCCAAGTCCGAAAACAAAGGATTTCACAAAATTTGCAAGAAATTGCTTATAAGCCTTTTATTTCTAAGTCTCCGCCTCCCGCGATTACATTTAGAATCAGTATTTATAGACTCAGGACAGACCTTGATCTTTTCAAAATATCTTGCTCAAACCCTAAATCTTATCGCACTTAAACCCTAGGACCCGGGTTTTACAATAAAAATCCATTTAAAATCAAAGTCCGGATAGAACTTAACCCTTCGGCAAATCGTGCAATCAACCGCCATAAATGGAGAAGATAAAATCAAATGCAACTTGCATTCATCCGCAACTGCAAATAAATGCCTCCATTAATTCTCGCCGGTGAGCCGGATGAGTCACCACTTCTCCATCAATTTGATCTCCGTAAAGCCATCCCTCGAGTTGAAATTGTCTTCATGCTATCAAGTCTGCAATAAATTTGTCATTGAATGCTCTATCGGCTTCTTCTCTTCTAGCATGGCGGTCCTTGACTAAATCCGCACTTTAACTTTGCCTTTATGGTCTTTCCCGGTTGTCCCGCAAGTGCCAGGTGGAATCCTGCATGAAAGACAAAAGATGCATTAGATTAGCACTTTAATAAACATTAAATCCAAGCTTAAAACATTAAAAACAGATTAAAAACCGCAAAATAAGCTTGCATGTCGGCTTCTGTTTGTCTCATTCACGCTTTGACACGTGTCGCTACCCCAGGATGCCTTCTGTTTCAGCTGAAATGCACTTTCGGGCCCTCTGAAGACTTTCTCTCTCCTACCGCGATTCTGCGACATGTCGCGATTTCGCGACATGTCACGAAATCGCGACGTCTCCAGCGCTATGGCAACTTCTCCCCTGTCGGCCGTGAAAACGCGACATGTCGCGATTTCGCGACATGTCACGAAATCGCGACCTTCCTGGCCTCCGTACGCTTTCTTGATTTTCAGCCGCGATTCTAGAACACGTCGCGATATCGCGACAGTTTTCGTACCTGCATGCGTTGACCGCGTTGACCGCGATTTTGGAACATGTTTGCGACTTAGCCGATTTTTCATTCTGCAGCCCACTTTCTCTCTCCTACCGCGAAAATGCGACATGTCGCGATTTCGCGACATGTCGCATAATCGCGCCCTTCCGTACGACTTGCTTCTCTCTCCAAAAAAATGTCGCGATTTCGCGACATGTCGCGAAATCGCGACCTTTCTGGCACTTAGCCGATTTTCATGCATTTTCATTTACCCGTCGCGATATCGCGACATTTTCGAAAATGGAAGTGTCGCGATATCGCGACACTACCAAAAATGGAAAGTTTGATTTTTCAGTGAATTTATGCAACTGTTTTCTGGATTTTCTCGGTACCGGTGCAAGATTTTCTTTGTGCATGAATGATTTCTAGCATGTAAAAGTTAAGTCCAAGAAAACACCGGCTAGAAAAACAGGAAAAGCACAACTTAAAAAGGAAACAAGCAAAACTGGATTTAAAATTGGAAAGGATCAAGAGGGTCCCTGCTGCAAAAATGAAAGTTCAGAATTTTCTAAGGATGGAATCTCATTTTTCAGTGGGGGTGTGTTGCTTCTCAACAAAACCTAAGAGCACAAAAGGAGAGATAACATCACATATCACATATCATAACTTTGAAAGGGTTGGATCATTGAGGAGAGCTTCTAGATATTTGGAGAGCTTCCCTTGGAGATCATTTATGTGGTGAAGCCCTGTCATATTGGAGAGAAAATATGAGCACCATTGAGGAGAAACGAAGTTCTAGCAAAATAAGAGTTAATCATCCATGCACATACAATAATCTTTCAACACTAGTAGTAGAATTAAGCCCATAGCCTTTGTATCAATAGAGATAGATTTCACCTTAGTGGTCATTGTCCTAAACAGTGGCCTGCAACCTAGTCTAGGGTTTAGGTGATAGTTTCTGTTGGACATTTTGAGTCCCTAAGCTAAAAGTTGTCATTGATATCAAAAGGACCTATGTAAGTAAGCACTATGATTTTTCTCCACAAAGAGCTTCATGAGAAGCAAAGGTTTTGATCAAAGGTTCAAGAAGGGATGCATGTCATTTGGTTCCAAAAGGACCTTCAAGGGAAGCTTAGCAAAAGGTTTTTATGAAAACCAAGGAAGGCAAGGAAAGGTTTAATTTAAAACCATGGATGGCAGATTTGAAATGGGTTTTTATTAAAATCCAAGTTGATTTTTTATTTCATCAAAAAAGGCACCCCGATGATGGAGAAATTTAATTTTAAAGGTTTAGTTTAACTTTTAATTTATTTAAAATTTAATTTTAAATTTTAAAATTAAATAAAAGAGTTTTCCTGCCATGTCTGTCGACGTCAAATATTTTATCATGCAAAGGTTCAAATATTTAAAGGGATTTATTTTATCAACCAAGTAGGTGATAAGAAATATTTTCTGCATTCGATTATCCCCTCCTTCGCAATCGTCGATTCCCCCCTTATGATTTCGTTTGTTTACTACATGTGGAACAAGGGAGCAAGTTTCAAGGCATAGGTGGAGAGGATGAAAATATAAGTGTCAAAGGCTTAAAGCCTCCACCTGGGAGGTCTAGCCCACATAGTGGGCGGACACTAAGGCGCTGTTAGTCAAAAAGTGACTAACTATAGAAAAACAGCTGATGCACCTTTTTGCATATTTTCCAAGAAGACCGAAGTGGCCCATATGCTAAAGATCAAAGAAAAAGCAAAACACCGCAAGGAGGAAAAAGTGTCGCGATATCGCGACATGTTGCATTTTCGTGGTCCAAAGCAAAGAGAAAGAGCAAGGAGGAAAAAGTGTCGCGATATCGTGACATGTTGCATTTTCATGGTCCAAAGCAAAGAGAAAGAGCAAGGAGGAAAAAGTGTCGCGATATCGCGACATGTTGCATTTTCGTGGTCCAAAGCAAAGAGAAAGAGCAAGGAGGAAAAAGTGTCGCGATATCGCGACATGTTGCATTTTCGTGGTCCAAGAGCAAAGAGAAAGAGCAAGGAGGCAAAAGTGTCGCGATATCGCGACATGTTGCATTTTCATGGCCAAAAGAGAAGAGAAAGAGCAAGAAGGAAAAAGTGTCGCGATATCGCGACATGTTGCATTTTCGTGGCCAAAAGAGAAGAGAAAGAGCAAGAAGGAAAAAGTGTCACGATATCGCGACATGTTGCATTTTCATGGCCAAAGAGAAGAGAAAGAGCAAGAAGGAAAAAGTGTCGCGATATCGCGACATGTTGCATTTTCACGGCCAAAGAGAAGAGAAAGAGCAAGAAGGAAAAAGTGTCGCGATATCGCGACATGTTGCATTTTCATGGCCAAAAGAGAAGAAAGAGAACAAGGAGGAAAAAGTGTCGCGATATCGCGACATGTTACATTTTGGCTAAGAGCAACAAAAAGGGAGCAAGGAGGCAAAAGTGTCGCGATATCGTGACATGTTGCATTTTCGTGACTCAAAAAGGGCAGGCAGGCAGAGAAACAAGAGTGTCACGATTTCATGACATGTCCAATTTTTGCCAAGGAAACAGAGTATATTTTTGGCAACTAGGGACATGCACTGACATCAGGTGCTGATTTTTGAAGAATGGTCTATTGATTATAACCTGGCAGGTCCGTTGGATGATTGTAGAATAACAAGCTCATCTAAAATTAGCTAGAAGGAAATCTATCCAATCTATGGGAAATCCGTTGTATATTATTAGAAACTGCAGACAATTACTTGTAATTGATTGAAGAAATTAAATGTACGTAGTAGAAGATACTCTTTTTAGGGTATAAATAGGAGTGAGTCGACCATGAAAAGGGGTCGGCTCTTGGACGTTTACAAGCTTGATGTACATGTACTGGATTACAAGCAATAAAATATTTCTTCTTCTGGCTTTCGAAACTTCTGTGTGCAAGTGTATGTATCTGGTGTTTTAACTTTTATTCATTCTAAGTTTCATAATGTATCTATTCTAAAATCTAGACTGTGCATCTATAAAACTTGTTTCTAGAGTTGAACATTAAAGATATTTACATGTATTTAGATGAACATCTAAAAGTCGCACTCAAGAATTCATGTTTTCTATAAGAAGATATAAAGAAAACTCTGAAAGTAGTAATCTGCATCATCAATGTTTGTTGTTGTCTAATCTATACCATGAGAAAAGTTCTAGCTTAGGCTATATTTCCCTTATCTCTTGTTCCCCTTTTCTCTAAAAAACTCAAAGGAACCAGCCTTCTCTGGAGACTAGACGAGATGATCTCAAGCAAGATCTGTCTATTCAATGTTGGCAAAGTCTAAGGCGCAACACTATTAACCGAAGGCAGATTTTGTTCCAATAGTTTTTGGCATGCCCGGTGGGACAAGCAATCCCACAGTATTGTATAAGTTTTGGTGTTTTACCTTAAGAGCCTTTTTGTTTGAAAATCTCAAGAAAAACCACCTGGCGACTCCGTTGCAATTTAGACCATAAAAGAAAGACCTTGTCTAGAAACCTTCTGGTTATATAGCCATATGATAACCAGATCCCGAGCTAGAAACTCTGAAGAACCTATCGAGTTCTTTGAACTACATCTCGAAAGCCTAAAAGCACACCCTGTGCTAGCCGCACGATCAAATCCGCTCGGCACCATTAGCACCTCTTTAACACCCATTGTAGGAGCATCTGCAAGCAATCCCATAGTAGTTGTAACTCCTTTAGCAATCATGGTAGCCACCCCTGCCCCAATGCATCTTGTGTGGAATCAAACTGGTCCTTTAAACTTAGGGGCACAAAATCAAATTCCACAAGCTGCACTAAAAGCATTGCCAACTTTTGATGGAATAGGCAAAACAACAGATGAGCATTGTCTAGATGTATCATCGCTAGCATCTATTTACAATATCACTCAGGAAGATGTAATGGTCAGATTGCTAGTTATATCTTTGAAGGGAAAGATGCTCTATTGGTACAGAGCGCTCCCCGCTGGATCCATTACTTCTTGGGCAGTGCTTGTCGATCGTCTGGTCGATGAATTTAACATACATGCAGATCCTTTCACATTGCTGAATCAATTCACTATCATTGAGAGGCATCCACGAGAAGAAATCCAGGATTTCAACATCAGATTTACCAGAACTCGTGATAGAGTACCGAAAAGGCCTAAAACCCATGGAAGAACAAGCTATATGCTATTACTTAAGGGCTTTTGATTCAGATCTCAGTATGATAATAAGGCAATCCCGTGTAACCACTTTTCTTGGGATCTATTTAGAGGCAGCAAAGGGCGAAGCTGATCTCATCGCTACAAAAAGATATCCATCAAAGAGTCTATTGCCAATTGTACCAGAGCTTTCCCAAGCATCAATTTCTAAACTGCCTGTACTCCCATCAACATAGGCTCTCCCATCTATAGCCGCACCTCCTACATTCCTTGCATTACCAGCCACACCCCTTGCATCAACTACCCCCAATGATCAATACACGACCATAATTGATACAATGAAGACATTGTCAAATGAAATGGCATCCATGAAAAAGAGAGAGGCTGAACGGAATATCCAAGCAAGAATATTTCCAGAGATACAAAAGGAAGGTGCTTCGACAAGTGGAAGGGGACAAGAGAGAAAAAATGTGGTGTATGCAAATGAGACAGGAGATAATGGAGAACCCGCTAATTCTGATTACTGGTGTACCACTTGCAATGATCCTCATGGAGAAGATTCATGCATGATTCATCAACATCATGTGCAAGCGGTTATTAATGAAAGAGCCAAAGAAATCGGCAAGGGACAGGTGAACATAATTAGAGAAGTCCACCACAATTTGGCAATGCCATCCATGGAACAAGTCTCAGTCCTGACAAGGTCGAGAAAAAAGTCATTACAAGTCGACCCTAAGGAACTCCAACCACTAAGTTTTCCTCCTGCCCCCAGGGCGACTCCATAGAAAAACCAGTCTAATGAGAAAGGACGTTCTGATCCTCCTCAGACTCCTGTGGCTACACCAAGAAAATAATTTCCTCCTAGAAAAGGGAGTGAGACTCAAGAGCAAGCGAAGGAAAGACTCAAATTTCCTTCATTAACAAAAATACAAAGAACAGAAGCTACGCAGGTCTACAGAGACAGATATGATGCATCGACTAGTGGAAGGGAGAAAAGTGTTGAAGTATCCCCAACTGCAACTCTTTCGTTCAACATTGCAGAAGAAATGAAGAGGACCCCTTCCAAAATAAGCATGTATGATGCACTGCAAATTCCTGGTCAGATCGACCTCCTCCAAGAATCCTTAAATTTAAAGAATGATACCTCTTCCTCAAATGTTATACAAGCAAATGTTGTGTCAACCTCTGGGAAAAATAGACCACCCCCATTCTATCTATCCTTACAAATGGAGGGGTGGATAGTTCACAATTGCATGATTGATTCAAGGGCCGCAACTACGGTGATGCCGAAAGCCGTATGTGACATAATGGGGATGGAATATACTCGAAGTCATCCTGGTGTGTTGCAATTAGATGGTACTCCAATAAAAACTATCGGGGTGATCAAAGATATCCCTATTCAACTCCACAGAATGCCAGAAGTAGTCGTCATACAAGAAGTAGTTGTTGTAGACTTAGAACCATATTTCGGTATGTGTTTATCCAGAGAGTTCACAGCCAAACTGGGAGGTTATCTATCACTAGATTATTCGCATTTGGAGGTACCTTTCAAAGGTAAAAGAGTCAAGATCTACAATGAAAAACCATCTACTTTTCATGTGGAAAGACTAGAAGAAACAACTACCATCAACATGATGTCCGAGGAATTGGAGAATATTGATCTAATGGAAGAAACCATGGAGGAACTCCAATCTGAAGATCAATTTTTGATGGAGAATTTCAACGCTATGGTAGAGACAGAAATAGGAAGCTATTCCATTGAAAAACCAAAAAAGCTTCCTGTTGTTGTCCCTAAAATAGGTGATTCAGCCAACCAGTTATGGAAATTGTACTTTGATGGGTCAAGGTGCAAAAATGGAGCAGGAGCTGGAATTGTTCTGATTTCACCTACTGGAAAAGAAAAGGTCTTTTCATATAGGTTGACATGGAGTTGCACCAACAACATGGCTGAATATGAAGCTTTGTGTTTGGGACTTAAGAAAGCTAAAAAATTGGGTGCAAAACAACTGCTGATCTATGGAGATTCAGAGCTGATTGTTAAACAGGTTATTGGTAAATGCATTTGTAAGCAACATTACCTAAAGGCTTACAAAAACAAAGTGTTGGATCTATTGGAAAATTTTGAAGCACTAAACATAAAATCCATTTCCAGAGAAAAGAACACCCATGCAGACCTGTTAGCATCAGTAGGATCCAATTTTTGCCCAGTCAATAATGTTATTCAGAAGTCTAAAATAGTTAGACTTATATACAGGCCTTCTGTGCCCGACAAGGACATTTTTTGGCAAGTATTCGAAAATGACGAGCAGATCCTAGATTTTTTGATTCATGAGATGAATTGCTCTATAGAAAGAGCGTTACAAGAAGAGGACGAAGAGAGCCTTATTCAACTAAAAAATAATCATATCCCCAAGGGACTGATCACCCTGGAGAGCCTTTTCGACAATAGCGACAGAGTTGTAGGTCGAAGGATCAAGGTAGATGAACGTCGGTATAAAGAAATAGAACTAGAACCGGGAAAAATGATCAAAGTAGGGACAGATTGTACAGAAGTAGAACTAGAGAAAATAAAATAGTTATGTAGAGAGTATCCAGATATAATAGCCTGGACTTATAGTGATCTGAAAGTGTACAGGAAAGAGGTCATTCAACATACCATCGAACTAGAGGAAGGAGCTAAACCTTTTAGGCAGAGGCAGAGGCAAAGGTCATTGAATCCTAAAATTGAAGCCTTAATGAAACAGGAGTTGTTAAAACTCCTGCAGGCTAAGATAATATACCCAATCAAGCACTCTACCTGGGTGGCAAATTTAGTTCCAGTCCGCAAGAAAAATGGAGAAATACGACTATGCATCGATTTCAAAAATTTGAATAGAGCCTCTTTAAAGGATCACTATCCTTTACCCCAGATTGACCCAATCCTTCATACTGTGGTGGGAGCAGAAAGGTTTTCTCTGTTAGATGGCTTCTCTGGTTACAATCAAGTTTGGGTGAGAAATGAAGATCAATACAAGACTGCGTTCACCACTAAGTGGGGAACATTTGCATACCAAAGGATGCCCTTTGGATTATCCAACGCAGGAGCAACTTTCCAAAGAGCCATGGACGTAGCTTTTGGGGAGCTTGCGAACAAAATTATTGTCGTCTATTTAGATGACATGACGATTTTTTCTCACAACAAAAAGGACCATGCCACTCATCTGCAGCAAGTGTTTGAGAAATGTAGAGAATTTGGAATATCACTAAATCCAAAAAAATCTATTTTTGTTGTGGAAGAAGGAATACTCCTTGGGCATGTTATTTCTAAAGTTGGGCTGTCAATTGACCCTGATAGAGTGAAGGCACTTCTTGAGTTGTCGCTTCCAGTTAACAAGAAAGGTTTGCAGTCCTTCTTTGGGCAAATAAATTTTGTCAAAAAATTCATTGCGGACTTTGCCCAAATAGTTAAACCAATGACTGAATTATTGAAAAAGGACGCTCCTTTCAAATGGACAGAGCCAAGGAAAGAAGCTTTCCAAAAAATTCTAGAAGCCATCGCTCAAGCTCCTGTGCTAGTTAATCCTGACTATTCCCGAGGTTTCATACTATATGTTGTCGGAGAACAAGGTAGTTATGCTACAGTTCTCACTCAGAAAGGAGCAGATGATGAAGAAAGACCCATAGCCTTTCTAAGTTCCACCATGCACAAACATGAGGAAAGGTACAACTTCATAGAAAAACAAGTATATGCAATTATGAAATCCTTGAATAAGCTAAAACATTTCTTATCCCAGAGTCGGACGATGGTGTATGTTATTCATCCCGATGTAAGGAACTTCATAATTCAAGGAGAATTGGGTGAAAAAAGAGTTGGATGGGTGACTCGCATCCAAGAGTATGATGTAGAAATACATCCTACTAAAATAGTCGAGAGGGAGAGCTTTGTGCCAAGAATTGGCCAAGCAAGCTGCAAGTGGATATGGGGAGAGCCACCCCATCATGGCAAACACAGAGCAACACCAAGACAGAGTAGGTTCAAGTTGGATCGATGACTTTGTGAGGTATTTTCAGACTGGGTCATGTCCTGAAGATATGAACGCTTCCCAGAGAAGGAGATTCAGAACCCAAGCATTGAAATATACCCTTCGAACAGAGGGGTTGTACAGGATTAACATCGATGGTGTATTGTTAAGATGCATTCCCGATAATGAAAAGCAGAAAGTGTTAGATGAATTTCATGGAGGTTTTTCAGGGGGACATTATGCAGGTCGAACTACAGCTTTGAAGATCCTTAGAGCTGGATGTTATTGGCCTTCCATCTTCCTAGATGCATACAAAGTGACCCAGAGGTGTGAACAGTGTCAGAGGTATGTGGGGAGAAACAGGAATGCACCTATGCCCTTAAAAGCTATTCAAGTCGAGGAACCATTCCAGTAGTGGGGGTTGGATTTCGTAGGGATAATAGAGCCAAATTCATCATCAAGCCACAAATACATTCTCACTGCCATGGACTACTTCACCAAGTGGGCAGAAGCAGTGCCTACGAAGAAAGCTGATTCGGAAGTGGTGATAGAATTTGTCGAAATTCTAATCACAAGGTTTGGCATACCAGATTCTTTGATTACAGACAATGGATCCCCTTTCACCAGTGCAAAGATGATCGAATTCGTCAGTAGATATGGAATTTACCTGAAGACTTCCTCTAATTATTACCCATAAGGTAATGGATTAGCTGAGTCTACTAATAAGAATCTTCTAAGAATTCTGAAAAGAACATTAGAGGACAATAAGAAGAACTGGCACTCACTCCTGAATCAAGCCCTGTGGGCCGACAGAATCTCAATCAAAAAATCAATCAATACATCGCCATATGCTTTGGTTTATGGCAAAGAAGTTATTCTATCGATTCATATGGAGATACCCGCGTTGAGGATGCTAAACCAAGTTAACGAAGATGAAGGTCATCCAATGGATGCCCGACTGATGCAACTTCTGCAGCTTGAAGAATCTAGGGAACAGGCCTACGATCATCATCAAAAGCATATGGTAAAAACAACTGGGTGGTTCGATAAGAAAACCACTTTCAAGAAATTCAAAACAGGTGACCTGGTATTAAAATGGAATGTCAAGAAAGCAAAGCCAGGACACCATGACAAGTTTGATGCGTTCTGGGAGGGGCCATTCGAAATTGTTTCAGAAAAGCAATTCAATGCCTTCCAGTTAAAAGATCAAGATGGATGGGTTCTACCCATCACGGTGAATGCTTTTCACCTAAAATTGTATTTCCAGTAAAAGCTACAGATCACCATTATATGTACAGTATATTATAAGTTTGGAGTTTTGTAAATATTTCCCTTTTTACGGCCTAATAAGAATCATTTTTTGCGGACTAGCGGGGTCCAATATTTTGAATGAAATATGGAGGGAAAAAATTTAAATTTTCAAAAATCTGGGGCTACCGCATGATCGCCTGAAAAGTCGGCGAGAAGGGATGAATAAAAAGAAAGTTTCG
This sequence comes from Wollemia nobilis, assembly GCA_028583015.1. Classification (NCBI taxonomy): domain Eukaryota; kingdom Viridiplantae; phylum Streptophyta; class Pinopsida; order Araucariales; family Araucariaceae; genus Wollemia; species Wollemia nobilis. The sequence goes on from JAQPPZ010017129.1 coordinate 3,608,052, forward strand.
AAATATGTTATGTGTGCTCCTCAGGATATTTCCAAAAAATTTCCACCGCCAAATGTTTTTAAAGCAACCACGTGCCAGAAGTCCAGTGGGAGAAGATAATTAATCTGTCAGTTAGCATCTTTTCGAGCATGGGATAATTTCGAGTCCCCAAGTGGGTTTTTAATGAGCCGACGAGCGTTTTTAGGAGTTTCCTAAGAAATATGGCAAGAACGAAAACCGAAGAAAGACAGACAAAATCAAATCAACCAACCGTCATTTAATGCATTAATTTTGCATGTCCTCCTAGGTGATATAAAATTAAATTCAAAGATTCAGAGAGGCATTTCGCCATTTGCAAACTTGCTCAAGGCTCCTGGAGAAGAAAAGAAGCAAGGAATTGTCTCTGTGATGCTTGAGAAGCCAGAAGTCTCGCCAGCCACTGTTATACCACTGCACTATAGCGTAGCGAGGAAAGAATTGTGAAGTAATCAGAGGAGGTTCAAAATCTGCATACCTGATAATTCGTAATGGCTCCAAAGAAGGCGAAAGACCAGGCAACATCTACCTCATCACTCCCGACTACTTCGGTAGTGAACAGAAGGGAAGAAAATAGTGCTAGTTTTATTGACAGAGACTCCCGGATTGCAGATACGATAATAACATGGAAGGACCCGACGGAGATTCAGAGCAATATAAAGAACCGGGTAGCAACTGGGGTTTCTGCGTCTTCTCCTTCAACGTTTGCATACCATTCTTTCTTGTACTGGTATGTATATATTCCTGTCCATCCCTACCCAGAACTGGTAAGGGCAATTGCAAATTTCTATGATGAAAAAGGGAGAAAAGTTAGGGATTTTTCAGGGAAGGTCCTTTTTCCTCTGTCCAAAGATGCTTTTGTTTCTGCTTTCGCTGCGGGTCATGTCCCCCCATTAGAACCTAAGAAATTTGACCCCTTAGAACAGGCTACATATTTTGGCTCATCCAAAAAGGTGAGGGGTTTCCTAGCCACCCAGCTAAAAGATCTTCCAGAAGGGGCAAATCCACCAGAACCCCCAATTGACAGGGCAACTTTTAAAAACCCTGAACTATATTCCATCTTGGCCATGATTGCGAGACTAAAAAATGATGAAAAGGTTCAAAAATGGCAGGTGGCTGTAGCAGAGTGTTTGTCGAACCCCAAAATGTATGATTCGGCTGTTATGAGCAGGAGTGTGAGACCTATTTTCTTTGACTGGCCTGGGTTCTTAAGTGCAGAAATTCATGAGGGTTTGGCAGCATTGAAGGCTGGCACCCAGTTTTCTTTCAGATACACTTCATATTTGGTATGGTTATTCTTTTATTTCATGTCTCAAGAGTTAGCTTTCATTTCAAAGAATGATAAGAATGAAAAGGGAGAAATTTTGCCAGTATATGAATGGACTAATGTGTTATACAAGTCCGAATCGTATTATGATTTCAATAGGGAATTTTTGGGCCCTGCACTAAAAATCATGTATGGGCAAATAACAAGATTGACCCCCAAAGCGGAAAAGGTATTGCAAACCAAGTTTGCAGAGGAGGGGGATTGGTTTATCCTAACACAAGGAGTGTGTATCAGATTGTATGGGTTTACAGACAAACCCTTTTTACTTCCCCATTATGTGACTGATAGAATCTTTGCCTTAGAATATGTAAGGCAAACAGAAACCATTAATGTCAAATTCGGGACTGGAATTGGAAAAACCAGTACCTGTAATATGCCCTTTAGTTTTGAAGGGATTACTATTTCAAGGAAGGGGCAGAATGAACAGATAGCGGAGTATTTAAGAAAATTGGGTCTTATCGAGATCCCGCAAAGATGGAAATATGACCCCATAAGCAGGTTCGCTGAGAGACAGTCCATTTTGAACAAAACACATAAAAAAGAATTTCATGTTAAAATCAGGGATGATATTGAGGAAAATAGGAATAACACAGAAGATGTACCATTGGAGTGGCACATAGAGAAGATGGAGCCTTTGCCTCCTTGGCATGACTTTTATGAAGTAATTGTTCAATTTGACCCAGAAAATAAAAAGGCTCATCAGTTGACAGAGAAAAAAATTGCCCAGATTCAGAAGAACAGGCCAGATTGGGATGTGGCAAAAATTTGGGAATGGTGGGTAATGAGAGTTCAGACAAATTTTATTTCATCAAGATATCCCACCAAAAATGACAATCTATTCGAAACTCGATATGCTGAACACCATGACTCCTGGGGAGGAAGTTTCCCTGTTAGAATCCCTCCAAGCGTAGGAAGTGGTCATTCTTCTGCTCCTGAAGTGTCCCAGCCACCTGAGAAATCCCAGCAGCCTGAAGCTGGTAAGGGAAAAGTGATTACAGAGGCTCAGAATCTTCCCCTTGTTCAGACCAAACCTAGGACAGCTAGGAAAAGGTCAATAGAAGAGGTCTTTACTGAAGAACAAGGAAAGACTTATAGTTCGAAGGCCGCCCAAATGATGTTGAAAATGGGCTATGATGGAAAAGGGCTGGGCAAAGAAGGACAGGGGAGAGTTGAACCTATTCTAGTCCATCAAAGAGAGAAGCGTCTAGCACTTGGGGCAGATACCCTGACATCCAGACATCATTCCTCAAAGGTTGTAAAATTTGTTCCACCTGCAGACTCGGGTACAGAATCTGATGAACCCATGGCAGAAAGAATGAGGAAATTGAAAATGATGGCAGATAGGAGAAAAGACAAGAGTATTATTCAAACCTCGTCTAGTGATCAAGAGCCTCAAGATACAGAGGACGACTCAGGGAAAGAGACTCAGGAAGGTGAACCAGCCCATACAACTGAAGGAAACACCGATGCAGATGCTCAGAACGTTGAGCATGAAACTTCACAGAAGGAAGTCCCACACGGCCCACCCAGTTCGGCTCAAGAGAGCCAAAAGAGTGAAAACAAAAAACAAATTTTGGTTAAAAAGGAGATCTTGATGGTAGAAGAGCAGCAGGAGAAACAAGTTATAAACTTAGATGAAAGTGATGAAGAAAATGAAACTCCTGATGCAGAAAAAATGCAGAGTGAAGAAATTGTCGTCAGTGAACATGAAGGAGAAGAAGGACACCAACAGCCAGCCCAACCGGAAATAGGTATGCTTTCTTCACTTTCTCCTTCTCATTCTCCTACTCATTCCCATTGTAATTCTCCTTCCTTTTCTAAAATCGACAAAAATATAATGTCCTTGCCAAAAAATTACCTTGTTCTCCCAGAAATGGCAGCATCTTCCCAGAGTCCGCTAAATATTGGGTCCATAGTTGCTCCCATTCCATTTCTCCCTAGCATTGACATCCCAGTGGCTGGAGTTACAACTTCTCAAGGGACTGAGTCACAGTCCACCATGGCCAAGATTGAAAATCTAAAAAGGGTGAGCAGGAATGCTTTAGATTGGTGGACTTCACATGCAGCTGGAGATTCTAAAGCACCGGCTACTGTAAGAGAAATCATTGCTTTAGATCCAGCCAATATGCAGAGAAAGAAGTTGAAGTTAACTCCCATTACCAAGAAATCAAAGGGAGAAATGACCATGGAAGATTACCAGGCAGAAGAGATAAACGAAGATATATCTCAACTGCCTATGCAAGATGAGTGGGTGAAAGCCCAAGCACATTTTGGGACCATATACTTACAGGGAGGACACTATCAAGAAATGTTTTTGAAGGAAAAAGAGAAGAGGAAGGAATTAGAGGCTGTAGTGAAAGAGCAAAAAATAGTAGAGAAGGCTCTTACTTTAGAGGCTAAAAAATGGGAGGGTAAATTCAGTGCTGCTGCCAGTGAAGTGGAAAAAGGTAAAGAAAAGTTGAGTATAGCAGAAGCTCAGATTCAGGCATTAAATACACAGATACAGCAGCTACAACAATAGTTGGTCGAACAACAAAATGCCCCTTCTAGATTTTCAAAAGATAAAGTAAAGAGCATGAGGAAGGAATTGTTAAAAGATTTGTTGTTTTTAGTATTAAAGGCTAAACCTGTATTGTTGTATTTGGCTAAAGTAAAGGAAGCTACCGAAGTAGTAAAACAGGAATTTGAGGCTGTCGAAGCATTTTTATTAAAAAGAGAAGATGCGGCCACTAAAATTCAGATTTTGTCGAAAAAGATGCCAGGAAGCATGGAAGCCAAGCTCAGAAGCGAAGCCTGGTCTCAAGCTAAAATAGCAGCAAAGAACTTCTTTAGGAAGTTTAAATTGATAGCGCAGGGAAACAAGTTTCTGCACGAGCTTGAGGATGAAGCGAAAGGGTTGCTCCAAAATCTTGATTTGGCTATCCAAAATGGGCTTCCTTACCTCTGGGATGAAGGTTCAAAAGTTTTGAAGGAAGAAGTCCTTTCGGCATCAATAAAAGCTTTTGTTGAAGATGAAACAGACATCGACAGCTGGCAGGAACCTGTAGGAGAAAAGCAGGTCATGGAAATGATCCAGAGGTTAACACAGATTAAAACCTGTTTGCAAGAACTGATTTTAAAACAAAAGATCATTTCTTATGATAAAGTGGAAGAATTGCAGTATGTCTATCAACTTTTCATCGATTCTTCTGATCTAGAAGATGAAGACTGGAATCAAGTGTGCAAAACTTATCAAGAGATAATTGCAGCCATGGACAAAATCAGAAGATCTAAACATCAGGGGCAGCAGCCAGCAGCCAGAGCTGGGACCAGCTCCCAGAATTGAATTTTTTGTGTTCTTCAGACAAAGGTTAAGTCCCTAAGCGGTAAAAGAAAGGTTCTGATAAGGTAAAGATCACCTATATTCCAAAGTGCATTCTTTTTCTTTTATCTTTGTTTTTCCACTCGAAATTTTACTTTTTGCAACTGTGCTGGTGACTCCATTTCCCAATGGATGAAGGCCTGGTCCCTATTTTTGCGAGCAAAAATTCCCCCGAAAGGCGCCAAGAATGTTAGTCAAAAAGTGACTAACTACAGAAAAATAGCTGATGCACCTTTTTGCATATTTTCCAAGAAGACCGAAGTGGCCCATATGCTAAAGATCAAAGAAAAAGCAAAACACCGCAAGGAGGAAAAAGTGTCGCGATATCGCGACATGTTGCATTTTCACGGTCCAAAGCAAAGAGAAAGAGCAAGGAGGAAAAGTGTCGCGATATCGCGACATGTTGCATTTTCGTCCAAAGCAAAGAGAAAGAGCAAGGAGGAAAAGTGTCGCGATATCGCGACATGTTGCATTTTCGTGGTCCAAAGCAAAGAGAAAGAGCAAGGAGGAAAAAGTGTCGCGATATCGCGACATGTTGCATTTTTACGGCCAAAGAAAAGAAAGAGCAAGGAGGAAAAAGTGTCACGATATCGTGACATGTTGCATTTTCATGGCCAAAGAGAAGAGAAAGAGCAAGAAGGAAAAAGTGTCGCGATATCGCGACATGTTGCATTTTCACCCAAAGAGAAGAGAAAGAGCAAGAAGGAAAAGTGTCACGATATCACGACATGTTAAGAGCAAGAAAGAAAAAGTGTCGCGATATCGCGACATGTTGCATTTTCATGGCCAAAAGAGAAGAGAAAGAGCAAGAAGGAAAAAGTGTCGCGATATCGCGACATGTTACATTTTCATGGCCAAAAGAGAAAGAGAACAAGAAGAAAGTGTCACATATACATCTAAAAAGTGTCACGATATCACGACATGTTGCATTTTCGTGACTCAAAAAGGGCAGGCAGGCAGAGAAACAAGAGTGTCACGATTTCGCGACATGTCCGATTTTTGCCAAGGAAACAGAGTATATTTTTGGCAACTGGGGACATGCACTGACATCAGGTGCTGATTTTTGAAGAATGGTCTGTTGATTATAACCTGGCAGGTCCGCTGGATGATTGCAGAATAACAGGCTCATCTAAAATTAGCCAGAAGGAAATCTATCCAATCTACGGGAAATCCGTTGTATATTATTAGAAACTGCAGACAATTACTTGTAATTGATTGAAGAAATTAAATGTACGTAGTAGAAGATACTCTTTTTAGGGTATAAATAGGAGTGAGTCGACCATGAAAAAGGGTCGGCTCTTGGACGTTTACAGGCTTGATGTACATGTACTGGATTACAAGCAATAAAAGATTTCTTCTTCTGGCTTCCGAAACTTTTGTGTGCAAGTGTATGTATCTGGTGTTTTAACTTTTATTCATTCTAAGTTTCATAATGTATCTGTTCTGAAATCTGGACTGTGCATCTATAAAACTTGTTTCTAGAGTTGAACATTAAAGATATTTACATGTATTTAGACGAACATCTAAAAGTCGCACTCAAGAATTCGTGTTTTCTATAAGAAGATATAAAGAAAACTCTGAAAGTAGTAATCTGCATCATCAATGTTTGTTGTTGTCTAATCTGTACCGTGAGAAAAGTTCTAGCTTAGGCTATATTTCCCTTATCTCTTGTTCCCCTTTTCTCTAAAAAACTCAAAGGAACCAGCCTTCTCTGGAGACTAGACAGATGATCTCAAGCAAGATCTGTCTATTCAATGTTGGCAAAGTCTAAGGCGCAACACTATTAACCGAAGGCAGATTTTGTTCCAATAGGCGCATGACGAGGAGGAATGCAGAGTCGAAACCACCCAAAGCCATTTTGCAAGGTATGTCATAATTCGATCACCAATATTTTGAATTTGCTAAGGTTGTGTTAAGCTTCAATTTTCACGGAGAGTATAGTGGATTTAATTTTTGCATTTGGCTTAGGTTTGATATTTTATTAATGTGGGATATTGCCTAAGAAGGCTTTGTGATTCTTTTTTGCAAAAGTGTTGAAAGGAAGGATATAAAATATTTGAGTTATTTTATGGTATAAGTGGTTTTTGGAGTGACAAGGTTATGCAATGTTTTGATTTATTTTATTTTATGGTACAAGTGGTTTTAGGAGTGATAAATAAATTGTGCATTAATTCTTAATAAGGTTTTCTAATTAAAATCCTTGGTGAATATTATTGTGAAGTGGAGTAATGTTGATTATTTTGTGATCTTCTAACCCTTGTGAGGATTGGCAAAAGAATATTGTGATTGTGGTAGATTTCCAAAGAGGCTTATTCATCTTCATAAAAGGTATGGGCACATTCTCCTATTGATTGATTATGGTGGTTGATTATAAAATATCTTTGGAGTGAAAAGTATTGATTGTGGTTTCATTTTTGAAAGTAATTGGTTAAATGCTTCAAGGATTTCTGGTTTGAGAGTTGTGATTAAACCTTATTTTATAATAATTATTGTTGAATCCAATTGGTTATGCAAAGAAATTGAACTTGAGTTAGAGAAGAACATGAGTATCATTGTTATGTGATATTTGTTGTTGAAACATTGTTGGAAATATTTTGAGTTTGTTGATACATGCTTGGAATAGGGTATGTGAGAAAAGGTTTTTCCTTGAGGTTGTTGGTTGAGTAGAGTTGTTTTAGCCTAGTCAAGTGGATGCATGTGGTTGTTCAAGTTCCATGAAATAAAATATTCTATATCTGAATTAAGTTGAGATTGAGATTTGAGAATAGAACATATTGAGTCTCTAACAATTCTCTTTATGCTTCTATGAGATTGATTTGATTTGAGATTGGGATTTGAGTATAGAACATATTGAGTCTCTAACAATTCTCTTTATGATTCTATGAGATTGAATTGAGATATTGATTAAGCATTGAGTATAGAACATATTGAGTCTCTAACAATTCTCTTTATGATTCTATGAGATTAGACAAGTCTTTGAGAAGGCTTGTGGACTGATTTTGAGTAAGCTTTTGTGGAAGCTTGCTATGCAGATTTGAGCAAGTCCTAGAGAGGACTTGTTGAGTAGATTTGGACAAGTTCTAAGTGAGATTTTTGAGAAGATTTAAGTAGGTTCTATGTGGACCTATTGAGCATATTTAAGCAAGTTCTGTGTGGACCTATTGAGAAGATTTGAGTAGGTTTTGTGTGGACCTGTTGAGAATATTTGAGCAGGTTTTGTGTGGACCTGTTGAGAATATTTGAGCAGGTTCTATGTGGACCTATTAAGCAGATTTGAGTAGGTTCTGTGTGGACCTATTGAGCAAAATTGTACTAGACTGAATATACTATGTTTAGTGTAAGATATTTATTAGAGTTGTGCTAGACTGATTGGACTATGTTTAGTACAGTATTAAGATAGAGCTTTGGAGGTGACAGAGTACAAAGGACAAAGTATAAATGGATAGAGATCCAGTAGCCAGGATAATTGAAGATAGATCTGAGTGAGGAGCCTTCAAGTGGAGAGAGATCCACCAATGAGTGCAGCAGAGAGACAAAGTCTTCTAGAATATTACTAGCCTGTTGAGAAGGGAAAAGAGTTATCCTATGGAAGATATCCATGAACTTGAAATTAGGGTATCAGCATCTCCTTTGGAAATAGGTCCATAAACATTGTAATAGAGAAGGATTCCCAAAAGATATTGACTGAGAAAATTTTAGTAAAATATTTTCTCCGTGGAGTAGCCCACATTGGGTGAACCACGTAAATTATGGTGTCTCTATTATGTATGGTGTTTTGTGCATTGATTTTAATACTGCTATCTATACACTGCATAATATTGAATTGAAAGAAAAAGTAAAAAGTGGTATTATACTATTCAACTCCCCTCTTAGTATAAGCTTGTTTTCTTCAATTGGTATCAGAGCGGGTTCCTTCAGAAGAGTTTGACATATTGAAGAAAAAGTGATCTAAGAACACAATGGATTAAAATGATCAAATATACTGACCCTTCAATAATGTAGTACTAGTATTTTATGGAAGTGACATATTATATTGGTGTATGCTAATGATATTTTACCTTATGGCACTTGGAAATGAAGTTTGGGATGTAGTGGAACTTGGATACAATTTAGCAGTCAATCCTCCTATAGATAAGGAAGTTAAGCTTCTAATGCATGCAAAATCAAGAGCCATGAATACAATTATAAATGGATTTTGTAGATCAGAATCTATGAAGTTTATGGATTGTAAAGCAACAAAAGAAATGTGGGAACTTCTACATGAAACATATGAAGAAGATAAAGGAGTCAGAATGGTTAAGATCAGAAATCTCAAAGGATAATTTGAGAACTTAAGAATGAAGGATGATGAAAACATTCATAACTATCTCAGTAATATTGATGAACTTGTACATGAGATGAATGGTATGGGAATGAAGGTTGATGAATCTGATGCTTGTGATAAGATCTTGAGAACTCTTCCAAAAAGGTACAATGAAAAGGTTTCTGCTACATAAACATAAATTGATAGTGATTCTTTGACAAGGAATTATTTGCTTGGCATGCTTACTACTTTTGAGATAAGAAAAAAATATCCTATTCCTTTGAAAGAGGTTGTTTTCAAAGTAGACAAAATAAAAGGGGAAAGAAGATAGAATCGAGAGCCATTCAAATATGTCCATCAGGTGGATTTTCTAGGAGAATTTGTGATTCCTTCTACCCACCTGTATGTAGGACCTTCATCTCCAACTACACAACTAGATGACAAGGACAAAGGGGTACATAAAATCCTAGGCACCTCAGCACCTCATCTTGCACCCAAAATGACTGATGCTTCTAAGAGACCATCAATGTCTAAGCCAAAAGATAAATAGAAGCTAAAGGTACCTTTAGTTTAGGAAGGAAATCCCAAGGAAGCACTAACCATAGCCATTGATAAAATTCCAAGTCCTATGGAAGAAGAAGATCTCCAAGATCAAGCTGAGGAGATACTAGAACCCACTTTGCCAGTGTCATCTATAGGATCATCCACATCACATGCGATAATACACTTGGTAAGTACAAGGATAGGAGAGTATCTTGTGTAGAACATAACATTCACACCCATCATAGAGTCTACACAGGACATGGGATGACCAAAAGACCTAAGACCACTAGTGGGAACAGTGGTTCCACTTGGAATCCCTCCCAACCAAACCAACTTTGTCTATGCTGGCCTAGACTATGCCCATAAGTCTACAGACATAGAAGAGGACAATGATGAACTATTCACTATTAATGTTTGTTACCTCTCCAATCCTGAGTATGCTCTAAGTTACTTTGAATGTTACCATTGGCATGGCTATGGTCTTGGCATATATGAGCAGGGGCATAGGTGGCCATTCGAGCCACAATACCAGCTTCCCTCTGACAGGTTTGGGTTAGGCTATCACATTAGAGGTCGATATGACTCTCTAGTAGTAGCCTTGGACAGATTAAGCTTGGGGTTAGGAGAAGACATCAATTTTATTCCTTATCACCCACCAAGTACAAGATATCCGAGCAACAGACAAGTGGTTGTGGTAAACATACCACCACCCGAGACTTATCATCCAAGCTCCATAATTGATGCCATCCCAATAGGTTGCAACTTGTGGGATGAAGAGCGAGAAGGAAATGGATACGAGGTAAGCGATGATGAAGCACAAGCAAGCTTAGCCTATCATGGGCCTCGCTATTTACAAAGCCTTGCTTGGTCTAGCCATAATGAGAGTGGGTACATATCGGACGAAAGTGGCTATGAGTCAGAGGACTCAATAGAGAGAGCCTACCTAGGGGTAAGGCAATGGCCCCTTGACTTGGGGTAACATACTAATGCAAATGGCATCTTCATAAGTGATGAAGAATATGAGGATGAGATAGAGATGGCCTACTTGGGGCCAAGACATGCACCCCTTGTCTTGGGACCACATACCAATGCTAATGGGTTTTGGATAAGTGATGATGACTTTGATGATGAGACTGAGATGGCTTATCTTGGGCCTCACCACTTGCGACAAGTCAACATGCTGGTAGGAAGAGAAGTGGCACTTCATGCCATAGACCCTGGCTTGCGGTTTTTGGGGAGACCTATCGACTTAAATGCCATTCACCGTGTGGTCAATCCCCCTCCACCTACGTTCAGGGAGCTCTTAGAACCCAATGATCCTATTATCTAGCCTACTCATGGGCTAGATCCAGAGATTCCTTTTCCTCTAGAGCCTCATCGTGAGTGTGGAGGAGAAACCTTTGAGACAATGTTTCACCCATGTGGTCCTGGAGATTTCATTCCATCCATCAATATGATCTCCATTGATTTGACCACTCCACTCCATAACCTAGTAGATCCTACTAAACCACTATGTCTTGATACAGAGGCTATTGATTGGGATCACGTTGATTCACCCATAGAGCCTGAAGACCTTTTCCCTAGCGAAGAGGTGTTACAACCATTTCATTTTGCATCAGGTTGTGCATATGACGTATTCCATGCCGGTTTGGATCCTGAGTCAGTAGGACCTGTAAATCCCATCGATGACATTCATTTGATACCCACACCTCACCAATTGGAGGATGGGTCACATATGGCTATAGAAGTGACTTTCGAGATGGACATCAATGATGATCCTACTCAACCAAAGAAAGTCAAGTTCGGAGAAAGTCTATCTCCAGAGGAACAAGCCATCATAATTCCTCTCCTTAAAGAGAGGCCAAATATTTTTTCTTGGACTTACAAAGACATGCCAGGGATTGATCCAAAGTTAGTTGTTCACAACCTTTCATTGGATCCCATGAAGAAGCCAATCAAGCAAAAGTTGAGGAAAATGCATCCAACCATCGCTTTGATGGTGAAGAACGAGTTACAAAAATTGTTGGATGTGATTTTCATAGTTCCCATCGACTATCCCGAATGGGTTTCGAACATGGTGCCCGTGGGAAAACCAGATGGAAGAGTCCGCATTTGCACAGATTTCAGAGACTTGAATAGGGCAACTCCAAAGGATTCATTCCCATTGCCAAACATAGATGCTCTTGTTGATGCCACTGTAGGTCATGAGATGCTCTCCCTAATGGATGGGTTTTCTGGATACAATCAAATCCGAATCAAACCCGAAGACCAACATAAGACTACTTTCATTACTCCATGGGGGACATTTTATTACAAGGTGATGCCATTTGGCCTAAAGAATGTTGGTGCCATGTATCAGTGGGCCATGACATACATATTTCATGACTACATGCACACAATCTTAGAAGACTACATGGATGACTTGCTGGCCAAGTCTTTAGTGCGGCAAGAGCACGTTGAAATCCTTACGAAAGTCTTCGATCGCCTCATTGAGCACAACGTCAGATTGAACCCTAAGAAGTGCGTGTTTGGCGTGACTTCTGGTAAGCTCTTAGGTTTCATCATTTCTAAGAGAGGCATTGAAGTCGATCCTACAAAGGTAAAGGCTATAATGGAAATGGCCGCCCCTACCAACATTAGGGAGTTAAGAAGCCTACAAGGCAAGGTAGCATCCATCAAATGGTTCATTGCTCAATTATCAGACAAGTGTCGACCCATGAATCGGTTGCTACGCAAGGATGTCCCATTTCATTGGGATGAAGAGTGCCAACAAGCCTTTGTAGAGATCAAAACTTACCTGGCAACACCATCGGTATTGGCTCCACCAAGGCCAGACGTACCATTTTTACTATACATATCGGCTACTGATTTTGCTTTGGGCACCATGTTGGCCCAAAAGAATGCACAAGATAAAGAGCAAGTCATATATTACATCAGTCGCACCTTGGTGAGTTATGAGCTAGGATATGCGTATGTAGAAAAGTTGTGTTTAGCGATGGTCTTTGCAACCAGAAAGTTGTGACACTACATGTTGAGCCATACGACCTACGTTATATCAAAACAAAATCCTTTGTAGTATATGATGAACAAGACCTATCATAATACACGTACTACAAAGTGGATCATGCTATTGATAGAATTTGATCTAGAGTTCATAAGCTAGAAGTCCATCAAGGGATAAGTCATAGCAGATCAATTAGTAGAGGCACCTCTTCAGGATAGCAAGCCTCTCACCATAGAATTGCCTGATGATGTGGTCTTCGCATTATCAGATCCAACCGAACCCGAAGAACCTAAAAAGAAAGAGACATGGCATTGTTCTTTGATGGTTCGAAGTGCGAGCAAGGGGATGGAGTAGGGATAGTCTTTATCACACCATAGGGTGCTCCATTGCCCTTATCATTCAAGCTAGACTTCCCTTGCATAAACAATAACACAGAGTATGAGGCCTTGATCTTGGGACTCCAAACAACCATTGCAATGGGCATTAAAAGATTGAATATCTTTGGTGACTCTTTGCTCATAGTTAATCAAGTCAAAGGATTGTTCCAATGTAGGTGCCCACTCCTGAAAGCTTACAAGGAGCTTGTTGACACTTACCTAGCCCGACTAGAATGGTATGACATCGAGGCAATCCCTCATACGTCAAACAGATTTGTAGACACCATGGCATCTTTGGGATCCTTAATCCCTCAGAATCCATCTACTAATTTCACAACCATTCACGTTAAAGTGCTCATGCACTCAACAATACAACATGAGGCTATTGACAATCAAGAGTCAATCAACATGATCCAGACCGAACCAAATCAGGATTGGTCCTTCAGAGCTAGAGCTTTCTTGCAAATGACACCTTGGGAATCTTTGATCTCTCAAGGTCCTACAGAGTGTGGTACAACCATCCACCATAGGGTGATTTCTCAATCTGTGTTCACAAATTTTGGATCACAAGAGGAGCATGTCATTTTATCCATAGAAGTTGTGACTTATCAGGATTGGCTTTCCCAATTACGGGACTTCCTAAAACTTGGAATGGTACCGCAAGGCCTATCGCATGTCGAAATATGAGCATTTAAATAGAAGGTGATGAGGTATATCTTGCTAGGAGAGATCCTTTATAGACGAGGCTATGATGGAATGCTCCTTCATTGTCTTGAGCCCCAAGAAGCATCCTGGGCAATTTTGCAAGCTCATGATGGTACGTGTGGTGGTCACTTCAGTGGCATGGCCATCATTAAGCGCATCTTGAGAATGGGTTACTATTGGCCCACTATGGAAAAATACTATTGTGAGTATGTCAAGAAATGTGTTAAGTGCCAGCATCATGCAAACCTCACTCACTTGCCATCACAAGCCTTGCAACCCATCCAGGCAGCATGGCCCTTCTCGTAGTGGGGACTAGACTTAGTGGGGAAGATCTCACCCCCATCCTCAAGCCGACACACGTTCATCATAATGGCCACTGAGTATTTCACCAAATGGGTCGAAGTGATCCCCTTGACATCGACAACTAGACCAAGGATTGTGGAGTTTATACTCCATAATATCATAAGTCATTTTGGGGTCCCTTCGAAGATAATATCAGATAATGGGCCATATTTCAAGAACAAAAATGTGCATGCTTTAATGAACAAATATCATATTCAACATAGTTTTTCAATACCCTATTATCCACAAGAAAATGGGCAAGCAGAAGCCTCAAACAAAACAATAGTCTCCATCTTGAGGAAAATAGTGAAAGATAATCATAAGGACTAGCATTTGCAATTGCCTTTGGCATTGTGGGCATACAAGACTAGTGTGCGGATGCCCACTGGGGCAACACCATTTTCACTTGTATATGGCACTGAGGCCATCATGCCCCTAGAGTTGGAGATTCCAACCCTGCGCATAGCATTGAAGGACTTCATAGATGATGACACCGCATGACAAGGCCACCTTGATCAGTTAACGCTTCTTGATGAACGTCGAGTCAATGCCTTGGAGCATCTCTGCATTTATCAGGATCACCTTGCGTGAGCTTACAATAGTAAATTCCACTTAAGAGAATTCAAAGTTGGGGATCTTGTGCTCAAAGAAAACCAACAAAACTCAAATCTACCACCGCACCTACGAGACAAATTTATGGTAAACTGGATAGGCCCCTACATGATTTTAGAAAGGGTTGGGCCTGGGGCATATCACCTCACATCATTGGATGGTGTTGAAGAGCCTGAGCCTCTCAATATCATTCATTTGAAGATATTTTATACATAAAATACAAAAACATTCAAATATACATAAAATACAAAAACATTCAAATATGTCATAAAATACAAAAACATTCAAATATACATAAAATACAAAAATTCAAAAAATACAAAAAACACAAAAATCAAAACAAAAATACTACAATATTCACCAAATCAAAACAATGTAAAAAATCCAAGATTCCCTGTCAAATCAATCAAAATGCTCCAAGGGTATCTTCACACCGCTTGGTCAAAATTCAATCAAAAATGCTCCAAGGGTATCTTCACACGCTTGGTCAAAGTTCAATCAAAAAATCTCCAAGGGTATCTTCACACCACTTGGTCAAAATTCAATCAAAAATGCTCCAAGGGTATCTTCACACCGCTTGGTCAAAATTCAATCAAAAATGCTCCAAGGGTATCTTCACACCGCTTGGTCAAAATTCAATAAAAAATGCTCCAAGGGTGGCTTCACACCGCTTGGTCAAACTCTAAAAGCCCCAAAGGCACAATAAGCCCTTTGGTCAAAACAAAATCAAAAATACAAAAACAATGCAAAATCAAAAATACAAAAATAGTTGCATCTTACATCTGCATCCATATAGTTGCATTACATCAAACATGCATATCCATTGCATTTGCATATGTTATGATCACACTCTTACAAACGATGCCACAATTTGTATCACAACCACAAATACACAAGTCCACCTTCATCCATTCATCCATGTGTGTAATTGTGTTTTTCAACACAACCATATCATGTTGCTATAAGGAATAGGCTAAGATTTTTTGGTCATTCAACCATATCTAGTGGTCTTATCAGTTTTTGTGGGAAGCCATCTTGATTAGTAGAGAGTAAGGTCTAGTCATGAATGCCTCAGATATTCAGGATCCTATCACTAATTAAAAATACTAAAATCCTAGTTGGTACAAGGGAAAGATGAAAGCTACAAAAGTGGTCTAGGTTACCTTAAGCGAAAAGGATCTTCCTTGCTTATCCCCCTGTGCGACCGGTTCAAAGGTGCTGAGAATTGGCAAAAGGACAAGTTCTACCCTACCCAAAAATGAGTGATTATCATCACTACATAAATCCCTTGCTTTCATTAAAACAAGCAAAAATCCTGAAACAAAGCACAAATTCAAAATCCCAGTTTCCAAAGTCATAATTCAAAATCCCAAAATCAAGCAAAAGGTCAAAAGTCAAAACAAACAAGTGAGTTTCATCCTTACATAAATCCCTTGCTCAAGAGAAAAAAAAAAATCAATAAAAAATAAATAGTGATTTTCATCACTAAGCATGAGCAAGTATCCCAAATGAAATGAAGAAAAGAAGGGAATGGAACTTGAATCCCTGGAATTCTCAGCATTGCACAAAACCGGAAGGTGATCCCCATTACAGGTTGGTGTACAACCATGCCTGGCAATGGTGGTACCCTTACACATGATGATATGTCTATCACAATAGCATCTTGCATTTGTGTAGACCAATGTTTGCATGTGGATGAGCTAGCTTTAGGTAACCCAACGCTACCTAGTGGTATAATCCAACTAAGTCCAACACAGGATAAGATGAACAATTGAGGATCCACGATCTTAGCAATGGGCTGAAAGAATCCCGCCTGACATCGGAGGAAATGCTTGAGTTCTATCTAAATATATTCATTTGCACACATAGGGATAATGAATCTCTAGGTCCATGATGAAAGCCTTGCTTCTTCAAAAGTCTAGTATGGTCAGTACACAGCTGTTGATAGGGTAACTAGAGTGTTTGAGTCTCAGGAAGAGCCTCAAAAATTCCTACATAGCAACAAATCATATCATTCATCACATCATCAATTTTCTTTATGAAGTTTGTAAATTAAGGGGTATTAACAAAGTAGGCTAGATACCGGATAGATGTTAGAAATAATATCTACACGACCACTGACTATTTTGAACCTTTTAAATAACATAAGCTTTATCAAGAAATTACATACATACACGCCAATACATTTCACATATGAATGCCCAAATAATTAGTTCTTATGATAAGAATGATTATTTACATTCATGATTGTTATACTTTCTGTGGTATCACCCATTTAGATTGATGAAATCATATCATATGCATTCCTTATGTTTTAAGTGATTAAAGCATACAGGTTCATTCACATTAGATTAAACATCATATAAACAATGCATGACACATTGCATTTACCATATCATAACATAAGTTAGATGCATACAATTAAATCAAAATTAAACATGCATCTAACGAAAACATTGCATCCATAAATACATAATGTCATAAATCATCCATCCATATCTAAGATCACATCATTGCATCCACCCATACATAGAATCATAAATCCATCATCAAATCAACTCATGATACATCACATCATGTCACAATAATCAAATCATATAAGCATCTACATAAACATATACATAAGCATCCATCTCAATATCCATATCATCATAAATATCACCTATCATCTAACACATATATCAACTCATCATAATGCCATCATCACATCACATAAGTAAAACAAAAACATAAGCAATAAATGACACACATAATGAAGCATAATGCAAAGTCTCATAAATATGTGTGTCTCAAAAGGTGTCTCAAAATGTGTATCTCAAAGTGCATGGATATACAAAAATTCCCGAAGGCTACAGTCATATAGGTCAGCTGACCTCAAAAATAAAAGCCTAATGCATCATCAATCAAACACTAGGCATGTGCCCCCTGCAGCACCACCCCCTATGGATGGATCTCGGGTGGAGCGATGTGAGCCCGTTGGCCTCTCTATGTGAGTCTAGGTCCTCTGACTAGGCCGGATGGAAGACTACCCTGAGGTGGAGCGCCCACTAGCCTGTGATCCACCTACATCTGTCCTCTCCCTAGGAGTGGCTCCTAGCCTCCTGATCTACATCTCGAGAGAAGCAATGTGGCCTACATGACCAGTAATCTCTACCTCATACTCATCTAGCAAAGTCTACATCCGCCTGATCTCTACCCCTAGATCTATCCCTATAGAGCCCTGAGGTGTGGAAGGATCAACAACAACCTACATCCTGGAAGCACCACCCCCGATAGCAGCCTACAAAGCCTGTATCTGAGTCGTGAGCTGCTCTATAGTAGCATCCCATTGTACTATAGTAGCATCCCACTGGGCAATGATAGCACTACTGTACCTAGATCTTGGCCGACTGGAGCTCGACCTCTACATCATGCAACTGTGCTCTCAGAGGAGAATCTCTCTCCTCAAGATCCAACTCCTCATCCTCCTCCTCAGGAGCCTCCTACTCCTCCACTACCACCTACTCTATCGGCTGGCCCCATACCTCAGTCCTAGCTCAGACTCTATGCCCTACTAGATCTACCCCATCTCTACCATCATCCTCATAGCCCAGACTACCATCACCATGCCACATCCGATCACCCCACCACTATGCAAATGCATCTATGACTCCCCCAATGACTCATGGGTCAACTATTGGGGCATCCTCCTCATCAGCCAACTCTATGATATGTGGGGGAGGGAGGTCTCTCTCTACTCTGATGTGCCTATACAAGAATGGGACAAGTGGCACATCCTGCTGTAATCCATACTGATGAAGAACTCAGGAGTAGAAGAAATACTCCTTGATGCCGACCTTGCGGCCAATGAGCCATCGCTCACACCGCATCCTAGCTATAAAGCTAGGTGGATCATCCCAAGCTGGGCACTCATAATATGGGTGCCACATGATGGCTCGGCCTGCAGCCCAGTGAAAGTAGTAGTATAATGGGGGAGCTCCCCCGCATTAGGGTGGCTCTTGTGCTCCTCACGCTCTCGAGCCCACCTAGAAGCATAGCACTGCATCTTAGCATCAATAACTATAATCTTAGCGAGGAGTCCTCTAGGATGATCCACGCTGATATGCTCCCATCCCCATACCTGAAGGAGCAAGCTGCAACCAATGTTGATGCGGCCCCATCGATGGATGTGATACAACTCATCATAACACTATGCTAGTAGAGACCTACCCCATGCATAGATGATAGGCTCCTCACTATCCAAAAAATCTTGAACCATCGCAAGGAGGTTCCATGGGAACCTCAAGCCTAAGCAATCTAGAATGAGAATGTTGTTGATGACCATCAACAATACCGCATGCCTCTCCGAGAAGACATGCTCCCTATACCAACGTATAATAGATACACCTCCAGACTTGGTGTCCTTGAAGGCAGCCGCAGCATGCCCCCCGAACACCCGAAGAAAAACTGCATCACGATCATTAGTGGCCGAAGAGATGATGGCCACTCCATCAAAGGGGATCCAAAAAATCCTATACACATCCTCCGGTGTGATAGTCATCTCACCGATAGGAAGATGGAAGGTGTTCATCCTAGGGTCCCATCGATGAACCAGGGCAGTGAGGTAGGCCTGGTCCGACATAATATGTGGTAGCCGGGTAACATACTGTAGTCCATAGGCCTTAAACCAGGCCCAGTCTGTATCATCCAGGAGTGGGAGAAGGTCATTTAGGAGCTTCGGGTCCCGAGCCCGAGTAGTGAG
This sequence comes from Wollemia nobilis, assembly GCA_028583015.1. Classification (NCBI taxonomy): domain Eukaryota; kingdom Viridiplantae; phylum Streptophyta; class Pinopsida; order Araucariales; family Araucariaceae; genus Wollemia; species Wollemia nobilis. The sequence continues at coordinate 3,627,382 of JAQPPZ010017129.1, forward strand.
AATCTAAGAGCAAAAATCAAAGGTATAACTACAATGCATCTAAGGCATAAATCACAAATAAAACATGAAAAATGGTGCAAATAATGATAAACTATCCTAAGTCTGAGTGAAAGAGGAATAAATGCACCTAATCATGCAACATAGTACAAAAAAGTAGCTCAAAAATTCAAAAAAATCAGATAATCATCTCACAAAATCAAAAAAATTACAAAATTTAACTAAGGTTCTTGGTCGTCGCCTACAACGGCCAAACCCCAATGGTCAAATTTTTGATCATTGGGATTCAAAACGGCCGCTCTGAGTGACAATGGCCAAACCTAGGCCGAGACGACCGCTCGAGCGGTAGTGACCGACGAGCGACATGACAGACATGTACGCCCTAGGCCAAAAATGCAAAAAAAATTAAAAAAATTTGAAAAATGGGGGCAAGCCCACCAAAACAAAACATAACCTAAACCTATCTACGGATTCGGTTCATTGCCAGCAAGTTTAGTGAGGTTCATTTACCGATTACTTAGTGAGGTTCAATTTTACCCAAAAGGAAAGTAGGGTTAAGGTTTGAGAGAATACCCGAGAAGCTCTAGCTCCTCCGCTCATTGATGTCTCTCCCTATGCAGCCATAGTCTCCAATGCAACAACACTCCAAGTCGTAAATGTCACTTTCTCGTCAGAGCTCTAGAAAGCAAAATCGCTAGTTGGAAGAATGAAAAGTCAAAACCCTAGATCCCTTTTATACTCCTCAAGTCATGCCTCGGCCACTGCTGACGTCAGTGGCCCAAACTTCTTGGTCGCTCAGGGTGAGAGTGGCCATAGGCAGGGACTTAGCGGTCATTGGACCTGATAATGATCGGATGCACAAGCAAAATCAAGAAGATTCCTTCTAGGAGGAATAATAAAAAATCAAATAAGCACATTTTGATGGTCCCTGATCATCATAATGATCAAAATAACAAAAAAATCACATAAAAACAAATCTCGAGTAAGCTTCGTATTCAGTTACTTACTCTATCAACTCAATGGTTGCAATGATTTGCACTCCATGCAACTTGGTGAGATGAGTAAGTTACCATAGAGCTACTTGGGGTAAATTATTCATTTTGGAATTACGATGTATCACCTCAACCCCGAAGAAGATCAAGATGGTCGGACTGCTCCACGGGTATGATGGAATCATCCTAATTCTCTTATGACACCAAAAACACTGAGCCAAGTGATGCAATACAAGCATAAATAGAATCACTCATCCTAACTCCCTAAGAAGGCTATTTGTGGCCGGACCGCTCCTCGAGATAGGGATGAATGATCATCATAAACAATTGAAATCACACTTGGATGGGGGTTTGCCCATTAAAAGAACAAACAACTAGAAAGGAACCAAAGCTAGTCAAAGTGGTCAAGCGACTTGTCGCTTCATTCATTGCCTTTCCCTCACCAATTCATTTGTGTGAGGGGGTAGTTCAAATCTTCAAATAATCATAATCAAAGTCAACCAAAGATCACTCGATCATATCAAAATTGTGTTCATCCTATGAATCATTGCATACAACTCTTACAAAACTTTCCCTATTTGTTGGGTTCATAAGCAAATATGACATCTTCAATTTGTAGCTCTCCTCCGGTCGGTTCTGTTGTAGCAACATAAGCTACCCGATTGCATTTGAGGAATGAGTGCAAGTGGACATGTGCAAGCCCTATGCTAAATTAAGCCTTCAATCAGGTTGAAGCAATGATTCAAGGATGCGTGTCATCTTGCATGATTGGGCCATCCAACATTGATCAGATCAATGATCATCATACACCCTACAAACATAGCAGTCTATGTTTTTGCTCCGCGTTGTGTTTTCCACTCAGCGCATCACAAAAAGGGGCATCTATAGACACCTAAAACATGTCATGTTCAGGGAGACTACTCACATGGGCACACTCATAGGTCATGTGACTAAACCTTGGGACCTTCCAAGTATCAAAAGTGGTTTTTACCACTCATTTGGGGCATTTTCAGCCCATCCAAGCCTGGCCGCTATGGACCAGAGCGGCTGGATCCTAGTCGCTGTAGCTCAGAGCGGCCAAACCTTAGCCACTGTAGATGACAGCGGCTAAACATTAAATGCATTTTTCTACCAATCTAGCCTAATCTCGGGAGGAAGTGGCAGTCTGCATGCAATAAGGCCGAGCGGGGACAACTTTGCATTCCTCCTCACAGCCAGTCTACATGAAAGACTCAAGTCCAGATTTAGACATCAGTTAACTGCCCCTCAAGGGTAGACAAAAGCTCAAATTCTCATGCTAACATCCAGTGCGCATGAGGGATTCAGTCCTAGGGTTTGAACATTGACCTAGGGCTTCAAACACTTTATAAGGAGTAAACCTAAAAGCACTAGGGGACCTTCTTTAATCAAAGAGAGAGAGAACATCACATATCACATATCAAAATTTTGAATAGGTTGGATCATTGAGGAGAGCTTCTAGAGACTTGGAGAGCTTCCCTTGGAGATCATTTTTGTGGTGAAGCCCTATCGGATTGGAGAGAAAATCTGAGCACCCTTGAGGAGCAACGAAGTGCTAGCCAACTGAGAGGTAATCATCCATGCACATACAATAATCATTTAACATTAGTAGCAGACTTAAGCCCATAGCCTTTGGATCAATAGAGACAGATTTCACCTTAGCGGCCATTGTCCTGGACAGTGGCCCGCAACCTAGTCTAGGGTTTTAGGTGATAGTTTCTTTTATTCTGCTTTCTCCATGTTTTCATGTCATTAGCATAAGATTTATTTTAGTTATTTGCATTCATAGTACTAGTTTTATTGCATTTGTTTTCATTATGCTAACAACCTCATCCGGGGAGGCAATCTCGGACATCTAAGCGTGTGTTGTTGTTTCATTGATTGTAGGGCTATAGGTTCATTGGACAAATCCACAACATACGAGAGCAAGAGGATCCCTCTAGGAATCAGACCTGGAGAAGGAGGCATCTGTAAGCCCTCATACAGTTCCGTGTGCATCATCGGGAAGCCTGTAAAGGCGCATCACCCCTTGCTAGGGGATATTTTATACATCTGCTACCCTCTTTGTGTAAAATCATGTATCAAATGAAGGGTATCCCGTAGAGGGATTTATATGTAACCGGATCTTGGAAATATCAATACAAAGCATTCATTCATTTATTTCTTCGTACTTTGGCTATGCCTTTATTTTATGCTTTTTCATTTAATGCATGTTAAACGTTAAAATATTTAATAATAATCGCAAATAGAGTGAGTGGATGGTGCGCCGCTTCCCGGGGTCGCTACAATCATCACATCATGTTTTGTGAAAGCAAAAACTGATTTGGGAGCTTAATTTTTCATTTGCAACCAAAATTCATAAAAATGCTTGACAACCTTTAAAATTTCTCAAAATGGTCCAAATATTTACAAAAAAAAACCACATTCATCATCCCCATAATTCATCACACCATTTTATCACATTTTGTGATAACATGGATTGAGGGCGATTGAAATTGTCTTATGATCAAAAGTCATAAAATTGCCCAAAATTACCTCAAAAACATTCCAAAACAATTCCAAGTTCATAAAATCACCCAATTCACTCCTAAATGCATCTCCATATCCATTTTACATCACACATTGTCATTCTACATTGTCAATTTCATTTATCATTTCATTTCCATTTACAATTTGCCAATTTCACACACAGTCTCAAGTGAACCTCCTATCTAGTGGTTTACTCTATTTTCCTTTGTGATTGCAGTGATTGGCTATCCATGCAATTCAGTAGGATGGGTATATCACCATAAGGATACTTGCCCATCATCCAACATCCTCTTTTTTGAAATCAAAATCCATTGGGTCCCTCATTTTATGATTGAGACTATGCCAAGCTTACTCAAAAGTTATCATTGATGGCCTTGTCAGTGGGGCTTGAAATATGGGTAACTTCTAGTACATCATTTATTTTACACTTATAGTTATTGGGGATAAAGACCATTAGTATTATGGGTTCCACATGAAGGAATTTCACAACTATAACTATTACGGTCATATTACCCCATGCCATTTTGTTTTTTCATCACTTTGCATTTCAATGACGCAAAAAGGCATATTCTTCAACAACACAAAACCACCCCAAACTTGGGGCAACCAAATTTATTTGATTTCCCACATTGGGATATGCTCATTTTCATCACACATTATCACACACAATTGGCAACAATCCCTTTTTTGTTGGGGTAAAGAACATAATCAATCATTGCATCATCATCTATGTCACTTTCCTAACATTTATATCATTCAAATCATCCACATTTACCAAAAACCCCTTGCATATGTTGGGGTAAAAATGGAATACACCACATTTACATCACACACCCATTAGCAAAAATCCCATTTCTTTTGGGACAAAGAATAAAATCAATCATTGCATCATCATCTATGTCACTTTCCTGACATTTACATCATTCAAATCATCCACATTTCCAAAAATTTCCTTGCATCTATTGGGGAAAAAATAGAATACACCACATTTACATCACACACCATTAGAAAAAACCCATTTTATAATGGGACAAAAAACAAAACCAATAATTTTATCATCATCTATGTCACTTTCCTGACATTTACATCATTCAAATCATCCATATTTCCAAAAACCCCCTTGCATCTGTTGGGACAAAAATAGGCCACATTTTCACTCACATTTACACCCATATTGACACCCACATTATCACCCACATTTTTTTCAATTGGCTCGTGATATTCATTCTTCACTCATTCACCAATTGAGGGGGTAAGCTACATCCACATTATTTTTGTCTTCAGGATCTTGTGCTCCAAGAAATAAAGCTTCTTCACTAAACCATGTGTCTCTTGTTTTTGCACCGCATTTTGTTTCACTCAACATGATACAAAAAGGGGAATTTGTAGACACCAAATCCTAGCCACTTGTCATCCACACATCATCCAATCACCACCATCCATTATATAATTATATATATTTATGTTTATATATAAATATAAATATTTTATATATTTATATTTATTTATTATAAATATAAATATATATTTATATATGAATAAATCATAGCCACCCATCACAAACCTAATCTCAACCATCCATCATATTTTAATATCGATCACCCATTGGTGTCATCGAAACCCTGGCATGTTGAAAGGCAAGTTATAAAATACCATCCACTCTTGTGAATGAAGGTTGAATGGTTAAGCAATCCATTTGTTGATTCCTAAGTTTAGATATCATCAAAGCCCTTGCATCCCTCGTTTCTCAAAATCTTACCACTTCACTAACATACTCCTTCCTCCTTGTCATCAAATCCTCCATTTTCAGTCACCATAACCCCTACGAACTAGATTTGGTTCTGTAATACCCTTCCAAAAAATCCTTGAATGCTATTGAGCATCCCTCGAACACTGTTGAGCATCCTAGAAATACTGCAGGGCATTCATAACCTTTCCAGAATTCTCTAAGGCATTTATTAGCCTCCAATTTACTACCAATAAACCCTCAAACACTTTCAAGAATTTACACACCTTCAAATTGCAAATGTAGGAATGCAGATAAGAATTACAGGTATAATATTGATAATGTAAAACTATTAATTATTTAAAATATTACATTTTTTGTGCTTCAATTGTATTTCATCATTTACAACACTAGGGTTTGTAGATTTGTTTTTACAAGAGGGTCTCACACATTGGAGCCCTTTCATATGCTATTAACTTGCTTGTTGTTGTGATCTATTTTGTAGATAGAGAAACTACATTATTTACAGTTGTTGCAGCTTAGGTGGTCCTATAGGGATACTCAAACCCACCTACAACTTTTTTGGAGTAAAATACGATGTAAAAGACACCAATAAACAAGGGCTTTTAAACCCTTTGATTGTAACTATTGTATAAACACACATTATATGTTAACATTGGAGATCAAGACTCCCTCCATATTAATACAATATTTATTCTTCATTGTGCAATATATTTTTGTGAAGAACACAAGCTTATACTGAGAGGGGGGTAAACAGTATAAGACCACATTTTACTTTTCTTTCCAAATCAATATTATGCAATGTATAAATAGTAATATCAACAACAGTAATAAAAGCAATGCACAAATCACCACACACAATAGAGACACCATAATTTACATGGTTCACCCAATGTGGGATACTCCACAAAGAAAATATTTCACTAAAATTTTCTCAATCAATCTCTTGGGAATCCTTTCCCTATTACAATGTTTATGGACCTCTATCCAAAGGAGACATCAATCCCCTAAATAAAATTCATGGATATTTATCCATTGAAGAACTTCTTCTCCTATGCTCTGGCTGGTGATCCTCTTGAAGACTACTACCTCCATTGCATTGGATTGTGGATATCTCTCCACTGAAGACTCTTATCCCCACTCAAAAGACATGTACTCACTAATTAGGTCGATGGATCTATTGTCCTATCTACTATGTCACCTCCAAAGCTCTATCTCAAATCTATACTAAACACAGTCCTTCGGTCTAGCATAAATCTATTCAATATCTATCTCTATTATAGCATAAATATATCCTCAAATCTACACCAAACTCTATCCTCAAATCCGCTCAACAAGTCCACATAGAACTTGCTTAAATTTGCTCAACAAGTCCACATAGAACTTGCTCAAATATTCTCAACAAGTCCACATAGAACTTGCTCAAATTTGCTCAATAAGTCCACACAGAACTTGTCCAATCTGCTCAACAAGTCCACACAGAACTTGCTCAAATCTGCTCAACAAGTCCACATATAACTTATCCAATCTGCTCAATAAGTCCACATATAACTTGCTCAAATATGCTCAACAAGTCCACACAGAACTTGTCCAATTTGCTCAACAAGTCCACACATAAATTGCTCAAATATGCTCAACAAGTCTACTCAAAACTTGTCCAATCTGCTCAACAAGTCCACACAAAACTTTCTCAAATCTGCTCAACAAGTCCACATGGAACTTGTCCAATATGCTCAATAAGTCCTTACAAAAATTGTTTAAATCTGCTCAACAAGTCCACTCAGAACTTGCTCAAATTTTCTCAACAAGTCCACACAGAACTTGTCCAATCTGCTCAATAAGTCCACATAGAACTTGTTCAATTTTATCAACAAGTCCACATAGAACTTATCCAATTTGCTCAACAAGTCCACACAGAACTTGCTCAAATATGCTCAATTACTTTCAATCACTCTCTTAGAAACATAAGAAGAATTTTTAGAGACTCAATATACTTCAAATTCAACTCAATGCTCAATCACTTTCTCAACTCAATTCAGAATATAGAATAGTTTGTTTTATGGAACTTGAACAATCACTTAATACATCCACTTTACTAGGCTCAACCAACTCTACTTAACCAATCACTCAATGAAACACTCCTTTCTCACAAACCCTAGTCCAAGCATGTAAACACCAACTCAAAATATTTCCAATAATTACTCAACAACAAATATCACATAACAATGATACTCATGATATTTGCAAATCATAGTTCAAGTTCTTCACTCAATAACAATACTTATGAAACAACTCTCACATAACAATGAAACTCATATTCTTTGCAAACCCTAGTTCTTTTCTCAACAACTCACTTTAAAAACAATGCATATAAAACAATCTTCACATATCAATGATACTCAAACCCTAGTTCAAGTTCTTTATGCAACTAATAGCTTAAAAAAAAATGCTTATAAAACAATCCTTTATTCCAGAAAACCTTGAAGCATTATCTCAACACTCTCAATAGGAAATCCTAATCAATTCCTTTTCACTCCAAACTTATTTTCTAGAAAACCAATCAATCAACTCAACTATGGAAGAATGTGCTCATACATTTTTCTTGATGATGAAGGGATCTCATAAATCTACCACAACAACAAACACTCTTTTTCCAAGCTCAAGAAGTTATAAGATGATAAACTCCCTCAAAAATTACAATGTAAATATCAAAACACATATACCTTATCACTCCATATTTAAGAAAATATTCTTCAACCTTTACAAAAATTAATTCACCAAATACACCTTATAATCTCCCAATGATAATAATAATCAATGACAAGAATACTGTTATTGCAATCTTCTTTCTCAAAAATAAATCTATGCAAGAAATCCCTTTTATCCTTTAAATCCTCAACAAATCAATGTGACAAACACTTTATTCAAAATAAAGATAACTCCTTATTCCTCCAATATACCAAAAAATAATAATCAATATAAAAACTTTTAGCAACCCTTTTATCTCCCTAAGACCTCATATCAAAAATTTAGGCATATAAAATATTACACACAAAAATTAATACCTTTGCCTTGCCTTGGAAGGGATTCAAACTCACAACGCTTCCTCAACCAATGTTCTAGTCGTGGCTCCAACCACTGCACAAGCTAGGCGCTCGCTTGGGGAGAAGATAGCACCACGTGCTCCAAAAAATCCTTGATTTACTTAGCATAAAACATGCACCTTTCCTTTGGAGCTCTCCAAAACCAATGGAACCACCAAAATGTTGTTGTCACGTTTTGAACGTAGGTCTCCTGGTGCCAAAAACTCTAATGTTGTCCTCTTTGCCACTAGGCCACACTACCCATTTGGTGCTTGGTCATTGGCGCTAAACACATTAACCACTTCGCATATTTCTCACGAGTCAAACACAAATACACGCATACATTAATTGAGCAAAAGGATAAGTTTTAATGCCTTTTAGGCATTGGTATTTATAATGGTTTCCCTCTATGCAAAATGTCGGTGCTTGAATTTCCTCCAATGTATTAGACGTCGACGCTTGTTTATCCCTTTGACCTTATTAATTTATAAAATATTTAAATTCATTTGAATTTAAATTTTATAAATTACTTCTTTAAAACCCTTGGTTTTATTTAGGTCACCTTTCATTTTGCAACTTGGTATAAATAATATTTATTTATAAAATTTATATTCATTTTGAATTATAATATTTTATCAAATAAATATTAAACCTTCCTTTAGCTTTACAATAAACTTTCTTGGGTTTTTATGAAAAACTTTTTAACTTATGCTTCCACATAATATTAAAAATATTATGGAGCCCTTTTGCCTTTAACCTTGCCTTTAACCTCTACATTGTATTATGGAACCCTTTTACCTTTAACCTTTGCATTGTTCCTCTTGACCTTTGATATTATTAGAAGCTTCAACCTGGATATTAATGACAACTTTGTTTCTTGACAAATTCCTTGACATCAATGACAACTCATGACAACTCGACTTAATGACTCAAAATATCCAACAATATTCCCCTTTATCATTGATGGCAACCCAAATTCTTTTTATTGAAAACAAAATTTTCTTTTGTTCTGCTCCCCTTGTGACATTGCTACCCCTAGCTCAATGCTCTTTCCTTTTTACTCAAATACCAATTCTCTCCCCCTTACTCAAATATCTCCCCCTTTGATACCAATGGCAGAGGGTCAGCTTTGGGGCTCGGGGCTAAGAATGATCCTCTTAGCTTAGCCCCTCCCCCACCTTATATTGAGGTGGTTAATTCTAGGGTGGGAGTATTTCTACTCCCATAAAGCATTATTCTTTACCTTTATCCTATTTTATTTATTATCTGATCATTTTGATTCCTTTGATTATTTCTTTCCATGTCCATGTTCTTGTCCATGTCTTCATTCATGTCCATGTTCCTGTTCCTGTTCATATCCATGTTCCTGTTCCTATTCCTATTTCTGTTCATATTCATGTTCTTGTTCCTGTTCATATCCATGTTCCTGTTCCCGTTCCTACTTGATTTTGGAATGTCTAACCTACACCACTTTGTTGTGTGACAATAATTATTGCAATTATAACACTTAATGTTATTATTCCTTGGAGGTGCAAATATCTTAGGATTTATCCTAGTGAAGCCATATCCTCTTCTGTCATGAACCCTACAATTCATTTCCTTGTGAAAAAATTGATTACATGAGTAGTAATACCCATGGAAAAGTTGTCTATTCCCAGATTCTTGTCTTTCATGTGTCCTACATTGTGAAGCCATATGTCCAAACCTATGACATAAAAAACATCTTCCATTAAAGTTTTCTTGTCTTGAACTCATTGGTCTCTTAGTCTCTCTTGACCTATTATGATTGTTGTTCCATCCGTATCTTCTTTGTGCATTGTTCCTGTTCTTGTTGAAATCTCTATTGTCTAACTCATCCTCAGATGTCTCATTCTCTTTTACACTATCTTCTTCTGAAATATCTTCATCTGAAGTTTCTTCTCCTCCAAAAATTGAGGTTGACTCTCATTCCCATATCTTTTGAACCTATATTTCTTGATGTAGGCTTTTGTACTTTGATGACCTTATCCAACTTCTTTGAGTTATTTTTAAACCCTTTTAGCTTGAACTTAGAGTCTTATAAATATTTTCTTAGTAGTGCCACTTCTTGTGTTAACTTTTCACATTCTAATATCTTTGCTTCTAACTTATCCTTGAACCTTTTTGCCTTAGCCTTTGATTTTTATAAATATTCTATAAGCAATCTTCTCTCTTCATCACATTATTGAAATTGAATTTCAAGTTTAGAGTGTTGCTTCCTTACCTTCTTTACCATATCAAGGGCATAAATAAGTTCTCCCTTGAGATCATATCCATCTTTATTTTAATATTCCTCTATTTGTTTACCTTTGTCCACATCTTTAATTTTTGTTGGCTTCTCTTCTATATGATCACCTACTTCTTCTTATAATGCTATTAGAAGTTATTCATCTAGTCCTTCAAGTGCATCCTCATATTCATAGTCACTGAAATTATAGCCATACCTTGTACAATCATCTTCAAGATGTCTAAAGTTACCACATCTAAAACACTTGAGAATTACTAGAGTCCTTTTCTTAACTTGTTATTTTTCTTCAATCATAAATAGGACTTCATATCTATCATTATCTGAAAAACTAGCATCACTATCACTTGAGTACTTACTTGCCTTATCTGCATAGTAGCTCCTCTTTTGTCTTTGAAAGAACTTTCTTTGTCTGCTTTGTCCATCCTTGATTTTCTTCTAGTGCCTATATATTTTTGATTCCCGGTTTTTGTGATCCTATTTTTCTTCACCATTGTTATTCTTAGCTTCTTGAAAATATATTTCAAAATGTCCATACTTTCCACAATTGAAACACTTAATAGATTTTAGATCTTTGGATCTTCTGGAATCCTTATCTCTTCTACCATAATTAGCTTCTTCATCACTGGATGACTCATTTCTTGATTCTGACTTCTTACCTGTTGTGGCTGCTCCACAACGTACCCCAAAATTGGGGACCCACCTTTTTGTTTTTGGTATTTGGGTGTCTTCGTTTTCCAAGAAGACCAGAGTGGCCCATATGCTAAAGATCAGAGAAAAATCAAGAAAGAAAAAGTGTCACGATATCGTGACATGTTGCATTTTCGTGGCTAAGAAATAAAAAGTGTCACGATATCGTGACATGTTGCATTTTCGCGGCTAAGAGGTAAAAGTGTCACGATATTGAGACATGTTGCATTTTTGTGGCTAAGAAGGAAAAAGTGTCACGATATCGCGACAAGTTGCATTTTTGTGGCTAAGAGGCAAAAGTGTCATGATATCATGACATGTTACATTATCACGATACAAAGCAAAGAAAAGAGCAAAGAGGAAAAAAATGTCGTGATATCGCGACATGTTGCATTATCGCGGTCCAAAGCAAGGAGAAAGAACAATAAGGAAAAAGTGTCGCGATATCGCGACATGTTGCATTCTCATGACCAAAAGAGAAAAAGTGTCGCGATATCATGACATGTTGCATTCTCATGACCAAAAGACAAAAAGTGTCGTGATATCGCGACATGTTGCATTCTCATGGCAACAATAAAAAAGGGTGTCACGATATCGTGACATGTTGCATTCTAGCGACCAGAAGACAAAAAGCATCGTGATATCGCGACATGTTGCATTCTCGTGACCAGAAGACAAAAAGCGTCGCGATATCACGACATGTTGCATTCTCATGACCAGAAGACAAAAAGCGTCGCGATATCACGACATGTTGCATTCTCGCGACCAAAAGAGAAAAAGTGTCGCGATATCGTGACATGTTGCATTCTCGTGGCCAAAAGCAACAAAAGAAGCTGAAGACATAGAAATGTCGCGATATCATGACATGTTGCTTTTTTACGACTCAAAAGGGGCCGTTACAGAGTCTACAGTGGCAGCACTGAACACGTGGCACCAAGGTGTAAGGGTTATGGTGTAACGCTTCATGCAAACAATTACAGTCAGCGACGAAGACCAAGTGTTGGAAAGAAAAAATGTTTCGAGGCCCGAACAAAAAGCCAAAACAACGAAGAGGCGGGGGAAAGCAAAATGAAAGGATCTGGGAAATGAAACGAAATGTCACAAAATGGAAATGGAGAGCCATACCAAAAAGTTTAAAAGCAGAAGCAAAGACAGGTATAGGGGTCGAAAACCACTGCGAGCAGAGTTGCAGAGCTGAAGGCGAGAGAGGCCATTCTGGACCTACTTTTGGAGTGTTTTTCTTCCACTTTTTTTGTTTTCCTTCCGGCCGGCGGGGGGCAGACGTAGGTTTTCTTCCATGGACTGGTTTGGGAGAACCAAATTTTTGTTATTGTAAAATGACACATATTTAATGCAGATAATTTTTCAAAAATTTGCATCTTATGGGCAAGAAAGGAGGAGTCATTTTCTGCATGCAAGATTAAATGTCTATTTTTCCTTTTTCAGATTTTAGGCTTGTAAATGGAGTTTATGCAAGTTATCTTGGTTGCTTCATGCGAATGTTTAAATCTGAAAACCTCATTTAAAACCCTAGGAGCCAGCACTTAGTCTATTTTGATTGTGCTTGTTTTGTAGGTCCAATAGGTTAGGTTGCATGCATGAAAACCTCATATCTTCGTTTTTGTCAAAATAGGATAGCATCACACTGAATGCATTTTATTTTCATTTTTTTTTTCAGAAATTTTAACTTTATTTTAATTTACAGTCATCAAAATAAACATTTAAAAAAATTTCAAAATCCAAAAATAAAAATTTCCATTGTTGGGCCGACTCACATTTGCTTTATTTTGGTTCAACGAACAATCATTAAAGTTTCATGATAAAATAAACCAACATTGCCCCTTGTTTACAGTTACTTGCAATCACTAAGGTGTTCCAAGCATTTAAATTGAATATCTTTATTTATGCAAAATGCTAATATAGCGGAGACCTTGGAGAAGTTGTTTGTTTAACTTCTTTGCAAGAGGGGATTTGGAACCCAAATCCTAAGGAAGAGTGTACTTTCACAATTGGGTGAAAATACCACTCAACATATTGGCGCTAGAAGGAGGGCTTGAATTGGTTTATTTCAGTGTGATTTAAATGCTTTAGGGATTTAAATTTTGAATATTTCATGCCCTATTGATTATTATCTTTAGCCCTCTTTTAACAATACAACTTTGTAGCATTAAAATGAGGACATGAATTGCTATGCATTATTCTAACGCTTTGATTGTTCATACAGGAATAATGTGATTTGATTTGATTTAAAAATAATAATTTGGTCTTGACTAACGATGTTGTCTCCATGCAATTACTTTCATTTGAGCTTAATGGATACATCTCTTGGTTGATGCTAACATGATTATTCATACGTTACATGTTTGACATTTGCTAGTCATTTCATGCTTATTTGTAAGGAATTATTTTGTCTAAAATGTATTTGTTGTCGGTATTATGCTCTTCACTTGCGTGTAATGCGATCTTGTGAATCAGAAAGCCTACAACACTAGGAGTATGCTCTTCACTTGTGCATATGCGATCTGGTGAATCGAAACTAATTTACATTTTTAGAATATTGCTTTGTCATGGTTCCTTCTTTTATTCATGACTAACAAATTGGTTTTGAAGTCATTCTTTGAGTTTCATTAATGGCTACAACTGCAGGAACGTGGTATGGGATACATGCTAATCCTTTGAACATTAGTGGAGATTTTCATGATTTACCCAAGAACGTAGAAAAACATTTGCCCAAATTTAAGCACAATGGTCCAACATTAGCCGAGGAACATATTCAAGCCTATGTGGATATCCTAGTTAGATGGAATGTCGAACATGAGGATGTGGCATGTAGAATGTTTTCGGGAACCCTAGATGAGGTGGCATATGATTGGTACATCAATTTACCCACTGGTTCTATTACATCTTGGACTCAATTGAAAGATGAGTTTATCAATCAATTTAGGTTACTCATTGATCCTCTCATGATATATCAACAATTTGCTTCTTGCAAAAGAGAACCTAATGAGCCAGTGAGAAGTTTCAACTTGAGGTTTCGAAAGCTTTATGCGAGATTAATTTCTCCCTATACTATTGATGAAAGGGGTGCTCTTCAAATATACTTTCGAGCATTGGATCCATTGTTTACCATATTTGTTAGGATGAATCCCTTGGTTACTGATCTTGCATCGGCCTACACAGAAGCTATGATTGTAGATCAACAATTGAGGCCACAAGGTTATGGAATGGAGCAATCAACTATGGTAGGACAACTAGGGGCTTGCAATCAAGCCTCGATGGTAAATCAAGCGTGGGCACAACAAAATTTGATATCAAATATTTTTCCCTACAATCAACTTTATCCTACCATACCAACTTATGCTCCCACATGTGCTTATACAAGTACTTTCATCCATCCAACTATGCCTCAATTAGAAAATCATGTGGTCACTCATGGAACCATTGCAACAAATGTTCAAGCTTTGTCCGTGGATATCAATCCAACTAATCCTACTACTTCTACCACTCAACCCAAAGAGTTCGTATCAGAAGTAAAAGAGCAAAAGAAAGTGGTTAAGAAGGTATGTAGGCATGTTCCACCACAAAAATGAGCACGTCAATGTATGCATCCAAATCATCCTAGGAAGAAAATTCATAATGCCGATCTTAATGATGTTTCATGTTATGCTTCTTCAAGTGATACAAGAAATTTTGAGGTGACTTACGATGAAGTAAATACCTATTCGAAATGTCTTGAAGAGGATGAAGATTTTGGAGAAGAAATTCTATGGATGGGTAACAAGAATTTGGAATCAAATGATCACCATCTTGTTTTGGAAAATAAATATCTAGAATCATTACCCAAAAAGGAGGATTTGGATGAACAAACTTATGTGGATAGGATTTGGTCAGATGTACTTGCAAAGGATTGGAGCAACTATATGACACGAAATTCAAAAATTGATCCCATTATAGAAGCTCCTAAGCCATCACAAGTGGCTGAAAATGAATTTGAGAGAAAATCAACAAATGAAGTTGAAGACATAATCGAATTTCACCACTTGTTCTCGAAAGACACTTTGGATGATGTTCTCGAAAGTGATGACCAAGAGGATCCACACCTTCCAAATTGTGATAAAATTGAATCATGGGTTACAAATTTGGATTATGATAGCTTTACCAATTTGAATTCAAGAGAGAACCCACTTTTGGAAATAACTGAACCATCTAAGGAAGGTGAAGATGAATTGGATGAGGAACATGTTGATGAATCAGAAGATGAAGAAATTTACTCAAACTTGAACCTGAGCACGAAGAAGGAGATAAATTCCAACAGTAAGCAGGATAACCAATCCCGCAAGCAAACCAATTGAGAAAGTTGGAAGAAACCCACAAGGCACCACCACAGAAGCAGCCTGAAAGAAAAGAAATTGAAAATCTTGATCCACTTACTTGTGCTACAATGACTATGCCATTTCAAAATGAGAAAACTACAAAACCTAAATCATTTGGGTTTGATATCATTGATGATCCAATTGAAAATCTCACGTTACCCAAAACAACCCAAGTGATTGATCATGGAAATGTGTTAGTTAATCCACCCCTAGATAGACAAGACTTATGGTTTGAAAGGGATGGACATGTGTTCAATTGGGTACCTAAGTTTGGTGCCTTTGATAAACAAATCATGGAGAAAGAACAAGTGTTACATGATGATGAAATGCCATTGAAGGTGAATGAAGAACAAGGATTAATTTCTAACCACACCTTTTATAACATTACTTTAATGAATGAAAAGGAGCTTGATGCATTTAAATTGCTAAATCAAATTCATCAACAATTAATTCTTGAACCTAGGATAAAAACTTCTAATGATCCCCATTTAGTAAATATCCTAGATGCTTGTAAATTGTTGCACAATTTTGATTGGCCTAAGAACATGGAAAATGAATTGGCTTTGAAATTTTTAGAAATAGGCTCTTGCTTACAAAATTTCATTGTGGATAAAGAAAGCCTAGTTCTAAATCATGAATGGAATTATGAAATTTACACCTTAAAGAATAGACAAGAAAGAATTGAAAATCAACCATTGTCTAATCAATTTGGTAATTTGAATCTCACCTATGAGAAGACTAATGGAACTAAATCTAATTGGTGGGGTGAGAGAGGAAAGTTGAAGTTGGTTGCATTGTTTGGTTTGATTTTGTTTTTGCTAGATTTCTTCCACATTTGGCATGTGTATCACATTATATGTCTTTTGGAATGCTCAAATTATGTTTGGGATCCAGGGAAGTGATAGTTCAAACTTTGCACCATCTTGTATTATATTGTACATTTGTATATACTTTTGGTTTTTGGTTTTGATTTGTGTTTTCAAGTTTTCATTTTTGGGATTGGTCCTTTGGACATGTTCTTGTGTGTTGGTCCTTTGGACATTTTTGGATTAAAAAAAAAAAATAAAATAAAATAAAATAATAAGGAAGCAAGATGTCAGTTTATGTCCTTGTGAATGTTGACTAAGACTAGGAGAATATGAAACATTGGAATTGTATTGCTGAAAGCTCCATGAGTATGGCAAACACATTAAAGAATATCGTTTGGAACTTGTGATGCATGAAGTTGTTAGTTTTACAAATTATGGCAACGTAGGTGGTATACTCCATCCGCATTTCAAAAAGAGCAATGCATTCATTCATATCTCATGTTACATTCCACATTGCATATACATTCCATCTCAGTTGCATCTACATTTCAAGTACAATCATTGAAAAGGTGTCAAATCCTCTTAGGGTTATTATATAACATATATTAAAAGGATCCTAAGGTTGGGAACTGATGCCCGAACTATCTTGAACCAAGCACGTTCTACACATATTAAAGAGGATCTTGAGAAAAATGGTCAAAACCATACTTGGAAGAAAAGGTGAGGCGAAAGGAGTATTTCGTGTCTGTCCTATCATGCAACATAATCCTTAAAACAATGGTTTTTACCACTCCCATAGAGCTTAAAGTCTAAAATAAGAGTAGTAAGGATAGGGTTAAATCCTCATCAAACTTAGGTTGAGGATCCAACTCCCCAAAGCTCTGATTTGACCTTCATGGAGTAGTAAGGATAGGGCATAATTCTCATCTCGCTTAGGTTGAGAATTCGATTCCCAAAAGCTTCTATTTGGCCCATTCAAGAACTTGAAATTCCAAAGCAAATATTTTTTATTTCATCATTAATATTGGATTGGAAGGATCATACTACATGTCCCTTGCAAGGATGGGTAGTCATCCCCAAGGTCCAAGAAATAAAAAATGAAGCCAAATCATGGATTATGGGGTTAATCTCCATCGGGGCTATAGACGCCTGGCTGGCAGTGAAGTATGCTCATGCATGGCAACATGTCTTGTCTAAAAGCAAGACCACTGACTGCTCAAATGGATAGGCTAGCTTGATAGTTTCATCCATAACAGGTTAAATCATTTTGCTCAAGATGAGGTAATGAACTCCAGATCAGAGTAGTAAGGATAGGGTTAAATTCCCATCTCGCTTAGGTTGGGAATCCTATTCCCCAAAGCTCTGATTTCACTTACACTTGCACATGGGTTCAAGATGGTAGTGACACATAACCAACTTTGGGATCTAATAAATTAATTTAGTATACACGTATTTGATCCTAAGAGGGTTTGACGATTTTAAAATGTTTTTTCATGGTACTAGAAGGTTTGAGCCTTTGTAAAGCAGGTTGTTATATCTCTAGCATATTTGTCATGCATTAAATCCTACACAAATCATTCATAACCTCACATATGCATTCAGGTAAAACTGACAATGGAATGTTGATCAATTTCAAACGATAGGGAATGGAGCACACTGCACACACCGAGCTGATGCTTAACGATTCTGATGTTTCATGTATTTTTGATCTATTGGCATTCTTTGGATATGTGCTGACGCTTGTATTTAAGTTTGTATATTTCCAGGTTAGGTTCTCACCGAAATGCTCAGGAGCATTTCCCAATAGAGTCGCCATTTGTTGTGGCTGCTCCACAACATACCCCAAAATTGGGGACCCACCTTTTTATTTTTGGTATTTGGGTGTTTTCGTTTCATTTTGAATGACTAACTATAGAAAAATAGCTGATGCACCTTTTTTGCATGTTTTCCAAGAAGACCGAAGTGGCCCATATGCTAAAGATCAGAGAAAAAGCAAGAAAGAAAAAGTGTCGCGATATCGCGACATGTTGCATTTTCACGGCTAAGAAAGAAAAAGTGTCGCGATATCGCGACATGTTGCATTTTCATGGCTAAGAAGGAAAAAGTGTCGCGATATCGCGACATGTTGCATTTTCACGGCTAAGAAGGAAAAAGTGTCACGATATCGTGACATGTTGCATTTTCGCGGCTAAGAAAGAAAAAGTGTCGCGATATCGCGACATGTTGCATTATCACGGTCCGAAGCAAAGAAAAGAGCAAAGAGGAAAAAGTGTCGCGATATCGCGACATGTTGCATTATCGCGGTCCAAAGCAAGGAGAAAGAACAAGAAGGAAAAAGTGTCGTGATATCGCGACATGTTGCATTCTCATGACCAAAAGAGAAAAAGTGTCGCGATATCATGACATGTTGCATTCTCGCGACCAAAAGACAAAAATTTTCACTATATCATGACATGTTGCATTATCGTGGCCAAAAGAAAAAAGGGTGTCACGATATCATGACATGTTGCATTCTCGCAACCAAAAGACAAAAAGCATCGCGATATCGCGACATGTTGCATTCTCGCGACCAGAAGACAAAAAGCATCGTGATATTACGACATGTTGCATTCTCATGACCAGAAGACAAAAAGTGTTGCGATATCGTGACATGTTGTATTCTCATGACCAGAAGACAAAAAGTGTCGCGATATCGCGACATGTTGCATTCTTGCGGCCAAAAGCAACAAAAGAAGCTGAAGACATAGAAATGTCACGATATCATGACATGTTGCTTTTTCGTGACTCAAAAGGGGCCGTTACAGAGTCTACAGTGGCAACACTGAACACGTGGCACCAAGGTGTAAGGGTGAGGGTGTAACGCTTCATGTAAATAGTTACAGTCAGTGACGAAGACCAAGCGTTGGAAAGAAAAAAAATGTTTCGAGGCCCAAACAAAAAGCCAAAACAATGAAGAGGCGGGGGAAAGAAAAATGAAAGGATCTGGGAAATGAAACGAAAGGTCACAAAATGGAAATGGAGAGCCACACCAAAAATTTTAAAAGCAGAAGCAAATATAGGTACAGGGGTCAAAAACCATTGCGAGCAGAGTTGCAGAGCTGAAGGCGAGAGAGGCCATTCTGGACCTGCTTTTGGAGTGTTTTTCTTCCACTTTTTTTTTTCCTTTCACATTGGACTAGGTCGAAAACTATTGTAATCAGAGTTGCAGAGCTAAGGGCGAGAGGGCCATTCTGGACCTATTTGAGTTGTTTTCTTCCATGGACTGGTTTGGGAAAACCAAAATTTTTTGTTATTGTAAAATGACAAATTTTTAATACAAAAAATTTCAGAGAGTTGCATCTTATGGACAAGAAAGGAGGAGTCATTTTCTGCATGCAATATTAAATGTCTATTTTTCCCTTTTTCATATTTTAGGCTTGTAGATGGAGTTTATGCAAGTTATCTTGGTTGCTTCATGCGAATGTTTAAATCTAAAAACCTCATTCAAAACCCTAGGAACCAGCACTTAACTTATCTAGATTGTGCTTGTTTTGCAGGTCCAATAGGTTAGGTTGCATGCAAGAAAACCTCATATCTTTGGTTTTGTCGAAATAGGATAGCATCACACTGAATGCATTTTATTTTCATTTTTTCTGCATTTTATTTTATTTTTTCAAAAATTTTAACTTTATTTTAATTTACAGTCATCAAAATAAACATTAAAAAAATTCAAAATTCGAAAATAAAAATTTCCATTGTTGGGCCGACTCACATTTGCTTTATTTTGGTTCAACGAACAATCATTAAAGTTTCATGGTGAAATAAACCAACATTGCCCCTTGTTTACAGTTACTTGCAATCACTAAGGTATTCCAAGCATTTAAATTGAATATATTTATTTATGAAAAATGCTAATATAGCGGAGACCTTGGAGAAGTTGTTTGTTTAACTTCTTTGCAAGAGGGGATTTGGAATCCAAATCCTAAGGAAGAGTGTACTTTCACAATTGGGTGAAAATACCACTCAACATTACCCATTGTCTTCTTGATTGCTTTTAATGTTGCTTCCTTCTGGGGAATAGGATATTTTGTTCTTATCTCATGTGTTGTAATAATACCAAGAAACATATCTCTTGTCAAAGTATCACCATCCATTGACACTTCTATAGTAGAAACCTTTTCACTAAATATTTTTGGAAGAGTTCTTAAGACTTTATCACAAACATCTAATTCATCAATCTTCATTCCAAGTCCTTGCATAGCATTAACAACCTCATCAATTCTAAGTAGATAAGTACTAATGTTTTCCTCATACTTCATTATCAATTCTTCAAATTTTCCTTTGAGATTTTTCATCTTTTCTTTCTTGACATATTTATATCCTTTATATATAGTTTGAAATTTATCCCATATTTCTTTTACAATTTGACAATGTATAACTTTCATAGACTCTGTTCTATGCAAACCTCTCAAAAGTGCATTCATTGCTTTTGAATTATAATGTTGTAAGAGCTTACCTTACTTATATGTAGGAGTATTAATCAAGGGATCATATCCAATTTAAACTTCTTTCCAAATTTCATTGCCATGTATCGTCAGGTAGATCTTCATTCTTAAACTCTGATATATAGTCACTTCCATCAAATAATGGTGTTGAATTATCTGAGGATACATTATTAGAATCCATTGTGTTCTTGTTAGATTTTTCTTCAAGTTGTTAAACTCTTCTAGAGGAACCCACTTTGATACCAATTGAATAACATAAGCTTATATTGAGAGGGGGGTGAACAGTATAAGACCACTTTTTACTTTTCTTTCCAAATAAATATTATTAAATGTATAGATAGCAATATCAATAACAGTAACTAAAGAAATGTAGAAATCACCACATACAATAGAGTCACTACAATTTACGTGGTTCACCCAATGTGGGCTACTCCACGAAAAAAATATTTCACTAAAATTTTCTCAATCAATCTCTTGGGAATCCTTTTCCTATTACAATGTTTATGGACTGCTATCCAGATGAGACACCAATCCACTAAATCAAGTTTGTGGATCTCTATCCACTAGAGAGCTCCTTCTCCTCTGCTCTAGATGGTGATCCTATTGAATAATACTACCTCCACTATATTGGCTTGTGGATATCTCTCTATTGAAGACTCTTGTATCCACTTAGAAGACCTGTCCTCATCGCCCTGGTTGATGGATCTCTATCCACTAGAGACTATTTTCCCCTCTGCTCTGTCACCTCCAAAGCTCTATCTCAAATCTACACTAAACATAGTCCTTCGATCTAGCACAAATATGCTTAATATCTAAATCTTGTCTATACAAATATGTCCTCAAATATGCATCAAAATCTGCTCAACAAATCCACATAGAACTTTCTTAAATCTGATCAACAAGTCCACATAAAACTTGCTCAAATTTTCTCAACAAGTCCACACAAAACATGCTCAAATATGCTCAACAAGTCCACATAGAACTTGTACAATATGCTCAACCAGTCCACATAAAACTTGATCAAATCTACTCAACAAGTCCACACAAAACTTATCCAACTTGATCAACAAGTCCACACAGAGTTTTTTTTCAAATATGCTAAACAAATCCACACAAAACTTGTCTAATCTGCTCAACAAGTCCATACATAACTTGCTCAAATCTACTCAACAAGTCCACTTAGAACTTGTCCAATATGCTCAACAAGTCCACATAGAACTTGCTAAAATATTCTCAACAAGTCCACATAAAACTTGTCCAATCTGCTCAACAAGTCCACACAAAATTTGTTTAAATCTTCTCAACAAGTCCACTCAGAACTTGTTCAAATATTCTCAACAAGTCCACACAAAACTTGTCCAATCTACTCAACAAGTCCACATAGAACTTGTCCAATATGCTCAACAAGTCCACATAGAACTTGTCCAATCTGTTCAACAAGTCCACATAGAACTTGCTCAAATTTGCTCAATTATTTTTATCACTCTCTTATAAATATAATAAGAATTGTTAGAGACTCAATATGCTTCAAATTTAACTCAATGTTCAGTCACTTTCTCAAATCAATTTAGAATATAGAATAGTTTTTTTTATGGAACTTGAACAAACACTTCACACATCCACTTGACGAGGCTCAACCAACTCTACTTAACCAATCACTCAATGAAACACCCCTTTCTCACAAACCCTAGTCCAAGCATGTAAACACCAACTCAAAATATTTCCAATAGTTTCTCAACAACAAATCTCACATAACAATAATAATCATGATCTTTGCAAACCCTAGTTCAAGTTCTTCACTCAACAACTCACTTCAACAAAAATGCTTATGAAACAACTCTCACATAACAATGATACTCATGTTCTTTGCAAACCCTAGTTCTTTGCTCAACAACTCACTTCAACAACAATGCATATAAAACAATCTTCACATATCAATGATAATCAAACCCTAGTTCAAGTTCTTTATGCAACCAATAGCTTCAACAACACTGCTTATAAAACAATCCTTTATTCCAGAAAACCTTGAAGCATTATCTCAACACTCTCAATAGGAAATCCTAATCAAGTCCTTTTCACTCCAAACTTATTTTATGGAAAACCAATCAATAAACTCAAATATGGAAGAACGTGCTCATACCTTTTTCTTGATGATGAAGGGATCTCATAAATATTCCATAATAACAATGTAAATATCAAAAAACATATACCTTATCACTCCATATTTTAGAAAATATTCTTCAACCTTTACAAAAATTAATTCACCAAATACACCTTATAATCTCCCAATGATAATAATAATCAATGACAAGAATAATGTTAATGCAATATTCTTTCTCAAAAATAAATCTATGCAAGAAATACCTTTTATCCTTTAAATCCTCAACAAATCAATGTGACAAATACTTTATTCAAAATAAATCTAACTCCTTATTGCTGTAATATACCGAAAAATAATAATCAATATAAAAAATTTAAGCAACCCTTTTATCTCCCTAAGACCTCATGTCAAAACTTTAGGCACATACAATATTACACACAAAAATTAATACATTTGCCTTGCCTTGGAATGGATTCAAACTCATGATGCTTCCTCAACCAGTGCTCTAGTCGTAGCTCCAATCGTCGTGCGATCTAGGCACTCACTTGGGGAGAAGAGAGGACCACGTGCTCTAAAAACTCCCTACCTTGCTTAGCGTAAAACATGCACCTTTCCTTTGGCACTCTCCAACACCAATGCAACCACCAAAATGTTGCTACCACATTTTGAACATAGGTCTCCCGGTGCCAACACTCTAACGTTGTTCTCTTTGGCACTAGGCCACACTGCCCAGTTGGCACTTGGTCAAATCACGTTGTTCCTCTTAAACATTATTTTTTGGTGCTAAAAACATTAACCACTTTGCATATTCTACATTAGTCAAACACAATTGCACGCATACACTAATCGAGAAAAATGATAAGTTTTAATTCCTTTTAAGCATTGGTATTTATAATGGTTTCCCTCCTTTATGTAAAACATCGATGCTCGAACTTTCTCCATTGTATTAGACGTCGAAACTTGTTTATCCCTTTGACCTTATTAATTTATAAAATATTTAAATTCATTTTGAATTTAAGCATTTTATCAAATATATATTAAACCTTCCTTTAGCTTTGCAATCAAATTTCTTGGGTTTTTATGAAAAACATTTTAACTTATGCTTCCATATAATATTAAAAATATTATGGAGCCATTTTACCTTTAACCTCTGCATTGTATTATGGATCCCTTTTACCTTTAACCTTACCTTTAACCTCTGCATTATTCCTCTTGACCTTTGATATTATTAGAATATTCTTCCTAGATATTAATGACAACTTTGTTTGTTGACAAATTCCCTGACATCAATTACAACTCATGACAACTCGACTTAATGACTCAAAATGTCCAATATTTTATGTTGTTTTCTGTAATGTTATCTTGGTGTTGTCAATTTTTGTTTTACATAAATAATAGATCATGATTGAGTTATATTTTAGATTGTGAGTTATATTTCCCTTTTTATGTAAATGTAAATGTGCAAGAAATGCACAAGTTTCATGTGTTTTAGAGTGCAAGTGTAAGTTGATTTTATGTGCACAAGTATCTTGTATGTATGAGAATAAATATGTAATGTAAATATATGCACAAGTGTCTTATATTAGAGTGTACAAATTATAGAAGTGTAATATTCATGTATAGGTGTGCATATGTTATAGTGTTAAGTGTTCATCAAGTATGCAAGTGGCAAGTAGTCAAGCCAAGAGTCATGAGACTTGGCATATGAAGAGCTATAGTCAAGTATCCAAAGAGTCACACTATTATGGCTATATTATGGAGGTAATACTCTATAAAAATGATCAATGAATACAAGGAGAACAATAATTATCATATTTTTAAGAGAAAGTGAAGCAGTAAAGCTTGTATACATTTTGAGCAATTAATATTATAAGTTATATTACATGCATTGTACATGAATGATTAAGGTAATTTACATTCATATTTATGCATATTATTGAATGTTATTTGATTTATTATAAGCCTTTATTTACATATTAATTTGCTCATATTATTCTACTATTATCATTATCTTGACCTTATTATATTGTGGATATTTTATATTTGATATTGTGAGATATAACTTGTGATATTTGTGGTAGTATTAAGGCTTAAAAGCCATCAATGGTATCAAAGCTACTACCAAAATCTGTTCAAATATAGAGTTCAATTTTAGCCACTATTCAGACTCTATTTTAAGGTCATATTGAGTAGAAAGGCTAGGGTCATTCCACTAGGTTGAAGAAAAACCAGTGAAGAATAGGACTCAACTATATTGAAGGAGAACCAACTCAGAAGAAAGTTGGTCATTCAGGAAAGAGATATTTTGACATTGATATTGGATTTTCTAGTAAGGAGGAGAATCATATTGGGTTCTTAGGTTCAACCTAAGACATTATTGATTTTAAAAAATAGTTGCAAAAGAGATTAATCTATAGAAGTGTGAGGATCCTCCTATAGAGGATAGAGAAGATTTTTAGCTTTTAAGAGCATAGAATTGAAAGCATATTGAAGAAAGGAAAAATATAGCAGCATATAAAGAAGTATTCAAAGCTTCCTAAGAGAAGAAATAAAGTAGAACAAAATAAAGAAGATTTATATATCAATCTCTAATACATTAGTCTTTAAGAAATATAGAGAAACACCTAGATTAATTTATATTTCTTTAATGCATTGGATTAGTATCTACACTGATAAGAGTTGCAAGTCAATATAAAGAAGAGAAATAGATCCTTATAAGGAATAGAGGCTCATACAAAGAATATAAAATAGAAAGAGGCTAATAGAGAAACCTATGTATGAAGAAAATTTAAGATAAGAACTCCATGATAGAGGAACTAAGCCCATATAAAAGAAAGAAAGAAGAGTAGATATGCCATTCAACCAAATCTAGAAAGAAGAAAGAAAGAAACGAAATATTTAACCAATCCAAAGGGAGCAATAAAACAAAGCAACAACATAAATGAAGAGTGTAGCATTCAAATAGCAAAGATATTAAGAGGAGTTGTTATATAAAAGCACCATATACCATATAGTACTAAGAGCTATTAATGTTATGAGAGCTCAGTGACCTACAAACTTACAACATTGTAGAGGACAATCCTAAAGACCTAAACCAACACAAATATTAGTATTACAACATATTGAGAAAAGGCCATAGAAATCTAACAATAAACCTGAGCGTTATCCAAAGCATAGATTCATAGTAGAGGAAAAAGTATTGTCTAAATAACTAATAGAGAGGAAGCAATAATAGTAGAAGCCAAAGTGTTAGAGATGCAATAGTTTAAAAATGGTGCAACATTAGAGTAAAAACTAACGACACCAATGAAGAAACAAATGAACGATGAAGGAAATAAAATTTTGGAAGCTAAGAGCCAAATTGGAAGACAAAGAGGAGTAACGCCAATAGTGAATAGTATAAGTGCTAAATATTAAGAGGACTAATACCAACAACAAATAGTCTAAGTGTAAAAGTGAAATCCTAATAGGAGTAACATATAAGAACCAATAGAAGAGTAATTCCTAAGCACCAATGTAGAAAACAAAGAGTAAGATCTACAACAAATAATTTAAGCACCAACCAAAGAGTAGTAATGTCTAAGTGTTAATGTAGAAGCCAAAGAGGAGTAAGGTGTATAGTGAATAGTGAAAGCGCCAACCAATGAGGAGTAACGTAAGGCCTAAGCAACTCGACTCAAAAAGGAAAATTATAACATCTAAAATGAAGTGAAACATTTAGTTTCTCATGCATGCTTACATGTGGAAGAAGTCAATTAGTGTGTGAGTGTTTTTAAAAGGAAGACCATACGAGCAATGAAAATAATATGAACAAAGACATGCATAGTCAGAATTTGAGCAACAATTTTTTTTGGAAGGTTGGTAATATTGTAGGATTTATAAATTAATTTGGAGTTTATTTAAAGTTTAAGTTAGGAGAAGTTTTAACTAAGTTTGTAGGTTTGGAGTGATAACTTTAATGTGATAAGTTGTTTATTTTATAAGCTTTGAGTAATAAGGAATTTATTTTTAAATGTTTTTCAATAGTTTGGAGTGATAAGGAATTCAACTAGTTTGTTTAATTTTTTAAAGTTTAAAGTTTGAAGTTTTTTGAAGAATATTTAATTTGGTTTTATTTTTGAGAAAATTGAAAATTGATTTTTTAAATTTTTTTGAAAATTTAAATATTTGGGAGATAAAATGTTTTCAACATCAAAAAATTAGCATAAATAAAAACTTGCAAAATTAATTTTTAGTTTCTAAACTAGTGAGACATAAGATTCACTACTCCATAGAAATTAAATTAGTGAGCTTTAAATTATTTAACCCTAGGAGTTGTAAGAAGTTAAAGTTACAAATTTTGAGAATATGGAGTCCATAATTATAAAATAAATATTAGAGGTGATAAAATTTAGGATTAAGAATTTGATTGAAAAATCTAAAGGAAAGTTAGATATGGATCCATCTATAGAGAAGCCATAGATGAAAATTTTAAAACATTTGAATACTATTTAAATGCAAGACTTGTTGAAGCAATTGATTTTGGAAAGGATAATATTATGATACCTCTCTATATATGTAGCATAATGTATATGTCATTTCTTTCACGTAAGCTTCATAAAGATGAAAATTTAAAACAAAAAAGTTGATTGATTTTCTTAATAAGAAAGTGGAAATAGATGAATCATTTTTAGAAATGATATTTCTTTCTTCATGTGGTATTGATATTCCAAGTTCATATAACTTAGGAATTTATTATAATGCTCTAAGTGAATGTTCAAAAGTTACTATACAAGAAAATAAATAATCAAATGATTCAAAAGTTCAAGAAACAAAAAATATTCTTATACATGAATCTTATGACAATGAGAGCGTAACAACCCAAAAACTCAACCCAATGATATATATATATATATATGTGTGTGTGTGTGTGTGTGTGTGTGTGTGTGTGTGTGTGTGTGTTTAATATACAAGTAGTTTTACGAGATTTTCAATATCATTTTTCAACATTCTCAAGGCTTCACCACATTTGAGTCATTTGTAACTACAGAAAACACTCAAGTGGATAGGATTGGCCAACATCCCATATTTCTAGGGTTCACCTTACTAAACCTCATCATTTAGAAGGATTCCAAAGTGGTCTCCCCACCTTTCCTATAACCTCATCAGTATTGTACCATTTTACCATAGCGTAGGGATTATCCTTTAAGGTCCATATCACTTAAAGGGGGACACCTATTCCCTAATATTACCATAGGTCCAACTATGTAGGTTATTCTGGTGTAAATCCTTGGTTCTTATTTACCATACCTCCATGGGTTAACTAAGGTCATTACTACTCATCTGGTAATGAGCATGATAACTTGAACTTGTAGTTAGAAGAAAGCAACACCATACATAAATAAGGAAATATAAAATTTTAGTACAAATATTCTTTTTCCCTTTTACAACATACTCACAAAAGGGGCTTAAACAAGTGTCCTTTATTTTTATATACAATAAGAGAGAAATAAAATAAATGTTCTCTAAGTTTTCCCTTACTACAATTGATTGTGGTTGGGTTTGTAGCGACCACCCTTGGCCTTGAGCTACTCCAAGTGCCTACACATAAGCCCACAAAACAAGTTAGTAGCACATGTTTACACAATAAAAATCATTAATGAAAAGTTGAACCAATGCATAAAACATGACTTAGAATAAATTAAATAGCATAATAAAGTGTTTACTCACAAAGCATAAGTAAATCCTAGATAAATTTCAGCAATGTTTTGGTATGTTAGATCATGTGTGCATGAAATAAGAGGGAAAAGAGAGAGGTTTATAGAATTTTTATGAGAGGAAGGGGGATGACATGGATGTGACTTGGGACCATGTGGAACCCATGTGGCATGATTAGGTGGGTGGAAAAATATAAAAAATCTCATGTGGAGGATTGTGCATCCTCCTCCATAAATTGTCTTGGGTGGAGGGTCCTTGGGAGAAGTAAGGGAATTTAAAATATTTTTATGTACACCTTGGATAAAGTGAGGGAAAATTTATATTTATAAAGAAATATACATGGGGGGATATGGTTGAATTTAAAATTCATAAAAAGTGCAAATGGAGGTTGGAGAGGATTTAAGAATTTATGGAGAGATTTAACTTTAGGATTTGGGTGAATTTTTAATTCATTAAAATTGCTTGAAGATGTGTAGGGAGGATGTAGGAGGATTTGAGGGGACATGCGGATTAAATGGAGGAGACTCTCTAAAATATTTTAGTGGGGATTTGGGAAGCGGGTAGGATATTTTGGGGATTTTTTTAGAATTTAAAATTCATTGTGCATTCCCCTTGGCATTGGGTTAGGGATTAAAGAGGATGATTACGACTTAATGAAGGTCTTAATTAGGGATATGGGAGGCTAAACAAGATTAGGGGAATTTAAAAGGGGATTAGGAGGAGGACATAGGAATATCTAAGGATTTTCTTAGGATTTTTAAATTAATAATGCAAATCTCCTAGGGATTGGCTATGGCTTAATATGGGATTAAGGATTGATGAGGGGTTAGATTAGGGGGATTAGAGGGGTAAGCTAGATTATGGAAATTTTGAGGAAATTGGGTGGAATAAATGAGGGATTATATGGAAATTAGAGGATTAGGGAGGCTAAGAGGGGATTAGGATAAATTAAAAAATTTAGGGAATTAGAGGAAATAAAAAGAAATAAAGGGGAATTATAAGGCTTAAGGAGACTTTAGAAGAAATTAGAGAAATTAGAAGAAAATTAGAGAGGATTAGAGAAGTTGGAGGAAAATTAGGAGAAATTAGAAGGAATGGAAGGAAATTAGAGGAAATTGAAGAGATTAACTAGGAATTTGAAGGAATTCGGATGAATTTAGAGAAATTAGGGAGAATTTATCAAAATTTATTAAAATGAGTTTAGGGCACACAAAATGACATGTATTTGATGTTTAAAAATACCACTTTTTAAAATGTGTTATGTGTAAACACAATGTAGTACAAAAATATATGGCATCGATTGGATTGATGATGGATAATGATGCATGGATGATTAATGGTTGATGAGTGATGACAATGACTTTTGGCTTGAGGAGGGCGACATAAGATTACCCAAAATATAAGATAATTTAGGATACCTCAATCATATAATGAACATATGTCTTTAAATATTTGCTTTTGGTATATTGAAGAGATCGCTTGATGCGGTAAGTTGACCAACCATGAGTAGGTGTTCTCACGATGCTATGATCGATTGTAAGTTGTCTTGTTGGATACCTCATTTGTACCATATACTTGTAGATCCCTAGAATCATAGGTATGGCACATACCAAAATTGTTGATTTGGAATTTTGATAAGGAGAGAAGTTCTATTGTGTTTGCCTAGTAGAAGGGGTTTAATGATAGCCTTGTGCAAAGATTCTTCGACACATGCAACTCCAAAATTGGGTATTTGACTATTGAATTAATTTGGTGAGAAATTTGTGCATATTATCTATCCTCTTAAGTGATGATTTGATGTGGGAGGAAACAAATGACAATGATGAAGTGCTTGACAAAAAGTGGAATGAGCAAGAGAAGAATGGATGAGATGGTGAAAAAATAAGGCTTAAGATAGTGCATTGTGGGGTTTTTTGAATATGAGTGTCCTTATGATAATCTACCCATCCTACTAGATTGCATAGATAACCAGTTGTTGCAACTATCGAGTATCTATAGTAGATCATTGGGTATGAGGCTCACCTAGAATGCTACTAAATGTGTTCAAAGGTGTTGATAAAATGATATGAAAGTAAAACTAATCTAGGAATAATAAAGTAAATATAAGCTACAAATATTAAAATAAATCTAATATATGAACATGAAGAGAAATCTAAGTTATGAATATGAAAGTAAATCTAATCTATGAACATGAAATTAAATCTATTCTGTTGATAGAAAATTAAATTTTATTCTATGGGCATGAAAGAAAATCTAAGATACAAAAGAAATAAAATCTAATCTATGAAATAAAAAAAATGTATGAAAGTAATCTCTATTCTAGGAAAGTGATAAATGAAAAGAAAGTAAAACTATTCTACTATGATTGTTATGAGTGTCCTTATGGTAATCTATTCATCCTATTGGATTACATGGATAATCAGTTATAGCAACAGCCAGTTGTCTAGAGTAGATTACTAGGTACGAGGTTCAATAAAAAATCTAGGCTAGGTAAACATGAAAGTAAATTAAAGTAAATCTATCATAGGAAAGCAAGGAAATGAAAGCATGTAAATCTAAGCTAAGAATACAAGAAAATAAACCTAACCTAGGAAAACAAGGAAGGAAATATAGCCAGTACGTTCACTTCTCCAAGGCTGATTGGCCAAGATAGTATGTGGTACCAAAGCATGTCATATACGGAAGAAAGCAATTACCAAAGAATTATTAAGAGTAACTGTCAATACATAGCTTGTGGGAGTTTTTTTTAGTACATTGCTATGTGTGTCTGCAGCTTTTTATTTCTCCATTGTCTCAAGGAAGGGATCTGTGTTTGTTTATTTTTTGTAATTATGATGCATGTGTATTTTCTCAGGGTATACCCAAAATGTTGTATGGGAATTTTCTTTTTGATAATAGGCTATGTGCCTTACCGGATGTAATGGCTTTGGCGACATGTAGATTTTACATATATAGGATCCTTAGTAAGGATATGTTCATCAACATCCTTGGGCTAATTTTTGTAAAAGGTTTTGGGTCAACCTGTAAAACCCGGTATTAATGCTATAGTATCTTATCTACCAAAAAAAAAAGGAAGGAAATATAATATAATGTAGGAAATAAAATCTAATCTAAAGCTAATATAATGCAAGAAAGTAAATCCTAATCTAAAGCTAATCTAAGATAGGAAAGTAAATCTTAAGCTAAATCTAATCTAACACAAGAAAGTAAATTATAATATAGTCCAAAAAGTAAATCTAATCTAATGCATGATTTGATTAGTCAATTTATTGATTTGATGAGGGCTAATTGGTTTGATTGATTGGTGGGGAAGGTTTTATACATTGAGTACCCCCAAGTTGTTTGATTGTTTTTATGGGGAAGGTGTGATACCTTATACATACCCAAGTTGTTTGAAGATTGGGTTGATTTATTTATTAGTGGGCGAAGGTGTGATATCTTGAGTGCCTCCAAGTTGGTTGTTTTATGGATGATTTGATGGTTGATGTAAAATATGAGGCATGTGTGATATATTGAATGCCCTTAAGTTGATTTATTATTTTGATGGGGAATGTGTGAGACCTTGAAAACCTCCAAGTTGATTGATGTTTGGATGAAAAATATGTGAGACCTTGAAAAACACCAATTTCATTGATTGTTAGGTTTGATTGATTAATTAATTTGTGATGGTTTTACATAAATAAAATTGCATGACAGATAAATGCGATGGATTAAATGGAGGGTGGAATATTGAGGATTAAAGGGGGTAAAGGAAAGTTATTGAGGGGTAGGTATTTAGGAATGACAACTGATCTAGGTGAATGACAACCACCACTAATTATTTGTCAATAACCCTTAACAACTATCAAATACCCCTGATGACTGCTAGAATAATCCTAGTGTAGTTTTTTTATATTTTGGAGGGCTAAAAAATGTTATAATTGGATACAATTATAGTTTTTGGAAATTTATTTTTGATCTTGATCTGATGGAGTTAGTTTTACAAAATTTGGAGAAGATTTGATAGTTTAAAAGGTGGTTCAAAGATGACCATATTTTTGGGAGTGAGAAGTGCTGAATTTATTTATCGTGAAAATGTGAATTTTAATTAGGTGGGTAGGGGATCAGTATGAAGGTGAATTTATGATAAGGGATGAAATATGGGTAAATATTTAGGGGTAAATATAATGGAAAGTAGGATAGAGGTGAGACATCCATGGTACAACAATAAAATGATCTTTTTGTTTGAGTAATGAAAGACCTCCATTTTATAGTCATTTTCATCATTTTTTAGAGAGATGAGGAGGTATATA
This sequence comes from Wollemia nobilis, assembly GCA_028583015.1. NCBI lineage: Eukaryota > Viridiplantae > Streptophyta > Pinopsida > Araucariales > Araucariaceae > Wollemia > Wollemia nobilis. The sequence goes on from JAQPPZ010017129.1 coordinate 3,660,457, forward strand.
AATGGGTAGGTGAGTAATGATATTGATTGATTTATAAGGATTTATGATGATGAGAGTATGGTTGATATGTATGGATGCTATGAGATATGTATTTAGGATGCTCATATTGTGGTTCTTGATGGATGCATGTGGTTGGATAAATAGGACATGATAGTTGGCATGGATTTGATATACAAATATGATGGATGATGATGTGTAGTGACTTATAGTTGTGTATTTTATCATATTATTGATAGAAAAATATGCATTTACTAATAAAAATTAGTTTAATTAATCAATGACACAATAGTGGTCATAATGATATAAGATGGAGATATGAGACATGATAAGTGATAGGTGAAGCTAATAAATAATGATGATTAATGTAACTATACGAGACAAGTGTAGATATGAAGACATGTGTAATGAGTATTATGGAACTTAACATGCTATGTTTCCTCAAACATCTTAGGGTTTTTAGATCCTATAAGTATTTCAAGGAACTCAAAAACCCTAGTAGCACCCTATATCACTTAGGTTCATATTATGTGCATGATAGGATGAGTAAGGAAAACCATTTATTTTATGGTGAGAGCCATAAATGGTTTCATCTATCCTATACTCAAAATTTATTAATTTGTGATATGTGTTTAGCCCAAAAGGGACTCAAATTAGCTAGGGGAGGCCCAAAATTACCTTATGACATGATGATATTTGATAGAGGTTGAGTGGAGCACTAGGTATGGTCAAATAACCAAAAGAACAACTATATATAAGTAACCTAAGATATTGAGACAATGAAAACAAGTTAGGTGTGTGAAAAATAAATAAAATATAGGTAATGAGTGTATAAGACAATGGAAAAAACAATGTGATGCATGACCAAACATGACATGATGAACAAAGAGGGAACAAATACAACATGAGTTAGGAATGTATACAATATGTATACATATTTGATGTCATTGATTAATTATACCAATCAAAATTAGGAGACACATATATGCACAACCAAAAGGAAATTAAATAAGCAGGATACAAGCCATATGTAGGAATGTAACAGATGAGTGAGGTGGGAAAATGTAATGAATGGTCATAGTGCAATAATGTTGATGTTGTGGAAGAATTGTGAATTCCTGTAGGCACAAAAATTCGATGGAAGGGAGTGTGACTCTACCCTAGTCAAGAAGATATGGATATGAAGGGTGTTGAGTAATGGTTGGGTGAAGAAGAAGAAAGGATATGAGTAGGTGGGAGTTATATGATGTGATAAAATTGTAAGGATTGGAACACTCCCAGACCAAGGGGGAGGTAGAAGAAGGATTAATAAAAAATAAGAAAGGGATAAGAAAAAAGAGTGAAAGGAGGAAAATATGAACACATTGGTCTAGGGTATGTAGTCACTCAAATTATGACTACACAACTTGAAGTGATGTGGGAAAGATAGAGGAAAAGATAAGGGAAATGAAAGAAGAAAGGAGGAAGGGGTATGTAGGGTGGAATGGGTGAGAAATGGAATTGTGATGGCAATTGATGGTAGATGTAAAGGGACTCAAGTGACACTTTATAAGGATACGTAAGATTGTCTTGAATTATTATCAATGTAAGATGGACCAATAATGGAAGAGACACATGTCCTTAAAAATTTTTGTTGATAGATTGTGGAGCATTTTGGAGTTAGAAAATGAGCTAGTTATATGGTAGATGTCCTTACAATTCTACAATTGATTGTAAGTGGTATTATTGATCATCTCAATTATAGCATAGACATGTAGAAACCATACAGACATAAGCATGATGCATAGCAAATTGGATTTGAATAGAGTTTATGTTGATAAGAGAAAGTTTGCTTTTAAACCTATAAAAGTAGGATTTATGATAGTATCAAGAAAGGTTCTAGGATAGACACATCATTCAAAAAATGGTGTTGGGATATTAATCAGATTCAAGATAGCATTTGGTAAGGTAGTATCATCCAACTCTAGTAAAAATATGATTTGTGTTGGGGTATGAGTGGGCAAATGAATTCAATTGGATGGGTGTGTGTGATAAATAGATGAGAAAAAGAGGAAAATTTATGAAGAGGAAGGAATTCAAGAAGAAATTAGTCATGGGAAGAGGGTCATGTGGATGAGAGAGTTAATTCCTTGTGATCTAGTATATCTTGCACTAGATGTTGGAACTATCAACATTCCTCAATGTCATGACACTGTTGGTGATGATAGACACAATAGTGATCTTCTTCATACCATTTGAATTTTGGCCTGCTGGGTTGCTTTGGATAAATTTTAGGTAAGGAGATAACTTTTGCATCATATATGTTTTCAAAAATACTTAACAATGAATTTTATAGGGGTACCCGAACATGAGGTGGAGGATGAGTATGTGAAGATTGAGATGAAGGAGGAGGAGTGGAAGAATATTGATTGAAGGAAAGATTTGAAGGTGATGCATGGGTTCCTTGATGACTTAATTTGAGCATAAGCTTGGTGAATAAGCCCAATATTTATTGTAGGTAACTTAGAGGTGGACTTGGAGGAAGAAATATAGGTGGAGATGGTCTAACATGAGGAAAAAGGGTAAGTTGGTAAGAAGAAGAACATGGAAAATGTAATATTGGAGGGAGAGGAGAGAGTGAGTAGCAAGGTTAAGAGGGTTGTACCATATAAGAATTAAGAGGTAAAGGATAGTGTGTTAAGAGAAGAGGTTGGATGAATTATGTTGAAGACATGGGTGGGAGAGAGGGATTTGGGATAAGAGGGGGTAATTATGAAAAAGGGGACTTCTTAGAAGGGGCTTTGGTTAGAGAGTTTAATGACACTAGAACTTGGTAAAAATATGGTGATCGAGAATAGGTATTGGTAGGAGAGGATGGAATATGGAAAATTTGGAGAATAGGAGCTAAATATTAAAGTCGGTGGTGGATGGGATGTAGGTATTTATAATATGGGAGGTTGGTTGATAGTTAGGAATGGATTCCAAAGGAATATGGAACATTACATGAAATATGGGAGGAGGTGAAGGAGGATACAATGTATGGGAATAAGTTTACTCCTAGAGAAGGGAGGAGACAATACAGGTAGAATGTATAACGAGGGTAAGTATGGTCATGATGAACGGGGTGGGGGAAGATGAGACAAAGTGATATCATGGCTAAAAGAGGACTTTTGAGGATGAAAATTCAAAGGGAAAGTGTGTATAACACATGCAATATTAAGATCAAAAGGTGTGACATTGGGATTGGTTGGGGACAAGGGAGTTTTAGGGGAGCCAAGAAGATGAGCATGGATAGCATGACACATCATATATAATTCATATCTAGTGTGATGCCCCTTAGGTGAGTAGGGGATATGATAAAATGTTTCATTGGAGAGGTTACAATGGTAGGATTGTGGTGCATCCCCTTGGTGGGTCGAGAAAATAGTTGAAGGATTGGAGGTTTGATCAGAATGGTCCATGAAATATTGGGCTTTGGCCTAACTATGAATCAATACCATAAACTAGGGGTAGTGTAATACAATGTGAGAAAAATAGGTTTGGGAATGGTTTTAGGAGTTTTGGTAATGGTTTAAGGTGATTTTTAAAAAATGTGCTAACTATACAAACAAAAACACAAGAAATTAATCAAAAAAACAATAAGTATTTTGACATGTTGTGTTGATGTTTTGGCCAAAATGGAAGACATTTTGTATTTTTTTTGGTGTGTTTGATGTATCCTAAACCTAGGAATTACAAAGCGAGGAGGTGGCATGAAGTCTACAAAAGGTGTGTTTATGCCCACCAATTTGATGAGAGGTGGTACACAAATGACTAAAGTTATTTCCTAGGATGGAAGGTCGACTTCGAGTATCCTAAGGGGATAAAATAAATATCCTAAGAGAGGTCATGTTGTCTAGGCCCTGCTACTGGCCCAACTGGTATTTTGCTTCACCATCGATCAGGTTCAAACAAAAATGACAACTATGATACCACTAATTATTAAGCCCCATGGTCAAAGTGTGTCTAACCTCAATATTACCCTAGGCTAGTCCAAAGGGTAACCATTTTCTTGATGATGAAATCCAAGAATCTATAAGTACTAGCTACGGTGTCTAAGGGATTGATCGATGGTTGGGGATTAATTTCAATTCATCAAGAGGTTGTCCTCCCAATAATATTATGAAAAATAGAAGTGCAAAGTGTGTGAGATTAGTTTTATTTTGATGTTTTGTATTTTGTGTTTTAATGCCTACATGGAATACAAACAAAAAATATGTAAAACAATGCAAATCAATCAAGATGATTAAGATGATCCTATGGCTATAATGCAATTAATCCTAGATATAAAATGGTGATAAATCACAGTACCAAAGTATGCAAAGCTAAAGTAAGATATAATGTAAAGTCCTATTTCTAGAAAAGAGAGAAATAATCCTAGGGATAAAAATAAGGATGGCTATGGTAACCTATCTCTGAAGAATGATCCTAGTAAGAAAAAAAGTTGAAACTCAGGGTAGAATGTAGGAAGTGATAGAGGAAGATTGCAAAATACATCTAGACTTCACAATTTGTAGAAAATTAGTGTAAAAATCCAACCTATAGGGGTGTGATAACTACCTAACCATAGTTGTTGATTGTGTAGTCATAGGTGGTGACTGCCTAGTCGCAAGTGGTGATTGAGACAATAATCCAAAGGTTGATGAATAAGAAACATAGAACCAAAAAAATTTATGAGATGATGACTGGAATGCTAGTGGTGACTACATATGGTTTGATGGTCCTAGGCTAATATAAATGATGAAAACAACAATTGAAGGGAAGAACTATGCTATGGAAGATGATACCAATGGAAAAATAAAATGCAAGGGCTAAACATAATCTATGAAAACCATGGAAAATACTAGAAAGACAAAAACTTATTCTAAAAGAAACCAACTATGCCAATAAAAGGATCTATCCTAGGAATATGGGAGAAACACCTAGCTTATACTAATGAAGTGCAACTAATCCAACCAAAATGAAAACAACTATTCTAACAAAAGAAAAATGACTAATCTATGAAATACTAGCAACTATTATAAGGAGAATGAAAATAACAACTAATATATAAAAATAAGCAATAACTATTCTATTGGAATGAAAAACATCTATTCTATGGAAGGTAACAACAACCATGCTAGGCACATAAAAATAACTAAACTAGAAAAATGGAAATACAAACTATGCTATGAAAGTAAATAATGCAACTATGCTAAGAGGATTAAGACAACCATGCTAAAAGAGACTAAAGGTAACTATGCTAAGGGAATAAAAAGGACTACTATAGGTAAAATAAAAATTACTAGATTAAGGAAAGAGAAGGACTATGCTAAGGGACTAAGAACACCTACTTTAAGAGGATGACAAGAAAGTAAACTATAAAAGGAAGGACAACTATCCTAAGGAAAGAGGAACACCTAAGCTAAGGAGTGGGAAAGTGCCTAAACTACAAAGACAAGTAAAGCAAACTACCTAAGGCAATGGAAATCTATTTAGTCTAAGGGACTTGATAAATTATTAGACTAAGGAAAGGAAAACTATGGTAAGCTAAAGAATCAAAAGACTATTCTAAGCTAAAGGATTTAAACTATTATGCTAAACTAGTACTAATGAGCAACTAATGACATAGAGAAATATGGCTATGAATATCTACACAAAAATAAGTTATATAAACCCCTAACTTGTAAGCCTTTACTATTCATGGAGTGGAAAAAATTTGTTGGATGCTTCTAGACCTTAGGTACCCTCAAGATTCACAGTTGGCAGGGGGTTGATGACTAGAATTTGATAGGTGTAACTATAAATCAGTAGGTACGATTGGTTAGTCAATAGATGTGACTAGAAATTAACCAAAGTTCATGGGTGAATATTGGTTTGGGTGATGTATAATCCCCTTATTTAGTTAGAGACCTACAACATAGGCAAAAGGTAGAAAGGTTAGGAAGAAAAATAAATCAAATAAAAAGAAGAATACAAGATCCTAAATAAAGACACATACCATATTATGATAAGAACAAAAGTTAACTATTTTAAAAAAAGAATTGCAAACCATAAAATGCTCAGTGTGTTAAGGATACGGTCCCATCAGGCATGTCATTTGTAATAAGAAGAAAGGAACACCATGCATAAATAAGAAAAGATAAAATTTTATAAAAAATCTTGCTTTTGTCTTTTACAACATGCCCACAAAAGGAGCTTACAACAAGAGTCCTTTTTTATATACAATAATAGAGAAAGGAAAAAAATGGTGTTCTCCAAGATTTCCCTTGCTACAATCCATAGTGGGTGGATTTTTAGTGACCACCCTTGGCCTTGAGATACTCCAAGTTTCTACACACAAGCCCATAAAAAAAGTTAGTAAAACCTATTTATACAATTAAAAAACATTAATAAAAAATTGAGCCAATGCATAAAACATAACTTAAAACAAATTAAAGAGCATACTAAAGTCTTTACTCACAAAGCCCAAGTAAATACTAGAGAAATTCGGAAAAATTTTGGTATGCAAGATCACGTGTTCATGAAATGAAAGGGAAAGGAGGGGATTTATAAAAATTTTATGGGGGAAAGGGGGATGACATGGAGGTGAATTAGCATCATGTGGCACCCAAGTGGCATGGGTAGATGGATGGAAAAATATAGAAAATCTCAGGTGGAGGAATATGCATCATCCTCCATAAATTATCTTGGGTGGAGGATCCTTGGGAGAAGTAAAGAGAATTTAAAATTCTTTTATGTGTAACTTGGACAAATTAAGGGGAATTTAAAATTACTAAAGAAATATGCATGGGGGGATGTGATTGAAATTAAAATTCATAAATTGTGCAAATGGAGGTTGGAGAGGACTTGAGAATTTATGGAGGGATATGACTTTGGGGTTTGGTGAATTGAATTTTTAATTCATTAAAACTACATGGGGATGTGTAGGGAGGATGTAGGAGGATTTGAGAGGATATGAGGATTCAATGGGGGGACTCTCCATAATATTTTTGTGGGGGTTTGGGAAGAGGGTAGAACATTTTGGGGATTTTTTTAGAATTTAAAATTCATTGTGCATTCCCCTTGGGATTTGGTTAGGGATTAGAAAGGGGGATTTATGGCTTAATGAAGGGTTTAATTAGGGATATGGAAGGCTAAAAAATATTGTGGGAATTTAAAAGGGATTAGGGGATACATAGTAATATCTAGGGATTTTCTTAGGATTTTTAAATTAATAATACAAATCTCCTAGGGATTGGATATGGCTTAAGATGGGATTAAGGATTGATGAGGGGCTATATTAGGGGGATTAGAGGGGTAAGCTAGATTATGGAAATTTTGAGAAAATTGGGTGGAATAAATGAGGTATTATATGGAAATTAGAGGATTAGGGAGGCTAAGAGGGCATTAAGGGAAATTAGAGGAATTTAGGGAATTATAAGGCTTAAGAAGATTTTAGAAGAAATCAAAGAAATTAGAAAATAATTAGAGAGAATTAGAGCTAGTTGGAGGAAAATTAGGAGAAATTAGAAGGAATAGAAGGAAATTAGAGGATATTGAAGGAATTGGAAGGAAATTAGAAGAAATTGAGGAGATTAACTAGGAATTAGAAGGAATTTGGAGGAATTTAGAGAAATTAGGGGGAATTTATCAAAATTGATTAAAATTATTTTCGAGGATACAAAGTGGCATATTTTTGGTGTCTATAGAACCTTTACATTCAATGGACCACCATTTTTGACTTGTGATTCATTTCCAATGAATTTTGATTTCTGGGGTACTCGATCCTCAACATTCAAGGTGTATTAATTTATAAGAATCTAGCTATTGCATCCTCACAAATCCTTCTAGATTCAAGGGTTTCCTTGTTATTGCATTATTGCAACTCCTTCTAGTACATCCAACTATCTATTTATTGCACCATTGAAAATCCTCCTAAGATTAGGTTATTTCTTGACTCGATGTTCCTTTTAAGGTTCTAGATCCATACCCAAGAACCCCTTTGATGAGCACCAGAAATGCTCATATTTTTGCATATATGTCTAATATTTTGTGCAGCATTGTTATATTAGATTTGTACTTCTTATGAATATTTATATGTATTTAATGGTAAATTGTGTATATTGCCTAACTTGTGTGAAAAGCATGTTTTGTGTGTAGATTTAACTATTTTCATTGGTTTTTGCATAAATTACGTCGAGGTCCCTTCTGGACCTGGCATGATCTATTTTCGAAGGAGTTGAGAAAGGAGTATGGTCTTAAGGGGAAGGCACCTTACTCCCATATTCTGATGATAAGGTGCCTTACTCCCATATTCTGACGAAAATGCATCTTACTCCCATATTTCGATGAAAAGGTGCCTTGCTCCCATATTTCAATGGAAGGTGCCTTACTCCCATATTTTTATGAATGAAGTGTCTTACTCCCTATTATATAGTCAAAGGCAGTTGAATCCATGTAAGCGAATGAAGTGCCTAACTCCAGAACAACAAGTTCCTAACTCTTATTAATAACATAACACGTCAGCTACCCTATTTCCACATGAAATAGAGTAATGATTTCCAGTACAAAGAATGTGGATAACGATGATGAGATGTAATGAAGAATCTACTATTTCTAGCAAAGATGAAATACAAACGATAAGTTGGTAAACCACGAATAAAATACGTAGTGTAAGAGTGCTCCGAGCATGCCCGAATTACCTCAATTTGGCATGCAGTCATTGTAATCATATATGTAGCTATAATAGCATTGTAATAGAGAGGTTTGTGCGATTATATAAATGCACAAGACTTCTCCAAGAAAGAGAAAAATAGTAGAATCATCAAACTGTATTGTAATTCATTTTTATGCAATAAATTCATTCAAAGTTCTCTTAGCATTTTGCATACATAGTTGAGCAGGTAAAATCTGCTAGAGTCTGGGCCCACTCCTAGCTAGTATTCCTCCCCTATCCTTTATTTTTCCTACAATTTCATTTCAGTTTTAGTTCTATTTTCCTATATTTGGTTATTTCTTGCAAATTGATTTATTTACTGCTTTATTTATTTTCCATAAGTGTGGTTTGATTTCATTTCTAGTTATTTACTTTCTGATAATTAAAGAGGTTTGGATTGAATGAATTCTATACAAACAACACCCCAAACTATATAATCTATATAGACTCAACTCAGAGGTATTGTAATCACATCTCTATTAGGTACATCGTAAGCTTACGAAATCCTTGGGTTGACAATTAAGTGAAAGGGTTGTGACAACAACGTAGAAATTAACCAATGTTCTTGCCCCAATATTTTGGCACCATTGTCGAGGATGTGCCTATAGTAGATATAGTTACAATACCTAGTTCTATAGAAAATATGATCCAATTTGTGATGAGTTATGAAATATGCATATAAAATGAAATCTTTTATATGTATTTTATCTACAAATATCTAAAAATGGATGTGTTTTGATAATTATTATATCTTATTTGCATGATTTATGACTAAATTTTATCTATGATGTTAAAATGATAAATGCATTAATTTTACATAAAATATGTGCAAGTTATGTATGCTTATACAAGAAAATATTGAAGGACATTTCACAGAAGTTTGATGTTGCAAAACAGGATTCAAACTAGATGTTGAACATAAGAGAAGATAGTCACAAGGATAACAAGTTAAGAATATTGTAGACGCGAGTCACAAAATATAGTTTTTGAAGTCTATTACAAAACACATTTACTAAAATACAAAAGATAGCTATTGAAGAATGTTACCGAAGAAGACTCTCGCAAAGAGTTATGAAAATATTTGACCAAGTCAAGTGACCAATACACTGCTTGCCACATCAGTGCTAGCATGGCACTCTTACATGATAGCATATTTTTATAAAATATTTCTAGTCAACATAGTTGGTTGACTTGTAAAATATAATGCATGAGGATATTAAGATTATTGAAGCTATTGTAAAGTTGTTTTATAAAGTTGTAAAGTTAGTATGTTGTTAGATTGTCTAGATTTTGATGCAATATGTTATATCCTTTATGTGAATAAAGGGGTATATAGTTATATTGCTATATATTGTGAAATATTCAAATTAGAAGTATTTTGTTATGTTTATTCGTGAATTTCCACTTGGACCACTTAGATTATGATATAGTCCAAGTAGGTTAGGGAACTATGTCAGTTTAGATTATTTCTATTAGAAATATAGTTGTCACGTCATGAAACCAACAAAGCCACATGGAAAATACGTGTACAATTTTTATTCAAAATGTCCAAAGTGATATTATATATTACAAAGGGAGACCTTTGAAAAGGTCTAATGGAGAAAATGTCTAATATATGACTATTTTATAATGTAATCTTATATAATTTATGAAATTTGGATGCGCAACCATGTACATTTGAATTTCTAGTAAGAAAGCAACAATAGTTTCTTCTAAATATGGTAACTGTATCTTATAATTTCTTTATGCTTTGCTTGATTTGGTAACTTCCATTTATTCTATTTTTCTTGCAACAAGAAATAACATTAATTAATTAAATTAAAATATATTACGAAAGTTAAAATAGAGTAGAAAAAGGGGAAGGGATTAATACTAACCTTTTGGAGGTAGGGCCCACTCCGAAAGGTTAGTCCCTAAATCTCTTCCCCCACTAACACGGTAGATAAAATTAGAACATAGAGTAAAATTAGAACATAAACTTTATTAAAATTGCATATCATAAAACTATAGAATACATTAAATAAATAATGCATTAGTAAATCATTACATGGATCCACATATATTCATGTAGACTTAGTCTAAATTGCATATTTAATTTAAACACAATTTTATTTTATTTTACTTTCTACAAACTTTAATTTCCTACAAATTTTATTTCCTACAAACTTTAATTTCTTGCAAAACCTGAGACTAAAAGAGATTAGAATCAAGCTTAAGAATTAATCACTATGGTACAATCTATACTGGATTTCTACTCTTTAAATATAACCTGGATTAACCTGGATTGAAAAAATTAAATGTAAGCAACTATAGTTGAACATTTTAGCACCATTGCAAGGGAGAGTAGCATTGTAGTTGTTAATAAAAAAGTTGCTTGGTTGCGTAAGAAGAGAGGCTTACTTGTATGTGTAAAGAGGTAGGTATAAGTCCTTGGCATGCATATGAGTTAGAGTGGCACGATATGGTCCCAACAAGCCCCTTTGTTCGACATTGCCAGGTTCTTTTCTTGAGGAATCATTTTATTGCTTTCATAGTTAAAATTTTATTTCCTACAAATTTTTCAAGCTTTGGGTGATTGCTATTATTTGATTTGGTCTGGGTTCTCCTGTAAAAATAGGAAGTAGGTATGATTGAGTGACACAATCATAGTGAAATGCTCCTAAATAATCAAAGAAGTGATAGCAAAATAATATTTTACTTCAATAATTTCATTTCTAGCAAATTTACTTTTCAAAGTAATATTTTACTTTTCTCCTAGTGTACTAAAATTGGTTGTATGTATTCATAGACCATGAGTCGCACCTAATATTAGTAAAATTAGCATTGTTTAGAAATTTTATTATTTTCCTATTATACTATAATTGATTGTATGGATTCATAGACCGTAAATTGCACCTAGTTTTAGTTATAGCAAGATTGCTTCCGGAAACAAAAATTTTATTTCATTTTTCCTACTGTGTTAAGGATAGCTATAAATTCATTTGCTATGACTTATACATAAACTTAAAAATATTAGGCTTGTTCTGCATTGGTGATAAAAACAAAAATAAAACAAAAATAGAAACAAAGCAGAATCCAAACAAAACCAAAACCAAAATCGAAAAAAAAAAGAGAAGGAAAAACAAAAGAAAAGTTGCTAGATGGTGGGAAACAGTCTAAGACAGTCTACTACAATAAACCTCTAGAAATTATTACAAAAAAAATTATTATTATTATAAATGATAATAAAAATAATAATATATAAATATATATAATAAAATAAAAATAAAGTATATTTATATATATATGTATATATATATCTATATATATTAATAATAAAATAAAAAATAGTAATAATGAAATAAACTAGAGGTATTACACAAGACTAAATTAACCCAACAACAAAGAAACAAATGGCATGATAAACACATTATACCATGAATGTTTCAACCAAGATATTGGGCCTTATTATTTGATTCCTACTACCAAGATTTTCAAGGTAAATTGAGAACAAGATGGCTAGAACCCTAAGAAATTGAAGAGATGTTTGGGAATGGTACAGTCAAACTTAATCCTATAGGTGATTTAACAAGAAGACTACTAGTAAATGGGCATAGGCTTAAACTTTATAAAAAGCCATTATCTAAGGAAGAATTCATACACCACCTTAAGAAACAAGCTAATTTGCAATGTATATTTGAACTGCAATCAACAACTATTGAATAGTAACCTCTCTTAAAAGAAAAATATTATGCTTGCTTTGTTTCATAATGGAGTTCCTATATTTGTAATATTTGTATCTTATTTCCATCAATTTTCAATCTCAATATTTCAAAAAGATCCCAAAAAGACATTTCTTTTACTTATATCAGTTTGAGATCTTGTAGGAAAATTACTGCCACATGTTGCATAACACTTTGTTTGCTAAATAAAATCTAGGTGTTTTCAATTACTCAACCACCACTAGTGTTTTGAGAAAATCTTCATTAAAAATCAAACAGTATTTTGGTGTTATAAGTTACTCCTAGTCAATAAAGTTTCCTCTTGGACTACACACATTATAACAAATAAAAACATTGTGAAGTGTGGAAATACTAACTCATGAGTTACTATTGCCATAAATAGAATGATTTCCCCTACTTATCCATTTGTGTGCATGGTCTAGAGAACCAATGAATTGTCAAAAGGACAAGCTCCCCCTTCATCCTTAAAAAAAATGAGAAAGAATAGTAAGGATATGATCAAATTACCATTAGAACTTTGATAGAGTGGTTGGGAATCCCATTCCCCAAATTTCTAACTTCAAAAAAAAAAAATCCCTTGCTCTCTATCTAAACGAGCAAGTATCCCAAAATTATCTTTTTTCTTCGCCTAAAAATAAGCAAGAATCCCAAAAATAAATAAACATATCTTTCTCCCTCTCAAAATAAGCAAGTATCCCAAGAAAAATTCAATAAAAGAAGGATGAAGAGCTTGAATCCCTGGAATTCTTAGTCACCCGAAAACCATGGGGTGATCCTCATTACAACAATGGGTTGAATGAAATCCACCTGGCAATAAGGTATCCTTACACAGTAACACTAAGTTTGGACAAGACCTATAGAAACTCACAGATAAGCTAGCTTGTTGGCATAAGTGACCATTGTTTTACTCAATCCTTACTCATGATGGAAAATGGTCCTTGAAGAGGCTTGAAAACATTAAGACACCTTTAGCATCATATTGATTTGTGAGATAAATATATGAAATTGTTTAAGGTCACTAGGATGCTTGAGTCTTTGTGAAACAACTCTAGAATATCATAAGCAAGCAAAAGTCATAACCAAATTTCTATTTTATATGTAGGTACTATAGTCCATTCCATCCTACAAAAATATGATTTATATTTCCCAAAACTTGACACCTCTACAAGAAAAACAAAAATAAAATGCCATCAAAATTATATCAGAATACCTATCCCACTTTTCAAAGTGTTAAAATCATCCACACCTTTGATAGAGATCTATTTTGCATATATTGATGACTAATATCAAGTTTACAATCATTACTTTTCTCTCACTTGGAACTCCTTAATGAAATTTAAGAAGCACAATTGTGAAAATAATAATAAAATAAACCCCATAAATAAAAATATAATTCACCATAATATAAGTTTTTACAAAAATAAAACCCTCTTCATTTTTTTGTTTTGGCTATATAGCCAAAAATACAGTTTGGGGGGGAGATAAATAAAAGACATTCAGAATTCATAATACAGTTTGGGGGGAAAATCATGTAAGTATTCTCTCAACTCTATAATTTTGTTTTCTGTAGACAACTTCTATAGATGGTTTCTGTAAACATCATCTATAGATAAATTCTATAGATAGTTTCTGTAAACGTCTTTTGTAGACAGATTTTGTAAACAATTTCTGTAAACATCATCCGTAGACAAAATCTGTAGCGCATCCTAAAATTTTTCTAAGTGTCAATATTTAGACTGGCGTAAGTAAAGACGACATGTTTCAACACAGGAATAAAGAATAAATCTATTAATAATATTTTTTAAGGTTTCAAGAAAAGAAAGAAGAAAAGGGTAAAATTACATGAATAATTACAAAATTTTCTTTGACCACCCTTTGAAATTCGTGAAATTTGGCATACGAACTAAGGTATGGATTAAAACTGAAAATATATAAGGAACGATAAAAAAATTGATGCCAAAACTTATGCCCAAAAACATTAATCTTTCCACGAATGCCGAAGATAAAATTGGAAATAATATTATGGTAAACGTTTGACATGTATGCCTATTATTGTCCGCCACACATTATAATCTAAAAAGAAAAAAGAAATTTAAGTATCTCCTTGGAAGCATGGACGTAGACCACAAAGGACATATGAGCGTAGACCACGAGGCTAGCATGAAGGTTGACATGGTAAAAAAAAATGATTACCTAAAGTAGACCATGAAAAACCACCAAGGTTTATTAAAAGGGATGAGTATATATTTCTAAATCTATTGTAATTTTTAGTATTTAATAATAATTATTATATCTTATAAAATTAAATAATAATAAAATATTAAATTAAAAATTATATATTAATTTAAAATTTTAATTACTATATATTTAGTTGAACATTATTTTTTATTTAAATATATATATATATATAGATATATATATATTAACTTTCAAATATTAATTGCTTATATTTTAAATGTTCATATAAATTATACATGCATCAATATTTTCATCCTACGAGGGTTGGGACGAAGCAGCTTACACACCTGCATTAAGTATTTTGGATGTTATTTTGGTGAAATCAATTCCTTGATGTCATAGCTACATCGACCAACCATGCATTATGGTAGCTTGTGAATGCTCTCAAGTGATATCACATTGGTATCCTATTGCATTTATCCAAAACTAGATCTATAGTTGAAGAATTATGATTGTACACGTCTAATGAGGTGGCAAATTATTGTATCCTCCTTGTAATACGCCTATATTATGGATCTCCCTTGACATCCTTGTATTATGGCTCATGGAGGTTGACCTGGTGATATCTAGCCCCTGCATTGATTAGTGAATCACAAATGATTTGGTGTAAGATGTTCTCCTATCCTTAGACTCCCAAACCATCGACAACCTCTAAAAAAATGGTAATAGACCATGTTGGACTAGTTGGCGCAATGATTAAAAAAAAACCTGTCGAAATGATCATTCGCTCATCACAGGCCTATGTTATGATTAAAATTATAGTCTCAATGGATTACTCACACAAAATGGGAGCGAGTTGATTTATACAAAGCTCCATGCGACAATCATCCTTGATTGATCATGGGAGTATACAGTGGTGGTGAACCACGTATACAAAAATAGATCCAGATATATTTTTACACCTAAAACCCCATGGAACAGTTGGAGCGACTACTTGACAACTATTTTATTATGTATTCTCTAATAAGGTGGGTTGCACAATATCTACAATTGCTTGAGACTCAACCTGGATGTCACTTCTTACAACATGATTTTTTACTAATTAGTTTCTAGGTGTTTCCTTCAATTCATCTCTAGATGAGGAATCCTAAATGGATGTGAATTATGGATGATTTTTCCAAAATGCAATAATGGCATCAATTAAGAAACTTGCATAATCTGATGTGGTGTGGCATTTGTTTGATTCAACATAGGGTGTTGGTTGTTTGACCTAGTTTTATGAATAGTTGTTATGAATCATTGGCTTGTGGTCCATATCGGTCCTTGATATTCAAAGATAACAACTCATCATCTCCATATTGGCAAGAATCAAGTGAGCCATTTTGTGGTCCATATCGGTCCTTGATATTCAAAGATAACAACTCATCATCTCCATATTGGCAAGAATCAAGTGAGCCATTTTGGATCCTCATTTGCATAGTCGCACCTCTACAAGTTTTGAGGGAGGGGATTGCATAAATTTTGTATTGACAAAAATAGTTTGATACGTACTCGTGTTGGTGAGCAACCAATTGAAAATAAAGAAAATAGAACATGTGGATAAATTCAATATGTTAAGGAATTATGAATCATATCCGTGTGTTGAAATGATTTTGAATATGGGAAAAATGATAGGGAACTATGGATATCTAAATTTAGAATTAAAAAGTGAGATGATGGCTCTGAAAACTAAACTCAAACAGTAAGAAAAAATTTGAATTATGGAGATACTCTGATTTCTTCAATTCACTGGCATGTATTTAAATAAAAATCTATTTGCTATCTAAGATTGTGAACTTATTTTCACAGTTCCTTTGTTTGAAATAAATTTTAAAAAAAGAAGCTAATGTGAAGCTTATTGAAAGGTAATCTAGAATAGCCAAATTCATTGAATATTATTTGGTGGATCGGTTAATGAGTTTTGGTGATAAGGAGGTGATCGTTACTGATAACTTCTTTACCGGTTCAAAGAATAATATTAGGAAGTGGATTGAATATCCAAACTTTGAGCTGACTAGAAATGATGTGACAAAGCAATTACTTGTAGAGGTGGATCAAATATATCATCTGGTATGACCAACATCTCCAATACTTTACAAGTACAATCCTATGAAGATAATAAACACTAACGTGATTGACACATTGAATATGTTGGGACTTGCTAAGAGAATTGGAGCAAGAATTTTGCTAACATCAACATCTGAAGTCTATGACAATCCTCTTGAGCACATTTAAACGAAGAAATATTGGGGAAATGTTAACCAGTTGGAGTACAAATATGTTATGATGAGGGGGAACATGTGGTAGAGAATCTAATGTTTGACTACCATAGGCAACATGGGTTAGAGATCCACATTGCTTAGATATTTAATATTTATAGGTCACAAATAAACATTGATTATGGTTGTGTTGTGAGAAATTTTATTGCACAAGCACTGAGAGGTCAACCACTAATAGTGCAAGCTCCTGGAACCTAGACCAGAATATTCTATTATGTTTTAGACATGGTTGATGGCTTAATTCAACTCATGGAAGGAGGTAATACTAGGCCTATCAATATTGAGAATCCAGGAGAGTTCACAATGATAAAACTTGCTGAAGCAATTAAAGAGCTTATCAAACCTTCAAAAATTATAAAAATGGTTGAGAACACTTCAGATGATCCTTGCAAGAGGAAATCGGATATTACCAAAGAAAAAAGTCTTCTTTGTTTTGCTTGTGGAGAGGAGAAATCGGCTTCCTCCAGATGCAAAATTAATAGCATGGGAGAAATCTACTCCTGGATTCAGATATGGAGGTGGGAAAGATAATTTGAATCGACTAGCTAAAAACCATATATTAAACATTAATCTCATCAATTTATAAAGGTCAATTATACAAAAGATGAAAGCAGAACACACTTATGAGAATTACCTAAGAAATCCAACACAGTTTGGACATTAGTGAAATTATCGGTGGGGTGGTGAAAATATATCTTGCCATATGGTGGAAATATTGCTTGAGAAGTCATGTTGGAGATGAAATTGGTGTTCCCACTATCTCCCAACAAGTCTCCGAATACATAAAATGCAGGGGAATATTTTGTTGTCCAAGAACAAACTAGCCTAGGAACATAGCCCACAATGATACAATACATGATAAATACCACAAAAGCATTCAACACATGCTTTCTACAATCCATGATTTGCAACATTTCTTCCTTTAACACCTTCTACGCATGTATTTCTTTGTTTTGATAGGCTCTCACTTTCTCTCGTGTTTTTATAGACTCTAAAACATTGGTTCTTCATCTCTCCTCAAGGTCAAATGATAAAGGCCATGGTTGATTGTGTCTAAAAAAATGTCTACACACGTGAATAAGCTCTCTTTGAGATAATCATCATGACAATTTAGATAAAATATGGGAATTCCATCCTTTGTGTACTTTCTTCTTCAAGAGAGGTAGAAAAAAATTCTCGAAGAAGGACTTACAAACATTAAAATGTATCGGCTCATAGTGTTGCTGCTACTTGGAAGCTACGAGGGAATGAAGACCCTTTCATTTTTAGGTTCGATTACCTTTTCACATTCAAATTCTGCCTTGCTATGGAATTTGACTATGGTTAATTTCTCCTTTTAATATGTTTAAATAAGCTTTAAGACTGCCACTCATGATAGGAGACTTTCATAAAAAGCTAGGAGTTTCTAAGGACCAATTGATTTGCAAATCCAAATGTTCTCTTATGCAAAATAAACTATTTATATGTTCTAGAAGGATTTTAGTCAATTCTTGGGAGGTGAACCTTGTTGGAGGTGATATTCACAATTTGGAGCCCATGATAGAATACTAAATCGAATGTCTTATGTCATGTGGCTCTAGCTACATTTCATTCCATGGAAGGATGTCTACCATAGTTTCCTGTTATGGTTGAACATTTTCGTTTATAGAGGTAACTTTCCTTGGTGCTCTTTTATTTCTGTATTGTCGTTCTACAAGTTTTATTTCTATTTCTGTAATGTCATTCGACAAGTTTTTGATAAATAGGAAGTTGTAAGGCTAAAACATTATAATGGCTCATTTCAATTATTGAATGGTGTAGGAAATGCCCAATTATATAAGCCTAAAACTATTCTTATCAAATATTCCAACGTTGGGTGGCTTAATTATTGTAATTGGACTGGGTTGAATCTTGATCCATTTGATTTATTCCAAATACGAAGTCTGAGCTCATGGATTTATATATAAAAATAAACAAATAAATAAATAAATAAAAATAAAAAAATAAGATAAAAAATAAATAAATAAAATAATAAACTTTAAAAGTTGATTTAAATATGATTTTAAGATATGTTGTAGTACAAAACATTTATAAGTGTATAATGATAAATCTATATATTTATAATGACATTCTAGTTGTTAGTATAGGTTTGTAAAGAACAACATTATAAAACTTATAAGTCTCATTTATGCATAGTTTTGACATACACCTAAATAAATTCAAGGACACTATTGAGTTTTGCATTGGAAAGTGGGTTTAGATAGGTGGAAGTTGAAAGGCTGATGCTATAGGAGGTAATTAGACTCAAATAAAATACATACTCATTGTATGATTTATAGTACCTTCTTATTTCAACTTATTTCATTTGAAAAAGGGTAATGATGGTAATCCCTATCTAGCCAAATGATAATTTGCATTGTGCTTCTTATCAAATGTATATCACATTCCAAGGAAATATTGTTTACATAAAATATCAACATAAAGGCTTGGATTTGCATGAACAAAACATTAATTATCCACTACAGATCAAACTTTGGATTGATGCAGTTGTTGTAACTATAGGTTTTATGTGTGCATGAGGACATGCACTTCCTTCAGTTTGGAGGAATGATGAATGATAAAATATGCATATATTATGGAATATTTTATATGTCTTTTATCACCAAATATGTGAAAATGGATGTATTTTGATAATTGTTATATCTTTTAAAGGATACCCAACATAAGACCCTGACCTATTTTTATTCAAGTTTGATGTTTTGTGCAGGTCTATGGATTACAAATCAGATGCCTAGAAGTTGAAGTTGTTTCCATCAATGTTGGATGATTCAACCTTGCACTAGTTCATCAGCCTAGGGAACAAGCAGATTACCACCTAGGAGGAGATGAAAAATCTCTTCCTAGAGCAATACCAGGACTTCGGTAGGGCTTGGGATTCCAAAGAGGAGGTCCTGAATATGACATAGAAAGAGGATGAATCCTTGGAGGAATACTAGGATAGATTTAGTTTCAACCTATAGAGATCTCCCCATGCAAAGTTGAGTGACAAGTCCCTCAAAAGCATTTTATTAAGGGGACTGACCAATGAGTCTCTTGAAGTATTAAATATGATCTCTGGAGGAGACATTTACTAGCACCAAATGTCAGACATCCAAGAGTTATGTCAGAATTATTCACAAAGAAAAGGTAAACCAACCCTTAGAGCCATGAAGTCGACAACCTCAATCACAAAAATAGAGATAGGCCACATGTTGGAGGACCTGAAAAAGTGATATGCTTTCATCCTTGGCACTGCAAATGGACACACTCCTACTAGAAAAAAAGAAACAAGAGAATGAAGTAACATTGGCCTACTTCTATCCAAAATGTAGAGGAAAGCACGCAAAGAACTCTTATCCTAAAGATAAGGTCAGGGTATGCACTATTTGTCAAAATAATCATAAGACCAGACTATGCCCATAGCTACCGACCACCAAGAAAAATGCTGAAGTTTTAAAAGCTTATTTTGTGGGGAATCAAAGAAACTGGTAGCAACCCCCTATGGGGAATATGCCAGTAGGAATGCCACCTTATGGAGGGGGAAATTACATGCCACAAGGGCAGGTCCAACCACCCAATATGGGATGGTGGGGACAACCACCCTAGATAAATACTTCCCAAGGAGCTGCATTCCCCAACCAGTACCCATGGATGCCATATCAGCAACTAGGGCAGCAATGGAGAAACTACAGTCCATGGAATGTAGTTCCACCAAATGCAGCCTAGGCTCCACTACAAAAAAGCTTACCAACCCCCCTATAGTGAGACCTACGCAACTCCTAGCATAGCCCATGATCAATCCCAACAACAACAAGATAAACCAACAAGCCTACCAATTGGAAGGTGAGGTGTTTCCTATGTACAATATTAGGAATTGTAATCCTGTATAATTGAGGTCAGGTAGACAGATAGGAGTAGAGGCTCCTCCTCTGATAGAAGAGGAGGAGGATGTACATATTTCAATAGGAGGATCACCTCTGATAGAAGAGGTGGAGGAAGGAACAACTACTAAGAAAATAGAAGAAGAAGCTCCTCCATTTCCCAAAAGGTTACAAGAGTAGAGGAAGCCAGTGCAATCAGAGTTTGACATCTTGTCAAGTCTAAAAAATTTGACTATAACAATTCCATTATTTCAAGCCATAAGAGATGTCCCAATTTACACCAAGGCCATTAGAGAGTTATGTTTGAGAAGGCCAGACCACAAGCCTACCCAGACAATCAATGTGGTGGGGAAATTGGTAGATTTGATGCTTGGAAGGACCTGCCACCTCAAGTATGCAGACCCAGGTAGCCCGGTCTTGATAGTAAATATTGGTGGCCACTCATTGGCCAACACTTTAGTGGACCTGGGAGCAGCTATCAATGTCATGCCAAAAGAGACCATGTAGAAGCTCAAGCCTGAAGCCCACCAAGACTATTTTGCAACTAGCCGATAGATCAATAGTCTCACCAAATGGAATGTTGGAAGACATCATCGTGATGATGGATGCTTGGGAGTACCCAACAGACTTCTTGGTGTTGCAATCAAAGTTTGGCCTGGGAGGCTATCTGCTCATCCTAGGAAGGCCATGGTTGGCAAAAATTGATGCTTACATAAGCTACAAAAATGGATAGATGACCATTTTAGATGGTCAAAATGTCAAAAATCTGATCATCTCTCCACCTAGTGTAGTCTGTTGATACATTGGGGGAGCTTGATTGGGAAAATTAGGATTATAGAGCATTGTCCATGATACAACCCATAATGGCACTAATTGAATTGGAAAAGGAGGTGGATGAGGATAGGATTATCATGGATTTCCTTCATGGAGATTCTTCTCACATCACTCCAGAATCACCATTGGTAGACAACCAAGACCACCACATCAGACAGATTCAGATTGAGCCTGGAAAAATATTGAATATTAGCAGTAAGTTGACACCTATTCAACTCACTGCACTAAAGGATATCCTAGCTAGACATCAGTAGGCCTTTTCTTGGGACTACTCAGACATGAGAGGAATCACTCTGAAAGTTTGTACCCATCAAATTTACTTGGAGGAACAGGTAAGTTCGAGTAGGTAGCCACAAAGAAGAATGAACCCCATAATAAAAGAGATAGTCAAGGTAGAATTACAAAAGCTCCTATTAGTAGGATTTATCTATCCTATATCTGATAGTGAGTGGGTATCACCTCTAGTAGTGGTACCCAAAAATAATGGGAAATGGAGAATCTGCGTTGATTACAGGTCGTTGAATAAAGCAACAAAAAAGGATCACTTTCCACTGCCATTCATTGACCAGGTTCTTGACACACTAGCAGGGAGGAAATACTTCTCCTTTCTAGATGGATTCAATGGATATAATCAAATCTATATTGGATAAGAGGATCAAGATAATACAATATTCAGTTGTCCATGGGGTACGTTCACTTACAGAGTACTGCCCTTCGGACTATGTAATGCACCAACCACCTTTCAGAGGGTAGTCCTAATCATTTTTTATGATATGATGGGAGAAGCAGTGGAGGTGTACATGGATGACTTCACTATTTATGGTGAGACCTTTAAAAAATCCATGGCAAACCTAGAACATGTGCTCCAGTGGTGTGAGGAAACCAACCTATCCTTGAGCAATAAAAAATGTTTTATGATGATGTAGGAAGGGATAGTTTTGGGACATCACATCTCGGTAGAAGGGATAAAGGTGGATAAGAGAAAGATCAAAGTCATTAAGGATCTACCCAATACCATAACGTAGAGGGATGTCAGGAGTTTCCTTGGCTCCACTGGGTACTACCAAAGATTTATTGAAGATTTTAGCAAGATTGCCAAGCCCTTGCATGCCCTCCTATCTAAAAATGTGGAATTCATTTGGATAGAGGAATGCAAACAAGCCTTTCAGATTTTGAAAGAGAAGCTGATAACTTATCCAGTACTAAGAGGCCCAAATTGGGCCATCCCCTTCCATATCTATTTTGATGCATCCAATAACACCATAGGGGTAGTTCTGGGTCAGAAGGATGGTGAAGAATTCTATGCCATTTACTACATCAGTAAGCACCTCACTAGGGCTGAGCTCAACTACATTGTAATGGAAAAGGAATTCCTTGTTGTCATCCATGCAATCAACAAATTCTACCACTATATTATAGGGTACAAGGTTTTTGTACACACTGATCATGCAACCATCAAATATCTAATGAACAAGCCTGCAATTAGTGGTAGGATTATCAGGTGGCTTCTACTCCTGCAAGAGTTTGATGTCACCATTGTTGATAAACCTAGCAAGGACAATGTAGTGGTATATTTTCTATCCAGGTTGACACCCCTAGATCATTCGGCCATGGAGGACCATTTTCCAGATGAACACCTATTTGCTTTGAATGAACAAGTACCATGGTATGTGGATATGGCTAACTATCTAGCCACTGGTAAAGTATCTCCTGCACTCTCACCCCATGAAAGGAAGACATTGATAGAGAAGAGTGCAACCTTCTCATGGATCGATGATTGCCTATTCAAAATAGGGCCTGATCAGATTATGAGAAGGTGTGTTATTGAGCATGAATTTCCTAAAATCCTGAAATCTTGCCATGATGAACCCTACGATGGTCATTTTGCAGGGAAAATAACTGCATTCAAAATATTGTAGGTTGGATATTACTAGCCTTCATTGTTCAAAGATGTAGCTAAACATGCCAATCAGTGTGATCAATATCAATGGATGGGTAGGCCAACTCTAAGAGATGAGATACCCCTCCAACCGCATGTTCACATTGAGCCATTCGATAAATGGAGAATGGACTTTGTAGGGCCAATCAACCCACCATCAATAGGTAAGAGGTACATTTTGGTATGTACTAATTATGTTACTAAGTGGGTTGAGGTCAGGCATTGAGAGACTCCAAGGAGAAGACTATAGCAGACTTCCTATTCTCACACATTTTCACAAGGTTTGGGGTGCCCAGAGAGATCACCACTGATCAAGGGTCCCAATTCACTTCAAGGTTGATCCAGGAGATCATGCAGTAGTATAGGATCAAATACAACAAGACCACCCTGTATCACCCATAGGTAAATGGCCAAGTTGAGGTTACCAACCAAGAGTTGGAAAATATACTCACAAAGATGGTACAACAACACAGGAAGGATTGGACCATGAGGTTACCAGAGGTAGTATGGGCCTACAGAACTACATGGAAAACCACCACTGGTTTTACACCTTTCTAGCTAGTGTATGGGAAGAGTGCAATGATGCCCATAAAATTTAAAATAAAAACCCTTAGGACTATAGCAGAATTAAACCTGAGCCTGGATGATGCATAGAAAGAATGGATTTAACAACTAAACCAATTGGATTAACATTGATTAGATGCCTTGCACATAATATAGGTCATCCAAAGACAAGGAACATAGTGGCACGACTACCACATTAGGTTGAAGCAGTTCAAGGTAGGAGAATGGATGTTGTTGTATGATTCGGTAATGATGTGGTAGTTATGTGGATGGTTGTAATATCCCCATTTTAGCTTGCTCATTATGCAGTGGTGATTAGCCTATTATGCGGTTCCCGTAGGCTAAGATCATGGTTAGGGAACCTCTTTTGGAGGCAGTTTGCATGCTTTGGGTGTGGACTTACTATTTTTAGTAAGTCGGTGATCTTGTAGAGCAAAAATTATGGGTGAGTATTTTGGCTTAATGGGTGCCCAAAAATGCGTTCAGATGTTCGTTCGGCCAATCCAGTTGAGATATTTTAATGATCAAAGTTTAATTTAATATAAAGTCAAATTATAAAATAATGATTGATGGTGACTTTATATTATTATTAAAAAGGGTCCTTTAAGTAACTTAAAAATTATAATATAATAAAGTGACTTTGCAAATGAAGTTTATGAGAATTATTTATTAAAAGTTTTTTTTAATAATTAATTATGGTGCAAAAGTGAATTTTGGCCCTAATTGGTGAAATATGAAGAAAAGGGCATTCATTTCTCAGGGATTATTCTGGGTTTTGGGTTTTTTTGAAGTTTGCTCTACAAAAATGGGAGGAGAAGCTTGTAGGTTGCAGGTGATTTCTCAAGGGCTTGTTGAGGACGTCCATTCTCAGCAGGAAAAATCTTCTCGGTTGTGAAAGATCAATCCTGAAGGTTTGAGAGGTGTTTGCATCCAACATTCACCATTGTGCTTCATTGTTGAAGGAAAATTTCAAGGGTTTATAATGTCGAAATGATGAAGTAAGTATAATATTTATTGAGGTTTTTCAATGGAAGAATTCCAAGGGTTTAATTGATAGATTATTTGCAAGGATTTTTGGAGATTGTTTGAAGTTTGCAGAATTTAATAGTACTACTACAGTAGACATACTGCTACAATACAGTGCTACAGTGCTAGCCTTACATATCCAGCTTCAAACTATCGTACATTTCAAAACCTAGTTGGTTGCAAATTTGGAATTTTTTTCTGGTTCAGTCTAGTTTTGACATTGAATTTTGTTGTGAGTTCATTCTGTTGGAGGAAGAAGAATTGAAGTTTTTTTGGAGAATTTTCTATAGGGATTTCTAGCAAAGAATCTTGGGCTTGTTGGGAAGCTTTCTCAGTAGGATTGGGATAGTTTTAGGTGTGGAATATCACCTCTAGTTGTATATTGGAGCTTTCATTACAGATAAGTTCATCTGTGCATATCGGAGGTAGATAAGGGTTTGCCAAATTTTGAATACAATTGGGATTTGATTGTTTTGGTCATCATTGAGGATTCACACTTGGTGCTTCATCAGTTTATAGAGGTATTTTATAGAATTTTTTGATTAGTATATTTTGAGGGTTTGTAGAAGTTTGATGGAGAGATTGTTTTTTTTTTAAATAATGTAATTTGTGCCCCATTTTGAAATAATATTTGAATGAGTTGCAAGTTTTATTATTATTGTTGAAAAATAGACGTTGTTTGTTATTCAAAATTTATTGTTGCAATTAAACACATCAAAATAGAAAATTATGGGATCCCAATCGAGGGTGTCCATTATAGTTGTATCAGAGTAGGTCATTCTTGCCAGCTTGTAGAAGCCTCAAGTCAATTTTAGATTCAATGGCGTTTATTGATTGGACTGAGAGACAACATGAGTGGGATAGGACCCAACATGAGATAGAAAAGTCCCTCAAAATTTTTGCTACAATGATGAAAGTTCCTCTACCTTCAGTTCCTCTTTAGGTTCAACGAAAGTCAGAGCCGACAGTAGTAGACCAACATAAACAATATAGATAGGAGTGGGATGCACTAGGTTCAAATTTTCAAAAACTCATGTCATTCCAGGATTTTGTGGGTACTCGGAACATGCAAACTCCTAGAAATAGGAGTAGACCAATTCATCAGGGACAAATCCACCAAGAACAGGGAGAACCGATACAACCCACATCACATGAACATTCTGAGATTCAAGAACAAAGAAGGACATGCAACAAAGTGATTACAAAAAATCTACAGGTTTTGAAACCTCCTCACATTAGTAGGAACTAGTTGAGGCGAGATCATAAGTGCTTCACATGCCAAAAACCTTGGATGCTTGGTCATGTTTGTGAGACCAGCTATGACAGTGATTTATTATAGCCTAGTATGGTTGAGGACAACAAGAATATTGAGCTGATTGCAAATGCTTCACCTCAGGAAATAAGCCAGATAGAATATCAAAATGACTTAGGTGATGATGAGTTGCTAGAATATGGTTTGTCATAGGGTGAATGCATATTAGAGTTTCAGGATGACTTGGTCAAGGAGCATCTTGTTGATTATGGGGTAGTAGTTGTGGGTTTACATGCAGTTACAATTGTTAACATACTAGTTGGAGTCCCTACTGCTATTAGTTTTCTTTTGGACACTACTAGGATTGTTTCTAGAAATGTTAGCTCAGTTGAGGTTTCTGTCATGACTGTAGGAGTGGAGACTGATGCATATGTTACTCATGATAATGTTGTCTCAGACTTCATACCAACCATTTCTTATGAGTCTGTTGCTTATTCTCAATCAGTTCATTTTGAGACCATTGAGCATCATGATAGCTTTGGTGATGTAGGGATTGATAGGATTATGACATACAATGGTGACAATGTAGGTGAAGGGTTTGGTTATCAAACCAAATTTTTGGAGGAGAGTGCACAGGTTGTTCTACCTATCGATGATTCATAGAGTGATGTTACAAGGGTAGTGCATTTTGAGGATTATAACTATTGTGATGATATTGTACAACATAACTCACTTACAATGGTCGAGCACAGTCTAGGAGTTGGCATGATATTAGAGGATCATATTATAGTGCCTTGGGATCCGGGTGTGTTGGCATCCGATGGTGATCTTGCACTGGTAGGAGTTGTTTCTCCTTTTGGTGGAATTGCTACCCCAAATTTACAGAGAGAGTTATGCTCAAGGGGCAAATTGGGAGATGAGTACCCGATTAGCACAACAAAGGAGTTGTTTTCAGAGCTATGTCGGGTAGTTGATGAGTTTGATGAATGTCGAATTTCAGATTCATTCATGAGTCCCTGTAATAGTACATTTGTGTGTGATGTTATTCCTTTGTATAGTGTGATGCTTCCTTTACTCGAATGAAAGCCAGATTTATGCAGGTTTGATGGTCAACTTAAGTAGGATAGTGTATTCGCAGATTTAGAGTTTGGGCTAAGCGAATTTACACCTATATACAGTATATGCCAACAGGATGTTGTAAGTAGCTTTGAAGGATTCTATGCTTGGCATGGTCTATGATGTTGATCAGTTTTGCATTTGTGATCAAGGGAGTTGTGAGTGGTACTTGTTTCATCCCTATGAGTTAGTAGTTTCTAGGACTGCTCGACTTTATGTTGGTCCATGGGATCCGGGTGGAGTGTACCCATGGCAGTTGTTGACTTGTGGAGATTATACCTTGATGTCACTTTTGTTGGATGTTTGGTGGTGGGAGTCAGTTCAGATCTTCAGTTGGGACTTTCCTATTCAGTTGCTAGTTAGTAACCGAGTGAGTCTAGTCTGGTGTCTACTGATGGATTGGAGAGATATTTTGGTCAAGGAGTAGATATTCATACTGATGAGAGTTGTTGGGAAGTTATTTCCTTCTTCTCCTTTCACCGTCTTGGATGTATTTGTGTGTTTGCATTGTTATCACATTTTGGGTTGGCATGTTGCTTATTCCTTGGTGAATCAGATGAGGGGTATACTACTGTGGCACTTAGTTTTTTTAGCAATGTCTAGTTGGGTGCACCCGTAGCATGACAATGGTATTCTCATACTAGTGTGGGACCCTGGGATTCTGTCAGATTTTAGTATGGGATTGCTTCTTCTGGAGACAACATTTGTTGGTGTTGTAGTGACCAGTGGTTGCAGCGTTCTGGGATATCGGGTTGTTTTCAGGTGTGTTGCTATATGGCCATGTCTATCTAGTGAGGTATTTTTCATATTTGTTTGGGATCATGGCAGACGGTGCATTGCTTGAGGACAAGCAATGTTAAGGGGGGGTGACTGTAATGTCCCCATTTTAGCTTGCTCGTTATGCAGTGGTGATTAGCCTATTATGCGGTTCTCGTAGGCTAAGATCATGGTTAGGGAACCTATTTTAGAGGCAGTTTGCATGCTTTGGGTGTGAACTTACTATTTTTAGTAAGTCAATGATCTTATAGAGCAAAATTTATGAGTGAGTATTTTGGATTAATAAGTGCCCGAAAATACGTTTAGATGTTCGTTCGGCCAATCTAGTTGAGATATTTTAATGATTGAATTTTAATTTAATATAAAGTCAAATTATAAAATAATTATTGATGGTGACTTTATATTATTATTAAAAAGGGTCCTTTAAGTCACTTAAAAATTATAATATAATAAAGTGACTTTGCAAATGAATTTTATGAGAATTAATTATTAAAATGTTTTTTTAATAATTAATTATGGTGCAAAAGTGAATTTTGGCCCCAATTGGTGAAATAAGAAGGAAAGGGCATTCATTTCTTAGGGATTCTTCTGGGTTTTGGGTTTTTTGAAGTTTGCTCACAAAAATGGGAGGAGAAGCTTGCAGGTTGTAGGTGATTTCTCAAGGGCTTGTTGAGGACGTCCATTCTCAGCAGGAAAAATCTTCTCGGTTGTGAAAGATCAATCCTGAAGGTTTGAGAGGTGTTTGCATCCAACATTCACCATTGTGCTTCATTATTGAAGGAAAATTTCAAGGGTTTATAATGTTGAAATGATGAAGTAAGTATAATATTTATTGAGGTATTTCAATGGAGGAATTCCAAGGGTTTAATTGATAGATTATTTGCAAGGATTTTTGGAGATTGTTTGAAGTTTGTAGAATTTAATAGTACTGCTACAGTAGCCATACTACTACAATACATTGCTACAGTGCCAACCATACATATTCAGCTTCAAACTATCGTACATTTTAGAATCCAGCTAGTTGCAAATCTGGAAGTTTTTTTTTGTTCAATTTGGTTTTAACATTGAAGTTTGTTGTGAGTTTGTTTTGTTGGAGGGAGAAGAATTGAAGTTTTTTTTGAAGAATTTTCTATAAGGATTTCTACCAAAAAATCTTGGGCTTGTTGGGAAGCTTTCTTAGTAGGATTGGGATAGTTTTAGGTGTGGAAGATCACCTCTAGTTGTATATTGGAGCTTTCATTACAGAGAAGTTCATATGTGCATATCAGAGGTAGAAAAAGGGTTTGCCAAATTCTGAAGACAACTGGATTGATAAGTGGAGAACTTGGGTTTGATTATTTTGGTCATCATTGATGATTCACACTTTGGTGCTTCATTAGTTTATAGAGGTATTTACTAGTATTTGCTGATTAGTATATTTTGAGGGTTTGCAAAAGTTTGATGGAGAGATTGTTTTTTTTTTAAATAATGTAATCTATGTTCTATTTTGAAATAATATCTGAATGAGTTACAAGTTTGATTAATATTGTTGCAAAATAGAGGTTATTTTTTATTCAAAATTTATTTTTGCAATTAAACACATCAGAACAAAAAATTGTGGGATCCCAATCGAGGGTGTCCATTATAATGGTATTGTGGCTTATGGATGACTGAGTTGAAATTGTTTTGTAGAGACTCTAACATACTAGTGATTTCGAACAAACTCACTAAGTTTTGTCTAATTTCTCTAAGACCAAATGTGTGTGTAGTGAAATGTTCAATTACCGAATCAAGAGAATGGTAATGACTCAATGCAATCAAGAACAAATGTGTGTGCAAGTGATTTCATTAATCCATCTTGAGTAAATTGAGATGAAACCTATGGAGGATATTGGAATGCTATCTTGTCCTTATATGCAATCAGAGGTCTCTTCAAGAGAGACGTGTCACCATGCATGAGTGTAATCCATTGCCAATCAAGCATCTATAGCCCCGATGGATATTAGCTACATAGTCCAATGATCTAATCTCTAGGCTTTGGGGATTCAAACTACCTAACCATATAGATGGAGATGTAATTCTATCCTTATGACTTTGGTGATCTATGGCGTGTGATGTGTAAAAGAGTTAGAGCTTTGAGGAATTATATTCTCAACCTAAGTGTGATGATAATTTTGCCCTATCCTTACTACTCATTCTTTTTGTTTGAAAGTGTGAGTAGTGGTGAAGAACACTATTTTTTATTTTTTACTATGTGCATAATGGGATGAGCAAGGATGAACTTTCTTATTTTGAGGTTCAACCTAATAATGGTATTATCCCTATTTGATGCAAGATGTTTTTAATATGTTGAAAATATGTTTAATAAGAGTGTTAGAGTCAATCCCAAAACTCAATATTTTTTTAGTGAAATTGTCCCTTGGTCCTAGAGAAAACTTGACATGTTTTGGAGGTTTCTAGAAATACTAAGAGTGGCTGAGTGACTGAAAACACCTAGTGGTAATGAAGTGTGTTTTGAAAATGATAAATTGACTTGTGAAATGGTGTAATGAAATGGATGTGAACTTGGGGATGTCCTTGATTAAGGCAACAATATTTATTGTATAAATTATTGTCTAAACTTAAAAAATGACCCTTAATATGATGGATGAAGTGTACTAAGATGATAATGAATGCGTTTGTATAATACAATGTGTGGAATACAATGTGTATGAATACAATGTGTATGAATGTAGTGTGTATGGATGATATTTTTGTGTGTTAGCCATGTATATATACATGTATGCAAATCACATTAAGCATGAAACACTCACAAATAGATGATTTAAGTGGTTCGGGCTCTTATACTCCTCCTATAATGGCAAGCCTATATGTTCCTCTAGATAGCAGCAAGCAACATATATAAATGCAAATGACAATGCCATACAAATGCAATACAAATGAATTGGAGTTGGTGGTTCACCGGTTGGTTCAACTCACTCCCTAAGGAGAAGCAAACAAAAAATAGGATGGTGGATGGGAAAAATTCTGAGATAGTGCTCATCATGTTCGGTGAATGGAGTGATTAGTGTTCATTCCTCTTTGGATTCATTGTAAGCTATTGATATGACATCGTATTCTTCATAGAATTATTCCAAGTCATTGTTGTGGGTGGTTTCTTCTTCTAAACCTAAATGAAGTATTTAGAAAGCTTGTTCAAAAGAGAAAGTGGTGGGATGAGAATTATAGCCAAAACTTGAACGGTCATGCACTTCTCGATATGGAGTTCCAATTATGGCATGCATGCCTTGTGCATATTGTCCTAGGCCATATCCTTACCAATTGACTCGATGAAAGTATTAGGATGGAAAACTAGACATGTGTTCTATATTAGCAAGGGTTGGTTGCTTGGGTTCATCTAGGGGAGGTGGATAGAACGAGTAATCAACCCCTCTATATATGAATCTAATTCAATTAGGTGTTGAACCCATGGTGTACACCGCTCCTATGGATAAGTATTAGAATGGAAAACCAGACATGTATTCTATATTAGCAAGGGTTGGTTGCTTGGGTTCATCTAGGGGAGGTGGATAGAACGAGTAATCAACCCCTCTATATATGAATCTAATTCGATTAGGTGTTGAACCCATGGTGTACACCGCTCCTATGGATAAGGGTGGATCATGTGGATGACTGTAGTACCTATTTTTTTTTATGCTTAGCGGTGTAATAATGATATCTTGGACTATGTATTTGCTAATTCTAGGATTTATGAGGTTAACTACAACTTGTGAGGATGTGGATGAGGTGGATGGAGTGAATGTGGAAGTGTAAGGCACATGGGTGACTAGTGACTCAAGAAAGGGGGGATGTATGGTGGAATGACATATCATAATATATCAAATCAAATTGTGAGACATCAACTAGTGGAGGTGAAGATGGATTTGGCTGAGTTGTTTGATATATGGTTTATGATACTGATGTGGATGGAATGGTATTGGATGTAGTTTGTATGGTTTATTATGAATGAGTGGTGATGATGGGTGATGTTGATGTTGATGATATGGATGGTATGAATTGGGTTTTACCACATGTACATGTAGTTGACTGTGATGAGAGTGGAGGTGTAGAATTGAAGGCTTGATGTGGGGTAGTGATGGAAAGATCCTTAAGAATAGGAGCTTTGGATGAAGAGGTGGTGGATGGTGTGGTTGATGGGATGAGGAATAGGTGGGTGGATGGAATTATGGATTCATATGTATTTGAAATGAAATTTTAGTACTTAAACGGTTCAATGTTCATTGGTATGCAATGAACTTGTCCCTCATGTACATATTTTAAGCATTGATGCAATATTTAAGGGACACATCTCATATCCCTAATCCAAGAGTACCCAAGGAGTACATTGTAATCCATGGACCCCTCTAGAATGTGGAACATGGTATGCAATATTTTTACCCCCACTTCAATGGGTAAAATAACAGTCCAATTGTTGAACAAAAAGCATCATTGAATTATCTTAAGGTGAATGTGGATTTGGTTATGTATGATGGCTAAGACTGAGATGTTGAAGGGTGGATGTGGTGATGATGTTTATGGAGAACCAGTGTCAATCAACACTTGTTTAAATGGCTTCCTATCAACTTGAGCCATAATATGGAGTGGAGGGTCCACCGATTTTGATGAAATTGATTTAATTTCAAAATCAAATAATGTAATGGAAGGTTCCATGCACGTTAAAATACTCCTCATAAAGCTGTTGAAAGCATTAGTATCTTGGGATTGGAGTTCAATAGACTTTAGAATTTCCATTAATGTCTTGTAGTGTGGAGGAGATTGTTGAACTAGATCATAGATAGATAGTTTAGCTGAATCTATTTTAGGTTGGTTTTCAATCGACTACTCAGTGATATGATGGGTATTTATGGATAATTTGGAAGGTGAGTGGATTGAAATGGATGGCTTGGAAGGTGAATGTGTTGGGATAAATTGGGGGAAAAATGTATGGATGATGAAAAATTATAAGGTTGAGGGGGCAGGCTTGCTTGAGGTGCTATAGAATGTTGAATTTTCTATTGTTGTTCATTTTATCTATTGGTTCTTCTTTAACCTTGGGTAACTTTGTGAATATACCCCATAAAACCTTGGTACTATTTCATGTGGTTGACTTGATTAGAAGGAGTCTTAATGTTTGATCCCTTGTTATTTGTTGTTGTTCCTCATGATGAGGAAGTGGCATTTGGTATATACCAAGGTTTTGGTTTTAATAAGCCAAGGGACTATCAAACTTGATGGTCCCTAGCTCTATCATATCTTGCACCATGTGTTTAAACAACCAAAACTTATTAATTTCATGTCCTTTATATCGATTAAAAGGACAAAATAGGTGCTCCTTATAGCTCTTGACTTATTTAACTTGATCTTCAAGTATTATTTTGGGTAAGGTAATAGCATTGGTGTTATACAACCTATAGAAGAGGGAGGTGTATGATTCAAGAAAAGATATGAATATGCAATCTTGTCAAGTAGATTGTTGATATTGGTAATTTTCCATAGTTGGCACTATGTTATGAAGTTTTTGGGATGGGTAACCGATTGATAATTGATTTGTTGTGATTGTTGTTACATTGGTTGTTGTTGTTGTTAAGTCATTACTAGCTAACTTAGGACCACTTGATTTATTTTATTTGGTTTTGACTGACCAGAATAACTTCCTTTTTCTTGGCCCTTATTTTACCATTTATTTTTCTTAGGCTTTATCTTATCCTCTTGGATTTTTATCTCTTCGATGACACGGGCTTGGGTGAGAGCTTCATTGAATATTTTGTATTGTTTTAGTTATAATAACAAGGAGATGGGTTTTAAGCAACTCCTTGTGAACATCTGAGTCAATTATTCCATTGGTAGGTAGAATGACAACTTAGTAATAACTGCCCTCCAATGGTTACCAAAATCATAGACTAACTCTTCTTCGAATTGTTTAATATTGTATAGGTTAGTCAATGTGGTTTTCTTACGAACATTGAGGGAAAATATCTCCAAAAATTTATCTACCAATTGTTCAAATGTGTAAATATTTTTGTGAGGTAGATGATTATACCAATCTTGAGTGTCTTCCCCAATGTTTGAGATAAATTTTTAAGCATCAAAGCATCTTGATATTGAATCTAAAAATATGAGTGGATAAATGTGTTGATGTGGTCTCAAGGATCCTCAATCCCTTTAAATTTTTCAAATTTTGGTACTATGAATTTTATAGGATATGGTGGTAATGGTACCAAAAATGGATAGGTTGATTAACTAGCTATATCAAGGTAGGATTTTGGTACATCATACTAGGAGTATGTAGAATCAAGCTATTAATCTATTATTGTATTGCTTATATTTTAGGGTCCTCCCTATGTGTGTGGAACCCTTGAATTGTTTAATGATCATGTGGATATGTGGTGTATGAAGTGGTGAATTGTTGTGAGGGAATGTGGTGTTGATGGTTTGATGGATTGAAGGGTATCTAATGATGGTGAATGTGATGTTGGATTTGGTGGTAGTGTGGTTGTTGTTAATGAAATGAGGATGATATTTGGAAAATGTAAGTGTGTTGAGTTGTGGGAATGGAGTGAATGTGGATTAGTGGAGGTGTGAGGATGGAGATCACAAAATATTGTGATACCTGTAGGTCCAAAATGGCCACATCCTTAGAATATATTGCAAATTTTATTCTAAGGTATGTAAGTTCCATTCCGCACACTTTTTAGTGTATTTTGGAGCAGATCTGCTACATTAGTTTCCTAATCTATCAAAAATTAGTGCAATTTTTGCCTTGAGCGATTTTGCTGGAAAATGGTGTGGATTGGTGAAGGCTCCTGATTTCATAAAATTTTTTGGCAATGATGATGTCAGCGCAAATTAAAGTGTGGAATGGAGACTGAGAGCAATTTATTGCATGCTCCAAGCGACTAAGTGTTAGTAAAGTAAATTCCACCAGGTTCATAACATATTTTGATGCGAACTAATGACAAAGTGTGGATTGGTGATAAAAGCACTTTTACATTGTAAAAAGTATGAATTGGAAACAAAGAGTAAGTTTACACTAGCTTTAGTGTGGAATGAGGATAAAATTCTTTTTACACTACAAACAGTGTAGATTGGAGACAAAGGATGATTTAAACTTACTCAAGTGTGGATTCCTGATTTTGCAATTTTTTTTAGAAAAGGTGATGTTAGATTGTTTTAAGGTGTGTATTCCAGAAGCTTTGAATATGAAGAATAAGAAAAGGAAGGGTAATGAGTGGATTGCATCTGAATTACCTCTTAGTTCATTTTATGCCTAAATACAATTTCACAAGATCAAGGCTATAATGATGATGTCAGTGAATTTAAAGTGTAGAATGGTGCCTGAGTTCTCCCCACCAATTTGCAAAGTATCTTATGAGGTTTTAATCATATTCATCCATGATGAAGATCAATGGTTGAGAACTTTCTAACACTGATAAGGTATTTAAAAGAATTTTCTCATCAGACCAGAGCACAATTAGTTGGAGGGTAGGAAGATGAAGCATTGAGGGTTTTCAAGAACAAGAACTAGATGCAGTTGCAAATCTATGATAGAGCTGAGCTTCCAAGAATGATTTATGGATGAGATGCAATGTCCAAATATCAGAACTCCAACTACCAACAACAAACCAATAAGTTGTAGAGGTATACTGCCATAGTAGATTTCTCACAGTGGATTTCTCATAGCTCTGCAACTAGTAATATGATGCTAGCAAACACTTTTCTAAGCTATAAATATACAATCTTTATAATATCTCCTAAAAATATTCTTTCATTTACAAACTATAAATAGAGGCCAAACCCTCATTTTTAGGGTCAGCTCTAGTGCATTTGCTTGCCCTACTATAAATATTCTTGTGAGCTAATGGAAGGAGCATTACTCTGATTATTTCACTCATATTTGTCATCTTCATTATCTTGTACAAGAGGTTCAAAATATTGAGTTGCATTTTTGTAAATACTTAAATGGTTAGTTCATTCCAGATTTTGGATTACTAGTTGTGATAGTAGTTGAAATCTATTCTTGATTAGATCTCCATTATTATGAAGTTTATTTCTATAAAAATCTAACTATTGGTTTATTTTGTTATTTGGATTATCAATATCGGATGTTGGAATTACTTTATGCAATATATCTCTATTTATGTTTTAATGTGAGAATATTTCATTAATTTGGTTAATGTTAATCTTGAGTGATGGGACACTGGAAATAGCTTATGGGAGCCTTTTGTTGTAGTTTTCTATGTTGTTAGCCTATTTGGCCACTTTTTTTCATAACATTTCTAACCCTAAAACTTTTCTAAACCCTTATCTTAAAACCCTATCGGAGCTTTAATTGAGTCAACATCATTTTAAGTTGACAAGGAACCAGCCTACTCTAGAGGTTGGATTGAAGATTTCTTTGGTCCATCTAATGCTTGAGTGTCAAGCTATGACTATCAGGTGCATGCCTAGATGTAAAATTGGAAGATATACAGTTGCAGTGTCAAGTAAATCTTGATGATATTTTGGTACCCAACAGTTTTTGGCACACCTAGTGGGACCAATTTACAAGGAACATGAAAATCCATCACATGAGTTATTGTTTTATCTCTACCCGAAGGAATTAGTATTTGGTGAATTGTCTTGACCTTATTAATCAAAGAATAGAAAATTCACCTGGAGACTCCCTAGCCTTAAAACCCAAAAAAAATTCCCTATAGATTAGTGTCCTTTCATGTATACCAGATCTTTCAAAATAAATAACCCTAACTCCTTTTTCTATTGTGAGTTACCTTATAGAGGGTCTACTATTATCAAAAGTTTGAATCAATATTTCCTCTCAAAATAAGAGCTTCCTAAGGAAAATCTTGTAGTTAATCCAACAACCCCTCTAGGAGGACCTACACCTAGAAATATGGTAGCAAATGCAACCCCTAATTAGGAAAATGTACCCCCAAATCAGCCATTACAGAAATACCCCAGCTAGAACACAACTGGTCCCCTTAGATTAGCCCATATGAATGTCATTTCCCAGGCTGTGTCCAAGGCTATTCCCACTTATGATGGATTTTGAAAGACAACATATGAGCATTGTTAGGACATTTTGAATCTAGCATTCCATAATGTAAAGGAGGAAGATGTTATTGTGAGAATCCTAGCCCTGTCCTTTAGAGGAAATATTTTGCATTGGTTTAGGAATATTGAGGATAACACCATCACTTCATGGGTAGCATTGGCTGAGCCTTTTGTGGAAGAATTTAATGAATCTACAAACCCTTTATCCTTAATTAATTATTTTACATTCATGCAAAAATCTCAGCAAGAAACTGTTTCATATTTCAATTTGAGGTTTAGCAGAAAATGGAAAATAATTCTCTCTACAGCTAGACCAGCTGCATGCTTGCCTTATATGTATTATGTAAGAGCTCTTGGATCAGATCTAGGCTCGCAAACCCAAAAATATAGAGTGGAAACATTTCCATAAGTTTATAATGCAAAATTTCATACAAAGAATATCCTAATTAATGTGGGGAGGTTACCTCCCAAAGCTGTGCTACCTTATAGTTCAAAAACCACTAACGGACAAAGCCAAACTACAAGCTCATATTACATGGATCCCATTTCCTTATCATCCCCATATTCATAATTGAATCTCATTACTCAATTGAAAGCACCCTATATTGTAGTTCCTTTCCCTCCCCTTCCTTATCATACCTCTCAAGGATTTTTTGCCATTCTTGATATACAAAATACTCTAAAAACTTTGAGTAACAGAATAAATTCAATAGAAAAAAGAGATCAGGAGAGATCTCAATAGAGGAGATTTTTATATGTGAACAAATATCAAAGACCTGGTCCTAGTAACCATACTGGGGTTAAAGTAAATGCAGCATATGAAGAACCTGAGTGTTCTTCAGAAACAACTCTAGTGAATATTTGGTTTTTGGTATGTAGTGATCCTCATGATTCACAGTCTTGTATCATGTACCAACACCATGTTAAATGAGCTATGGATCAATCTAAGAGGAATCAAAAGGGAAGAGTAAATATGTTATGGTAGCCTGAGATGGCCCAATTTTTGTTATGACCAGGTCAGGTACGAAAAACTTGCAAGTGGACCCACAAAAAATGGGACAATTCTAAGTTCCTTCTCAGAAAAGGAATGACCCACTCCCCAAAGCGGTGATACTTTTCCTATTCCCTAGGCTAAAGGGAAGGATAAGACAGACAATATCCCTAAGAGATTTGAAAAGAGACTGACAGAGACTAAATGGAGTCTAAGGATGAGTCTCAAGAGAGGATTAGATTCCCTTCTATTACCAAAATATAAAGAATAGAAGCCATTCAACAATATAAAATAAAATATAGTGAGCCAAAATAAAGCCGACCACATTGGATAAGTCTAATTACAACATTGTGGAAGAGATGAAAAGGATTCCATAAAAATCTAGTTTATATGATACCCTTTTCATTCCTGGCCAGATTGACTTGCTTAAAGCTTCTCTCAACAAGTATCCTCAGGATAGGCAGGCCACCACAATCCTTAGTATACCCTCAGAGAAGAAATAAATGTCCCCTACTATTTTGAATAATAAACACCCTACTTTCTATATCTCTTTAAGAATGGAAGGTTGGATAGTTCAAAATTGTATGATATATTCAGGAGCATCGACTATAGTTATGCCTAAAGTAGTTTGTGAAAAGATGGGTATGGATTATACTTGATCTTGCACTAGAGTACTGCAATTGGATGGGACACATGTGAAAATAGTGGAAGTAATAAACAATTTTTTGATGAGGTTACATAGAGCCCCTGAGGTGATAATAGTATAAGAAATATTAGTGGCAGATTTGGAACCCTACTTTAGTTTATGCCTCTCGAGGGAGTTCACTAAAAAATTAGGTGGATGCATGTAAATGGATTATTTCAGCATGGTCATTCCATTAAAAGGTAAGAGGATAAGGATAATATTTGAAAAGCATGTGTCTTATCACACAGAAAAATTAAGGAAGACATGTGCAACCTCACTCCTCTTGAATAATTTGAAATTATGGATAAATTTGAGGAACTAGAACTGGAAGATGAATTACCTTGTAAAGAGGATTACATTCAATTTGGGATAGGCATGGGAACATATAGTATTTCTATAGAATCAGAAAGGAAAATTTTGCTATATCAAATCAGTATCTAAGAGAGACAAAGGTATGGACCATGCAATTTGATGGTGCTAGATGCGAGTTGGTTCTGGTGTGGTACTATAGTTCCAATCAAAAGGGATAAAGAGTTTGACCTACAAGTTAACATGGTCATGCATCAATAATGCTATAGAGTATGAGGAATACATGTGCAACCTCACTCGTCTTGAAGAATTTGAAATTGTGGATAAATTTGAGGAACTGGAACTGGAAGATGAATTACCTTGTAGAGAGGATTACAGTCAGTTTGGGATAGGCATGGGCATATATAGTATTTTTATGGAATCAGAGAGGAAAATTTTGCTATATCAAATCAGTATTTAAGAGAGATATGGGTATGGACCATGAAATTTTATGGTGCTAGATGCGAGCTAGTTCTGGTGTGGTACTACAGTCCCAATAAAAAGGGATAAAGAGTTTCACCTACAAGTTAACATGGTCATGCATCAATAATTCTACAGAGTATGAGGCTCTATGTCTTGGACTAATTTAAGCAAAAAATATGAGCATTAAGGTCCTAAATATATATGGGAACTCTGATTTAATCATACATCAAGTAATAGAAAGGTGCAGTAGCAAGTTCCATTACCTAAAAGTATACAAAAATAGGGTAGGGGATCTGATGGAATCCTTTGATGCCCTAAATATAAATTTTATTCCTAGAGAAAAGAATACTTTGGAAGAATCCTTGGCAGTAAGGGGATCTAACTTCAACCCTTCTGTAGATATTGGTGTTAAGAAAGGCAAGGGAATAAAAATGATTTTCAAACCTACAACATGAGATAAGCAAATTTTCTGGTAGGTTTTTGAGAGTGATAAACAGATCATTGACTTTATGGTAAGAGAAGCCTGTATCTCCACCATCTAAGAAGAAAATATACAATAAATTGATCAATAGGATGTTATTCAGCTTAGAAATAACTATATACCTAGAGGGTTGGTCACCCTAGAGAGCCTATTTGACAATGAGGAGAGGAGAAAGATCAGATCTATGGAGGTCAACGACAAAATATACAAAGAAGTTGAAATAGAAAAATAAAAGAGGCTCAAGGTTGAAAGTTTATGTTCCCCATAATAAGAAGAGGATATTAAAGCTTCATGCATAAAGTACCAATACATTATAGCTTGGTCATATGAAGACCTCAAGGTATATGACAAAAGGATTATCCAACACACCATTAAGCTATAGCCTGATGCAAAGCCTTTTAGGCTGAAGAAAAGGCCTATAAATCCAAGGATTGAAACCATAAAGAGAGAATAGGCTAAGATCATCTATCCCATAAAAAACTCCACCTTGGTAGCCAACTTGGTACCTGTGAGAAAAAATAATGGCAATATTTGCTTGTGTGTAGATTTCAAGAATCTTAACCAAGCATCTCTTAAGGATCACTACCCCCTTCCACAGATTGATCAGATATTATAGATAGTGGTCGGGGTAGAGAGGTTCTCACTATTGGATGGCTTCTCTAGATACAACCAAATTTGGGTGAAGAACGAAGATCAATATAAAACAACATTCACCACAAAATGAGGCACATTTTCCTACTAGCGAATGCCTTTTGGGTTGTCCAATGTGGGAGCCACATTTTAGAGAACCATGGATTATGCCTTTAGGGAGCTTATCAATAAAGTCATTCTTATTTATTTGGATGACATGACAGTGTTTTCCCATAACAAGCATGACCACTTAGAACACCTTGAGCAAGTTTTTCAAAAGTGGAGAGAATTTGGTATTTCCCTTAATCCTAAGAAATAATTTTTTGCAGTACATGAGGGAAATTTTCTAGGTCATGTGGTTTCAAAAGAAGGTATGATCATAGATCCAAATAGAATCCAATCCATTCTAGCCCTTCTACTACCTGTAAACAAGAGAGCCTTGTAGTCCTTCGACCAAATAAACTTTATCAGGAAGTTCATTTCTGATTTTGCATAGAATGTAAGGCCTATATCTAAGCTATTGAAGAAATATGTAAAGTTAAAATGGACTGAAGTGAGGAAAAAATCCTTTGAGGTAATCAAGCAGTCCATTTTCATAACTCTAGTACTAGTAAATCTAGATTTTAGTAAATATTTTATTCTTTACACTTATGGAGCTAAAGAAAGATATGCCTTAGTACTTACTCAAAAGAATGAGAAATGTGAGTAACATCCCATATTCTTCTAGAGTCATAATTTCCATGATTACCAGGTCAAGTAAAATTTTATTGAGAAATAAGTATTTGCAGTGATGAAATTATTGAAGTTTAGGTAGTATTTGGTTCAAAGTAAGACCTTGGTATATGTTTTTCACCCGAATGTAAGAAGATTTATTATGCAAGGTGAAATAGGAGATAAGAGAGCTGTATGGATCACTAAGATCCAAGAGTATGATGTGGAGATTCAACCCACCTAGTTTGTAAGAGGCAGGGTCTTATACCAAGATCTAATAGAGATAGTAGTATCAACTAAAATGATAGCTTGTCAGGCAATAGAAGATGATCAGATTGAAGGGATACAACCAGGTGACTCTGATTGGGTAGACTAGATGATCAATTACTTTCACATAGAAGTATGTCCTCCTGATATTAATGCATCACAAAGAAGAATATATAGAATTCAAGCTTTTAAGTATATCTTACTACTAGAAGGGCTATACAAAAGTAACCTTGATGGAGTCCTCAAGTGCTTAAAATATGATAAACAACAAAAGGTCATTAAGGAGTTCCATGGAGGACCATCTAGAGGATATTTCTCAAGTAGAGTTACAGCTTTGAAGATCATAAGAGCAGGTTATTATTGGCCTACTATATATACTGACACCTTCAAAGTCACTAGAGCCTATGACAAATATCAAAGACATGTAGGGAGGACAAGAATTGCTTCATTCCCCCTCAGGACAATAAAGGTAGAAGAACCTTTTCAAAAATAGGGGCTGAATTTCATAAGTTGTGATCAATTTTATAGAAAGTTTGATTTTGAGGTTTGGATTTTTGGAAGCCTTGGTGAGTGATAACGGACCAACCTTTATAGGAGCCAAATATATTGAATTTTATAGAAAGTATGGCATAACCATTAAGAATAGTTCAAATTATTACCCTCAAGGGAATGGACTTGCAGAATCTACCAACAAAAATTTGTTAAGGATTTTGAGGAGATCACTAGAAGGGAATAAAATAAGTTGGCACCTAATTCTAGAACAAGCTTTGTGGGCATACAATATTACTATCAAGAAGTCCATAAATACTTCTCCTTATGCTCTAGTATATAGTAAGGAGGTGGTGTTACCTATCCATTTGGATATTCCAACACTCAAACTGATAAATATAGAAGAAGAATCAAAAGAAAATCCAGTGGAAACGAGGCTAACACACCTACTACATTTGGAAGAGAAAAGATCTCAGACCTATGAGAACTTTCAGAAGCATTTCATGGACATCAAGGCATGGTTCGACAAAAGGGCAAGATTTAAAAAATTCCAGGTTGGATATTCAGTTCTCAGGTGGAATGTTGAAAGAGCAAAACCAGGTCACCATCATAAGTTTGACTCCTTCTAGGATGGCCCTTTCAAGATAGTAGAAGCCAATGAGACCAATGTTTTTCAACTTGAATATCTAGAGGAAAAGATATAACCGATTTCGATTAATGGTTTTCATATTAAACTCTATTTTGATTGAAATATAATATCATTGTAATATATGTATATACATTGTATCATATTTCCTTTCTTTCTACACTTTGTATCAATTTTTATTGTAATAGCATATTATGCCAATATATTAAAAAAAAAAAAAAAAATTTGTAAAATATTGGCTAAGTGTTCCCATAGGATGTAGTAGTTCCTATTCCATACTCAAATACACTAGTGTGAAGTGGAATATTATCAAAATTTGATCCGCATTCAAAAGAACCATCATATCAGTAGAATGATAAGCGGGTTTCAATTTGCATCTAAATGAGCTACATTTTAGCGAAATACAATGTGTGTTATTTTTTTGCACTCACATGGACCATGATGCCAGCAGAGTAATGAGGGGGATCTAATCCATTGAGTTTCAAGGCTTCTAAGGTGCAAAATTATGAATTTCATAATCCAACGCAATTTAGAGTTAAGTTGTGCAGAAATAGAATAAGTGTCACCAATCCACCGATTTTAAGTCTACATTTGAGTGGGGCAACAATTCCGCATCATATCACTTGCAAAAAGGGTAAAGGTTTACAATAAATACTGATTTTCCCATGCTCAAAAGAGAAAGGATAAAATGACACTATAAGATTGAAGGATGTTCAAATTTTGACCAATCAAAGGACAAAACCCCACTTGTAAGCTACCAAAAGGGATAGATGGCTAGTTAAGAAGCATGCCAATGGGAAACTAGTGCAGTAGCCATATTAATAGCGAAAGACGTACATGTAGCATTAATAAAAAGAATAAAGCACAAAATACTACTCATTTGATAAGAGCAGCATCCACTGAGTGGAGAAGAGCATAACGATAGCAAAAACATTACCTATAAATTCTATAGAGAAAATCTAAGTCATTACAGACAAATATGGCTTCTGAAGATTCCCAAGAAGCTGGAAAATCAATAAAGAAGGTAGTGGGCCATTATATAGATAATGTAAAATATATAGAGGATACTGATATGGTCCTCATAGAGAGATCGAAGCTCAGGAGAAACATCAACAATAGA
Source organism: Wollemia nobilis (assembly GCA_028583015.1). NCBI lineage: Eukaryota > Viridiplantae > Streptophyta > Pinopsida > Araucariales > Araucariaceae > Wollemia > Wollemia nobilis. The sequence goes on from JAQPPZ010017129.1 coordinate 3,704,634, forward strand.
TACAAGGTAGGAGTGGCCCTGTCAGTTGAAGGTAGATGTGTTGTGCTCTCATTTCTATCTTTTTATATTTGTGATTTCGTCCATCCTTGCCCTGAATTAATATGGTCGCGTTAATTTTATGACCCAATAAGAAAAGTAGTAAATACTGCTAAAGGTAAGACCCTATTTAGAATCATGATTTTAAACTGTAACAAGTTTTTTGCCATAGAAGCATAACCATCGATAAAACAAAAGGAGTTTCGAACAACTACTCAAGCTGGGTATTACTCCCTAGAGAAGAGATATAATGATGGTGAGTCTTTCATAAAGTGGGTATATAAACAACTCAAGTACACTAGGCCTAGAAAAGGATTACCTTGGGTCCCAATTTCCATTGAACATTTTGAACACCTAGAGCTTTACTCTATGTTAGCCTATATGGATGGTCTGGATTCTGATAAAATGGTGCAGGGTTGGAAAATAGTCGTTGCATATTGCATTTCCAATGAGAGGATGTATGAGGAAGACATGGCTAAAAAGGGTATTAGGGTTATCTATTTTTATTGGATGGCTTTCCTTACCCAAAGAATACATGAGCAGTTAGTAACATTGAAAATAAGCTCTAATGCACCTTGTTTTTGACATTGTTCAAGCCTAGTCTCATTATTTTTAACTGTTGGAAGGGATATGATGCCCTAGATTCCAATAAAGGACAAGACCAATGAAGGAGAACCCCTACCAATTTATTATTGGACTAATCATCTCAGAAGTACTGAGTCTTTTTACAAATTCAATTTGGAATTCTTAGGGCCAACATTGAAAATAATGTATGGAGTTTGCCCTAGGATACCACTTCTAGTTGAGAAAATATTGAGGGTAGAGGATGCAGATGAAGGAGACTAGTATCTACTAATAGAGGGCACAGTCATTAGACTGTATGGCTTCCAAGGCAAGTCTTTTCTATTGCCTCACTTTGTCATAGAGAGACTATTTGCCTTATAATATTTAAGACAAGTAGAATTTATTGATTTGAATTATGGTTCTGGGAGAAAGAGAAAATATATGTTGACATACCAAAATGTTAGTGATATAAATATTACAAAGAAATGGTAGGGTGAAAAAATTTACCAATACCTAGATAGGTTGGGTATGTTCTATATTCCTCAGAGATGAAGTTATGATCCATATGACATATTCTATAAAAGAAATATAGCCTTAAATGGAGAAAAGGCCTATAAATTTGAAAAGATATCTGGGCCCCATTTTTAACGAGGAAAAAATAACAAATAAACTGATCTTTTAGAATGGTATGTTTCTAAAATAGATCAACTCCCTCCATGGTTGGACTTTTATGAGCAAATTATGGATTTTGACCCGGACAAAAATGTAAAATATCAGTTGAAGGAGTCTACCATCAAAGATATTGAGAAAAAAATAGAAAGGAAAGAAGACCCTAGGTCTCAAGAACCTAATGATGAAAAGGTAGAGAATAAAGGGAAATGTATTGAGGCTAAGATATTAGACTGGTGGAGGATGAGAATTGAGACTGGTAAAGTAAAATCCAAATTTGGTATTAAAATGGATGTTGAATTCTCTAAAAGGTATGATAATAATCTCCAAAATTAGATGCCCAAAGACACAAGGAATATAGTGTTAATATACATAATGACACAAACCAGATATGATTCCCCATTCTCACCTTATTAGGAGGAAGTTTAGGAAGAATAGGGACCTAATGCTCCATTAACAGCTACCAAAGTCCTAAAGCCTTTTCAACCTTCAACTGAGCAGATAGAATTTTTTTGAAGGGGGCATGATTAATGATTAAAATGCACTATTATGATGAGAGGATTGTCAGTGCACCAAAAATAGAGGTAGAAAATAGGCCTAAGCACCTATATTTGGGTGCATAGCCTCCAGATATAGATATAAAATGGAAATAAAAGGATGAGAGCTTTAGGTTTACACCTCTAAGTTTCACCGTAGTAGCAACAATGGAATTGAATCCCATTTCTGAGAAGGTATTGCTAGAGGAAACAGTACATGAAGGGTTATTTGAGGAAGAGATAGAAAGTGAGAAGGTTACCTTTCAATTTTTTTAGAGAAAAGTCAAAAGATCCCCAAAAAGAGCTAAGAAAGAGATTTCAAAGAAGAAGAGGTTGGATAAAGAGGATGTAGTTAAGAAAACAATTGTTCCAATTGCTGAAGAATCGATACAACAAGAATAGTAGCAAATCATAGAGAAAGCTCCAAAAAACCCTACATCATTAGGTGAAGGTATGGTCTCTAATCCCTCTTCTCCTCTTCCTCCTCTAGATTCCCCAAGGAAATCTCCCTCCTTTTTTGAACAAGAAGCTATAACAAAGGTACCCTCTCTGCCTCATAGTTCACCTCCTACTTCATTGATCACCACTAAGGTACAAACCAATCCATCTCCCCCAAGGTCATCACAAATTCCTTCTTCATCACCCCAAGTCCCTATTTCATTATCTAAAATTCATTCTTCATCATCTAAAGTTCCACATTCACTAGCTGAGATTCCCATTTCATCATCTATCATAGTTATAAATTCACCATTACGACCACCACCATCATCAAAGAAGCAAGTTGTTTTTAGTTCACCCCCTCACCCATCTATGAGTCTCCCTTTAGTTTCCATAAGTTTACCAATTGCAACCTGGAAACAAGCCCTACAGACCTTGAAACTGATGGTGCATTTGTTTGATGATAATGTTGAAGAGGGAAATAAGGAGTAATATTCTCTAGAGGAAGAACTTGAGCAAGAAGAGAACAATGCTGGGGAAGAGGTCCAACAAGAAGAAGAATCGGATAGAGATGTTGTGGATCCTGAAGGGGCACAAGCTTAGCATTTTTGTTTTGTCTTTGTACATATATAGTCATAAGTTTTGTATTTTTGTTTGATTCATTTTTACTCTAACATAGTCAGAAGGAAAAAATAAAAGCATGAGTCCAGAGAGACATAGAAAACAGTAAGTTTTGTGTGAAGGCATTTTTATCATGTATTGTAAGAGGGCTTTATGAAGAGAACACAACTACGTTTTTGATAGAACAGTGAAGCTTTTTTGCTGGAATGGCACAATGTTTATGGTATAGTCTCCACATGAATAGTTATCCTCTAAGATGCATGGAGTATAATCTCGATATGAATGTTTATCCTCTAAGGTCTTCAAGTTTTCAGAGGGTAGTGTTCATATGGAATTTATTTTTTAAAGAAGTTTTTGAAGATAAGCATTTTTTGACTCCTGATACCCAATGGATAAGACTTTGAGTTTTATGGCTTTGCGAGCAAATCCACCTAGGAGGTGCCAGAATGTAGGTCAAAAATGGCCACATCCTTAGAAAACATTGCAAATTTCATTCTAAGGTATGTAAGTTCCATTCCACATGCTTTTTAGTGTATTTTGGAGCGGATCCGCTACATTAGTTTCCTAATCTGCCAACACTTAGTATAATTTTTGCCTTGAGCAATTTTGTTGGAAAATGGTGCGGATTGGCGAAGGCTCCCAATTCTATAAAAGTTTTTGGCAATGATGACATCAGTGCAAAATAAAGTGCAGAATTGAGACCGAGAGCAATTTATTTCATGCTTCGAGCGGCTAAGTGTTAGTAAAGCAAATTCCATTGGGTTTATAATGTATTTTGGTGCAAACTGATGACAAAGTGCGGATTGGTGATAAAAGCACTTTTATATTGTATAAAGTGCGGATTGGAAACAAAGATTTAGTTTACACTAGCTCTAGTGTAGAATGAGGATACAAGTCTGTTTATACTGCGACCAGTGTGGATTGGAGACAAAGGATGATTTACACTTGCTCAAGTGTGGATTCCCAATTCTGTAAACTGTTTTAGAAAAGGTGACATCAGGACACTTTAAGGTGTGGATTCTAGAAGCTTTGAAGCTAAAGAAGAGAAAAGGAAGGGTAATGAGCAGATTACATCCCAATAACCTCTTAGTTTATTTTATGTCGAAATATGATTCCATAGTATCAAGGCTATAATGATGATGTCAGTGACTTTAAAGTGCATAATGGTACCTAAGTTCTGCCCACCAATTTTTAGAGTATCTTGTGAGGATTTAATTACATCCGTCCATGTTGAAGATCAATGGTTGAGAACTTGCTAACACTAGTAAGGTATTTAAAAGAATTTTCTCATCGAACCAGAGCATAGTTAGTGGAGGATAGGAATATGAAGCATCGAGGGTTTTCAAGAACAAGAACTAGATGCAGTTGTAGATCTACGATGGAGCCGAGCTTCCAAGAATGAGTGATGGATGAGATGTAATGTCCAACTGTCAAAATTCTAACTGCCACCAAAAAACCAACAAGTTGCAGAGGTATGCTACCATGGAGGATTTCTCACAACAAATTTCTTGAAGCTCCGCAACTAGTAATATGATGCTAGTAAACTCTTTGTTGAGCTATAAATATAAAATCTTTGTAATATCTCCTAAAAATATTCTTTCATTTACAAAATATAAATAGAGGCCAAACCCTCATTTTTTAGGGTCGATCTAGTGCATTTGCTTGCCCTACTATAAATATTCTTGTGAGCTAATGGAAGGAGCATTACTCTGATTTTTCAACTCAAATTTTTCATCTTCATTATCTTGTGCAAGAGGTTTGAAATCTTGAGTTGCATTTCTATTAATACTTGAATGGTTAGTTCATTCTAGCTTTTGGATTACTAGTTGTGAGAGTAGTTGAAATCTATTCTTTATTAGATATGTATTGTTAGGAAGTTTATTTCTATAAAAATCTAACTATTGGTCTATACTGCTATTTGGATTATAAATATTGGATGTTGGAATTGCTTTATGCAATAAATCTATGTTTATGTTTTAATGTGTGAAGGTTTCATTAATTTGGGTAATGTTAATATTGAGTGATGGGACATTGGAAATAGCTTGTGGGAGCCTTTTACTGTAGTTTTCTATGCTATTAGCCTATCTAGCCACTATTTTTCATAACATTTCTAACCATAAACCTTTTATAAATCCTTATCTTAAAATCCTATTGGATATTTAATTGAATCAACGTCATTTTAATTTGAGAAGGAACCAGCCTTCTCTGGAGGTTGGATTGAAGTTTTCTTTGGTCCATCCAATGCTTGAGTGTCAAGCTACAACTATCGGGTGCATGCTTGGATATAAAATTGGAAGACAGACAGTTGTAGTGTCAAGTAAATCTTGATAGCATTTTTATGCTCAATAATACGCAAGATGGATTTGAGGTGAAGAATGTGTGTTGCCTTGGCATGGAATGGGGTTTAAAATCTGTCACCTGAGTTTGTTATCGAGGGAAAGAATGAGCATATTTTTGGCCCATGATCAATTGATTAAGGTGTTTCCATGCTTGTTGTATGGCAATTTATGAAGCTGGTGGTGTAGTGGAAGTGAATGGTGGTGAGGTGTGAATGTTGGCCATGTTGGTGGAAGTTGGTGGAGGGTAAGTTGCAAAAGGAATTGCAACAAAATGAGGGATAGTGGATGGAATGGTAGATGGAATTTATGAAGCTACATTGACATGTACTTTGTAGAGTGGATTAGTATAGGTGGTCGTATAGATAGATGGGATGAAGGTGATTTTGCTATGTTTTAGTGGATATAAGTGATGTGAAGGTGCAGATGATGCCTAAAAAAAAAGGTTGGTGTAGACTTGGTTGAGATTGCGATAATGTGAGTGGGCAAGTTCTAGGTGAGAATAAAGAACATGGTTGTGTGGGATGTTAAGCTATTCTAAGATAGGATTAGTTGATCTTAGGTAAGCTCTAACATTTTCCATGTCTATGTAAGTTGTATGATGGTCGGTTGGTGTAGAAGTCTTGGTTTCTGGAATGGAGGTATGGATGGCTCTATGCATCACATCAACATTTAAAGTGAATACTGTATGTGAGGGTCCTATGGATAAATCAAAATTACTTACCTATGTTGGGCTAGATGGGTTAGCCATTGAAGTGACTAGGGAAGAAATGGAACACTCCACGGATGATGTTGGTGCTTGATTTATGGCTCTGGCTTAATTTCTATTCAAAACCATAAGCTATAAGAAAACAAGGGTAGTGAATGTGTGGGATGTGTATGGAAGGTGCAATGACAGTAAAAAGCACATATAATCAAACAAACAATTGAATCCTATATTTTGCAATATTTTTTTTGGGTGTATGGTTTGTGTGTTGTGATGTATACCTAAGCCTAGAATTACTATGCAGGGTGCACTCCTAATGTGTATGGAAAATGATAAATTTTTTGGTGATGAAATCTAGAAAAATTACTCATAGGTCGTTAAGGTGTCTATGGTGCAAGACTGTGGATGGAAATGGAACCCACTGTTACTAGTCTTGATCAATGGTTGGAGGTGAAGTACAACTCATTGATGTTAAATGTGAAATGTGTAATTGTGTGTGATTCTTTTTAAATATTTGTTATCTATGGTGTTCATACAATTTCCAAGAAACCCTCTTCTACTCAACTAAATTGGTGACCAAGAATATCAATACCAAGTTCCTCAAAATAACCTAGGGTACACCTCTTAAGATCTACCCTGAATCATCAAGTGATTCCAACAGTGGAGGGTTCACCTAGTTCTTCCACCCTAAATCATCAAGTGATTCCAATAGTAGGAGTAATTTCGAATACCAATAAATTATTCCAACTTGAAAAAGTAAGAAGCGAAAGACTTTAGCCTAAAGTGCAGCTATTTATGTGTTTTCGTATTATTGCAAACAACATACAAGATAAAAGGTAAAAACACCATAAACAATAAAAACTTAAATTTAATGTGATGAATATTATGATGCAACTAACATGGATGCACAAATGTAAATCTATCCTATGTGTAAACTATATGAAGAAATATTTGTAAATGCTTAGGATGCAGAATGAGTTTCTTTTTAAATAGAAAATATATATCTTCTTGTTAATATCTATTTAAAATAAGCAAAGAAAAATGGAGGTGGGGTTTGATTCAGAATTACCAGGGAGCCTACTTATTTCTTTCCAACCCTCCTAGACATGATGTAGAGTCTCCTAAATGCAGTGAGGCATCTCTTGTATGTGGTTAGACATCTCCTAGATGTGGTGGGGTGTCCCTTAAACATGGTAAGGTATCCATGCAACCACAGATCAAATCTTGTTGCTCCCAAGAAGCCCTAGTTTTATGATTTTTGCATGATCAAATATCTGAAAATTTACAACAAAAACAAAAAATATAGATCAAATTGACAAGGTATTTAAAATAAGAAACCCTTTTGGGGTTCCACTGTGATCACCATTTTGTAAAGAAAAAGTCAACAACACCAAGATAACACTACTAAAAACAACACAAGATATATTGCACAATGAAGAAGCAATATTGTATTAATATGATGGGAGCATTGATCTCCAATGTTACAGTATAATGTGTGTTGATACAATAGTTACGATCAAAGGGTTTAAAAATCCTTGTTTACAAAGAAAATTAGGTGAGCTTGAGTATCCCTACAAGACCACCTAAGCTAAAACAACCATAAATAATGTAGTTTTTGTACCTACAAAATAGATCACAACACCAAGCAAGTCCATAGCATATGTGAGGGCTCCACTGTGTGAGACCCTATTATAAAAACAAATCTAAAAACCCTAGTGTTGTAAATGATGAAAAGCAGTTAAAGTATAGAAAACATAAGATGTAAAGCAATAAATATTTTTACCTTATCGATATTATACTTGGGATTCTAATCCGTGTTCCTACTTTTATGATATTAAGGTGCACGAATGACCAAAAGCATCCGAGGGTTTGTTGGTAGGTTAGGAAACACCTTGGAGTGTTTTGGAAAGGTTGTGAATGCCTTGATGATGTCTAAACTCAATAATCAATAAATGGACCGCTTAACCTTTTAACCTTCATTCACAAGAGTGAATGGTATTTTATAACTTGCCTTTCAACATGCTAGGGTTTTGATAACACCAATGGGTGATCGAGATTAAAACATGATGAATAACTAATATTATAACTTTGACATATGACACAGATCAAGTTAAATGGATGGCTGAGATTAGGTTTGTGATGGGTGGCTATGATTTATTCATATATATTTATATTAAAAAATAAAAATAAATATATAAAATATTTATATTTATATATAAAAACACACATATATATAATGTACGGTGGTGACTGGATTATGTGTGGATGACAAGTGGCTAGGATTTGGTTTCTATAATTTACAATTATATCATGAAGGTACCATGGGGGTATATTAGCATGTAATTTAATATACTCTAACAAGGATAAAATAAAATTCATAAAGCAAGAAAATAAAGCCAAAAGTCACAAATAATTGACTCATGCAAGCAATCTAACAAAAATGTCGAGTGCATGCTTAGACCTTCTCAAGTTGAGGATTAAGTAATGAAGTCTTAGTTGAGCCACCTCATGGCACAATGCAGACACCCAGTTTTGACACACCAACAAAGAAAAAGATATCAAACAAGTCATCCAACATCATCAAACATTAAATTGGCCTTAAACTAGAAATTTGAGCATCATTTTTAGCCCCAAACAAAAATTCCACCTTGAACAAAAATGTCACTAAAATTTTTGAAACTCAACTAGCATGTTTGTAAAACCTTCAAAAACCAAATCCTAGCAAATTAAACTAATTGTTGGTCAATAATACAAATTTGGGAATAAAAATGACTTTGGTGTTTTGTCAAAAAGTGGCAATTTTGTAAAATGATTAGAATTTTTAGCACGAGCTAGGGGCATGCAGATTCCTTCATCCCACTACCTCCTCTGACCCCGTATACTTCAACAATGAACTAGACCTAAAAATTTTGAATTTGCCCTAACTAATTCTCCCTCCTAATATCCTCTCCAAAAAATATTTAAATAGCCCTTGGGGTAAGAATTCCATAAGGAATTCCAAGATAATTACAATCTACCCATATTATTCTATCTCTCTCTTTCATTAGCATTCTTCTTTGAGCACTTTTGCAAGCATCTTCTTGGAGGTAAATCAAGCAAGGTAAATAGGGCTTTGAAGGTAAGGAGGTTTCCTTTGGAGGCAAAGAGGTCTTCTTGGAGGTAAGAAGGGATTTTTTCTAGGTGATAGGACTCCTATTATTTCCCCTTTCTTCATTCCTTTGCTTCCATTTTGCATTTGGTTCTCTTAATATTGGCCTTGTTAATTTGAATCTCCATTTACTTACACTTTTCTTCCACTTTAGGATTCTAATCTCTTTATGTAGGAACTTTCTTGCTTTTTAGCATTTAAATTTGTCATTACAGGTCCTATTCAAGCATCTCATCCTCATTCTAATCATCTAACATCTCTTTTGAAGGTCTCTTCAAGCTTATTCAGCTTGTTGCCCATATTTTTAGCATTAACCTTCTTCATTATAGGGTTTTATATCATCTATTTGCTCTATTTTCTTCATAACACTAGTTGTGCTTTTCATTTATAGTCATATTTATTCTATCATACTAACACTTTATTTCCTCTCCAAGCACATTTAACTTTACATTGCTCTCATTTGCGATATTTAATTTTACATTGCTCTCATTTACAAGCATCAATTTGATTATGAATCTTATTTGCACTCTATTTTCTCACTTATTGCATGATATTTCATATTTTTTATCATATTTACTTGCTCTTTTAATATTCAGGTTATTGTGTTATAAATACAAGGCCATCATTACCTTGTTATCTCACCACTTATAGAATTCTATTATTCATATTGCATTCCCCTGCCCTTTCTTCTTTGCTATTGTAGATTGTAAGTTTATGACAACATTTTACATTTTCAACATTTGCATTGGATTTTCATAATTTCTCACTAATTTTCTTTTGTTGAAGTTAAATTAAGTTGTTATACATCGTTTCTAATATCCTTGTATTTCTCACTCCCTTGTATCTCTAGTTTATCAAAATTTTAGTTATTTTTGGGGATTGTCCACTCTCCTTTCATGTGTGCTTAATTTGATCACAAATTCCCAAGATTTTATAGTCTAAATCCTAAAATTTGTGACCTACATACTTAGTAGATCCTTCAAACAATCCAATCCTACCATTGCATTACAAAAATCCCTAAAACCCACTCTAAAATTGCCCTTGAAATCATCTCAACCCCATTTCAAAACAAAATTTCCACTCCCTATAGCCACTAGTAATTTTATCTCTCTGAAATCCAAAGAATAAAAATACCTCTGAGTATTGTAGGTCAAAATTACTACATCAGGAGAAATAATATGATGAGCCTCTATAGATTTTGAAGTGTGAAGGTAAGATACGACATTGTGACTTGCCTCAATGTCATTGTAGAAACAACCCAAAAATCCCCAAGTATGATAGAATGTAGTGAAAGCACACTATTTTTAGATGTCACTAGAACAAAAGCCCAAAAGGTCCAAAGGTAGCAAAGTATCATGAAATCGTGACATGACCCAACATCCCAATCACAAATGGTTAAAAGAGATCAAAGGTAGTGGAATATCATGACATTATGACTTGACTCTATGTTGTGGTCACGAGAAATAAAGGGGGTTTACTATGAACTAACCATCACGATAGCACAACATATTGAGATATCACTAACGACAAATCTCGAAAGGGCTCAAGTGTAAGAAAGCATCACAAAATATTGAAAAGTCTATGGATTTCATGGGAGATAAAGCCTAAAAGGGCTCAAGTGCAGGAAAGTGTCATGATATCATGACAATTCTGAGTTTTACTGGAGACAAATACCGAAAGAGCTTGATGATTTTCTCTGCATTTCCATCATAAGAGTTGGAGAGACCAAAAGACAAAAAAGGATCATGACATTGTGATATATATTTGTCTCATGGTTGTTACAAGTTACAACAAATATAATATTCTATAATAGTTTTGGTTTACCATGGCCATTACAATATCAATGAAGATGGGTGTATCTAAATAATGATGGATGGACCAAATTTTAAGCTCACCTTCAGTACCTATCTGCTTGTATGGAGAAATCAACTGGCAAATAGATATCAAGCATTATGTTCCATTTTTGGACCAATGACATTGCATGATGTTTTTACCAATTTGGCCACCTAGCATATTGTTGTAACAGCTCTTGATTGAGCTAAATTTGTATTTTGATATATTGAACCGTATAGGTATTATAAATAAGAGCATCAATCTCTTATGTAAGGGTCAACTCTTAGGAATTTAAAAGTTATATGTATTAAGACTTTTTGGAAGGAGCAATATGTGGGTGCAATTTTTACCTTATTGCACCCACATGCCTTTTACAGGATGATGGTTATTTGGAAGAGTTCACAAAATTTTGAGGAATATTAATGGATGGGCGAAAGATATCAAGTGGCAATAGCAACGGTGATTGGTGGACCAAAGTAGTGGGCGGATGATGGATGGAAGTAGGGTTGGTGATAGAGTGGGTGGGTGATCCACCCTTAGAATTGGGTAGAACTTTTCAAAAAGCCCACCCACTTGATGGGTGGGCCTTTCAAGTACCTAGTAAGGGTATAAATGTCACATGACCCCACCCTCAAGGATGATAGAATCTCCCTCCCATATCAGGCAGGAGATGCAAGCACAAAGTGGGAAAATTTCAAAGAAATGCTTTCCCTCTTCCCTGGTGCCTTTACGGGTGAAAAAAAGTACAAAGGAAGCACCCACCCAACATGCAAAGCTCTTACCATCACTTAAATTTTAAATAAAGGATATACCCACTACTACAACCATCTAGTACTAGGTGCTTGTATGCATAAGTGATAGATTTGAGGTACAGTGCTCCCAAGGTGATCAATACCTATCACTTATCACCTAACCAGAGGATCACCAACCAATTAAAAGGATGAGGTATCTAATAATTGATGAACTATGCATAAATATCAAAGGATCCAAAGGCTTAGATCAAAAAAAATGCATCTACCTCCTTCTTGAAGATCAATGCTATCCTGAGAAATAACATACCAGTGCAGTGCTTGTTAGCTTCAAGGGTTGTCTTTCCACCTACTACCATTAATGTTGAATTTTGAATTTGATGTATATATGCCTATAAATAGTGGAACATATCCATTTTGTGACATATTTAGTTGGAACCACCTTTTAGGAATTGACCTCTTCTAGAGATCAATTGCTTTATTCCAATGCGATGGCCATTCTATGTTGGCATTGGTCCACCCTCACCCTACGTGTGGTGTTGGATTGGTGACCAATAGTTTTTTGTGACTCTACTAGGGAAATCATTGAGTTTCTATGTTTTAGGAAATGAGAGTTTGCTGACACCCTGATTTGCCCATATTCTTCCTAAATCACCTGGCAACTCTGACTGCATGACACGTCTATATCATGAGACTAGTCATCTATTTATTCTAAAGATCCAAACATCTTGGAGGACTCAAGGTACAATGAATAGCGTTGACATCGCTAGCAAAGATAGCATGTTCATCTAATGATTCTGACTCTGACTACAATAGAAGAATTGATATCTCTGAATATTGGTGCCATGATGGCTTAGCCATGTTTTCCTTAGTTGAATAACACCAATCCACTGAACCTCCAATGTTGGCATGAGATTCCCAAGGGTTCCCTGAAGTTCTCAAGAATATATTGAATATATTTCTACACTAGCACCCCTCCATGGTATTACCCATGAAGATGTCATGATCAGGCTTTTGATATTGTCACTGGAAGGAAGGGCGCTATTGTGGTACTGATCCCTTAAGAAGAAATCCATCTACTCATGGGTGGATTTAGCAAGAGCTCTCATAGATACATTTGATGGTTCCATGGATCCCTTCCAAATCTTGATACATCTCTCATTCATCAAGAGGGCACCTTTCAAATCCCTCATTGACTTCAAAATTCTATTTGAGAGGATCCAAAAGAGGATTCCTCATTAGTACCAACCATCACCTACTGAGGCTCACTTGTACTATATTTAGACCCTAAAATCAAATATAAAGGAGATTCCCTCAAATTATTTAGGAGGTAGTATGGGTAGAGCGACTCCTTATTCAAGCAAGAAAGACATCTTCAGATGACTCCACCCTCCCATATCCTTTTCCAACCATTGTTGCTTTTCTCCCAACTAAATAGTATCCATCATGGATTCCACCTCAAGCTATGCAAGAGCTAAGGTCGTAGTCTGATGGAATACAAGGGGTGGGTGTCTTCTCAAGCCCATGCAGGAGAATTGCAAGCATTAACCTTAAAAATGTCAACTTCAATTCTTGCACCTTCTTCCAAAAAATAAAGGATCTAGACCAGGGTAAAAATTCCACCTACAAAAAGGAGATATTTTATACCCTTTTTGTATCCAAGGACATGATGAGCAAGGTCCAAGTCATATCTACGATGGCTCAGCTGATCAGCATCCAGTTCCTAAGGAGGTCCCATCAACAGTAGGCTTAATTAATGAATCCTTCATAAACAAGTGCATGAGGATGACGAAGATATATGAAGCTAGGATTTTACAATAGGTGAATCCGAAGGACTGGCAACATTGAAGCTCATTGCTAGACAAACTAGTACAAAAGGAGGGCTCCCACATTGAAAAAGTTATTGCCACATTGATCATCGATTGCATAAGTACTGGTATGCTCGATGATCTACCAAGTTGTGGATTCTTCATGGCTTAGAAAGGTTGGTAATGTCAATCAAACTACAAAAGGTGCCTTAAGTACAATGCAATATGGTCCGATCATTACAAATTCATTGGATGAGCTTTAGAGTGAATCAATGGTTGTGGCGTACCACTCACAATGTAATTTTATGTACGTAAGCTGACTGGTAAATAAAGATGCTTAAGGTGCATATCAGAATGGCATCATTCGGTCCATGATGACTAAAGGAGGACTATGAGAATGCTTCATTTACAAATTCACTTGTGTTTCTCTTGATTATTGTTGTGACCCCGTGTCCAATGGATCTAAGGCTCGAGATTCAAGCTTCTCTATGAATAATATTGTAAAAGATATCCATTTTTTTTTGAAAGTAGTGCCCACTCCTCAAATAATGGGAAAAATGGACTATATAATGCTCTTGAAGAGTAAAAGCAACATGATTTAAGGAACATGAAGCTAAGAATGGTGTTGCAACTAAAGATTCCCTAAAATAGTGGAGATGAGCAAAAAATATTTTTATGATATTATGTCAAAAAGAGGTGTTGCACCCAAACTAACAAATGCCATTGGAATTTTATCCATTCTTGAATCCACTATAATCCTCAATGGGGTATGTTAACGGGAATATGGTCTATGGGGGTGTCCCATGGATTACTTTCCCTTTTATTTCTCTTTTTTTTGTGCATGCTTTGCTTCCTTCTCTTTCTTTAGTTCCTTGCTGCTACCAACCAACAAGGTTAGAAGCAGTTGTTTTTGTGCTTCTACTACTTGTGTTTCCCTCCCTCCCCTCTTTTCCTCTTGTTCTTATTTATTGGTTTTGCTTGTTATTTTCGATTGCCATCTCCATTTTTTTCTTCTCTTTTACCTTCCTCCCCTTCATTTTCAATTCATATTTGGTTTTCTTCCTCATTTTTCTTGTAGCCTCTCTTGGTTGCTTTTGTTTGTGCCCTCACTATCCCCTTTCCTCATTTTGTATTTTGTGTTTCAAGACATAGCTTTCTAGGCCCTCCTTTTCTATAAGGGAAAAGTCCCTGTGAGTCTCCAAGAGTGTGGGTGCAATTTTTGCCTTGCCACACCCACATGATGGTTCTCTATAGGAGTTTGCAAAATTTTAAGGAACATTTATGGATGACCAGAAGATATCAAGTGGTGACAACAATGGTGATCGATGGACCAAAGCAACGAGCGAATGATATATGGAAGCAGGGTAGGTGATAGAGCAGGTGGATGATCCACCCTTCGCCTTGGACAATTTTTTTTTAAATCCTACCCACTTGATGGGTAGGCATTTTAAGCAACTAGAAAGGGTATAAAGGTCACATGACCCCACCCTTAGAGAGGATAAAATCTCCCACCACTATCGGGTAGAAGATGCAAGCACAAAATGGGTGAAAGTTCAAAGAAATACTTGCCCTCTTCCCCAATGTCTTTTTGAATGGAAATAAGTACAAAGGAAGTACCCACCTAGCATGCGAAGCTCTCACCATCACTCAAATTTTGAGCAAAGGACATACATACTACTGTAGCCATATAGTACTAGGTGCTTGTACATAGAAGTGACATATTTTAGGCATGGTGCTCCCAAGGTGATCAATGCCTATCACTCACCACCTAACCAGAGGATCTCCAACCAAGTAAAAGGATGAGGAATCTAAAAATTAATGAACTAAGTAGAAATTTTAGAGGAGCCCAAATTGAACCAGATGCATCAACCTCCTTCTAGAAGATTGACGTTATCCTGAGGAACAGTGTACCAGTGTGGCATCTATCAACTTCAAGGATTGTCTTCCCACCTACCACCATTAATGTTCAATTTTGAATTTGATGTAAATATACCTATAAATAGTGGAATGCTGGTCATTCCTAAGGGTGGCTCTTTAGCCATTACAATTTATATGTAAGGTTTCACCACTGTGTAAATATAGATTCAACATTGTTTGGTCTCCAATTGTTGCCTTTGTGTTATTTATTAAATGTATGAATATTTATTTATATTTAGTCATTTAAGTGGTCTCATATTATCTACTATTTAAATTTCATGGGATTCACTTGGGTACTCAGGGATATGCATTCATAAACAAGGGTTGGAGGTTTATTTTTGCTAAAGCTAGTTTGGATAGGAGTGCTCTAATTTTGCATCCTGGATTTCATGCACCTATTTTCTAGTTTTAAAATTCACCCTTTGCCCACTGCTTCAAAGATATTGAATGAGGGTGTTATCAGCTGATCTGTTAGGTGTGGAGTCTATGTTTTTGCCCATGGTGCACCACCTGCATGTGTCTTAATGTGACTATACCATCCTTATAAGTCATAGCTACGACCATTTTCCATTTTATTTCCCTCCATTTTTCTTTTCCCATTTTACAACATAGATAGTTGGAACCACATTTTGGGAAAATGTCTCCTCCAGAGATCAACCACCCTATCCCAACATGGTGGTCATTTTATGCTAGTGTTGGTTCACCCCTACCCTGTACGCAGTGCCATATTGGTGACCAACACAAGGCAATTAAGATCTATGTTTAACCTCTAGTTCAACATCTTGCAGAACATGTATGTATGAATGGATGAATGTTTCTATTTAGCTAAGTGAATGTGCATGACACTAATTCTACTTTCTAGATTCTTGTACGTTTTTATTCCTTAGTCTTGGAACTACTATTATTTGAAGTTGAATATGGATTAAAAAAATTTATGTATATGATAAGTAACTGGTTGGTCTATAAACTAGTAAAAAGAAACGTTATTCACACATTCATATACCATAATTGCAAATAAGTAATACACAGGTCATTGCCACGAGAATACTAAAAACATATTTGGAATTATATTTATGAAGAAGATTACATATAAAGAGCCTGATAAAGTGCTTGGGTCTGTATAGAAGTGGTTATAATTGCACCTTTATTCAAATATCACAATAGAGGGTTGTATCTCTCCATCCTTATTACAATTATGGAAGAGCTCCCAACTACTTGCACATCCACTGGAAATAATCTTAGTTGGTCGGGCTTCTTGGATAGTTCTTGGGAAATAAAAAAGGAAAAGGTAATGATAAGAGATAAAGGAAAAACACACAGAAGGAGGAAATACAACTGACTTAAATACATGGTTATATGATGAGTGTCGTTGAGTCTCATCATTTAATCTCAATGATTTATCAATCTAGGGTGGTGTCCAAGGTTGTTTACGATAGAAGGTTAGGGCAGAGTGCAATTCAGGCATTCATATTTCAAGCATTTATTGGTGAAGCATATTTTGATTTAGCCTTTTGGTGTCACACTAAACCTAGTCTTAAGAATGGAAACTGAAATAAATTACAGAAATTGAAAACTAAATTAAAATTGCAAAATTTAACAATTAACTACAATTGCAAGAATTGGAAATGGTTGAATTAAAATCTAATCTACTTTTATAGAATTGAAATAACATAAGTGAAATGATGCTAAAATAAAACCTATGCTAAAAACACCTGTCAATATCCTGCCACACAAGGTCGTCAATATTCTGCTATAGGAATTGACAGCAAAATGAAATATGCTGAAATTGAAAGTAGTTGAAATATAAAATCAAAGAACATGAAAATCAATGAGAACATGGAAACAAATATTTAATCTAATTTTTCAGCTGACACACACATTAGCTGTACTAAAACATAATGGATAAAAAATAAATAATAGAATACAAAATTAAAACAAGAAAATAAAATTTGACAAACAATCTGTTAATTCTGTTGTAGCAAAATTACAGATTAAAACCTACCATAAAAATCCTCCTTCTAGATCTGAAATTGGCCCCATACTTCCTGATATAGAATGAGGTGTAAAAACACTCCTTAAATAATTAACACTTGGAACAAAAATTGACAAAAAAATTGTACTTTTATTGCTATCAAAACATGTTGAAATTGTTACAGATAATTGTTGTACAGTCCTATTTGTTGCTGTTACTACTCTCCTCTATTATAATTTCTACCTAGCTCAACCAAGAATGGAGCTATACTTTTATAGATGCATAATATATATTTACAAATATAAAATATACTATTACTATCCTATAGATCAAATCCTATTATGCTGCAACATTTCCTAGTTTTATCCTAGAAGAGGATCAATTGATCTTTTCCCATGAATGGTGGCTTTTGGATGGCAAGGACGACAAAGAAAGTTGGGGGATATTTTCCCTTAACCTTCTCAAAATTCTTTCCCTTTTTCAACCATAAAAAATAGTCAAAAAGTACTTTCTGTTGTCAATCCAAAGATAACTGGCTCAATCTGAAGAAACTGCATTCTATCACTCCGAAGATGTATGCTCAATCCGAATCTCTTCATATTGACTAACTGTGTGGTCTTCAGGTGATCTCAGCTAATTTTCTCAGGTGGGTTATCTCTTAGGAACTAATTTCAATAGCTTTTATCATTCTCCATATGTGAATTCCATGCCTTGCTATTCATTGGTAGCTAGCTAGAATTTACATGGTAAATTGTTGCATTTTCTAGATTTGCTGCACAGTTGTAAAATGTTGGCATTTCTTGCAATTTCAACAAATTAGAACATGGGAAAATAATTCAAATATCAACATGAATAAGTACATCAAGTTGCTACCAAATTTATACACTTTATTCACCAAGTAACCATGTTGAAATAGTGCAACAATGCTGCACAATTATCCTTGCTCTGTTATACCCTATTGTTGTCTATTTAGACCATGTGGGAATGCTTCTAAATAGGTCAGATGTCTTCTGTAGTCCTTCTAAACTTATTTCATCAATTTCCTCATGCTTTGCTTGACAAATTCAAGGTGCTCCTATAAAGTGACAACTTGCTGATTTTTATATGGCTATTTTCTACAGATTTCCAGATTTAGAAAAGTCCTAATAATTTGGCTTCAATGTGGACTTCAAACAAGTTGAAGGGTAGGAAAACATTCATAAACCATTGTGAACTTAATGGATATCAACATACCACATTTGGCTGTTTGAAATGCATATTTTTATTTGCTACTTAATCAAGCAAAAGCAGTCACAAAATGTTGAAAATAGTCAAAAACAGAGATATAATGCTCCTAACATAAAATCATGCAAAAACTTAACAAATATATATTCTAATAAAATATTTGGCATTTAACTTAATAATATGGTAGTTTTTATATGTCAAACATAGTGTAAAAATGAGGTATTTTCAAGCCTCATCACTATACCTATACCAAAGTTTCTACTCTCTAAGGCTTGATTAAAAATCTTCTGCTACAATTCTCTTGTATGTATAATGTTGAGTGATCAGGTTGTGCTATAACTATTTTCTTATTGGCCCTCCATTTTGCCTGATCTCCTATCCTGTAAAAAATTATGGCAAGGACAAAAATGGATAGGTAGCCCACATTTTTCTCCTAGGATCATTTCTGTTGGTCCGGCTTTCATGCACACCCCGGGAAAAAGGATGAAGGCAAGGAAAGCTCCGGAGACACCCACGGGACTGATCCCACTCATCTTTAGGATCTAGCTGGTTATCCAAGGTGCGAGTTACGGAGTTGGGTCGAATGGCAATTCACTCTTTTCCACTTCTTGGAATAGATTTCAATATGGACTCGCTCTCGTTACCTTACAGGGGGTTCCCGAACTTGTTCAGTAGTTGCAAAAGTTGTTGACAATCAGATTTGACTTGAATTCTTTGATCTAGCTCTCATGGGTCAGCAGATTTAAATAAAAGGCAAATAAAGAAAATAAAAATGGATCATTCACGGAAAGCAAAGAGAGGGTAGGGTAAGGCAGAAAAGAGAAGTTTATCAAACATCAATTGTAAACCCAAACTGTCAATCTTATCTATGCTATCAGCTTCACAACAGAACAAATCCCATAAGAAAGTGTCCAACTAGCCTAAGATCACTTTCAACTAAGAGCACAAGGCAGAGTGAAACAGATCTAGCGAAAAATCATAAATCCAAGGGCAACTGGTTAAAATCGGTATCTTTCACCGGCAGCCTAGCTCGCACAGAAGAAGACAGAGCAATTAGAACAAACTTACACCTCAAATCAGTAATTTCCCTAGCAGTACAATAGAACAACCGAAGCCTAACAAAGATATTTAATCTTGACAATGGCATATTTACAAAGATATATCTAACAAACTTTAAATGGAACGGATAACAAAAGAAAATACACTTATCACACTCGCAAAAGATTAGGCTCCCCGGCCATGCTATCACGTAAAAGCTAAAGCACATCAACTCCAAGTCCGAAAACAAAGGATTTCACAAAATTTGCAAGAAATTGCTTATAAGCCTTTATTTCTAAGTCTCCGCCTCCCGCGATTACATTTAGAATTTGTATTTATAGACTCGGGATGGACTCCCGATCTTTTCCAAAATATCTTGCTCAAACCCTAAATCTTATCGCACTTAAACCCTAGGACCCGGGTTTTACAATAAAAATCCATTTAAAAATCAAAGTCCGGATAGAACTTAACCCTTCGGCAAATCAGTGGCAATCAGCCGCCATAAATGGAGAAGATAAAATCAAATGCAACTTGCATTCATCCGCAGCCGCAAATAAATGCCTCCATTAATTCTCGCCGGTGAGCCGGATGAGTCACCACTTCTCCATCAATTTGATCTCCGCAAATCCATCTCTCGAGTTGAAATGGTCTCCATGCTATCAATTCTCGCAATAAATCTGCCATTAAATGCATTTAATGGCTTCTTTTCCTCTAGCATGGCGGTCCTTGACTAAATCTGCACTTTATCTTCGCCTTTATGGTCTTTCCCGGTTGTCCCGCAAGTGCCATGTGGAATCCCGCATGAAAGACAAAAAGATGCATTAGATTAGCATTTTAATTAAATCGAAGCTTAAAACATTAAAAACAGATTAAAATCCGCAAAATAAGCTTGCATGTCGGCTTCGGTTTGTCCCATTCACGCTTTGACACGTGTCGCTACCCCAAGAAGCCTTCCGCTTCCCGCCGGAATGCACTTTCAGGGCAACTATGACTTTCTCTCTCCTGTCGCGATTTCGCGACATGTCGCGATTTCGCGACATGTCGCGAAATCGCGACCCTGCCAGCGCATCGGCAACTTCCTCCCTCGTCGGTCGCAAAAACGCGACATGTCGCGATTTCGCGACATGTCGCGAAATCGCGACCCTCCTGGCCTCCGTACAGCCTTCCCGATTTTCAGCCGCGATTCTAGAACACGTCGCGATATCGCGACAGTTCCCTACCTGCATGCGTTGACCGCGTTGACCGCGATTTTGGAACATGTTTGCGACTTAGCCGATTTTTCATCCTGCAGCCCATTTTCTCTCTCCTACCGCAAAATACGACATGTCGCGATTTCGCGACATGTCGCAAAATCGCGCCCTCCGTACAGCTTGCTTCTCTCTCCCAAAATCGTCGCGATTTCGCGACATGTCGCGAAATCGCGACCTTTTCGGCACTTAGCCGCATTTTGACTTACCCGTCGCGATATCGCGACATTTCCAAATGGAAGTGTCGCGATATCGCGACACTACCAAAAATGGAAAGTTTGATTTTTCAGTGAATTATGCAACTCGTTTTCCGGATTTTCTCGGTACCGTGCAAGATTTTGCTTGTGCATGAATGATTCTAGCATGTAAAAAGTGAATTCTTGGATAACACAACTAGAATGCAAGAAAAAACACAACTTTAAAAAGGAGGCAAGCAAATTTGGATTTAAAACCTGAAAAGATCAAGAGGGTCCCTGCTGCAAAAATGGAAGTTCATAATTTTCTAAGGATGGAATCTCATTTTTCAGAGGGGGTGTGTTGCTTATCAACAAATGGCGATATCTCAAGGGTAAAATAGTAGCACTATTTTAGAACCCAAGACTCGGGTTTCAAAACAAAAAGACCATGCATCATGCCTTGCCACGGACATTCTTCACAATAAATTGACTACTAACCGCCAACCGTTAAAATTTCCCAAGGACATACTAGGTCGGATTACTTCAAGGAAGATTTCGATGTGCAATTTCAAAGGGTATAGAACTTTCTTCAAGGATGACCGAATTGAATGATAAACTTGGATTAATCAACTTTTCTAGATTGTAAAAGGGGAAACCGAGTAGAGCTCTGTTTACTAGTTTAGCCTTTTACAGCCTAGACAGAGTTACCCTTTAGATTTACACGACCCAATTTACAACTGTAGGGCAGAATCTAATATTGGCTGCCTCTTTTGATCATATAACTTTTTTTTTCTTTTTTTCTTTTTTTTTCTTATCTCTTTTTTTTTATCTCTCTTCTTTTGAAATATATCACTATCTGGAAGACCTTAGAGAAATTACAATTTTCTTTTAATATTTGATCAATCTGGAACTATTTCAGTCTAGGCATTGATAGCCTCTGGTGACACCCAAATAATTGCATGAACCATAGTCCCCTCTTATAACCAGCTTTTCTTGGATTCCCCGGGAGTTCCTCCAACTAAACAGAGATAATAGTTTTTCTATCATTAAAACAACTGTGGCAAGTAAGACACAAGATCCAATCATCTCTCTACCTTCATCCTGGATAACAAAATAGTTCCACAGTTCAGAGCAAGCAGACTATCTCAATTAGAATAATGAGCAGAATGGGGAGGCACTGGATTGAGGATTTATCAGCTAGGAATAAAACAATTTTCAGCAGGCTGACTTTTCATTGATTGCTCAGGCAGAGGCAAAGGACATAAAATTTTAGAAGCCAAAGGACTTTATACAGGCTTCCAAGGACAGGCACAGGCTTTAAAGCAAAACAAAATAAAACTGCATAGACTGCAAATAAAATAAACTAAACACTGAAAACTGCACAGCTGTACAGACAAAGGAATAAAACAAACTGCAAGGCTATTTACAAAGGATGCAAAGCACACAGACAGGCAGCAAAATTAAGCTAAAACAAATAAACTAAGAACTCAAGCAAATAAATTAAAACTGCACAGACAACAAACAAAACTGCACAAGCAACAAAATAAAACTAAAACAAAAGACTGTACATACAACAAAGAAAAGGAAAAGCAAGGAAGAAAATAAAAACTGTACAGGCAATAAAAGAAATAAACTAAAAGAACCGAAGCAAATAAAAATTGCTGAACCGCAAAGAAAGCTAAACCGCAACAAAGACCGAAATAAACTAAACCGCAAATCGAAATAAAATAAATCGTAATCGTAATCGTAATCGTACAGATAAGCAAAGAAAAAGAAATGCAATAAAGAAAAGACCGTACAGTACTAAAATAAAAGCAAGCTAAAATAAAAAGACAAAGAAAGGAAATAAAAAGCACCGACAAAAGAAATAAACCGCACAAGCTAAAACCGAAAAACAACTAAAGAAAATCGAAAATCGCAATCGTACGTACATTTAAAAATAAAACCGCACCGACAAAGAAATAAACCGAAAAACAAATAAATTAAAATCGCAGAGCATTAAAATTAAATCGAAATAGATTAAAACCGTACGTACATTGAAATAAAAACCGCACCGACAAAGAAATAAAACTGAAAAACTTCAAAGCTTATTTACAATGCATACATATGTTACAACTTCCCTTCATACTCAAAAAATGCAGCAGTTGGGAAAGCAGAGAAATGGTGCTTTAAAAAATTTTGACCATGCAAGTAATTTAAAAAAAATTACCTTTCAGTGACGAAATGCACTCCGATCGTGCTTCAAAAATTTGCTATCCTGGGAAAGACTTGGGTTTATCGTCTTCCCCGTCCCATTTGAAAAACAAATCTGCAACTCCTTCAAATTAAACAAATCATATAATAACAAATCATATGATAACATGTTTATGCTTCTAATTAAAGGGTTTGCAGTAGTTCTTTCAAAAGGACTCGAATGTAAAAAACCCCCAGGATCAAATACTTTAAAACCTTGACAGACCTAGACCACCACATTTTCAAATTGATGTGACAACCGAAAGAAATCATGTTTTATCTCGTATGCCCCGGTTCTTAACAACTTGAACATTTTGTGGTTGCCGCACCACTTCAATATCCAGGACTTCAATTTTTATCCCTCTAGCAGAATCCTTACAATTTTCCTTTTCACCTGAGCCTTGCTTAGACTTAACCTCATCAATGTGCAATGTCCAAACATCATTGTTGTTATTGATTAGGGCTATAATTGTTCTCACCTTTTCAGTTGCCAAATCATAAACTCCAATATCTGCATCAACACGCTTTATAGCCTTATCTTTGATATTATGTTCGTAAGTTGCAGTGCTTATGTTGAGACAGCTCATCAATTCCAAGTTGGTCGACCACATTCATATTTACCATATTTTCCTCCTTTTCTTGAAATTCAACAGGTGGTCCAGAGTAAGCCTCAATCAAGTTAATGTTTTGTCCAACAATCTGAGGCAGTTCATAGAGGGTGATGTCACCTTTAAGTTCCCTCATATCCTCAATGATGCTATCCTCCTCGCTATTTCTCGCATAGTGAGATTGAATCTCACTTTCATCATCCTCTCATGAGGAAGGATCATTATTAAGTTCGGACTCTCACATTTCAAGTCATAACCGTCCATTTTGAACTCGTTGAAAATCTTGCATTTCATCCACGTAAGTCCGTACAAGACTTTCTCGTCTCTTCGGGAAAAGTGACAGAATCGAAACCCCGGTTGTACTATTTTTGGGTGAACTAGAAATATCAATATTTCTTTGATCTCTAGGAAAATTTAACTCACCAGGAAAAACTTCAGATTTGGGTGGTGCCGTATCACAACCGTTCAGCCTCAAGCACCCGCACTTTGAACTTGTCGAACTTTTCTCTCGTATTTTGCACATGCCGAGTGGATGTGACAGCTAACGGAGTCTCCTTGGGTAGAGCATGACATGTTGGCACTAACTCATGATGTGGAATGGGGTCTCGGAATAGGCATGTTCTCGTGTAACATAGGATATCAAAGGACCGCTCAAAATTTGAGGCCCTAACTCGTCTTTCAAGAATTAAGGCTTCTTTATAAGCCCCCCGCCGGGGTTGTGATATTAATGTCTCTCTTGAGGAAAATAGAGGTCACCGAATCCAATGCATTCTTGTAGATTTCTAAGGCCGGATTTGCATTTGGGATGTAATGGCCGGTCATTCTACCGTAAGCTCTTTGGAACCTCATATTGAAAGACCCGACAGTTTCTCCCGACTCTTTCTTGATGCTGGAAAATTGCCGATATAAAATGTCGGGATCTATCACTTCACCGAACCGTGATATAAAAGCTTTCTCTAGATCATCCCACCTAGTAATGGAATTGCCGGTGAGGTTTAAAAACCAGCCATAAGCTCCCTCCCGGAGAGTGAACGGGAACAATCTGCAGTGCAACATCTTCATGCCGTATATTCAACAATCTTAAAGCATTTTTAAAAGCTAGCAGATGTTCTTCTCAGCTTCTTGTCCCATCATGTTTGTACCTGGGGAGGTATCTTTCTCGGACTTCGGGCAAGTCATGGGCTATACCCGAATGTTCAAAGCTGTGGAGCCCAACCAATTTGCCATTATTCCTTGGCCGACAAGTGATGTTCTCGATTTGTAATTGGATAACCGCAAGTGATGATAGAACTGTTCTTAACAAACCACCGAACTTAAGGCCTTCTCTCGGACAATTTTAAAAACCGCACCGACAACTTTCAAACCGCACCGACAATTTAAAACCTGCACCGACAATTTATAAAACCGTATCGACAATTTATAAAACTGTCTGAGTTCACCGTGGGTCCTTCAAATGTTGGTTATGCCCTTACAATACTTGAACCGAGTTCATGCCCTCCTTCTAGCGCCAATTAGATGTTGGCCGAGGAGGAGGGGAAAATTGGCTACCTACTTTGGATAAAATACCATTTTAGGGCCCACATACAAAGGATTTCTCAACTCAAGTGCACTAAGAACATGTTCTGCCCTCCTTCTAGCGCCAATTAGGTGTTGGTCCGGCTTTCATGCACACCCCGGAAAAAGGGATGAAGGCAAGGAAAGCTCCGGAGACACCCACGGGACTCGATCCCACTCATCTTTAGGATCTAGCCGGTTATCCAAGGTGCGAGTTACGGAGTTGGGTCGAATGGCAATCCACTCTTTTCCACTTCGGAATAGATTTCAATATGGATCGCTCTCGTTACCTTACAGGGGGTTCCCGAACTTGTTCAGCAGTTGCAAAAGTTGTTGACAATCGGATTTGACTTGAATTCTTTGATCTAGCTCTCATGGGTCACAGATTTAAATAAAAGGCAAACAAAGAAAATAAAAATGGATCATTCACGGAAAGCAAAGAGAGGGTAGGGTAAGGCAGAAAAGAGAAGTTTATCAAACATCAATTGTAAACCCAAACTATCAATCTTATCTATGCTATCAGCTTCACAACAGCAAATCCCGTAAGAAAGTGTCCACTACCTAAGATCACTTTCAACTAAGAGCACAAGGCAGAGTGAAACAGATCTAGCGAAAAATCATAAATCCAAGGGCAACTGGTTAAAATCGGTATCTTTCACCGTAGCCTAGCTCGCACAAAGGAAGACAGAGCAATTAGAACAAACTTAACCTCAAATCAGTAATTTCCCTAGCAGCATAATAGAACAACCGAAGCCTAACAAAGATATTTAATCTTGACAATGGCAGATTTACAAGATATATCTAACAAACTTTAAATGGAACGGATAACAAAAGAAAATACACTTATCACACTCGCAAAAGATTAGGCTCCCCGGCCATGCTATCACGTAAAAGCTAAAGCACATCAACTCCAAGTCCGAAAACAAAGGATTTCACAAAATTTGCAAGAAATTGCTTATAAGCCTTTATTTCTAAGTCTCCGCCTCCTGCGATTACATTTAGAATTTGTATTTATAGACTCATGACATACCCCGATCTTTTCCAAAATATCTTGCTCAAACCCTAAATCTTATCGCACTTAAACCCTAGGACCCGGGTTTTACAATAAAAATCCATTTAAAAATCAAAGTCCGGATAGAACTTAACCCTTCGGAAAATCTGTGCATTCAGCTGCCATAAATGGAGAAGATAAAATCAAATGCAACTTGCATTCATCCGCAACCGCAAATAAATGCCTCCATTAATTCTCGCCGGTGAGCCGGATGAGTCACCACTTCTCCATCAATTCGATCTCCGTAAATCCATCTCTCGAGTTGAAATGGTCTCCATGCTATCAATTCTCGCAATAAATCTGCCATTAAATGCATTTACCGGCTTCTTTTCCTCTAGCATGGCGGTCCTTGACTAAATCCGCACTTTATCTTTGCCTTTATGGTCTTTCCCGTTGTCCCGTAAGTGCCGTGGAATCCCGCATGAAAGACAAAAAGATGCATTAGATTAGCATTTTAATTAAATCGAAGCTTAAAACATTAAAAACAGATTAAAATCCGCAAAATAAGCTTGCATGTCGGCTTCGGTTTGTCCCATTCACGCTTTGACACGTGTCGCTACCCCAGAAGCCTTCTCGTTTCCCGCCGAATGCACTTTCGGGTCAACTATGACTTTCTCTCTCCTGCCGCGATTCTCGCGACATGTCGCGATTTCGCGACATGTCGCGAAATCGCGACCCTGCCAGAGCATCGGCAACTTCCTCCCTCGTCGGCCGCGAAAACGCGACATGTCGCGATTTCGCGACATGTCGCGAAATCGCGACCCTTCCCGGCCTCCGTACGCCTTCTCGATTTTCAGCCGCGATTCTAGAACACGTCGCGATATCGCGACGCTCCCCTACCTGCATGCGTTGACCGCGTTGACCGCGATTTTGGAACATGTTTGCGACTTAGCCGATTTTTCATCCTGCAGCCCATTTTCTCTCTCCTGCCGCGAAAATACGACATGTCGCGATTTCGCGACATGTCGCAAAATCGCGCCCTCCGTATAGCTTGCTTCTCTCTCCCAAAACTGTCGCGATTTCGCGACATGTCGCGAAATCGCGACCTTCTCGGCACTTAGCCGCATTTTGACTTACCCGTCGCGATATCGCGACATTTCCGAAAATGGAAGTGTCGCGATATCGCGACACTACCAAAAATGGAAAGTTTGATTTTTCAATGAATTATGCAACTCGTTTTCCGGATTTTCTCGGTACCGGTGCAAGATTTTGCTTGTGCATGAATGATTCTAGCATGTAAAAAGTGAATTCTTGGATAACACAACTAGAATGCAAGAAAAAGCACAACTTTAAAAAGGAGGCAAGCAAATTTGGATTTAAAACCTGAAAAGATCAAGAGGGTCCCTGCTGCAAAAATGGAAGTTCATAATTTTCTAAGGATGGAATCTCATTTTTCAGTGGGGGTGTGTTGCTTATCAACAATTTCCCTTGCACACAAAAATCTTCGCCACCTTGAATAGGCGGTCCTATTGTATCTTGACCCATTTTTTCTTGCACTACATTGGGCCCCACTCTATCTTGTTCATTAGTGGCTATTTTTTCTTACTCTTCTCTAAGATTCTACAGTTTTTGGTCAATAGAGGTCTAAAATTTGTTGTGGAAATTCAAGGTCTTCAGCAATAAACTGGACCACTTCGCTCACCCTATATAGTGTGAAATTTTTCATGTTTGGATCTAAGGATTCGGTCCTAGTCTTATTTCAGTTGGGAGACTATGAGGGGCTTTCTATCTATATCTCATACTCCCAGAGTATATTTGACAATCCCCCAGCTTCTTGTATTTTCTAAAGTTCTTTAGGAGGACTTAGGTGCTCCTTTTGATTAATCACTAGGTTGGCAGAGACCACAAAAGATTGTCCAACCATTAGGTCAATATGGATTAATGGAGATATTAGTTCTTGGGTTGAGGTTGTAGCTAAACTTCATGCTTGATATGAAGGATGAGCTACTATATCCTTCCCCCTTGACATTGCAATGGTGAGCTAGAGGATGTAGAAATCCTTGCTTGCTCCTAAGGAGCCGCATCATTGTCACCTCAAACAATTTTTAATCTTGATTTATGATTTGGAGGGTGGGGTCTTGAAAGTCCCTTGTAAATGTAATGGGGACTAGGGGGACCACTTTTTTTACCAACAATTCCCTGTGTAGCCTTAAGTCAATAGTATAATCCTCCACTACTTCCAACTTAATATGAGATCTATTATCCATTCACGAGACCAATTCCAATGATAGGTCCTACCTAAGGGCCTTCTGCATTTCATCTTCAAAACCATCCACCCTATGTGTAACCTATAATATGGAGAGTTTCCCCATGATAGTATTTTTATGGAAGCCATAAGGATCATAGGATCATAGGATCTTCATGTAATATTCGAGAAATAGTATGTATACATGTTCCAAATTGATCTTAGTAAATGAAAATGGCCCATGTATATGTAAGGGCCAATTATTCAAGAGATTGGTAGCCAAGGAACTCCTCCCTTCTTCCTTATGGACCTAATTTTTTCTTCCTCAAAAATTTGCCTAGTTATTTTTAGGATATTTATGGAAGTGGGGTAGTGGAAATGCAGGGCCTTAAAGGGTAGCTTTGTCCCGTACAACCTGATATACATAATTATTTTGATAAGAAGAAGTCATTCACCCAAGATTCATAGAGGAATAATCTTACACCAACCCCAATACTGTTAGGATATTCTCCACACAATTGAGCATAAACGATCGAGAGGACTTCTTGAAAGAAGGCAGTGTAACTGGATCAATCCTCCTATATGCAAAGTATTCGATATTGAATCACGATGGAGTTAAATCCTCCCATTAAATTGATAAAATAATCCTCCATTTGACCTAATATAATGAATTAAAAATGAATAATATGAGAAAGGAGGAAGCTTCTTCTTGTCTACTAGAATGGCTTCTTGTAATTCTATCAATTCTTGGTTGATGTTGTCACTAATGGTTTTCTCCCACCTATACATGGGCATCCCATCCCTCTTGTTGCACTGGATTATCAAAAACATAACTCCCTTGGTGATTTGCTCTAAATACTTCATCCCCAATACTAGAGTGATCATTTTTGCATAATCCTGGGTCCAAGAGCAGAGTATGGATTTACGAATTAGAAAATTTGGGGGCATGGAATTATTTCTCTTCAGAAGCCTTCCCAAGAAAGAGATCTCAAACATAAATTTGGACTGTAAGGCCAATACCTAGAAATACAATATCATAGAGGTAGTGGAAAGCTTGAACACTCTTCTAATTTTGTTTGTGTGAGCCTAAATAACATCTAGTTGGCATGATCCCTGATAGTTCTGCTATGGGGATCATATGCCACTACCAACCATGCAAGGAGATACAATGAGTGGTAGACCTTAGGGTAAACTAATTTCCCTAGGTTCATGGCCCACTTGTTTTAGATAGGGCTCTACTCATCTTTATCTCTATGTACCCTCATAAACAATCCTCTGAGCAGAGTCGAGTGGCATTGGTTATCTTCCTCTATTGGGTTGAAACAATAGATGGTGATGTTCTTTAGTTCCTCCTACTAGTCTGGTGTATTTTATCTATTTAAAGTAGATTGATTTATCAGTGTCTTTAGGTCCTTGGCTCTCCCCATATTCTTTGTCACTAACCAAGACCTTGTTATTTTTTTTATATGAGCCTTAATGTCTATCACCCTGACCAACGTAGTGCTTTTGGAAGCCATCAGGTTAGGAATTACAATTTGAGAGTATCTCCTTGTGTCATAGATTTCCATTTCTTATCACTAGCTTGAACTCTATGATGCGAAATGGTGCTCATAATACCTTATGCATGCACCAATTCAATTTGCTCTCATTGATGTTGTTGGAAGGATGTCATCACCTTTTATCTCTTTAAAATTGCATTGAAATCTATTGGGTGTAATTCTACTTTTTATTGTCTGAGGGGGTCTAGCTTGTCATTTCATGAGAGTTGGGTGCATGAATCAATTATTCATCAGTACTAGAAGGCAACCCTTTCAATATGCTTGTTTGGATCTCTATACTAGAACATCCAATCATCCATCTATCTCTTTCTTATTGGCTTTGGTGCAGTGTGCTTGTGCATTAGAAACTTGGGGTGTGCAACTCTAAGAGGAGGTGTACAAAATTTGTGCACCTTTATGAATTGTAAATGCTTGAGAGAGGAGGGGCACATGAAATAGAGGGTAGGTGCATAGACTTCATGAGTTTTTAGTACTTTTGTGTGCTCCATTAAAAGTGAGTGCATG
Source organism: Wollemia nobilis (assembly GCA_028583015.1). Taxonomy (NCBI): domain Eukaryota; kingdom Viridiplantae; phylum Streptophyta; class Pinopsida; order Araucariales; family Araucariaceae; genus Wollemia; species Wollemia nobilis. The sequence continues at coordinate 3,735,345 of JAQPPZ010017129.1, forward strand.
ATAAAAATTGGGTGCTTGATCTTTGCGCACTCCTTATACTTTTCGTGAACTCCAAAAGAATAAAGTGCACAAATTCAAAATGGGGTGTGCAATTTTTGTGTGCCCCCTTATGTTTTCACGTGCTCCAAGTGGAGTGCATGACCTAAAAAATAGGGTATGTGAAGCTTACACTTTTCATGTACTCCAAATTAATGGAGCACACAACTCAAAGTGGGGCACGTAAACTTTACGTATCCCTTATACTCTTGTGCACCCCAAAGAAATGGAGTGCATGACTCAAAGCAGGGTGCACAAAATTTGTACACCCTTTAGACTCTTGTGTGCTCCAAATAAATGGAGTGCATGACTCAAAGTAGGATGCACAAACTTTGTGCACCCCTTAGACTATTTGTGTGCTCCAAATAAATGGAGTGCATGACCCAAATAAGAGGCACACAGGTTTCGCGTGCCCTTCTAAAACTTGGTGTGCCCAAAATGAATTTTGAACACCTTCTAAGATAAAAAGGGGGAATAGACTTTGGAAAATTTTAATATTCAGGGTTAAAAATGTGGGGTTGCTTGTAAGGAAAACAAGACAAAGGTATCCTAAAATCCCACCCACTAGCTAGGCAAAAACTTTGACCAGTCAGGATGGAAAAACTATTGTAGGTCTCTACCCATCAGGAGGGTGAAACTTTGGGCTATCAGGAGGGCAAAACTTTTGTAAAACTTTACCTAGTTGTGAATAAAACATTGGGGTAGAGTATAGCAAGAAATATAGAACCTAGGGACCCACCCTGCATCAGAATCACCCGAATACCAAGACACCAAGTTTTGGTTCATCGGATAACGAGCCTTCTAGTCGAGAAGATGAAATTTTAAAAAATGGATCCCAATGCAATTGTAGCTTGTTTCCTATCTAAATAGGTAAGGTAGGTGAGAAAGTTATGGCATAATAAAACTTGGACCTGTGCAAAGTCATCTACCTTCCCTTGATATCTATTTCCAGTCACATCTTCAAAGATGTAGAGTTCCAGTCGAAGGCTTGTTTATATCAATATTACCTTTCCACCTAATGAAATCAAAGCTTAGGTTTGAACTTATTGTAAAAATATTATAAATACTAGAATGTTTTCCATTCCAAGGGTGGCTCTTTAGCTATTATAATTCACATGTAAAGTTTTTCATCATTTTATAAATATAAGTATACTACTGTTTGGTCTCCAATTTGGTCTTTGCATTTTTGTGTTGAATTTAAAATACTTATTTTAGCTATGGCTATCTAAATAATATCATTTAAATTTACCATCTAGATTTTGTAGGCTTTACTTAGTGGCTTTGGAATTTGAATTCATATTGGGTTGGCATTTATTTTTGGTTAAGTTAATAGGGTGGGAGTGCTATAATTTTGCATCCTAGATTTCATGCACCCATTCATGGGTTCTACAATTTACTTTCAAACCACTATGCTAATGGATAAGTTAGGGCATGATTGGCTTATCTATTCGGTAGAATGCTTTTATTTCCACTTGCGATGTTTAGGCTATATGTGTCTTGATGTGACTATAACCCATCCTTATGAGTTTTGGCTACAACCTCCTTTTACTTTTATTTCTCTCTCCCTTTCCTACATTTAGGCATAGGTAGCTAGGACTTGAGCAACCAGTCTTCTCTGGAGATTGTCCAGGTTGCCACCCCAAGCACAGTGGTCATTCAATGTTCACGTAAGGTCCATGAGTGCATCAATCAGTCTCCTTCATGTTAGGTTCCTGTAGGCCCAAAATGGCCACATACTTAGAAAAATTTTGCAAATTTTTCTAAGTCCCAAAGAATCAAGTTCTATCCCACGACCATGGTGTAGTGCATCATGTTATACCCCATGGTCAACTTGGTCAAACTTGCACTTGGAATTTTTTAAATCATCACTCAAATCATGAAGAGGACCCAATGACTTGTAGCAATATCAAACCTATGTAGCCTAGAGCAAGGTTTCGACCTGTGGTCAATGTAGTCAAATTTAGTAAGTTTACTCTCCAAATTATGGCTCACAACACAAGTTATACCCTCACTTAGGCCAGCGTATATTCTATATCATGTGGCCTAGCGCATGCTTCTACATAATGGTCAACAAGGTCCAAATTTACAAGTTATAATTCCAACGTGTAGCATACAATACAGGTTCTACCTCGTGCAAGCTAGTGCATATTTTACCCTACATGGTTCAGTGCAATGTTCCATACCACGGTTAGCATTGATCAACCTTGCACATTGGAATATCAAATCATGGGCTATAACATCTATTAGAATATGATTCTACACCATGGCTAGGATCAGCATAAAAACTATCTAAGAGGAGCGGGCCAGGATATTGTTCTAGCCCACAAGGCTCACAACATATTTTGCACATAATACTATGAAGCTTTCCTTACTCCTGCTCACAATCAAAGAGGTCAACATCATCAAGTGGGACTTTCAAAGAGCGGGCTAGAACACATTTCTATGCCACTACGGAGTTAAAGAGGAATGACAACATGGTCCCATACCACTGGTGTTTTAGATAGTGAATGTGCATATCGAGCTTATAATGCATCAATATTAACCATTAAAACAGGTATCAATGGCTCATGTCTTATGTTCTAAAACACGTATAAAAGCAAGAGTTGACCTAGCACAAAATGGTTGATCATCATCTAAAATATTTTGAACTACAAGAATAGGAAGACAAAGTGATAAATGGATCAAGAACTATGATGGGATGTCAGTTGTATATCTATAGGTAGATATCATTGAAAATAACTATGAATGGTCTCAATACTAGTTTGACACAATCTAAGGATGGGCACCATGGAAGTTGAAGCAAATTGTAGAAATCAATTCATAGAGGAGCAAAAGATCACATGATTTCTTCTTCCTACCAAAATAAAAAAGATACTACCACCTTAACATCTTGCTAATTTGGTGCTCTAAATTCCTTGTAATGTTCTAATTCCTTCAAATATTTAACATGTAAAACTATAAATAGAGGTCAAAACCTCATTTTTTAGGGTCAGCTCTAGAGTGTTTTCTTGCCCTACTATGTAATATTTTTTTGCAAATCAATAGAAGGAACATTACTTGGATGTTTGCCTCAAGATCATTATTTCTACTTTTTTTTATGGAGATTTTATCTGTGAATGATTTTATGCTACTATTGTTATGGTTAGTCTATTATGATGATATTGGATTGCTAGCTTAGAGCACCTTGAAATGTTTCATATTTTAATATATGCTAAAAGGAATTATTTTATATTAGTTTGAGTATTAATCTAATTCTGTTATTTGGATTATTAATACTCTAGATGTTTGAAATAGTTTCTTGAAGCATATCTCTTGTTATTTAATTAATGAAGATTACTAGTTTTGAGTGTTGTTAGTTGCAAGTGTTGGACACTAAAAATAAATTTGTAGAGGGTTTTCTTGTAGATGCCTATGCTGTTAACTTTATCCGACCACTGTTAAATCATTAATTTTTATAACCCTAAACCCTTTTCTATCCCTAACTTTAAACATTTAACTGAGCTTACAATACATGAGTCAACACTTGAATTAGTTGACAAGGTATACCAGCCTACTCTAGAGGTTGGGCTAAAGTAATATTTATCCCATCCAATGTTGGGATTTGGAATGTGATTAGTGGGTGCACGCTTACCAGAATACCAAAGATAATAGTCATAGCTTTGAGATCTCCTTGATGTCAATTCAGATCCCAATAATATCGAATCTCTATCCAACAATTTATGGCATGCCTAGTGGGAAAAAAATTCTTATCTTTATAAATTTTGGTGAAAATCCACTTTTCAATATCCATCTATTCACATGTTGACTCTATTATATAACAAACCAGGTTCCTTATAACCAGTTTTCCTCGAGTGAAGTAGTTTTGGTGACTCTTTTTGGGACTCATAAGGTATTTATTATTCAAGGAAATCAAAGTTTGGTGACACTTTGGTTTTTACAAATATGGTCAAATCACCCGGTAACTCTTTAAAGTGAAAAGATATAGATCCTCAGATTAGTTGCCTCTTCAATGCTTTGAAATACCCAAACATCCTAGAGGACTCAAGATTTGATGAGTAGTCTTGATCTCACTGGCAGAGAAAGTATGCTTATTTGGTGACTTCAAATCCAAATAAAGGACTAAAATTTTTTAATATCAATACCAAAATGGCTTAGGAGTGTTATCCATGATGGGATGATCTTGGTCCACTCAATCTCCAATGCTGGCATGAGATTCCTAAAAGTGCCCTAGAGGACCTCATAAAATATGATGGTACTAAAGGAACCACTTGAGATCACCTTGAAGATACTGCTACCCTAATGACCCTCCATGGCATTACTCATGAAGATTTTATGATCAAGCTCCTAGTATTATCTCTTGAAGGGAGGGTGTTATTGTGGTATTGATCTCTTGAGAAAAAAAGCATCTGCTCATGGGCAAATTTTGTGGAAGCTCTTATTGACACATTTGATGGCTCTAGGGACCCATTCTAGCTCTTGATGCACTTCTCATTCATCAAAATGACCCCTGTTGAGTGCATCATAGAATTCAATCTTTGATTCAAGAGGAGTTGGAAAAGGATTCCCCTTGAATACCAGTCATCCCTCACCTATGATCACATGTATTATGTTTAAAATTTTAGTTTAGATATAAGCCTCCTACATAAATTTAGGGAAAAGAGATTCCTTCAAATATTTTAGGAGGCTTTACAAGCTAAGTGAATCCTGCTTTAAGCAAGAAATATATCTTCAAGATACTCCACCCTATCATTCCCTTATCTAAATGTTGTTGCTCCCTTTTTTATTGCATAATATCCACAATGGCTACCATCTAGAGTTGTGTAGGAACTAGGGCTATAGTTATGCGGAGCATAAAGGATGGATTCCTTCTCAGGCTTGCACAAAGAAAATGTAAGCACAATCCCTACAATGGATAACTTTATTGCTTGTAATTTTCTCTAGCAATCAAAGGACTTGGACCAATAGGATGGCAAAATAGTGGATCCCACCTTCAAAAAAGGCACATATTTCTATTATTTTTGTATATGGGAGCACATTGAGCAAGAGTTGAACCATACCCCAAAAATCTTGGCTAATTAAAAAATGGGTTGTAAGGATATCCCCGTAGTAGGGTTGCTACTAAATGAGCCCTACTATCAAACTTGTGTGGAGACATTGGAGGAGCATGTGTCAGGGATTCCATAGCAGGTGGATCCCAAAGAATGGTGACATTGGAGTCTTTTGCCATATGAACCAATACTTAAAAAGAGCTCTCACATGGCAAGATTCATTGCCACATTTATCATTGGTTGCATAAGTATTTGTATGCATGATGGATCACCAAGTTGTGGAAACACTACATCTTGGAAATTTTTGAGGCAATGTCAACTGGACTACAAGGAATACCTCAAGTTCAATACAATTTGGTCTAGCCATTGTAAATTCACTAGATGATTTCTAGAATGAACCATTGGCTGGGGTGTGCCAATTGTGCTATAGTTTTGTATAAATAGACAAGCAACTAAATAAAGGTATAGAAAGCACATGGACACACAAAAAATAACATCATCTTGTACTAAGGTGATCCAGGATGGAAAAATGTAATAAAATATTTTAGAAAGTACATCAGTTTTTAAGCACTCCTCCTCATAGTCTATGTTCTTCCTTATGTTTTGTTGTTGTGACCTTGTTGCCCAATAGATCAAGACCTTAGATTCAAATATCATTTCACTCAATCCTAAAAAATATTTCCTCTTGTAGAGGGGGAAAACTACCCTACCGTGTACAATTTCTAAAAGCTAGATCCGTAAGATAGAAGCATTTGGGGTGAACCACGAGTGTGTGTTGTTATATACACTTGGTGCTAGGGGGGAAGGGTTCACCAGGAATGGCTTTAAGAAATTTCTCCAAATCCACAAGAATTTAGGAATATTTTGGATGTATTTGATTCAAAATAAACACCTAGATTTGTCCTTTCTAGATCTATGTTATAAAATATAAAGGATAATACAATAATACAACAATACAATAGCTAATCCTAGAATGATTCTTCCTTTGAATGCTTTTATAACCCTAGGGTTTTAAAAAATAGTCTTAAAAAAGGGCTCAATAAGAGATGCACAAACAAAATTAACCCTAAATTCACACTATATGTTATTTTCCTTTCAATACCTATAATTAATTAAATATATTTCTATTAAATTGGATCTAAGGTTTACAAAAAAAATATAAAGTACTCAACAAACAACCTAAATATTAACTAGGACACTTATCTTATCTAGTGGTTGATCCTTGCTTTTGTCCTTTTGTACAATATTAATAATACATGTTCCTACAAGATAACTCAAGAAACACTTAAAAATGGGATTAGTGTTAGGGGGTCTACTTAGGCGGTTATACAATAGTGCTTGGAGGTGTAGTAGTCAAGTACCCTAGATCCTTTTAGCTATCCTTTGATAATTTAAAATGAAAATCAACCTTTGGAGTAAAACAAACATTAATGCAATACGATAAAATAGAATATGCCACTATGCTCTAGATGCAAATTAGAATGCAATGGAGAAAATATGGACAACAGATTACCTCTAGATTGAGCTTAGGTGAAATCAAACTGTACAAAAGACTAATGTGTGATACAAAAAATAAAAAAATACATAAAACAGAGTGAAATCACCTAGTAGAGAGTGAGGAAGCAAGCAAAAATGTTTGAGATCTCCCGGGTAGTCAATCTCTCCTTAGGTATTCAACACAAATCCACCAAAGCAAGCAACAACAATTAACAATCCAATGTAGTAGAAAACAAATCTTCAATAGATCACACTTTACACTTGTGAGTTAGCTTGCTTGTGGAAGAAGAAGAAGAAGACTTTAATCAATAATGCTTGGTGAGAAATAAACTTGCTTGATGAAAACTTGATGGCTTGATTGCATTGATACTTAGTTGGGAAAAATGAATTTCAAACCCTCCTTATATAGTGGATTTGAAAGAATAATGGGTGGGAAAAACCAAGCATAGTTGACCTTAAAAAGATCAACTTTGAAAATTAGGTTTTTCTTATTAAAATGTGAAATCGCACTCCATAAAATATGGACCATGACATTGTACCAATCAGACCCTTGTGTGGTTTTAATGCATTTTGGAGGGTCAAACTGAGTCAAAATGGGTCATATCATATATCGTTGAAAATAAATTTTTGAGTCTGATCCAATGGTATAGGATTTAGGAGGAATAGATAAGATTTAGTAGGTGAAAATTTGGCTGAAATATGACCCTACTTTTCCACAGAGAAAACAAGGGATCTAGGGAAAATTACTCACCTTTGTTGTCTATGTTTTTCCCCCTCTTTGATGTATTTAATGCCAAGTAAATGCATCAAAGAAATATATAGAATCCTATGGGTACGAAGACAACAAACACAAAAAAGGGGTGGCTAGGTTTGAACAAAGGGGTGGTGCAAAAGGGGTATCACGAGGGACACTCTAGACTTCTACATAAAGGGTGAGACATTACTACCATAATGCCTCTATGGCTAGGGTGCTCCCTCAAGTTTTAGAAGGAATGAACATTCCTTAAGAAACTCAAAAAAAGTAAAGAAAAAGAAAAAGCAAAACAAAGAAACACAAAAAACAAAAGCAAGCAAACAAACATCAGAGCAAATAGTACTAGGTACAACATGAATCTAACGCAACTAAAATGAAATGCATAGAAGAAAGGGGAAGAAATAAGAAGGGAAGGGGAAAGAAAAGCAAGAAGAAGGAGAAGAATCCAAAGGTCAACCATAGAATGCAAGAAAAATGTGATCAAGAACCCTAAATGAAGGGTGTTATGCCTAAAAGAAAGGTCCATATATAGAGTGAAAATATTCCTAGGGTGTAGTACTTTATAATAGATATATGGAATGTACCCGATATGGGTGATTACTTAAATAAAAAAATAATGGAGTGTAATCCACTATGGATGATTGGTCGCTAGTGACTGGATGATTACCTGGTAGGATGTATGTTGAGGCTTGCTAAAATGGTTAAGGAGCTTATTTTGTAATGGGATGTTGAGCTCGCTGAGTCAAAATAAATGTAACCCAATAGGGGAATGCATTATTGTTAATATGAATGATGAACTAGAAAGTACTATCTGATAAGGGTGTGTAAAACATATGTATACCAATCAATATGAGCATAACACAATGTGAGTGTGTGCATGTGCTAGAAGAAATAAGGGGAAGAAAATAAGGAGCAAGGAATTGTGCGTGTGTACCCCCAACATGAAGTTTCAATTATTGAAAAATAAAGAGGCAAGAAATATGTGAACAAAGGAGAGAAGAATGTATAGCCTTATCTAAACAAATAATACAAAGAAAAAATAAGAAGCATTCAAAGGATGAGGACATACAAGAATAATATTGTATTCCTTGACTTGGAGGGGAAATGATGATCATTGTAAAACTATCAAAGTAAAGGAATATAAGAAGAAGATATATAAGAAGAAAAAATATATCAAGAAGAGAAGAAGGGATGAAAATGTAGGGGCTCTAGGTTGGGGCTTCACTAGGCATCAGAGCCCTAGTGAGAGTGCAATGCATGTTAGCTACGACCTAACTAGATGTCATCATTTTCCATTGTCGCAAATCCCCATAAGCTATATTATCAAGCAGTCATGACCAAACAACCATGCAATTATGACAAGAAAAAGTGTAGGAAAATAGAATTTCAAGAAACCATACAAAGTATGAGAGATAGTCATGTAGCATGAGCAAGCAAATAGGTATGATGGAATGAGAATGCAAATGCATACCTAATTTTTAATTAATTTATTTTATTTTATGTTTTATTAAACAAGCAAGCAAAATTATAGTCGACACACATTCTAATTGTACCTCCTATCTTAATAATAAGAACATGCATTCAAGGGATTGCTTCATTAAATAAAATTCTAGAAGGCAAGCCATCTCAATGATTATAATCATGGAGAAGCTCCTTCATAGCTTTTTCTTTGGTAGCCATAGCATGATAATCGATACATTCTTGAAAAAAATCATTTTTATTAACATAAGAGAAATCCCTAACATTGCAAGATCTTTATGAGAAGTAGAATATTTATCATTAGAACACATAGAATTTATCATAGCAATAAACATAAAGTTATATGGATAAGGGGGATCCTCATCCTCATTATTCTGCTCACAATATTGATGAGATATATTCATAAGAGGTTCTTGAAGAAATTGATTATCTTGATCCCATAATGAAACTTTGATTAAAGGTTACTCACTCAGTTTTATATTGTTGAATTGCTCAGATTTTTGAGATGAGAAACTTGGAAAAATAGATGATGAAACTCAAGGATAAACATTGAGACCAAAATGATCTTGTTCAACCATTGAACAATATTCAAATGGATGAAAGTCACCTAGAATGGTGACAAGTTGATATTTAAATTTAAACTTTAAACACTAATGAAGAGTAGAAGGGACGACCTTCATTGCATAGATCCAAGGACGTCTGAGAAGCATATTAAAATATGTAGGGCAAGGTACCACATATAATAAAGTATCTAAAACCTTAGGTCCAACTTTAAGGGGGAGAGATATAATACTGCAAGCTTCTTGGAACTCGTTGTTGAATATTTTTATGATTGCATTGGATTTAGTTAAATCTTTCTATTTAGTTAAATCTTTCTCTTTTAATCCAAAATTTTGGATAAATTGATATGTGCATAAACTAAGGGAACAACCATTATCAATCATGATCCTTTTGATAAATATTTCCCTAATAAATGTCGTAATGTAGAGAGAAGAATCCCTATGTAGGTCTGAGGAAGAAATATCGTTATCTGTGAATGTGATATGATGTGTACCAAGAGATATTATAGAATTAGCCATATCACTAGGGAAAATATCTAGAGGGATAGATTATTGCTTTAGAACATTTATCAAGGCTTCTTCATGAGTAGGATAACTGTGCAAAAGTTCTAAGAGGGAAATATTCACTGAAAAACTCATCTCTTGTTGAGATCACTAGATCTGTTGATTTTTCACCTACTATTCTGAAGTAGTTATTACCATACCCACAGTATGGTTATCATCATAATATGGTACATTTTTACAAGATACTTGATTAACTACATGTTGTCCCTGTTTAGTTACATTCTGGTTGGTAGTGGACTTTTTTTTACTATTTGAAAATTGAGAATTTCTTACATCAAGAGGTCCTGCATCAATTAAATCTTGAACCACATGTTTTAACTTTTTACTAGTTGTAGTATCAGGTTGCCTTATGGGAGGTAACTCAATTACGTTGGCTTCTAGAAGTTGTTTCAAAATTTCTTCCATAGACATATTAAGCTTTGTGAAATTATTTTGTGGAGGTTTCTGAAGTTTTATCTTTTGTAGGTTTTTAGTAATACTATTAACAGGCCTTTTATCTGTTACACCATCACCTACCACATCCTTATTCTTATACTGTGACTAAATGGTTTTATATTCTTTCATTTTGATTTGGCCTCTTTTGATAAGATCTTATTCCACTTTTCTTGCTAAATCAATTGCTTGATCAAAATATGTGATAGTAGTAGTTTCTAGTACATAATATAATCGTTCTTGCAAATTGCTAATAAATATATCAAACATTTATTTGGGAGGTAAAGTATATTTCAAGCGTCCCACTAGACTTCAACGAGCCAAAATTTTTGAAATCATTTCTCTTTATCTTGTTTCAAATTACAAACGTCCTTTATGGTCACATCCTTTTCAATATAAGCACTAAAATGTTGAACAAATGACTCTTTTTTTTCTTCAAAATTCCTTAGAGAATAATTAGGTAATTGATAATACCATTCTAATGCCATGCCAACAAGACTCTTAGGAAAAATATTTAGTAATAACATATCATCATAGATGAGATCATGGCAAGTTTTTCTAAATCTTCTTAGATGCTCAATCGTATCTTCTGTTCCCTTATATATAGGTAAAATCAGCATGGAAAAATGCTTAGGATAAGGCCTAACAACAACCATAGGATCTAGGGGTTGATTGTACATTTATTTATAACTATAAGTAAAACTAGAATGCTGAATCATATCCACTTTTTTTTTTTTTTTTTTGAATTTACATGGTGGAATCGACAGCCACCACGAATCCGGGTAGGTTGTCCAGCTTTTATGGCTACCATAGTATTCTGCACTATCCACCCTGTAAGCCACCACATAGATCTTTGTGCAGTCCGCCCCTATAACCACCATGCCACAATCATTTTAAACCATTTACGCCATTGAAAACACCAGGAAAAGGACAAGTGTTCATTTCGACGATGCCCGAGATTTGAACCTTGGACCTCCGCCTCCCTTATGGGGTTTGGATGAACCAATTGGTCTACACCTTGGAACTAAATCATCTCCACTTTTGAAATCAATTATTTTACCATATTTTCCAAATTTTGAACTTTTGGATTACCTAAGGGAGGGGTATAGGTAGGTTGTTGAAAAGGCACTTAGTGTAGACACCTAAAACGCATCATGTCGAGGGTGGCTACTCGTATGGACATGCTACAAGACCATATGGAGGATCTTGGATAGACTCCAAGATAGAGTAGTGGTTCTAACCACTCAATTTAGGCATTTTGGCCTAATAAGTCTAAACCGCAGCCCAGACCTGTAGTCTCCAGTCTAAACCGTGGTTGACACCTGTGGTCTACAGTATGGACCGCAACTGTGACCTGCGATCTTAACTAAAGTTTAGTTAGGCCTTCCATCCAAGATAAATCAGTTAGAATGACCAAAATATCTAGAAGGAGGTAGTTGAAGGATGAAATATTATAGAGGCTTCCATCCCAACTGTCCTAACCAATATTCTTGTTCTTGGCTTTTCCATGAAGCCACCCCTAGCCCTAGGGGCATGCTATAAATACCCCCTCCAAATGGGGAGAAAATAGAGAGTAAGCATTGAATATTTGAGCAGCGAAGCCCTGGCGAATTGTACACTCAAATTTAGTATACTAAGAGATATATCTATTGCACTTAATCCCTAACCCTTTTGCCACCATTCATGATGAATTACATTATGGATGCCCCAGGTTCTTAAGAGGATCAAGAAATGCAAATCTAGGAAAATGAAGGCCCTTCACATTGAATTGATCGCCAAATAAGTCTAAGGACAATGAAGGTGACCCTTGAACATCAATTTGGACAAGGAGATTGAGCCCACTGCCCCTAATTTTGAGGGTAAACTCATCAGAGGTCAAACCCTGACTGTCAGCCATGATTCATAGTGTAGACCGCTCACTAGAGCTGTGGTTTGCAATAGGTGATAGATCACCTTACTATTTTGTTTTCTATCTAGCTGGTTAGGTTAGATTAGCCATTTTTTTGATTTAATAGCATTTTAGAAGAATTTTGACCATAGAACTAGGCTAGATTCACATTTTATGCTTATGCTTCAATTATGACTAAAATGCTTTCTTCATCCATGTTTATGCTTCATTTTCTATATTTGATCCATGCATAGTGTAGATGCTATTTTACTTTATGCTATTACATGAATATTTATTCGCTTTGCATAGTTTAGCAACTTTCTTTATGCTTTCTTGATTATTCATGTTAATGGTGTCATTATACATTTTACCTAAAAGGGCCTCATCACAAGAGGTTGCCTATATTTTTGACATTCTTGTTGTTTCTTGACCGTAGGGAATAGTTCCAAAGGAGAGATAAAGCATTAAATTCCTTTCCCATTGCAAATAAGAGGGTCATCGACACCCTAAAGTAGTTCGTGTCACCCTGAGGGGCATTTTGATCACACCTACCCTTGATAGGGATTAAACACTATTGTAATTAATGTATCAACTGGATATCCCTAAGAGGGATGAATCTGTAATTTGACTTCATTAAAATTAATAAAGGATTTTGTGTATACACATGACTTCTTGTTATCAAATTATGAATGCCTATTTGTGTATTTTCATTCGATTACGATAGCTAGATCGGGTTTGAGCCTCTTTGGTGGTTACAGATGGCGATCACAATGGAACTCCGCATTTCTAGCCCCTGAGTACTGATATTTTTGTTTGTTTTATCTTAGGTGCTAATCGTAGCTAACAACTATGGTTATTTTCTGCTTCGTGGTTGTCACCTACGGTTTACATAGCAGCCCACAAAGCAAAGCTATAGTTTATAGTAGAAGCAGCAAACAACAAAGAAACCACTTGGCAGCAGATCAGGAGTTGAGGTAGGTTCTATTTCCATCCTCTGTTTTGTATTTTATCCTCTGTATTTTTATAGTAAGCGACAAATCAATGGAAAATTAGGAACATTAAAGGAAAAGGATCAATGAATAAGTCCTAATTTTCTTTCGCATTCTTTCCATTAGAAATGCGTTGCTAGGAACAGCGAACCTCTGATTGCAGTCCACCCTAGAATACAGTGACCTTGACAAAAATTGTGTGGTTTTTTGCATGTGGGAGGTCCAATTATAGGCCATGTCATCATAATTGCATTTTCATAACATCATGTAGGGCATAGCATGCATACCTTTGTGAATTTTAAATGTTCCTTCTTATGTATATCATGTAGGAATGATCATATGAATGCTCTTTTATGCATGTCTTTTGTGCAAAGTAAAACAAACCACACACACCATATTTCATTGTAAACATCAGTGGCATTGGTATCTCACATCCAACCCATTTTATTGAGACCAATAGTGGATGTCATTACCGCTTGGTTGGCTCATTTGAAATTGTATTATCGGGACCCGCTCGTTGCCAAGGCTAGCCCAAGAACTGTTGTCTCCATGCAAAATAGCACACACTCATCTTTGGAAGGGTGTATCATTATGCACAATGTGTTGGGTGAGGGTTGGTAGTACCTATGCTACTTCATTGAGTATGGACTTCATTACCATATTCAGCTTGTGCGAGTATATAGGTGAAAGCCAATTAAATTGAGAATAAAATCCAACAATTTTGCAAAACATGTGAGAGTTTCTCATACTGATACAACACATCTTGTAACAACATCAAATAGTTTAGGGCGCATTTTAAAATTTAAAAATAAGATAAGCATAATTGTATACCTTGTTTGATATTAAAATATACATCTAGACGTTAGGTACACTATGGTGGATACACGGGGTGGTCGACAAAGGCACAATCCTGAGGCCGATGACCAAGCCCCAATAGATTCACAATTACACATGTCTATTCCTCAACCACATGAGCAAACTGAATGACGTTCGATGAGCATTAGAGGAGACAACTTGACACGAGGGGATCCCATTGAGCATACCCTTAATAGACTATCATCAGTGCATACTGTTAGATGTAGATTAGAGCATGGGGCTTCCCATCCTGAGGGTGCTCCACTCAAAAGCCATTACCAAGACCGTAGTGCACGCGCATCCATGGGATTGATCAAAGAGTATGTCATGTAGGGTACCAGATTGGTACCCATCCGCACTAAGTATACAAGGTGTACTATACCCCCACCTTATGAGTATAGAAGGAATAGAGGTCTGCCCATTCAGGGGCAAGTAGATAGGCTCCCTGCTAAGCGCAAGTCTACCCATACTCCCATATGTACTATAGCACGCAAGATCACCATAAATATGTTGAAGGTGGGAGATAATGGAACACCACCCCATGAGAGGTGGAG